>CM071621.1:7254288-8714455 GCA_036365135.1 Miichthys miiuy | reverse complement strand
TGACTTGGGCAAAATTGAAGGAGCAGAGGTTGTGATATTCTGATATTCGTTACCCTGATCTCCTTGCCTTGATCTTCTTTTTCTCTTTTGTTTCACCCCTCCCTAATCACACCCTCTTCTCAGCCCAGACTTTTTGAATTTCCACTCCCTCTTCTACCCAGCTCCTCCTGTTATCACTCAATTACTGTGTCCTCAGTTCATTCTGTGTCTATTAACCTAGTGAACACACTCACCCCTGCTGACCCCAGCAGCCACCTAATACAGCTTACACTCACTCAGACTCAGCTGGCTGTATTGGCACGGCTCCCTTCTCACTTCTGCTGTCCCTCCACCCTCGTTTTACAAATCCTTCCTAAGCAGCTACTGCCTGTGGACACTTGTGACAGTGAGGTGTTTTTTTTTTTTTGGTTTGTTTTTGTTTTTTTGTGGGAAGGAAGTAGTGGAAGTCCTGGTGGACTTCTACATCTTTGATGTCAAGGCAACAATTCAGCATCAAGATCAAGAGTTCATGAAGTGCTACAGGGATCAGTTACTTAAGTTAAATAAACAATTTAAACAATTACATATCTAAATTGAACAATAGAACACTTACTCCACAACTTTTGAATAAATGGATGGTACAAACTACTCAATCAGCAGATTGTGGTACCTGTATCTGATGAATTGTGACACTAAGTCAGAGAAGAGGCTCCTATTAGCAGAGGACGTGGAAAGGATTAGTTTGATACTGACAACAGTCCTGAAAATGTGGTCATTAAAGTCTGACACTAGCGACGGTTGCCACAGTTACCACTACGTCAGTAGGTGAGGGTGAGAAGCCAAAGCTTCAGTTAACTGTGGAGTGTTGCTCTGTGATGGAGAGTGGGCAAGCTGATTCTTGATGATAGAAGGTGGTGACAGGATTTAATAAATGCAGAGGCGGAGCCAAAGGAGAGACTGGGAGGCAGTCATGTAGTAAAATCTGATTGGCCACCCTCAGTGCCACTCCAAATTTCCTTGACAGTCACTGATTGCTCAGCTTGTATCCAGGGGCTGACGTCACCTCAAAAGGACAAGTGTGCTTCATGTTGCCTGGTTGCCCTTTTTGACAGAAAAATAGCGCTAAAGGTTATTTCCATTTAGACATCCCAGAAATGAGCCGGCAACTTGCAATTTAACATGCATCTGTTAAGCAGTTGCAGATGCATTTTTAAATTTCAACAGGCAAGATCTTTAGAAAAAAACCTCTGGGAAGATTATTCATCCTTCAAATAAGACCCCATAGATTCTGTCTACTCAAAGAAAGTGCTACATTGAGACTTAAGAGCAAAGAGTCAACATCTAGACAAAACTGGACTCACTTAACAGTTTGATCTTGCTCCAGTTCACAGAACAGCTTGTCAGACGGTCAAGTAGCTTCGTAAACCCCTTCCACCCATATCTTTCTGATGTCAGATCTGTGTCTGACCATTTCTGTACTTTCCCGAAACTAACAACCTGACATTCACACCCACTTCACACCATGTTGGGCCAGCTGTGCAGAGGTGAGAAAGCAGCCAAGGTTTCTTTCTGGCCCTCTATTGTTATTTGTCACCTATCATGTCACTTATCATGTGACTAATCTGGAACACTTTCAGAGAGACTGTGTGAAAATGTGCACCGTTAGCCCCTTATTTTGCTGATTAACTTCACACTCTGATCATCTTTTGACTCCCCATAAAATGTCTTGGCCATCAATTATGTTGTGACGTGTTGAGGTGTCTGCTGGCAAATGAGACCATGATTCTGTCAGTCACTGCTGTATCCCATTTTTATATGTCAGCATATTCAAAGATTTCAAGCAGCAACTCTGGATAAAACATTGGCCAAATTTTCTTATAATAAATGGTTAAAAAAGTGTTAAATAGCACAAACTATATATATTAGTGTTATAAGTGTTATAAAACGTATCATACAACTTTGAGTACATTGTTTTGTTGTCAGCAGTTGTACACAGTTGGATGCTGCTCTTTCCCATCAAATCTCTTTAAAGTTTCCTCTCCCTACTCCAATACACATTACTGCAGTTTAAAATGAGCTGTTGTCTCAGTCCACACTTGGAATGCCTTTGGAACGTCTCTTTGAAGATGAAAAGGAAACAACTGCAACTCAGAGTTAGACTGATGGGCTACTAAGCCATAGTGATGGAAAAAAGTAAAAGACAGAGTCAGCATGGATCTTGGTTCTGTTATTTTAGATGTTTCAGTTTTGAAAAGTTACTAAAAAGTCTGTGCACAGATCAAAAACTGTAACATCAAAAAGGTCCTGCACACTGTTGATCATTTGCACTGCCTTTTTGGTGCTATTATGTGTTTCATGCTATAATAATATTTTAAAAAAAGGGACACTTATTTAAATGGTGAGCAAGAGAGCATAGGAACTGAGAGTAACTTTGAAGAATCTAAAATATAAAACACATTTTTGTTCATCAGTTTTGATCAGTGTTAATCTACAATGTAAGATTAATAAAATAAATAAATAAAGAAGGACAATAAATGAGAAGGTGTGTCCAAACTTTACACTGGTACTGTCACTTTTTGACTTTTTCTTTGTCAGGATCTGACAGTCTCACCACCTGCCGCTGAAATATCCAGCACAGACAGACAAGCTAGAGAGCAAACACCTCTCAGTAAGCCCTGACACAATGACTGTGTAATACTATTGTCTTTGACACAGGGGTGAGTGACACTTAAGCGGCATGTATAAGTTCATGTGCGTGTACATCTGTGTCTGCCTTTGTTGACATACATGTGCATGTGTGTATCTGCATGCTCATGTACGTGTGTGTATTAGCAAACACCGGGCCGCAGTTAAGTGAGTGAATGCATTAAAAGGGTTGTTGGGGAGCCCAGCTCGCTCACTGCCCGTGATAATGAGGATGTTTTCTGTCTTCAGTTCAATCAGTGCTCCCGCTCTCTGAGATGGGAGAGCCTAGCAGATGCACAGCACGTAGCAGATGTGTGCTATTGGAGTGACATCTGAAAGTAAAACTCTAGAGCCTTTTTACGACATTGTGTGCTGCTGTTTAGATGCCCGCCAAGCGATGGTGACAACTGCAACTCGGGGAACAAGAAAAGGCGGAAAAGAAAGACGGGAGAGAAAAGGAAAAAAGCGAGGAGAAAAAGGGAGGAAATCTTTGGCAAGGGCCTCATCTTTGAAGTGATTTGGAGAGAGATGACATGCAAAATTAGAGAGTAGAGTTTCGCCCTCTCCACTTTGACTACACATTAAACACAACAGGGAGAAATTTTTCCCCACAAAGATAAATGGCGCATGGGGCATGCCACGGTCCCTAAACAACACAGATTACCTTGTCTGCGCTCTTTCAGAATCTGTTAGGATTTCAAGCTGTTTGATTAAAGTTTGCTTTTTTTTCAGATGCAGGTACATCTAACTTTCCAACTATTCAGGTCCAACTTTTCAAAAGCCCAACTAGAAAAAAAGAAATCTCTTCAATCATCTCTCAGCCAAAAACAGGTCCTTGGCCAAAAAACACTTAACAGACAAAATATATACAAAGCATTTGTTGTGTACAAAAGGCAGCACATCTGAAAGAATAAATGGCTGGAATTTATACTGGGATTTCTTTCATTGTATGCTATCTAACAGGGAACATGTTTAATTCTACCAGTAGTGTTTCTTTGGCTTGAAATCACAGGATGTGGCTGCTTTGTAGAGCCATGTTCAGATCCTATACGTCTGTCTATTCATTTCCATACTAGATGGCACAATATCAGAGCCATACGGTTTTCTCATTCTTTCATAAAAACTGCTATTCACTAACGATTATGTTATGGATTTAATGGTGGTCAAATGAGCAAGGCAACTTCAGCAGTAATTACTTCCAAACAAGATGCTTAAGTAGGCTGTTTCTTACAATACCACGCAACACTTTTCTCTGGTTGGACTTATTAAAAACAGTGCAGATTGCATGAAAAGAGAATATGAGAATAATGAGAACAACATTAATAAAGCCAGAGCACATGGAGGTACTCAATAAGCATCTGGAGTCCTAAGTAGAAGCCGGTTTACAATAAAGAAGTTGCATAGAAGAATCCCATTCTGCTTTGAAGAATCATGTGGCACCGCAGCTTATTTGTCAATGCAGCAATTCAGGAGTTCACAGGATTTACTAAAAGCTCAAACGGAGCTTCATTTTATTTCTAAACCTTGAGTCAAAATATCCAAAAAGAGACAAAAAAATATTCACTATAAAGATGAAGATCCAAGATGAGAAGACTTCTATGCGTTGAGTTAATTTAGATTGTGTGTAGGTGAATGTTTAACAGATTAGTGGGCAGACTTCATGAACATAAGAGCATTCTTCATTCACACACACACACACACACACACACACACACACACACACACACATATTTCTTTATTTGTGCCTTTGAGACCGATGCATTGTGCGAACATATATGGTGTGAGGCTGATCTAGAGGGAGTTTTATTGTTGTGCCCACGGGAGCAGATGTCGCTGGCACTTACTCAATACTTTCTCTCATTCTCTCTCTGTTTGCTCCCTCACTGTGTTGCTCCCTCTCTCTCTCTCTCTGTCTGTTTTTCTATCAGTCTCTCCCTCTTTTTTTTTTTTTTTTGCTTCGACCAGATGGAGAGATGCTCCTCTTCAAACCTTTCTCACTCAGGATCATAATGCTCAGAGTCATGTGATCCAGCCTGCTATCTCCTCCCTCTCTATGTCTCTTTCTCTTTGTCTCTGTCTATCCATAAGCGCCGCTCTCCTTCTTTCCCAGTGTCCTTTTCCCCCTGACAAAGGCAGACAAAGGCCTTTCATTTCTCCTAGCCTGCTTGTGCTCTGTGTGTTTGTACTGTACCAAACCAGGCTCCCTCTCTCATTGTATTCCCTCCTTCTCTTTGCAAAGAAGGTGTCTAGGGGCCCCGGGGCCCCTGCTCTGAGACAAGGGGCCTGCCTCAGCGCAGTGAGGGAGGTGGTGGTGGTGGTGGCAGTGGCAGGGGGTGGGAAGGATCGGTGTGGTGAGTGAGGGAGCGAGGGGAAGAAGAAAGAGCAAAAGCGACAGAGTATATTATTTCATTAAGTGCTTTGGAGCTCGGCAGGGATTGGGGAGTAAAACCTTGCAGCTCTGTGTGTGACAAGGGCACGACCTCCCGCAACCTGGGAACTCTATCCACACATCGCGCTGCTTTCATCTGATACTGGGGGTGTGTGAGAGCTCTCAGTCACTGGTGCTGGCTGGCTCACTGAGGCCGCTAAGCTTTTTAGTCAGGGACCGCTGAACGGAGGAAAAGGTGGCGAGAATGACGAAGGGGAGGGACGTGGAGGAGGGAGGGAAGGTAAAGTGACTAGGGTGGGGGGGCAGGGTAGGTGAGGAGATGAGTGGGGGGTTTTGCCCAAGCCCCGGTAAGACAGAATTGGGCATTGTCGCCAAGCAGAGCAGAGCAGAGCTAGCCCATTCTGTTGATCTGAGCAGGATCCCGGAGAAAACAAAACTGCATTGTTCCCTGCAGATGGAAGCCAGTGTCTCCTGGGTAACAGCATTAATCTCCCCTTTTCTCCTGCTTCCTCTCTTGTCGGGGCCATAATCGGTGGGCTCCTTTCAGCAGCCGAGCCAGCCTCAAAGCCCAGGCTCCTAACTAGCCTCCTAATTAGCTGCAATTACAATGAAGACAACATGATGAGATAATAGAAATTTGCAAAATAATGACATACCACGGGAAAATATTCCTCCTCCCCAAGCACCATTTTTCCCTCCGGGAGAGGCACAATGGAGAGCCGGGGCCCTTTTCTGAAAACGGGGAGCTCAGAAAAAATGGTGGCGCATTATGTAGCATTGAACCCTATTGTCTGCCTTCTGGTTGCTTCAATCAACAGGCCATTGTCTGGCTGCTTAAATCAAAATGACTCAAATACGGGCTCCGTAATGATGCCCTCTCAGCACAGCATACTGAACAGAGAGACAGATTGAGGGAGAGAGAGAAGAGAAGAGAGGAGAAAACAAGAGGAAAGAGGAGAGGAGCAAATCGTGTGAAATGTAACAAAAGGTAAAATAATTATGAGGTCCGGAAAAAGGCCCTGTCGTCAGATATTGTGACAGAAGCCTCAAAAATCAGACGGAAATAACAGGTATAGCACTGATGAACTGTTGCTGTTGCACAGTTGTTTTCATCTGGTCTTGTTAGATCACGTTAAATGGTTGTATATAAAGTACAAGAAAACACAACTTTATGAAATCAAATAAGAGCGAGGCAGTCACAGAAATGGAAACAGACTGAGAGAAGGAGAGAGAGGAGGGAGGGAGGGAGGATGGAGGGAGGGAGGGAGGTGACGGAGGTAGACAGCAGGTGGTAGTCATGCACAGAGCAACATTTTTAGCAACTCTGATTGGCAACAAGGGACTAAGAGCTACCTTCGCTATGCAAGTTCTGCCTGGACAGAGAGAGGAATAGGTCTGTTGACAAAAACATTAGTGAACTTGGGTACCCAGGCTTTTAACCAGTCAGAAGAAGTGCACCTGTCTGCCTCTCTGTATGCCTGCCTGATTGTGTCTGTCTCTAATGAATTACAAACATCCTTTTGGGCTATCCATTAATAGTAAAAGCTCAGAGAAACACACTCTGATTCTGTCTCTTCCTCACACATATGAATATGTGAAGTTGTGCACACCGTGAGCTGACTGGTCCACCTGATAGCTCATCAGCTGATCAGATCAGGTGACTCTTTCAATGACAATCACATTCAAACAAGCCAGTGAGGTTTGGCTTTTTTTTTATGTTATGGCTCATCTTCACTCCAATAGTGTTTTGGATTAAAAAAGACAAAAGTTTAACTGGAGGCCCATTTTTTTCATATTACTTAAACTAAATATGTGGTTTGGTCCCCTCTCCCACCTGTCAGCGCTGCACTCTTCATAATCTTCAACTTTCAGCAGCTCAGTGGCTCCAAAGTACACAAACCCACAGCCAGACTGACATACTGGCAGACAGATCATGCAGACAAACAAACATACGGACAGACAGACAGACATACAGACGGACAAATAAACCAAAGGTCGACAGTCAGGAGGAGGCAGCATTTGCGAGTTTCTGAGAGTTTGCAAATCTGTGTATGATAGTCTAGTAGCTTGTGGTGTGCAGCTGAACACCTGAGGCTGAGGCTGACACACACACACACACACACACACACACACACACACACACACACACACACACACACACACACTGACTGAAGCTGTACAAACAGTTTGTGAAATGTGATGTTTGATGTAAAAATGTGTATGTTCATGTGAGTGGTTCCTGGAGTGGCTTGATTAAATTAATATTCATTAATGCTGAACTCTAGCAGTATACATACTTATTTTTCAGTCAGCATTGGGCAGACACACTTCTAAATCCACACTGATGTGCATCATAAAGTTGCTTTTTGCAAGCTGAATGTTTTTCCTAGGATGGCGAAGGCATGGCTTAGTCATCCAATTTTCTCGAGTGGATGGAGTAAGGAATACTTCGCCCAAAATGCATAATCATGTAGTTGTCTCACTTGTTTGTGGACCAGTATTTATGGCAAAATATGCCACTTGTGGTGGAAGTGACAATGTGCAAATAATACCAACTAATTTTTGGGTGAGCTAAATATGCAGTAGTAGTCTTAGACTCTATGTTTATAACACAATGCAGTTATTTTTTGCTGGACAAGCGGCTTCAAAAAAAAAAAAAAATGAGGGGCAGAAATTTAGAATACAACCACTTCTCCTGGCACTACTACACCACTAGCTGTGATGTCATTGTAACTGTGGCTTTGGCCTCTCATATACAGTACACACCCACATGAACAAGCCCACAGATACACTCACAGAACAAACAAACATACTGTATTTAAATTAATGTTTGACAAATGTCAGAAATGTCAGAAACATCAGGATTTTTAATATTCCCTACATAGATCCATACCTCTATATATACACAGACATGCAAGAAGTAAATAGACACCTTCATTCAAATTCAAATTAAAGGTGTCTATTTACTTCTTGCATGTCTGTGTACATCCACCGACACGCCAAATGTGTCACATTTCACTTTTCTAGCTTTTCACCTAAAAAATATGAAGGTTCTCTTGTCAAAGAAGACTGTAGCTGCCATAAAGTCCATAAAGTCCACCACACTGATCTTTTTTTTCCAAGAGTAAAATTGTAGCTGTCATCAGGTGCCTGCACTCCAGTTTACCTGCTCACATATCTAGTTTTTTGCTGAGATGCATTATAGCTGTGAGGTAATGTACTTTAAAGTGTGGAGTGATTTGAAAGGTCTGCCCAGGTGGTGCGTAACATGATGCTTTAATAGGATATGAAGTGTTGAGAGTTTTTGTTCATGTATCGAATTTAAACTCTAACATATTTATGGTGCTATATATGTAAAAACACTATGGCTGGAACATTTTAATTAGAACCTGATCAGCCATGGCTAACTATTTATGTTTTTTTTAAATACTAATTCACTGATGAAAGGATTTCAAAAAGCAGCACTCTTTTTGTTTTGTGTGTGCATGAGCAGTTACAGTAGGCTTAAATCCAACAAATCAGACACCTGCATCACAATTCACAATTCACACAACTCTTATTCTGACATCTGAAATGAATAATCTGTTTAAAGTTAGTCATGCAGTTAAAAGTGTAATCCCATTGAAAGACAGAAGTATTAATCTGGAGGGTGAAGGGGGTCGCAGGCGGAGGTACTGCAACCTTTAAAACCAGCAACTCAAACGCTGCTTCCTCCTCCCAAACACAGAGGAATCCCGCAGAGTAATTAGCGCGTTCAGATAAGTTGACAAGCTCGTTAACACGCCGCATCATCCGATACCGTTGCCTTTGTTTGTGTAGGCTTCTGAGAGGAAGTTAGCCGTCTAATTAACATAATCACGACTGCTGATTTATATGGCTGTAATTAGCGAGCAGATATCTGCATGTTGTGGTCTGATGGAGATACACTGCTGCTGAGGAGATTCCCTCAGACTGTAGGTATCACATGCACACCACGTCAAAACACGCGCACTGTCGAATTTTATATACATTTTGACAACTAAATTTACTTCACAGAGGGATAAGAAATAAATAAATCAATGAACATAATGAACATACAGCACAGACAAAGTCATTTCCTTCTCAGTAGTTTCATAATCATTCACTGCAGGATCATCAATAGCAGTTATTGCAGATTTGACGCACACAAACCAGTCACCTCTGTCAGATATCTTCAAAGGTGAACAGGTTCAGTCTAGACACTTGAGAACAAGGTTGTGTAACTCTTACAAACACACATAGTGGATTATTAACAACAGTGGTGTCATCTAACAATCTAATTTAAAGGAAACAGGAGTATTTACTTTGAAATATACTTTCATGACATGTGCTTTATGAACTGTGTGTGTGTTTGAGTCCAAAGGGAGAGCTGCAAATCCTAGTTAGGAACAATTAAAGTGTTCAAAATGAACACACACGCTCCCGCCTTCTAAATGAACAAGTGCTTGCAGCTGATTGAGTATGTTCGAGTGAGAAAACAGGAGTGAAAAGGCAACACAGAGGCATGACCCGTCTGACAAGTTGGCCTTAATTACAGCAGGCGTTCACAGTGGGAAAGTGAATTAGTGCAGTTACCTCTTAAGACTACTGTACAACCCTGGGGTCAGTAGATTACAACACACAGGCATACTGTACAGACACATGCAAACACACAATGCAGGGTGCCGTCAGGCAATCTTAGCAGCTTCCTGCGTGACATGGGTTGAAAATAGGGTCAAAGTTAATCTCTGTGCCAAACCAGCTACCACAGTCATGTACCAAATATCATTTGGACACTGGGGGTGTCCTGATAGTGCAGCAAGTTAAAATATATTTTGTGTCAGAAGCTGAATAATTGAGTCTCTTCATGCTGGCTCATTTGTTAAATGTGCTTGTGCTTGAAGCAGAGAGGTTCCCTCCTGCTCTGCCAACAAGTCTCTCATTGACGGAGAGGTTATTTTTCAATTATAAAAAACATTTCTCATTGAAAGCAACACATGGAAACTAGATTATGCATTTTGACTCAAGAAGTCGAAGTGAAATGGACAACCATTTGATTTAAAGCAGCTTGTACTTGTGACCCTTTAATACAGGTTGACTATGTCTATGTGTTGTAAGCCAGATTGGACTGAGAAAAAGTAGTTTGATCAGAGCCAAGAACCCACCAGATCATTATACAAAAAATACAATAAAAGTCTTAATTCAAATGAACAGATGTCAGATTTTTCAAGTCTTTTATCACAGCGCTGTGACAGAATAATGAATAGGAAAAGTTTAAATTTAGTTGTAATAAACTAAAATGACAATTGGTCGTGACAGTCATTGCATGTCGAGCTGAGTCTCCTGTCAGTCTTAATCATATTGCTCAGACGAGAAGAGGGGCTGATTTATTGGAATTGGTATCAAAATTTGCCTAAAATGTCACAATCCATACAAAACAATTTTTTTACTTGTATAAAAATGTAACAACTGGGCAGAAAACTGCCCAATCTGGCAACATGTACATTTCCACCAAAGAGTGATTTCCCCCTTTATACTAGTCAGATTGTTTCATTTCAATAGTTGTTGGAAGCCTGAAGATATAAAACTACCCACTATTTCACAAAGAGAAAAGAAAAAAGAACATCAATAAAATGCCTGACACAAGTTTCCTGAACAAAGATGACTACTTTGAAATGATTGAACAATTCTAAACCTAAAAATATTCAGTTCAGTATCATATAAGACAAAAGAAAACAGGCTGAACCCGACACATTTTTGGGCATTTTTCAATAAAAAATAACTTTAAAGGATTCATGTTTTCTTGTTTTAACCCACTTCTCTTTACAAATGATCTCCCTGCAAATATTGACACAAAACAGCCATGATGTTGTCATGCAAACAAATTATCCTTATTTACAGGTGCTGTCAAAGTCCAGTTAGAGCCTCGGCCACACACACACACACAGACAATCACACAGGTAGTAATAGTGTAAAGGTCTAATTGATTTCCCTCACACAAAAACACATACATGCTCACCTGCTGTCTAATGTGGGTCAATGGAGTAGGATGTGTGCTGCTGTGTATTTGCCTGTGTGTGTGTGTGTGTGTGTATGTAAGTTCTGGATTGACTGCATTAATTAATGCAGTGTAGATGAGTCCCCTCAGAGCTGTCTAATTAGACATTAGCATGGAGATGTAATTACCTGAGAGGGCTCAACACGTTTCACTTAACTACTCTCCCTCCTGCATGACAGACCTACACTGAGCAGGTAGGGCTCATGTTGTGTGTGTGTATGTGTGTGTGTGTGTGTGTGTGTGTGCATGCAACCACCTATGTGCATATAATGAACGTGTGTTTTGACTGCTTCATTGCATAAACAGGTGTTTTATATGTGCATCTTCTCCTTCACACTCATACAGTAGCTGTAGGGAGTGAGGATCTAATTGATTTGCTCCTAAAAAACATGTTTGCTCTTTATTCTTCCACTCCTATCTCTTTCTCTTCTCAGGTCTTTGTCATTAAACAATGATACACTGTAGCTTGCCATCCTTTCTTTCCCTCCCTCGCTTTCCATAGCTTTCTAGTTTTGGTCTTAAGTGCATTAGGCCTCTGCACGGAGCGACACGGGTTCGATTCTTGATCAATATCCACCACTCTACGGCCCAAGAAAAAAAGAAGGACGTCTCTCTGCTCTTTAGTCTCCAAAAGCCTCTAAGCCTTTCCTCTAAGAGAGAGAGAGAGAGAGAGAGAGAGAGAGAGAGAGAGAGAGAGAGAGAGAGAGCCCAGATCTGAGAGATTGTTTGCCAGCATCGTCATGGCAACCATCTCTGCCAACCTTGACACTGGAGGATCTGGGATCCTGACATTAGATAAATAAATTACACAACCTTTGTTGCAAACATACACACACACACACACTCATGCATATGCAAAAAACAACATATAACATATTGTATGTTCTTCAACCCAAAATTGAAAAGCACACCATGCCATCTGTAGGTACAAACACACAACCTCAGTCTTTCACACACACATACATTGAGCTTATGCACTACAATTTGCCATCGCCTTTGATGAAAACAGACTGTTAGGCAGAGCCCAGAGGAGACTGTCAATACAATCCGAAAGACAACGGATTGTGAGAACCCCGTGAACTCCAATACAGCCCGCAACACACCTCTCAGAGCACCAGGAAGAAATCTATGGGCCGCTGCAAGCATTGTCTTCTTATCTGTAGATAGTTCTGTCCTGTTTCCAATTAGGATCAATAGTATTAGCATATCTGCGAGAGGGAGAGAGGGAGAGAGAGAGAGAGAGAGAGAGAGAGAGAGAGAGAGAAACTACAGAAAAGAGACAAAATATTATTGTAAATCAGATTATTACTGCCAAAATATTATAAGTAATATACACATTTTGAATGTACTGTGTGCTCGGTGTTTATACTCTCTAAGCTGGTTACAAGCGGGCCTGTCTAGCTGCTGGGAGCAGATAGATAAAGCTGACTAGTGGTAGCAGTGGATCAGTTGTCCACCAATGCATACCAGTACCCAGGTCACTCCACTGACCAAAACAGATACAGACAGTGAAGTTTGTACCATATTAGGTGTCTGTATACACAAACATAACTCACATCAAAAAAGCAGATATGAAAACACTGACTTTACTCAACTATGTGAAAGATAGAGAGTTATTTGGGGTAACCAGGCTCCAGTATCAGAAAGAAGAAAATAAGTAGACTCAGGCTCCTGTTAAACCTCCAATAATTGATCATTTTTTACCAGTTGGGAGCAATGCAACAAGCTTCAAGCTTAAAGCTGTTATGGCATATAGGGTAGCAAACAGTTGTCTACACCTCCCTCAGTCACTAAGAAACATTATCATTCATTTTGGAGCAGTGGTTCTGGCCACCTGACTACTTCAGTTACTCTCCTTTTAGCTCTGTTTTGATCTCCACTAACTCGTGTGTAAAATGTCTGGCTCTGGCTCTGGCTCAGCTAAATCCTCCACAATGTTCACCATCCAGTTACCAACTTTACGACTGTATGTCTGATGTTTGTATGTCTGCTGGGCAGGTGGCGTACAGCAGGTTTATCTAAACCTTTTCACTCAGAAAAACAGCTGCCTGCTGTGGCTTGAGAGAAGGTTGATGATAGGCAGGTAGTGAGACTGAACCAAAAGAGTGAAGTTGTGGGCAGTGAGATCAAAACAATGAGCTCCGTAGAGCTAAAGGGAAATGAATAGTCAGATAATAGATAACACATAACTCTCTGTGGGTTTGTTACTACATGCAATTCACATTTTGTCTTTGTTGTTACAGCATGAATGTACATTCACAGACGTCTGGATCATTTGTTCTAATTGTAAAGTATGGCAAGAGTACAAAAACAGTCAGAGATTGTCTATTGTGTCTTTAAGTACAACAATTCGATTTTTCTCAACTGTCCTCCAGCCAGTTGGGCCACGATTAACCAACTTAAAAGTTAAGTAAATCCACAGCACTGAAGTTGAAATATTGGTGCCTATAGCAGGGTGGCTAAGAGAGAATGCTAATGGAATCATGAAGCAGCTTATCATGTGAATGAGAACAATAATGAGGAGACAAAGCAGAGACAAATCCATTGTAAGTGAGGTGGAATTATGTCGGCTCAGTGGATTATAAAAGGCCTTGATCCAGTGGGAGTTGAAAAACATGGCTTCTATTCTCACACATTTTTGCACACAGCCATACACACTAATACATTCATACACAAATCCATGCACATGCCCATTCAGGACAGTAAGTCAGAAAGACGCAAGCATAAATACACACTAATGCACACACATATGCATATTATTACAACTGCACACAGACAGAAACAGGCACACAGACATAAACGTCAAACCTTGATATCTACTCATGCTGCCAGATAATTGAATTAATTCAGCTGAGGAACAACTTCACAGATTAGCGACTTAACTTTTCAAAAATTAGAAAAAACTCAACCATGCGTGATAATTACATTTGTCTCAAATGAGGGCAGCCGTCGAAATGTATCATGCATTGCCATGTGTCCGCATGTTTAGCACACACACTCGCATGCACACACACAGACACAGACACCACCCCTACATGGCTGAGAGATAAAGACATTTTTAGAGTTAGAAAACACGAAGGGAAAGTTATGGAAAGACTGCTGCAGGGTGCTTCCTGAGAACAAATCTCAATCTCAGTATTGTTTTTTGGGGATTTTCCCAATTAACACAAAACAAGATTGTCTACAGTATACAGCCAAAAGTATGTGAACAGTTCTGTCTATATATACTTCTGTACTTTTGGTCATTTGGATTAGACCCCTTAATTCTAATTTAGCAAAAACTAAGTACAGCATACAGTAAAATCTGACACAATAGTCTACAGCTCACTGAGGACAACAGCTGTGCAGTTGGCTATATTAACACTTAAAATGAGTGATCTCAGAGAAAGTAAGAGGTGAGAAAATGTTGTATAAGTAGGGTACCTCCACAAAGCATGCGTTGTCACATCTAAATGAGCTGCAAACGTGGCTTCAATATGCTTGTAAAATGTGAAAGAAGTCAGTAATAAAGCCCAAAACTGTATTAAAAATGTGGCTGCTGAAGAACAGACGCTCCGCTTCCGAAATGTTTCCAGTGGACATTGAAACTGCGACAGAGACTGAGCCAGGATCCGATGGACATCGTCCAGCACCAGTGGCTGACCTCACTAATGTTCCTGTGGCTGAATGGGAGCAAATCCCTGCAGCCAGGTCCTTGTAGAAAGCCTTCCCAGAAGTGTGTTTGAAACTCATGGTTTTGGAATGAGATGTTCAACAATCAGTGTTCCACATACTGTGTTCGGGTGTCTGCATACTTTTCTAGTGTGCATTATGAAGTCAAAAGCAGTCCAAAACCTAAACCTAATTCTAACCTTCTCCTAAACCTGAGCTGAGCCCTGAGCTTAAACTCTCCTACCCTAAAGAAGTGAAGACCATATGTAAATAAAGACATTTAACTTCATGAACCACCAAGTCATTGTATCCTCTTTCCTCTTTCTTTCTTTGTGAGGTCATTTGGTTCTCACAACAATAACAATACAACATACAGTCATCCAGTCATGAGCATCATCTAGCAGTGGACAGCCGTGTACAGAGAGGTAAGAAAGGTGCAATGTACATGTTGTGGCCCCAACTCACTGAATTCTGAAACTACAAAAACAAGCCATAAAAATTCCAGAGGGTGCATTGAAATCCTCGCTGGGCACCCTTCCTCTACCCCCTCCTTCTCTGTCTCCATCCCTCTTTTCCTCCCTCTCTCAATCTGGTCTCCCCCTCTCCTATTTCTGTCTATTGTCGGTACAAAGCATCCCATTCAGGCCCCAATGACTTCTCTTACGGGCAGGCAGCGGTAGGCTTAACGAACAATGGCCGCACGGAAACAAAAGCCAGTTTATTAGGCTGGAGAGTGACAGAGACAGACTGAGAGCAAGAGAGAGGGAGAGAGAGAGAGAGAGAGAGAGAGAGAGAGAGAGAGAGAGAGAGAGGAAGACAGAGAGAAAGAGTGGCACTCAGCGTTCCATTGTGGCTGGACTCACATCTGGTGGCCATGTGTGACCGGAGCAGCAGGGCTAATGATGGACTTCCTGAGGCCAGCTCAATTAGGCCAGGCCTCACCGGACTCCCAGAGTGAGAGGCAGAAAGAGAGATGCCTATCGACATGCTGGTTCACTATTTGTGTGCGTTTGTGTATATGAATCAATCTGCGCTGTGTACACTCGTCTCCTGCTTGGATGTGTGCGTACACAAGTGTCCTGTGTCTACAAATGTGTTTTAAGGCATTTGTGTGTATGCAAATTCCCTACTGATGCACTCCTGAGCACTGTCCCCGTTATTATTTGGCCCAAACAACACTTCCTCTCAATGCACATACACGCATAAACACACACGCACCCTCCTCCTGAGTGGGCTAAAACTAACTAACAAGCCGTAAAGCCATTAACGGTTAGGGCGCTGCTTTGATGGCCCAACACAAGATTTCCAACACACTTAAAACTACACAGGGGGGAGAGCAAAAATGACGAGAGCCTGTAACGGTGTCCTCAGGCATGTGTGTCCATGTCTGTGTGTGATGTCTGGTGTGTGTGTTGCATCGTGTACAACAGAGCGCCAAATCAGATGGGTTCCTGTGACAGTACCATCCCTTATTATTCCTGCCATGCAAACTGTTCACCCTAGAAGACACTGACTGAAAAATACAAACCTAATAAACAGCAAAGAAAAGCCCGTCTGTCTGTGATAATAAAAGGCTTTATTGGGGAAATTTGATGCCGATTCTTCTCATTCTCACGTGTTACCGGTCAGATGTGTATAATTAGTATTGCATAAGCAATTGCACAAACAAGAACTGGGGTCATTTGAGGCTTTCAGTTTTGGGACATAACCACACAAATATCAGATTAATGTTTCAGACATGATGCTGGTCAGTGTCCTATATCTGAGACATGACTTGAAAAGACATGGTATGGTCATGTTGTTTCAAGATTTTCAGTTTCATTACATAGAGGGTCATATTTGAATAACCTACTGTGGAGAATAACACTCCCAGAAGGATAGCATGTAATTTATGAATTATCCCCAAAACCTTCACATAATAAATTATTACTTTGAGACTAAAATCAGTAGTGCCCCAGATACGACTAAGACTTTAAAATGTACCTCTCTCTTATTTAGAAACAATAAAACAATGACACAAAAGGAGGAAGATATCATTTATCTAGAAAACAGAAAACAAGCTGGATGCAAATATATACCAAAAAATCTCTACCAGGAAATCAGCCTTATTTGATTTAACATAATCATGGGACCAGATTTTCCACCAAATTTAATGGGTCATTTGCACTGTAATTTGTTTTTGCACATTACAGATTTTGTAGATTCATAACACACTGAACAGACTACGGTGAGAATATGATGGTACTTTTGACAGGGATCAAACCCAACTGAGTTTTTCCCTAACCATGCACACTTTGGGAAGTAGTAGTAGTAGTTTGTCCTGTTGTCTTGTCAAAATGGTCAGCAGTTTAAACTGTAGCAGAGACTGTGGCACACAGCTATAGAGGCTATTGGGATACCTGAAAGTGCCCAGAAACCCCCAATTGCCACACTTAGCATTAAAAAAAATCATACTCCTTCTCAAAATCATAACTCTAAAACACATAGACATGATACAGATTTTTAGATCCAGTTTGACTTACGCTTTCTGGGGATACCATAACCCAGATGTCCATCAAAAAGAAAGATCCATAAATCAGCCTATTAATCATAAAAAAGAGGCTTCTTATAACTCCAGAACCTGCCTGAGAATCATCATGTTTTCAAGTTTTCCTCTGCATCAAAGTAATGAGTCATAAATGTCTATAGATCCATGGGTATATTGCAAACAGGAACTGCTACTTCTGCATACTTTTAATAGTGCTAATTTGTCAGGCTAAAAGGCTAAAAAACAGGGCTCTAATCGGGATCCTTTTAAATAAACAATTTTTTTTTTAAAATAAACAAATAGTCTACAGTGTCAGAGTGTGAAATAGGGGCCTAGGGTTAAGGCATCGAACCATGAACTGCAACTTCCCTGGTTCAGGTTTGTAAATGTCTAAATTGTGAGGTGTGAATTTGTCCAATATGAATGTACTGTAATGCACCATATTCAGTCTCTTTACCTCTGCCATGTTGTCTGCACTGAGAATACTGAGCTAAGACCCATACTTGGTGGTGTATGACCCACTGCCGTAAAGTGTTACACACACTTGCAGGAGATCGCACCCGATCAACCTTAGTTACACAATGCAAGAACACGGAAAGGGAGTGAAAGGGGTGCCCTTCTCCATATTACAAGTCAGTGAGATTTTGAAGCAGTTATCTTATTAGTTTTATTAACTGGTCCTATTTTATTTATAACTGTATTGGAAAAGATAGAGAAGCAGCTGATCGCAAAAAAGGTGGGAAATGAGTCTAAAGTATGGTAAAGTCTTTAGTATGAAGACATCATCTTATCTATGTATTAGCACACACCTGTCTAACCATTTGTGTGTGTGTCTGGTTTGGTCAGTGGCGATGAAGTGAGACTAGAAACACTCAATCTAACCTCTGCCCACGTCACCCTCACTGTCTTTCTGTCTCTCTCTCTCAAGCAGTAAATCAATGGTAGTCAACTGGAACATTCGATTCCCATCCATTTTGACTTGCCTCTTTTGTAATGGTTACCGTGGTTACGTAAGCTCCCTCTGTGGAGGGGAAGTGCTAGAAAATCACAGGTTTCAGTCAGACCATCACCATCATATTGCATAGACACCATCAGAGTTGATTATTGTGGGTCTGACTGACTCCTGCCTTCCAAACTCAGATATTTGTATGAGAGTTGCTCTACAGCTGTTATTCATACGCTGAAGGTAATTCTTCCTTTGGTTAAATTGTGGTGATGAGGCAGACTGTCTAAGATCAAGTCTGTCATCATGGCATTTGATGATTCCCTGACTAGCAGGTCAAAGTTTTTACTTGTTCCACTAAATAGCTCAACAGTAACTTTAACTGGCAAAAATCTGGCACAGACTTCATGGTTCCAGATAATGAATTTTCTCCTTTTGCTCTAGCACCACTATGATTGTGATTTGTGGTTTTGAGTAAAATTTCAACAACTACTGGACTGATTGTTATGAAATTTGACACAGACATTCATGTCAACTTGAAAAAGAAATGTTGACTTTTTGGTGCCATGATCACGTCAAATTTTTATTTTACCAAATATTTTGGTTTCTGCCTAAATGTCTGCAAAACTAGTGGCAGACATTTCATCCTAACTTTTTTTATTTTGATAAATCTTTTTAATCGTTTAATCCTTTTATAAGATAGCATGCCAACGTTCACTCATCTCAAATATGTAGTTTTGCTGCTTTTCATCGTGTTACATAATTGAAACTGAATATCTTTGGGTTTTGGATTTTTCACTATTTTCACTAAGTTTAATAGACCAAATGATTATTCGATCAGCCCCTCCTTCAAGGTTCAAGCTTCAAGGTGTGTCTCCTGTCAAATGGTGAGATGGAACTGGCCGTGAATACCCTTACACACTCTATACAGTATATCTGACAAACAACACCTATTTAATAATGTGACACATAGTTCCCTATGAAAAGCTTTTACATATGTGATTGTGTCAACGTTTGCCATAATTCAGCAATTAGAACATACATACAGTAGCAGAGAACCTTTTGTTGGTCATCAAGGACAAACTGTACCACCTGTTACAGGGATAGAGCAGCAAACCAGTGGCCCTTCTCCCCTCAGTCTCTGTCTGTCTCTACAGGAAATGAGCGGGCGAAGAGGCAGACAGAGATAATTACAGACCAAACAATAGCTGTCATTTCTTTCTACATCGACCTCCTGGCCTTGCCCTCTTACCAGCACAAAACAGTTTGCTGTAATCTGTGTCCACTGAGTGGACAGCATGATCCAAAGCATGCCAGAGTAGCTTCATACATTCATTTTCTGTCCATCCCTCTCCCATCCTCCTTTGCTTCCACAGAACAAAGCATGTTAACCTTGAGCTGCAAAACAGCTTTCTGCTGGCGTCTGAGGAGATATTAAGAAGGTGATTAAGTGAGATTGATGGTACTTTAATTCCCTGACAAAAATAATGGCTCCTTCCTGTTGTTTAATCTTCAATCTTCATTACATGGGGGAGACTCAAGAGAATATGCTTTTTAGCCAAAAGAAGGCCGTGCTAACAAAGAACACCATCAAGGATGGTGTATTTACATGTTTAATCAAAACAAATTGTAATTGAAAGTCCAAAGAAGGGTTTGGGAATGCATCAAACTGCGGGCTGATAAAAGATTGTTTAGAAAATTCTTTCAGAAGATTTTATTGAAATTCAGAGTATTTGACTGCAATTTAGCCACAGCACAATTAGAAACACAATCATGAAACTTTCGTCTGCATAATCCTGTTGTGATTTTCATTTTGCTGATGATTTACACAGTCTTATGGATTTAGTTTCTTCCCATGACCTTGGAGCCCTGGAAACCCTTTCAAAACTAACTATTTCAAAAGAATGAAGACAAATTAGTGAAAAAGTTGGCTTTTCTCAACTCGGGCAAAGTTAGGTTTTAGAGATAGAAAGTTGTCAAAAGAACATAGCCATTTACATATTCCCCAGGAGGTTCAGGAGTTGTTTGAGAGTTGGCCAACATAGTTTGAGTGCTGTTATGAGTACTGACCTACAACCTTCCTATTGTGGGATGATAAAGACCACACCGTCACAGGAAGGCTACCTTCTTGTGTAAAACAAAAATGGGTTTTCAAGGGGCACAGGTTTGATTCTTTCTCTTGGTGATGTGTCCTTGAGCAAACCAATAAACCCCTTACACTTTCCAGAGGCGCTGTTCCAAAGCTGACCCTGAACACTGACCTCCCAGTGGAGAGTAGCGAGCAAACATAAAATTCCTCCTTTGGGTGATCAATACGTGAGAAAAAAGGCGATAGATGCAGCCTGGGCTATTTGCTCCTACAGTATAGGGAGGTCAGAACACAGGGTCAGCTGAAGAGCAGCACTCTCAGGGCTGACAGGGATTCGCTGTCTTGCTCAAGGACACTTCAGCAGGGACGACACTTGTTAGGATACAGCTGGGTTCTCACTGTACAGTCAAGGGCGGAGTCCTCGCTCACCACGACACCTTGCTGGTTCTAAAGTATTATTTTGAATGATACTACAGACTGACTCTAAAGTAAATTGAATGAAATACTGAAGCACATGTTAAACAAATTACAGTGTGGCACTTGTGAGATACAAGGTCTTGCATTTATGATGTCTACAGGTCATTTGCAATCATAGTCGATAAATTTCACTGAAATTTAAATAACAGAATAAACATGTGTATGTCTTTTCCTTTTTAAAGTCTAAAGGTTACAGATCTACAAGTAAATATGTACTTGCAAAAACTGCCCAGAATGTACACTCAACCTCAAAATAGCAACAGAAATTAAAGTTAACTTTAAAAACAGTACTTTACTCTATTTACCAGACCATACTATTATCAAGAAAATGTCAAAAGAAAGTAAATGCAGTCACTTTTCAGAGTTAAGCGCCTTAAAGTAAAATTGGTAAAGTTATGACATTTTCATCTTTGTTCACACCCGGCCCCTTTGTTTCTCTTCTATATCTTCCTTCAAGTGACTCTGAGCCAGTATCCTATGGCCACCTAATGATTGACTGCAAATAGATGGACTGTCAATGCAACAAACAACACATGCAGATGAAAGGGGGTCCCGCCGTGCCCCGTCACCATTTTGACACCACATCTGTGCATCTATAAGCAGGCCTGTTTGTGTCCGTGTGTGGGTGTGTGTGTTTGTGCATAAATGCACATGCGATCAACTGAATGTAGCCTCGTCTATAGTCGCCCCTCTGTACAATAGGAATTATAGCAGCAACAGAAACAGTCCTTTTAATCTAGTGCATCTTTCGCGGCGTCTCAGTCTGATGTCCGACTGCACAAAGAAAGGTCAGGGAGGGCTCGGCTCTGGTGGGTGGAACAAACAACTGGGATTTGCTCTCTCTTTCTCTCTCCTTCTATCTCATGCTCTGCTCTCTTTCTCTCAGCAAGGTTTCAAGGTCTGATTTGGCACACAGTTACAGTTAGTTTACTTGCTATCAAAGCAAACCCAAATGTCTAAGTTTTCTAACAGTTATGTCTGTGTGTGCTCAATGTTTTGGTGCAGAAAAAAAAACTGAATGATGGGTGAAGTTGTAACTTCCTAATAAGAGAACTGCGCCGCGAGAAAGTTAACCAACTTCTTCTAAAAGTTCATCCCATCTGTTATTCTCCTACATCCTCTCTCTGTTTCTCCTTTCTGTATTTATATCTTCCCCTGTCACATCTGCGGTCTCTATTTATGATAATAGCTGTCAGTCTGAACATTTAATAATAATTCCTGCTTCCAAATCAAGCAGCAATACTAAAACCATGCCATACCAAATAGCGCTACACAGTGACTAATCTAGCTCATCCTCTTGAGTTCAATACAGTTTATCAGCAAGAGACAAGGGGAGAGGAAGAGAGAAAATAAGGAATTGAAGGAGAATAGAGCAGGAGGAGAAGGAGGGAGGAGGAAGGGGGTCAGCGGAGGTAGAAAAGAAGAGATGAATGCAGCCCCTGTTCCTTCCCACTGTCTCAAACAAGGCCTGGGTAAACAGGAAGTACAGCTGCGCACTCTGTCTCTGTCCCTGTGACTCTCTGTCTTTTCACTCTTTCTTTCAGCTCCTGCACCTCCCTTCTTAGCCTGTCCAAAAATACATTGCATTCCTATTCCACTTAGAGGACAGTTACATTTTCCCTATCTGTTACACTAACCTGTGAGAATAACAGAGGCAAAAGTTAATGGGGAAAGAAGAGAGAAAGAGAAAAAAAGTGAGATGCACAAACAAACAATTTGACAAATGTCGTGTAGAATATCCCACTGCCTTCTCGTCACACTGCAAAGAGTCATGATAGTTGGCAATCTGGACACGCAGTTCCCCTCAGTGGGCCCTAATCCCCCTATTTCTTTAAGAGAGAGAGGGAGTAGAGCGGAGGAGAAAGGAGGCATTGTGGTTCGAGACAGTGCAGTAAAAAGAGGAGCGTACAGTACCAAATTGAGGTCGCGGCAAGACAATGGCTGCCCTTCACTGGCTCATTCACACACGGTCTCCACACAGCTCTATCAAACGCCTCTTTCTTTTCTTCTTCCCCTCCTCTGTTCTGTTCTTTCTCTTTCTTTCTCTCACGTCCGCCTTTCTTCTCCTCATCACAGAGGGATAGGGGATAATGAAACCCCGGCTCACCCAGGCTGTTCTGGGGCCCGTTTCAGAGAAGAGGAGCTCTCTCTCTTCTCAATGGGCACCTTCTCATCTTTGCTGTTCAACGCCTTACACCAACTCCACCCACTGCTTTTGTTTTGGAGGGAGAATGTATAATTGAACAGGAAGTGGTATGTTTAGGAAAATTACACTATATCATCTTATATCCTATATCATCCATATGTCTTAGGACACAGGTGAGATATCTTAGAAGCCAGATCATTCAATGTTCAAGTTTAACTGAAATTTTTCTTTTCTCAACTTTCTATGAAGGCCACATCTATTGTGCATTATGGGGGCATTCATAGTGAATTATAATGCATTCATATTGCTTCATTAATACACTCATAATGCTTTCTCATGCTCTGTATCAACAATAGACTGTGACTTGAATGAATTATACATTCAAGTGTCTTATGGATGCTTTGCCTAGTTATAAACTAGAGGTTGACTGATGGGGCTATAAAACATTATGACTACCTATACTCACCTATACAATATACACACATTTCAACGATCAACCACTTGTACCGTAGTAGTCCATGCAGCAACATTGTAAATGTTTATATATATTGTAAGTGTGTGTGTGTGTGTGTGTGTGTGTGTGTGTGTGTGTGTGTGTATATATATATATATATATTTATTTTTTTTTATTTTATTTTTTTATTTTTTGTCTTGTCTTTGCCAAGGCCACGTTGGATGTTGCAAAGGAACAGTAGTAGACTTAAATCACTAATGCTACATGTGGGCTTCTATGTTATACAGTTTGACATGCTCAGTTGGCAGCACACCACAGATGTTGACAGTGTGTCATTCAGTGATTCAGTCAAAGGACGGTCAACTGCTACCAATATAAAAAAAAATCCAGCCTGAGGCTTTAAGGTTACATGCTCTTTTCAGAAAAATGTCAAAGAACAATTCATACTCCATTAAAAATTGATTAATTTAAAATTCACATGGGCTTAACTTAAAAATGGAATTCAAATTTCAGCTAGACACACAAATATGGGAAAAGGTTTTAACAGAAGACTTTAATTGGTGATTGGAACATTAAAAAATCAGAATGGGAAGACCAAAACTAATTTAATGTGAAGGCCAAAATCTGTCATTTGATCAAACAGATGGGATAGAAGAGGGATGTGTTTAATAGGGATACACTGCATAGGAAGATTTACAATCAAATTAACAAAATATTAAAATATAACAGTTGCACTTATTTGTTACTCTCATGTATAAGACTATAAGTGTTTGTTTTGCTAGGATTAGATTTGTTTTAGTTGTTGATGTGTGAAGTGAACATTACGCCTTTCAACGTTTCAACTGGTTGAGTCACTAAGTTTTCCTACATTTTCTTCATCAGTAGACTTGGGAATGTCAAATACACCTTTTTATTTTTTTATTTTTTTTTTAGAAATGTGTCATTTTTGTACTATGTTCATACCTATTCAGAGCGGCTGTTAAATAAAGAAAGCATTGCTGTTACATAGAGCTGGCTCTGTTTTTACAAAGGATACACAAATGTCCCATTCACTAAGTCAAATATATGGACTGCTTGTTGTAGACAAAAAGACCATGAACAGTAAAATATGTACCCTTTCTACCAATGAATGGATCTGTAGAATTCACTTTTCCACACAAATCTCAGAATTCCTCTGCATAGAAACAAGTTAATAAGTGAAGAGGGTAAAAGCACCTTAGGGCTATTTGAGCCACAAAGGCTGATGATCTACAAACCTAATATGGCTTGGCAAACCTAATCGTTAAAACTGATCAAATACAGAGTCTACTAGATGCTTTTAACCGGTTTATTGCGAGATAAGGAGAAAACAGGGGTTGGCATTGTTATTCAAACCACAGAAAAATAGTTGTCTCCCAATCACATTTAAGCAGAAGGATGTCAGCTGCCCACAGGGTTGAGCGCGTGATGATGTTAAGGTGACCATTATTGCTCCACTGGAAGAGATTGCTCTGATGTTCTTTTGATGGTCAAGTGCTCCTCAGTGGAAGGCAATCATATTTCAGTGCATTCACAAACAAAGGTGTACCAAGTTAAACCAGTACAAATACAGGAACCTGCAGATACTCACACTTATCATGCCTGGAGTCAAGTGGAGAGGAAGAGATGTGTGAGAGAATATATTTAGGTCAGTGCAGAGAGTGTAGACAGCGACTACTAATAAGAGGAGAGCTTGGGCTTAGGCTGGCAAATCTATTGGCTGTATACAGTACATTACCTTACAACCAACATCCTGGACTGCCTGTTTTCAAACACTTCAGACTGAGCATTTGAGAATTTTGTAATTTTATCAAAGGGACCTGGCAGTAGTAGAAAAACTTTTCTTCTAATTCAAATAGTCATTTTCTATATAACTCAAAATCACAGCACAAATTTAACATAAAGGGCTTTAAAATCTATGACAAACAATGAAAGGGGCCAGGTAAGACCTTGAGTTACGGTGAAAGTTTTTTTAAGGCATCAAAACACTGCACATTATATTGCTCTGACACTGGATTTAAAAACTTGGAAAACGATCACGTTGTTAATTATTTTACTTTGACTAAAACCAGCGTGCGGTAAAGTTTTTAAAAACAAAAAATCCTCATTGGGTGATTCTGTCTTAAAGACACAATAATTTTGCAGGAAAAGGTCTTTGTAAGTCATTACTTTAACAGACTCACACTGTGCTCATCTTCCATGACATCAACCATTTTGTTTTTTAAATGGTGAATAAATGAATTCACAAAATTCATACACACTTAAGTCAACTTTGACAGCCAGCGGTGATGTGGAGCCATGTAAAGGTTGGTATTAAGTGGGAGAAATGGCCATTGCAGCGCGGTTATTTTACTGTCACATCATTGCTGTTTCGCATTCCTATTCAAACACCGTGTACAATCTTGTCAGACAGGAAACGGGCCGAACATAAGGCAGTTAACTGACAGGTAGGGAAAAAACAGACAACAGGTGGAAGGACAGGCAAACACAGTGGCTAATGGAGCTGATTGTGGATGTAGTCAGAGAGGTGACGCTCCGAGGCTCACAGGGAGCCGACAGCAGGTCTGACCTCCTAATCTTACTTACAGCACAGCCACTCTCATGCTGTAATTGCCTGTCAGACTGTGAGCATGTGTGTTTATGTGTGTTTTGGAGGAAGGGGTGTGGTAAGAGACAGCACTTGCACTTGACCCGAGATGCAAACCAACCCTGTGTTTCCCATAAATGACATGAAAAAAAGCATCAGCGGCCACGCACACCTACCTGAGACCCTGACTCCCCTGGCCCTCTCCCTTTCTGGCTCCTAGTAATTACCTGTGGGCCTATGGAGGGGTGGGAACTATTGTGTGCTGTCTGTGTAGCACTCAGGGAGATGTGGGATTGATGCGCACTCAGCGACCTCTCTGATTGGGGTTAACAGCAGCCTCATTTGCATGAGGAGATGGGGCTTTCATTAGCTACAGTAGCAAGACCTCAGGTGCACAACACACATATCTCCACACATGAACACACACGCATAGAGAGGGTAAATTGTTTAACCTTTCAAAAGACACAAGGTTCATTTGTTTGTTTGTTATTTTGGTGTGTATAAAAAGTATCATCACATTTGTCATCATGGCTGAACTTTTACCAGCCAAAATATTCCCAAAATATCTAAATACACACACAAGATTTTTATGTTTGAGGACCACTGTAGTTACACTGGGCCATTCCAGGTCTGTCTAGTACAAAGCGTGAGCATGTCTCTGAACAATAGCATAAATTAATGATGATTATGGGATTATGATTCAAACATTACATCACATCTGCCATCTATATGTTGCAAATAAAACTTTTAACTGTGACCTGACATCTGATGTTGTTGTTTCAAGTCCTGATTAATGACATATGTTGATTATTATGTTGAAATAAAGACTGACAATGGCTTTGGATAAAAAACAACAACTCAATAGGACCACTGCTGTGGCACAGAGGGGTTTCTCGCCAACATATAATGCAGGGTCATCTGTCAAAAAAAAAAAAAAAAAACATACCTAGGGCCACTGGTTAGCTCAGTAGGTAATATGTAGGTACGCCCCAAAGGCTCAGTCCTTGCCTCAGTGACCCAGGGTTCGATTCAAACTCTCTCTCTCCACATTCCTGTCACTCTTCAGCTGTATCTGTCAAATAAAGCTAAAAAAAAAAATCCCAAAATATACCAAAAACATGTACCTGGCTGTTTACGTCACAATCATGGAGACAGTGGACGATATGATTGTCACTGATAACTTATTTTAAAATCCTGCCTCATTCTTAGCTAATGGATGTACAGTATTACTCAGTCTGGACCTCCTGTATTTCATCCTTTCATCAAAAGCCTTTGCCTTTTTTAAAAATATGGCTGTTTGCTGTGTGAATGCCTACAAAATATCAAATATCAAGTACTTAAGGCTAATATTCAATCTCACTCCAATAGAACTTATAGAAAAGTACAATCAAAGAGCCTTGCACGGTTACACGCCTATGACAATTTACAACAAACCAAACTGTTTTTCTTCTTTGCCAGAATGACTTCAGGTTTTGTCTAGCTCTAGCATAAAATACTACTGAGATACAATAGATCTGGCAACAAAAAAGTGCCCCTTGGTCAACTGTATGATTTGCTATTTTAAAAAAAGAAGTTTTTTTTCTACTACTACAATCACTTGCACAAACAAAGAAGCTTTGCTAGACAATACACAACCGAAGACAACTCACTGCAGATCTGAAACAGAGCATGCAACAAAGTGGTCACTTCACTCAGTGACACCTACAAACGCTTCCTCTATCTCACACACACACACTCATAGACACACACATAGTCACACATACTGTCCTGTGCTGTCATGTATAATGCAGCGTGTGGCCGGCCGGGCAGATGCCTCATCCCCAGGGGGTCCCATCATGCCTTTGCTAGGATGAAACATTTAACAGCACAGGACAAAATGGAACACGCTCAATGAATAAACAGGATGGGTTTCTGGAAGAACACACACACACACACACACACACACACACACACACACACACACACACACACACCACATTCTTACTATCATGTGGTGTCTTTAAAACATATAACCTTTACGATATGTCCCAACGTTGTGCACAGCTGAATTAAAACTGATCATGATTTAAGAGGAAACTACTGAATGAAGTTGTTCTAAACTTACAGCTAAAACACACAACGTGACATTTGTACATTTTGGCCTACGTATTACACAAAACCATCTTTTATCATTGTGACCTCCACGCCCCAATGCACACGCACACACACACACACACACACACACTCTCATGCAGAGAAAGGCAAAGAGAAACACTGGTTCTCCTTTTAAGGCTGTGAAAACAAATGGCCACTTGGCTGTACACTTGCGTGCGCGCACACGCACTCACACCAGAAGTGGGTCATTAAATGAGTCACCCAACAACTGTAAGAGTGCTTTTACTGCAGCCTAAGTGAATAACTGTAGAAAAAGGACAATATGGCTGCATAATATCGGTATCATGTTCCATATTCAGCACATGATGGGGCAAAGAAGAGGAAGTTGTGTGTGTATGTGTATGTGTGTGTGTGTGTGTGTGTGTGTGTGTGTGTGTGTGTGTGTGTGTGTGTGTAAGAATGCATGCCTGTACTTGATGGAGCAAAGAGGAAGAAGCTCTGTAAGTGTGAGCAGATGCTGGTGCTTTGAGTGTGAGTGTGAGATTGTGTGTGTGAGTATGTGCGTGAGTGTGTGTGTGAGTGTGTGTGTGTGTGTGTGAGGGAGCCTAAGGAGGCCTGGAGCGAGGCCAGGCTGGCTGTAGACTGTGAATATTAATGTGCTGTAACCTTGACACAGGAGGAGCTGCTGGTGCTGGAGAGGAGCCTCCTCTGATGACATCAGACAAGAAGACAGGGACTCCTTCCTGATATAACACACTGAGGCATGCCTCCTCATTACACCTCCTGTCTCCTTTCCTCTCATTTCCTTTCCTCTAATATAACCTTGTCTTATAATGTCCTCTACCCATTATCTCGTTTAACTTGCCTTCCATCGCCTCACTCCTCTCCTCCACATCTCTGCTCTCACTCCTTTAATGTAACCCGCACTCCCTGCCCTTCTCTTCTCCTCTATTCTCTTCTCTCCTTCACTTCTTCTGTCAATCTCTCTTTTCTTTTCTCCTGTCTTCTACTCCTAACCTTATCTACTTTATGTACCCTTATTCTCTCTTCTCTTCCTCAGTTTCTTTCTCCAACTACACCTCCCCTTTCTACCCCACTTCCTGCAACCTCTCTCCTCTTCTGTCCTACACTCACCTTTCTTTCCTCTCCTAAAATCTCTCCGTTCCCACTCCTCTCTTTTGCATCTCTTCCATCCTTTCTTTTTTCTGCGCTGCTCTAGTCTTCAATTGTCTTCTCCCTTACCTCCCTTGTCTCCTTGTGTCCTCTCAACTAACTCTACTACTACTACTACTCTCTACTACTCTTGTTTCACCTCATGTCCTCTTTTCCTTCCATACCCTTGCTCTCTCTTTCTCTCTGTCTCTCTCTTTCTCTCTCCAGTCTCTCATCCTCCACCCCTCTTCTTGCCTCTTTTTCCCCTTCTCCAATCCAAGCTTGCCTCCTCACTTCTCAGGTCTTCCTCTCCTCTCACAAACTCTTGTTCCATCATTATCGCCATTCACCTCCTATTGTTCTCTCTTCTTTGTGACTGTATATGATTCTGGCTGTACAACTAAACGCCCCTCACACCACCTCCAATCCCCCTCTCTCTGTCTCTCTCTCCCTCTTTCAGCTCACTGCCAGGCTACCACAGCCCAAACTGTTCAGCTGCAACTGTTCCAAGCCCAATAATTACAGCTTGTCAGAAAGAATTAATTTTCTCATTTCTCATAAAGACGTGTAAAAAATTACCATGTTATTATAACGCCGCCACTCTCTGGAGGCACCAACGAAAACCAAATTTAATTTCGGAAATTCTTCCCTCGCACATTAAATTAAACACATAAATAAGAGTTTAGGAATTGGGGGGAGGTTGTCGGGGGGGGGGAGCATATGTTCGTTAGGCCGGCCTCAGCTCTGGGTAATGGCCGTCGTAATGTTTTGATGGGCCCAGCTATTGGTAAGCACCAATACATTTGCATGATCACCGTCGCGGCAGGCAAGCGAGCTGCCAATTAGCTCTCTTACAGCTCTGGACAGCGCTGGGAGAGAGAGGACAGGGGATCTGTTCGGCAAAAGAAATACACAGCAAGATATGGAGCTGAGCTAATTAACAGCCACATATGGAGAATAGCATATTTACTGCAGGGGATGAGATGTGTAGCCTTTCACTGAGGATGTCTTAAGCGTTTAAAACATTTATGACTTACAGTAGAGCAAGGCTTTGGGTTCAGTGGTGTAAATCCAAAAGAGCATAACAACAGACCTTGCATGAGGATGCAATAAAATCTCTATTTTGAATTTATTGCCTTGTGCTACAATTCTCTGAATGCTCTTTTTTTTCTCATTTTATTATGTGTAGGCTCAATAGGCAATTGCTTTTGTTATGAGTGCAATGTGCAGGCACTGCTTGAAATAACTTCACAGGAAACCGGATTAACTTTTACGACGGAAAGGGTTAGTTACAAGTGCTTTTCTTCACTAAAACACCACGATGAGCCTTTCCCTCACCTGACAGGGCAAATTCTCTTCATTCTGAAAACACTGTCAAATCTGTTGATTTCTGCCAACTGCACAGCTACTTGTGGATGGTTGGTTCACCTTACAAGTCATAACAAAGAAGCTTCCGTCCTGCTTTCTGACGCTGTCATCCCAAAGAGAACGACTGCTGCCCAACTGCCCCAAAATGACGTATTTTCCATTATTTTCACAAACTTTGCCAAAGCTGTTTTTGTGTCCAAAACCTAACCAAACTTTAACCAGAAATGGATATAGTAATGTGTAATGGTTTTGGAAGGTGCAGACATACGATGTGATCCTGACAGTGCAATGATGTAAGACAAACGACGTTGTCATGTTGTTTAATTTGGACCTGCTATGCTCTCTTCTGCTACAGTGGCCTTACTGTGTGTTTGTTATAGATTTGTCCACAGCTCCCAAGACAATATCAGAGAGCAACTCCTGCATGGAGTATGACTGAGTATGTATAACACAATAATTGTGTGCACCATGCTGAGTCCATAATCCACCTATAAGTTGCAGCCGAATATTTAGGTTTTAATGTAAACATAAAATTGGAGTTAAATTTCCTTATGATCACAAACAGCCTGACTACGCTGCCTTTTATATACTGTATGTTATGTTGTTATTGGAATTGTGGCAGTTTTTGCAAAAGGGTTTCAAGCTGGGATCACATTTCTAGAGATGAATAATAACTACTTTGTTCTCAGTCTCTTCCATCCTTTTCTCCTTGTGTAAGGTAGCTACATAACAACCATTTTATTCTACTGTTCTTTTTTTGGAAATTTTTTCTCATCTAAACCAAGCGGCTCAGGATGAAAGAGGCAGGATGGAATTTGTGACAATAAAAATAGTACAATATTAATAATTAATTTGACTTATTACTACTGATATTACAGGCTAACATCATCTAATTTTCCAATCCTGCTCTCATCTACAAGTTTGTAATCCAGCATGAACACTTTAAATGTACTTCAGGACAAAAAGAAGTCTGACTAATGGTCAGAGAGTGTTTGATGAGTCAATAGGAACAAAGTTTAAGAAAGGGGAAAGGGTATGATGACTGGGCCTTTCTTATTTATCAACTGATGACATCATTTGTCACTTAAAGAAGCAGAATACTCAACGAGAGGTTAAAAACATGTGATGATTAAAACTGAGGCAGAAGACCAGCCCCTCTCGCTCTGACGGGGAACTCCCACAACGAAACAAACTCACAGATGAACAGGGTGTCCCCTCCAACTCTTTGGCACGATGAAGACAGGGACTTTCCCCGCCTGCAGCACAGGACACACACACACACACACATACATACATACATTCCCAGGGACACACACAGAAAAAGGTCACCCCTGGTTGACACACACACAGTGGGCAGAGTCATGGCTGATCTGACAGGGTTGTGACAAACAGTCATACAACCACACACATACACAAACACACTTTTACACACACGGGCCACAGTCAGTGTAACCAGTGCCAGCTAAATCTCCTCAGCAGAGCCGTGATGAGGCCGCAATCTGTGATCATGACACTGCCTTGACACACACTGTCTGGACTCGGAGACAAACACACACACACACACACACACACAAAGAGCAGGCAGACAGTATCAGTTGAGTCTCTATTTCATGGTCATTTGCTTTGTATCAGGGTTTGCTGGTGTTGCCCTCCTCTGACTCCAGGCCTTGTTCTCTAGTCATATTCATTTCTTAGTTAAGTTTTAGGTGAGTCCCAAGATACAAAGCACATTACTGTGCAGAAGAAGAACTGGCCAGCAAAATTCAGAAGACATTGTGGTAAGCTCAGTGCAAGGCTCGGTTCAGAAAGATTAAATATGTTTGCATGCATTACCATAGCTCTGTAATCTCTGTACCATAATGGTTCTTATATGTTCCACATTTATATTCTGTATTATCAATTTGTAGTGGTTAGTATATTACATATGTTATGTTGTAATGTAATTTCTTTCCTATAACTTCTTTGAGTTCAGTGATTTCACAGAAAGCTTTGCAGCCTGTAGCTTTTCGCAGACTGCGCTGCATGGTCTCTACTGAGGCTACAGTACTGTGGGTATCAACTATAATGAATTTATCTTTACCTGTATGATTATTCACTGTAAGTACAAAAAAGTTAAAAACAAGTGTTTTAAAAATACACTGTGATAAAAAAGTATAAAAGGGTTCAGCTGCATTTGAGTTATTTGTTAAATATGAATATGAACGTGAAAAAAATAATGTGAACATGAAGCCTGATCATTGGGGGTTCGCTGACTTTTAACTGTAAACCTAACCTCAGCAGGCTCCAAATGCCTGGGTAACTGGGTTATTAAGTGTGACTAGGCCAGAGATCTTGAATACATTTCAGACAGTTGAAGCACTTACCAGTTACTTGATGGAGCAACGTGAAGAGAAAATGTCTAGAAGTAATCAGTTCCTCTGTCCACCAAGCTTTTTCACTCCTGAACACAAAGAAGAACAAAAGACAGTTCAATAATAGTACAAAATGTGTCTTACGAATGCAAATAACAAAATGTTTGAAACAGTATGTCTAATTTAGGTGCACAAAAGGTTAAAGAGAGTCAAAGAGAGAACAAAAAACAGCATTGTAAGACAGCTCTAAAAACCATGACAAGGTTTTTTCTTGTTTTTTTATCTTGATCTTTTTATGCCAGCTTTACCTTTAAATTTAGTTTTTCTTGTATATGTATGTACTATATGGGTTCATTCTTTCGGAGGCCATTCAGTCCCAGTCAACATTAGCTGGTCAGTCAGAAGATCACTGTCTTGGTCAAGTATATTAAGGCCACATTGGCTGCTGTGGGTCACTCGCTAACCAATAGGCTTCCTCGTAGAACCTGCATATGCCTGGATATCTGAGTGTGTGCTGTTGGGTGTGTTGTGTGTTGAATAGTGTGTAAATGTTTCTGTGCATGAAATCGTGGGGTAAGAGAGAGGGAAAAGAGATAATCAGGCAAATAAAGACGTTGAGAGAGTTCAGAATAACTCCTTTTCTCTCTTCATCACTTCTCCTCCTCCTCTCCCATACCCACCCCCTATTGCTCCCTACATTCCTCCTACCCTCGCCCCTTCATACCAGAATCCTTCCATCTATAAATATCAACAAAAGAGACTATAGAAGTACATACACACACACACTGTAAACACACACACACCAGTCTAAACCAATGAGCACAGTGGCGTATTGTGCCAGCAGAGCCAATACACACTTCCACGGCCATTACTCCCCATGGAAACAGGCAAGCGCGTTCGCACACACATGTGATGTTGACGTTGTACCCGCACAGAGGCTGCCTTAGACAATAAGCTATTTCAGGGCCAAATCGCTGACAAAAATCCATTTTTCCACCCCACTAAAAAAGATCAGGAATGAGGGAGGGAGAAAGAGCAGGATGGAGAGAAAAGCTGAAATCAAATAAACAGTGGCGTACATCTCTTAAGCTGGATTTATCTCTGTATTTTGTCATCATTCTAATTTATTCCTCAACCTGCTTACAATTACTGCCTTTTCAAAACTCATATTGCCGGCTTGTTGTTGTTCTCAGAGAGATTGCGTGGTATCTGCCAATGAATGAGCGGGGGACTTGCATAAGGTGGAAAAGCTCCTAGTGTACTTTTGTAGATTATCCACTTGATACCGATTCATTTTCTCTCTCACTTGTCACAGTTTAGTAAAGGAGGCGATGTAGGACAAACATGCAAACGCACATAAAAACACACATCGCACATGCACGCACGCAGACACACACGGTACTGTAGAGTGTAGAGGAAGGGAGTGGGCTCATCATCTTTAGTTGTGATTACAACACTTGGCAAGCTCTCCCCTGCCTGTTTGCCTGCCTATTGCCTTACAAATGGATTAGTAAGCCCTGTTCCATTTGTGTGTGTAGCTTCTCTGAGATTTAGGCTGACTTACAAATAACACCTATCAGATTTGGGAGCAGCCGTTGTGCCGTCTTTTCTGGGGGAATATTTGGCGATGTGATCTCGGGACAATGCTACAGTGTTGCTTGCATACACTTAGGAAAACCTTGGGACCTGTGTGTGTTTATGTGTTGTGAAAATTTTACGTGTCTCATAATATGGAAGTCTGACTGCAACTTTTGGAGTCAGTCGGCAGTTAATCCATGGGAGGCCTGCTCGCTGATCCCCAGTTTACATGTAATATAGAAGAGGACAAGTCTGATCTGAGGGACTGAGAAAAGGAGGTATTTAGACAGGGAAGATGATGATTCACAATAAAGAACACAGGGAAGTTCAGCCCAGAAAGACAACTCTAATGTCTTGTAGGTTTAGGTGTCATTTTTCTATATCAGGGACTAGTTTGCTTGTCTTATTGGTGTGGATAACTGGCTTTTGGCCCTATTTACACTAATCATTATGAGTATCTCAGACATGTATCTGGATAAAATCCATTAGAGACTTGCATACATACTTTCATTGAATTGTAGCCACATATACATGTATAGAGGTTTCCACTGACCAGATCACAGAGTGGTGGTAATGCACCTGAAGTTAAATTATGATGATGTCTAGCTAGTCACAAGTAACGTAACCAAGTAACAAACACATGGATGATTTAGGAATGAAACTAAAGTTTGCACATCCTCACAGTCAGTCCCTCACACAGATCAATGCTCTCTCACCCACACAGGTCATTCAGTCATTGAACTGATTGGGGATCACGGCTGCTACATCAGCTCCCTACATCCTCTGTATCATGGCATGTGTTGAAATCACTGGAGCCGCATTTTCCTCTAGATTGAATTAATTAATCACAGTCAGGAAAAGAAACCTGCACATGAACTTTCTACATAGATCACTCATGTCTATATTAGCTAAAGCTTGAAACTGGTTCTTTTTACAAATATAGAAGCAGTTTGACAAAGTTAAGGTGTGGTCAAACACATTATTTGCACAAATTTGAGCATTTGTTTTTATTTGCCCCCAAAAAAGCTGATGTGTTGACAAAAGACTGAAACATGTCTGGAGGTTTCAGCGTTCTTTAGCTTGAATCATCTATGACACGTTTTTTTATGTGCAACGTGACCCTGAATAGGAAGAACACAATATTACAAAAATATTCTAATCTATATATTTATATATAGTCATAAATTGCCCACTAAAATGATGTTTGTTTATTATTTTCTGTTTGTGTTTGACATCAAGGAGCAGTGAGAGACTTCTTTACCCAGGCGATAACGGCATGTGAGAAAATTATCTTTTTATTTTTACAAACAAACCCTGTCACGCACAAGACTTAAGTCTGAGACCAGTGTAATGTGCTATAAGTGCCTTGCTCCAGAGCATCATGACAACACCATGGCAACTATCTGGTCACAAACCCTCCTCTATCATTTATAAAACATAAAAAATAAGAGCACCAATTTTAGTGCAAAAGGAGTGAAAAGTAAGTGTGTGGCTGTGTGTGTGTACACATGTGTTTCTCCTGACCCGAGAGTACAGTTTGTATGAATAAAGCTCTAAGCTGAGCTTCCATTAAGCCCCTTTCAACACAATGCCTTTCTCTCTCAGAAACTCTGTCTGATGGAAATCTGCTTTTGTTGCTGCAGTTCAATGTCCCTGCTATCTCCTGATGGAAGGAGGGAGAAAGGTCTGAATGGGCCTCTATAGTTTTATGTTCCAGACGGTTCACGCACACACATTTGCCAAATCACACACACTCCTTGCTCCTCTACAATGAAATCAATGCTCTCAGTTTTCCTCTCTGTGCACAGCATCTCACAGTGCCAAAGGCTTCTTGTGATCAAACACCACATCATGTTCTGCAACTTCTGATACTGATGCTAACACAGTGCAGCTTTTGTACTCTGGTGTGGCTGTTCGTTCACATTGTATTCAGTCACAAATGAAGGATGCCTTTTTTGATGGGTGTTTTTATTCCATTTTCTTTTTTTGGATGGGAAATTCTCACTAATTTACTAATGGTTGCCATGCTTTATCTCTCCCCATATTTGCTATAATGCCCTGTACCTTGCATTAACATTGTTTTTTTCAAAATAAATTCAAATTGTAAAGTCATGCATCGTGTAACTCAAAGCAGCAATGTAAAACATGGCATATTAACCAAGAAAATTAAATAAAATGTGTCCTAACCCCCTCATTTTTTAAGAAAAGTTACAGAATCATGTTTGCTGGTGACTTTTTAGCAGGAACGCCAAACAAAGCATGCAGAAAGACAGTATCTAACATAATCTGCTCACAATTAACTTTAGATTTTGATTGCACATTGTGTTATTTGGCTCTACAATCTCTCCACTGTCTGTGTGGGCATGTTTGTGTGTTGGGGTTGAGTGGGTTACACAATTGAACATATGTCAGGAAATATGTCTGGTTTGGTTTGGATAGGAGCGCTGGGCTGCTGCTCCCAGGGCTACCGTGGGACCAGGAGTGTCCGGGGATAAAGCTTGATTGTTGGGAAGATAAAGACTGCTAACAGAGTGGACAGAGAGGGGAGGGTCTACAGGACTGTCCCCACCAAAGGCTGCCACACATACGCATGGAGGCACAAAAACATGAACGACACATTCAAAAGTCAGTAAACCTAAACATGCATGAAAGCATTATCTACAGCAGTTTCACATTCAGAAAACAAACAGTGGCAAAGTGGTATATTGGCAAAGTGCTGGTGGGGAGATCATAGGACTGTTATGCTGGTTATGTAACAAGACTGTATGGACAGGCTGGCTGTTTCTGAGACAGTGGGAGTCAGACAAAGACAGATACAGAGAGAAGACAACAACATTCATGTATATATACAAAGATACAGTGACTCAATATCATTTGCAGAAACATTTATTTTAATTAAGGGTGTGTTCCTAATGTGAGCATTGATGCTTAGAGGTAGGAGTCTATTAAAGCATCGTATTGGATTGTACTGGCACCTAATAAACTGGTTACTAAGTGTAAACGCATTGTTTGGCTAATTCTTACCATCTACATGCAATCTGCAAAGACACTGTCACACCAAACTAATAAAGCTCAGAGAGAGGAAGGATGGACACACATGCACACACAAACACACATACTCATAGCAATATTAGTTTATACAACGCCACAAAGAAGACATAGACATGCACAAACAGACAAACAGTCAGTGACCTCCTACTGAAAATGTCTGACCGGGTGAAGTGTGATCATAGACAGAATAAGAAATCTGCAGGTGACCATGGTCAAAGACACGACACAGATATAAAGTCTTATTATAAAAGTACTGTATTTGGCAGCATATTCTGCTTCTGATAGGTTATACAAATATTTATAAGGTAACTCTATAGTGTATAAGCAAGATTCATCTGTGCCAGTAAAGGGTTTGTTCACCCAAATCACTAAAGAAACAAAACAAAACAAAAAAACTGCCAATTCCAGCTGACATTGGGCGAGAGGTAGGGTACACCCGGAAAAGGGCACTTAACCAGATACACTAAAATATGTCTTACATGTACATTGACCCTTTAATAGGCTGTAATCTTTGTAATCTTTTTACAGACAGAGAGAGAGTGAGTCAGTGTGTGTGTGTGTGAGCAGCAGTTGTAGCATCTGTGAGGGTCAGAAAGTCTAATGTTGTTTTATCATGTTAATAGTGTCCTTCTCAGCATTTCTCCATGCATATGCACAAACACACAACTGCATCACATCTTACCTACTTAATCGTGTTACTCACGGCCTGCCGCAGTAGAACACACACACTCCCACAATACACACCTGTGTATGTGAACAGAGTGTGTTTTTGATTTTGGTGCCGATGTTAACAGCTTACAGCAGCCACACAGCTTGCCTGAGCAGATGCAGCCACGTGGCATTTCGCCGTGTGACCTATCTTTTCCACAGTACACCTTTCACGACAATTTCAGTGTCTGTACATGTAGAATGTCACAGACATGAAAATTCAATTTTTCAAACTCAACACTTGTGTTGTGTATCTGTTGCAGATTAAAAGCCAAGTCTAACATTTCTGTGGACAGAAGGACTTAATTTGTCAACAAGGTTTTTATTGTGTTGTTTTTATCTGTGTGGTGTCAACACTGTTAGCACACAGGTAGAGGTGTCACACAGCTCAAAGTCCACATAAGGATGGGAAATACATACTTCTTTTCCGCAAGTAGGGACGTGTACATCCACGTATACACTCAACACACACTTCAAGTATTATAAGTTAAAGTTCAAGGAGGAGAGATTTCATTCAGGGACATCTCTTCAAGTTTCTGTTCCGGTCTAACAGTCTAATGCTGAGCATTATATAACCCTATGAATGCCAATCGAGATGTCACTTTTTCTCTAACTGTCTCTTAAAGGTACAATTCGCTATTCAAAAAGCCTTGCAGTAAAAGACTTGCATTGTGCTATACACTATTCCATCCTCAATTCAATCCATGTGGACAACAACATCGCCGGAGCAATTTCATTTATTCCTGCATTCATATAAAATGGATTATTGCTGAAATGCTGCATTCTGTAAATGATAATGTTACCAATCATAAAAGGCACTTCATTATATTCCATGGGCAAATTAATGCCCTGGAGCACATTATATTAAATGAAGGAAGGTCTAATACAGACAATGAACCATTGGGTCCAAAGATGTCATCGTGAACCACAACTTCCTGGAACAAATGTGCTTAGCAATTATGCATCAGTGACATCAGGGTATTGTATTGTTTGTTGTATGGACAAGGACGTATCTCAGTACCTTGACCCCTTCTCAGAGCTGGCCAATAGCTATTCAAACCAATAGTTCCTTTTGAAATACGACATCACTACTTCTCTTTGCCAAGTCTAAATCAACCCAGGTAATTAGAATTATACAAACAAGGAAGAATGAGACCTTTTCTGTTCCGTCTTTGTGAGACAGAATGGCTAGATTGCATTTCTGATGGATGTCAATAGGAACACCAGCTACACAGCTGTGAGACCTTGTAGAGACCTTGAAACAAACACACAAACATGTTACCGCAGCAAACTCACTTGACAAACATACTGCTATTATATGCTCTTAAATCAAAAACCTACACTCAGTTACGTGATTTTTGATTGGCGTAGCAGCCTGTTCAAATCTGGCCTCATGTGGGCTGTGGATGTTAAATATCTGGTCCTTATTAAATCCATTAAATTGTTTCCATGTACTTGCACATAAGAAAAATCGGTCCTGAAATACAGGATCAATAAGGGTTGCACACACATAGACAGTCCATTCAATACATTCAGTTAAAGTGCTCATAGCTCTCAGTGCTGTTTTTCTTCAATTTATCAAAGATCTCCATTATGACATATTCTTCACTGCCTTCACCCAGCTTTCTGTGTCCACACTGTTCAAACTACATACTCACTATGAAAACATTACTATATGGAATGGTAAAGACTAATTGAGTCAGAACTTGATACAATAGGCACAATATAACTCATATTGTATCTATACCTACTTATACATACAATCTAGTAAGGATACTGTTATGCCTACTTTAAATAGATCCAATGTGGTGAGGTTGTTTTGCAAATGTCAAGAACGTACATTGAACCTCAACTTTTAAGACAACATAGACAAGAAGTTGTTAAAGTGCACGGAAAAGTAGAACTACATTTCAATGACAACTGGAAAAATGTCGAAAGTTGACTCGCCCTTGTCAATACAGCATAGTCCTGTGTGACTGTTACATTAGTTTTAAATGAAAGTTGTCAAAGTACCTTGAAAAAAGTACGTACTTTGTCACTGCTTTCTGTGTGACTCAATTGCATATAATGGCACAATTATTACATTCTTACTTATACTAAACTAGCCTAAATAGCCATTGCAAATGATGAACCTTGATCGGAGAGGCTATTAAAGTTGCAGACTCTGAATTGACTCAACTACTTTTGTAAAAATATCTGGAAATTGGCCCAACAACTCCGAGACAAGTGTCATGGATGCGTTGCTCTATCTCTATCTGTAAGAGTGCGACCATACTTTAACGAGGAAACATGAAACTTTAGTGGCAACCACAAAGCTATTATTATTATAGCAAGACAAATCCAGTAATGTTCCAGATTCCATGTGCAGCAGGGCTTTTGATAATGGCAGAGATATGGCATTAGGTGATACTATAGGTAACATCCTGATGGACAGAGGTAATGAAAGATTAGGAGAAAGGCCAAAGTGGAATACTCAGGCTTGTTTTTCTCTCTCTACCTTTCCCTCTCTCTTCGTCTCTCTGACAGTTGCTGTACCATTAACACCGCCTCCACAATTAGTGTCTTCTCACTGGCTCTACACACACACACACAGACACACAGACACACACACACACACGGTGACACCCCAGGGCCCTGCACAACCCAAACAGCATAATTAGACATCCCCTAAACAAAGCACACACTCTGTAATTACTCTGTAATGTTACATAGCACAGGGGACTCAACAAAAGCCATTTTCCCTGGATCAACCAGTGGCACACACATACACACACTAATCATGTACTCACAAGCTAGACAACAGCCAGTGGGAATTCTCTGTCTGGTGAAATCAATAAAAATGTACACACAGCCACAGACACATGGGACAATAGTGTGTGTATGTGTGTATGTGTGTGTGCGTGTGTGTGAAGCAAATGCTTTACCTTTGGGTATGTGTGTAGTTTCTTACATAAATGCATGTACTATACATGTGTGTGAACTCAACAGCACATGAAAAGGCAGAGAAATTGAATCTCTTCATCTTGTGTTGCTCAGTCCAGGGAGGCAGCCATGCTAAGCACAGTCTGAGCATGCACGCACGCACACGATTGCAGTCCTCTCTCTCTCTCTGTGTCTCGTTGCTTCCTAGTCTCCAGAATGGGACATGACTAATTTCTCCAAACAGAGCGACAGCATAAACACAGGCCCGGACACTTGTGTGAACCGTTGTTGACAGGACTCCCTTCAGCTCCAACCATCTACCACCACCACCACCACCACCCCCTCAATCTGACCTCAACAAAACAGCACCGCCCGCCCCAAACACAACCACCCTGTTCCTCCTCCCACCCTCTCCTCCCCTTTTCCGCCTCTGTGCCCCCAAGTCAGTGCAGATATTGCTCTAAGTCCGGCAGCAGTAAATTAAATCTCTGTGCCAAGCCAAGTAGTGTGAAATCACATTAGATCTTAATCAGGGACTATTGTGTTTGCCTTGTTGGATTTTTTTTCTTGCATTATGGGTGTTATCTTTTGTTGTGTACAGTTTTATTTCACAATGTGAATCGATCACGGGGAAATATCTGTTTTTGAGCTGGAATATACTGGATTGCAAACATCAATAACCTCAACTTCAAATGTAGGGATTTGCGGCTGTCAATCTAAAACACAGATACACTCGCACAGTAATACAGGGTTTCCCCCAGGAAATCAGTTATCAGACGGTAGAAACTTTAAACCAACTTGACTGTCCAGCAGGTAAATGTGAGACTTCAAACTAATTTGTCTGTTGTGAGAGCAAAGATTTGGTCTCAACATTCAAAGACACTAAACCACCCACCCACTATTGCCAACATCCCCTTTTTTCTTTACACGCAGATTTAGATAATGTCCGAGCTGACACGCGCACTAGTGTCCATATACTGTTTTTACACTGTTCACTGTTGGTACTGGTATATTGGTAGGGACAATTCTGTCCTTCCTTCATATGCAAACCTACACTCATGTCCTGGTGTTTGACGCACTGCTTGTGTGCTAACCCGCAGCTAAAAGGCCTTTTTCATGGACGACATTTTGACAGATCTTAATATGAAAAGTACAGAATACAATAACAATAATATGAATGAGTGCTTCAGTTTCAGGGTCTTGCTATTGTGCATAGTGGCTCACTGTCACACTGTCATGGCCTGTTGAGGCATGAATGGAATAGAAACTGTTGTTAATATTATTATTGACAGTTCCATTTCCTACAATGAAGGGTCTAAGTGTCATCTGTGAAAAAGATTTGTTGTGAACAATCTAGACATTTGTCGTTACTCTTCGAGTATTGTATGAAGTTTTCTGCTCTTTTCAGACACAGCAATGCGCTTCTCTAATCACTGCAAAGAGAACGTACAATGTTATCAATCACTCGTTGTGATCGCCTGATCTTAATATGACTCTTGAGATATATCATGTATTCTGATCAATGTGTTTCAGGCGCAGCTTGCTGGTATTCCAGCATGGCTATGGAGAAACAATGTCTCTTAGTGATCTCAAAAGTGCTCAAGGTTTTTGAGAAAAGGAAACCAAAACCTTTATTGGAAGTTTTTTGTCTTAAAACTCTGTACTGTAGCTCTCCTTTAAATTCAAGTATCCCAATCCCAAAATCCTGTCCCCCAGCAAATATTTTTCATATAGGGCTAATTTGTTTTTCCAATTACATTGTGACAGGAGACTGTTGCTACCTGGATTACATTTACATAAGATTTTAAGAAACGATATGCTACATTTATGAACTTCACAAAAATTGAAGCAAGGTGGCTAAAACATTTTCCCTATAATAATGTCTGATGACTGGCTTAAAGACCTTCTTCTGATTTTTAGCTCTTTCTGAGCCAATCAACACAACTCAACAAGTCTTCTCCATCACTAAGTCAACAATCTCAGGCATTACTCAACTCGTCAAAGAAAGACATAGACTGATTGTGAACTATCAGACATACTGCAGAGCAGTGAATCCCAACCAGGTTTACTTGTACCCGAAGGCTTACCTCTGCAGTGGTCAGGGCTATGTGTAAAAAATAATGAAGAAAATGTTGAGCTGTAACCTGAAAGCAATGGTAAATAAAATGGTTACAACAGTTTGTTAACAGTAATGGACCAACACTTACAATAGTTGACCAAATTTTAAAGGAAGAAGAAAGGTAATGACTAAATGATTCAAATAGTTAGCTGAATGATGAACAAAGAGGTAAATTTCAATCTTCATCTTCCTCCTATGAACAGTTACTGTAGATGCTGTAGAAATACCAAAATTGAAACCAGTAAGGCCTCAACCTTATTAACCACCATGTCACTGTCATCATATTTTCATTGTTTCACCACAAAAGTCCATGTAATTTTTTTTTGCCATTTTGCAGCGTTTAGCTCAAATGATGGGTGACATTTAGGATGACATTTTAAAGGTGTTTTCAAAAAATAAATGGTTTCTTGAAGTGTGTTTGGTCACATTTTTCCAAGGAACTGTCAAAAACTACACATCCAACATGCTATACTTTCTTTAACAAAGAAAAATAATTCTTCTTGGCTGAATAAAAAGAGTGAGCAAGGGCCAGTAGTTGTGATGACTCAGGCGAAAAAAAAGGAAAAGAAAAGAAAAGAAGAAAAGAAAAAAGATGTGTTAACAATGAAACAGTTACTCATAGTGTAAACATTTTTCATGAGTTGGGAATTGAACTCAGGTCACTGGAGCTGAAAGAAAAATCTATACGGCCATCCACCACCATGACCCCCAAGCATTCACTTTTCTCTGCACTACTTCATTGTCACACTGCTGCCTGTATCCATTTACGTCTCCTGCAAGTAAATATGGTTCTGATGGAGAAATGTGTTCAGGAACATACAGAGTAACTGTGACAAAGGAGAAGCTCTCACGGACAAACTGATAAACGGTGTGATTTTATCTCTATAAATTTATTAGGCTTATCTTACACACTGACTTCCTTTTATGTGTTGTCACAGCCTGCTTTTTAATGTGCCTTTATGTGTTTGTGTGTGGCCTCGTGTGTCCACCCATATTTACACATTTGTGGCTGTGTGTCTTTTGAGACAGTAGCTGATGCGAGTTTTGTGAACTTCCCCATTCTCTATCTGGGAAACTTGACAGATACGGCCACAGTGCTGTTACCATTTGTTGTATTACAGTTTTACAGAACTGTGACTGAAGAAGTTAGTCAAGATAACAGCAATAACCAAACGTGAGATACATTTTAATGTTTGAAGAAGTAAAAGGGTGACGATGGTGAGATATACTCCGCGATAGTATGTTGTGCAGGGTCAAAAACACTACAGTAGCACTGGGATAAAAACTAAGAAATTTAACGAATAAACAGTGACCACGCAGTTCTAATTGAACAGCCTACTACAATTCAAACTTTCCATTTATTTTCATTCAATACATTAACCCACCTGACTTTGGCGAGTGGTCAGATAAACTGTTCCAATAAGCCAGATCTTTATCAACCCAGATACTGGCCTTCTTAAGTGATGAGTGATAAGTCATAACTCACATAAAGGTGATCCTGATTATTTTTACACGGAAAATAACATGCCAAAATATACACTGCCTGTCCAAAAAAAAGTCGTACACTCTAATATTTTGTTGGACCGCCTTTAGCTTTGAGTACGGCATGCATTCGCTGTGGCATTGTTTCGATAAGCTTCTGCAATGTCACAACATTTATTTCCATCCAGAGTTGCATTAATTTTCCGCCAAGATCTTATATTGATGATGGGAGAGTTGCACCACTACGCAAAGTCTTCTCTAGCACATTCCAAAGATTCTCAATGGGGCTGAGGTCTGGACTCTCTGGTGGCCAATCCGTGTGTGAAAAGGACGTCTGATACTCCCTGAACCAACTCATTTACAATGCGAGCCAGATGAATCCTGGCATTGTCATCTTGGAATATGTCTGTGCCATCAGGGAATAAAAATTCCATTGATGGAAAGACCTGGTCATCCAGTATATTCAGGTAGTCAGCTGACCTCATCCTTTGGGGACATAACGTTGCTGAACCTAGACCTGACCAACTGCAACAACCCCAGACCATAACGCTGCTCCCACAGGCTTGTACGATGGGCACTAGGCATGATGGGTGCATCATTCATCCACCTCCCTTCTTACTCTGATGTGCCCAAGATGATGGTTCACCTCCATCCTTCCAGTTTTAATAATACATTGGACAGTTCTTAATCCAATTTGAGTAGTTTCAGCAATCTCCTTCTGAAACCGATTAACATCCTTTCATGACCACAGGATATGTCTTCAGACATGGTTGTTTAAGAAAAGAGAAGCTACTCACAGCATCAGCTAGGGTTAAATAACTTGTTGCTAGCTGAAACATACTAATCACTGCAGTGATTATCCAATGGAAGGCTCTTACCGATTTGTTTAGTTAAATCCAGGTGATGACTTTTTTTTTTTTTTTTGGACGGACAGTGTATTACATCAGTGTACAAAACAGTAACTATGTATGTGTGAGGGAACCTTGAAGTTGGGCAAAACACAGTAGATGAAGTTCAAACATGCTTTTGTTTGAAAAACAATTTTTACAAAGTAATAAATTGTTAAATGTTGTAATTTTGATGAAGATGTAAATTAGCCAGTTATAGTGGGTGTTTAAAGTCTAAGGCTGCATTCAGAAAGGATCCGGCGCTGCAGCGAAAACACGTGTTTTTCCATTTATGCAGCCAAAAAATGCAGCAACCTGCGCCAGAGAAGTTGAGCCAGATCCAAGTTTTGGAAAAACGCAGCCTGACGTCACGCTGTGGCCACCAATTAGAAGACCAGTCAAACCACCAGAGTCAGCCTGAAATGTCTCTGAAACTGAGACTATCCAGGTGGATTCATGGACTAAACTCTGATTCTCTACCTGTAGTGTTCTGGCTTTGTTGATTTCATGTACCCAGCTTCTATATCTGTGTCGCAATTTACACTGTAAAATTGTGACACACAGTAGTTTAATTTGTTTTGTATGCAATGGTTTGAGAGAGAGAGTGAATATGAGTGAATATGACAAATCTCATTCAACCTTTGTCTTTGTTGGGGCTGCATTGTGAATTGTGAAGTGCTCATGCATTGTAAACTCCTATATGGGAGAGCATCACCAAAATACTGTATAATGTGAGCTTCACCACCCAAATTTTAAAGTGCAACTGTACAAATTCAGCAAATCAGACCGAAAGTGAGAAAAAGAGTGACAGACTTGTGAGGGGAAAAGCCTCTTTTCCAGCCCTCTGCTCTGACATGGCTTCCCTAATATGCTTTAGCTGATCACATTGCTGCAGAACGGTACATGAAAACATGAGATCGAGAGCAATAAGCCAACCTTGATACACACACATCCAGTCAAAAACATTATAAAGGCCTTTTCCTTTTTCCACTTGTGAATGAAGGCCTGTTGAAGTGTGTGGGTTTTGTTTGTCTCAGTATGGGGGCCATACATTACATTTCAGACACTCCTGTTTTCCTAGTTACCATTTCCTCCTTTTCCTCTCAACCTCTCTGCCTTCCTATTTTCATTTGCCTCTCTTCTTCCCTTTTCTCTTTGAAACAAGACACACCACGTGTCCCACCAATGCCATCTGAGCAGAGAATGGCAAACCCACAAAAGGGGGGAAAAAAAGGGAAATTATTGATCTGATAGAAGGAAAAGAGGAGAGGAGCAGCACAGAGAGAGAGGAAAGAGACCGAAAGTGAGCTGTTGGCGGTACACAGGTGGAGCTAATGGATAAGTGGAAAAATACAAATGTAGACTGATGGAGAAATGTTTAAAAAGCCTAAAAATATTTACTCTGTATAAATGTGAATTTGTTTGCAAGGACAGCGGTATATGAGTGCATATGTGTTTGTGTCTGTCCACATTTTACTGTGTGAAAGAGCTTGTCACTGCTAGTGGCGATGAACACATCATTTCTGTACCAATGCACACTGGGAAAAGCAACAGCATCACACACACAATGATCAAACATACCAGTCTTTGTTTATAATTCCTTTAAATCTCTATTTTTATTATCATTTTTCTTAGAAATTGACTTGGTCAACTTAAGGTTGAAGCGCACAAAGCAAAATAAAAAATATCATACCACTTCACCTCTAGGCTTGTCAAAGGAAAGTCAACCCTTTACTGGATTAGAAACAAGTCCTATTTTAAACAAAGTAGAAATTACCCTTAAGTTGACAGTATGCTGAACTTTTAAGTCTTAAGTGAAGTTGGTCCAGTTATGACATTTTATTCCTGCTTGTCTTGCAGGCACTTCAGCAGGCCAAGATGCCTGTTATCATGGGGGCTTGTATCCAAACCAGGGCGAGCTGTAGCCGAACATTACATGCATGCATAATAAAAGGTCTGCTTGAAGAAATTGTGAGTGACAGATATTGATTAAAGGAGACACTGCATTGATCTCCTCCAAACATCAGAGGTAGAGGACGACAGAGAAGAAAGAGGAGCATGGATGAAAAACCAACCTAAGTGGTGATTCCCTCAGAATGCAGTGCTTTTACTCCTCAACCCTAATCCTACTGCACCACAAAGGGTTGCTTCTTATTTTTATTATCCATTAATCTGTCAACCATTTCCTTGATTAAGCAATTACTTGATTGATCCATAAAATGTCAGAAAAATGTGAAAACTGTTTCTCAAAGCCACAAATCCTCAAATGTCTTGTTTTGTCGACAACCAAAAGATAATCAGTTTGACGCAGAGGACTATGAAAACCCTAAAAATATTAGATTAATCAATAATCTAAATAGTTGGCAACTAATTAATCAACTAATCACTGCAGCTCTCATCCAAAATTATTTTTTGGATACAGTGTCTGTCTCCCAATACAATAACTGAATTACCATATAGCAAATGTCCATTTACAAAATCAAACATGCAACATTTAAATCCAGAAACAGGTAGGAAGTTGGTCTAATGAAAACTGAATCAAATTATATTGCATGGCTGAAAAAGTAATCAGGTTAATTTAGGTGTACTGGCCCTTTAAAATTAACCTTTCCTCAAACTTTCCCTTCACTAAAAGTCTCACCCAAAGAGAACCTTGAAGATCGTCTATCAAAACCAAAACCAAAACTCACTGATAACAGTTCCTGTTAGGCAGGTTGCTATTAGTGGTCATACATATGGACATGTATACACATTCCAGAGGGGATGGGGTGGGAGAACGAGGAAGGGAGAGAGAATGGTGAGGGTCTGTGTTTGCTATAGACTTCAGACTATAGACAGCTAGTGGAATGATAAGTGCGCGTGTTTGCATCTGTGCACATGTGTAGGAGAGGGCAGGGTGAGGATACTGTTATTTTTCAGAAGACGTGATGTCTCATTGCACATCGCACACACACACACGCATACAGTCAGACAAACACACACGCCGTGTGTCACTGCACATTACTGTTGCTTTCTGTGGGCGCTGCGTCCAGACAATGACAGGCAGGCAGGAGCCACAGCATAATGAGAGAGAGCAGGGGCCTTCGCTTACACACACACTTCCACGCGCACACACACAAACACAGAGGGCAGTCGGCTTCACTCCGTCCCCTAGCCTCTCAATTACCCAGCAGGCTTTTAGTGCCACTCCGCTCCACTACAGCAAATTACCCAGGGCCCTGTCTCACTTAGAGACCTGTGACTGTGTGTGAGCATGTGTGTGTGTGTGTGTGTGTGTGTGTGTGTGTATTAGTGGGTATGGGTGCTTGACAGAGGTAGAGCAAGAGAGAGACTGTGTGTGTGTGTGTGTGTGTGTGCTAAAGTGAGTAGCTCTGAAACAGTGGCTGGAGCCCAGCAGAGGCACGTGAAAAGCTAATAAAAGTGTTTGAATGCAACTGCCATTAGGCTAATACCTCTCCACAAGTATGACACACACACGCACACACACACACACACACACACACACACACAGTGTGAGAGAGGAGAGAAGAGGCGACAGTGTCAGCTGCAGTGCCCTCTCTTAGATCAAATGTACCTCTCTGGCTGGCTGAGAGTGCTGGCTTTTATTGAATGAGATATTAAAGAGTTGTTAGCTGAAGAATACTGATACAAATGGCTACTGTTGACTGTTTAATTGCATCACAATTTGGTATAACTTCTGAAAAATCTACACCTCTCTTCTTGCCATGATCCACACGTTTTTGGGCCCTCTGTGTTTGAATAACTTCACAATCGTGTCAAAAGCCTGCTTGCTTAGGAAACAAGTAGAGTCTTTGCCAATCACTAGCTGTTATTGATCTATAATAACACCTAGCTGTAAGCTGTAATGCAGGGGACTCAAAGCATGGGATCACTCAACTCAAATACGTTTAGAAGAAGAGTTACTTTATTAATCCCTTTGAAGTAAATAGATTTTTTTTTAAGGGTTAGGTGCCTTGCTTAAGGGCACCTTGGCTGTTCCACACTCTATACTTATTGGTCAATGTTGGACGCAGTGCAGTTAGGAGTGCATGTCAGCTTTGTGTTTGTGATGATTTCATGTTTGAACTTGATGTGGGTTTGCCAAATTAGATCAGGAGAATGGGACTTTTTCAGTGTCTTTGGGTATCTAATCTGGTTGTAAATATGATAATGACTTTAATTAATTAATTAATTAATTAATTATTCTATAGGTATAATTTTAGTGGCCCATGCTATACTGTGTGATGTTGGCTTTGGTTTGCTTCAGTCGTTGGCTTGAGGCCAGCAGCCAAGTAAAGCACTCGACCTTTTGTGAATTTATGAATTCATAAAACGAATTGTGCTGAGTTGACGGTATTTATTTCTCATCTCTTCTTCCATACTGCCACAATCTGTGAAGGTGAAGCTGAGCCATTTGCTCCATTTGTCCACACCATGATGTAAAAACAGCTAAGTCATTATGAAAATGATCAATAGCTTATTTTCAGTGTTTTAATTGGTGTTGTATGTGTGACTTTTGTTCTAAGGACACTGGTATAAACAGTGGTTATCATAGTTTGGCTTAGCTGCAATAGACAATTCACAGTCATCTTGTTCTCACACAAAAACATACTTTCTGGAGATTTTTTTTAGAATGAAACAACTTTTCTCTTACTCAACCTGAAATCAAATCAAATCAACCAGCAGCACATACAGTGTCTAATTGAGATTGGTATCACATTGACTAAATTGCCGAAGAGATGATTTGTGCCAGAATAAGATAAAGATAAGTTAAATTAGTTAGAGTGACCCAGAGCATGTGTAAGCTAAGAACACACACACTTTTTGTGTCCGAGCTGCCTTGTTAGCTGTGTTATCTTCATGTGCTCGCCACTAATGTGTGTTTGTTTGTGTTATGTGTGTTAGTATGTACATGTGTCTGTACTGCACATGCCTAGGTTTACTGAGTGTGCGTATTAAGAAATCTGTTAATTAACCATTAGCTCTGCCCTGGTGCTGGGGTGAGAGAGTGAGAGCGGCCCACAGAGAGACAGACCAGGAGAGAGAGAGAGGATCAAAGCAGGGGTCTGTGGCCAGGGGGCCCCCCTGTGCTTAGATGAAATGCGGCGGCTGCAAACTTTAAAGACTTCCTGCCATTAGCCTGGACCTTGTCCCCTCGCAGGCCTGGAACTCCTCCTGCCCCCCCCCCCCCAAAAAAAAAAAAAAAAAACAAAGAAAAGAAGAGAGAGAGAGAGAGAGAGAGAGAGAGAGAGAGAGACTAAATACAATGACCACAATGACACTTTTGTGTCTAGAAACAACTACCGACTGAAAATCCACATGACGTGCATCTAACACAAAAATGATGCCGGAAATTAGTTAAGGAATCTGAAACACAGTTTCTGTTTGGGCACTGAAAACTGAGCTTTTAATGATGGGTCACATACAATCAGCTGATTTGTCAATCATGGTCATAAATAATGATGTACTAAAGAAGAGTCATGCAATGTCTTTCAATGTGAAAAAAATCACTGGTTCCAGCCACTAGAAGGTGAATATTTGTGGGTTTGTCATAGACCTGGTGATCATTGGATTCAGCTGCATTGCATTCTGGTTGCACTATGGCTCGGTCATGGCTTCATCATGACTTCAATGTCCAGTGGAAACATTTCAGAATCAGTAGCATCAGTTTTTTTAGCAGCCACATTTATAATAGAGTTGTTTTGCCAATGTTTTTTCATGCTCTGAAGGTGATTAAAAAACAGTTTGCAGCTCATTTAGATGTGGTAACAGATGCTTTGTGTCTGTACTTTTGTCGCCTCTAACCCTCTCTATGATCTCTTTTTAAATGGGAGTACAGGCGATCACACAGCACAGCTGTTGTCTGTTTATAGAGACTCTGTCATTACATTGTGATTTTTTTCTGATCAACATTGTCTGTCTGTCTGTCTGTCTGTCTGTCTGTCTGTCTGTCTGTCTGTCTGTCTGTCTGTCTGTCTGTCTGTCTGTCTGTCTGTCTGTCTGAAGAACAGGAAGGGGCAGAGACTAGAGAAAAAACAGAACCAGAGAAAATAGTAGCTGGACTTTGTCTGTCCCACTCTTTACCAGAAGTTGACTGTGATGCAGATGATGTGATGAGTTACGTGAGAGGACATAGTCTTATTGTTCTGCCATTGTGAGGATGAAGATCCCTAAAATGGCCTTGAAAACATCAGTGTTGTTTTGACACAAACTCTCTTTTCTGATTTAGCCATCTTAATGTGGGTGTGGTCTGATGTCTAATGTCATAAATAATCAATGTGTATTTTCACATACTTCAACTATGCAAGGTTACATTTGCCTTCTCGCATAATCTGAGCACTCATTTATACTTTAGTGTTTTGTGCGTCTGTGTGTATTTGCGTGCACATTTGAATTCTTGACCCCCTTAGAGCAAGCACCTCCACCTGGGCCGCATTAGAGGGAGGAAGTGTCTTTACTGTCCTTTTGCCAGGGCGCACACACAAACGCATGAACACACACACACACCTGACAGAGCCAGGAGCACGATCTGACCATCTCTCTGGGCGGCGGTGAGCAGAGGAAGCTCACCAAGGGCTAACGAGGGAGGATCAAAGAGCGCATTACCATGCCTCCCCTCTTCCTCTCACTCTGTCTCCATTCCTCTCTCTGCCGCTCACAAGCAATAAGAGGCCCGCCGGCTGCCTGTCCTTGTGCTTGTTAGGCGGTGACAATAGGACGTGCCCTGAGCCAAAGGAAATGAATTATTTACCCTGCTCCCTCTTGTACTCTTGAAGAAAGAAAATAAAATCCCTCTTCTTGTATTACCATTGAACTCACGGCCCTTGTATTACTCACACGCCTTGTTCTGTGGCCTCAGATGTTAAATGCTCGGAATAATTCTGTTCTCCACTGTCGGCGAAGATATCCATCCCCAGCTTGTCTGCGCCGCACACACACAGGAGAAAAGGATGCAAACTTAAAGCGATATGTACATGTGTCGACGAGGCGACTTCAACATACTTACATACGCACACTCAATCAAACACTTCTTTCACACGTGTTAGTACCAATAACAGTTTAGGATGAATGCGCAAAGGGCAAGTGAAGGCACCGAAAACAAAGCGCCAGTGATACAGTGAAGTAGGTGTTGTGTGGGTGCAGTAGGCTGACATCTGCATCAGTATACATCCGCTAATTTATCTGATATTAAAGAGATAATTAAATTCACAATGAGACTTCATATCCTTGACCCCCGGCAGTGTGGCAAGAACCTCACAAGCCCTTATCCAAGAGCAGACAAAAGCTGAATTTGGCCTCCGTGCAATGTGTGTGTATGTACTTTCTTCACAGTACAATATGCCCTTGGTGAAGTGGCCTCCATAATTATTTAACTTATTCTCACACGTCTTCTCTTTCTCTCTCCACCTCTCTCCCTTCCCCAATCACACTTTTTCTCATCATAATTCCTCATTACACCCCTTCCTCCACCTCCTTCTCTTCTCCTCTCTTTTCTCATCTGTCCGCCCCTCCTTATTTTCTGTCTCCGCTTATCTTTCTGCCTCCCCTGTCCTCCGTCCTGGCCCTGCCTCTGTTCTTAGGAGCCATAATGACTGTCTTTGAAACAAGGGGGAGTAATGGTCACCTTGATAATGATGATGGTCGTGTTGGTGAAGCGACGAGAGCGTCGGGGGCGGAGTGTAGCCTGTCAGCGTGGGCTCACCTCGCTTGCTCTCCTGTCCCAGCGTCAGTGGGAGCAGAAACTAGTGAACATTGAAACTGGTGATTGTTCTTCTATTTCCTCTTATTTTATTTTATTCTTTCGTACTCTACATGCCCGTTAGATCAATACCAAGAGACCTGAGGCCGACACAATGTGCTGCGGGCTACGCTGGGGCCTGTGTGGGCCCCAGACAATCCATCTCTATGCACTTCTACTGGTGGAGGACATGAAAGCGCCTTCATTAGCCGCGCCAAAAGACTAATATATTTCTCACAGGGCATAAAAGGCCATTGTAAAAACGCCCTCTGTTCCCTTTCAAACATAAAACGTGTCAGACGGTACAAAAGGATTCCAGTCGTCACAGAGAGCAAGGATCATTACGAAACAAGCCGGCAGAGAAGGCCGAGCAAAGTGAGCAGAGCAGTGAGAGGAAATCATGATTAGAGAAATACAGAGAAGAGAACTGGGTAAGAGTTTTGATGAGTAACCTAAAGAGGAGGCTAGATGCAAAGCCACGAAGAGATGGATGAAGGAGGAGAGGAAGGTGATACATCCACAGAGTAGATTATTTCCAGGTAGTCCTTTAGTCCTTTATACTTCAGGCCCATACTTCAGGCAGCGTGTCTTTTTCTTTCTGACTTCCTGTGTGTACAAACCTTGAGTTAGGGGAGCATATGCCTTAAAAGCACCTTTCTGGAGGCCTTGGACAGATAATGACTGCGTTGCTAGTCTATTATAAACCACACAGGCCTTGCACACCGTTGTTCCAGCCTCTTCCAAAAAGAGCCTCCACAAAAGATCGAGCTTTCTGGATTTCAACAGTCCCGAAACCCCCCTCCCAGCACCCAACTGCAGGGAAACTGACCCTGTGCATAACTGGCAAAGGAACTCAATTACTGGTAGGTTGCCACGGTCAAAGCTGTCTCAGTTTCACGATGCCCACACTGGTATTGTTCAGGTAGCAAATCACTGCGCTTGTAGGGAGCTTGTCCCTCATGAAAGATAACTGGAATTCAGACGAGGTGAGTTCTACGAAGACCCCTGACAAAAGAGGCTGATTGAGATTGACCTCTGCTATATGCTGTACAACAGACAATGCTGTATCTCTTACGCAAGCTCTCTTTATGCGATGAAACGCAGACAGCAATGACCTCCCGATCTACGCCATTATCCGCCCAGAAATTCTTTTCAGCTTTTAACGCAAAAGCAAATGAGTCTGCAGCCATGACCAAAAATCGACGCAGTAGCAGAAATTTATGGGGGGAAAGGCTGGAACATAAAAATAAAATAGGTGAATAAAAGAGGAGGAATGAAAAGGCTAGAAAAGAAATTGAATAAGAGCCAGGTATTTATCTGCATAAAACTATTTCCCTTAGTACTGGATCCAACAGGAATCTAAGTGAATGTCACATGAAAATACAGTTTTGTTCTTGTTTTTTGCAAGCCCACTGCTTTCATCAACGCTTTGTGGTTTGGAGTGGGACTTATTGATTCAAAGAAGAACATTAAACACAATGAATTAACAGACGCAAACATCTGGAGGTTTTTTGTTCATATCAGGTCAAATACGTGACCTCTGAATATAAAATTCCAAGAGTGCTCACTGAGATCGTGTCTCACCTGATTGTTTTCTGGAATAAAAGTTTTTAGGGAAATGGTGACGCTCTTGAATAAAGGTAGCGCTCATTATCCATTAAAGACACTTGAATTCTCATGCTTTCTCCTCTTCTTGTTCTGTGCTTTTCTTCAGATAGTTGCAACAACTAAGCTGCTTCTTTGGATTGACCTATTTAGGAATAAGTGAGCTGATAAGACAACAAAAACAACACTGAAAAGGAGGGGAGGGTCATGTAATGAAAAAACTTCCCAGATCTGTAAGAGAGCGGATGAACTTGTCACTGTGGCTTAAAAGACTCATTACATTATTAAGCCACAGTGCAGTGATTTGTTTTCAAGTACAACAAGGCTCACTGTGCCCAACATTAACCACCCGTGTTGAGCTGTGTGTGTGTGTATGTGTTTGTGTGTGTGTGTGTGTGTGTGTTTGGGGAGGAGGAGGAACACCAACTATCGCAGCAGACGTGTTCAAGATGGAAAGCCACTGGTGACCTGCGTAGGCAAAGACTAGACTATTACTCCAACAGCAAAGATTACATGGTACTTACAGGAGGTCAGGCTCCAGAGACAGTACAGGGGAAGAAAATGGGAGGGGGAATAGGGGGCCTGTACAGCATGAGCGGAAGCACGTACAAGAGAAGAAGGTGAAACTGATTCAGTCTGTGTCCACAGCTTTTTTATTACTGGGGCTCCGTGTGTGTGTGTGTGATTTACCACTTCAGACACGGTACTTCAATGATTCTGTGTGTCACAGTAGCAGTAAAATCTGGTTTGCTGTTACAAGTTCTTGACTAAATTAAAATGATTTGTGTATCTGACTTCAAACCCAAAAAGAGGATGTTTCTTTTCTAAAATGTAGTATTGAATTATTTTTCAAGACATTACTGATTTAAATTAACTGAGATGATCTCCTGATTTGAGCCCCAATCAAAACTTTTTGGTTTCATGAACAACTCATGTAACGTTATTTTACTTTTCATCAAAATTCCACATACTCTCTTTTCTCTTCATGCGGGTGCAGGAGCTTGCTCTTTTCCACATGTCTGTATTTTCATTGGACTTCTGCCTACTCATATAGCCACCACAGAGCACCTAACAGAGACCTTCCTAGCATTAAACTGATTTTTGTGAAACACCCATCTGGTTCCAAATGGCTAAAAACAACTTTCTGGCAGTGAAAGGAGGCAAAACGAAATATACAATCAATTCAGACGTACTAAAGAGAAAGGCGTAAGAGTGGGCAAGAAAAAAAACCCATCAACAGATGTTCCTTCATTATTGAGCTTTTTACAAAATACCTGAAACAACCCTTTTTTATTTAATGAGTGTCCTGACCCAGACAGTTTGAAAAAGCCTCTTAGAACTGTTAGATGGCAGATCACACTTTATCGAGTTTACTATTCTCTCTATTTTTGTCTTGCTATTATTTAGTTATTGTTGTTTATTTTATTTAATCCATAGGGATTGTGTGCAGCACAGTTACAAGAACATGTGATGGAAACACAGTGTGTCACGTGTCCTGCAGCATGTAGCCTTGACCAAGAAAAATTGCATTCCTAGCATTTAAAAATGCCCCTTGGCTTTTTTGATTATGTTTCACTTATGTCCTGTCATGTGCCTCTTTATATCACTTCAATACATAAATTGTGAAGCCTTCATAGCATGTAATTCATATGTTAATCTGTTGTGCTAGGCAATATTAGTTCTGACATTGAGTTAATCTCATAATGTCCTGACAAGCGTTATATTAAGTTTAGTTCAATCTTAAACACACTGTTAGGGTGCTTACACACATTAAGGGCAGTTTGACCAATGTGACTGTGACTGCAGTTTATGTAAAGTGAGTCCAAGTGTATCTGAATACTATGTTCAAAGTGCAGGGAGGCACAGCTGATGGAGATAACTTATCTCTGTCAGTCGGCGAGGGGATACTTCTGTCACTTGGCTGGAGCATATGATTGCAGGTATATGCAGATTCTATCTGAGTGGGTGAGTCGTGAGTACCAGCTTATCAGGAGTTTGCAGGAGCCGTCTCTCCTACGGTGGGATCCACAAACACCTGTTGAAAAGGAGCACGCAAGCTTCTGAACTCAACACGATAAGAGGCGGCGGTGAATGCACCAGTCACACCGAAGAGTGGGATGTTCGGAGAAATGTGAAAAACAAGCAAAAAAAAAGATGGCAGAAGTTGATGTCTGAAATGTGTTTCTTTGCTCCAAGGAAATACACACAAGCCTCAACGTAGCCACAATTTTGATATACTATATGTGCCACTGTTCTCTTCCCTTTTTTGTCTATTGTTTTAACAGGGTTGAAATGTTAAAAACCAGACTGGCCACGTTCAATCTTTGTGAAGATTAGCAAGCGCAAAGCACATGTGCTCTGAGGGAGGTTCACCGCGATAATTACCAAGCCTCCCGGTTGCATCTGCCTCATGCTAACTGGTGGCAAGCCAACCGACAACATGCACCGAAAACAACAGTCCCTCTCTGCTGGCAGTGCTGCCACTCGCTCGCTTTTTTTTAAGCTCTCTGTGTCTCTCTGCCTTTTTCTCTCCCTCTCTCTGGCCCCATCTGTCTTCTCTTCCTCTTTCATCTCTTCGTCGCCTGCATCTTTATCACATTTCCCTTTTTTTTTGCTCCTGAGCTCTCTTTTTCTCCCCTCCTACTCTTGTTTCCACTCCTCCTCTCTCTGTTCTCTCGCTCCTCTCTGCACCCGTGGCCATGTGGTCCAGGCGAGGTAGCAGGGTGACAGAAGCCGGACCCTTTGGTGTCGCAAGTTCCTTATCTCGCTTACGAGGTGCTGCCGTGCATGTGCACTGAGTGTTTGAGAGTGTGTGCATGTGTGTGAGCGGGGCGCTGTTCTCGAGGGCAAAGTGAGGTGTGAGAGGATGATGCACTTGATACACTGTGAGGAGAGGAGGAAGAAGTGAGGGAAAGGAGTGGAGGGAAAGACTTCCAGAGAGAGGGAGGGAGGTGGAGGCCAGGACTGAGCTGCTTGCGCTGAGTACGCCTCCTACTGGACCTTAGTTTAGTCATCAGAGAGCTACGTGGTTCACAGTGAAAATAAAATATTCAATTTAGTAAGTCATGGATGTGAGGCTTTCCCTCAACTTAAAACAAGTTGGATTAAATGATTACACTTGTTTATAAGAGGCATTTTTTTGTGTCATCCTCATGATAATATGATATGTGGTTTTGTTATCTGTTGCTCTAATTAAATTTGTAAAACAGCATTCATGTCATTTAAATAGTACAGCATATTTTGGCAGATTGTTTGTCTCATTAATGAGAAAATAAGATTTCAAAACTCAAAATTACTTGTTAAAATATTTATAGCTTTATTTCACCCTGATAAAACAACTTTGAATAGTGGCCAACATCATTTCGTATCACTTCAAATTAAGGCAATATTATATTTCTGTTTTTATATATAGGTGATCTTATATATCATTTCTTAACAATTATTATCATGTAGTTTCTGCTTGCTCTGGTTTAGTTTAAAATCAAGTAGCAACTTCTGTGGCTGTGAAATGCGGAAGTGCCAAAAACTGCAGTTCCTCTAATGTCCACTTGTGGCTGGCTACAGAACAAGTCAATCCTCATAAGCCCCCATATTGTTATATCCAACTTCACAGCAGGAGTAAACATGTTTACAGCCTGGTACAAAAAAAAGTTTATTAGCCAGGAGCCAGTAAAGGTAGAACTGCCAAAATGGAGACAACCAGAACCACCACACTGGGAATCCCATGACTGACATCATGGAGACTATGTCCATTTTTATATATAGTACATGTTTACAAAACATGGGACAGGAAGAAATATGTTGACATGTAGCCCATCTCTGCAGTCTATGAGAAGCTTCTCTAGATTTATCAGTGTCACTGAAGTGGCCTTGAGCAAGACTGTAAACCTTTAAGTGCCTGTGGGTGTTGAAGAATTTGCAGTAGAAAGCTTTGGTTTCACTATGAGTGTACTTGTATCATTACGCGTGTGACAAATAGTTTTGAACTGAATTAAACTGAATAATAATAGAACTTTCCAAAATAACCAAGCCTACCTAGTACTGCAATTGGCCAGATGTGCGGGGGTGAGAAAACAGGCTTGTAGAGTTTAGACTTGACATGACATACAATTATAACAATTACTTATTACAACATCAGAGAAAGATTGTCGGAAAGTGTTAAGTACACTGAAACCTTAAGGTACATGAATGTTAAAAAGACGTTTTTTTCTCTGGTCTTACACTGGACTTACATTCTCATGCTCAAGAGGAGAGAATTGAACACATTTCTGGGTTGTTGTTGTCAGCATCGCTGTCGATGATTAACCTCTACAGGATAATGTGAACATACTAGTGTGGACTTTGAACATAAACAAATCTACCTTCATCAGTGCAGACATGACCCTGAGAGATGAAGAGCCTCCTTAGCACAGACTCCCTGGGTTGATATATGTAGGTAAAGAGGCAGAGGTCTTTGACTGCTTCTGCCTTTCTGTAGCCTGTAGCTGACAGACAGAGCAGAATGGCTTGACTTTTGGATTCGAGCCCTTTCGTGTGTGGCACAGACGCCGAGCAGACATTGCACAGCCGTTGCGTGGACGTGGAGGCCTCGGGTCGCCGCTACACTGTTATTAAAAACAGTGTGATAGCATGTGGGCTGTTCCCTCTACTCTCCCTGTTTCTTCTCTCTCTTTTCTCTCCTTGAGCACAATCAATCGCTCTCCTCTTTCCCTCTTTTGAGTAATAGAACTACTGCAGTCCTCTGTTTCTCTTTTTTCACTGTGTTTACCAGTGAGGCAGCTTCCACACAGCACACATGCAGACTGTATTCTCAGTAGTAGTCTCAGAGCCCCTCCATCCAACAACCACACATTTCCCTCGCTGTTTATCTCATATACCTCTCCTACCATCTTTCCCTATACTTTTCTTGCTATTTTGCACCCTAACTTTCCTCTACTCTTTGTCAGTGTTGAAAAGCTTGAAAGAAAAAAAATAAATAAATAAATAAAAATAAAAAAAATCACACAGCCTTGTTGTGAGTCTTCTTCAACTGACTTGAGCACCCACTACCCACCCCCAATTGGGAGACAAGTGTTTTTCAAAGACGCTTTCCTTGAGGTCCTTGAAGAAGATGGCGACAATTCTCAGGGTTTTCAAGTAAACCATGGGCAAGAAAAAAAAAACACATCCCATCATTCACTGCTACTAAGTGAAATGGCAAGCATTTGGAACCAAAGGCTTTTTTCTATATCGGTCCGCCTGTCCACTCTTTGAAGTGAAAGGTTTTTTAAAAATCGACGCTGTTTTGGACCTTTTGAAAATGTCACAGTGAATTTTTATGCAGGTTACACTCTTCATCCAGTGTTGATAATGCACTTCTGTACCCATATGCACACACACACTTATACATATAAAAACACTGTATATTGTAAGGATATCTAACTAGAATATTGATCGCTTTTTCTCTGTTTGTTGAGTGGCTGATATGTACTACAATCAAGTGCTGACTGAGGTCTTGGCTGACTCGCACAGAGGAAACAACTGCAACCACCATAAACTATCTGCAGAAGAGATATGATGGCTTACTCTAACACAGGCAAAAATCCTCATTTCCCTCTCATTTTCCTCTCATTTCCACGTTCACTTTCCTCTGAGAGCGCTGTAAAATGAGTTCTATTACAATACCCATCACAAGCCCCTTTTAAAAAGTGGATACAGATGCACACCCAGGTATTCAGGAGCCAAAACATTCACATTACAAAGACTTGACAGAAATGTGTGCATTCAGGCGTAAAGATTCATATGCATAGGCAAATTGCATGCAAAAAGTCAGTCCCAAAGATCACATCTTCAAACCAAACATGGGCTGAAACAAAGTCACACACACTCACAGTAACAAAATGGAGAAAATAAGCCAGGCTGCTTATAGGTCAGTAAGAACATCATTTAGTGAGTCAGGCCTGTCAATCAGTTATCCATTAGTTAGTTGGTAAGGCAGGCACAGTAGCAAAACAATTAAAACATATCACCTTGTTACTGGAGCCCAAAAAATTTTTTTAGAGCCATAGTAGTCAAATAGAAATGAAGATATTAGTAGCAAGATAGTAAGATATTAAATGATTAGTGAGGTGAAAAATCAGGATATGAAGGTCAGAGAGGTGGACCACAGTCACATATACCTGCAATTATTGTTGCATTTTTATTAACTATAATCCTTCCCTAAGCTTAACTCTAACCATGTCTCCTTATCCATTTATATTTATTCATTTTTGAAAACATTGGCACTGGACATAAAAAAAGTAATTGAACACAAATGACTTTGCAAAATCAGCCAATATAAACGTTCTTATTTGGTTAATAGAGTTGGATTGTCTGAGGCTTTCCTTGGAATCCAACAACTTCTTGGACATTTTCAAAAACAGATAATCTGACAATCTCTGCAGCTTTAAGCAGCAATTGGTCAAGTGTGCAGAGGTGTTAAAGTGGGCCACTTTTGTTCTCTCTCACACTTTCACTAACAACGCCTGCCGCTTTTTATGTGTGCAACACCACAAATGATTTTGAGGAGAGACTTGAATGTGGTCATTAAACATTTTCGCCATTAGAAGTGGTTGTAGAAGTTGGACTACCACATTTAAAGGGGGAAAAAAAGTGAAAAAAGTGTATACTGAAACATCTTAAACGTCTACTATATCAAGACCATGGCTACGTTTCGCTCTCAGATACTTCAGTCAGCCGAGCAGCCAGTCAGTCAATCAGTAGTCCTGGCTGCAGTCTGAGCCGATTCCCCAAACCCGGCCTGCCCGGCTCCAGAGACAGGCAAAAGAGGTGGAGCCAGGAGGCCTATCAAAGGTCCATCCACAACGGACCTCATTACAGCTTCAAGAGGCGCAGTCACACCTCACTCCAGCCATCCCACCACCCGTCCCCGGAAACCAATCTGCTATTCTCCTCCTTTGCCTCTCTTGTTCTGTTTTCTGATACTCGCTCATTCTCACTCATCCTCACCATTCTCTCTCCGTTTCCCTCTCATCTGTCTTTTCTAGAAGGGGCACGTCAGATGTAAACAAAGCCCAACGCCAGCCACTAATTAAATAGATGAGCGGTATTAACATAACCTGAAAGCCCCAGCCAATTGTACCCCCCACCCCCTCCACTTCCCTTTAATACCCCTCCTCCTCATCCCTCCATCCATTTTTAAATTTTTTCTTGTTGTGATCCGAGCAGTGAGCGCCAATTGTGGGCAGTGTAATTACCATTAGGACAGAAAGCCTAGCATGTCTTTGATATGGTAATGATGCTTCATGTACACCCTGTACACCCTCCAAACGTCCCTAACCAGCACACAAGCATACACACACCCGTTCCATCACCTCCCTCTCCCCCCCGACACACACACACTTCCAAATAATCTCACCCATGAATATCAAGTAGAGCAACTCGTCAACACCTGATAGTGACGGCTGCAGTTCTGCATGAGTTGCTGAAGGGTGATGGGAGGGGTGAGAGAGCAAGAGAGATGGAGCGGAGAAAGAAAGAGGGGATGGGTGATGGATAATGCGACGGAGGGCAGGGTTGGGGGCAGGGGTGTGGTACAAACATAAGTGCCAAAATTACACAGACAGAAAGAGAGGGGGAGGGAGTGACAAAGGCGGTAGAGAGTGATAAGAGGAGAGGAAAGTGAAAAGATGACTAAATTGTGACTAAAGAGGAAAGGGGTGGAAGGGCAGGAGAGAGGGCTTGTCAAGGGAGCGTAACCTCAGTTATTGTCACATGCTAGTTGTACGACCATCGCTCCTGCTTTAATTATTAATTGCACTTGTCAGGCATCATTAAGTTCTCTTTAGCGTCTCAGTGTCGGTCAGACCGGACAAGAACGTCCCCTGTTGCTAACATTGGTCTAGTCACATTTTCTTTTTTCCCCTTTTTGCCTATCCCTTCATCTTCTCCTTACTTTCCTAACCCTTCCTGCCTTGGTCACCCCCGCCGCATCTCTTTCTCAATGTCTTTCTACTTTCCGCCCTCTCTTCTGACTCCTGCTCCCTTTCTCTCCATCATCTCTCCTCCTCTGTGTCCAGGCTCTGGCCTCCAGCCCATGGATGGAACAGGAACAAACCGACTGCCCAGCTCCCCGCTGTCTCCCTCTCATCCCAACTACACACACCATCCCTCCAATGCCTCCATCGGTCCAAATCCCGCAGCCTTTCCCCCACCAACACCACGAGGCCCTGGCCAGCCGCACAAAATAGCCATGGACCTGGATCCCATGAACAAGAGAGTGACAAGTCTCATGGGGACACAATGCACAATGTCAGATGCACACAGTGTTCCTGTGCGTTCAGCATCTCGCCTTTGTGGTGGTAAAAAAAAAACAGATGCCATTGGCTCTGCAACATGAGGCCTATGCCAGCTAAAGAAACTTGGATTCAACACAAAAAAATGTCCCAATTAAACTTCAAAAAAGATACAGTATACACAGCATGTAATCACATGTGAACTTGTCCTGAACACAGCCTGATTATTCATTGGAGAATGAATGTATAGTGTCCTTGCAGGTACTGTATCCATTGAGACATTGTGTGCTACAATTGGTCTGCATGCTGGCAAAAGGTGGCTTTGTCATTGTCTATACATCATGTGCATTGTGCAATTTGTAATTCTACAGGTCTACAAATTTATTCAATGCACTCATCCTCATCATATAATCTATATTAGTAGTATTCAGACTCATTCACGTCTCCTCTCAGTTACGTATATATACACTACATAAGGCTTTTCCAAATATGCTTCAGAGAATACGTAATTGTTGTCTCATTGATGCTCAGTGGCGACAATTATTTCAGTCCAGGTAGTGCTGTGTTCTTGTAATGCAAAGAAGTTGTAGGGAGGTGGTCGGGGTAGATGGTAGGCCTCCAAAAAGTGCATCACTTTGATATCTTGGATCCTGCAAGTGATCATATTTTGGCGCCTAAAATACTTAGATTAAAGAGAACTCCACCAAGCATAGCATCACACTTCTGTAACATTGTTTGACTCATTGCACACATTTTGCTTGAAAAAGGATCAAAAATCGATCAAGCAGAACCAGAGTTGTCTTTTTTGTTCCTGGTATTCTTCCTTGTCAAAACCTGGCGCGTACATTTCCCACATGCGTCTCTACTGCCAACAGTGGCCATGAATAATTGCCTTGAATGACATCACTTGAGACATTATCAGACTTTGCACAGCTCCCTCTGGAGCTACAAAAGGTTTCATACAACATTCTTCATGTGCAGCAGAACTAACCAATTTATTTATTTATCCTTTTTATGTTTTCAGCTTGATGTCAACATTTCATGTCTGTTGCTCTGTCTTGTATTTTCTCTTTTCTCTTTTATTGTGAAGCACTTTTTGACATCTGCTCTTTAAAGGTGCTATATAAAAAAAAAATACTTACTTCTTGCCTGTAAACAGACTTTGTTCTGTGAAATTGATGGAGTTTCCCTTTCACAAATATTGTAGTTTTGGTTAAATATTGTAAAAGTAAACATGTCCCTTCTTATACTGCTTCTGTTGACTTCTTTAAATATTTAACCAAAAATATCACCTTCTCATAAACTTAAGTGCTTTGATTTGCTTAAATATAACCATAAAAATGTTCAGGTTGTCATGATTGGATATTGTATAGTTCATATTTTGCAGATACATTCACTAATTATTCGCTGTTTATTAATTTTGTGATTGTGAATATAAATTCATTAAAAAAGGTTTCCTCACAATTTTAATAAAAAAGCATAATTTTAAGCATTGCTTGTGTCACTGAAATTATGCAGATGAAAAATAAGTGTCCCCTATAATTTTTGTCTTTAATCTTATTTTTCATACTTGAAAATTATATGTCACATTTGCAATAATCTCTGAATTATTTTTTTATTTAATTTACAACAGCTACTTCATTTAAAAATATGATGAAAAAAATGAGGTGACAGCTTGTTATTTTATATTTATCTAAAACTAAAGTAACATTGCAATCACTACTGCTTATAATGTAAATATCTTGACCAGAAAAATCAATTCTACTTTGTACTTATATATATACATACGGTCATAAAAGAGTCGGTAGAGGTGAGAGAGGCTGAGAAGGTAGGCAGGCCTCGCTGCTCTCTCTCTCACTCTCTGTCGTCCCGCCGGCTCCCCAGTGGGCCACAGAGAGCAGAGGGAGCCCCGGTCGATCAGAGGGGAGCCCAGATGGACTGAGACGCACACACACAAACACACACATGCACACACATACACACATACTCACTCAGTCACTCACATGTCATATGTTATCCCATCTGCACTGTCACCAAGCTGCCTGTAACCCCAGGGCCTTGCGGGGGCTACACACACACACACACACACACACACACACACACACACAATGTACACGCATACAAACACAGTCAAAGTCACACACAAAGGTTAGAAAATGTGTGATGGTGTACGCACACATATACACACAGCAGAGGTGTTCCTAGTGCGTAATTGGAGGTGAAGATAACTGCAGCCTCTCTTGTTCGCTTGAGTGGGCACCCGCATGGTAGCAGTCATACACACACAACTGTACATATATGCACACACTCCCCAGAATGCGTCTTTTCACATGACTGAAAGCTATTCTATAGGTAAACATTGGTGTATGATCCACCATGTGTATTCTGTCACACTGAGACTGACTAGATACTAAATCCATAAACACACACAAGTGAATTTCTCTTTCACAATCAATAGTAATAGACTGGCAGTATAAATATATTGTCATACTACAAAAAGCTCTATGTTCCAGTTGACAAAAAAGGTAGCTGTTGCATTACAGCTAGCAGTTAATAATAATGATAATAACACAAGAATGCTTTACACATATGGAGTCTGAGAAAACAAACACGAGAACAGAAAAAATACTAGCATTGTTTGCCAGTAAAGACAGATTTACCAAGACCATAGGCTGTGGTGAACAGCTAGGTTGTCAAGATTTTTTTTGAAGTACATAGATACAGCGATGCAGATCTCTGCCAGGCTCTGAGTTACAAAGGGTGGGGACTGCCAAACTGAACACTATCACCAGAAGGTGTAGGGAATGGTGAGCAGACCCGTGTTTGAAGACATCAGATTGTGGGATGGGGTATAGGGCTGGTGGAGGTCTGGTACCGGGGGGCAAAGACACGAAGGGTTTTGCAGGTGAGGATGAGGATTTCATAGGAAATGGAGGACTAAACCAGGTACCAATGAAGGTGAATATAGGGGTAGGGTGATGTATTGTCAGGGCTTTGTAGTCCAGATGGGAGGTGATGAGAGTGATGGCTGGAGCCTGGAGATGTTTTTGAGGAGGTAGAAAGTAGATTTGGCATGTGACTGGAATGAGAAAGTGGAGTCCAGAATGACACACAAGTTTGGCACATGTGGCTGTGAATAGGCGTCAAGGAGAAGATCTCCTGTCTTCAACCGAGGCAGTGCTTTGGGAGCCACAACCATGAGCTCAGTTTTGTTTTTATTTAGCATGTGTAGATTATTAGACGACAACCTGGTTTTTATACTGCACAGGCAGTTGACAAGGCCCTGTGGGGTGAGCGGGGTGAATAGTTTAATGATAGGATAGAGCCCGGTGTCATCAGCATAACAGTGGAAGCTTAGGCTACAGTGGCAACTGATCTGACAAAGGGGAACATATAGATGGTAAAAAGAAGGAGACCAAGTACAAAGCCTTGGGGTCCTACCTGGAGCCAGTTAAATGGTTCTGGCTATTTACTGAATTTACTGAGAGTATCAAATATAACGTTTATCATGTTCGCTATCAATTTAAAATGACTTTTTAATTATCAAAATAGGACAAACATTTCAAATGTTTGTTGATGCCAAATTTTGGTAGATGACAGTTCTCTCTCTGTGCTACTGACGGATTTCAGTGTATTAAGGTTCAATACCAAACCCTAGCAATGTCACCATGTTTCCACATTTTAGCAAATAACTTTGTGAGTTTAGCATTACCATTACTAAAAGGAAACATGGCCCCAAACATTAAATTGTTTAAAACAGAAATTTACCTTTAAAACTTTGAAAAAGGAGTCAAGCGCAATTATAACTTAATTTGTATAATAGTACAGAGAAAATCAAATTAAAACTCAAACTCTATTTCCTGCTCACACACACTGAACTTTGACCTGCTTATTTATCACCAGTCACATAAAGAATGAGCTAAAGGACCTAAAATTTACATGAAGCAAACAAATGCGGTCACACACACACAGGCCTTTGTCTAACAGAATAAGACCAGTAATCTTTCCTCCACTTATCTTGGACGTGTCAGCTAAATGGGAAGTGAAAAGTCAAATATGAGATGTCACATTTAGTTTACCTCGCTGCCTACTCCCTCCATCTCTGCCTCCCCCTGATCTCTCCCTTCATCCTTCGCTTGTTTTGTTCTACACATCTCTACTTGATTGCATCTCCCTCCACCTCAACATGATGCTCACACAATACACAATACTCAGCTCCCATCTGGGTGATGGTTGTGTATCGGCATGTTGAGTTAATGGATTTTATACAAAGCATGGAGCGTTTAGTCTGAGCGTGAAGTAAGGAGTCTGACAAAGAAAGAAACAGAGATAGACTGAGAAGACAAAAGAAGATGCAGAATATAAATATTTGGAATGTAATGCTTCCAGTGATGCCATGTTGCCCTAATTATTACTTTTCTCTGCTGCCACATGGTGGAAAATCACTTTTCTTTTTGAAAAGAAGACAAAGTCATATCACACCTGGCCATTACATTGCCACATCTACATGAGCAAAATTAAGCCAGGTACTTAAGACTACCTCAATCGAGATGTACTTTGAAAGAAAGTGTATTTAATAAGCCAGAAATTGGTTAAAACCAACAGTTTTATCAAATCATACGATTGTTGTAGGATGTTGCAGAATTTCCTCACCTTAAACTAAGTGACCAGGTAAATGGCCACTGCACTATTAGATTTAATAAGTTATTCCATTACTTATGCTTTGCTTTTTGTGAGCGCAAAGAAAATATTAAGGCACAAGTCAGACAAAAGATCCACACACTGTACTGATAGCTCCTAGCAAATTGAATTTAACTGATCCCTTGTCCACTGTTTGCCCAAAGTAAACGGTTCTCATTCAAATTTCTCTTTTAATTTATATTCATCCATTTTGCTGTGTTAATACTGTATGTGTAACCTTGACCAAGATGAGAAGCTCCAAAATATGACAGAGAAGCTGGCAAGGCTGTTGTACAAGCTCTGATTTAATTTTAAATAAAATGGAAAGCCTAAGGAACTTTAGAAGAGTCAGGTTAGGCCTAATTAGATCAAGAAAAACTACATATCAACAGCAACAGTTGTTTCAGACCAAAAGAATCCATATATTTTAAGTGACAAATCCCTCTGGCAGCTGTAGTAATTACGATTCTTGTCTGTCAGGAGCAAAGGAAGAAATAGTGTGATAGAGCCACAAAGTCTGCAGAGAGGAGGTCAGCGTGGATGAATGGGTCAACAAAACATCAGATTTTGACATGAGAGAACGCTGTTGGTTTTCCTTTTCCTACTGACAGTCAACATTTTTTTTTTAAACCTGACCACAATGTTTTCTCAAGTTGCTATTTTAATCTCAACCATGAACTTTCCCCATCTTTAACCAAGTCATTTTTGTGCCTAAAACCAAACCTTGATCATAGCAATTGATATTGTTCTTCGAACTGTATTTTGTGAAGACTCTGGAAGGCACAGAAAAAACAAACCATGAACTGTAGTTAGTTTCTGTGTGATGTTAACCCAGAATTCAAGTTATCACTTTGGCTCTCCATCACCAAATTCTGCTGTATTCTGCATAGAAAATAGGAAGGCAGCTGATTACCTCTGGTGCCAGAGAGCTGCACATTAAAAAAAGCTGAAATAAGCAATAATTAATTAGGTCGATGCGTCATCACCACATCCATCACAAGACACAATAGAGTCTTGTTTAAAAGCTGCAAAGTTGTGGTTTCTCTGCACCTCTGAGAAATTTTCTCAAACTTGGTTAATTACATAACACACCGCTTTGCAGGTGTAAAAATCACAACAGTGCATTGAAAGGTCCCTCTGGAGACTCCAGCCAACGGGAAATTGCAGTAAAGAGTTTAATTGTAGAATTGAGAACACTGGGAGGTATAAATTCTTTCTCCGGCACTCTGGAGAGTGTTTTCTTTGTTCCTGTCAGTGGGAGAGATAACAATTCCTCCCACCGTTAACTACCTGCCTGCCTGCCGACCAGGTTTTGTTGTGTTTTCTTGTGTTTTGTTGTTGCTAATAGGCCTAATTGGCCATAACCCAAGCACCCAGAGAGGGGCGGGGGGGTAATGAAACTACCTGCTCTATCTCCCTCTCTCTCTCTCTCTCATTCTCTCTCTTGCTCTGTCTCCTTCTCTATCTCACTTTCTCTTGTTCTCTTCAAGGAGAAACAATTCCACAGAGGAACAGAAAGCGCATTAAGGGTATGCAATCTATGAGGCCCGGAGCTCTTCGCACTCTACACACACATACACAGGTAAAGGAGGGAGGAATAAGGTGGAGGAGAAGGGGGCACGAGCAGGTGGAGAACGAGAAAGAGCGTTAGGAAAAAGAGAAAGGAAGGCTTGTAAGTCTGTGCAGTTTCCCCGAGAGCAAAGAACAAAGCTAGGTAATGTTTATGGATGATGATCTTTAAAGGCCTGGCATTTGCTGAGCTGCACTTTGATACTAAAAACACCCTTGATTATCACTGGGTCAGGCTATAGAATGCACACTCTTGATGTTTAATTGATGTGGCTGTTTTGTGACAGTTAAATATGTCACGCTGCTGTTTTGATCTCGCCACTATGTCATATCATATAGCCGCAGGAAGCCATTGATGTAAGATTCATTTGTTCTGCACCGCAAATAGTGATTCTCTATTTGGTCTGTACACATGTGGTTAATCTTTAACTGTAGCTGCATGCAAACTATGACACATTTGTGTAAAATGAGCACTGTATATGTGTGTGTGTGTGTGTGTGTGTGTGTGTGTGTGTGTGTGTGTGTGTGTGTGTGTGTGTGTGTGTGTGTGTGTTGTACAGTGAAACATCGGTATCCGGTAGAAATGTTGTTTTAATAGTCCTCTGAGATAAAGGCAGTGAAACTGCCCTGCCCACACTCTGAGGGAATACTATGAGAACAGTATGTCAGTGGGCAGATTGTTTGTATATGTGTGTGTGTGTGTGTGTGTGTGTGTTTGGAGCAATGGGACCTGAAGGAACACCACAAGGACAATCTGTCGCCCCTCGGCCTGGGCCCTGGGTGACAGATGATGTGCTCCCACTGCTGATCTGTGTGTGTATGTATATGTTTGTGAATATGTGTGTGTGTGCGCGCGCGCAAGTGTGTGTATTGGGGGGGGGGTGACCATATGGAGACAGCTTGCAACAAAAACAATAGCTTTATTCCAGCCACCTTGTCAGAGGTTTCAGATGTTTCAGCCGCCGAATACAACGAATACAGAGATCATCCTTGTCCTGTGTCAACAAGCCTCCGCACTGAATCTTTACCAGCTCCATGTGTGCTGAGCACTGATATTCAAAAGAGGATTTTTCATCTTCATCATGAGGTGCATAAAATGCTATGAAGAATCTTTTCTGAGAAGTTTATACTGGCCTTCCACACTTCCAAGTGACACCTCTTGTGTCTATTGCACAAACTTAGTGATTGTTCAATAACTCCAGAGTTTTACTTCCCATTGTCCATCCAGTGGGCTGCTGTCAGCTCCAAGAAATGGCGAGTTTGGGAGCCTTGCAGTTTGATGGTTGGTCCATGGAGTAGTTAAGTTAGAAAATAATGTGATTCTTTGAATGGGAAAACTATGAATTATAGACTTCTTGGCTTGTTGCCAGGGGTTGGCAAGCTAATTGATCATCACTCTCAGGGGCCTCTTTCACTGTGAGTAGATGCACTCTTTTGGTTTAAAAGACTGGTTTCACTGGCTGCAGCATGTGTGCTTATAGGCACTGATTGCTAGTATGTCTCCGTGTGAGTGGTGGAAGATGCGCAACCATCAACTGCACATAATATATAACAATGGTGCATAGTTATAAAGGGAAACAAATATAAGTATTGCTGCTGCCACTTTTACTGCCATCATCTCATATAACACTATAACAATGTCGTAATGTATCATGATGTTTAAGTATTTTTACATTGTGCAAGATTAGCAAGTACGCAATCACTGCTGCTTTCATCACAGCTGCGTGTGTACACTGCAAGTAAGTAAATCGTAAATTTTAAGATTACAGAGTCCCATGTTTACACAGCCCAATTTGATTTGAAGTCAGAATAGTGGACATGCTGAAAAACTTGTGGTCAAACATAATACATACAGTTACATAGAGTACTGTTCAACACAAACAATCATTTCACTGGCACACTTAAAAATATGTGCACACACAAAGGAACAAAAAGATGCTTGCCAGTGGCTAGTTAGACAGTGTTATTGATTTATCAATCCATTGACGATATGAAGAACATGACGGGAAGGAAGGAACAACTCTCTGTACATCTCAACCTGGAGCTGGTGGAGGTGCTGACCCTTTCAAACTACATCAGGTGACAAGTGACATTTTTTTTTGTTTAATTTTAACAATATATTAATCATTTTGGCATAAAATCGTGCAACAAAAAAGTGATGCTGAACACAGATTTTGCATGCATGCAATGCATAAGGAATCAGATGGTTTATTTTCTTGCACAAAAGAGGAAGCTGTAATTTTTTCAAGAAACACAAGTTTATTCCAGTTCCTCTGTTCAGACTGGAACATATACAGGAAGTTTCTTGTATATTAATTAAGTCTATTAAGGCCCCTCTCCTTGTTCCTTGCTCTAGTTTTTCCCCAATACAACTGAACATGGGGTGATGCCAGGAAGGGGAGATTTATGGGAAATGTGGTTTTCATTTTTGGAAACCTGAAATGCTACACACAGCACCTTTAAAAGCAAACCAGAGACTCAAAAGTCCTTTGGAAATACTATCCCCACCACCACCACCACTGTACTCTCATTGACTATCTCTCAGTTGTGCATGGCTGCAATGACCACAGGCCAGTCTTCTTAGCATTACTCACCATTGTATTTACAGTGAGACCCAGGGATAAACTCACCCTTTGTTACCAAGCACTTAAGACCTGACGTGTGGTGTATACACACTGCAGAGTGGGGGCGGTGTGTGTATGTGTGCATTCATGCTTGTGTGTGTACTTAGGACAGCCGTTTGTCTCTTAAACTCAAACAAAAGAGTGTACATCCTCCATCACAGCTTTATCTGTTTATGCCATCAGCTCCTCAGCACCAACATGCCTGTAAACACACCGACCCACCCACTCTGTGTCACACAAACACACGTATATTAGAAAAAGCAAACCCAGGTGGGGGCCACTTCCCCACGTCTTTGAACTAATAAGTCCTGGTGGAAGTGAAGAGTTTCCGTATGTATCATGTCTAACATTATGGAAAATATTGTAAATTATCCAATTCTCCAAAGATAAATAACAGGATATCATACACACACATATACAGTACATATACCTAAAGGTATATACCACCTGAATTCATTTACTGCCACTAATGATTTTATCAGATTCGCTGTTAAAGATTCGAGTCAAAGGATCTCTGTAATACAGACCTCCATCTCATGCTTTGTATCCAAGCACACGTGGCAACTGTGGCAAATACCACAATGAAAATGAACTAATAAGAAAATTTTAAGTCACAGAGATGTTGTTCGTTCAACCACATCAAATTTTTTTTAATATTCATTTAATGTTGGAGTGCTGCACGTATAGTAGAGATGTTCCAATACCATTTTTTCCTCGATACCGATTCCGATACTTGTGCTGTGGGTATCGGCCGATGCCTACCCGAAAATTGAGTCAAACAGAGCAACTTTTTCGATACACCAGTAAAATGTGTACAGACAGGAAAGTAGGCGTCCACTTCAAACCACAGACATTCAGGTAGAATCTACAAAAGCACTGGAAGATGAACACTGACAGACTTGAGTAACAAGAATTTCTCTCTAGTCACTCACACAACCACATAGCTATACAGACAGGGAGGAGACCGTCTCAGATTGGCCGTGGTCGGCCCTGCTACCAAGTAGGACCGCAAAAGCTATCCCTTACTGTGTGGCTGAAGTGGAAACGCATGTCATCACGGCTTGGTTTGGCACGACTAAAGCAGGCAGACCCGAGCCCATGGAAAAACCTGTTATGAAGTTATGAAAAGATGTGTCAGAGGACGTATCCACCACATCTTGTACTCATTCAGAGAATGCACCATGTTGCTTCCACCCTGCTGACCATGTTTCCTTAATCCAACCAGCCACCTTATTATTACTATACTGCAGACAAAGAGGCTTCAGTCAGCAGAGTTATGTCTGCTTAAAAGTACATTTGTGTTTGAGGTAGACAAGTCCTGGACGTTGGATTTTCCTTGAACCACCAAAGATGAGTTTTCAGAGCAATCCCTGCTTGTTTCTGTATTGTTATGAGACAATAATGCAGTTTCAACAGATAAATAACGGTAATAAAAGAATCTCTAGATTCATAAATGGAAACCAACAAAGAGTCTGTTTAGGGCCAACAGCATGTAGGTGAGCTATTCACAGAAAGCGTGTCTGTCACATTGACTCATGGTACAGTAACAACCTGCTCTCCCAGAAGTTGACCCAGAAGTTGGACAGGAAACCAACACACAACACAGTGACCCAGCGCTGAGGCCAGTGACCCCGTTAGCAGAGCCCCATCAGTACCCCAGTTTCACTCTGTTGACATTAAAGACAACTGGACGTGATGGAAACTGCATCAAACCCAGGGGCTCCATTCTGAGGCTGCCCGCTTGGCCTTGTTTCCTGGACAGAGCAGAGGAGCAAAACCCATATGTCAGACAAAATAATGCCCTGTGAAGCATACCACCCCAGTGGTATCTGACAGAAAGGAGAGGAAGAGCACACATACACGGACACACACTCTGATTTGAGGACAGGGCTTTCTGGATGGCCGCTCTGGCAGATGAAGAGACAGCAGTGACATCAAGTCTGTTTCTGTTTGTGTGTACTCATGTGAATGTGTTTACATGCATTTGTTTGCATCTGAAAGTTTGTGTACCTATTAGAATTTGCATATGCGCTCTTTTTTGTATACGGGCATGTCCACTATGTTTGTGTTTGTGTATCTCATTGTTACTGGACTGTAATCTACACACACAAACACTCACACACACTACTCATGCTATCTCCTACTCTTTGTCCCTTGTGCAGATGGCACATGGGTCTTTCCTCTTCTATTTTGTCCTCATGGTCTCTCAGTAGAGTCACTGGGCTGGTGGGAGCCATATGTCCCAACAAAACTGACCCAACTCACTCCTCACTTTCTGTCTGTCAACTTACCTATTTGTCTCTCTACTTTTCTTCCTAACTTTGTATTAGTTACCTTTATATCAAATTTCTTTTTGTGATTTTTCTCATTTGTACTAAAAAGTCAAAGAGATAAATTTGCCCTCAGAGGTATTTCAATGAAAATGAAAATGCATAACTTGTAAACATTACTATACTACAAGTAGCAATACTCTCTTGGTTTTGCAGAGCAGAATGGAGAAAGTGGAGGGCGGAAAGGTGTTAAGCTTCACAGGCGTTAAGCTGGTAAAGAAGAAAACAACGATCATGTTGCTCTCTCGCCCCCAGAAAGAGGTCCACCTCAGAGACACTGTCCAAGGACAGGATTTTGTTCTTTTATTATAAACTTCTGTATCTGGGTTGTTAGCCTCAGTTCCCATGGAGTTTCCTATATTGTTGACCCACTGTGAGTCCCATTTCTCTAGAGGATGAGAATGTTTGCAGTGTGTCCTACTATATTTTGTATAGTATTCATTGGGGGCAAAATTTCAGTGTGTGTGTGTGCGCATGTCACAAAACATTGGACTGAATTTGAAAATGTTTTTAAGATCAGTATAAAACAAAATATACAGGTTCAATGTGTACACCTGTGAGATGTTGCTGAAACAGCACGGTTTTGTCACGGATACACACCTACTGTGTGAGTGTCCATCTGTTTGTACACAGCCTACATCAGATCATATTGCATGTGAAAATATTGCATATTATCACTTTAAATACTTTGGTTTTCAATGCTGAAATGCAATTTTAATGTTTTCAGTGCGCCTCACAAGATACATTAGAGGACCCTGCACTAATCCCCTCCTCACACACACACACACACACACACACACACACACAGAAACACACAAAGAGCCTCCCCTCCCTATACCCTCCATGTCAGATGTACAGATATGATGCTTACTGGCTGCCCACTGGCCTCATAGAGGCCAGCTGAGAATGCCGATTGGCTGGATGCTGACTGTGTAGTCATGGAAACTGACTTGAGCCCTGTGTGTGACCTCATGAAGGCCACATAAAAGCTGGGTTACAGATAGAGGGAGAGAGAGGGACAGTGTCCATGTATGTTTTGGAGAAAGCGAGCAAGAGAGAGAGAGAAGGAACATGACACTGTTACTCAACCCAGTTCAATGTGTGTGTTTGCCTTAGTTTAAAAGTAGCGTCCCTTGAGAACTTACATACTTAAATACACTATGTCTGTCTATGTACATATGTATATATGTGTGTGGTATGAAAATAGTAGCTGACCTACAAGCGTCCCTGAAGAGGCGGCTCTGCTGCAGAGTGAATACCCATCAGAGACACAACCAACCCTGGTAAAGAGAAACAGAGAGAGATTTAGCTGGATTTCACACTCAGAGAAAACAGTCAGGCCGACAATAACATTGAGGCACACACATGTACAGACAAAACACCACTACAAGATATTAGAGGAGGAGAACGGAGGGGAAAAAAGAAGGAAACAGTAGTGTGGCGCCAACTACACCCTCAGAAAAACTGAAGGACAGTGGAGAGCAAAGTAGAGATGAACCAACAAGAGAAAAATCAATAACGAAAAGAAGACACAAAGATGAAAAAAGAGAGGCATGAACTAAAGATGAGAAAATTAATGAGGAATAAAAAGAAAAAGAACTGAGCAGTGAGGAAGGTAGAACTACAACAGGAGAGGCAGCAAACTGACAAAATGATGATCTACCTTCAAAACCATTTTAGATTAATACAGTATGCGCTGGTCAGAAAATGTACATAATTGCACACATAACACCAAAATACCCCTAACCCTACTATGTTTGCTAGTAACTTAATGTTTATGTCCGAGTTCAGTAATGTAGTGCATTATGGGTGCATTACAAGTGGTGATCAGAATTTATCACCTCTTGAAAAGCATCACTAAACTTAGAGAGATACCCTAGCTAATTCAGAAATGCCCCCTTTTGCTTTTGACATTAATAACTGTATTCATTAAAACAATCATTTATGTTATGTTGTGCATGCGGGGAAACAGGGAACACAAGACGATGAGGCCCACATGCAGAGGCCCAAAGAGCAGGTCAATGATTCATGAACGAAAAGTCAAAGAACAAGGCTTAAAGGATTGTGAGACAGCAAGGGGTCAAGCAAGTACAAGGCAGAATCCAAGAGCCAAAACATGGTACAATGATGAACACACACAGACTAAATACACAAGGGAGTTGCAGTCTAAAGGACAGGACAAAATTACAAAATACAATGGTAAACACTAAACACATGACACATTTATCCTTCATTCCTTTATCAAGGATCAATATGGTTCTACTAGCTCATAAGCCTCTTAATTGTCAAAAAGGGGGTGGAGTAACTTGAAAAAGTCTCTTATTGTGTGTGTTGAGTGTTAGCAGGTGTGGTTCACCTGCAGAGGGAATCAGGTGCACACTCCTTTTATTCTTACACGCACTTCTGTACATTTGTCGATGAAAAAAGATGCTTACTGATCCACTTTTATGCAAAATTCATCCTCATACACTCAAAGGCACATCTAGTACAGACACAGTGAACATTGACACAGCTAATGAAGCTGAGGACAAAGACAGAACATTGCCTGTGTGAAATACAAACTGTGGGTAAACATCCAGATCAGTGGATCTCCTCTTGGCAGGATCAGCTGCCTTTCTGCCACGTCCAGCCGCAAAACCGCCACCCTCCTCCCCTTGTTCCAACCCAACACCTCCCTCTTAAACATCAGCCATTAGATAAACACACACATACGCACAAATGCACACACACACACACACACACACACACACACACACACACAGTTCCATTTATTACTCTTTAAAAAGGTCACCGTTTTCTCTGGCTAAGCGCCCTGCGCTATTGATAATTTTATGCATAAACAAATGGCAAATTTGTGCCACATAAATATGTATTAGCAATTAATAATGGTGGTGTGTGTGAGGGGACGCCAGGTGCATGCCGAGTGGGGCTGGCTGGCTGCTGGTGCAGCCTGTGAGCTGGACTGGTGGCTTTATGCTGTTAGCTGGTCTCCCTCTCCTACACTGTGTCTGCACAATGGCCACTTAGGCACACACCAGCAAAAAATAAATAAATAAAACACACACAAATGCATGCAGTGCACCCAAATACTCTATACACACAGTTCATAAGACACACGCAGGCACTGGCCCACAGAGTATATGAAGTTAAATATTAACTTCAACACATATGCATGTAAATACACGTGTACACATATGGACAGACACACACAGACTAAGACAGGGCAACATTTGTGCACAGACGCAGGCCTGAGGGAGTGATGGCAAAGTGGGCTTAATGTCCTCTCTCTCCCACCTGGAGAACAATGCATCCATTACATTTCACACACCACTGAGGACCAAACACATGCCTCAGTCGTCTAGGCGATGTGGTAATGTAAAGATTGCTGGTCAGTTTCATGAAGGAAAACATTAGCAGAAATTAGCTGTGGGTCAGACACAGTAGGTTACTGAGTTTGCTTAACATTTTTAGTGTATCCTATGTATTTATATTCAGCGGTTTACTTCATACAAATGAAATCGCTGAAATGAAATGGATACTGGTTTCGTTACACCGTCACCCACTGAACCATTTTTAAGAAAAAAATGCAAAGACAATGAGGCCCCATGTTTCCACCACACTAGTCAGCTTCTTGGCAAGGTGATTGAATGTCGAATGTGTTTGAACCCAGAGGAAGAGGCTCTGAGTAAAGAGCACACCAGACCGATATCGCTACAAGGACCCAACAGAAGGAGACTGTTACACAGTTTTCATTGTTATAACACCAAATTCAAGGATGTTTCCCTAACCTTTTTCTATGGGAACCATCCAGGACTTCAGAATTCAGAATAAATAAGTTACATACAAACATTTAAATACATTTAATTACTAAATTACTCACTTCCTCAAATTTATATACACAGACATGCAAGAAGTAAATAGACACCTTCATTCAAATTCAAATTAAAGGTGTCTATTTACTTCTTGCATGTCTGTGTATGTATGATGTACTACAAAGGTTTTAAAATGATAGTTTATTGTGTTCTAATTCTAATATGAAATGTACTAAATACATGGTTGCCAATTTTTTTCAAATCAAGACACTTTATCATTTATTAATTTGAGATATTAATTCATCCAGCCAGCCACATTTTGATGGTTGGCATGGTAGTTTGCTTCCAAAATATGTTTGTAGAAACTGTTTTGATGTGACGATGGCATGAAGAGTTTCTGAGCTATAATGAGGTTCACCATTGGTCCAGATAATTTGCTGATGATTAATAAAGGATTTGGTTCCAGATTAGAGTGAATGGCTGGAAAATCTTGTAAAAAATGCCAGAACATTAGGATGAGAATTTATAACACACAATATAACAGGAGAAATTTGTTCATGGATTGGTTCATACATTATGAAACTACAAGACTGGAATTGTGGACTGTTGGTGTGTGCTAATGCTGGGAAATAGGACAGTATTAATTAAGATGCAGCGATGTGGGGGTAAAGTTTTACTTACTTACACTTTAGAGATTTACCTGATGATTTACTCAGAGCAATTTACAGGTTAGGGTGTCACTTTCTTTGACAAATTATAGCATGGTCACTTTTTAAAGGTTCCCTTTGGAGTAGACTTAGACATGCAGTAGCTCGATGGGGATGTTTTTGGGTCCTCTTTTTTCTGTCTCCCCCATATGCACAAGGACGCACGTGTGATTGCTGCCAATGACTTCATGCTATTCCACTGATCAACAGACGGCGGTAACACTCCAAGATATACAGCATTACACCAACAAAGGCAGGGAAGAAGAAGACTGCAAGCTAGTAACATAACTGTATATTATGAAGGAGTTGTTTGTTCAATAACTTAAGTGACAGAGCAATCATTTCATAGCATTAGCATTCATTAAATATAGGAACCATAAACACACAACAATAATCAGATCAAAGAACTGAATTTTTGAAGCAGATATAGCCAGTTGCATGTTACAAGTAGCTACTGTAGAGGAGAAGCAAATTACTAAAATACTGATAAGAGTAAATCTGATGAATACATTCGACCTCAGTCGCTTTTAGGACAGCAAAGCCATATTTAAAAAATATTGTGCAGGAGTTGCAGAGGCTGTGTGTGTGTGTGTTACGTTGTCCGTCTGGCGTGATGAGAGCAGGCTGGCTCCCTGTAGAGTACTATCACTCTGCTTGGCTAAACACAATCACACAACCTCAACCCAACTCAAAACGGCCCACTGAGAGACGGAGAGAGAGAGAGAGGGAGGGAGGAAGGGATGGAGAGCAGGGAGCCTACGTGGACATACAGTATATATGTGTGTGTGTGTGTGTGTGTGTGTGTGTGTGTGTGTGTGTGTGTCCTATGTGCACTTGCAGGACAAAAGGCAGCCCCATCTGTTCCATTGTCACAGGGTCTTTAATGCAGATCAGATAAACATGACATTTGGGATGAGTGGCCAAGCTCAAGTTATAAACCCTGCTATCATGTGCGTGTGTGTGTGTGTGTGTGTGTGTGTGTTTAGGCGCATACATGTGTGTCCTCCAGTTACTATCAAGCTGAAAAAGCAGTGTACATTTAACTGTATGTATTCAGTGTATGCAAGTTTTAATCTTAACACTATTGCAATGTTCTTTGTGTTTGTCCTTTCTCTGTGTGGGCACTATTTTGTGTGTATCTGTGTGTCTACATTTGTGTGAGTGTGTGTGTTAGTTGTATAACCTGCTCCCATTCTCAGAGGTGCAGGGCAGGGCTGACACACTGGATCTGTAGCGGCTGTGGGAGGATTAGCGGCCCATTGGCCTAATCAGTGGAGGTAATCAGAGTATTCTCTATCATGACAACAATCAGCCGAAAGAGACACACATCTGCCTATTGAGCTCAGCTCTAATTCCATAATAGTGATGAAACATCTGGTCATTTGGGACTCAATGCAATCAAGAAGAGGGATTGGGACAGTTGCAGATGGCAAACCTATAGTAATTATCTGTTTTAAGGCGAAAGAGATACAGACGCTGGGATTCACACGACACTCAGGTTCACAGGCTGCCCTGTTTCAGTAACAATGAGCTCACACTGTGTCAGAGGAAGTGTTTGATTTTCATAATTCAATTCACCTTTAACTTAACTTAACTTAATTCGAAAGCTAAAGGCACAAATGGACACACACAACAGTGTGTGTTTGGGATGAAATGTTCTGACCATATACAAACAGTTTATGCACTTTTTGGAAGACGTCATGCTTAAAACGGTCGTCAAGGCGATGGCACAAATAGCTTATATGAATAGATTCCACTGGACCTACGTTACAGTTCAAAACATAAAGTTCATTGTTATAGTGCTACCATCTGTCCCAATTGCAACAGATTTTACCATGGGTTCTCAGCAGTACACTCACCAAGTGTGAAGTCAATGAAATGAACGGTTCCTCAAGATATTTGAAGGACAGACACATACACGTGCATAAATCAGTCCCTCCAGTTTTTCGCGATTTTGCGATCGCGTGGATTAGCGCGTAATCAGCAATATGCCGCATATTTTCACGAGGCCGCATATTTCCTACTATGTCGAACAATTATTGCAAAATAACCAAACATGCCGCCCCTTCCCCACAAAACATGTGTTTTCCACCATAGATCAAATAAACGGCTCTGCCATAGATGTGTCTTCCACACCACCTGTTTTACACACACACACCACGCACGCGCAGCCATTTTCACACACCGCCGTGGGAACGTTAGTTAGTGATGGCGACTACTAACAAGTCCCACCTGCCGTCATATATATCGGCAAATGACCGAGCAAAACAATATCCGGAAATTTTACATGCAAGCGGAGGAAAACTATTTTGTAGCCCGTGTAACAAAGCCCTCGACCATCGCCGAAAGTCAACTATACAGTACGTACAGATTATATCATTGATCGTTGGAATCACTTGTGCATTGTGCATATGGGTGACTGCTAACCATTTTGATTGTTTGTTTTGGTTAATTATCTCGCCTCACTCAGTACTGGGGTAAATACGTTTTTACACTCAAGTACTAATGTTAAGATTCTTACAGAAAATAAACAGGAAACAGTGTTTTTCAATTTGTCTGCCTTGTCTTATTATGCCTGTTTAGACTTTTTGATGCGGTTTAAAAGTAAAGAAAAAACAACAACAACAAAAACGGGGCGCAAAATTCTTCGCAAAAAATGAGAAAATGCCGCCGCAAAATCAGTCATTTTGATCGCAAAAATCACAAAAAAAATTGTGAAATCCTGGTGGGACTGATAAATAGACAGATGTAATTAATGTAATCATGGTCATTTTTCATTATTTTCTGACATATAGACAAAAAAGTTTACTTAATTAATAGAAAAATTAACAGACTGATATTGAAATGAATCCTTAGTCAAAGCACTACAAGTCAGTATAGTCTTTGCAAGTTGCTTTTCACACTGACACTAAATCCAATAGCAGCCTGAAAAGTAGGAAATCAATCTAAAAACTTGCAGAGTCAGCTGTTAGTGAAAATTACCAGTATTGTTTTTAATGCAACAAACATGATTTCATTTAAAATGGCCCTATTCATAAAATAGATTAAACTAGACCTCACTGAATGTTTCCTCTCTCCTTGTGTCAAAAACAGCATCAATTTTCATTTGTTTTGTTTCATAACTAAAAAATGAACCCTTGAGACTGTGTCAGAGTTTCACACATCTTCTCTCTATCCATGGAGCAGCAGAGAGTTTAATTCATCACACATGAGACTCTCGGCTGAAGTTTTTGTTCATGCACATAATGGAGAACAAACGCCATCATCATTGTCTTTACAGGTGGATTTCAGGTGATGATCCGCAGGCACAAATTACATCTAGCAGTGTTTGTCCATAGATGGTTTTGTTCTTCAGAGCTTGCTGTTTTATACACTTTAATACTTTCCCATTTTCCCATCTGCTGGAAGAAATGTTGCCAACACTGGCGTTACCCTGAGAATATTTCATGGCAGCCAAGAGTAGACATAATTTGAGTTTTGAGACCCCAGTTGTCTTATGTTATTAACTTCTCATACCAAAACCAGTACCTACTACATTTCTGTTGCTTTTTTTGTCATTTTATGTGTGAGTGATTAGCTGTGCTAGAATGACCCATTATATCTTAGCTTGGAGTGGAAAAAAGTGATTATTTGTCATTGCCGGCAGCTTTTTCCTGGTATGCATTTTTTAAAGATAACATAACATAACGTGAACCAGGTCATTTTTATATGGAGTTAAATTATGCTATCCTGGTTTTGTTTCCTTTACCCTGCCCCCTCAAACCTGAAGTGTAACCAACTACCACTACCACATTCCTCCATGTCTGAAGCAAATTACCTGACTAACTACATAGACAGAAAAACACACACACGTCTAGTCGAAGCGAAAACTGACCCCGCTGGATACCCCCGAAGCGCTACCGAATTAATGCACACACTTTTGTCTGTCTGTAACCTGTGTGTGTGTGTGTGTGTGTGTGTGTGTGTGTGTGTGCGTGTGTGTGTGGATATGTGCGTTTCCTGTCTGGCTCAGTGTGTTTGTGTGTGGCTGCTCTGAGACCAGTCCAGTCAAACGCTCCACTGGAATAAAAGAGCCATTGTTCACCAAGGTGGTCCCTGTAGGACACCCCCACACACACACACACACATACACACACACACACACACAGAAATATACATGCATATACAGTACACTTACATATTCAAACATACACAGAGTTAGTAGGCCGCCAGACAAACACACATCTACACTCACCTCTGCCTAATCATAGCTTTGTGTTAGAGGGTGGCAGTTGCACAGAGGTAAATATTTGGGTGTGGGATGTAAACGCTGGTCTGTGTAAATCAGACGCACACACACAGTCATGGTAGTCTGTGTAATTCAGACATAGCTACTTCCTTCCTGTGGGGTGATGATGTTTAGTCTCTCCACACCGCAATCTGATTGGTGCGTTTGATCTCATCCACTTCCTGTTTAGGAGCACTCCGACCCCTCCTGGCTCAGATCTGGGATCAGCCTTCATTGGAGAGATTCATGTGTGCCACATGTAGGAGGTTTGATAACTAGTCTGAGATCAGATCTGTCTGCTGAAAGGCTGATGCATCCCAACTGCCTGCGTCATCTGGCTAATGGGAGCACACTGGATGAATGAACTGGTGTCCTGCAGCAAACTGTTGCATCATTTCAAGGCTTTTTTTTTTTTGGCTGTTGGGGTCATGTGTAGAAGGAAATGCTACTCACTTGTCTGTGGTTTTTTATTTTAGCTTTCAGGATGTACGTATATTCTTGTGGTACTTGCTGAGGCATAGTCCAATCTCATTTTCACGAGTGTAAAATGACAGTATGAACAAACCCTTACTGAATTCGTACACACCCAACAAATTTTTCTTAGTTTGTGTGTGTGTGTGTGTGTGTGTATGGTGTGAACATGTCAGAAGCTGCTGGGCATAAAGGGGAACGTGACATTACCCTCATACATCTCATCTTTATATGCAGCATACATAGTTTGACTGCAAGGTCATTTTGCTTTTAGTGCATTTATACAATATTAGTTATTTCAGGGCTAAAGAAAGTGAATAGGATATTCACATATTCAGTGGCATTCTGTGATAGTCCACTGTATGGTCAAGTCAAGCTAAAGTCTGTAGAAAATACCACAGTATGTTGGTTTTATTGAATAGCCACAAAGCCATTCACCATTATAACAGCACTATAATAGTCAATGATTATACATCCTGTTATAATTAACACTTTTCACAAAGTCTATTGAGAAGGTGAATCCAAATAATAGTGGAAATTGCGTGCTGATTTACTTCTTTAAATGTAATGAAGTTGACAATTCCAGTCCAGTATGTGTCTATGAATTATGTCCATATTGGACGATTCTGTTCCTTGTGAGATACAAAGGTGGGTATTTTAAAAACATTGGCATTGAACGTAGTTCATTGTATTGCAGTATCATCCAGTTGTGATGGTTTGACCGTGATTGGTTTGAACAATTATTAGGTGACTTTATATCATGCAGGTAAAAATTCACAGAAAGGTAGTGAAGCATCAAAATAATTTAAATTCTTATTTCGTGGAATAAAAGTTCCACATTGTTGCTTTAAATTAATAAATACATGGACAGATAATACAAAAGACCTTTTTCTACATTCATATCTCAATAAATAGTTCTGCTTCCTGTACAGACAGTGGGTCAGGTCTGAACCTGTGGGTCGCAAATGCCCACCTGAATAATCTGGGGGAGTCGTGACTCTAAAGGGCTGTGAACCACTGCTCATTGTCTGATGTGACTCAGCCAATCAACTGTGGACTGGCACCATCTTTTCATAATACAAGTGTGCTACCACCAACCAGCACATGCATGGTGCATTCTTTTTAACCGTCTGTCTGTATCTGATGAAACCCTCCTGTAAACCTCTTGATGTCCAGACCAAACAAAAGCCTTTGTGCAGACAAAAGCTTGCAACCACTTCAATATAACTGCACACTGGACAGCTTATTCATCTAATTGAGGCCCTGGCCCCAGGAGAGGAAACAAAGCAGATCACGTGGTTATAACAGTTACTCGTTAGATGCTGAATGTACTTTTATCTGAGATGTGAGGGGTAGAAAATCTCTAGATTACACAGAAAAGTTTATCTTTAGTCAGAAATGCACTGAAGCGATTGTACAAAAAAAAGCTCCCGTGTAAATGTCACATATTTACTCATTTAATAAAATGAGGGGATACATGGGTGATTTAAAGGGTATACAGGATGATTTATTAAAGGAAACCCAAGCACCATGTGACATAAGTGTGGGAATCTTTTCACCTGAAGATCGTCAGTATACTACATTCATATTTAATTTTTAGTATTGCTTAATAAAGAAGAATATAGAATCAATACTAGACATCAAAAACAGTGACAAAAAGTTCTCAAAGCCCCAAAATATAGTTGTGTAAATGTACGCGTTACTGAGTGGATTTAATGGTTTGGCTCATTGGTAAAAGCAGTAGTTAAAAATACCATAAAAATAACACTAACCACCCCCTATCAGCGCTCCCCTGTCCTAAAATAAAAGATGTTGAGAGTGAGAAACCTCTTTCAGCAGAAAAGGGAAGCAAAAAGCAACATGCCACAAAGAAAAACCTTCCAAAGAAGAGGAAGGAATTGAAGACAAGACATGGAAATGTGATTTTGCTAATGTTATGCTTCTGAGAAATGACAAATATAACATCACAGAAACAAAGACAAAGTCACACTCATGCCAGTGGTTTTGTGATTCTCTCTTACACACACACCCCAAAGCATGACACAACCACAAAAATAAAATCTTTAACGTCTCTTCTTTTGACACAGTGAAGTAGTTCAGACACGGTGTTTGAAAAGGACACATCTTTAAAGTACTGATGTCTCTACACAGTTTGGTCTGTAAGAGCAGTGTTTCCCCTAGCATTTTAAGCAGCGGTGCATAGGGATGCAACGTCAACCCGTAATTATGCGAGTGAGAACAGTTTCAGATTAAATGACCTTGGAATCCTTATAGACAGGATTACACATGTTTGTATTTGTATCAATTTACAGCTTTTGACATTTATCTGTAGAAAATAATTTAAAAAATGTAATGTCACAACACAGAAATTTATTTACACCTTCTATTTATTTACAAGTCAGAAGACTTAATGACACAGCCTACTGTACATGCAGCCTGTGAGCATTTGATTTTTCTTTTTGTAGAAAAGCTCCAGAGCTCTTCTGTAGCGGAGCTCAGCATTGGGGTGGCCAGATGCTCTCCATGTAGCCTGTTCTCAGGTCAGTCTTCCCCTAGAAATACAATAAATACAAACAGTACATGTGGAAATCATGAGGGTGACGCCAGAAATAAATTAATAATGAATTTTATTAAAATTACTCTATTCAGTGTGGAAAAGGCTGAAGATCCGGCTCCTCACACCTCTCCTTGCGTCTTTCCCTGCTCCTTTCCTTGCATCTCTCCCTACTCCTTTCCTCGAACCTCCCTCTGCTCCTCTGGACACACAGGTAGTATTGACAAGCAGCTAATTAATGTAGCTAACACTACTTAGCAGCTAAAAAACGTACTGTTAATGTTAGCCTTTCTTTGCTACTAGGACTAACCCCATTACTTTTCCAGCAGTTGGGGAAACAACATAAAGCTGTTTACTACAGCTTAAGAAGCTGTAGCATTTATTAACGAACAAACTACTACTACTACTTTTCTGTCAACCTACTTCTAATCTTTCCCTCTGTACCGTTGCTGCTCCGTTTGCTTTTACCGCTTCACCATCACTTTCCCTGCCCGCTCACTTATTGCACGATGCCCTAAGGAGCTATGCTACTATATGTTACGCTAACGCTATGCTACCTACGCTATTCGCTACTCTAACGCATAGACCATATATAAGCTTGAACATTACCTTTTACGTAGTCCTTCAAAATGTCCTTTGAAGAGAAGAGGGTCCGACAGGATTTGATGCGCTAGTTGATGACTCAGAACAAGTGCAAAATAACGTTGTGTATTGTTGTGCTCACACAGTGCGAGGAAAAATCATTAGTCATCAATACGCTACATTGATATTAATGATCTTGTGAAAAGTGGCGCTGCACCGCTGCTGAATGAATATAGGGGAAACACTGAAGAGTGTGTATTATCTTTGATAAAACTAGACACTGTTGCTGTTTGTATTCAACTTTGTTTTTTGACAGCTGTCACACACACACACACACACACACACACACACACACACACACTGGACTACAGAACATGAACTATGGATTTGTGGAGACCGGGCTGCACTGTAGATTTGATCTTTTGACCCAGTCACTGAGAGTTATATATTATTTTGTACAACAACTTCTACAATTCCTCCTTTAGGTAAAATGGAAGAGTACAGGAGGGGAGAACAGAAGAGGAGAGGTCCAGAGTCAGTTCTTCTACACAACCATCCAGTCAAACTGACTGAGTGAACATTTGGTGTTGCAGACATATGATGATGCATAGATGCAAAGTCAAAGTTAACAGACTATACTGAATTTGTCAATATACCATTGTCACAGAGTGACTCCACTTCCTGGTGGCTGAGAGCACCCATGTCAGTTTAGCTGTGAGCAGTCCTTGCCACTGCAGCCCTTTGCTGCATGTCATTCCCCCACTCTCTCAATCAATTTCATAAAATTATTGTATATGCATTAATCAATCAGTAATCTAATAATCAGATCTATCAGATAACTTTGAAAGACTATTTACTTAACCAAAATACTTTTGTATTTCGACTTAAGTTAAATTTCAAATAGAGGAGTGTAGTAGTATTTTAACAGGTGAGGCGATACCTTAGATTAGAATTAAGTGAAAAATGTACCGTATGTAGACAGTGGAATCAATATTGTCTGTTTTTTTACATTTGTTTGACCAAGAAATAATTCAGGACCACTCTTAAGCACAGTAGATAAAATAAAAAATAAATCATCAAGTCCATTTAGTTAAATCTTTATTGTATGTAAATAATGCTTTAAGTCAGTGGCTGTTAGTCTGTGTTGCTTGTTTTCTGTCTGGTGAGATGAGGGAAAGAAACATCGAGACAAAAAGAAGGCAAGGAGGTAGCAATCTGCGTTATGTCATCGTTTACGATATATCATCAAAAACATTCCCCAGAATATGTCATCCCACGATAAAAACGATAAATTCCCATTGATGACGTATATATGTACATGACACACTCGCAGCCCAACACACATATTGACAAACATGGCGGAAGGTGGAGCAGATACGCCGGGCAGTGAGGAGCTCTTTCCTCACGCTCCGGCCGTCAATCAAAAACTCAGATCGGTCAGACCTCCACAATGTCTCTGTCAGAGACTATCCAGGTGGATTCACGGACTAAACTCTGATAATCTACCTGTGTGTGTGTTCTCACTTTGTTTATTTCATGTACCAGCTTTCATGTACCAGCTTCTGAGTCCGACTCGCAAAATAATGACACGAAGAAGTTTAATTTGATTTGTGCCCAATGATTAGAGAGTGAGCGAGCAAGAGAGAGCGAGAGAGAGAGAGCTTTGGTAGAGAGACATGGAGTAACAATAACAGAGAGCGAGCGCAGACCTCGATAAAGCTGTTATTAATCAGCAAAATAAAAAGTTATTTTCTGATTGTTTCACAGCGGTTACATTCTGCACGCCCACCACCAGCTCCCTCTAGCCTTTATTATTATTTTTGTGATAGATTTCTAGTCAAAAAGATTAGGCTGAATTGGTGTTTATTCATTGTCATTTTTATCATTTCCGTGATAAATACCAGAAATTATTGGGATAATTTTTTTAGTCCATATCGCCCATCCCTACAAGGAGGTACTATGTTGTGCACACTGCTCCTACCACCTACCTGTTACACATTTCCCCTTTGGCAGACATGAGACACACATGGACACAGACACTTCACCCCACAGAGCTGTGACAGGGAGCAGAAAGGAGGAGGAAGGTTGATAAAAACACTTAGGGCTGTCTTGGATTTGACAGGGTGAGTAAAACACACCGAGCACAGATCCTTCCTCATGTCCACACAAACACGCACACTCACTGATGTCTCTATTCATTTAGATTGTCACACTCACACACCCCCAAGAGATCTCACTTCCTCTGTCAGCCAGCTAAATTACAGCTCTCCTTCTTCCTGTCTCTCTCTTTTTTCCTTTCTTTCTGTCTCTCTCAACTCTGTCTGAGAGACAGACAGCAACACACACGTTTGTCATGTTGTCTCTTGCTATTTCCCCGGCTCTTAACCAGCTTCTGAGGAAGTCTGAGAGGACCTACGTACCAGATGCTTAATGTTTTAATATGATTAAGTGTTCCAAGTAAAACAACGACATTAGAGAGAGAAATATCATTTGTGTGGGGTTTTGTGGGTCAGTGTCCTGGCCTGCCCTGTGAAGACAGACAAGGGCCGTCTTATGGTTCTGTTGGCACACATTAAGACAACTCAGCTGGTTCAACCGCTGAACACATCATTGTGGACAGTCAGATCAAAACCCACCTGACTGTCAGCCAAACAAATTAGCCAAAACAGCAACAACAACTAGCTTTGTATGCCAAATATAATGAAGGCATTTAATTGTGTCATTAGGGAGGGAACATATTGGAAGCTAACAAAGTGAAATTGTTAGTGCATGCTTGTGGTACTAGATGATAAGGTGTAAGCAAAATGTTCATGTTTTTGTCAATAGTCTATTAAACATGACTAACATCTGAAATACATGGGACATGGACGCAACACATTACATAGGCAGGCACTCCATCTTGGTGACGGTTGCATGCCAGCTTCACTGTGTGCATATGAGATAAGTGATACGGTAATATAGTTGGTTATTCAGGGAAGACTATATTAACTGGTACTGAATTAAGTGGATCAATAACTACAGGCTTATGGATACACAATGATTTATTTTAATGTGAAATGTAAAAACAGACAACTGGGCTGCTCTGCTGCCTCACATTGCCCCTGGTACAATAAAGTATTTATTTTACACAGTTCCATGTGGTTGTTACCTGTTGGATGGACGCATAGCTGTACGTAAGGCAAAAATATATATACCAGCCAAATTAAAATATAGACGAGCCCTTCAATGCCTGTAAGGGTGTGCATGGATTCCATGGTTCATGTAGCAGCTTCAGTTGATTATAATGGATGTGCTCTGCTGCGGGCCGCTTCTTACAATTCATTCTGAAGTGGACATGAATATCTGTACCAAATTTCATGGCAGTCCAATCCAATAGCTGTTGCAATATTTCAGCCTGGCCCAAAGAGGTGGACCAGCTGGCCAACAGACAAACTAACACTGTCATCCATGTAGCCAGTTTACCTAGATTAATCCATGGAGTAACAGGAGCTGTTTAATTCAAATTTCTTAATTTAAATAATGAGAACATAAGGGAGAATGTCTTACACCCCATCTACATCTGCTATATTCAATCTGCCACATGTCTGACCATACATATAAGCTTTAATTCTAATCAATACTGCTGTCTATACCAATCATGATACATGTGTAACTGTGGCCCAACGAGTCCTTTTCACGTTCATTTTTCTTCATTTACACACATAAGTACTAGGGGTGCAACAATACACAAAATTCACGGTTCGGTTCGATATTTTAGTGTCACGGTTCGATATTTTTTCGATATAAAAAAGAGAAATTTCCATGCCTTTTTTAACTTGTAGTTTATTGGAATTACCAACATTTGTTTCAACTCAAAAGTACAGTTTTTAAATTAAATTAAATGTATCTGGTGCAGCTCTACCTGCCTCATTTTCTGCTGTGCATACTTAGAAGTTAGAACCATTTAAAACAAAAACAGCACCTTGTTAAAAAAAAGGCATTAGCCATGTTGCAACGAGCTAGCTTCGCATGTAGCTTCTGTCTCACGTGTCAATTTACACAGACCACGAGTGGGCGGAAGCCAGGCACAGAAAAAGCAAAGAGAATCTGGTGGACTTTTAAAATAAAATACCCCGTGCAAACTGCCGGTCGTAAAAACAGACAAAAGCAAAACTAATTAACTACGTAGCATATTTACACATGCAGAAGCATATTTAGAAGCAAATAAACCAGGAAAATGACCAAATCTGAGCAAGTAAACAAAGTCTGGAGGGATAAATGCTTCTGAAACGCTCCCGGTGGGTTTGAAGTCACGTGCAGGACGGACCAAAACCGCGGCGCGTACTCGACGTGCCAGAGACGCGTGCAGTGGCAGAGTAGTCGAGCGCAGATCCACTGAGCTTTCAGCATCGTCAGAAGTTGATAAAATAAATATAAAATTGCATATTGTTCGATTCATAGTGCGTACCGAACCGAGACCACTGTATCGAAAGGTTCAATACAGATACATGTATTGTTGCACCCCTAATAAGTACATAATATGTCCATCCAAAATGCACAGCAGAACTGTGTCTCAGCAGACCTAGTGGCTGCAGTGCTGTGGTGAATTCACTATGTTTTTTATGCAGATAGTATTGAAATGGTGCTTCTTTATGCTAGAATTTAAAATAGCTATGGTTTCTATGTACAGACAAAACTAGGCCACTTATATTTTATGCACAATTAAGTGGAAAATGGTTTAAAAGAAATTCAAGACTGAGCCTGAGCTAACGGGTCCTTGTGGTCAGTCAGACTCAGGCTGGGAATCAAAGCTCTGTGATAAAAATTCAAATAGACTGACAGATCAACCAAGATATAACGGAATGCATGCAATGTTGTTTTAAAACACTTGTGGAGGGGGCGTGGTGCATCAGCTGCAGAGAGGAGCTGTGGGAAGGGCTCAGGAGAGCAGCGCCAGGTGAGTGTGACTGGCACACCTGGATAGAGTTAGCTAATCACTCTCCCTCTTAAACAGAGTAGTGTGCTGGACCAGGAGGGAGGCTGGAGCAACGACACGCAGATGGCAGCCACCACAGAGCCAGGCAGCAGAACGTGGAGTGGCCTGCGAACGGCTGAATAGTGTGCTGCATGTACAGAATAAATAAAGTTCTGAAACGGTTCCTGGTCTGGTGTGTTTCCAGTGCTGAAGTACCCACGGTGGCAGAAGACTTGCCACAACACTTAATGGGCTAATTTCTCCCCAAGTAAATGTAATGGATTTTTAAAAAGTAGAAATACTTCATCTCCAACTATACACACCCATACACACAAATAGAGTTTGAATCCACATGTGCATCACACAAGAGCTTTAATTCTATCTCAGCATGGTAACAAACGCTATTCACAAGAGATTAATTCCACAAGAGGATTATTCTCCACATTAGAGATAATAGGAAGTAGGCTGGGGGGATGGTGGACAACATTTGATTTCAAACATCTAGCTAATCCCGGGTGTAACATGTAGGTGTTCAAAAGACAACCATATGCATGCATCCATGCTTCACCTATGAGTTTATGCCTTTGTATTTGTGTGTGTGCATTTTCCTATCTGCTCTACTTTAAGTGTGTGTGTGGATGCTGATACAGTCCCATAGGCCAAAACAGCAGCTGTGCCCTCTGGCCTTTCCTTTACAGTGAAGACATTGATGTGACTTTTGCTACCATTTATCTTTGACTGACTTTTGGTTTACACATGCAGTGTCAGGCAGAAAAGCCCTCTGTTGCGCAGGATGTGATGTGATTTAAATTTCTGGTAAAAGGTCCAGTGATTTGTTTCAAGTTAAAGAAGTGCCAGCTACAGAAATGTAATCAGAAAATCCCAGCAAGAGGACGCAGCAGTCCCACCCAGAGTCTTTGACAAAACTTTGACAAGTAATGACTGGGAAGCACAGCACAGAGACAGCACAATAACTCTAAAATAAGTCTTGCATTATTTTCAAGACTGATAAAAAGACCATCTTCACACATCATGCCATATATTTATTTTGAGGGTTATTCAATTAGTTGTCTTGAAATGTCTTTTTTCAGTTTTAGGCTTCAAATCAATTGGCAGACACAGAGCTCTAAAGAAAGCTCACAGTTGGCAAAATGTCAACTAATGGAGTAAAGTCAACACTGTACACTCATCATTCTGCAGGACCACTCCTTCATTTGCAGTTACTGTATTATACTTGTTATCTACCTTAAGTTTAGCACTTTTGAGGGTTTAAATTACAAGCTAGACACTGTCTAAACATTTTTCAGTGTCTCCATTTCTTTTAAACTGTGACATGTTAGACTAGCTTGTACTGACTCCAAGGGACAACAAATCCACATAAGACAAAATACTACAGAATATATTTGATAAAATAGATTTGTAACCAGAAATTAATTCATTCATTAATTAATTGTTTGGTCTATAGAACATCAGAAAATAATGAAAACTGCCTGTTACATTTTCCTAGTCAAAAAGTGACATCTTCAAGTAGCTGTCTAAAACACAAAGATATTCAATTTACTATAAGAAAATCAGAAGTAAAGGAGCTGTATTAACAGATTGATTATGTGATTCTCAAAATGATGAATTTTCCAGCTATCAACTAATTAATAACTGACAAATAGTTTAAGCTCTAAATGCAATGTTTGTTAATGTCATAAGGGGTCGATAAAAATACTAATCTGTTAAAGTTAAAATACCAAAGATGAAATGTATCTAAGTGCACGAAGACAGGTTTAGCAAATAAATCATCAAGTACATTTAGTTAAGCATGTGACTCAGACAGACCGAAGCTTCCGCTCAACTGGAGACACTAACAATAGCTGCAGACGAAAACATCAGATCTGTGGGACGACAAGCAGACTCTTAAATTCTTCCAATTAATAAATTAAGCAAATTAAAATTTTTCCTTCACATTTTCCACATGGTTTTCATTTGTTTGAGGTTTGACTGGCGCTCTTTAATTCCATCATCATAGTTGTGCCCGCTTCTCTTGTCCCCCAAATATTCACATGACAGTAGTGGATGGAAACAAGCATTTACATCTTTTTCTAATAATGTGATTAAAACTAAAATTTGATTAAAATCTGCACTCATTTTGGATGGAAACTTGACTATAGACAGTCACACTAGCAGGTTGAGTGTATGTGTGCATGTCTGAAGTTAAACCTATAGCTCAATCTGTCCACATGCATGACAGGTGTGCTGGACCTAAACCACATGGCCATTCAGGCTTCAAGGTACAGACGCACACAAACACATGCTGACTCATGTTATGTGTGTATCTTCACAAATGTGCAATATTCTCACTCTCTCTGTCACTCACACACATACATATACACACACACACACAAATTCTCTGGAGCCCACTTAACATCAATGGCCTCTGTCTGAGACTAAAACACATACGCATGAACTCACACACATGCACACACACACAAAGAGAAACAAATAAGACTTCTCATCACTTGAACTGCATTGTCTGTCTAGGCAGAAGTAATCAAATCAAGGATCTCTCTGTCTCTTTTTCACTCTGGCTCTCTCCCTGTTTCTCTCTTTGTTTCTCTGTCTCTGTCTCTACCCCTAATGAGAAGCTGGCTGCCACTCTGTGTAGTTGTTTGGTGCTCATTTCAAATGCTTCCGCACTCTAATGAGGGTATGACAGCTTGGGTTCCTCTAGGTGAATACTGTCCATGTAAACTCCAGCAACAAAACTTTGATGATGCGATATGCAATATTTTTAAGTCCTGATAAATCTTTAAAGTTCAAATGTTTCCCAGTTACAAAATCTGTGCCTCCTGCATAGATGATGATGCTGCTCATCTGCCCTCACACCATCTTTGTTGTTTGCTTTGGCTGTAATGACGAGAAACACCTTCAACCTTTTCTTACTAGACTATCTGTAAAAAAAGAAAAACTTCCATCAAAGTTGAAAAATATCGAGCTTGCAATACAAGCCTCCACAAAGGCCATCTTGCAGGTCATGTTCCACCATCACATCAACTGACTGAGAAGTCTAATGTCACACAAACAAAACTTTTTAGTTTTAGGCTAAACTTAAAATCCATTGGCACATTTTCCTTTCTCGGTATGCCAAAAACCATTCTCCATTTTCATGCATAAACTCTAGATGTATGTGTTAAAGCATTATCGCTATTATCATTATTACATGTTTGTTAATTTAGCAATGTTTGGAAAAAAATACCATAATTAATATTTTCTCATTTACTTAAACACATTTGACCATTCATAAATTACAAAATAGTTCACACACAGCTCTAAACTGAAAGTTGCCAAAATGACACATTCATTTGTGCTATATACCTGTGCCATTTGTTGATAATTCACAGTTATAGTAAATACTGTGCTACAGAACAAAAGCCTGCCGCACTCTGCACTTCCACAAGAAGAGACATTATCTAAAAAAGTTTTCTTTATTCATTTTTTTTTCTTATGTACAGGTCTTCCCATGGCCATGAACTGTAGTTGATATATGACCTGCAGTAATCACCAAGACAGCTTGGACAGCATTATTTCATTCACAAAATAACCAATAAAGGACTTCATCCAGACCTCCTCCTACCATACAGTACGTACAGTACAGTATTTCCAAGTATGCTTGTTTTTTGTACTGTATTGGCCTCTTTGACACATGCTTGCAAATAGCAACACACAGCATCTTTTATAGGCGGAGCAGGACAGATTGATTAAAGAGTTGTGCAAAGCATAGGTGTATTTGAGACTCATCAGCTGTTATAGATGTTTTCCTTTTGTTTAACACAGATAATCCAATAGTGTTCAGTCTTTCTATGAGCTCCGTGTAAACTGTTTTGAAACTGGGTGTGAAAATGTGTGAAACCAGCGTAAATGTGTTAACACATTCACAAAAGAAGACTTCTGCTGTGCTATAAAGGTGATGAAGATTAAGTACATTCCAGTTTCATTTAGCGTCTCATCAATCAAAAAAAAACTGTACTGTCGTTCAAGTGTCAGCATGTGTCTGAGTGCTGTTTTTCTTTGGTTGGTTGTTTGTTTTCTACAGTAACAAGAAAACCTATCTAGTAGTTTTAAGGCATGAGTAAAGCAGGAACAGAACACTTTACCTTAAAAAGCACCAAGATAACAATTTCTGCACAGCCAGTGTTTCAAAAGGTGTCAGCTCAAACAGCGACATTTTACAAACAGACAAGGAGAAAAGGCACACGGACGAAGCCTGCGCTGTAATGTAAAAATAATTTTACAAAATGACATATGAACACCGCTCCGAAAAACACATCTTCACGTAAACACGAGGTGGCGAGATGTTGGGACGGACTGCGTACTCCTCCCCGCGCCTGCACAAAATTTGCAGCGCCGCCTAATCATCGTCATTACAGCTGTTTGAAAACCTGTTTCCAAACAGGCAATCAAAGCCTGTCTCGATAATTAGTGGAGGGGAAGACGTCTTTGTGAGAGAACGGCTCCTCTCCCTCCTCCCATTGCCAACAATCTGAGAACACAAAATCAGATCTGTCTCTTATGAGGACACAAAAAAACCTGCACATGTGTTTTTGCATGTGTCTGACTGTTAGTGTGTGTGTGTGTGTGTGTGTGTGTGTGTGTGTGTGTGTGCGTGCGTGCACCGGTTGCACTTATTGTGCTGCAGAGACAGCTTGACTGAAAACAAACTGACAAAAAACATTTGAAGCAGAAAAAACGGAAGAAGAAAAAAAAAAGCACACACACAACAACCTGTCAAGAGCGAAATGCCTCTAATTTTTTTGTCATCTGCCAGCCGTTTAACAAGACGAGAGCGCTCTGCCCCCACACTCCTTCTTCAAGCCACGAGAGACAGAGATGGAAGGAGGGAAAGAAGGAGAGACAGACAGGAAAGAGACAAGGGGGTGCGGGGGGAAAACACACAGAGCATCAGATATGTCTTTTTCCTATCTCAAATCATTCAACTCACTTAACCTTTCCTTTCTCTCCAGGTTGTGATCTTTCTGTGTTTCTCTTAATCGCGCTGTCTTCCCTACCTCAGACAGTGGAAGAACAAAGTGTATATTTGTAAGTATCAGGGGAGGCAGCGTAATAAGCACTTAGCCATTGGCCCTGTCTCTCTCAGGCCAAAGCTCCAGCTCTCTAAGGGGGAATGGTGTTTATAGTAAAGGTCCTGTTCACTTTAATATGGCACATTATGCTGATGCTGCTGTCAGCTCACATGAGGGCGCAGGCGGGTGTGTGTGTGCGTGTCTCAGCATGTCTATTTTTGTGCATGCTGGCTTGTACATTCATTGTTGTGCATGCATGTGTACATATACAGCAAATATGTATGTATGTGTGTGTGTGTGTATGAGTGTGTATGAGTGTGTGTGTGTGTGTGTGTGTGTGTGTGTGTGTGTGTGTGTGTGTGTGTGTGTGTGTGTGTGTGCTGTCAGCTTGCCTCCTCTTGCTCCTCCAGCGGAGCTGAGGATCGGTGGAGACAGGCAGATAGATGAAATATTTAACTGTCGTGCGTTTAAAAGAACAACAGATGCTTTGTTCTGCTAATTAGCACTTAGCATAGAGAGCAGCTACAGTACAGTTGTGTGTCTGCTTGTGTGTGTGTGCATGGGATTGTTATCCAAACTCAGCTGGGGCTTTAAGCAGCCCCACTTGACTTGCCAAGTCCAATCCTGTTCACTTTCCACCAAATCTGGTGTTACAAGCAGGTATCCAGCGGTACAAAAGGTGGTAGAGAAAGACCTGCAGGCAAAGATCAGCATGACACAAACAAACAAACAACAACTGCAAACAGAAACCAGTGTAACAATAACCAATGGTGGATGTCAATAAAAGCACACGTCTCTAAAGGTGATCAGTCATTCATACAGTCTGTCAGTCAGAGCAAAGTATCTTGATAATTTCTGGCAAGATTGATTGACATTAAATTCTGATATGGATACTTTTCTTTTTTCAAAGTGAGAGGCAGTCTTCCTGGGGCTCAAAACTCTAAACTAGGCAGGCTTAATGAATGGAAGTGAAAAAAACTGAAGTGACAATTTATGGCAGATACAGTTAAAGTCTCCGCTCTTTAAGGGAGATCTCATAAAATCCAAGCAGCAACCACAATTCTGCTGGGAGAACTATCGCCAACAATGTATACATGAGTGTATCAGCAGGGTACATCCAAGTCAGCTGGTAACCAAACAAGTTGGTGAATGAGCAAGCAATACTAAAGCATGAGCAAAGCAAGGGACACACCTTCAGTACTCTCCTTTGAGACGTGATCCTCTACCAACACCTTCAGACCAAAATTCTGCCAAAGGTGAAAAGATGATCACTTCAAAAGATGAGTTGTTAGCAGCAGGCCAAAGCAAAAACTGTTTTTTCATTTTTTTTTGCCAAATAAGAAACTTCCTGTTTTAACTGAAAAACTACCTCAGGGATCCTTTTTGGCAAGGCCTTTTCCCAGTACTGCTCCTGTACATCTGCTTACAGTCCAAATGTAGAGATCTGTGGTTCTATCCCGCAGCTCTTAGTGTGGACATAAAGCACTGCAGCACTGAATATGTGAAGAAATGGTTGCAATTTGGCATCAACAGAACTCTGACTGCCCTGAAATGACCTCAGTCTGTTGTGATTAATTCAAAAGTAACATCCTCAACATCCTGACCACCCCACTAAAATCCAGTGAAAACTGCACTACATTGTGCATCTCTGACATTTTGTTCACGAGTTATGTCACTCTGATACATTGCATCACTGCAATAACCTTAAATTCCTGAAGTTGTAAAGGCCGAAGTAGCGTGGCAACACGAGTTTCATCAATCAAAATTATCACATAAGAAAGAAATGCAAGGAAAAGAAAAACAAAGCTATGAACAAACAAGAGATGTAGGAAGGATTTTCTCACTAGTCCTCTGGAATGCAGTTTGGCTTGCGGTACAGTAGACACGCAGTTGTGGAAAGACTGCAATCCATTAGCCCAGCACAGCTCAGCTCAGCCCAGTCCGGTAGTTTTGTCCTTATATAGGGCAGGCTAGCGGACGGTCGTATAACACCCGAGTCAGACTCAGCCACAGCAAAACATAAATTTAGGTAGAGACAACGGGGGCTAGTCCAAGAAAACACAAGGCTAAGGCTGTCTGCTCTGATTCTGTCACACAAAACAAAAAGAGAGAGAGAGCAAACAGGGGCACTGCCATACTGTACACAATATGGGTCATTATTACAAACACACTTTCATATCCTTTTGTTGGTGCCTTTTTGAGAAGCCACTGCGTCACTCTGTATAAAAGAAAACAGAAGAGGAGGGACTTTGTGTGTGTGTGTGTGTGTGTGTGTGTGTGTGTGTGTGTGTGTGTGTGTGTGTGTGTGTGTGTGTGTGTGTGTGTGTGTGTGTGACAGGTTGTTGTTGTAGTGATGTGCCCCCTCCTGTCCCTCTACTGCCCAGAGATGCTTGTCTCCTCTCCTCTCCTCTCCTCTGACACTTAATCAATGCACTGGAAGTAGCCTTTCACACACAATCTAATTATATGGAAATGAAGGGAAACCAGGGGGCTCTATGCTAAGTGTGCTAAAACACACACACGCACACTTGCACAAAGACGAGTACTCACTGTGACAGAGAGGAGACGGAGAGCTGTAGGGAAGTAAAGAGGGGGAAGGTTACAGGCAAATAGGGTCTACGTTAAGTGCTACTCATATCAACAATAAGGTCGTAACTGTAGTAGGTAAAGAGACTGAAGCAGCTCGCTCACACACACACACACACACACACACACACACGAACACACATCTCAAACATAAGGCGACATATCATCTGTATTGTCTTGTTATTGGTCCCCATTGTGCTTTGTTTCTGGCCATTTATCAGGCTCTGACACGTGCATGGAGTTGTAATCTTGTACATGAGTCTGTGTGTGTGTGTGTGTGTGTGCAGTGGTGAAGGTGATACTGTGAGGTAGAGTAGGGTCAGGGTTAACTCACATAATAAATCAGGCTTGTGCAGCCATTAAAGCCAGGATACTGCTCAGGCATTTGTCTAGGGAATCATCCATAAACTGTGACTGCTCAGCTCTGAGTGCCTACTCATACTGCTCTGACACAGCTTCTCCTCTCACTGTTGGCTTTAGGAGTCACCACGCAGGGATACATACTATAATGCTGGAAAGATATCATGTCACTGTGCCTGGAAAAATTTGGTAGTGACTTATTGGCAAGGATAGAAAATTTTCTTTTCATGTTTGTGGAGCCCATTTAGGATGATTCATGAAGCTGGATATATTTTACTTACATTTTACATTAAAGACATGCAATTTCTCTTGTTGAACAGTCAAATTGTTGAAATTGTTGTTGTTGAAAACCAGTGCAGCCTGTGTGTTTCTTTTAGCTTATTCATTCACATTGTGAAGACAAACCTGCATTAGTGGCTCTTTCTTCAATCAGACCAGTGTTAATTCAGTTAACGAAAACTTTGCGAAAAATCCTCGGCAACAACCTTTTTTCCATGATGAAGATGAGACAATGATAAAATAAAAATTAGATCTTTCAAAAATGTTGACAAAATGTAGATTTTGTTTTCATTTATGACAGAAAGGGATTAAAACATAAGTAGTAGGCTATCTGTATCGGCACGATATTTAACTCCAACTGTCTGTAGTAATGCACATATCAAGCATGCGGGTCAATTCACAAAGAACCATTCTTAGTTAGTCATGACTTACAGAAACATTGCATGTAATAGTCCACCCTCTTCTCGTACTCCCTCTCTCAAGCACACACAGTGCAATGTAGTGGAGCTACAAGTACATCCAGTGAGTGCGCATCAGTTTAGCTGCTCATGGCTTGAAGCTCATCAAAATAGGTTCAATAGGCTCCTGAAACTGTGGACTCTTCCTTTTCCACACAGTGCAGTGTTAGGCTAAAGGATACAAGGATGCATCACAAGCTTTTGAAACTATTTGTTTCCTCTTTCAGGAGGAATAAACCAACATAGTTAAATGTATATATGGACAATCAGGATGATTGTAAACATACAGTATATGACCAATATGGATTACGACATGCGTCCCTAACAAACTGATTCCATACATTTTAAAGATTTTTTTTTTGGTCTTTTCAAGCTTTATTTTGATAGTGACAGCTGAAGAGTGACAGGAATGTGGGGAGAGAGAGATGGGGAATGACATGCGGGAAAGAGCCACAGGTCGGATTCGAACCCTGGGCTTCCGCAGCAAGGACTGAGCCTTTGTACATGGGGCGGCTGCTACCAACTGACCTAAACACCGCCCCTGCTTCCATACATTTTAAAAGTGGACAGGCTTACACACACAACACAGCTAAGAACTGTCAAATTAGGTCGGAAAACAAATGAAGTTGGTCTTCTTCAGAACGCTGTTATGATGATAATAATAATGATGTTTATCAATTCAATTCCTCTAGTGCTTCTCCTACTCCTGTAATAATGCAGAAGTGTACCTCAGGATGTATCAGTGCCAAGCAGCAACCTCCGGTGCTGGGAAATGAAGCCAATGCTGAAGTGCTAAAAACAGTAATTCCTCGAGTGGCCGCTTGAGACAGGCTGCAGAAATGAGTCAGCCTCCATAAGCCTCAGGTCTGCCAATGATTAACGTCTTTGCTGATATTTAGATTAGCCGAGAGGTGGAAGAAACAGTACATCCAACATGGCGGCAGCTAGCATCGTATATTTTCAGCTTCAAAACAGTGCTTCAGAAGCCTACAGGTGACGTCACTCAGGCTCTGTCATCGCTGTTGAGTGTAATTTCAGGTGCAATACAACACCCATATAACCACAACAAGGCTGAAACCTATAACCAGAGAGGGTTGTGAAATTCTGCTTTTCCGTGCTCAGTTACTCTTACAGATCAGGAGAAATTCATGATATGATAAATTCCATAGATATCCACTAACAATAACAAACATCTGAAATATAAACGTATATCTTTACCTACCAATTATAATCAGTATAATAATGAACTTCATACTTAGGTGTATAATAATATAAAACATAATCCATTTTATAATGTACATAGATGTTTTGCCAAAAAATCTTCACGTCACTGGATGATGTATCTTTATCATTTCAGTGTGTGTGTGTGTGTGTGTGTGTGTGTGTGTGTGTGTGTGTGTGTGTGTGTGTGTGTGTGTGTCAGAATATGTGAAGGAAAGCAAAACAGAGAAGATCATGATTGAGTCAAGCAACCTGACAGCTGTCAGTTGAACCTATTTCAGCACACACACATACACATACATATACACACACACACACACACACACACACACACACATACACACACGTCAATTAGGAGCCATGGTGAGCTGAGCAGTAGTGAGCTGATTGGGTCACATGTTTACTCCCTGCAGCAACTGTCAGCAACAGACCAACAATACGGCATCACCTGACACACAGACAAAGAAACAAACATACACACACACACAGATATGTACTGTTTCTGCCAGCGTGAGAGCATCTGGCAAAATACACAAAGCATATATAACTAAGTGCAAAGCTGAGAAACACACACACGCACAGACAGACCGATACAAACACACAGAAATCCCCTTTGCTGAATAAAATTAGAGTTTACAGGCTGTGCTTTAAAATAAATGCTAACGTCAGCATGCTAACATGCTCATAGCGATAATGCTAAGATGCTGATGCTAAGCAGGTTTACCATGTTTGCCATCTATTGCCAACATTTGCTAATTAGCACTAAACTCAAAATACAGCTGAGGCTCTTGGGAATGTCATGCATTTCAAAGATATTTGGACATAAACCAACGTTTTGGACTGGCTCAATCAGAGGACCAGCAAAGTGATTATGATACATCATGCGATAACCATGAATGTCTGTTCATGGCAATCCACCAAAAAGCTGTTGAGACATTTCAATTAAAACCCACAAATGTCAATTTCATGATCCTAGAAGAAAATTCAGGGATCACCAAATTCAATAGGAATTAATCAATCAATCAATCAATCAATCAATCAATCAATCAATCAATCAATCAATCAATCTTTTGGGGACCATGAATGTACAAAATCTCACAGCAATCCATCCAACAGTTGTTTAGATATTTCAGTCTGAACGAAAGTGTTGGACTGACAGACCAACCAACCAACGTTGCCTTCCATAGAGCCATGTAGCTATTCTTAGTGGTTTGTTTGTTTTGGGCAATGTTGTCAGTAGAGATCGGTAGCAAAGGAAGAATCAGAAAGTGCGGCTGCAAGTTTGATGCAGATCTGCACAAAGAGCAATCAGAGACTTTTAGATTTTTGTTTATGTTAATACATAACAGAAGAGAGGGACATGGGATAAGGGTTGCATATTAGTATAGCTATCAAGTGTCATTAAACAAACTGACCAACTTTTTTGGAAAGTAACTATAGTCAAAGAGGAACACAGAGGACATGTTCATGTCCAGCAGTGAGCCATGCTGGGCCACGTCATTAAAACAACATAGATCAGAGACAGAAAGGACAAAAGAGAAGAAAGGAGCGACAGGAAGTATTAAGAGGATGTGGGCAAAAGAAAGGAATGGTTGTGACAACAATACAACAAAAGACCAAAAGACTTTAAGAGAGAACAAGCGATAGATGGAAACAAAGTGATAAAGTGTGTGTGTATTCATTATAAAAGTGTTCTGATTGTCTTGGCGTCCTATCAGGTGGCATCAAACCCATGTGCGATCTGGAGGGGGAACTACAAAGTGGATCCTGGGGCCTGCAGAAAGAAGCCTTTTTGATCACGCTAATTAAAAGCCATTTTGTTTAAAACAAACAGACACAAGTCTAATTGGCTCTTTTCCATAAGAAAGGGAAGGATGTTGAAAGTGGAAGAACGCATGGAGGAGGGAGGAAGAGTGTGTGTGTGTGTGTGTGTGTGTGTGTGTGTGTGTGTGTGTGAGGTGGTGGTGGTGTTGGATCAGAAGGAAGGGGTGCTCAGTCTGGCACATGCACCGCTTTGGACACACACGTAAACATGGAAGCACACACTGTATTATGTGACCCACTATTAGCCATCACCAATCTTAACGTACAGTAAAAAGTCACTGCAAGTATGAGGAGATAACAGGTGGAGAGGACAAATAAGTAAATGCACACACAAATGTACAAATACACAACAATTCAAACAACATATGGTGGAGTTAAACGAGCCCTAACTGTTGCTTACTGTTGCCATTATTCTCTCTTTCTACAGGGGACAACATAAGGTCAACTTTTAAAAAAAGTTTTCCCTTCAACTCACCTAGCTTTTAATATTTTTCTTACTTTTTTTTTTTTTTTACACAGTACGAATGAAGAGACACAAGGCATAAATCTGAGAAAGCTCTCAGTGATTGAACTCTGAATTCAATGTAACCTTGCACGTGCATGCAATGCAAATTTTTATGTTTCTTGCTCATATGAAATCACATTAAAAAGGAGCAGTGTACAAAGGAGGACACTGTTGGGGACTGGTGCTTGAGGTGGCACCGAATGTGCCATATCCAACAGACTGGGGTTGGATGGACCCAAGTGACTGGAGACCATTGTGGTCAACTCAACCCACAGGCAGTCCATCCTTGAACTAGCTTCAAGAGAAGCTGCCGGGGGCATTGCAAATGCAAAAAAGCCTCCTTAAAGTTCACAGCTGTGTCACTGTGAGACACTGAGACAATGAAGAAGTTCAACAACCAAAAAAAAAAAAAAAATCAAACGTGGTATGATTTCAAGGATTATAACTTTACAGAGTGAGTAGCAATCACTCTGCTACAGCTACATTAACTATACTATGTTAGACCTCCTTGATACGCAGCTGAACCCTTAAATGAGTAAAAAGACATCTCCACAGCAGAGGAGGCTACCATTTCATTGTTAAATCTGTTTTTGAAAGTTTGTTCAATTTCTTAACAAGCTGTTCTGGTGTTGTGCAGAATTCCCATGGGCTCTAAATTAAGCTGTGCATTGAAGAAATTGTTTTACTCAACCTGGGCAACATTTCAAGACATTTGAAATTCTGGTAAATTCAGCAGGTCTGTCCGCATAAATCACAGTGGGTACATTCAACGATGTCAATAATATAACAAATATAAATAAATTATAATTTCTGTTCTGTTTTTTGGTCAATATCACAGTGCATCAAATCCATGAGGAGCATTTGAGTTAATACACACACTGAACGTGTGTCATATGTACACACACACACACACCTGGGGCTGAACAGGGAACAGATTGTCTCCTTCCATCTCTGAGTCATCGCGTCACTGCCTGCAGCTCCTCTGGCTGAGTTCACACTGTTCTGCTAAAACTGACTGAAGTCAACTGAGCCGAGCTAGATCAGAGTGGGTGGATGAGTCTGAACTACACTGGACTGGGGTTAACTAGCCCAGCAAAGAGTTATAATCCAGTTTAACCAGTGCATTTAGGTTGTGAGGCCTGTGTTTTTCTTTGATGCTACAGTCAATATTAGTGTGTGTGTGTGTGTGTGTGTGAGAGAGTGTGTGTGTGTAAGCAAGTGGAAGCCCTGGGAGGAAGGAGGATTCGAGTAAAGTGGTGTATTCTTTCTGTCTCGCGTACGCGTGCACGCACACACAGACACACACACGCACACACAGACTACAGATGTTGCACCCAAAGGCTATTTGAGCCATGAGAGCTGTAGGGGATTTTCCTCTTGCCCAAACTCACTCCATCACTGTCACAGAACTTCTCCAGTAGACATACACTTACACACACACACACACACTTAGTACACTACTGTAAGTAAGCCATGACACAAAACATGGAGTGTGTAAATGTACACATTCTGACAAATTGTTGAGAATCTTGAAGGTATTGTTCAACTTAAACCATCATCGTTTCCCTTCTTCATCTTGAAATATACACATACACTGTACACACTCAGATGCAAAATTGCTCACTTCACATCACAAAACCAAGTTTTTGAGAAAACACATAAAAAGGCATCATCTTTTCCTCAGACACAAGGCCCAAAAAAACACTCACAATCTTCAGTGATTGTGTTTACAGCCAGGACAGAGAAGCAGGCGGCTTGAATGGCAGAGGCGACAGGGGCCAATTTTAACAACGTACACAATGCACTACATTAGAGCCACGCTTTTCTGTCTTTCCGCAACAGAACATTCACTTATCTATATGATAATAGGAGGGCGCAGAGCTCAACGTGACAACAAGGGAAAGACGAAGCACAATGCCGAGCAGCGCCTGCAGAAAGAGTGATCTGAGATGTAATCTCCTCCAAAGAGAACAGAAGGGAGAGAAAAGAGAAAGGAAGAGAGAGATGTGCAACATAATTTGGAGTTGGATAGACTGACAATGAAGCTGTCAACAACAAAGTGCAGACAACAGCCTATTGTTAAGAAAGATATCTGTGGAGGAGATATTGATGCTGAAAAGGAGATGAAATACAGCAAACAGTGTGATACAGGAAGCACTGACAGTCTTCACAATTGCAGCTGGTGAGTGCAAATGGAGTATGATTGTAGACTTGACGCAGTTTGGATGAATCACAGTGTTTCTCTCTGATGTTTAATGCATGTTTGAACAAACAGGACCTACTCTATGCGGAGCAAAAAGAAGCAAAATGGTGTAAAAGTGGGTGTTCGCACCTGCTCTGTGTGTGTGTGTGTGTGTGTGTGTGTGTGTGTGTGTGTATTCATGTCAGTGAGCTTGAATGTGTATGTATGACAAGCCTACTGAACTTTAATGGAATACTTCAACATTGTGGGAAATATTCTTATTTGTTTTCTTTTTTCTTTATCATACCTGAGCATGAAGTACAGAGCTGGAGTGCTGATGTGTTTAGCTTAGCATAAAGACTGAGAACAGAGGGAAAAAGCTAGCCTGGCCACTATGTCAGATAAGAGTAAAGTCCTAAATTCCTGCTGTGTCTTTACATGACATGGCAGAATACACATCAACCAACCTCAACCTACAGTAGGTGAACAGCTCCAGTAGCAAATGTTTAGTTGTGCAATCAGATCTTTAAATAAAGGTGGACTTTTAACAGCAGTCTATCTTTTTGCTTTCCAAAGGGTAAGAGCACAATAATGTGGGTGAGCAGCAATGACTATATGTTTGTAGAGAGTGACAACACACACACACAAACACACATAGGTGTGATTATGCATTATAATACTCATGACCCACGGATGATGAATGGTTGCAGGGTCACTGAAATTAAATAAAATATCACTCCTGTTTCACTTCCTGTCCACTGCTGTGCATAGTAAAACACTTTACGGGTCATTTTGACATGATTTTTTAAATCAAGCTGCTGCATCAGTTGTCTTCCACTACAACGCATTCCATAAAAAACAAAGGATCAAGTTCATTTTTATTCCAGACACTCAATGTCAGTCAGGTCGGGATATTATCAGGCTGATATTATGTAGTCTGATCTCTAAATTAAGCAAACGAGAAACTTTTGCTAAAATGAAAGCTCAGAGGTGTTGGTAGGTGTGAAACTGAGCTTGTGGCTTCAAGTGTTAAGATAGACTAAACATGTCCTAACTCCTGCTCTCAGCAGATTCATCTCGGCACATTTCCAGAAATATTGACCTTTTCCTTTAAAGCTGGCTTGTTCGCCAAAGGACAATGAGACACAATAATCAGAGAAAGAAAGAAAGAGCCAGAGAAGTAGAGGAGAAATCACAAAGGAATTACACTTTCTCTTGGCTCATATGATCTATTATTAATCCAATTTTGCACAGACCCTTACATTTTTTGGGGGGAGAAAAATCACATTGAGCAAATTAATGAGGTAAACGTAATGATCTGAGATGATCAAAGGATATCAGTGTTGGGCAAAGTATAGCCACCAATTAGTAAAACAAGCGCAGGAAAGGGACTAAAATATGCACCACCGCGTCTGATGAAAAGACAGGGTCAGAGAGAATGGACTAATTTCACAAATGAAACGACGTGCACCAAGACAGGCCCACGTGTGTGTGTGTGTTTGTTCCAGGAAGGGGGAGTGTATGCGGGTCATGTTTAGATTCCCCCTGGGTCTTTGAGCAGAGAGAGTCAGGGAGGTCCCATAAGAGCAGCAGGAGAGTAGCTGGGGCTTTACTTTGATAACAATAATAAGGTATTTCTCTCTCTCTCTCCTTTTTTTATCCCACTTTGGCACAATGAGCACTGCCGCTCTCGTTTGATACATGAAAGAAGCTTGTTATGTTTTTTTGAAGAGTTTGATGCACAAAAGGAAAAGGAGAAAAAAAAAGTTTGGAAATAGGCTGCCTCTGTCCGACTTGGACTTTGGTTCATTAGAAAGGCCTCAAGGGGTGTACTTCTTTTTGTCGGTTCTTGTTTCCTTATTTTTGGGGATTTTTTTGTTTGTTTGTTTTAAGGGGTGGGAGTTACATGTCCTACTGATTGTATACAAGGTTCCATAGTGTATTTGTGTACAAAAAAATGGTCCACTACATTGCAAAAGGGGGGGAAAGGACCAAACATTTCCACTGGAATGTTAAATCATTCTACTGATCTTTTAATATCCTGAAACTCATCTATATAGTCTCACGATCTAAAAAAAAAATCTCATCTCAAAAATTGAAAATAATGAGATCAGTCTGAAGGCTTATCAAAACCTCAAACATTGCACAGCGGTCTACTGGGCACTGAGGCAGGGTTTTCCAACTCTAGAAAGCTATCACAGCAACAACTATTTCATCTTTCATCACAATGATCATGTGTTAAACAGTAGACATGGCCTGCCCTGGTAGAGTATGTGCACCATGTACTAAGGCTAAATCCTTACCACAGTGGCCCAGGTTTGATTCAAACCTGTGGCCTTCTGCTGCATGTCATCCCCACTCTGTCTCACCTTTCTTGTCTCTATCAGCAGTTAGTCAAATAAAGGCATAAAAAGCCCAAAATAACAATTAAAAAACAAAAAGTAGACATGCTGTATTCAAGATAATTAGGGTTGTTTGCTTGCACATATTTGATTTGCCTGGTGAATGAAACTGAGCTGCAGTCCTCCAAAACTGAGCCAGGTTCACATTTTTTGCCAGACAACCTTATGTGGAATAAGTGATGATGTTCAATGCTCAACCACACAGCCTTTCACAGTGCAGACAGGAAAGGCCTATAAATAGTTTGCTACATTGAGTAAACAATTCATTCATTCACATTCATTCATTCAACAATGGTTTTATTTATAGGGCCGTCCCCAATGAGTTGTGTTCCCAAGGCCAGCTAAAGGCAAACTATGTTAAAAGTGAGATAAAAGTGATGTATTACAGGTGTGTATTACACACTGCATAAGACCCTAATATGATTACAGCCAACTCCAATAACTGTTAGATATTCTTGTGAGTCAACTGTGAATGCACCTTGAAAAAAGGATCATTAAACTTTGTAAATTTGAAGTCACTTTCTAAGAAAACACACACACACACCCTAATGATTTCATTCTTCCTCTAGGACCTCTTTTCGTGTGCCACTAAATGATAACTTACAGTGCTAGTTCAAAAAAGCCAAAGCTTCTATTCAGGTCATGGAGACTTCACTGTTATGTCACACACAAGTCTCCTGACTGGTCTCACCTCCTTCAACTATTCATCCCAGCCAGCGTCTTCTCATACTGCAACATACTGTAGTTCATTTGTCGCAGTTTCATTCTCTCCCATTCACTATCATCTTTTAAAGTCAAATAGTGTAAGAGCTCACTTACTAAAAGCCTCTACAGGGAATAAAAGCATGCAGCACATCTCTCAATGTAATAACAATGGATCACTTCGCACTTACAAAACAGAAGAGACACAGGAGGAGGTGGGGGATGTGGGGGAGTGGAGAAGAAGGCAGAGAGGGTAAAGTTAATAGTTCCTTCTGATAAATTTTAATCCTGACCTCGAAAATAAAAAAAGACACAATGGAGAGGAGGCGGTTGGTATTTTGGTTTCATTCTAATTTTTTGCTTTGTGTATTCTCCTAAGCCTCTGCATGACTATGTGTTGGAGGGAGACAATGTTAGGACAAGCCACTTAAGCCCATTAGTCTAATAATTCATACGTCTTGGCGGCACACTCCTCAGCCTCGTCCAAAGTCTGCAGAGAGACTGAGAAAAAGAAAAAGATAGATAGATCATTAGATAGATGGAGAGAGAGAGAACAAAATAAGGAGCGAGTAAGACAAGGAGACTCAATGTACAAGTGTGCACTTAAGTAGGCACTTAAGTTTATACCAAGTACAGTGATGAGGTGAATCCAGGTAAAACTCTGAATGTATACCAATCACTTAACAAATGAGAGGTGGATTAAATAAAAGGGGCTCTAGCTCAATGACGACTATCAAGACAATATCAAGAAAATCATGCTTGATATTTTAAGTCATGACACTGAAAGATTGGAGACTGTCTTTATTTACAATAGGGAGTGTTTCCATCAACTGGATTGTTATTGAATGTTACGTCAAAAAAGTCACCAAAGTAGTAAAACTCTGCCAAGAAGATCAAGTTCCTGATCACTTATGTGCTGATGACTGAAAACCCCAATTTGTTGTTTTTGCTTTCACATTCCTTCTGCCAGGCTCATGCCATTCCACTAAGTGACAGTTGGTTGCAATAATACACAGAAGTTGTGGCACTACGTCAGAAAATGCAGAGTAAACCTGGATGTTAAAAATTTTTCAAAATATTAGGAATTAGTTTTTACAAAGGTTTTATACTAGAAGGAAATACACTCAACATTTATTTTGTTTTCATAATAATTACAGCAAACCTTGCGACTTTGCTTTTAGTGTCAGCTAACATTGCCAACAATCTAACAAAGGATGTCCACTCCACAGTGATTGGATAGGGGTGCTGAGTTGAGAAAGTAAACTCTTTTTCACAATATTTGAAAGTTGAAAGTGTACAAACAGCATAAATGTCACTGAGGAGAGAGACTACAAAGCCATGTAAAAGACACACACACGTCTTAGACAGAAATGTGGGAAGCTGTGTGATTAAGGAGATTTTGGAACCGTTAGAAACACCTTTGCCTCTAAACATGGACACTCATGTTGTACTGAACGCCTTAGGAGAGACTGACATGCAAGCCTCTAGAAATATTCAAGAGTTTTTGTAACTTATACATATCAGAATGTGGGAAATGTGGATGATATAACAAGGAATCCATATCCCACAAAAAAGTAAAAAGATTATTACACTAGGAGCTTTCAGTGTACGGAATTTTTGTTTTGATTTGGGTAAAATCACACATTTTGCACGACAGAATTTTGTAAAACAATAACACTAAATGATTGTATCATCCTAATACAATTTTGTTAAAACTAAAGAAACGATTAAGACTGAATTATCTTCCTGCCCTCGCCCTCAGACATTAGAGATGTGGACAGCCCTTAATAAATTATGCACTTATTGTACAGTTTATTTCAGAGAGGTCATGTTGAATTAAATATTATTTCACAAGTGACAAAAACATCCAAAGTCACTTCTCAATTGTTTATCAGGCTGATTTTGTTAGCCTGTAAAATTATTCAACAAATGTGTTTTTGATGGCTGTTTATTGCACATTTTGTTTCACCAAAACAAACTCCATTTCAAGTGTACTAACATCTCTGCAGCACTGACAAACTGTTCCAATTTTCACTCGGCTGTGATATTTCATTACGCCATAAGTCACACAAACATACTCTGATAGAGAGACAAGAAGAGGATATGCTCCAGCAAGCCGCCACATGTTGGGGGATTTGTTTACTGCTTCCTGTCTTGTACGAGATCAACACCCCGTTAAAGTACTGACACTCAAACACACAGCTTTCTCACCTGAGCCTTCCCCTACTATACGTGTGTGTGTGTGTGTGTGTGTGTGTGTGTGTGTGTGTGTGTGAGAGAGAGAGGGGGGAGTGTACCTCATCAGTCACATTGGGAAAATACCATTCAGAGACTGACAGATGTCTTTCTCTGTCTGACTCTTACCTGCATCTAACAATGTGTCTCGCTGTGTGGGCTTCAGGAGCTGTACACACTCACTACAACCCACACACTCAAGCACAGAGTGTTTATGTGCGTGTTTCTGTGTACAGTACATGTTTGTGTTTTCATCTGTCGAAAATGGAGCGGAAACCAATCCCTGATGCTACAGTCTGATAACAACATCCACCGCTGCCAAGCAGCGGCAACTGATACTGTATGACTGTAAATAGCAGACACACTTCACATTCAGTGCAGATACAGCATGATTCAGCAATGACAGCAACTGGCTCTTCAAATAAATTGAGCGGGGAAGTTGTAGAAAATGAAATATAGAAAAACACAGAAAAGAATGGGTCATGTATTTAAAATCCATAGCAATGAGTGTGATGTGTCAAAAACCAAAGTCACTTGATCTTTCCCATTTATCATGAACTGTATAAATTAAAGTTAGGTCTCCCTGATGGAGAAAACAACTTTACCTCAATAATCTTCTGTAGGTCAGTTCAGCTCGTACTAATGGTCGAAGACAACACTGCTCAATAAAAGAAATGGTTCAGTAGTTACTCTAGTAGTGAAAAAGTAGATTACAATCACACAGGAGATGCAGGAAACAGTTTTATGGTAAAGTCTCTTCAGACTTCAACAGTTTCGACCTTTACAGCAGCAGGCTTCTACGATTCCTCAAATCGTCAATGAACAAGGAGTGCAAAGTTTGTCTCTAAACTCTTAATGAGCAAGACACACCGCTTTAGGAAGTTCCTGCGGCCAAAGTGACACAGGCACACACTTATACGCACAGCGCTCAAGTCATAAAGGCAGGCATTTGCTGGCAGGACGCCGAGACACATAAGGCAAGGAAACAGCAAGAGAGTTTGACACACACACACAGACTCACACAAAAGGCTGTGAACTGGATGACAATTACGTTGCAACATATGGCAAGACAATATTAACCTTTTGCTCAAATATACATCCTGCACTGCTGGTTGATGAAGACATTCACATCTTTGCTACAATGTAAAAATATGGCTCATCTGTTAGTTTTGCTGTTATTAAAATTTAGTACATAACTTGTATTTTCACTGCTTAAATATTGTGCAGTATATAAAAAGGCTACTTATGCTGCTCTGTGAGGCTGTACTTATAGCGGTGATTTGAGCTAAATGTTATTTTCAGCATGCTAACCTGCTCACCTGCGAAGCTAACATGATGTTGATAAGCAGTATAATGTTTACCATCGCCATTCAAGCTTAAAGTTTAACAAAGTACAGCTGAAACTGATGGGAATGTTTTGCAGATACTTGGTCATAAACCAAAGTACTAGACAAATTAATATCTTAACCTGATGATGCAACTACATAAAATGTCAGGGGAATATAAAAGAATAAAATTCATCCTCTCATCGCAAAAATATCTGGATAAACATTTGTCTAGTTGAAGTTGATATATTTCACTAAAAAAGTAAGTGCTAGAGGAGAAGTCAGAGGATACAAACAAACTTACCAAAGTCATTATTCTCTAGGGATTGTGAATACTGTATATGTAGCAAATTTTGTGGAAGTTCACCCAAAAGTCAAAATATTCCTCTGAACCACAAATATCAACTCTATCCACTGGGGACCATGAATTATCTGTAACAAAATGTTATGGCAACCGATCCAAAAATAGACAATCACCCAACAGTTCTTCAGTCCCTATGACTGTTCGAAAGAAAATGATGACCACACCACCTACGCACAACAAATCATCATGGATAAAAACTAAACCAGTACAGAACAATTCAAAAACTGGCCTTTAAGTGTATGAACCACAATACAGCAACAGACCAGCCCTGACACTGTAACAAAGCCAAATTTTATACTGTACAATCCACTTCTATTGGTTTTACAAGACCAAGTTCATGTTACTGAACTACACAACAACTGAGTTAAACACTTTATCGAAGAAAACATCACCTGGTAGGATCTCTGTTCTGAAAAAAGATTATTTTGTGAGAGCACTGTATGTATCCTATTTTGTCAAACTTAACAAAGCAACAATTGTAGTGATGGTACAATCAACGCCGGATTTGAGGACTGCCAACAAATTCATTCTGTACTGAATACAAAATTTAGAGCAATGTGAAAACCAGCAAAACCAAACAACAAAATTTGTTTCAATTTTCATAGAATAAAGGGATGGAAATCAGTGGCTTGCTGGAAGATGAGAAATCAATCTAAAAAGTAAAGTGTACAATCAAAAATTCAAAAATGAACACGAATAATACTGAATATCTTCAACACGAACATACCAATCTATAGTTCATTTTTAAGTTAATAATTGAGTAATCTTCATTCAAACTTCAGAACTTCATTTTAAATTCTAATTAAGACACATAAAGTGATGAATATGAAAGTGTTGGAAGAGGTGGATACAGATGAACAGTATATGTGATATAGTCAAATGGTAACTTTAAAGCTACTTAATAGTCCAAAAAAATCCATAAAGTTTCTTATGAACTCACTAATACCAAAGACACACAGTTAAACCCACAATCCAAGTTCCTACATGAATATTAAAGCAACAATTCATGTCGTGTCTCACAGAGAACTACCTCTCTATCTTTCCCTCTCTCTCCTCTACTCCGCTACCAGCTCTCTCTTGCCTTCCAGAAGGCAGGGTGGTGATTGGCGGAAAAAAGCTTCCCTCAATCCAATCCCTAATCCCCAGCAGGCTTTAAAACATAGGGATAGCGGAGGACCGGCGGCGGCAGCTCTCTCGCTCTACTCGTCTCTTTTTTGCAGCAGCAGTGACAGAGGCAGCGAAGAGGAGCTGGTGTTCGGGAAAAGCAGAAAAAGACACCAGCAACGTCTGCCCTGCTCTGCGCGCTCTGCGCCTTGGAGAGCCGAGTCACACTGCCAACGCACCCTAGTTGCCATCGCTTCCACAACTTGTGTATGGTGGGAGGTATTTCTAGCTCTGTTACGACTTACCGGATGCTGTGCTGTGGAGGAGACTGTCTTTCCTGTGACTCTGACTCTATCCGTCTTTCCCATGGAAAGGCATAGAGGTGATGGAGGTCGGGGAGGCTGCTGCTGCTGCTGGTGATGGTGGTTTGGGTGCTCACATTGATTTGTGTCACTTCTCTGTCTCTCTCTCGCCACTCCACCTCTTTCCTGCTCTCTCTCTTCACTTCACTTCACATTACACACACATGCATGCACGCGCGCACACACACGCAACACACACAGACACAGACACACACACACACACCGAGGTTTGGGCAAATTACACAAAGCTGAGGCACCAAGGGGAGGAGACGTCAATTTGTATCCTCTCCAGAACAGGCACCACCACAGAGCCAGAACAGCCACCAACACGCACAGCAGGCCAGACAGCATCTCCAAACTCCCCCAAAACTCAAAACAGTTGTAAACTTCTAACCACACAATGTATCAAAAAGCTACGCCAACACATGTTCTATATGATACATCATAATGATGAGAATTTCATTAGCATCCCAAACATTAACGAGTACAATCTGGAGTGGTCCCAGAGGCTCTGTGGATATTAGAATACAATTGGGCAGCCATATTGGTCAGCGCTAATTCTGCAAAGAGGATTGAAAACATAGTGGGCAGATGTGCTGTTAAGCAAGATGCAGCTGTAGACTGTCAGAACGTATAACTTTTAATGTGTCAATATCAAGAGATCTTATGCATATCAACTCCACGCGGCGGTTTACATCCACCCATACTGCAGCCGTTACCATGTAGTTGGTGGTCGTACAGAAGCACTAATCAATACTTTTTAGATGAAGATAAGGATGTGTGTAACGTGAAAGCTAAACTATGATAGAAATATCACTTGACTCTGCAGGACTCATCACATCTACAAAGCATAGCATCTTTCATTATTTTGGCTTTACTGCGCATAACTGATTTCTGTTTTTTCACATTTGCCTTCACTGCTTTTAACTGCCTGATTCCAACCCTGTTTTCCGCGAGAGAGCTCTGATGAACTCACTGTACCCTACCTGCTCAGTACCAAGCAGACGAAAACACGTTAGTGGGTTAGCTGGTACTGGAACAAAGTGGAGCATTTAGCAGCTAAATGGCTGGTTGGTGGACACAAAAAGGGGAATAATAAATACTGGACTTGCATTCACCGGGTGGCCAGAAACGCAATTTTAAATTACTGCTAATGTTGTGCTGCTTCTGCTTTATGTATAAAGACAAGTGTGTTGCGAAACATGTAATATTATAAGGTGAAAATATGGAAATACAATGTTTACAGCTTAATCCACTGACACCAAGTGGCCAAAAAATATATTCATGCTACATGTAAACAGATACTATATGGCATTAGTATTGCCTTCTTTCATATACAGTAGTTGGGTAACTGACCACTATAGCAGCCATTTTGACATGAAATAGGACAGTGAACTCAGGTGTTACCAATGATACTAATTAAGTGTAGCAGAGCCTACCCAGTGAGCCAATGTGAGCAACCCTAATTAATATCACTGATAACACCTGTGATTATCCTAGTAGTTCATGTCCCAATGGCTGCAGTTAAAATGGTCTATTCCTCATAACTTTAGCAATAAGCAGTATTGACTTAATTAATTAATTAATTAATTAACTTGCTAGCTAGTGGAGGGCACTGCCATTAGACAGGTTTTTGCTATTTTAGTTATAGTGCAGCTGCTATTTGATGGTAAATCACTCTTAGAAATGAGCTGGCTTACTTACTCTGCAGTCATGACATATGCATTTATGCTCTAGCTTTTTACTTCTTCTCACAGTATGGTTAACCTTTGATGGCTTTTCTTAAACTGGGGTCAGAAAAGTGGATACTTTAAATGTTTTATCATCATATTAAAAGGGATAGGTTTATCTTGTAAGTATGAAACACTCACCCCGCTGTAGTCATGGCGTAAAAAGTTGGTAAATAAAGATACTAACAAATCTGCTCCTAACAAGTTTTGACGTGTGGCTTGTTTCACGTACATTAGAGTTCCCGCCTCCTGCTTCTCCATTGGTCTGTACCGCTCTCTCCTCGCTCCCTCATTGGCTGAACTAGCTGCTTCTCATACGTATACGGACGGATGTATACATATGAGGGACGGAACATGCCTGGGTAGAGATTTTCTATTAATTTAGCCAAATAAAGCAGCCTAAAGAGGAGTAAATAAATAAACAATAAACAAACATAGACAAACTCCAACACCTACTAGTACTGGCAGATTATTTTGGAGGTGAAGGCGGAAATCTCAACTCTTACAGCTTCCCTCAACCGAACTTGACCCCATTCAAAAGAATAATGTTCATCCCACCAGACACATAACAAATCAAGGAACAAGCTCTATTTGTTGTCCTCTAAATGGTACTACCAGCCACGATTTTTGCGTTTTTGTCAAATCATTAGTAACAGCCAATTAAAAAAACAGGCATGTTTTTGGTCTGGCCCTCCTCATGCCTGTTCACACACCCGAGACAAACATTTGTATCAAACTGTTTCTAATGATGTCATAAAAAAGAAAAATCCAAAAGGACAACTTAGCAAGGGCTCACCCAACTTATTTGTGAGGTCCAAAGACTTCTAGAGGGATGTCAACACTGTCAGCACTGTACTAACACTTTATGTTGATTTTTCCTTTATACATCTGCCATTATGTAATCAGAAAAAGACAGTTAATGGCACAAACACACATTTTTATGGTAGTGTTAAAGTGAAGCAATATAGATTGGGTGCTTAGATAGTTGATTGATTAGTTGTGCTATAGATCAAGTGTTTTATTTACTACTACATCAAGCTTTCACCATGAAATGATTCACCCCATACATCATTCACTGTACCCCTCTCTCTCTGTCTCTCTCTCTCTCTCTGTCCATGTATGTTTCTAATGAGCATTTTGCTGCCCACTGTACCTTGTAAATGCCACAGTATGTCTGTGCAGAAGAGAAAAAGGGCTCAGGGGCAATCAGCAGAAGCGTGGGGGCAGAGCGGATGCGCTTCAAAGGCTGTCAAAACTATATTATATGGTTGATCCCCGTCCAATTCACTTTCGCAGTTCAATAGTTACTGTATGTTAAAGCTGGAGAAAACAAAGGCAAAGGCGTCTCCTCATTCTGAAATTAGCTCACACAAAAGGCTTTCTATTTATGAGTGTGTGTGTGTGTGTGTGTGTATGTGTGTGTAAAATGGAGAGGTGGTGGTCAAATGGGGTAAAGTCTAAATAGAGTGACCGCATAGGTCAGGTTTGACACACTTTATTATTCATTCACTGTCTGTCCTCAGCTGCGCTTAGCTCATCAGTACACACACACACACGCATACACACACATACGCAGCCTCCCCTAGGTGCAGCTTTTACTGCGCATATGCGCCCGGACGGTGCACAAATGTCATGAGCAATAACTGGGATGTCACTCAAAATTCACTCTCCTCTCTTCAGCGTTTAGCAGCTAGGTAGCTCAGGGAACAGTCAGTCTCTCTCTTTCTGTGTATTTGCCTCTCTCTCTCTCTCTCCCTCTTTCTCTTTCCACATGTGTTTGCCTCAATGTGCCCTACCTGTTTGATTTTCTCAAAAATGTCCCATCCCAAAGTTCAATTCAGTTCAGTTCAGCCACAATGCATCATGGCCAGAGGTGCTCTGAGAAGAGATAGCTGGTAAAATGAAAAAATCCCCCAATGGTACAAACCAGTTTATCAATTAGGTCTGGTTATTAAGGGTGACTGACAAATTTTACTTGGTGGAACATTTCAGTCAAATTAATTATTTTGAATTATTTAAAGATCTATCAGGGAATATTGAATGTTTATTGACAGTTTTTTTTATCCCTCATGCCTTTTATTTCATGTCTTCCTCATCTTAAGATATCTACTCATCTTCTATTTTGTGATTAGTCAGACTGCAGTAATCTTTGCACAGTTACTTAGTTACTTTTTTCTTCACTCCTCTCCTTTGACTCCCTCGCACTTTGTTGTACGTTCAGTATTTCTGATGGTTTTCAGTTTAATCGGTCTGCTGGCATTACACAAGAAAACTTCTTTTAGTTTTTTCCTGCAAAATATAATAACATTCACCAAGTTACAGAAGAGGTAAGGCGATCATGTTTGAAGAATACAGACAAACACATTTTAATGTCTGAACAATAATATCCAAACTAAAAAAATGTTATTTGAGTTAAAACTTTACAATTACATTTACACTTCAGACTTTTACAGTTTACATTTCAGTCATCAGAAGATCTGAGTAATCGGTCTCTTCGGAGGGCTGGTCAGGAATTTATTGGGGTTCACTTGAAAGCTGCTTCCAGTACATTTTGTAGTATATTTAAATTTAATTTAAATTTGAGTATGTTTAGGTGAATTTAAAATAACCTTCCTTCATTTTTTGGGGGGGGTTGGGCTGGAAAGTGTTTTCCAAACCCGTACTACAGCCTTATCTCTCAGAGACCTACATCTTGTCATGCTTGTGTGACATACAATCTGTTTTTTCACAAAGCCATTTAGCTGAAAGAGTTTCAGGGTTTGTTTGGGAATGTTTCCAAAATCAGCGTTTTTTTCACTTCAAAACTGGGCATCTGAAATGGCCTAATTTGTTTAAAGTTGCTCCAAATCAAGATCATGTGCAGCCCTCTCTCTGTCTCTCTCTCTTCCTCCTAATAGTTGTGGATGTTGCTGTGTGTTTGTGTGGGAGGGATGGGAATCAGGAAGCCTTAGCTGTAACACAAGCGTAACTTTTAATGCTCGATCTGAGAAAGATCTTATTGTCAATTTCCTCTCTTTTCTTGGAGCACAAAGCTGTCTCTGACCTCTCAGTCATATTCACAGATTCCTTTGAAGTTTTTTTATAATGCCATTTAACTTCTACAATCTGTTCACAAAGTCAAGCAGAAATATGTTGGATGTAATTCATTCCTTACAGAAGAATTACATGACATATAACCACTAATCATTTTCCCATTGTAGAGCAAAAATATAGATTTTAGTGCTTTGGCCAGACTGGCTTGTGATTTTCTCTGTAAAATATATGGCCTAAAATAGACTTTTAGCCTTTCTTTGATATTATTAAGAAGAACAAAAGGCACAGACACACACAGACACATGCACTGAGCATCACATATTACTCTTGAGTAGCTTGTAGAACAACTACCTTCCCAGGATTTGGCAGCCTGTGCCAGACCCCTGGGGTTTGAAGCTGAGTAGTCTGGCCAAATGACACCCTGCTGGGGCAACAAGCCCCCCCTCCACCCCCACATACACACACACAATACACACCAAGACCTTACATGATCCATTGAACGACACTATGTGGCTCCTTCATAAGCACAAATCAGTCTTCCATTGGCTTATACCTGCACCAAAATTCACTATATAAACTTCCATCAAATTCTTCTTCTTTGTTCAAGATTTAAATGTTTTTGTCTCCACTCCACAATTTGAACTTGTGCTGGAAACTTCTTTCAGACAAGTGTAGGTATCCCAATAGTCAAATAAATCAGATCAATTTGCATTTCAGAAAACTTTTAGTTTGAACGCCAAGTATATTTCACAGAGAGAAAAGATCATTTTGTGAAGCATGTCAGTAATCTTACCTTCTGTCATGTACTGTATCTCCACAGTTGAATCCTGATCACATAGCTCAGGCTTAACCACCCTCTAGTGACTGGAAACAAGCATTACAATTACACCACAGCAATCTCCAGTTATTAGGAAACAGCTTTCCCTTCAGCTTACGTCGCTATTTCTACACATGTACTCGCTGCTAGACAAATATATCATGATATATCCATCTGCCTGCTGGGCTATTCCAAGCCTGAGAAATGACAGAGAAATGCAGGAAGTCGTTGGAACATAAACAAGGCGCAATGGAGGAAGCAAGGGTCAAGGCGGTGCTTCCTGTTCCAAAACCACCTCTGTGCGCCTGCAAGTAGACGCCAGGCAGCAGTGACATTGTAGAAGTCCTACAGGATTATTATTATTAAGCTTGTTCTGCATGTTTCTTTCATCCTAATAGTATACAATAAAGCATAATAGAAGACTGTAAGTAAAAACTTGCATTTTGTATAGTTAAATAAAGCTCAATCTCTTTGTCAGACTTCTGCTTTTCAATTAAAAAAACAACAACATATAATTATAGTAGCTGTTGTATCTATTTCCTGTTTTTTTTTTTGTTTTTTTTGTTTGTCAACCAGCAACCATCATTCTGCAGCCAGATTTGATTTCCTGTGTTTTTTTTTCTGTGTTTAATTAGCATTTTTGCAAATGAATACAACCTAAAACCTGTTCAAAGTCATTTGGGGGTTATGAAAACCTCCATTGTCAGATTTCCAGTTTGGATTAGATTCATTCGCCGGCCAAACAAAAAAATGGCAGCATCTGGACAGCATTATTATATCATATCATAATGAATTCATAATCTGGTATTATTGAAGCATTTGGTATTATTCTCAAACTCAATTACAGTAATAGGAGTATAATGATTTCAAAGGGTTTACATTTTGGGTGACAGACAGGATGTAATTTATCTCGTTCTCATTCTCACAGACTGACAGATTACCTCCACTACTCCAAAAAAAAAAAAAAAAATCACCTCAGTTTCCATTTTGATTGCAATGTGCTCTTCTAAATAACCCATTTCACTCAGTTTGTCTCTTTCATTCTGCTTTTTCTTTGCAGGCGGTCCAGCGCTGCAGCCTACACGATGTTTTGGACCACAATGCCTGCTGTATTCCACTCAAATGTCTTATCAGCACTTCAGAGAAGATGCAGTGTATCAACATTTGAAGGGAAAGACATATGGTATACATGAGAATTATCGCAACCCACTGAGTGTAGAGTATACAGCAAGAGCATCTGTATCTTAATAGTCTATGAGCAGTGGTGAAGGGAGAATGTGAAAGCTCTGAGGGATTTGGGAGAAAGGATATGATTGCATTTATGTCCCATCAAGCAGCTTGCTGGATCCAGGGGAATGCCTAATATATATCTGTATTTGGTCGCCAGCTTACATCTGTCTGCTTATGGATTTATGGCTTCAAAACTATTTGGGAAAAAAAAGGCGCCTCTCGACAGAGCCAGTGACTAATAACTAAAGCTGACAGGGATGGCAGGCAAACACACACACACATACACACACGGATAGACGTAACGACAAGACTCGGCGACAAGGAACAAAGGAGTCGAAATCTGACACATTCTCTCTGACAGTAGGATAAAACTCACTCACCCCTCGAGCCATGCTAACACACACTACACACACATGCACACATTTTAGTTCTTCATCTGTCACGCAGTTTGTCTCACAAACATGCATATTATGTTTTCACACATAAAAACAGTCCTGTCGACATACTAAACCTTTTAAATCCTAGTTATTCTCATTTTATTTAATCTTTCATATACTCGACAAGGTTGAGGTAGTTAAAAGCAACAAACATTTGTAGAATTGAAGGATTTTTGAGAGGATGAACACAATAAGAAAAGTTTGAAGTTTGGCCTGATACAAACTGTCCACACAAGTCATAGAGTAGAATTTGAGTTAGAACATAAACAGAATTGGGGTGGTAAACTAACTTTGTTGCATATTCTCCCTCTTTACCTCCTTGTAATATACAAAACAATAAGGTAGCCATTTAGCTAAATAGCAAATCTATGTCTTAAAAACTGTATTTGAGTTTGTATAACTGAGTTTTAGTTCTTAAATATTAAGTTCTCGGTGACATATGTTACTTAATGCTACTGGAAACTCATCTCATAAGGTTTTAAAGGATTCTTTGAAAAGCAGATTTGATATTGGATCTATGGTAGATTAATATGGACTTCTAGTCTATTCAAGGGTGAAATCCTCTGGACAATAAAGATTGCTGCCACTTGGGGGCAGTGGAACAAGCTGTAAACCCAACAATGACATATTATCACCATGTTAAGTCAACATCCAGCAGACATAAATAAAGAATTATAAGCGTTTATTTGGAGTACAGTGAACATAAATCAAACACTCACTATCCTTGTAGCTCTGTTTTGTTCTCCACCAACCCCTGAGGGAAATATCAAGCTCCTTAGCCACTAAATGCCCCTTTAGCTAGTTGCTAACTTTACCGGTCAGCCATTTGGTAAGAGGCAAGTGGTGTACAGTGAATTTATCTGAGCGTTCTTGCTGAAAACAGCTGCCTTCTGCATTGGAAAAGTGAGAATGAACTAAAACAGTGAAGTTGCAGGCCGCAACGATAAAACAATGAGATGAAAGATGCTAGAAAAAATGAGGAAGAGGGAAAACACAAAGTCGATTGGTAGTTCTCTGTGGATTTGTCACAACAAGGAACAGTTTTCACATTACACATTGTCATTGGCCCTTTGTTTTTATAAAAACATTGATAAGTGGAACTTTAATACCCCAATCATTGATTAGTATGCAAGGCCCTTACAGTCAGCATCAGAGTCCATAAGATCCACAGTATATGCAGCAGTACACATTACATGGCACGCAGGCCACATGGATACTGTGGGCAAAGATGGTGCTGCATAACAACTGTGGATTGTGACTCTACAATTTATTAAAGATGGAGACAAATGAGAGTCGGCGCTGAAGATGAAATAATGAAAGAGGAGAAATGGAAGGAGGTGGAAAGGTGAAGAAGATGTGGTTGGGTGGTGGGGGGGGAGGCAGATTGTGTGTGAGAGAGGCGTTTAATCCCCAGAAGCATCCTGATGGCAGCTGCTCTGTACAGATGGGGACGAAGGGATGCTGAAGCACACACACACATTGTGTCATAGAGAAAAAAAGCACTGTCGAATGTTGGAACCCTTTTCTAACACCCTCGAGGATCATGCTAAACATAAGGTAAGGGAGCTTGGTTGTGTTCCATTATTTCCCACTCTACTAAGGCCACTGGAGCTGTGTCATCAGCTGATTAATGAACACAATGCTATTTCTTTCCCTCTGTCTCTCTCTCTCAATATGTTATCTGGAGTTTTTCTATCTATTTCATGCTGCAGCACAGAAGTTTGAATCCCTGGATTGTCTGGGGAAGTGAATGTGTTGTGTCTGGTTCATTCCTTCTGTGCGGCTGCATGTATGCAAGCTCCATATGAACTCACTTCATCATGATCATATTCCTAAAAACTGCAGTTTGTTTTTGGTGCAGCAGGGAAAGGGAAACACCAGCTGGTTTCAGCCACTCTGGGTCCAGCCAGTGTCTCATGGAGACACATGTAAATGACTACCAAAATTTGACCCATGACCCCCTCTGTATGTAAGACAAATCCCATTTTACTTTTACATTTTTAATGTTAAGTTCATCTGCTCTGAGTTCATAAAAAGTAATTTAGCTGTTTCCACACCACGCCGCCTGTAAGATACTTTACTTTGGCATGATGTGGATAATACACTGGGGTTCTTAAATAACTTTTTCCAAGGTCCAAGCATCAGAAAAACACATCGGAAGAGTAGTTTATTAGTTATCATCTGACTCTGTAGTTCCAAACATTACCATTGGATTTAAATTATGCACTACGCATTGTCCAACGTGGAAACTGGGCTGCTCTGATCCAAAGTGAGGTCTACAGGAGTGAGTGATTGATACAAAAAAGGTACAGTTTGGATTAAATGCAAGTAAATCCATCCACAGTTCAGCCCACTCTGCACTTTCCAGTCAGTTGATGCAAACTCATTAAAATTACATAACATAATGAAAGCCAATATGAAAAAGCAACATATAAATGCAAAGTTTGTCAGCTGGATGCTCCACAAAGTACTGTCAGCGCCTCACTGTCAGAGTCTGTTAACCCATCAAGTTTCAGCGCCGTCATAGTCTTTTCTGTCAGCTAAAAGTCTGTTTAAATAAACTGGTGAATTGTACAGGGTGTCTGTTAACTGTGTGACACGGTGTAAAAAGACTGTATGGACTTTTCACTCTTAAACGCAGGAATTTGGAGCAGCTGAAGGTACTTCTGAAGCTCCCGTTAGATATGTGAGTTATTTGAAACATTTCAGCGCAGTGTTTTCTGCATCAGACTGACTGCATTGTCCTTCTGCCTTGTCTGTCTGTGAGTTTGGCGTCGGGAGTTTGCTGGAAATTTAATCAACAATCAGAAAACTTTAGAAACAACATCACAAATAGAATGTTAGAACAACCAACCAAACAATTCATCCTTTTTGCATTTTTGCTTCAATCTTACCATATTTAACCCTGTTGATGTTTTTGGCACCGTTACCTTGTTAATCTATCATCGCCTGCTCCATTTAAAGGTGGAGGATTTATTGTCAGCTGAGACGTGGAGGTGAGGTCACGGCATATCAGTGTTGTGGACTGCGACAATAGCCATTGTTCCTGGGACCAGCAGGAAGTGTCTGCATGGGACTTCCTGCTGTAGATAGTGTACCTCTGGAGGGCAGAGAGGTGTGTGTTTGTGCGTGGGTTCATTTGTGTGTCACCCTGATGATTATGCCTTTGTTTCTAGCTGATGTCATCTTGTTTTGTCTCTGATATATCTCCTTCGGAGTCCCCTCTCTGCAAAATGGTGCCCCTTTTTCTTCAATCACAGCACAATGCAGTTATGAACCTCCAAACGTCCCTACACTTCCCCTTGGTTTGCACACAATAACTTACATACTCACAATCTGAAACACCAATCACATCTACAGAAAAAAAGAAATGTACGATGACAGATGGTCAGTGGTATTATTTTGGTCATTTTCAGGTCAAAATGCAATTGGAAATAGGTTCAAAGACACATTTTCAGATAGAAGAGAAGGAGGTCAATATGTATGTATGTAAACTAGTTATATCATATCAAAATGAAACAGGCAAGTGCAACATACGTATATACATAAATGAAGGTTTACGTGATTGTAATCAGGTCCATGATACCCCTTCAGCAGCTGAAGTCACTAAAAAAAAGCACAGAATGGCATCACTCTACAGTAAAAAAAAAAAAGAAAGAAAGAAAGAAAGAAAATCTGCTCGCACCCAAACAAAATTGCCACTTAACTGCTACAATATCACAGTGTTTGATATCTGTCGGCCCAACAATAGGGCCTTCCGTACCTCTTTATTTCTCAGTGTCTCCCCCCTGTAAAATTATAGGCACGATCAATTTTGATAATGCAAGGGAGCAGCGGCATCCGGCAGAAAAATAACCATCTTGATTATTCCTTCTCATGGAGAATTCTTTTTTTTTTCCTATTCTGTACTTTCTTTTTCCACGGTAATGGTAACAATTTTCTCTTTTCAGTCTCACTTGAGGCCTCTTTCTCTCACTCACTGGTGAAATTTGTTTTTTTTTTTCTGTCTCTTGCTGCAATGCTGAAAGCCTTTTGACCTACAAAGTAGGGTTTTGTTGATAGATTGATGCTTTCACACAGTGACATTAGCTGAATCGCCGGTGTTCAGAGGCCCGCGGTGCCACTCTGGAACAAATGCCCTGGAATTTTCCCAAATAATCCCCCTGTGTGCCTGTCTGTGTGTGGTACAGCGTTGATCTCTGGGGAAAATGGAAAGCATCTATCTGTCTGTTTGTCAGTCTGTCTGGCTGCCTTTTTACTAATCATTGTCTTTATCGAAGGGGGTGGAGGGATGGAGGTGCAGTAACCTTTAATGTGAGCAGCTGAAGGGAGAAATAGATGAATATAGGGGTGGAGAAGGACAGGAACAAGAGATGTGGGATTTTGTGATGACAGCTAAGGTATTAACACATGGTGACATTGGTACAACATGGCATTATAGTCTGACAGCAAGGTGAGACCAAGAGGGAGATAGAGAGATGAAAGAAGGGACAGAGAAGAGAGAAAGATTTCTGTATGAACATACCATCTCCAACAAATGAGACAACAGATTTAGACCAAACACAAAATGCACTTTTCTTGTGAGGAAAAGCTGCATCTAAAGCTTGAGTCACCAATGAAGACCCTCTTCACCCTAAGATGAGGGAATTTGGGATCAATTGAGTGTTTATGGTTGACTTAAATCTGCATAAATCGATTGGGAGGCCGCCGGGCCAGCTGTAAACACAACATTAACACATTAATTATTATTATTTATTCATTTTTATAACCATTTTTTATTTATATATCTAGCAGACAAAGAGAAACATTACCATTGATTTGGATTCCTGGTGAGTGTGTAGTTCAACTAACTCCTGAAGAAAATTTCTGGCTCTTTAGCTGCAAGATGTTCAACAGTGTTGCTTTACTTGTCAGAAACAGTAAAGTTGTGGGACATAAAACCAAAACAATGAGCTTAAAGATGCTAAAATGGCCCATAGAGCTGAAGTCAAGTGATCATTTCCTGTGGGTTTGTCATTATTGGCAACTCCTTTTACACTACACATAGTCATTTGATCCATTGTTGATATAAAAAATATTAGTGGTGCAGCTTTAATTGTACTGAAATATAACCTTTGAGTATATATCTCTCACGTGGGCCGTATACGACATGTTTATCAACTCTGCAACACCCTCAGCAGTAATTTTCATGTCCCTTGGATAACATACAGCCTCATCTGGTAAAAAAGTCATGGCATGTGACTAATGATCTAGTCTCACCTTCACTTTTTATTATTATTGTTATTGGCTCCTCAAACGCAGCAAGTTCTGGAAACTTTGCAAGTTCTTTGGGGTTCTTGGACGAGATAACGGGGAATGTAGGGAATCAGTAACTGAAGTAGAAGAAGAGCAACAGTAGAAAGTTCAACTGAATCACCTCATCACAGAATAACTCCTGGAATTCACCAGCAACAGTTGATCAAATCATCAATATGTTATTACATGCACGTCAGTGTGAAAACAGTCTGTTTGACTCTGGCCAGCTCAGCACACGTAATGTTGTCTTTACATACACATACAAGGTATTGTCAAGCCTCGCTAGCAGTAGGTCACAGTTGAGGGGAGTTCAGAGGGTCCAAGACCAGCCCCGCCAACCCCCCTCTGCCCAAATACACACACACACACACACACACACACACACACACACACACACACACACTGCCTTGTCAAAGGACCCTTTGTGCACTGTTGTTTTTTCAGGGGCAATACTCTCTTTATTTCTCTGTGGGGAATATAAAGCAGCGATCACCTAATCACACACACTGAGAAACCCAGCTAAGACCACCACACACACGAAACAGGCACACACACGTTTTTACGAAAATACATATGTTCAAACACATGCAAAAACACAAACGCTGCGCGGCACATTTGTATCGACACATGCACTTGAACACACGTTTGCTCACACATTTAGAGACATGGGCAAAGGCAAACACACACACACACATACACACTCACACACACTCACAATGGGTCATTTATGTCCCTCTCTGCACCCCACATTCATACTTGGCAGGCGGGTGACTGCTCTGTTGTTTCAGTGACCTGGAGGAGAAGTTATGTGCTCTTAATTTATACATCAGGAAACACACCTCTCTCTCACTCTCCCTCTCTCTCTCTCTCTTTCCCTCTTTCTCTCTCTCTATCTGTATTTCTCTCACACAGACACAGTAATTTTCCCAGTTAGTACTATGTTTCATGAGCAATAAACAAGATTAATCCAAAAGAAAAGAGATCTGGGAAAGCAATGAGCATAAACCTCCTTATTTCAAGGAGAAAAAGAAACAGAGCACGAGGAGTACAATGACCCAGAAACCTTCAGCTGCCCCAGGGCAGAGTGTAATATTGATGATGGTTGCAAGACCTATGGACACACACAGTGATGTGGAAGCAGAGTATACGTTCAGGACCAAACCAAGACAGTAGAGGTGCTGTGTAAAATTAAATCTTCTAAAATAAGATGTTTATGTATGTTGTGTGAGTGTGTGTGTGTGTGTGTGTGTGTGTGTGTGTGTGTGTGTGTGTGTGTGTGTGTGTGTGTGTGTGTGTGTATGTGCGGTACCCATTGAGCGCTGAGCTCTCCCATGGGAATCCGAGCACAGCTGAGAGTAAATGGCAATTACTGTGTTTAACTGTTTTATCCGCGCTCAGAGGCAACCATACATCGCCGATTCCACAGAACATCATTAAAACACACTTAAACACACACACGCGCACACACACACAGAGCCACACATTAACACACACACACACGTCACACGTCTGGTGGGTTATCCATGCCTGTCACATCGTCATTTACTCAACCCTGATGGAGTGATACAAATACCGGCAGACATATTTCAATATTATGCTGGAGCAAATTATGATATCTGATTAGCAAATGATGGAAAAGGGCGTCACACACATACACACACACACACACAGGCAGCAGTCTCTCTGACAAACACACACACACACATTTGCACAGTTCATTGTAAATCCAGGGCTTATATTTGATGGATAGACCCATTAGTTAAGTGTTATGATGTGGTCATTTACTGGGATGATTTGTGATGCCTGTACAGTTAAAGAGGAAGTTAGTATGGGACAATAAAGAATGTTACAGTATCTTCAAGGCTTCACTTTTATTAAACGTTATTATTTTAAGGAGTTGTTTTTTTTACCTAGGCAGCAAACACATTAGATCATACAAAAAGGCAGTAAATGTGAAGAACCCTGGTGATATTTTATGAAAAATAAACTAAAAATATACAGTAATGAGGAAGATGTAGTGACATGGACGGAAAGACAGGAGAAGTGGTTTCTTTGGCGCTCCAGTAAATAATAATAATGAGAATGATAACTTGATTTAATGCTGTTTATGATTCGTACAGTAAAGCAGCTTGAATTTGAATTCTGAGAGAAACATAGAGACAGACAAGGAGACGGAATAAACAGAAGAGAGAGAAAGGTACCTTCTCTCCACCTTAATGTGAGTTGGCATTTGACAGGGATGTGTCAGACTTGTGTGAGTAATGAGAGAGAATGAGTGTGTGTGTGTGTGTAGGTGTAGGTGTGTGTGTGTGTTTGAGAGAGAGAGATTCAGAGAGAGAGCCTCACTCATGCTGCTGTGGTGGTATGTGCTGTTGCTCGAAAGACAGACAGACAGACAAACAGACAGACAGACAGACAGACAGACAGTTGTTCATTGGCCAGTTGGCTGCCATGGTCGCTGGGCTGGCACACTGAGGTGGTCAGCATGAAATGGGTGGCACTGCATGTGTATATACGTGTGCACGTAAGAGTGTGCGCGTGCAAGTGTGTGTGACTCACTCCCACCTGCAGGGAGACAGAGCAGTGCCAGCCGCCAGGCCTGGAGAACATTACTCACCGTCAGGACCAACGTCTCCTTTTGAAACACACACACACATCACACACACACACGCACACACACACACACACTGAATAATAAGTAGGTGTCCTGCATTCCAAGACAAAATGTGCCCACCTGCGACTAAAGTACATGCTACCCACAGAAACTGAAAGCAAAAGCATCGAGAGATTTTAATACTAACCATTCTTGTGGCAATTTAAAAATAAATCATTTCAATTTGGAGACATTGCTACAATGATCATGATCATCGTTGGCAAGAAGATTGGCAGCTTCACTGCGTTTTACATCGTGAGTCATCTTGTCTAATTTTACAAAAAAATCTGCTTGGTTGCTTTATGGCACGAAATAAGAAGAAGACGCTGATCTTGTGCAGGAAGGGACTGTGTAAAAATGATTCAGGTGGGGAAGGGATAAAACATAATGTTTTAAAGATCCATGTCCATGTTATTAACATTTTTTTTTTTTGAATCTTTGAGAAATTGCAACTTCCCCCATACAAAAATGCGCAGAATATGAGACATTGTGCTCCATTTTAAACCCTCATATGTTAACGGGTTAATCATTTTTACATATAGGCACCAAATTATATTGTTGTAAATTGCGTCAAACAATACAAAATGATGCATGCTGTTTACTGAATATTCTATCCATTCTTTATTTTTGAACCACTTTACATGTCCCATTATGATACATGACACATTTTAATATATAGTTTTGCTTCCTGTTAAGGTGCAGAATAAAATCAAGCTGTTATAGCACTGTGACAGAGCATGCTCTCTGGAGAGATAACACTCAATCATTAAAGATCCTCCCCATAAAATATTTAGACACGCTTCCTTCAGAAAAAAGAAAAAATTATAACTCTCCCTGTTTTCTAAACCCCCTAATAATTTTTGTACGGTCCCTAAAGTGAACTAATCAAGCTTATAGAGTTTGGAAGGATGAAAGGTTAAAATAAAAAAGACTTTTATAAATGTTATCCTTTAATTACAAAGACAAAACATTATCCAGACAGGAAGAGAAAGGTAGTTTAAGATCCTGTTGGTGTTCGGCATCAAAATTTTATAGTGAAAAAAATATTTTTTAAAATGCATGTCACATCTGACCACCAGAAAGATGATGTATATTAAAATCAGATGCAGTTAGTGCAGAATGAGGTTTGAAAATCAGCAGCAAAATGGCTGATTTTTTTTCTTCTTCAGTACAAAATGAGACTTCAAGTGCTGTGTGACAGCGGAGCATCTCCATTACAACACTGATGAGAAATAAAACAGCTTTTACCACAAAGCAAATCAGGCTTTGGCGCTGAAGCTGTGTGAGTGACACTGATCTCTCTGTGCATGTGTGTGTGTGTGTGTGTGTTTGTGTGTGTGTGCTTGATCTTCATCCATCCATCTATCCATCCATCCATCCATTTACTCTAAGCTCTTAAGCAATGCCGCTGTTAAAAAAGTCCCCTAAAACTCTAAGCCAAGAGCAATAACATGAGCGGCAGGAGGATAACGTTGATGTAATGTCAGACACACACAACTGACACCCAGTGTTACTCTCGTGTTAACAAAACCCATCACGGTCTGTCTGTCCGTCTGAAGGCGCACACTAATCTGCTCTTAATCATGAGCTCTTATTTACAAAAAAAATACATTTTTATTAATGCAGAGATGGGGGGAGGGGAGTGAGGGAGAGAAGGATGATGGTGATAGTGGTGATGGTGATGATGATTTTGTGATTAAATGATGCCATCGTTGTGTTGGTGGATTAGGACGGGCATGGAAATAGATTAGTTCTGCAGTGGTTTTTCATCATGATTGGCAGGCCTCCAAAACCTCACTCCACACACTCCCTCTCCCCTTCCTCTCTTTTCCATCTCTCCCTCTCTAAAACGGAGCTGTGCTGAGGTGTATGGTTTGTAGGCTGCTAGCACCACCTGCTGGTAAAGAACGACATAACGCTAACACTCCTCTCAGCGCCCCACATAACTTCACTTTCATTTTAATTGAGCAGTGGTTTGGCTCAGAAAAAGGTTACAGTGTCAAATTAAAGAAAAAAAACCTGAATACATGCGTAAGAGAACGTGACAAATGCAGATGCTTCCATACAAGGTGATTGGGAGCTACCTTTAATAGAGTTCCAGAGACTTTGACAATCTATGCCAAAGAGCACTGAAGCTGTTCTGGCAACCATGTCTCATAGAAATGACATTACAGCTAATTTGTTTCCTTGAATGTCTTTTGAAGGTGCTCTGTTTTCAGGGAAGCGGTTAGATTAAATAGTTTGTGTACAAGGTGCAGGGCCGACAATAAAACCAGAGCTTGCATGCTGAGACTCACATGTGGTTATCTTACGGTAATAAAAACACTTTGATTAAGTGCAATATCATGATATCATGGTTTTAGTTTAATATTTTAAAATAGTAACAACAGTGACTTGTGTTACAATGTCAATATTTAACCAAGACCACAATCTCTCCAAAATATTAACCAAGCGCCATAAATACCTAAACATAGCCTTTAGAAAATATTAATCATGCTTGCTACGAGCGCTGATATTGCAAATGTGGATATTATCTGGTAAACAAATTTATAATCTTGTCAGTGAATGTTTTGCAGATATGTTCAGTAAGAACATTTGGCGACTTAACAATGTACACAGACATGCAAGAAGTAAACAGACACCTTTAATTTGAATTTGAATGAAGGTGTCTATTTACTTCTTGCATGTCTGAAATATTTGAAAAATACATAAGTTAAGTTTTGTACTGTGGATCATAGGATATTGTCTCACAGCAAAAAGAATCTGATTTGATACTTGATGTTATGCGTTGAGTTTGTGCATGTTTCCTTATGTTTAAAAAAATCAGGCAGATTTAAGAGTTTCTGTCTTCCACCTAAATATGGGAATGTACTTTATTTCACACACTACTGACAACAGACCTACATCTGCAAAAATCCATAGTGTTGGTTGCATTCATCTCTGTGTCTTTTCTATGATATATTTCTTGTATAGTTTGCATCGCTAACAAGAGACCATTGTGTTGACCACTGATGTTCTTTTTTCCATGAGGTTATTATAGCTGTGCTGGACATGTTGACCACAAATAGAAGGTACAAAGTGTTAAAGAAGATTATAGTGGAGTTTGAATGGAGTGTATAGTAAATGTGTGAAGTCTCTGCCCTTCAGCATCAGCACCAGTCGCTCCTCGCTCTGCTTACTCATTAGAATTTGGAGACAAACACAACAGCGTCAAGTAGACACACACACACATGTACAAATGTAGTACACTCACAGAATACACACACAGAGTTTATTTCTAATTGGGTGACCCAAAGCCACTGATATCATCTGCTATGGTGTGAGACCACTATCTCACCCAGAGCGACCAGCGGCCTCTGCAGTCACACCGCCTCCAAACGAAGACTGGAGGAGTGAGGGAAGGAGGAAGGGTAAAGAAAAGACAAATAGAAGACAAACATGGAATAAGGAGGAAGGAGAAGAGAAGAGGAGGAAGGAACACAACAACAACAACGACAAAAACACAAAGTGGCGCCTAGTTCATTAATTAGAATTTCAAATTGGACAAACTCAAGATGACAGCGTTGCGCTTGTCAAATCAGATCATGCCCCGGCGGGTGAGACAGAGGGAAGAGAGAGAAGGAGGCACACTGCTCAGAGCCAAATACCACTCTTAGTAGCTGAATGGGTGCCATCTCTCTCTCTCTCTCTCTCTCTCTCTCTCTCTCTCTCTCTCTCTCTCTCTCTATTTCCTCTGATTACGTCGACCGCCTCCCCTCTGTCCCCGCGTGAATGTCAAGGCTGCCTTAACAAGAAGTGACAATTAAAACATCATCGCCATCTCCAGGCTGAATGAGAGCGGCCTGCCGGGGTCCCTGGTTTCTGTGATGGTGGGGTGGGGGAGGATGGAGGCAGGGAGATATACAGAGAGGGAGAATAAAAGAGATGGAGGAGCTAGAGGGAGAAATACTATGAGCTAAGAGAAATGGAGAGAGCGATACTTTGGCAACATATACCAAACTATTATGCCAATAAATGTATGTATGTTTGGATGTATATGGATGAGAGGTGGAACAAAATGATCATGAAACATACGGTACACATGATTAATGCTTTAAATTATCATGTAAAGGCAAATCCAGTAAAAATAGACATGAAACTGTCCATTTAATAACACGACCATCAGTATCATGGACAAACAATAAAATCTGGTGTAATATCACTAACATTGCTTCAAAAGCATGTAGCTAAATTCACCAAAGATAAATCAGTCTAAACTGTCTCTTTCACTTCACGCCATCAGTTGCTTTAACACTTTTACTTATGAATTATTGCCTCAAAGGCTCATCAGCAACTGTCCAATCAACACTTGTCGACTCAAAGTAATTATCAATGAAATAACAGCTCTAATTTGCCATTCCTGGAATGGTTTCAGTAATACTAACATTCAACATGCCCTTAAACAACCACGCAATGTGTCCTCACCTGTCTAGATGTCATTTAGATTAAATTAGATGTAATTGTAATGATCCCTGTGGGCGAATAATGGAGTGAAGAGCTTGAGAGACTAATTTATAGATAATGATTATTGAACAAAACTGCTGTGAGCATTTAAAAGCAAAGGAGAAGCAAACAATTGAGAGGAGAGAAACTGGAGAATAAGGCATTGAGATATGCGCTGGCAATTTTCACCAGTGGCCTAGATCAAGTAGGCTAGATGGTGTTTGGCATTTTGAAGTATGTGTTTGGTGTGTGTGTGTGTGTGTGTGTGCGCGCGCACGCTCACTGGGCTCTACACCAGCTGTGCCACTGCACACAAGGAAGGAGCTGCCGCCAAAATGAGCTGTCTTCAGAAAGAGCCAAAAATCATCCAGCATGCCACTGGGCACCCCCTTGTACACACACACACACATTCGCACATATGTGCACACACAAAGGCAGCCATATAGACAAGATCCCAGTTAATGAGGCATTAATCTACTAGTGGACACAACCTAAACTCTTGAGTTTTCATTTTTAAAGTAGTACAGTATATTCTGATTCATGTTGCATGTGTGTGTGTGTGTGTGTGTGTGTGTACATGTGTGTACAGAGCCAAACAGCCAAGGGCTCTTCGGTTTGATGGCTTTCTGTTATGACTCCATTATGCTGATGGCTTTGGTTCAGTTCCAGGTTCTCTATGAGTGTGTGTGTGTGTTTGTATGTGTTTGTAAGATGGCAGGAAAACACTCCTCAGCATTATTAAGGATTGTGGAAGCATCTCTGCAGAGCTTGGCTCGCCCCTAAAGTTCCTGAACCTTTGAAAAGTACCTGCACTTGGAGTGAGGACTTTTTTTGCACCTGGAACGACCATATATTTAGTTCCTGAGTTCTTCAAAAGACCCCTGGGAAAGTTGCTGCAGTGGAAAGGGCAAATGTTTAAGTGAAAATGACCATTTTATTGACAACCTTTGACATATTATTATAACCTCAGGACAGAATACATGATATAGTAATCACAATAAAATGTTACAGTACTTGTGTTAGTCCTTTAAATGAGTGCAAATGTGCAATGATCAGCTGAACATTTCTTGCGGTATGTTTACAGTAAGAAACACCATTGTTAAACACACACAGACAGTCCTACATAACTGAACATGTGGGGACGATGGGGCGAACCACTACTACATTTTTTGGAGATAGTTATTTTGGACATGTATTTGGAAAATCATGCAGCATATAATAGGAGCACCGATTCCCTTTTAATGTGTGACACTCACAAACTTGGGTGACCTACCAGAAAGAATAACAGGAAATGACAGATATCTTCTGAAAATAATAACCGTAGCAGCAAAAAAAAAGCATTCACCCGTAAATGGTTACAAATCGATCCACCTACAGCAGATAATTGGAATTAAATCATCAAGGAGATCCATTAGATGGAAAGACTGACCTTCTTATGAAGACTGAAGAAAGATTCACACAATGCAAAATGGTCAAAATGGAGAAGATATTTGTCAATTTCAGAACTGAGGTTGGTGTGCTCCAGCCAAAATGTAACCCTGATGAGGATTAGTGTTTACAGATATTGATATTTGATATACTGTGCTGTTACCTGTTTGCTTTCTGTCAAAAAATAAAATAAAAGTATTAAAAAATGAGGCACCATTGTTCTGTGAACCTTTGACAGAACACTGACAAGACCCCATTCACATAAACACAACATAAGATGGACTGATGAATATTATTTGTCCCATGTGGTAGTAAACAAACTAGCGTATTTTACTTATGGATTTCTATTATAATTGTTTGGTGTATTTACTTAAAGGTAATGGCAGCAATCCCATGTGTTTCGGGGAGTTGGAAAGATTATCATATATTAGTATAAAACTACTGAAAAACTGTCTTTGTTTCATCTCTCTAAACCATAGTTCACTTTAAAACTCAAGTCCCCTTGTAACTACTTTGTAACTCTTACACAAGTGATATAAAACTCTCTGTAACTCATGCATATGTTTGTAACATCTTATATATTCTCAAAGCCAAAGTCGTATCCTGGAAGTTGGTTGGCAAATGAAGTAGCAGAATAAGCCATGGTTACTGTAACTTATTGTGCAGTATTGCATGAGATATTAGCCTACTTTTGTTAATTATTCTGGACACTCGTGTGTTTGTCATTAATTTAAATTTAAAAGGAGGTAAAGTGAAGTGACACTCGCCGCAGAGCTGTTCTCCAGCATATTGCAGCTAGACTACAAATATTGCACATATGTTGTTCCCTTATTAATCTACATGTACAGTATGTTTTTGGTTGTTGCATAATAGTAGGTCCTGCTTGTGCACACACTGGTCATCATGCATATGTGTGTTGCAGGCTTCTTCATCAGTGCTAGAGCAGAAAGGTCCAGTCGCTGGGTTTGCGTCCATACTGTAAGTGAACAAAAGTCATGAAAAGGTTACAAAAGATTAAAAAAAAAAAAATAAAAATCTCATGTCACTAAAACTTCTCTCGCTCGCCGCCCCGCTTAATTGCGAGCAAAACACAAATCAAAAAAAAGAAATCAAATATCCGTAAGCAAATCTGCAAACTCAGCCACCAACAGAACGCAACACAACAGAGAGAAGGAACTATAATAAAAATCAAAACAAAATGTTCCCCAATCCGTGACAGCCGAGGAGACAAATCCAATTATTTGTGTCTCATGTTGCAAATTTGTTCTAATGGTCGAAGTGAGAAAGTAAATAAATGCCTGCGAAGGGGAAACAAAAGAATGTGATTTCTAATTAACTTGAAAGAGGAACAGCAGGGCGACTTAGCAAACCCATCTTTCATCTGCTGCCTCAGACCACTCGTTTGTTTGTTGCACAATGTTGTCTTCAAGAGGGGCGGGAGGAGGAGTGTGTGTGGGGGGATAACACTGCACTGCTTCCCTCCAAATGAAATGTCAACAGATTTAACAGCGCCGTGGAAGGAGCGCAGCGTTTTCCAGCGTTTTGTCGATTTTATTGTTCATTAAGCTTCACTGCCGCCCCTTCCCCCACCCTCACACCACCACCAAATCTTCTTCCTCCTCCTCTTCTCCCACTTGTTCGAGGCTTCATTTGCAGCATCTTGTCTTTGAAGATCACAAAAGGCTGAGGCAATAATTGGGTTTGTGCAATTACGGCGAGCTTAATGAGAGAATTCAGGAGTTTGTCTTGCCCCTATCTCCAACTCTCCACACTCAACCATTAGGCCTGGCAGCTGTCTCTCTTTCCCTGAAGCACTGTTGATGCAGGGGGACGTCCTAAGATATAAAGATGTGGTCAACACATTCATAACACACACCATGCATGCATAAGAGGCCTGAATGATGGAGAGAGCTGATATGGTAATCGACTGCCCCAGACTGACCAGCAAGACAAGACAAAACAGATGCAGAGTGAAAGAGAGACAAAGGAAAAGAAAAGAAACGTCAGAAGTTGAAGAGATAAGCCACATCAGCTAAGCAAAGTGTTTAGAGGACATTTAGGAGATCAGGATATGTAATTCAAAGGCGGAAGCCTGCATGGCATTTCAGCACAAAACCAAAAGTTTATGAATCATAATCAGCTTGTCATAAAAAACAACTAAGCCAGGACACACTGACCTTTAATTCTGCCCGATTCAGGATTATTTGTGTAAACACTGGTAAGTCAGACATGCCAAATCTCTTTGCAGATAAAAATCATTTTGTTCAGCCTAATTTAAAGTTTTAAAATCACAAACTGTATGTAGTTTGTTCATTTTTTATGATCACATCACTATCCAGAACGCTTAACTGAAAGGCCATGCCTGACTTCACTTCAGTCGTGGACTCCTGGCAGCCACAGAAGAAGCATTCAGATGTTTTACTCGAGAGTACTAATACAATAGTGTAAAAATAGTATTAAAATCCTACTTCACTAAAAGTATCTTCAGCAGAAAATGTAAGTACTCATTCTACAGAAAATGACCCTTTTATATCGTATATCCTCATATGATATTGTTAAATATTAATACTGAAGCATCATCATCTTTTTATTGTTGTTTTATCTTTTAAAATGTATTGAATGTCATGAGCTTTTTATGTAAAAATCTAAATCTGAAAAGTAATTAAAGTAGTCAGATGGATGGAGGTAAAAAAGTGCACTATTTCCCTCTGCAGTGTGATAGAGAAGTATAAAGTAACATTTAATGGAAATATTCAAAACTGTACTTAAGTACAGTAATTAAATGTGAACATAAATATAAACATAAATGTACTTGCTTTTGCTTGCTTTTTAGTTACTCAGACAAATAGCTCAGCAAACAACTACATGCAACATTGAATGATTTGTCCGTACATGTTGGTATTATGTACCGAACACGTCTTTTCAGCACAGTACAAAGACATAAGCTAAAAAAACGTCCTCAAGTAAAATTGTTAGGTTTTCACCTGTGTGTGTTTGTGAACAATGAATGGTGACAGAGATCACTTCCCTAAAGATTCTTGTGTTTTAGCTTAACCTCTAGTGCCAGTGACATAAAGGTATAGGGAAAAAGTTTTGCAATGTGTGTCTGTGTGTCCAGATAGGAATTTGGTTTATGTTGTCATTTATTGTAACTTTTGACTGTTTCTTGAGCATGACAATTAAAATCACTGTTTCAATGCTGAAAGCAAAGAGGCACTCAAGCAAACCTTAAATGAGGCTGCAGTTTTGCAAAATTAAGATTTGGTATATGTTATACCTAAACCTTTTTCTGTCTGATTGTGAACTCAACCACATGAGGATGTGCTCTCCCAGCACAAGAGAGAAAATAAGGATCGCATTCAAGCTCATACCCCAACTAATAACAGGCTCATTACACGACACAATAACAGAAAGTCAGTGATACATAACACACTCATTAACACAAATCAAGCCTTCAGCAACAAACATTATGAATCTGTTTAAACCTGCAGTGCTACGTAGGCTGGAGAGGTGGCGTGTTTGTACGCCGAGTACGATATTACCAAGTCATTACTCATTGCCTAATAAGATATTTTCACTTATTATGTACTTACAGGCAAGATAATGCATGCAGTGTGTGTACAATGAATAAGGACCAATGGGGGTTTGCTCATAAAACAACAACTTAATGCTTTTATCTCATTGTGTTACATAATAACCACTCAGATAACAGCCATGTAATATAATTATGGAGATGTGTGATAAGTTAATATTTTGAGGGAATATTTGTTCTTGCATTTCATCGAGCATATTTTCAGTTTAGCGAACATTCCTTTTTATTTTCTTTTTGTAAACATAACCACTAACAAGGCTGTCATGTTTTAGGCGTTGTCATTTAGTCTCATGCTGCTGCACGCACTCCCACCTTTTATTTTGTAGGATGCTGTTCAATATTTTCTCCTACAATCACATCACTGAAAGCTTTATTCAAAGTAACCTATTACTACATAGAAAAAAGAGTCCTGAGGGTGACAGGAGTGTAAAGAACACAGATGCTCAACCAGCTGTTACTAAGCTATGGGAAAACATCTGTGTGGTGTGTGTGTGTGTGTGTGTGTGTGTGTGTGTGTGTGTGTGTGTGTGTGTGTGTGTGTGTGTGTGTGTGTGTGTGTGTGTGTGTGTGTGTGTGTCTGTGTCTGTGCATCCACCAACCTGTATGTCTGTGAGTTCTTTTGCTATCTGTGAAGTCAACTGTGAGTTTTTATCCTGACAGGGCATATGCAAGTTCTAAAACACACAAAAACACACAATTTAATACTTTTTGGGCTCTGGTAATCTTCATGTTTCAATAGAAATTACAAGAACACAGAGAATAGTAAGTAAACATATCATGATATTAAAACCAGAAGCCACAGGGTTCTGACGACCTTCTAAAGGTGAAAACTGTCCATGTGGTCACAAGAGACCACGAGCCTCATTCATCAAACTAAGCTTCTAAAAGTTTTAAAACCATTCACAGATAACTACTTTGTATTAAAATGCACTTCTTTCATATAAATTTTTTAATCAAATAGAGATAGCACTAATTTTCTACAGTGTAACTGAAATACACGGCGGCTCTAGACTTCCTTTAAGTTAATGAAGCTAAAGACTACAGCAAGCAGCCACATAGCTTAGTTTAGCATAGACGGCAGGCCTAGCTCTAACTCAGGATAATGAAATCTGCCTATCTGCATTTTTAAGACTCAATTAGCATGTTACATCCCGTTTGTTAAATCCAATGAAAGAAGGAGAACACACTGTGTGAAAGAAGGCTTAAAATATAAATTTCAGACTAAGATTAAATAATATGAAGGCGTAGAGTTTACTACATCATTTACTGTAAAATGTGAGTGAAAAGAGGAAAAAATATCTTTGACAAAAATCATTCTTGAAACAGAATATAAATCCTGCTGCACTCCACTTTGACAGTCAATGTTAAATAGTCAGAGCTAATCGAACCCATTAAATATTCATTTCAAATAAAATACTATATAACTTCATATATTAGGCTTTGCCTTATATTGAAGTGAACAGAGAGAGACAGACAGAATGTGTCTGCAGCTCTCTCTTACCTCGTCCTGGTAAACAATGCGTCCTATGGGGCAGATCATGCAGGCAGTACCGGAGCCAAACAGCTCTTTGACCCGCTGCTGCTTCAGAGCAGAGCACAGCTGGCTCATGGTCAGGTACCGCTCTGTCACCTTAAACTCACCCTGAGCACAGAAGAAGACAGAAAGAGGAAAGAGGAATTATAATGTTTAATTTGGAATATTTATCCATTAATGTTGACCTTTGTCTTTCTCACCCATTTCCTGGTTAGTTCCAGGATGCTCTGTCTGGTTACACCGGGTAGTATGATACCATCCAGAGGTGGAGTTGCAAGTTCCTCTTCTGAAAAAGAATAATTCATAAATAGAATAAAAACAAAACTTCAAAGCTAAGGCAAACTGTTGTAGTGATTTTGTTCTGCCAGTAGATGTCACTGTTGTAAAAGGGTAAAACTATTCTCTGCACCACATCCCTACTGTATACTGTATACCTATCTATATATAGCCCATGATTGATCAAGTGGAGTTCTGGTACTGTGACAGACCTCCATCCTCATTGATCCAGTGCAGGAAGATATTCATGGTTCCTGCCTCACTTATCTGGTGGTCCTCTCCATATAGCCACAGCACTTGTTGACACCCATAATCCACTGCTTCATACTGGGCAAACAAAGAACATCCATAGTTCCTGCACAAATCCAAAGTAACAATTGAGATTAGGACTGCTGTAGCGCTGTCGTGTGTGTGTGTATGTGTGTGAGAGAGAGAGAGAAAGAGAGAGAGACTTTTCTGAAAAAGTTTCATAATGAAGCATTATTTCATTTTATGCAAGGACACGAGAATATCTGTAAGGTTTTTTGGGGGCAAAACTACCAAAAGCTTGATTGTTCTGCACCTTACACATACTGTGCATTTAACTGATACAGTGTATAAAACTTCAATCATTTCTTGTCAGAAACAACATGGACATCAAACCAAAATAGAACATTATTTATTGACAGTGAATACAAATTAAAACATGCATACAGACTACGCACCCTCCCATCTTGCAGTCTCCAGTTCCTCCTTTCCAGGCCCGTGTGTACTTTGGGTCGGCCCACAAGGACAGTCTATCATTGTTGAAGTAAGGGCCCGCTTGACACAAGATCACATACAGCAAGGCATGGGTAGGCTTCTTCACACCCAGAGAGGGCTATTATGTACACATAAAAACACAGAAATGCATTAAAATTTGATTTAATTATGTGTCATAATGATTGCAGGACTCGATCCTTCTTACCTCAGTGCCTATAAAAGTTGGTCTGATGTACAGACCTGCTGAGTCTGAGTGAGGAACCCAGTCCTGGTCAACCTCTACGAGTCGCCTGATACACTCCAGCAACTCTGACTGATCAAAGGCCTGGAGGAGGGGAAAGATAAGGAGAGGGGAGGTTAAGCGGGAGAAAAAAAAAAGACTGGAGGGTAGCTATCACATTTAGATGAACTATCAGAGGACTGAGATGAAGTTGTAGCTGAAGTTACAGTTTAAAGGCAAAGGCCTCTCATCCAGCTTACAGGTAGACAAGCTCTCTTAGCAGAGTTGGACATTCTGTTCATGTTGAGCATCGGTCTGAAGAGACGCAGTCGGCCATCATCCCCACGATACGCCTTCAACCCTTCAAAGATCTGGTGAGAAGAAGAGAAGAGAAGAGAAGAGAAGAGAAGAGAAGAGAAGAGAAGAGAAGAGAAGAGAAGAGAAGAGAAAAGAAGAGAAGAGAAGAGAAGAGAAGAGAAGAGAAGAGAAGAGAAGAGAAGAGAAGAGAAGAGAAGAGAAGAGAAGATTTTTAGGATATTAAAGCAAAGTGTGAGATTAGCTGAAATGTATGGAAATCTGTATGAAAAGATAGAATTGTAGAATATTTTGAAATGAATGAATTTGTAGAATATTCTAACAAAGTGTGAGCTTAGTGCTCCCTGTGGCCCTTGAGTGCAGGCATGAGGATGCAAAGCAATGGCGCCATCTGCTGGACCCTAATTAGAGCAGCGTGTGATTTTCCAAGGCATTAAATTATTGTGAAAAATGTTGAATAATTTGTACAGTATTAATAGTAGAACTTAGAAAAGTAATAGCACACATGTCATGAAATATTGTAATATTGAGCTGCATCTGGTGATGTAATTTTATGGTTGTAAGACAGGATTTGTGGGAGTAGAAGCACGGCGTGGTAGAAAATAGAAATAGAAATAAAGATTTGGATAACAATAGTGTGGACGCCTTCTGGGCATCCACACTAATTAAACAAAGAAATGATTAGGAAAGGCCCATAAAATAATGCATTACATGTTTATTTTACAAAATGAAGGTCTATCAATTAATTCAAAATAGACAGTTAAATAGTTGGGTTCTTCTGTGTTTGTGTATAATTTCTTATCAATAATATTACCACAATATTACCAATAATTTTCGCTGTTTCTTGTGGTTTTGTTTGGTAAAATGTGGTATTATGTTAAATACCTAAATGCTAATTTATATTAAAAAAAATCAAATAAAAAATCAAGCATGTTTCTCATCTTCATATTTATTTCATTTTTGCCATAAGAACGCAAAGTCAGTCTCCTGACAAAGTCCTGTACCTGTACACCGTAGTGTAGTGATGAACTGGATGGGTGAAGTGACAGGTTCCCAAAGGGCTTGATAAGCGGAGCCTGCCAGCCCTCAACTGCACTCCATTCTATGGTCAGCATGTGGTCAGTGAAGACGGTCCCGAAGTTGGACACATCCGGTTTGGCCTTTGGAGTGGAGGACAGCTGGATAACCAGGTCAGCTGCCTGGTTAAAAAGGACAGAACAGAACAGCAGAGAAAGACAAGTCAGAGGAAATACATTTTAGCCCTTTGGCCAGCATTTTAAGGAAATTCTATGTCAACATACAGCTTTGACAATATTAGTTTATCTGTGTTTGGCTAGCAGGGGGTGATGTAACACTGACAGTGTGACAGGTTAACACAGTTCAGCTCTCAGGGACCTCTGACCTGACATAAAAGCAGCAGTGCAACATGACTGAGATACAGAAACATATACTGGCATTGTGACATACCGAAAGGAACTGTAATCACAAAGACGAAGATACTTGAAGCTGTCTCTCTCGACCACCCCATTTAGAGGTCAAATGTTGTGGTTTAGATACATAATAGAATAGCATCATATTAGCATCAAAAAGACTTCAATCTCATCCAATCTCTGAGTCTATTCTGTCCTCATACTGCATTTACAACAGTAACAGCAGGTTGAGCAATATGTGTCATCTTCTTCAAGAACAAGTGCTGTCCTTTCCTGCTGTTCTGTAAGACTGAGTTATGTGATCCTTATTTGAAAGAAACCCCTCTTTCTTGTCTGGGATTCAGTTAGTTCTGTTCCAATTGGCTGGGATTAGACTGGCTCTTCATCCCCTCCCTCCTTGTGCAGAAAGTTGCTTGCGCTATAATCCCAGATTACAGTACTGGAAAGTGTACAACAGTACAACACCATGTGAAAGTAGTCAAAGCATGTATTTTTTCTAGTGTATTTTTATATTCATCTCTGATTATCTCTGTTACGTCAAATGCCCATATACATATTAATGTATTTGCTGTTTCAACATTTATTCATTTAAAGGTTGTGTTCTTTGCCACTGTTTACTTACACTCTTAAACCAAAGCCAACACTGTGAGTGTGCATCTGTGTGTGTGTGTGTCTTCAAATGTCCACCCTAATCTCTACCTGAGCCTGCTGCCTACTGCTCAGGTGTTCAGGGTCAGAAAACAAGCAAAGCTCCAGGTGCTTAGCGTGAGCTGAGGAAAGTGGATTCTCCTGAGCAGGCTACACCAGGAAGAAGAGGTGGACAAATACAGGAATGGACAGTGGCCGTGTCCTTACCCCTAAAAATGGCAACAACATGGACAAGTCAGAGCTAAATCAGCCCTGCTCAGCTTGACTGCACATTTTCAAGCATTGGAATATAAATTTGATGAGTTTTTGTGTGTTTTGTTGTAACAAAGAACACTGCTGAATGACTGTGGGTCTCAAGGCCTTTCTCAAGGCCTGCTGCTATTGACAAAATGAGGACAAGAGGCAGGGCTGGAGTATCTTCTAAGTGGAGCAAAACTGGGAATTTTTGAGTGTCAGGAAGTCAAGGAATCATCAAGATGCTACAGCTGCAGCAGCTACTGAGGGTAGGTGCCCTTAAACTATATATCTGCCATGCAGACAGTGGCCTTTACTGTCATCTATTTAATTTTGGCATATAACCCATTCTACAAAACAAACAAACTTAAATAATTTGTTTCAGTACCTTAAAGCTTGGAGTGTCAGCCATCGGAATGGTGGAGATGTAACTGCTTAAACGGGAGATATTTGAAAAAATGTAACAATACAGTGAATATAGACTTCAAATGCAAACTTACAAAATATTAATAATTTTACACAAAGATGTGTGAAGGTATGACAGGAAGGTAGGTTATGGTCAGCTGATCTTGTAGAGCCTGACCAGATCTCTTTTCTCACTTTACATTATTCATTGAATTCACATATAATATTTTCTTCTTACAACACTCTGCAGACTTGAGTCAGTGTCAATGTCTTACAGCTCTATTTCTATGACTGATTTCTGGCCACACCCTATCAGTCATTGTATTTAACATCACATTGTATAATGAAACCTAAATTGTATACTTGATTAAATCACTTTTTAACTCAGGCGTAAACAGAAATAGGTCCTCACAAGCTGATAGATTATATACATGACATTTCATATTTTTCAAGTCTATGTACCCAAAAAACAAACAAACAAACAAACAAACTAAACTGTAAATCTACCTGTTTTGATACAGGCTATTAATATTGTGTATACTTACTGTTAGTTTAAGACACAACCATCACCAATTTTATCCCCAAAATTCACACACATACTGTATACGTAATCTAATAGTCAATATTAGTAGTAGTAATTACCTTCAGAGTAGGAGAGACGTCTGGCCCAGAGCTGTGATGAAATTTAAACTGTGTGTGCACTTCCATAAATCCTCCCCACTAAGTCCCTTAATTCTTGATCAGGTTGAAACCAGTCTCATTACTGTGTAGTCATGACACCAAACGCTTAAACGTTGAACCTAATTAACATTTCATCACCCCTGAGGTGGTGTAACACTGAGCTGCTATGATATGCCATGACTGACTGTTTGGACATTCTTACAAATTAAACACTTTTAAAAAGCCTACAATAGGAAAAGATTTCTTGTCTTTGTTTGTTTTCGTTTTTATTTTATTACCTACTATCACTGCAACATGGAACTTTCTGTGTGTGAGTGTGTGGTGAGGAGTGGACTAGTTGTAGAACAGACACTAAAAAGTGACTTTGGAAAATTACAGTTTTGGCCACACCTTATGAACCATTGTGTTTAACATCATATTGTATTATTAAAACTAAATTGTGTGATATGACTTTTTAATGCAGGTGTAAACAGGAATACATCTTGTGATAGCATACCATATATACCATCACGAGCTACATATGACATTACATACAGACCAAAAGCAGACACTGCGTGATAATCATTCACATATAAGTTTCAAATAGGTTTATGTAACAAAAAAAAAAAAAACAGTATATATTGTGTACGCTTACTGCCAGTTTAAGACCTTAGTCACAATAATTATCTCTAAAATTCACACACATAATTTAATAGTCAATATTGTAGTTACCTTCAGAGCAGGAGAGACGTCTGACACAAAGATATTTTTTTGGGCCTTTTTGAGGTTTATTTGACAGCGACAGCTTGAAGAGTGACAGGAATGTGGAGACAGAGAGAGAGATGGGGAATGACATGCGGGAAAGAGCCACAGGTCGTATGCCGCGGAAAGCACTGAGCCTTTGTACATGGGGTACTTAATATTTTATCACCCATGACGTGGTGAAACTGAGCTGTAGCCTACAATAGAGAATTAACTGGTATGACTTTTAAATTAAATTAAATTAAATTAAATTAAATTACATTTTTATATTTAATTTATTTCATCACTGCGACATTAACTTTCTATGTGTGAGGAGTAGACTAGTCGCAGGTGAGACACTAAAAAGTGTATGTATTTATGTATATATTGGAAAACTTACAATATAAAGTTGAAGGCGGTCATATTAGGTGCTGTGTCGTCTTCAGGCCGCGTGGAGGGGGTGCTGACTCACTTTTTAGAGTCGTGAACACCCACTGAGGTTTTAACTCTTTCTGTCTCGAGAGCTCAGCTTCACGCTTACCTGTGTGCGCGTGCTCTCCGTGTGAGACAGGACAGTTGTCCAAACATTTCGTCGTGGATATTTGTTCATACAAGCTTTACAAGGTAACAAAAAAAAAAAAAAAAAAATTTCATATCCTGCTAGCAAACAAATGCTATTTGAGAGAGTAAAACAGAAGGTGGGTTATGTTAGACACGGTGGTCAGGTGCATGTTTGTATTGACGTAAATGTGCGCTGACGAAAAATGTTTGAAATGTGGTTCGTGTGGTTATCGTAGCCCGATAGTTTTGTCATTTAAATCTTTTAACGCATTTGTTTTGCTAATTTTGATAGCGAGTCGGTTATTCAGTAAATATACCGCAATTAAATGTATTAATAGTTTCATTTAAACTGCATGGAGGAAATGAGATATTTACTGTTTTGTGTTTAATTCGTAAGCACTTGAATTAATTAGCTCGGTTGCACACCTGGAGGCTATGTAGGCGATGCTTTTAAATTTGAACACATTTGCTTTCATGTTTCCGCACTAAGACGACAGAATTTAACATTTGAAACCTTGTGGACAGGTTTGTGTGTATAGTGACTTCTCTTTAACTTCTTTAGTTTAGTTAGGTAGTTTGGGGGAGGTTATATTGTGATCATCTATCCCTCTTTTCTCTCCTCCATCTTTCTTCAGCCCTGCTTGTTAAACAGTTCTCAACACAAGTTCTCATGTCTATGACAACCACTCAGTCTTGGAGTAACCAGCGAAACCAGTCCTACACAGACTGAATGCCAATTATCCAGTGCGTCATTTTGTAGTGCTATGCAGTGTTGGTCATCTTCCAGTAGAATATCAGTCTCCATTTGACCAGTTTTGCATAGAAAAAAACAACCCAAAATATTTTCTGCTTTTCTCTTCTCAGACTTCAGCCTCTCCTCTAGCCAGGAAGCCAGCACTGCAGCCCTGCCATCAGCAGCATGGACTATTACACGCCCCAGCCGAATCGTCGCCACAATCCCGTGGACAGCATCTGCCGCAAACTGCAGACCATTCAATGGCGCGGTGACCGGGAGCCCAATTCACCATTTCAGATTCCCAAACTTTCCTCCACCAGTTACGACAGCCCACAGTGTGGCCTCAGGCACAACCTGGAGGCCATCCTGAAGAAAGGGGCCCTCCACAGAGACGAGGGGGAGAGGGGGAAGGAGAAAGCGAAGGAGAAGGGGAAAGAGAAGGAGAAGGGTATGGGTATGCCGAGCTCTGCTGCTTCCCAGAGGAGCAACCTGGGTGCCTCTGTTCCGCTATTCACCCCTTCCACCCCAGCATGCAATCCCTCCACGCCATCTAACGTCACATACACTATCACTAGCACCCTGGGAGAGAGGAGAGGTGCTGATGGGAGTGACTTGAGACAAGTTAAGAAATGGCAGAGGTATTGTTCAACACCCACAGGTCAGTCCAAAGACTCCCCTTACTTTACATTCACCCGAGGACCCCAGTCGGTGCAGCCCGAGAGCGAGAGGCCGAGCAGGAGCCCACCTCTGTCTCGTACCTTCACCCCAAACCACAGCACCCTCTCCTACAACCTCAATTTCTGCTCAGCGGATGTGGGAACCGAGTGTGAGCTGCCCTACCCGGCTCTGGTTGTGAAAAGACTGTCCATGGGAGATGGAGGTAGGCAGGAGTTGCTGCTGGCCAGCTGAGATTTGCAGGTCTTGAGCATGAGACTGTAGTTTCAGCCACATCTCATGGTCTTCATCAGCTGATGGAGTTTTTCTGTTTTGTTGTTTTTTTTTTAGTATACTCCATCCACTCATGAATACTATTTTAGCCTACTGTTGTAGCCTTTTTATATGCTCATAGTTGTCATATATTAATGGAAATTAATGTCCATGTATGCCCTTTTGTGAGCCTCCAAGGTGTGCACATCCATCGAAAATGAGATGAACTCTTTATGCTTATAGAAGGTTGCGACAGGCATCAATCACCATCATCACTGCATTACTGCATTTTTCCAAAATATCTTAGTGTTATGATTAATTTCATTTCTGGCATTATAGTCTTACTGTGTTGGGTGGGAGAGTGCGCATCTCTAATGACACTGACCACAATCGTTATCTTTGCACGATCCAATCTGTAGTGTTTCATGAACTCACTGTCATTCAGCGTTTGTTTTTCCACTATTTCCTTAAGCCTCTTAAGCCTTCAGGGCTACAATGCTGTCTGAATATCTTTATCAGGATCTAGTCATAAGTTGAGGAAAATGCTACCATTTTAGGAGTTTTCTTAGAATTTCAAGAGCAACTCTTTGTACTAGGGAGCTCTATGGCCCCAGTTTAGTATTTAATATTTGCACTAGCAAGAAATGTTTGATATGTTGATTCATGGATATAAGTTTTAGGTTGTAGACTGAAGGGTTTGCTTCTTGGGAGGACGTTTGGTTTCTTCAAAATAAAGTTTTTATTGCTGCAAGTTTAACTTTCAAAACAGGCAATTGATAGAAATTGATCAATATTAATAATGAGGAGAAGAAGAAAAGGGAGATTGCAGCTACTTTATAAAATGAAAATATGAACAGACTTACTGCAAACTAACAATTGGGAATGAAGGCTTAGAAAACTTGCAGATCCTATATTTCAGTCTGTTTACCCCCAGAGAAACAACTTTGGTGCTGAAAAGGTTAGTCATACAAGTAGAACAATTCTGGACTTCCTCAAGGCTGGGTAACCAACTAACAAGCAAACAACTTGTTATTACATTGGGTGAGAGAGAGTGCATGTCTAAAGAGATTAACCACAAACATCTTTGCACAGTCTAAACTGTAGCTTTCATGAACTCAGTTATTCAGGGTTTAGAGAGTACTTCTCATATCCATTTGTCTTTACAACATTTTCTCTGTGCTTAAGAAACTCTTAAGCCTCTTAAAGGTCCATCTCCTTACTTCTAACAGTTATTCATCTTGGGAGCTCTCTTCAGGTACTCTGTACAGGATGTATTCTTAACTTAAAGGTGAAATTCTTAAAATTTTCTTAGACTTTCATCACTATTCATCACATCTTTGGACTGGAAAGCTTCATGAATATGGCCCCTGAGATCCTTTTTTTTTAAATTCCCTTTTTTTAAAAGTTCATAATTGATACAAGCCTATATTTTGTGTCAAATTCTAGTTCAAAACCTTTGTGCTTACATGTTCCATATTTTTAATGGGAATGGGAATTTTTCGGTTTTAATTTAATCAATTTACCCCATAACAATGAGGGATGAGCTTGTATTCCCCCACGGTGAGTGGATGAGTGGGAAGAACAAGCGCTAACGGGGGACTCGGCAGATAATTTGTAGTTATAGCCCCAAACTAGCTTGTCTTATGTAACTTTGAAATGGATAGTGTATCAGGCCATCACACTGTTACAGTTGTTGCTGTGCCTGAAGGAACATGTATCATGTGTTTCCTTTGCTACACAACTCAAGACACTGTGAGTGTGTGTGTGTGTGATGTGTGTGATATGTTGCATATTCATTCAGGAACCTCACTGGCCTCTGAAAAAAGGAAGGAGAATATGGCTGAAATCAGTCTCATCTGTGAGGAGAATCTGCTCGATACCATCTTCCACGCCTGTGACACCCAGCGCCGAGGTACGCCCACACGAACACACTCATGCGCTCATTAATGACTTGGTCATGCTTTTCAGTCTTCCCGCAAGCTAAATCCAGCAGCCTAGAGATGAATTATAAGTTGTCGTTGTGTATAGTATGACATTGTGTTTTTCTGTGTAGACGGCTGAAGTAATCCCCTCAGCTTCCCACAGTCACACAATATCATCGTTGTCTCTTGTGCCTCCTAGCATTGGCAACGCAAATTTGTTCCATTTATCTCTAAGTGTTCAGAGACATCCGTGTTTTCGCAACATTTTGAATGGTTTACTTGCGTGAATCATGTTGTGCGAAAGGGTGGGGTATGGAATCTATGGAGAAGGTGGTAATTTTTGAAGATTATCATTTTTGAGCTTTTACCTTCATCTTTGGATCTGATTCCATACAAGACTCCAAGTCTCTTTTGTCCATTTGTGCTGTTGAGGTGATATGTCTTTTTTTTTTTTCTTTCTTTCTTTCTTTCTATGAACTGCTGTCCTCTTTGGATCTGTGATTATGTAAAATCATTTTTAAAAAATCCTTTCATCAATAGTATTGCTATAAAAATATAATAGTATGTGGAACATTCCTAGTGGTGGTTGAGTTTCAGTGAGAGAAGTATTTGTTTATTTGTACTGCTGCTTAGACTCTTGTGGTAACTGTGCAAAGGCTGAAGGGTTTTAGAAACAAAGTGAAGTCAGCTTTGAGAAATGTGTGAAACCAAGTGCAAAAAAAAAAAAAAATTAGTCACTATGGTTACTGCTTTTGCTTCCTACACCTTCAACCTGACAAAGACAAAAACATTGAAAAGTGCAAACAAAAGTAAATTTCATATCACAAAATAAATTCTGCAGTATCAATAATCACAGTTCAAACAGAATCCAGGGATGAAAGGAGATGCGTCTGTGTTACTGTCATCCTGCAGGTAAAGTCTACGTGTCTCACATTGTGGACTACCTGCGTCACACCACCAGTCGCAGCTCCGAAGACAGCGGACTGGAGGAACTCTGCAACATGCTCGACCCAGAACACAAAGACGTCTCCATTGACTTGGACACGTATCACGCCGTCATGAGGGAGTGGATTGATGACTGCCGCAACAACGGGTACTAAAAAACATTATAAATGAATGAAAAATATGGAAAATGTTCATAGTTTGTAAGTTCAGGTGCTGAACCTGGAAATGTTGTCTAAAATATGTTGGGGTGAAGGGTGTACAGCTTGGTGAGTGAACATCCTACGTCTGAGGTCTAGCTGTGCTGTTCTGTAGCTGCAATACATGCTGTGACCTTCCTGTATGTGGTAGAAAGTCTCTTTAGGCTGTCTGACCGTATCTTATGTTTTTGTCCTGTTAGCGTTTCTGTTTTAAATCGGAGGTGTGACATTTGAAGATGAGCTTTAGAAACCAAAACTTTTGAAAGTGAAAACAGAACTGTGGATTCATTTTTTGTGAAAGTGAAAGGGGGACACAAGGTGAGAGGCCTCCTTTTTGACACCCTGAAATGCAATTATGACTAGACTTTTTATATTTTTAAAGTACCGTAATTTTCGGACTATAAGCCGCTACTTTTTTCACGCGCTTTGAACCCTGCGGCCTATACAACGAGACAGAGATGGGGAAAGACAGTAATGCATATGATGCAGCTTTCAAGTTAAAGGCAATCGATCTGGCCGTCAAAGAAGGAAATAGAGCTACTGCACGTACATCATCCCGTGTTGGTGCCGTATTGTTTTTTTTTGTTTGTTTGTTTTTGACTAAATAATTGACTACATTTGGTCCTGTTGGCTGTTTCTTTCTATGCATTTGTAGGTTTCCAACCTCTTTAATGTGCTATGAAAAAGACCTGCGCTGTGTTTACCAGTCCTATCCTTTCTTTTAGCATTTCAGAAAAGAGGCACTCTTATATTGCGTTTGAGTTATGCAAGTAGATGTTGTGTAGGCGGAGTATGCATCAGATGAAAGATAAACTGGTGAGAATTTCTTCCCCCATAGTTTCAGCTCTGTGTGTCTCCATTTAACAGCTGCATGTCTTTTGTCTCTGAGGCAGTTTGTGTCATCATTGAGCGCACTCTGTACTCTGTCAGGTCTAAATGAAAAGTACATTTGACCCCTCTGGTTAAAGTAAATCACTTTATTAATTGATCTCTTACACAAGAGATGATGCATGTTGGCCTGATGTGTGGACTGTAATTGAAGCTAAAGATGCATTTTGTCCTTGCGTCAACTGTGGGTGAAGACATGCTTATTTATATATTTTATATATAAATGGAGTCGCTGGCCACGTGCTATATAACTGAAATGAGTCATGACTGTGCAACAGTCAGTGAGCTTACGGTACAGCCAGGGTGTGTTTGTACATTACATAGAGGATGAGTTTCAGACTGAGCAGAGAGCTGATTGTTTGTAGTGCTCCGTGTGCCAGGCACCACAAATTAAACAGTTCAATGAATCTTTTTCAGGAGCCCAAAGCAACAGCAGAGTGCACGACTGCCAAACTGTAGAGATCATTAGTGATTGATGTTGCACAGTCTGATGTTTGATTTCTCTGTATCTTAGGGAAGAGCCAACAGATGACGTCACTCAGGACTCAGTCAAACTCCGAGACAGCCTGTGTGGTGGGTGTGCATACAGGATAATCACTCATATGTTTGCTTTTCATTTCCTTGTACTGTACACACATCTCATTTTGATGACACCTGGAGCTTTAAATGTTTTTGTGTGTTTTAGCTAAGAGGTCCATGCTACTCAATATGACCTCAGGAAGCTTGGAGGCTTTTGGAGGGGAGGCATCCAGAGCAGAATTGTAAGTGCTGTGTGTGAATTTGTGAGATCGTCCATGTTGTTTTTGAATGGGCAATACCAAGCTGTATGTGTATGACCACCCACACCTGCCCTTGTAGTTCACAAAGCAGTGAAATTCCTGTCGAAGGGTAAAAATAGAAATATCTGTGCACTGCGGCAACTACAGTAGCTTATAAGCTTAATGCAGTAAATAGTTTTTTCATTATGAGGGCTACTATCTGTTGCCTTATTTTCTTTTATTTCCTCCTTATTAGATACGTTCCATGCTTCCTGTAATAATCCACTTGAGACAACAGAAAAGTAACTCTCCAGAGGCTCTGCATATGGCCAGTGTTAGACTAAAAGGGGAAGTTTCAAGCCAAAGGTGTCAGATTTGGCAACACTATCATACTGAAGACATGGAGCTGAACTGAGGTCTTGGACGTCAGGAGGTGGAGCTCTGGCCCAATTTAAGCCCTGTGTATATTGGTTTGTGTGTTTCTTCCCTCAGTGAGACGTCAGAGCTGGTGTATTGTGTTGCTGATCTTCAGATGAGTAACCAAAAGCTACAGGAGGAGGTGAGGAAGCTGAAGCAGGTGGTGGAGGGAATGGAGGAAAGCAACCAGAAGCTGGCAGAGGAGAACGAGGAGCTACGCAACCAGGCCAGGGTGTAAGATCCATATGCATGAAAATACACAGCACAGATTTATTGTAGCAGCGGTTTATTGACTGTCCTCTTGCACAGTAACCAGCAGCTGGCCCAGAAGGAGAAGATGCTGAAGGAGGAGGTGGAGGAGATGAAGGCCACTTTGAACTGCACGGAGGAAGGCAGAGCTCGCGCCTCCGCACACAGCAAACATGTGGTCAGTCAAACTCACCCAGTACAAAGACGATCTATAAAACTGCATTCTGCTTGAATGTTTAAGTGCATACAAATGCCATGTGTCTGTTTTGATGCAAGGGTTCCTTCGTCTACACCATGTTTAGACATCACAGCTGAAAAGTACTGTACTGTACTGTACTGTACTGCAGCATAATAGTCAAAGCATAAACTGTTGTTGACCCCCTTTAATACACTGGAGGGTGTAGTGTGTAATTTGTCAGTGTATTTCAGTGTAGCCTTTTAGGCTTGCTTCTTGTGGCTTGAAAATAGATGCATGTCTTTTTCTTTTGTTTTGCATTTGTTCACACTCCTCTTGCAAAACAAGATGATTTTAAAAAATAATGTATAATGTATTGGTTTATTCAGGCAAACACTTTGGCTGAAGCACATGCTGAACTGAGCATTTATTTCTATACCTTGCTATTAACTGCTTTTCTTTTCAGGAGAAAGAAAACCAGAGTCTCATTGCCAAGATTGCCTCTCTTCAAGAAGAGGTACTTCTGTCCCATTCATAGATAGTTTATAAAGAGTATATTGGTTTTTTTTGGGGGGGTTTTTTAAACGATGTGACTAGTTGCCCTAACTCCCCTCTGATGGCTCCCCAGAACTTCAAGGTCACCATGGAGACGGACGAGCTTCAGAGGAGAATAGCAGAGCTGTGTGACATTAACGCTGACCTTCAGGTACCTTTTACTGTCTGCCCATTATCATTTTTATATTTTGCTTTGTGTTATTACATCCCTTCTCTGCCTCTCTTTACTCCCCTCACACAATGTCCTTCTCTAATTCTGTCTAATAACCGCCTTTCTTCTTCACAAAATGACCTCCGTATTGTAAATCTTTTTCCAGCACAATTAGAAATACTGTGTTGTGAGTGCTGTCGTTGTACTGTACTTTCTTCATGTTCTTATATATAAGTGGCCTTTCCTCAGGTGCAGATTCACTCTTTTGATGCTGTTGTTAGTGAAAAGGAAGCTGTGATACTAGAGGTCAGTGCCTTATGTTTTATTATCCATTTTACTGTCGTAAAATTGCTTGAATCTATTCAGCAGACACAGATTCAGTGTGATTAAAATCTCTAAAGCTACTTATTTTTGTTCTTCTGTTTCTCTACCTCCTTTTACAGAAAATCAGACAGATAAATGAGCTTAAGTCAGCAGTGGAGGAGTACTCCTCCATCACAGAGGTCAGTGTGTTGAACTTTCCATGATATCATTATTTTCAGTTTCTGTGCATGAACAACCCACTCTAGTTTCTCATAGATACTTTAACTGCTTTTACATGTTCCCCATCTCTTTACCATCTTTCCTGCAGCCTTTTTATGCTCCTTAAAAACTATTTGCTACTTCCACCACTTTTTGTACTTTAATTGCAATAAAATCATGTTTTAATACAACCATAAAATATACAACATTTACTTTTATTTTTCCAATTTAATATTATTTTTTTGTGTTCTATGCCAAGCTATAATCACAAATTCATCCATATATATATGCCCATACTTAAATATATGCACATATTTATATATACTCTCGTGTGTCCATACAGATCACCACAAAAATTTGTTTGGTTTATTTGTTTGTTTTTTAGCTGAAATAAAAGTTGAAAATTCTGCAGTGACTCTCTGGTTTGAAAAAATGGTAATTGAAAAGTGTATTAGATGTTTTAAGTCATGATTACAAAATAGAAACATTTAAATAAGATGTAAAATGTTGACCATCAGATATTAAGATGAAGGCATTTAATTTTATAAAATGTAAAGCTAAATGTGACACAAATGTCAGTATTTTTAGTGTACAAACAATTCAATGCTATGTCCAGTATGTTGTACAATTATCAGCATGCGCGTCATCAACTGACTGACTGTGGGAATTAAATCACCTGCTCTCCCTACACAGGTCTTGTAGTCGACAGGTTTGTTCTAGTGGTCATGTTGATATCTCCATTGTTGATTCCAGCTGCTGAGGGCAGACAAGAGCAAGCTGGAGAACCAGATGCAGATGATGCACCCAGATCTGGCTGGGTAAGTGAACCAACGCTTGACGATGAGTGCTGGGGTTTGAGAGATTAATGATACTACTATGGAGGCAGACAATCTAAGCTACTTTTTTTCACACTATTAATGTATGCAGGATAAACCCTGTGTAAACTTTTTGAGTTGTTTGTGTTCTCAGCTTTATTTTTAACTTTTCTTTTAACTATTCTCTTGTCTCTCACAGTGCTGGTCTTTCCCTGTCAGTGGCCTACAGGTTGAACCAGAGCACCTCAGGATCCCTACAGACAGAGCTGGCTCTGGCACAGTCGCCACTGGAGGTCAGCACTCTCTTACTCGTTGTCTTTTTCCCACATCTCATAGTCAGCTGTTCCATTTTCTCTCATTTTCTCTTACATTTTGACATTCATTCACTCTTTTATTCTTGACAGAGAATGCACGGCTGATGTTCTCTTGGACATTAGCAGATCTAAACAAACTCAGCATTTATACTGTCACAGCTAGTTTTGGCAAGTTTATGTAATTTCAGTTTATAATGCCTGTGTCCCCAGCCGCAGTTCTGAAAACTCTTATGCCTACAGGCAGGTGATTAATCTCTGAGGATTTTTCCTCCTTAGTCTGTAGGGCAGGGGTCGGCAAATAAGTTTGGGCCAATTTTTTTTCTAACAATTCCATCCATTTCATGACCATGCTTTCCTACTCGAAAAAAAAGGTTTTCTATTTTTTCTATTATATTAAAAATAAACCTTATTTAACTTTAAAAATGCATTTAATTTAATTTAAAACATTAATTTGCTTCTATGTGCTGTTATTACACCCACTGCTGCATCTCCTGGCGTCTGTCATAACACAGGCAACCTACCCTAGCAACCTGCCGTAACTAATGTATACAGCAGCGCAGATCTGTTTCCCCATGCCGCTGATGTGCATTCACATTTTTTAATTAGGCTATTTGAATTTTGAGCCGACCTTGTTTGGGTTTTTTTTATTTTTTATTTAATGAAACATATTTGTTCACATTGTCCGTTGCAAGAGGGACACAGGACACTTTTATTTTCCACAGGTTACAGCGCACGCACGTGCCAATTAGTGTTCCAACCTGTGCGTCAAGTAAAGAGGCTGCAAGGATGTTCTGGCTGCTGTTTTGTCCCGTTACTTATCAGCTACTTTTCAATAAATGTTGTGAAACCTGTGGAATTGTTGTATTTTTGACAGAAAACATGAGGTTTAAAAGATATATTAAAAATATATATATATTTTAAAATAAATCAACATCATCTAGCAGGCCAGATATAATTGATGGCGGGCGGTTTTGGCCCACGGGCCGCTAATTGCCGACCCCTGCTGTAGGGCTTCTCACAGATTTCACAAAACACAACACTGTCTGAACATTAGATGCAGTTTTTCACATGCTGCACACTTGGCACTGTCCAGCCTCTCTGTCATAATCAGACTCACAGTAACAGTTTCAGTCTCTTTTGCTCTTTTGTGTCAATATATTGATTATATTGATATAATACATTGGTATCTCCTGTAGGCCGCCCATGGAGTTGATCATTTGTCCACTAATATGAGCTTTGCCTCCCCGCTGGATGAGACGCTAGACAGAGAGGTACTGCTGATGCTGCAGGGACCCAGCCCAGAACACATGGCTCGGGAGTTCAAGAACCTCCTAAACAATCTGGTAAGTGTTAAATGTGCATGAACTCCTGACTGTAGATTGGTGACTGGACAATTTACATCTGTATAATAATTCCAGTGTTTTCTTTTTATAAAATCTTTTATATGTTATGTTTCACTTGCAAATGACTGCTGTGACTGTAAATGGCACCCTCAACATAACACAAACCCACTATGGCATCAGCTGTAAAAAGCTTGAATTATTTATTATACCTTTTTGTAAGCCATTTTAATGTTTCAGTAGTTTCTGTCTGTAGTTTCAGGTTCAGCTGTCTAACCTTTAAAAAAAAAAAAAAAAGGACAGCCTAACAGTTTGCTCATACTATGACATGGCTGCTTTTGACTTTTCTGATTTTGAAACTTGATTAAACTTAAGAATTTGCTTTGAATCACAAGAAAATCAAGAATGTTGTGCTTATGCTTTTGAGGTACACAAGAGGAGACAGTAATCCTAAAGTTTTAGTCAAATTTAGTTACTACCAGGTTAAGATTAGACAATTGGAATAGTATGACGTTAGATTTATGAATGCATTTAAACTTGCATTCATAAACCTAACTTACTGCCTTCAGCAATTGTGTCTAATGTTATGCATGTTGTTTTCAACTCTTGACTTTCCATCTTAAAGTATTCCTCTTTCATGACATGCTTCCTCTTGTCTCTCAGAAGAGGGATTTCACAGAGGAAACCGATTCCGTCTTGTCTACAGTTAGAGGCTTGTTGGACAACCACGCAAAGTCAGGGGACAACACAGACCCCAGTCTCCAGGTCAGATCCACTCACACACTTTCACTGATATATTTTACATTTTCTTGTTCAGTGTCAGCCTACTTGTTACACTTGATACAAGCTTAAGAAAAGTTGTGTGTTTACAGTGCACTGCCTTCGTATATGGGTTGATTTCAGTCGGAAAAGGGCTGTTTTGTTTTTGTTTTTTTTCATGAAATTATGTAATGTGATTTCTATCTTTCTCTCCCTCCACCTGTTGTACTCGTTTTCCATCTATCACTGCATATCTGCTCTTTCTCTCCTTCCCACCCACTATCTTTCCTCTCTAGAGATCTCTCACTTATATAACTCTCCAACAGTCCCCATCCAACAGTGCTATTTAGTCAGCATGTTGTACCATGAACACAACCCACTCCCCTCCTCCCTCACTCCAACTTTCTGTATCTCTCTGTCTCTCTTTCTCTCTTTCCCCCCTCCTCCTGCATTGTTGCCACTCTGCATTCATTAGTCACGTACAGCCATATAGCAGTAAACATACCAAATGAGACAGCAATCATTAGTGGAGCAGAACTGTACCCATGCAAGTCAGTCTTTCGTTGGTTCTTCAGTGTGCTGGCTGATACGGAAAGATTGTGTGTCAGTTAGGTGTTAGAAGGCGTCAGAGACACACAGCTATTCAGGCTGTGCAGCAGCCTGCGGCCTTTCACCCTAGCGAGAGGCTGACCCTCTCGGCCTTGTCTTCCCACAGACAGTACAGGCAGAGCTGGATGCGAGAAGGGCAGACTGGGCCCTCAGCCTGGACCAGCTGGCCCAGTATACAGACTCGCTGGAGAAGGAGCTGATCAAAATGGCCAGTAACATGAGGAGGTCCCGCACTGAGATCCTGCACCTTTCAGTCAGGTAAGCAGATCTTCGCTGTCTGCACTGCTCATGCATGTGTGGCTGTGTATGTGAAAATCACTGGGCAGTCAGAAATGTGTGAGGCGCTGAACGCTGAAGTGAGTGATGTGGTTTGAGAATTTGGTATGAGAGCAGAGGAAGGTGAAGGAGAAATACCAGAGAAAGATGGAAGAGAATAGATGTACAGAGTGTATCTTGTGCCGGTGAATTAAGGACAACTTGACTGTAAGGTAGGAAAACATTTCTTTAAGTCAGAGTGGTTCTTGTGTAGCAGTGATTTCATTGGTTGAATTAAACCCTAAGAGCTAGAGATTCATTTTTCTGACTAAGTAAGGTAATGCAGATGTCCTTGAAGAAAACATTAGTGAGAGAGCCATAGGCTGAATTGTCTAGCAATGTAATAGCTGAAAGAAATTCAGTCTAGGCGTAATGAGCTACTAAGGTTAGCTCGTTAGCCTTGCTGACCTTCCAAGTCTATAGAAGCCTATAGCTCTCTTTATAATCTTGTTTGGGTGCTTGTAAAGCTTTCAGGACCTACCATGTGGTCCTGAATGGAGGAAGTTACTGGGCAGATTATTTCTGCCACTACAGAAGAGTCCACATTTCTAAATAACATCATACACCACACTATTTAATGTGAGACCCCTGCAATGTTAGTATGTGTGCTCTTCAGTGCTCTGTCTCAGTTGGCCAGTCAGTTGTGCTGAGTGGGGGAAATACCTGTCAATCATCCTGACCTCAATGACCCCAAAGGGGCCCGCCTGACTAGGTCTGAGTCTGGGCCAATTCTTGATTTCACTCACTCTTTGTAGATGGGTTTGCCTTTTGCAGTGTGCGCGTGTGTTTATATCTGTATTCATGGAGACGGCCATCCCCTTCTGAAATATAACAGCTAGCGCTACTATATCAGACCAGAAGAGAGGGGAATGGTCAGACTGTTCAGTTGGGATTTACTGGTGCTCACATGACAGGGTAACTTAGAAACTTTAAAATTCTTTAGGAAGAAAGAAAACTGAAGAGGACTCGTTGTTAGTACAGGTCTGCCTCCTGCACAGAGTGTTTCTGGGACTGGATTTGTGGAGAAACGGTTATTGGGCCAGTTGGGGAACTGGCGCTTGTCACCCTGGGCAACAGAATGGGGCACTGCATGGGCCTGCGGATTGGGTACAGTATGTCCACTGTACTGTCTTCTAGGATAGGACTTTGTATCTTTTCTTGTATCATTTCTTCCATATTTCTCTTGAAAAACGTATAATCCCCCAGCTGTTCTTAAATAACAGGATTTTGCACTGTTGCACGCAGGGTGCAGGAGCAGGAAAACCAGAAGCGGCAGCTGTGTGAAGAGTTGGAGCAGCTAAAGACACCTCAAGACAGCAGAGAGGCCTCATGCCAGACACCTGCACCAGAGGAAGAGGTCAGAGAGGAAGGGTCTGGGTCAAGGGGCTTAAATCTATAAATCTATAATTAATAATTAATTAATAAGCAGCAGCAGCTACTTGCTTCCACCATTCTTAGAAGTAATCTTTATCTGCTTTTTTTTTTCTTTTTTTTAAGAATGTTGAATAAAATATACACTGGGAGGTGAGTGTTTAACATAGGCATGAAAGTCTGGGTTTGAAATACATTTAATTTTAATAATTTACATGTACATGTTTTTGTATGTATTAACATTCAGTTGCCACAATAGAAGGATATTGGAGGGCTTTCGTGGATAGCGGTGACAGACCTCATACTGTATTCAGACAGATGGAGTATCTGGTTAGAAGAGAGCTGAGTGCGAGTTGGCGGGCTCAAGTGGACATGTGCACCCACACACACACACACACGCACACAGAATCAAATGCAGCCACACACCTACGCACTGCTCTTTGCACAAAATGCAGTGAGGCACGCTTGAACATTTCCATTACAGCACCAATGTTTTTTGCACCAGATTTGCATACAGTAAACAAGTTATGCCATGACACAAAATTGTTCTCACTTTGAAATCATTCATTCAGTATAGTCAATCATGTGTCCAGTACTGTTATCTTTTTCTCAGGGGTATTTGCAGTTCGACTTTGCAGTGGTTAGATACCTTGCCTTTCCCTTTCCTTTTAGCCTGGAGATGACTTGGACTGGGATGAGGAGTTCGCCCTTCAAGACTTTCTGAAGAACGAGTTAGCTGAAAGGAATTGCAGAGAGCAGAGCGGGCGAACAGACTGCAGGCTTGAAGAGACTGCAGATAAATTGACAGACAGAGGAGAAGAAGAAGACGGCGAGGAGAAATGGACTGTGGTGGATACAGCAGGAGAGGGAGAAGTGAGGGACACGTCTACTCCTCTGTCTGCCCTCTCTGGGGAGGCCCAGCTTGGGCACAATACAGCAGTAGGGGGTCAAGGTGAGTAGAGACACCAAGGTGGACAGAACGACCACCAGCCAACGTCTCAACACTTCAGCTACTAAGCAACCATTTGAGTTTATTTTAATGTGTATATATATTTAATGTAGTGGGTTAGGATTATACTGTAAGATGTATATTTATTTATTTGATTTATTCATAGAGAAACACAAAATGTAAGTTAATAACTTTTGTCATCCTTGAGCCTTTAAAACCCAGTTTACACCAGAATTTGCGCAGGGCTAACAACCTCATAAAGCCAAACCAAATAGGGCTAAATAAAGTTAATAATAATAGTTAAAAATAAAAGATAACCCTAGCCACAGGCTGACCCCTGCTTACTTTGTTCTTATCTCTGGATCCAACGGTAGAAATAAGTCTCATGCAACAAGAATGTGGACTAACACATCCTGCGTCATCTTAGCTCTTCATTGAAACTATAGTTTGACCTGTGAAACCTGGAGTCTAGTGGTTATCTAAACAATACTTTTTGCAAATTAACTTTAAATGGAATAGTGTAATTCCTGCCACTATATATGATATATCAACTATATTTAAATTAAATTGAACATGTCTCTTGCTAACCACCTAACCCCCAAATATGACCTGCTAAATAGTGCCATCAGTGAGAAGAGAATATGCACATTATTAGTATTTGTTACTGTCAGCAGTATAGATTTAGGAGTCTTTCCTAGTGCCTGTTGTTTTTGTTTGTTTGATTTTTAGTCTCAGACCAACGAGTTAAACATTATCATGACTTAAGCTCACTGTGTGTGTGTGTGTGAGTGTGTGAGAAAGAGAGTGAATGTGGATTATCCCCCTGTAATTCATGGGAGTCACAGGGCACTCAGCCACCCTTGAAGCACCAGTACAGTACACACATTCACTCACTGTAAGGATACACACAGTCTGAGGCCCTTTGGAAGTAGACCCCTGCCTTCTATGGTTGTTGTGGCCCTAATCCTATAAAGGTTGTGTGTGAGAATGATTGTGTGTTTCTCCACAGTATGTGAAATCCTTTCTTCCTCAAGGTCCTTGTATGGCCAGGTCTACGACCGGTCTGAGGCCACAAAGTGAGCTCAGTAATCCCTCATCCCTCTGCCTGCATGAGTGGCTGGCAGGCATAGAATCAAAAAATGAGAATGTGGATGTGGTCATTAATGCTACCTTAGCCATCCATGGTATTTTAACCTCTCTGGCTTGTATGATAGACAGTCTGAACTTTTATGGTAAATGGTGGGGTTGCATTTTTGGAAGGCTATTAACGCCTCTAGATGAATTGGAAGGGTTTGGGTTTTTTGTTTTGTACCCTTTTCAGCCACTTTAAAACTGTAATTCTTTGCTGGTTTACATTAGATTTTCCTCTTGTTCCTTCTCTGTATCTCTTACAGACTCTACAGCCAGCACTGAGTCAAAGCAGGAGGTGAACTCTCAATCTCTGCAGGTAAATTGACTTGTTATAGGATTAGGTTTATGTATTGTACAAGATGCTCACCATGTTTGTGCCTTGATGTGACCATTGTGTATCATCCTTTAACTCTAAATATTTTCTTGAAATGGCACAATTTATTGGCAATTCCTGAACAAAAAGTAGTTCAACAGTTAGTTACTAAAATCTTTAACATGCATGCATGTTATTGCATGAAACATTCTGCATCCATTAAAACAATGACATTGACAGAAAACTTTTTTCAGTTGCAGTATGTAGCATTGAACTTAAAGTTAATCTTGAACATCCTCAGTCCCAGTGTGATGTTGCTTACTGAAGTTGTATGTAACTGTTGTATGTGTGTATGTTGTATGCTGTGTAACTTGATGCCAGGCTAAAGATGAGTAGTTCTTTCCTTGAAACAAATCTGTAAAACTAGAGTCAAACTGAATGTAACCTCCAAACCTCTAAGCATATTTCATTCTCTGGAAACCACACGTCTAAATTAACATTTGACAGCTTACATGTGATTATCAGAGGGTATCACCACTTTTGACCTTGTGAAAACCCATGTGCTTGTAGCTTGGTGCAGTGATTTTAAAATGAACTTCAGTCAAATAAAATTTCTATTTTTTTATTGATTTATACATCACAGAGATTTTTAAGCTTTGTCTGTTATCTCAAATTGGCCAAAATAATGCAGGTGATCATATGGAAACATGACGATGTATAAAAACAACCAAAGATTTCAACTGATAGTGACACCACAATGCATATCTTAAATAACAGTTTGCTAGTTTTAATTCCTACACCTGTTGAGAAAATGTGGGTTCTATCTCCCTACTAAGTGGCCAACAATAGATGACTGTAGTGGTACTGGGCAGCTGCCAGGTTTGTAACTGTGTTTCAGCAAGTAGTATAACCAGGTTATACTTCCTTTACAGTGGTGTGAAGGAAGTAGGAAGTTCTTAAAGTTATGATGAGAGCCATTGGATTCTTTTAAAATGACACTTAAGGACTATGTTTGACTGTTGTGGCATACTTAACCCATTAGACCAATGTTTCATGCTGCTGCAGTTTTTTTAAACTTACTGCTATATGACAACTAGCTTGAAACATGCAGGAGATGTGTAACTCATCTCAGTTAATTTAGTCCGTCATGTTCATGTCATATCTATCACATTTTGTGTCACAGGTGTTATTAATTACAAGCAGAGTCTCTTTTGCAAACTCTTCCTTATTGTGCGTTCAAGGATGCTCTGACGTTTCAGAGTCTTCAGTTTCATCTGTCAGTTATGGGACTGTCCTTGAACACACCATGAATAGGGAGGGCTTTGAAAAATAGTCCCAATCACTGTGATGGACATATCTGAAGTCACTTTCATGATTTTCCTACTGCTCTGAAATAAATGGGAAGGAATGGCAGCCTGGAAGGTAGGAAATGATCTAAAATACTGGTTTTGTCTGATTTGCAGTAAATGGTCAAAACTAATAATATGTTCTTCAAAAAAAATATCCATACCTTTTGTTAATATAATTTCAATGGATGTACATTAGTTATTTTCTCTTCCTCTCTTATTCATCTCACTAAGGTCACTCTTTACAGTATATCTCATTCTGACATTTGCCTACCAAATAGCTGTTCACACGTCATTATCCACAGTTCACAGGCAGCAGTCTGCTCGTGTTGAAGCTGTCCATTTCCTTATATAGACTGACTGACTGTTATATACTAAGGTGAAGGAGAGACCGCCCTGCTGTTATTGGCAAAAGAAAGGATTATGCATCTGCATTTGAAGGAAAATAAAATCCAAATGTATTTTGCAACAAAGAATGACGCATGCCTTACAGGAAATGACACATTATGCAGCTATAATCTCAGGAAGGGTCTGGGTCAAGGGGCTTAAATCTGTAAACCTATAATTAATAATGAATTAATAAGCAGCAGCTGCTACTTGCTTCCACCATTCTTAGAAGTAATCATCTGCATTTTTGTTGTTGTTGTTTTTTATTTGTTTTTTTGTTTTTTAGAATATTGAATAAAATATACACTGGGAGGTGAGTGTTTAACATAGGCATGAAAGTCATATTGGGTTTGAAATACATGTAATTTCAATAATTTACATGTATATGTTTTTGTATGTATTAACATTCAGTTGCCACAATAGAAGGATATTGGAGGGCTTTCGTGGATAGCGGTGACAGACCTCATACTGTATTCAGACAGATGGAGTATCTGGTTAGAAGAGAGCTGAAATTATGCAGCTATAATCTCAGTGTCTTGTAACATTTTCTGATCTCTGATCTGCGGTCTACTCACTTGCAGTCCTCAATGTATAATTAATTTCATGCCTGTGAGGTTTTTCAGACGAATTTAAACACTCCATCATTGCTGCAGTCATTATGAAAGTGATGTTTGCTTTTGAATTCCTATGAAGATGACAGTAATTGGCGGGTCTTTCCAACAATCCATCACTGGTGGAACGGATGCTTTGTGCTGTCTGTCAGCTGTTAGAATGTGTTCACTGCTTATGCAATGTCTTTTCATTTGACAGAGATGTGTTTCTGTTGACTGAATGTGGGCCTGCTGTTTGGTACATGGTTAATGTGTGTTGCTTATTTGATCTTTCACCCCTTTCCTTTTTGAATATTTATCGTTTTATTTATGTGTGTGTTTTTCAGGAAGAGGCAGCAGTGCCATTGAGCGCCCACTCACAAGCTGTCAACATTAGACACCCAGAGGCGGATGCTCTCCCTGATCTGTCCCACTCAGAGAACAACAGTAAGATCTCTGCCTTCTCTCTCTCTCTCTCTCTCTCTATTTCTCTCTCTCACCATCTTTCACTTTCTTCTCCCTGTATTGTCAGCTAGGCTCTCTACTGTGTGCATTTACAACCTAACCAAAGAGTGAGTCATTTCCTGACTCACTTGGTATGTTTGCTGTTTGTTTGAAGGAGAGAGAACTTTACAAAATCTTGCAAGATAAAGGTCAAACTATCACAGTATGAACATTTGATTTATTGTTTCGTGCCAAACCGGAACTCCATGACTGCCTTGCAAAAATATGTACTTAGTTACTGCTTTGCTGCTTGTAGTATGAAGAAAATACATACATTTTATTCTGCTAAGTCAATTATGTATGTATGTATTCCATTTACATACAGGCCACACTGAGTTGATGTTTTTTGCAAACTGGGAAATGTAGGAAATAATTAGTTATAAATTATTACAGCTGATAACTACATAAACTGTAATCCTGATGTTTGTCACTGAAAGTTATTTATAGATGAACCATTCTCTTGTCTTAGCAGATGCAGAGGCTCTTGAGACTGCAGAGTCTCACTCATGTAGTCCAGCCCAAAATCTGAGCAACTCACCTGAGCAGGAGCAAACGGTCACACTTAGTAACACCCCTCCTACAGCAGCTGAGATGGTTCCTTCCAGCAGCACATCACTTGGACCAGATGAGACTGTTCTCCAGAGTGAGAGGTGAATAAAGAAATAAATATTGCATTTGATAGACTGAACACATAATAGAGTGTTAGACTGCCTTTCTCCTTATGAAACTCCCAAATTATATGGCACATAGCTGAGTGCTTTTAGATGTTTGCTGATGTTTTGTTTGTTGGTATTTAAGTTTGGCATTCATGTCTGCCAAAGTGTCTTTTATGGTATTACCTCTAGGGGGCGCCAATGTCAGGAATCTTCACATGTTTTTACATAGTGGTCATAACATTACTGTTCATGCATTAACTGCAGTAAAAAGATTTGTGGTTTTAGTATATTTCAATAGCAAGTCTTTCTCAAATGGTCCTCAGATTTATACACATATTTTCTCAAACCATTAAATGTCTTGTAAAACATGGCTGATTTGGTAGGTCCAAAACTTCCATCAATGTATTCTTGTTGTGATTGAATTTACCCTTTGTGATAGTCTCTTATATGTAAATATTTCCAAAAACCTTTATATTGCAGATCATATTTTTGCATAATATCAGCAAAACAATATGAACACTCCATCCACAAGTCACAGGTCGCTTATTTTGCGTATCCCTCTTACAAGCCATTGATTCCAATAAACAGATTTCTTACCAATACGTATCGCTGGGTTGTGCCATAGAGAGGCGTAACGTTGTCTCAAGTGTGATATACACTGGAGCGCTCTTATTTGCCACAACACATCTTACATAATATGTGACTTACAAGACTGGAGTTTTCATAATACAGCAACAACGGAGGGCAAAAGAAAGAACAAGAAGTTTACCAACATCGGTAATGCATCAGCTGGAAAAAAGCACACACAAACCCATGCTACAAAGCAGCCTTCTCTCTTTTTGTGTTGTTGATGAGTTTGTTCTCTCCATCACACCTAAACAGGACCTTCATCCACAGACACACCTGTTAAGTTGGTGTTTGGATAGGGAAATCCCACCTACGGGGCACAAAACGGAAGCATCCATAGTCAGGAACCTGACATTACCACACAGCCTCACCCAGCATCCTGACTAATTTTCATAGCAGTTTAAACTATCCTTGCTAGATTTGAACTAGATGAGTGATACTAATAGCCTTGGTAGTCACAGGTGAAGTCACCATTTTGCTGAGTTGTGTCATTTCCCTATGACTTGGTCCACATTTGCTAGTCAAATGCGAGTTTTCCTCGCTGTGGGAGGAGTGTGCAGCCTAATTAGTATTTCTGCAGCCACGCTTTGCATAGACACAGCCCGCCTACAAAGAGACGAGATGAGTTCCTCATCATGCTTACTGTTTCATACTCAGTACAGTATGATATCATAACAGTTGTGCCTGAGTAGACAGAAAGTTTATCTAATGTATAAATCAAGACTGAGAAAATGAAAAGTGCTTGACAGTTGACCTCTGACCCTGTGGTTAGTGCCCATCCGACCAGTGAGGACCACAGGGGAGAAGAAGAGAAAGAAGGCGAGGCAGACTCGAGCACAGGAGCCATGAGCCGCACTAAGGTTAGTACAGGAGGAGAAGTGTAAGGGAACACAACTTCCTCTGTTTTCTTCGGCACCAGCTTTCCACTGTGCTTCCCCTTCCTCTTTTTGGTGCTCTTTCTTTCTCTTGTCTCTCTGCCTCTTCATGTGTGTCTTAGCTGAGTGAGAGTAGGTGTGTTTTTGAAGTGGGGGAGTAGGAGGGTGAGGGGGATGTCAGTGGGCAGGGCGGGGGCTGTTTTTTTTTTTTTGCTTAGAAATGCTAAGAGGGAATCCTCACCCTGGGCAAGGACGAGAGGAAAGGGCAGGGATGTAAAATTGAGGGAAATATCAGAGAATCAGGTGGCACGCCAGTGACCTGAGGAGTCACAGGATGGGCTGTCAGCTTCCCTGAACTGTGTTGCCAAAGAAGGCAAGTACAAAATACTTACTATGACTTGTTAAGGTGTTAATGTTAAAGTGCTTTCATTATAGTTACGTTTACTTCAAGTTGAAATGCTTCAGACTTTCTAACAGTTGGACATAAAGCCAACAAAAGAGATCATCAATTAAAAGAAGGTTGAAATGGGAACATGAAATAGTTATAACTGATATTTATTTTTTAAATAACTGATTTAAAAGTTTTGTCAATTTCTGTGCCAGAAAAATAAAAAACAAAGATATTCCAGTTAGAATGATGAAATCTTCAGATTTGAGAAAATGAATTATCAAAATTGTTGTCAGTTGGTTTTCTGTATGAACTAACTAAATGTTTTTACAACCAAAAAGAGCACAAGAATTTGACAGTGATGCTCCAAAGCCCTTTAACAAAGACCTATACACAGATCTCCACTGTATCTTCTGTCTTTCTGGACCAATGAGCTTCTCTTTGTATGGTCTATACAATAAGATTCTTTCATGGTAATTATGCCCAGCCTCAGCCTGACATAGGCTGGCGGTGTTTTCCTGTTAGAGGCAAGGCTCACTTGGGATTGATGCTGTTTCGCCACAGTCTGCTTTGCAGCTTGCTGAGAGATCGATCTGCTTGTTTTATCCCTGTCCTGCCTGCTGGTGGCATGCTGCGTTGCCTCCCTACTGAGAGATAGTCTGAGGGGAGACAAGAAAGATGGGCTTTGAAGCTGTGGATGTTTTCAGCATGTCAATAAATGATCTTTTACACTTAGAGAAGTCAGGTCAAGAAAGTTTTTGGTGAGTCAACTCCTGGTTTTCCTCCAGCAAAGATGAGGAGTTGACTTTCTTGTAAACAAAATCATTTGGATATATTCAAATCGTAGTTTTACTTGTAAATAGAAGATATTTTCATAGGAAGTCCCCATGTTTGTTTAAGCTAGGCGGGACAGACAAAATATTATGTATCACATTATCTCACTGTTGTTTTTAAACTATTTAGAGCAAAATTCAATCCTGTGTTATGTGTTTGCTTAGTGACAAACTTATTTATTTAACATTTTCTATATTTTTACAAAGAGGTGATGATAAACATGACTGTAAGCACCTTACATTGACTTAGGTCATGATTGTGCATAAAAATCTGAGCTGTCACGGATTAGTATCACTGCGTTATTTAGCAAAGAAGAATACCTAACATGCAAAGTCAAAACATTCTGGAGGATTGGAAGCAACTAATCAGTTTTATTTTCCTTCACTGTTTCTTCGGATGTAAGATGACATTGAAGGTTTTGTATTGGGTGAAATGGTAAGGTAGCTCTCTTCTCATCTGAGCGGTGTCAAAACAGATATTATGTACACTCATTACACAATATCCCATTGGATTGCGCACTCACCTTGCTTCACTGTGTGTGTGTTCACAGGACTGTGTATGCACACATTCCGCCTCCACTACTTAGCATTGTGCCAGTGTTAACGTGTTCTTTGAGCACCCCTCTCAGCAACACACACACACACTCACAGAGCTGCAGGGCTCTCCATGAAGCTCCACATTATATAAGGAATCAGCTCAGTCTTTTTCATCCACACTCTGTCCAGTTTAGATAGCATTTCACTGCCATGGGACAGGTACGCTACATGTATGTGAATGTATGTGCGTCTTTCAATCATTGACCATTTCTTGTGCAAACAGAAAACCATGCCGCAAGGCCACTTGTCTTTTTCTCACCCCCTCCCTTCTTCTCTCTCCTTTACTTTTGTCCATCTCAGAACTTGAGCCAGGACCAGTCTGCAAACACATCAGCAGTGGAGGACAGGTGAGTGATTCACTGTGTCAAGAGTTCAGGTAACCTGATGCTGCTGGAAACTGTTTCACTTTCTAGCAGCAATAACTCCTTAAGATTGTAATTATTTATGCAAAAAGAGAGCTGTGTTCTCTCTTTTTTTTTTTTCACCCTTTTTTTTTTTTCTACAAATGCTATAGTTTTGTATAAAGGTGCACTGTATGTGTTCCAGCACGTGTCTGCTACCTGTGTTGGTGGAAGAGGAGGAGAGTGTTCCGGACGGTACAGCCGAGGTTCCAACAGTTGCCGCCAGCATGGAAGGTAGCAAGAAAACCTCTTAAATCTATGTGCATGAAGGAGAGAAAGAAAGAACCTGGTCATTCTAGGCAGACTGTTTGTTTACCCCTTCTTACATCTGCATGTAACTTTGAACACCAACTCTTCCATCCAGGGACAGACCAGCTCAGCAGCAGCAGAGCGACCACTTTCTCTGACAATAGCTCTCCGCAGTCACCGTCGTACTATACACATGCCAGCCAATCAGGGAGCGGCATGGGCAGCGTGACCTCTGACCCCAGCCTCCCCATCAGTGGCAAAAATAAGAGGGAACTGGTAAGACCTGCTCTACTCCCACTTTCTACTCGACTGACTGTTGGATTAGTATTTCCACATATTAATGGTGCCATGGAGTTAAAGTCATTGACTACTGTTGGAGTTTATCACTGCTTTTATCACACTCACACACTCATTACAATGTAGTTTTTGCTATTTGATTGTTTTATATTCAATCAGTTCATTTTCTAATAAGGTGGCTGTCATAAGTAGTCATTCTAACACATAAAAATACAAATGTGCAAGTTAGTTTTGGTTCAACTTTATTTTTAATAATTATTATAATATAATAATTATTTTAGCATCATTTTTTATTTATGACTTGCTTCTATGGGTAGATGTGATAAAACACCAGGATCACGTTGAATGGAGCTGGTGTCATTAAATTAATTGTCTGTCAGTGAAGAGATTGTGCCAGCACTATCTTCACTCGGCCTGAAATGTTGTCTTTCCAGCTATGCAAGTGTGTGTGTTTGTTTGTTCGTGTCTGTGGGTGTTTGTGTGTATGTGCATATGAAAAAGAGAGCGAGGCAGGAAGAGTGCATGATTTCATTCTAGCTCCGCTCAGGATTGGATCTTTTAGAATCAAGAGCTCTCTACACTGCCACCTGCTTTGAATCTTCACATTTCACCTTTGTTATGTAAAGACTGTTGAAGGAAAGGTGAGAATAGGGAGGGAGCGAGTGAAGGGAGCGATATGGATGTTGAGGGCAATGTAAGCATGGAGGGAACGGGGTTAAAAGCAGAGCAGGAGGGGGAGAAAGAGCAGAGAGAAACAGTCACGTTTTTCTGGAACCTACAGGAGCTGTCACGCACCATAGAGGCCATCGAGGAGCACAGGGTTCATGAGGATGAGACCAGCACGGCCACTGAGAAGGATTGTATGTGTGATATATTGATTATATACCAAATATTATATTTAAAAATGATCACCTGTCTTGTAGTACACTATTTAATTCCATTTTTAAACGAGTGCTTGTTCTTTTACTCCTTGAAAATCTAAATGGTGACTGCACCATTTGTCATGCCATGACACATGACACCTGCTTATCATTTCCCTCTCAAGCTGAGATGTCAGTGATCTCTGACACCAACAAAGACAAGAACGGGTAATACAGCAAGTTATCACAGTAACACATCTGAACACACAATCTTCCATGTCTATAGGCTTGTCCTAATTGTTGTCTCTTTACCTGCAGCCTGTCACCTAGTGACAAGGAGATTGAGGTATGTATCTTATTAGATTTTAGAGCTGCATTCTATAAATGGTCATGAAAGCAATTGGTTAAGAACAGTTTTTGTGGTATAAACAGGACTTGTTTGGGATTATGTATGTTAAATGTGACACATGAGTCTGTGTCATCTTGTTCTCTGTCCTCAGTAGTCTGAATGTATGAATTCTCATTTTGAATTATTTTCTTACACAGTCATTTGTCTCAGGTTAAGTGTGCATCCATCAGACTTACACAGCATATCATGCAAACAGTGCTAGTTAACATGTTAGTAAGTTTGCAGAACTCTTTGAGACCTATAGAATACCCATAACCTTACCCAAAGAAATAATGCATCACTTTGTTAATCAGACTAGCTTGTAACCTGAGGATTTTCTGCACTGAGGTTTCATAAATTCCTGGTGTAATGTATCCACCAGCACAATAATGCTCTCTTTGCTAGGCCAAAACTCAGATCTTAATCAAACAAGGAAATATTAGAAATTGCCTGTAAGTGTGAGTACGTTGCCGGCAGTTTTAAAGCCAAGTTTTGTTTTGTTTTTGTTTTCAGGCAGAGTTTCAGCGTCTGGCATTGGGCTTCAAATGCGACATGTTCACCCTAGAAAAGAGACTCCGGCTGGAGGAGAGGTCACGTGACCTGGCTGAGGAAAACGTCCGCAGGGAGGTGTCCAGCTGCCAGGGCTTACTTAAGGTCAGTCTGCTTATGTGTGTAACTCTACAGTTTTTTGTGGATGGAGTACTTGCTTAAGGTTTCACCTGACAAAAGAATTAGATTTTGCAAAATATAGTTTTTACATTCTCATCCATTGGTCTGTCTCTTGGTCTTTTTTTTTGTCATCTTTCATAAACTTCTTGTCCTTTTTTTCTCCCTTCTGTCTTTTCCTTCTAGGCTCTGACTCCCTTTTGTGAGGACGAAAATCAATCCATGGAGATCATCAACAGGCTTGAGAAGAACCTGGAAATCCTCATCCAGTCCATGACCAGGGTGTCCAGTCGCTCTGAGATGCTAGGAGCTATTCATCAGGTGGGATATGTATGACTGTATAACTGAACTCAGTTCCCATGCCTAAAAAAGTGTGTCCTGTCTTGTGAGTTTGATTCTGGTTTTAATTTTTAATGTGAGTGTTTGTATTTGAATGTCAGGAAAGTCGTATTGGGAAGGCTGTGGAAGTGATGATCCTGCATGTGGAGAATCTGAGGAGGATGTACACCAAGGAGCACGCCGAGCTGCTGGAGCTGAGAGAGACACTCATGCAGAACGAGAGGTCGTTTGGATCACAAACTGAAAGAGGTATGACATGTAGAAACACATCCTATAAAGGTGCGATTCATTTGTAGACTGATATTATCAGTTAGCTATGATTTTGCTCTGACATTCAATATTTTCAGTATTCACGCACAATTTTATTCTATAACCAGACTGATGACGTTATGGTTGTGGCAATGGCAGGAAAACTCTTGAGTATTTCCAGCATTTTTTTCAATAAGAAGAGCACGCATGTCTAGTGCTCCAGAGTGCCCCGGCTTTTTGTGCGGCCAGTCGATGTACGTCTTCTAGTTGAAAATCTCTTTCCAGAAAGGCACTGGTGTGACATTTTGTCGTCATTTATGGTTACGCTAGCTTCTTGGTCTCTCTCCTCTGCTTGTTTAGCTGTGGGTGGGGCTTAGCTCATACACAGACATACCCAGCAGACATAGCAGACAGTGCACCGCAATTGGGACAGTGAACCAAGTGAAGTGAAGAGATCTGACCACATGTTGAGTAAAACATAGAAAAAGTAGAAAGGGTTATTCCTACCTGCTTAGACCACAGTTGTGTCACGCAACCACGACATGCTAATTGTTAAAAATTGTAATTATATTGTTGTCATAGAAACACAACCAATTGTGTGTTTTTCTCACTGCACAGTCTTTCTGCCAGATAAAAGCTATGTGGCCACAAGCCATTGGATGTTTAAATGAAAATGTTAAACTTGTATACTGTTGTAACTTTATAATGCTATCATCTAACTATAGTGTGCCTGTGTATATACAGTTGGGATATATGTGTAAATATGTATGCTCACACACATAAACCAGATATACTGTGTATATATAAAGTAACTAAACTGCTTCTCTTTCCAGATGATTTCCGTGGCAAGAAGCAGCAAACATCACAGTACTACAAGGTCAGCTGCAGCTACGTAACATTTGATGTCATCATTCTACCTCACTCAGGACTGATGTTGGCTTGGTGTGTTATAATGTTCGTTTATGAAGTCATTCATTTACTTTTTGCTTTGTTTTTTTTACCCAGCAGTCATCAGCCCGGCGGGTCAGCATAGCAGCGATCCCACGTGCTAGTGGAGGCAACACACACTTTGACATGGTGAGGACATCATGCAGTGTGAGCTTTTTGCATTCTAATACAGTCTAGTTTATATCCACTTGTAATCTGTAAAAGAGTATTGTTTTGTCCTTACTTAAAGCTTCACCACAGTGAGCCCAAATGTATATAAAGTGTAGGTTTTAGTGCAGTTAGGACTGGTCAGAGCTGAGTGTGATGGGAAATGGATCCAGATCCATTTTTATTACATGATTGTGACTCATATAGTTTGATTTTCCCACCACAGTCCAAAACACAAGATGGCACAGAGGCTGAAACGGAGAGACTGACCAGGCGATCCCCATGGTAGGTATTTCTATGCGTGTTACTGTGTGCCTATATTGAAATATGTCCAATGAAGTTCGAAGATTTAGTCTACTAAGAGTACTGTACATAACTCTACATTTAAAACACAGCAGCATTCTCTCTGATGTGTGGTAAGCCATTGGCTGTGGCTGACTTTCTCAAGCCGCAGAAGCTTGCTGTACCATGACATTAGGGTTGTTGTTGTTATGCCCCTATGTGATAATGGTGGTTTCCAGGAATGTGGCAGGGAAGAGCATGGCGCGCCCCCCACTAAAACGCTTTGTTAGCTCTGCGGCCTGGGTTGACACTGAAGAGCCTTCTCTCATGATGAAGGGGTAAGACACGTCAAGAAGGAGGGGTACCATGCTGGCTGCGTCGCCCAAGTCCTTTTGTGGAGGACACAGATGCAAAAAGATGACTGCTTTCTGGTGTGACATTATCACTGTCGGTCCAACTGTGGGTTATCCAGATTAAAATTCCACCAAATCACTTTGCAGTGAATGGTACATAGAAATAATAAATATTTTTTAATGTAATGGGGTAAAACAGAGGTTGCAATCAACTTTTTGTCATTTCCAACAATTATGTAAGGTTTTATTTTCTTTACTGTGTGTCCGATGGTTTACAGAAGCGAGTAATGACGTATTTCATGTGGCATTACATAACAAACCTAAAACTTTGTAATAAGGAAAGCAGAAGCTTAGTCTGCCCTCAAAATAGCATGTTCACCCCCTTTGAGACCGTGAAAAATCAGTGATGCTGACATCAAACCGCGCAGCAGCCATCTTTCATGCATCTGGTCCGTCCTTGCATGGGGAAGTATTTTACAGAAGCAGACATCACTTTTTTTTTTTGTGCAAGTAAGGGTGTGGACATTGTTTTTATTGCCATTTACCTTTCAAATGTTTGGACAATGAGAGCAGAAGTGTTCTCAGTGCACTATTTGACGATTTGATGAAGCACTTTTAATGGTCTCCAAATATCTGAAAGATGTAATTGCTTTGTGGGTTCATTATATAATATTGGAGCATGTAATTGCTGGGCATTGTTGGGAATGCATTGCTATACCGCAGGAAATGATTTCAAACATGTCTTTAACACAGAGCTCTAAAAATGTCCATCTTTGTGTACAGCAGGTGAATGTTAGTATTTGTTGTCTGCATATGCATGAAATGTGCATGTGTGCATGTGCACATACAGAATCAGTGTGGTTGTGCAGTCGTGCTGTTGTTTTAATGTGCAACTGAACAGTGTGTCTGTGAATGCCTGCATGCCCCACGCGTGCCAACAGGAAGACCTACGACAGTGGCTGCCACTCAGAGGACGAGCAGAAGGAAGAGCCAGTGACAGAGAGAAGGAGGTCCAGCCTCAGTGAGCTGGGCAACAAACTCACCTCCCTCATTCTGACCCTCAAGACGTTAGTCCAACCAAATACCCACCACTAGCCTTCTGCAGCACCACTTTCTGCCAGCAAAGCTAAGAGGCTAGCTGTGTCGTGGAAGAGTTCATCATTTAGCTTTAATGAGGTTCCAGTAGCTGCAAATAGCTCATGCTCACTGCTCCCTACACTACATTCACTGCAGTGCCTGTAACGTTTATTTTAACAACATTACTGTTGTGTCTGCTAAAGAGTTCACCCGTAGTACTCCAGAGTATTTTTGACAAACTCATGAGCTACACACACAGGCTGAATTATTTTTCTGGATTTGACTTGTAATAGTTATTTATCATACTCATACTAAAAAAATGTGAGTATATGGAACCTCCTAAGTGATGAAACTTTCATTATATGGGTCTGTGCTGGACAAGCTTCTTCTTTGCTCCAGGCGTTCAACGGCTTTTAATCATGTTAACCGGAGGGTTTGTACTCAAAGGGCCATAATTGAACTATTTCCTTCAGCTGTTAACTTGAGATAAATGTATGTCGGTGTGAAAAGTGATTGTTTTTTTTTTGTTTTGTTTTTTTTAAGCTTCATGATTTGTGTTTCATGCATGGGTCTCTGATTTGCAGCTAACACGGCAACTCACTGATAACTAATTCATCTTTCCTGCACTCCTCCAGTCATTTACTAACATGTTCAGCTACCATAATAATTGTATGCAAACTACTATACTTTCTTTATTTTTTGTGGGGCAACTGAGTATTTTGTGCAAGCGATCATGTTGTTCTGAACTGTCCTTTCCTCTTTTCCTCCCTCCACATTGCTCAGGAGTCAAGATGAGCTGTTTGTAATGCTGTAAGTGTGTAGGGAGGAGAATCCAAAGTGGGAAGTGCTTCTGGATTTTAGCTCCGTCCAAAACAACAATAAATGCACGCAAACGTCCTGTATTTATTGTGTGGGAGTGCCAATCAAAAGCCACTTAAAACCTTGCACTGACTCTCATAATGACTGTAAAGTGACTTGAAGCGGCACTCCTACTGCTGACAGATTCCATGCCTAAATTGTCTGCTGCCTTTGCTTAACCAGTCAATGCTCAAATCCACCTCCATGCCAACTGCAATTAACTGTGCTGCTGACAGCTTTTATCATTATGCTGATGAAGATGTTAATGATTTTGCCTCTTCGACACAGTTTGAAACAGATGGTAGAATGCACTTCATTAAAACCAACTTGAGATTGCACCAAGCTGCAGCTAATTCACCGCCTGCCATCCATTGCATTAGTTACCACAAGTGACCCACAGTTTTTACTAAAAAGTGTTAAACCATAACTTATTATCTTCCCTGTGTGTCATTCTTGGTAACTTATTCAATCTCTCGCTGCATCTTGGACCATTTTTTTTTAATATTTCTAGTTTCCATCTCTCATGCTTAATTTTCTGTCCATCCTGTGCTAACATTCTGGTCTTTTGTTGCCAACCTCCAGTCCGAGCCCTTCCTCCAGCCCTGCATCTACAGACCCAGGAATGGTCCAGTCTCTGTCCCACAACCTGACCTCTTCCCGGGCAGCGACAACCGCAGCAGTAGCCAGAGGTGGCAGGGGAGTCTGGCTTTGGCTGGCGATGGTAGTGGTTCTAGCAGGTACACTCAATTTGTCTGTAGTACTGATTTTAAGATTATCTATGAAAATAATTCAGATCATTTTCTAATTGGATTGGCAACAGTAGAAAGAAATGTCCCATTTTGTATTGATTAAAACCACTACTGGCATTTTCACATTTTAAATGAGGAATTTCTCAAACAGTTTCCATGTGCATACAATATAAGAGTTCAGTTTTTTTTAAAGGTTTTAAAACTATTTAAAAATCTCAGTCTGTGTTCTACCTGTGCCAACCGCAATGACACAGCTGCTGTCTATAGACATTTTCATAAATATTCACATGGTTCCCTTGCAGGTCTCTTGGCACTGCTGGCCAGCCTGGTGATGCAGCCAGTGGTAGATGCAGCACCTGTGGGGACCGGGGACTCCTGGATGACCATCCAGCAGCTGCTATGGCCCTACACAGGACTCCGACACAACGGACAGCCCCCAGTCTAACCCCGGAGACCCGGGGTGGATGGTGTTACTGCCCATCTGCACACTGTGGTGGGGATGAAGGAAAGTACAGTGTACAACTCCTGAGCAGAAGCTGTTGGGATGTTTACTGGTGCCTGAAGATTCCTAAACCGAGACTCTCATTAACAGCGCAGGCCAGGCCTCAGGGGATAGTTAACCCTATGGAGGACTTTTATACATCACATCACGTTTGCTAAATTAATGTGTGTTTGTGTGTATGTGTGTGTCTGTGTTTTAAGAGCAGAAGCAATTACACGTGGTTTACGGTGCACTGCTCAACATCCTTAACACATCCATGATCCATTTTTCCTATCAGTGCTGCTGGCATATGTCTACTCAGAACCCAACACCATCTGTCAAATCAGAATTGATAATCATCAGAGCTGTCACAACTTTAACCAATCATGTCATAACTTTGTCAGAATGATTGCAGTGATTCACAAAGTCATGCATTGGACCTTTTGTGCAGTTTTCCATTGACAAACATCATGGACAATGCCTCTGATAGTGCCACATGGCTTTTTAACACATTTTATGCACTAGAGGAAACAGGTGACTGCCAGGACATTTTATAATTTTTCAGTCTATAAACACTGGTAATAAATCTTAAATTTTAAGTGTTTTTTAAATTTTTGAAATCTATATTTATGAGTTAGTTCTGAGTGGGGAGATGTTAATATCTGTTTATTTTTGTTAAGTTATAATTCTACATTGTTACAGTCTTCACACCAAAGGTTTTTTTATTTTCTCTGAGTTCTTGCTGTGGTTGTCACCGTTTTCAACTTCGTACACTTTTGTATGTTCTAAAGAAGATGCGTGGAACTTTGCACAAATAAAGTAGCTGATTCTACAATAGATGTGTGTTCTTATGTCCATCCAAATGCACATTTTAAATGTCTTTATTTTCAAATTCACACAGGTTATGAATACATCAGGGGTCTGGTGGCACAGAGCAGGCTCTGTACTGCATCAACAAACAGATAATTGCATTCTCTGGTCCTAGCTATGCCATCAATGCTCATGCTGTCCTGGAGCATGTGGATGAAGGTGGAGTGGATCTCACTGCCGGGGTAATGGTCTGCAGAGAAAACCTTGCTTCTCTCTGTGATTTCCAGCTTCTGACTCCTCTGAGCACCCAACAGATAGAGGCTCCACGAGCCCTTTGGCACAGGGGCTGGGCCGTGGTGCTCACACACCTGGCAGAGAAGAGGAAGTACAAATAAAAAAGGAGAAATTCAAAGTTATTTTTTTATTTTGGATGGGGGGGGAGGGGGTTCTTTTAAACTGCTGTAGTTTCATCTCTGGTCGGTCCACTCCACAACCATAGCCCAGGCGCTCCGTGTATGAGAGATACAGCACTTATCTTTAGACTGTAGCACGAACTTCACTCTTCCTCATTATGAAAAGATTACATCTCTCTGCCCTTTATTTCCTGAGCATGTATAACAAATCTGCTTGTGTTACGGACACCCAGGTGGCACAGTGAACTTCTGGCTACAGTGCAACCCTTGTTGCTTAATTGACCACACCAAATCGTTTGTCACAGTGCCAGGGCGAAGTGATTTAAATGAACCTCATGTGCGTGTGGCAGACTTGCATTCCACAGTGGGAGAAACAAGGAAATAAGGGATAGGAATACTAGATTAAATAAGCTGCATCCGTGTGTAAGCAAAAATACCTGCATGACCAGATGCTGAGCGTCACATTTGGCATTCCACTTGCTCCACGAGAATGCGCAAGCAGAGGCAAAGAGGGCCATCTGTTCGTAGGCAGCATGTTCTGTGAGTGGGTCCTGAAGAAGAGATGAACCGCACAGCACAGTTACAACGCTGATATACAGTAAAGTGCTGGTAGTTATTCATCCAGTACAATGGTTCGTTTGAGTAGGGTTTTTACAAGTAAAGCTAAGTATCTTAGCACTGTCTTTGTGACATGATGTTTGCATGCTGGTAGTGGCGTTTAGCTTAATACACTGCTGTGTCTAAGCATAACCTCACAGCTGCAAACAGGCCTGTAGACTCAAGCTATGTCCTAATTCCATACTACATACTAATTCTATACAGTTAATGCTACATTCCTGTTGTCAGTGTACTGGTATGCAGTATGGATAGATTTGGCACATGGCATTAAAACAGCTGCTCCAAACGTTGTGCAAAAAGGTTGGAAGCACTATGATGACAGTGTGTTTCCAGCCTAAACGATGTATTCTTTAAATAGTGATGCTTTGAAGGTAGTGGATAACATGTTATATCCAACTTCAGTTCAATTAAATGTGTTATTTATCACATAATCATAAAAGAACAATCATAGTGAAAAGCATTTCCGTGAACTCCACTAAGTTAATAAGCATAATAGTAGTATAATAACAGTAATTAAGGCATAAATAGTGCTAGGCAGTGTCTTTATTTAAAATCCTAGCGCCTGCCACTCTTACGCTGATGTGTGGATACATGCAGACACGCCACACTGCGATACTGTTGTCATTCAATACAGCATGCATAACCAAATAAAGCCAAACCCAGCTTGAATATCTTGTTTTCCTAATCTAAAAGACAAGAAGTAAAAGATGCAGACCTTGCCGCAGTTGCTGACGTATTTGTCCGTGTACTCATTCACAAAGATGTTGATCCCGGCGTTGAGCATGGCTCTCTGCAGAGCGGGGCTGGTCATCCACTTTCCTATGAGGTGAGACAGACCTCTGTCTTGCTCTGACAGCAACATACACTGATTGCCCTGTTAGTCAAACAGGCACAAACACAACTTATAACACTCTGGCTACATCTCCTGATTAATTCTTCTGTTATGTGCATACACTACTCTCCATTTTCTAACCTGGATTGTGATACTGAGGTCAATGAGTGCCCCGTTGATGGTAAAAACAGCAGAGTCTTGGCCCGATGGCCTGAGTTCCCAGCTCTGGAAGGGAAAGTTGACATAAGTTTCCTGCATCAGCACAAAGGCCTGGAAGGAGTCCATCTTGAAAGAGATCTTGGCCTCTTCCTCCTCATATAAGATGTCTGTGATACCATCCATCCTCCACTGCTTTCCTGGAAGAAAAAAAAACAATTTCAATGCCCATGAAATTTTCTGCCATTCAAAGGTTTTTCAAAAACAGGAGGGTATTATATAGCATGTGTTACTGTGTGTCCTACCTGCAGCATCCCAGCGAGCCACTTGGGGAGTTTCCAAGAAGACAACAGAATCTGGCAGTGTCACAGACACACCAACAGGAGGGCATGTAAGAGCCTCTTTGTCATCGGCGTTAGAATTCTCCATAGGATAGGGGAACACCTGCAGCCCTTTGTTCAACACCTGGAAAAAAACGGATTGAGAGTTTGGCTTTCTGCTGGGTCTGGTGTCAACAGCCAACACTGAAATTGTTTTCGAATTACCTGTCTAATTTCCCAGCCATTGACATGGTGAGCTTGTGGCGGCAGGTGAAACACATCATAATAGTAGACCCCACCCAGAGGTGTGTACTGCATTAAATCCACCACCCGGACACCATGGTCCATCATTGGTAGCTGCACTGGGGGAGAAGTCAAGTCCCCCTCTTAACAGAGAAAAACAGAAGAGCTGTTTTATTCTGCTTTTGTCTTTCTAAACTAAATGACTGATATAGACAGATGTAGATGTATGGTGTTAGTCTGTGTATTAATAGACCTGTCAATCATTTTGAGCGACACCCAGTGGTATCACAATCCTGTGTGGTCTTTTTGTTTTCATTTGGAGTGTCATGCAGAACATCTTACCATCGAGTGCCTCCATCTCTGTCTGTACTTTGCTCCCTCGTTCCTCTGTAGACTTTGCGCTACTTTTCCTTGACCGTACACTGGCTGCACTCTGTGACACACAAACGGCAATCATGAAATATCACAGTGAATTTAGAACAAGAACACTTCCTTTCATCTTACCTTCCGCCCTTCAGACCCTGCAATGGACTGCACCTCCTCGTCCACCCTCTGCTGCTGCGTCTCGTTGTCCACCTTCACCTCCTTGTCTACTTTTGTCTCCCCCTGCTCAGGTACAGCTGTGTCTGCGGGAATCTCCTCTTCACCCATAAGAGACCTGAGACCAGGCCGATGAGGAAAGACAAGAACACAGGGGATCACAAGAGGATGTGATTAGTATTACCATCATTATTACTACTGTAGAAGTATTTGTAGTGTTAGTCATATTAGAGCACTATCAGACCTGTGGCTGGGTGTGTGTATTCTCAGGTGAGTCATCCTGGCCAACGAGGACAGGTGGTCATAACGTGTGTGGAGGATCCGTACAGCGATACCACTCACAGCCAGCTGTTTGGGAAGCTCAAATCCATGGCCTACCTCTTTGAAGGTTAAACCTTTAAACCTGAACAGATCAGTTAGAAACAAAGAGAGATATCTGATACTTGCAGTTCGTAATAAATATAAATGTTCTTTCTATTTAAGGTAATATATTTCTTTGTAATATCCAGAGCAAAGTAAAGTATGAATGAAATCTACCCATTATGAATTTCAGTACACCCGTACAATCTATTTGTACCTTGGATTCTTCTTGAGGTTGGCCCAGAGACACAGTGTAATGTTGTCATCTTTGACCACAGTCTGCATGTTGCCTGTCTCAGTGTCGATGTTCGCATTGGCCCTCTGTGAGGAGGGAGACACACAAAAAATCAGGAATGGTCACACAAAGTGTATTGGACCCTACAAAATACTAAAAGCAGCCCTGACTCTTGTACCTTGAGGGTGTCCTCAGTGGTGAGGATGTGTTTAGCGTGGATCAGCTCCTGCAAATTTATAATAGCCTCCTGGTACTTCTGGCTTTCTTGTGGATTTGTAGCTTCTCTGAGTAGAACTTCCAGCTCCTCGATCAGCTATAAGAGAAAACAATTACAGTACTTGCTCAAAGACTAGCATGCAACACTTGGACTTGCAGGACTTGGCATAACTCCTGATCCCCCCACTTTTAAATGGACAATTTATAATGCAATGACTTTTGTGGAACTTTCTCAAACAGGCTTGTTTTGGGTATAAGGCACAATGGTAATGATAATATAAAGTGAACAGGTAATACTTTAAAATATCAAAATAGATAACTTTCTTAATTGATCATTATAACTGGAGTCAATTTACTCTGCATTGATTTATCCGCTAAATGTTCACACACATACACAAATCCACATTAAATACACACCTGTAGAGCGACCTTACACTGCTTGAGCACGAGTGTGATGTTGATCTCTGGGTCATCTCTCCATAGACTGATGTACTTGTTAACATCCTGCTGTACTGACGGGTCTGGGGTATCATCAGACTGCATGTATTTCTCCCACTGGACACAAACAGACACAAATATCAGCCAGGGGAAATCTGCTAGTGTGATGCTCTGAAGGAAGATTAGATGGACTTATTATTTTGTAGTTTTGTAGTTGATTCTGTCAGAATAGGCACAGGACAATCTGATCATTGGTAACAATACATGTGTCAGACATCCTGTATCTTCTCCCTCTTGCTAAATGACTGACACAGACAAGAACAAACACCTTGACTCTCTCCACAGTATCAGTTTTCCATTTGGTTACTGCAGTATGATTGTCCTCCAGGAGGTGGCGGAGTTCGTTCAGCTCATCTTCTCTGCGCTCTTGGTCCTGTCAGCAGAAGACAATCATGAACACTGCGGGGCAGTATGCCCACACTCAACACAGCAGTGAACATTTATTGTGTTCTTACATAAAGAGCAGTCTATTTTAGTGTTTGCAGTTCTGGACAGCTGAATTTATCCTAAAAAAATCAGCTATTGCACACTCCATAGTATCATTTACATCACAGTCATTGGACACGACTGACATGGTATTATATTCCATCGGGGCATATTACCTTTAACTCAAGTATTTCTAGCTCCTTCTCCTTTTTCTCTCTTTCCAGTCTTTCCTGCTCTTCTTTCTCCGCTTGCACCTTCGCTTCCTCTATAAAGTAAAAGCACACATCATCATCATCATCATCAGTTTCCTGCAGACTTTCATATCAACCAGTACATCATTTCACCCCAGTTTTGGTGAGAGACAAATATGTGGATTACCTTCCTCTCGCAGCCTTCTCTCCTCCTCTTCTTGCTGCAGCTTCGCCTTTTGAGCCTTGTTTAGCTTAGGTCTCTTTTTGGATGACTTAAAACCAGAAAAACAAATCAGTTTTTCACAGGGGGAGCTCACTACTACATGTATAGCTGGAAAAGGGTACATTACTGAGAAGAAGATTGGGTAAATGACAATCATAGTAGGGTGGTAAGCACTATGCCTGACTGCATTTATCTATAACATATTTATGATGGTCAGATTCATGTGAAATGAACATTATATATGTGCTGACTGACTTCTGCTCATACCTTTCCTCTTGGGCGCCTATTACTCACAGGAGAAAACATAGAGAGAACATTTTAAACGGTTCAAGGCACCGGGTAAGAAACTATTGGCGAGAAAGAGCGTCAAAAGTTAGGAATCTACCTGCTAACGTGAAAGCTACGCTAACATTTATTATAGCATTGCATTGGTTGGTTATCTTTAGCCTTACTCTGAATGTTTTGTAACAATTAATTATAGTTGGCCGTTTAAGCCACTTCAATATGACAACGTTTGAGGCCAAACAAACGTTTCTCCAAAGTTTATTGGAGAAAAAGTGTAAAAACTCACCATGCTGAAACAGCTCTGTAGCGTCCAGGTAACCATAGAAACTCTTGACACATGCGCGGTCGTCTGTTTTTATTTGCGACATAATGAAACGACATACGGCTGTGTGTAACGTTAATGCTGGGCTGCCACCGTTAGTCAAAGGGCGGACAAAGGAGAGAAGACGTTTCTTTATCATATCACCGCTTAAATATACCCTCTCGACAAAGCAACTCGTGTAAATATGAACTCGCTGTTGTTTTCTGGTGACTTCGTGTAATAAATGCTAACAAACATGCTAGCTATTCGGCTGCAGCTAGCTAATTGTTTAACGTTACTGTATTTGTATCAGGGCTCAGTCTGCTGCTGTTGTCTCTCTCTCTCTCACTCACCTAATGTTTCTGTCTGTTATTCGTGTCGTTTCAGAAGTGTCAAAGGTCACCTCGTTTCTGACATGGCCAACCCTTTACGGGGTGAGGTTATCAGGCTTTACAAAAATGTAAGTGATGCAGACCTCATACACACACAGTTCGCCTGTGTCCTGTGCTGCTAACGCTCTTTAATACGTTTCTCATCCTTCCAAAAGCTGCTGTATCTTGGCCGTGAGTACCCTCAGGGATCAGCTTATTTCAGAGAGCGCCTGAAGTCAGCTTTCATGAAGAATAAAGACGTGACAGACCCTGAGAAGATCAAGAAACTGGTGGCCCGTGGAGACTTTGTCATCAAAGAACTGGAGGCTCTCTATTTCCTCAGGAAATATCGAGCCATGAAGAAGAGGTATTATGAACCAGAAAAATAATCACACTCATAAACAGCACCAAATGATCCTTCTGAAATAGACTGTCAAGTGTCGATATGTATTATCATATTAGGGAACAGTATTAATGAGATGGAAACACGCAATAACAGTTACTTTTATACAAAAAAAACAGACTTTTCCTCTGCCATCTGTAAGAAGTGCCAGATCATGAACGTCCTTTTTTAATATAAAAGATGCACCTTAAAGCTAGTGTTTTTAAATCACAAATACTGTATATATGTTAATATATCATGTTGCCCTCAATGTTACGTCCTCAATCGAGTTTAACGTCCATGTTGAACAGGTCAGATCATGACTGTTGTCAGGGTTCATAGGTCAGACAGTCGTAGGCCTGCACCTGGTCTTAAATAAATCAGACTGATTGGATCATGTTGTACAATGTATTTCGTATTTCAGTGTATATATTTGTAAATACATGGTCAAACTGAGTGAATGTACATGACTGTGTATCAGAACAATATTTTAAAAACAGTGATGTCTCATAATAAATGAATCTAAAAACACAGCAGTGAACTCTTTTACTGTCATCGCTTGTATGAGAGTTGCAGGTGTGGATGCTGCCTTTTTGTAATTCCACCTGAGAGTTATGGAAGACAGGACTGGGGTTGCCAGATAATTTTTTCTCCTTGATTACTGTAAGGTCAAGGCTTTCTGTCGGTCTCATGACCCAAAGAGGGAAACACTCAAAGCAGATGTCATCAGTTCTGAATATTATTTTTACTTTTTATGTTGTTTAACTGCTGCAGCACTTTAAAGACTTTAAAGAAGTCAGAATAAGCATTATTTATCTGTAAACATGCTGACTGAGTTTCCCACTGGTAGCTGTTATGGTTTCAGTGAAACTGAAGTAGAGGTGGGGTGTGATCAGCTTATCACAGGGCTGGCACATATACACAGACAAACATTCACACTCACATTCATACCTTCAGACAGTTTAGACGAACCTGACCTGCATGCCTTAAGACCGTGGGAGGAGACAGACACAAGGAAAACATGCAAACTCCACACAGAAATGCCTCGTCTGGAAGGTACATTTAAACATATGACTGCAGTGATAGTTCACATTGTAACAAATTGACATTGCTTGTATTAGACTTTAGAAAAACTTGATTTAATCCAGAAATTATATTACAAACATTAGACACAACAGTTACATTTCACGAAGGAATACTTCTTTTCGTTATGTCCAGCTCAAAGTCGCAGAAAGCGGGGTTAGTGCTGCCAAATTTCTTCTCTCTGTCCCTCGTCAGGTCAAGCTTTCCTGTCCGTCTCATGACCTTAAAAGTGAAGCGCACAAAGCAGAAAATCAGCGGCTGTTTTTCATATTAAAAATTTGAAATAGTTTCACTGCTGCAGCACTTACTCTGTCTTTGAAAAATTTGACGAGGTGATAAAGAGTTGTGTCTTCTTTCATTAACGTAAGCCTTGACTCCACCTTCAGCTTCCAGCCTCCTGAAATTTACATTAAGAGTGCATCAAGGTTATTACAATACAGTAGGTTAGCAAGATCTGTGTACTTTATTCTGTGTACAGACAAATGTCAATTATGCAACAAAATGTCTGTTATTTACCTGTAAACAGGCTGACTAATAGTCCCACACTGATAGCTATTATGGTTCCAATAGGACTGAAGTAAAGGTAGGACAGAGAGTACCAGTAATCTGCCAGCAGAGGCCTGGAGGTGGGAAAAAATAGTACATGTTCAGAAAATATGCCACCATTTTGCATCCTTCTAGGTAAACACTACCCTTACCTGAACAGAGGATGGTAAATAATACCAGACCAGTAATAAGTTACACACTTACTTGACATCAGTGCTGTGTACTGGGCCTGTGGTGTTGGAGGTTGGCTGTGTTGACAGAGCAGTGGAGGTCCAGTTGAGGCTGTCTGTAATGGTGAAGTTACAGCCCTCAGTGGTCAGTGACAGAGGTCTGGTCATTGCAGGAGGCGGAGGGTATATCTGGGCTCCGATGCCCACCCAGAGTGACACAACCAACCCTGACACAAGGCCTGACAACGCTCCCTAGAAGACATTTTGATCAATTAAAAAATGCTAAAATGTCCTTTTCAGAGGAGAATGTGAACGTGAGAAAGTGCTATGATGTATAATGTGGGGAGTTGCGCTGCTAATCTATATAAATCAGATTATTGCTGTTCTTTTTAATATTAGCATGGGTTACTGAAATCACAATAACAAAAAACAGTTACATGAGGACAAGCTTACTTTGGTGTTGGCAAATGGGCAGAGGATACCCAGTGTAAACAGGCCAAGTAAAGGACCTCCAATGACTCCAAATATACTGACAGCTGCCTGTATAGAGAAGCAAACGACACTTAAGTTGCAAGTTTCATTCCTATTAAAACATGACTGCTAAAGGCTACAACCCCTTTTTTGTTTTGTTTAACCACAGGTTATAGAGCTTGTGCACTAACAGATCCACTCCACCTGCAAGATGCCTCCCATGAGTGAAGCCAGTCCAGCCATTCCAATACATAAAACCCCATATACAAGACCTGAAGACAACATTGGGAAAGAATTTCAAGTTTTAATCCTTAATTAATGGTGCTAGTGTTTAACAATCAACTCATTTAGCTTGAATATTCTGAACACAATCTACTCACTCAGTCCTTTTGAGGTCCAGGACAGGTGTTTCTCAGACATGTTTGTGTACGGTTTGATCAGGTCCTCCACTGTCACCGCTGCCAGTGCATTGATGCTGGAAGACACTGTGCTGAGGTTGAAATGACAATAAAATCATACACTATACATACTAAAACCTTTTCAAATCTCAGTGTGTGACTTGAACCTGTTGAATAAAATAACAATAATGTCAAGTCCTGTATTAACCTCAGAGATCCACTATATGCAGCTGCAACAAAAAGTCCAGGAACGCCAGGATAGTCCTTTAAGATATCCATCACCAAATATGGCATCAACTAGAGAGAAAGGGTGACACTGGATTAACATGTGTGATCAGGAGGGTTGGAGTCTCATTTCTTCATGTGTTCAACTATGTATGTTTTGTCAAGACATTTGACCATCAGCCTTGCATCTCTCCATCGTACCTGATCAGGAGCAGAAACCAGTCCAGCGGTCCACGGGTCACAGTTCTTATAAACTGAGAAGAGACACATTCCTGCGAACACTGAGCACAGCAAGATGGACAACAGGCCTAACAGGTTGATGTACAGAGATCTGGAAAAAGGAAGAAAGACACAGCTGGAATAAAACACCTGTCTCACTTCTTCTGGAGACAGGGGACATATTATACCCTTCCCCAGGAAGGCAGAAATGTTTGTTGGTTAGAATGGCAGAACAAGATTCGGCCCTCACTTTTATCCCCAAAATCCCTCAAAACCAAGGTGGGCAGACCCTGAAATGCAATCAAAGGAGCAAATATTGCCATGGTTTATACCCTATTACGTAAATGTCTCAGGACTCACAGTCTGGCATGAGTGATGCTCTTGCAGGCGATGTATCTCTGAACCTGGGCCTGGTTGATCCCATAGATACTGACCCAGACAAATGTCCCTCCGATGATTACGGTCCAAAAAGTGTGTCTTCTCAGAGGGTTTGTGTCAAAGCTTGTGAGACAGAAAAAGATGGCAAACTTGAAAGCTTAAAGGTAAACGTTTTTTTTAATTGTTGCCAGAAATTATTCATCCGTCTCCAAGTTCAGGGGCTTGTCCCTCGAACAAATACCATTCACAAAGATGTGTTCCTTTAACATACTTGAAGGTAAGGCTGAGAGGCTCACATAGACCAAGAGTAATGGTGTATGTAGGAGGTCCTTGTGAGCATTTTATAGTTGGTGGATTAAACTTGAATTCAACTTTTCAGCACCATGGAGAGAGACAGGCCATAAACACAGCAGAGTGTTTCTCAAAGAATAGTACTGTACTAAAAAAACACTATGTACTAGTATGGTGTATTAATATGTTCACATCTAGTCTCAGAGGTCCTCACTCACACAGGGTGGTTCAGAGTCTGATAAAGATGGAAAGAAAGTATCACACATGTATACAGGCCTTGCCCTGCCCCTGGTTTAACCTGGGGAATGTTCAGTTATTTCTCGGAAGTCCTCCCATGATGAGGAATCTGACCTTTATATTAGCTGCAAAGATTATCAACAAAAATTATCACAGAAACTTCTCATTATGAAGAAAATGCTAGTTACAGCTGACCCTTCTAACAGGTCACGACTGCAGGATAAGGCAAGCTGTAAACTGTAGTCACTTGGAGGAAATCAAAATACAAAATATAGTAAAAAGTTTAACTATATAAATATATCCATTCAACTCTACTGAAATATACTCACTCCCAAATGTTGAGTCTCCCTCCTTGTTGTGAATCAGAAATAATTGGCAAGACTCCACCTTGTAAGACCACAGATCTGATGATGACAGACAGGAAGCCTGCAAGCATGACACCAAGCTGGAGGGGGAAATTTTGATAATTTAAGGTTTCTAACATAATCTCTGTTTTTTTCTGTCCCATTATTAGTTCTGATTTCACCAGTTTATTGCACTTAAACTATTGTACATGGATAAGACATTATTCTAAAACAAAGTCAAAATGTTGGTGTTTTAGATCAAATGTGGTTAATATGTTAAAAATAGTCATTACATATTAATCACATTTTGTTTTGTCAGCTGTTGTGTATTAAACAGTAACAACCACACAAAGGTATGACACACGCACTGTAATCCATGACTTGACAAGCCAGTTAAACTCTGAATTCCCTCACAAATCTGAAGAATAAGTACCTACCTGAAACACATCTGTCCACACCACCGCCTTCAAACCACCCTGTAACAGTGTAGACCACAAACAGGTGTTTTGACCAGGGAAAACACTTACTTAAGGTAAGTTAATACTGACCTTAAATATGTCAAGTATTATATTGCATATTAGTTTATGCACAGCAGATTCCAGATTTTGTTACGTACCATTGTACAGTAAAAGGTACAGACCACGCCTGTGGAAATAACTGCACCCCATAGATCCATACCAGTTACTGCAGAGAGAGGGAGAGTTTTAGACATACTCGACAGAGCAAAACCAAGCAGCTTTAAGTGCCCTTACACAGGAATGTTTCATCGACCTGACCACTGTGGACTGAAAACAGCATACCTTGGTTTAAAGCTAGAGCTGGGGCATAGATGACGATTCCAGTGTAGAGGATCTGTGACAGACATAGTGAATTAATACAGACATAAACGAGGTGTCAAAATTGCTGTTTTGCCCTCAGCGGTCAAAGCCCCGTCATTATGCGTTGACCTGCTTCTTACTCACTGTCTGTACAATGAAGAGCACAGTTCCCACCAGACGTGTTGCTCTGTTGAAACGCAGCTCCAGATACTTGGCAGAGACATAACAGAAAGGTGAGACGAATTTGTCATAATTAAGTTCTAATAATTTATTATCACATATTGACCACTAGCCTTGCTTTATGCAAAACTAAAACACACTTTAAAACCATTCTACAATACAACGCACAACTTATAAAATACAGTTTCCTATAAGAAATCAATTGATATTACAATAGATGAAGCAAAATGGGAAACTTTAATACAAAACAAAATAGAAAACTTTACGCCAAGCCTGCAGTTTAATCTATACAGCAGCCTGCAGCCCTGTACTCTCTTTACAACAAACTTGTGCTGGTGTGGAACCACCAGCAAACAAATGCAATCTATGTGTAACAGCTATGAGCCAGCTTTCCCAGACCCATGTCCTCTTATCTTTACCCGACTCTATTTCAACATACCTTTTGGAGCCCCTACTGATGTTTTCACAGTAAGACAATAGCAGTGTTGATCAGTTTCTCTGGTATTTCACAGGTACATAGAACACACAAGTGTTAATCTAAAAACCAAACCGCACTCACCTCATATGTGCTGGTGATTGCCAGCCTGTAAAATACTGGGAGAAAGACCTCAGATGTGACCAACATTGTCAATACATAGGAAAGACTGTAAAATCCAATACTGGCTCCATAACGGTATACCTACAGAGGAATGATATAAATTACCAGTAGTAATGTTCTCTGTGATTTTGGCAAAATTATCTAGTTATCTAATTTATTTTTTCTATGCACAAATTGCAATTATATTTTCTGTAAATGAAATGAATAATTAAAAAATTTCTCCATGAGTTACCTTTATAGTTTAACTTACCTCGGCTGGATTGGACAGCACTGTGATGGCTGACATAAAGCTGGCGGTCAGTGACAGAGCGACAGGCAGGGCCGTCAGACTTCGACCCCCCATTAGGAAGTCCCCTGAGTTTCTCTGGCCCCTGTCGGCCCAGGCATAATAGACCCCAACTGCAGCGGACACCATGAGCATGAAAGCAAACACCAAATAGTCTGCTATCACAAAGGAGCCAGACACCAGAGAATCTCCTGACATGTTGGTGGGAGTCAGATCAAAACTAAAAATTATTCAAACCGTGCAAGGGATTTGGCACTCAGAGGAAAAACAGTTAGTCCTGTATGAACTGAATGAAGAAGTCCTGATACATCACCTCCTGACTCTGACGGAGCTGAGTGCAGCACCACAGACTGAAACCTTTTATGTGTGTGTGCGCGTGTGGTGTGTGTGTGTGTGTGTGAGAAAGAGGGGGGGGGGAGACAGGTACATGTGAAGTCAACAGGCGAGGCGAGTGAATTGTTCACCTGACCACAAGATAAAAGCTATCATCAGTCCAGACCTTCACACACGCACACACACACACGCACACACACACTTTTTTTAATGAAACAATAAATTAGATCTACCACATGTTAATCATACATCCAGACATGTTGCAATGTCAATCCATGGCCTACAAACACTCCCATATAAATTCCCTCCATATCTGTGATATCAGCTCAGTTCCCACTCTGTGAACAGTTTAAATATTTTTATGAAGCTCTTTTGAGAGTTCTTATCTTCCAAGTGTTCCCTATCTTTGCAATATGACCACTTTTTATATTTCCTTGTACACTTACAAAAGATGTACTAAGTTGAGTGATTCTAGACAATATGAATAAGCATAAAATAAAATAACTGAAACAAATAAATGGAAAAACAGCAGGGACGAGCAAGATTCGCATGTGTCTACAAACTGACCCATTTTCTTTAAATTTAGTTTTAGTTACACTGACTATCGTCTTGTCTGTGCGCTGTCTAGATCACAGGAGATACTAATATGGAAATGCTAACGCTAATGCTAATAATGTAAGTTTATGGGTTATTCAAAACTTGCAAAACATAACGAGGTAATGTTTGTCTTTTCTCTAAATACGGTGAAAATATGTTTTTGTTGTCTAATTTCTCTTGTTTAAACCTCTTGCTAGCAAAGAGAAACGAAGTCGGAAGCAGGGCGACGTGAAGCCTCTAACGAAGGCGGAAGTGAAGGCGGCACTTCTCCCGCCTCTTCGCTTCTCTTCGCACCACGCGGAGTTAAAAAAAGAATCCCAGAATGCTTTGCACAACATGGCTGCGCCCTGCTGTCGGCGTGTGTGTAAACAGTTGTAGTCAACAGGAGGAACAAGTTGTAGTTTTCATGAATGAACTAAATGAGTAAACGACGACCGTTGGAACACAGTTAATCTCTTTACAAGCAACGAGGCAAAGATGAAGATTAAATCCAAGTCTTCGTATCACAAATCTGAGAACACCTACAGGGTGAGAGTCCAGAAACACACCGCAGCATGCTAAGAGAGACTCGGGGACAAAGTTAAACACACAGTTGTATAAGCGTAGTAACAGTATGTTAAATGGATGTTTTTATGTGCAGCTTATGGCTAAGAAAGTAGAGGCATTCATTGTTAATTTCACTCAGATAGCACAGGCTAATGGTTGCTATCCAACATGACATTCCTAATACAGTTGTTATTACAATGTCGTTCGTTGTCTCTCAGCTCTGGCAGGTGATAAACTCTTCTGCTGTGTCTCTTTTAGTTTCTCACTTTTGCTGAAAGACTTGCCAATGTCAACATCAATGTCATCCATCGTATTGACAGGACTGGATCTTACGCAGAGGTTTGTGCAGTCGCTGATGTTGAATATCATGTTTTTAAGGTTTCCAGCTGATAATGACATGTTTGGCTCTTTATGCAGGAAGTAGAAACATACTTCTCCGAGGGACTGACAAAATGGAGAGACCTCAACTTGACAGAGCATTTCAGTATGTATATACATAATTTGCTTTGTTGTCGCCTTATAGTAAGTGTTATTACATGTTATGAGCAAAAATAAATGAACTTCTCGGCTATAATGGATGTCTTTCCTCCACAGCTACATTTCTGAAAGAGGTTTCCAACAAAAGCCAGTCATTCAACATGCTGGTTTTCCATCAGAAGTCGATAGTGGAGAGTCTGAAGACGCACCTGAGTGTCAAAGACAGTCTGGCCTATCAGCCACTGCTGGAGTAAGTTGTCTCTGTTGTTCTGCTTGTGTTTACCAGAGGTGCAAAATAGTTGTTGAATTACCAGGTCATGCAGGTGATACTAGCTGTAGTTTAAGGGTGACTCCAATCAGCAACTCCTCTTTTTCTTCTTCCAGCCTTGTGGTGCAGCTCGCCAGAGACCTGCAGACTGACTTCTACCCCCACTTCCCTGACTTCTTCATTCTGATCACCTCGCTGCTGGACACCAAAGACACGGAGGTGCTGGAGTGGGCTTTCACCTGTCTCTCCTACCTCTACAAGTACCTGTGGAGGCTCATGGTGAAGGACATGAGCAACATCTACAGGTGAGAAATAAGATGAGAGAGAGAGCTTTTCCAGGTGAATCTGTTTATCAAGATGGTGGAAATGAATAACTCCTTTCTCTGGATAGTTTGTACAGCACGCTGTTGGAACACAAGAAGGAGCACATCCGCAATTTCGCAGCAGAGAGCTTCTCTTTCTTGATGAGAAAGGTGAGCAGATGTCAAACATCAGCTTGTCTCTTCCTTGTCTTGTTTTGTGCCTTTTTTAAAGGTAATGATAAAATGACGTCTCGTGTGTCACACAGGTTCCAGATCTTGATGCCCTGCTGAGTTATGTGTTCTCAGATCTGCAACAGCACCCCGACAAGGCAGAGGGAGCGGGTCAGCTGTTGTTTGAAATGTGCAAAGGAGTCAGAAACATGTTTCACTCCTGCGCTGCAAATGTGAGTTTCTTTCCAAGGAGTGTACGCACTAAAAACACTTTGCAGAATGCCATGTGTGGCACAAAGTGTTACATGTTAAGTAGAGTTAAAGTTAATGAAATGGTTTGATGTGATCTGGGTTTTCTGTTTCTCTCCAGGCTTTCCCTATAGCTTTGCGTAAGCTCGGACCCACAACCAGCCCAGGAGTCTCTCTGCCGTGGGACACTGTTAAGGATGCTCTGGATCACATGGTCCAGGCCGCAGCCACTCACGTTGACAGAGAACACCTCCTGGTTTTGTGGGAGTCCTTACAGGTGGGCTAGATGTCCGACTTCTTTCACTTTCTGTCAGAACGGACAAACACCGTTGGGTTTTCCCCGCCTTGTGTCTGATGGTGGTGTTTCCCCATGTGCAGGTCAGTGTGGTGGAGGTCCTGGGTGTCATGGAGGCAAAAGGAGAGGAAGCAGACCAGGCAACAGAGCAGCTGGAGAGGCTGCTGTTCATTCTCCACACACTGGTGTCTCACCGGGACGGAGCCAAGATCACCAAGCCGGAGGCTGTCTGCCAGGTAGGAGGAGAACACCAACCTCCCCTTGAAGTCACAATGACGTCTTCTTAGTGTTTCTGACATCTTATTTTCTCCTGCCCACAGGCGGTGTTGCGGCTGACTCAGAGCTCGTCTCTGTCGGCTTCATGTTCCCGTCTGCTCCTCCAGATCACCTCCTCTCTGCTCCTCGGGGAGAACATCACTCTGCCCAATGCGCTCATCCAGGAGACAGTCCAGAAGGTGTGTGTTTGTGTTAAACAGGAAAAAAGAATGAGACATCTGTTTGTTTGAGAGTTTTGTACATGTGCAGGGTGTTTGTGTGTATACATGTGCCTCTCTGTTTCCTTCACAAGGTGTTTGGCAGCACAATGGGGCAAGACCTGATACTCGAGTTCACCAAGGAGATGTTCACCATGAAACAGTTTGAACAGGTGAGTTATCGCTGGAGTGACATATCCAGTATTTTCCTCTGCGTCTGTCGAACACTAACTTTTCTCCCCATCCCTCTCCTTCAGCTCTTCCTCCCGACCCTGTTGCGCTTCACCGCTGGGTTGTTAAGCTGTGGCGATCCCCTGTCTCGCCACTGTGGCCTGGATGCACTGGTCAGTCTGATCCTTGCCAAAGCCCCACCCCCCACAGACGGCTCCATGGCCTTTGAAACCTACCCGCTGCTCTTCACCGGACAGACCACAGGGTGAGCTACTACAGTGCACATCAGATATTTTATGTTTTATATATTAAATCCTCTTCTCCAAGAGGTAAACATGTTTTTCTCCTCCAGCAGAGTGTTTAGCAGTAAGGAGGCAGGTGCGACCAGCAGTACAACGTCAGAGCAGCCTGCAGTGCCAGAGCTGGTGCTGTCTCTCATCAGATTTCCTGATGGGGAGAACCAGTCCATCAGTGACCTGTCACTGCCCTGGGCCGCCCTGGTGCTTCTGCCACACCTCAGGTAACACACAGTGTAATCTGAAAAGCGTTTTCCTCACTAAATGTGTTAATAATATAGGAATAAATCAGGTTTATTAAGATTTTGATATGGAAAGTCAGAGAAAAATGTGATATAAGTAATAGACACAGGAGATAAAATCCTCAATCAATACATACAACAATACAATGAACATATACACATCAATAATTATAAAAGTAATTCTGAAAAGGTGAGTTTTGAGTGTTTTGAACATAGACAGGTCGGTGCAGTTTCTGATTTGTTTGAGGAGAGAGTTCCTCACACACTCACATACATTGCATTAATGAATAAATCATAAAAGGTGAGACTGATGTATTATATTTATTGTACTGATCTGTTGCATTTATGTTTTTTTTTTTGTTTTGTTTTATCCTTCAGGCCTCTCTCTCCAGCGAGTGTCGTTCCTGCTGTGACTGCTCTCTTAAACCACCTCCTGTGTGAGATTGAGACAGACAAACTGGGAAAAGGTTTGTTTTCTTTTTCTTATTTTAGGCATATGAATACCAACATGTTCATGGCAATTAAAACATTATTTATTAGAGCTTAAATAAAAGTATTAATAGCAGTCCTTCCAATTATAGTAATAGTAATAATAGATTAGTAGTAGTAGTATTGGTACGATATGAAGTTAAAAATATCACATATTTGCTTGCAATAACTTTTCAAACACAAAGATTTTCTTCACTTTGCACTTTAAATTGAATATATTTGGCTTTTCAGATATTCTGTCAGACAAAATAACCTATTTGAAGGCTTTTGGGCTGCAGGAACTTAATGGGCACTTTAACATGTTATCGGCTCAGAGATTTAAAAAAAAGTGTGAAATTAGAACAGAGTTTTTGAACTGTGCATAAAGTTTTGTTCTTCTCGAGACTGACTGAATCCCCTCTGTCCTGTCTGTTCTCCACCCTCCAGCTGGTCTGTTTGTAGCGAGGCAGGCCATGAGCTGCCTCCTCACTCTGGACGGCTCTGCTGAGCTCCTCTCACTGATCACTGTGGACAAGATCAACTCAATCTTACGGTACGCACTGCTGTTTTTATTGCTCGCTGTTATGACGTGTCTTCATTTCTTGCAGCAGATGGTAAACATCTCTCACTTCCACTGACTATCATGTTTATTCTGCTTACAGGAAGTTTCCCACAGACCTGTCTGCTCTGCTGCTAGGAGACCTGTACTACACCCGTCTGTCACTCAGCGGTGTTTCAGAGCATCTGTCCCACAATGCACTGCTGGAGCTCTACCAGATCCTGCATGCCAACCTCTCCTCCAACATCTCCAAGGTATGTCTGCAGCCACAAGACTTAAACACATTTAATTTACAGAATGTCTAAAGAATAATATGAACATTTTTACCACCAGTGTCACCATGAATTGTTTTCTCTCTCAGATCCGCCTGCTGACTCTGAGGATTCTCTCTCAATTTGAAGCGGAGCTCCCTCCACAGACCGAGGTACGACTGCGATTGTCATCAAACTCGATCAAATATAGGAAAATGATAAGTTCATGTGCTTATTTGTGTGAGTGTGTGCCCCTCTGTCCAGGGTGAGGAGAATGTGGAGGTGCAGCCGGTGTTTGCGGTTTGCCTGCAGGCTGAGCTGGTGCCGGCTTCAGTACAGGACTACAGGAAAAGCTGCTTCACCTCCGGAAACTGAGACACGACCTAGTGCAGCGCAGTCTGCCACAGGGGCCGGCAGCCACCTTCCAGCAGGTACAGAGGAAACACTCCAGACTGTTGTTGCTTCTTCTTTTGATCATTTGGAAACGAGTGACACCATATTGATCGTTTATTCTTGTGATATGATTTCTAGATTATGATTTCTGGTCTTTCTTCCTCCAGGTGCCTCTGCGTTACCTCATCGCAATGCTGTTCATCAACTTCAGGCCACTTTGGGACGCAGTCATTGAACTTCTTGTGTGAGTATAAAATGAACTCAGCTGAAGTGAACACAGTTATGATGCTTTGATTTATTGATTTGTTTACTTTTTGGCAGTTGTGCACATTTTTAAACATGCACAGTACCACCCATTGTTGGCTTTTTACTGCACTTTTGAACACATTGATTCTAAATGAGAAATGCTAACAATATAAACAGAACCCATGCCAGAGGGATGGACAACAAGGATTTCTGGGGGGTCTACCATGAACATCTGGAGATGGTGGCGGGGCTGGCTGGTAAGGGCTGCCCGCTGTCGCATCATATTGTAATGAGTTACAAAGGAATTGTGTCTAAAGTAGATCTTCCTCTCTGCGTTTCATAGAAAAAGAATTGCAGGAGGATGGCGAGGATGATGATGATGAGGAAGGGTTGGGCCTCCAGGGTGAGCCAGGCTGTGACGTTATCGAAAGCGGGGACGTGGGGGTGTTGTTCTTGGAGCAGCTTAAGTTGACCTCTGACCCCAACGAGAGGACAGACTTCCCCAACTTCCGCAGCCTGCTGTGGCGCTCCATGACCCAGTTTCCTGAAAGAGTAGAACCACGCAGCCGGGAACTTAGCCCTCTGCTGCTCAGGTTTATCAGGTCAGTGTATATTTAGGAAAAACCCTTCTCCAGTATTAACTGTGATCTGTGCCAATAGACTGCAAGTATCCAGTCCTGATTTTTCCTTTCCTTTCCCTTTTTGTTGTCAGGAATGAGTTTTACCCTGCCGACCTGCTGGTGGCTCCTACTCAGGACTTAAGGAAGAAGAATGATGCTGCTCTGGAAGAATCTGGGATGGCTGTGGAGGAGGAGGAGGAGGACAGAGATGAAGAGGAGCAGGAGGAGGAAGGAGGCAAACAACAGAGGAAGGCACTTCCAAGGAGAGCTGCTGCCAAGTAAGATATCAGAATCACTCATGTTGTTCCCACCTGCATGTGATAATCATCATGTTGCTGCCCTGTGAGAACTACGTATCTGTTCCCTGTTTTCAGCTTTGTGGCAATGCTTTCTTCAGCTGATCCAAGCCAACTCTGTGGAGGGTTGGCTCGGTTCAACTCAATTCAGTATTAATCCCAGGTTTGGGATCATAGTAGCTCGCAGTCTTCATGTTTAGGAAGTTCAGGAACTTCATTCACAAAAAAACACCTGAGTGCTGAGTGGAGAATTTTAAAGAAAATATAGTGTTGAGATTGTTGATCGTTCTGCTTTGTTTGTCGGACGCACTGACTAGTTATGCTCTGCGTGAGGGGATGTAAGGGGAAGTGAGAAGTGACTTAATTTAAGCCAGATATTTATGTGCTAGTTTGCTTGTTTTTTTATATAGGGTCTTTGTAAAAAATATAGTTGTTACAATACTTGAATTTAGGGACCAATACTGTAGCAAATACTTTTTTTTTTTTTTGTCTTACTTTGAGATATATAAACATGTTTTTCTACAGACCCTTTGGGCTCTGGACTATACAGTAGCTTTGATTGTTTCTTTCTTTTCACTAATAATTGTAAACTCTGTGTTGGAATTGTCTTGTTTCTTACAGACAGCTGATTACCCATCTGAAGGTATTCGCCAAATTCAGCAACCCTCGCTCTCTGTATCTGGAGAGCAGCCTCAGTGAGCTCTATAACGAGGTAATTCAAAAATTTCACATACACATTTTACTGTAAAGTCATATCTATAGACTGTTCAGCGACACAAAAAAGGTTTTGGGAGTTCTGGATGCTTTCTGTTTTAATATATAAATATATTTCAGTAAGTATTAAACCAACATGATCTATTTCTCTCTGTTCCCAGTTGCTGTGCCATCAGGACCAGCAGATCCAGCGAGTGGCGCTGGAGTGTGTCCTCACCTACAAAGACCCCAACATAGTACCATACAAGTAAGAAAACTACCATAACAACCTCAAGAGAAGTGCAGGAAGACAAATATACAGTAATATTTCTCTTGAAGCAACAGTCTCCCATTCTTTGTCTTCCTCAATGGGGTCATTGTGAGCATCTTCGATAGGAATCAGAGCTCTCGTCCTCAAACCTCTATGGTTACAGGCGGAGGAATGTTAACTTCCACCTCCGTGCTGACTCTGCCTGACATCATGCCCTCTATTGTCTGTCATCAAGCTATCTGTTACTGTACCCGTACCTACCTGCAGACAGAGGTGTACTTCCTGGGAAGTTTTGCATTACAGATGCTTGTGTGTGACTCTTTGTTCAGGATGAGGCCGTCACACTGACCTGGTTTCAGTTTTTTTTGTCATGTTCATGATTCCATATTTTATAATGTACAACACGACCTTTCACATTCAGTTGATATGAGTTATTAACTTGATTATCAAATACACATATAGTACCATTATGAGGCTATATAATGGACAGTCAGGACTGTTTTTAACCCAAATTCGAGTGTCTGCCCTGTCTTTGTACATTGAACCTTTATAGACTGTAGATTCTATGCTTTGTATTCCAGCGTTTTGACCTCTGTTTGTGTGTGTGTGTTTGTGTGTGTGTTTGTGTGTGTGTGTTCAGGGAGAATCTTGAGAAACTTCTGGACGACAAACACTTTAAAGAAGAGATTGTCCATTTCAACATTTCCGAGGAGACTGGAGTGGTTGATGCTTCACACAGAACCAAACTCATTCCACTGCTCATGAGGTACTGTGCGTGTGTGTGTGTGCGCATCTGCATGTTTGTGTGTTGTCGTCTTTTACATTTTGTATCTATATTTTGTATGTTTGTCGTCCTGACAATAAGAAGATACCACTCATGTCTGTTGGGTTAGCTTACCTTAGCATAGTTCTGGAAACAGTTAGCCTCGCACAGTCTAAATTTCATATACATTTCCAATATCCAGCATGTCTATGACTCAATAATTAATATGTTATAACTTATTGCTTAAGTCTGCACAAAAACAAAGCGTAAAAACAACAACTTGTGCTTTTACTGGGAGTTATGCACCAGACTACCACTGGTTAGCTTAGCTTAGCATGAAGACTGAAAGCAGGGAGAAACAGCTAGCCTAGCTCTGTCCAAAGTTAATCAGATCAGCCTACTAGCACCTTTTAAAACATGTTTAAGTCAGCAAAGTTGCCTGTTTCCAGCCTTTATGCTAAGCTAAGCTACCTATTTAACGGACAGGCAGGAGAGTAGTAGCAGTGTTTTCGTGTTCTCTCCGTGCAAGACAGTGAATATGTGTATTGTCAAACTGTTCCTTGAACTTGCTATGAACCACTTTCATCATTTTGGGAGTTTTTTTTATTAAAACTGTAAAATAACACACCGTGGTTTATATGTTGGCTAATTAGTTCATAATTAAACTGCTTTCCGTCTGCAGGAAGGCAGAAGCATGCTTTTAAAAAAGAGGAATGTGCTTTTTGTCCCCAGCCAGTCTGTCTCCCGCACTTCCATTGTTGACCTTTGTTTTTATAATGTTGGTTCTGTGTTTCATTCATCCAGCAGTTTGCATGGAATCAGCCTCTTCCTCTGCCGCTGGCTGCTTGATGCCAACATTTTCTAGTCCTTTAGGAAGCTTCAGACGGGCCAGAGATTAATTACTTTGCCCCAAGCTATCTGTTTTATATAAAAAAACAGAGGCCATTTTGATTATTTTCTATTTTACCAGTTAATAATGTACCACAGCTTTACCAGAAGTAACCAACCCTTTGATTTGACCTCTCAGCCCTGTGTTTGCTCTTTCTTCCACAGGATCCTGTTTGGTCGCTTGCGCAGTAAAGCAGGCAGCAAGTTTCAGGGGAAAGCAAGCGCCGCCTCCCGGTCCTCCATTATTCTGCGTTTCCTGGCAGGTTGCCAGGCTGAAGAGCTGGGAATATTCATTGACCTGCTGCTGCAGCCTGTGTGCCATCACAGCCAAGGTCTGTACCAACGTCTGTGGTAGAAAATCAAAGATCTTCTCAGAATGCAAAGCTTAGTTTTTCTACCACAGACAAAAATAATCTTTTTTATATTTATACTTTTATATTGATTCTTAATGTCTTAATTAGTCATTAAATTTCTGGTGACAAAGCAAAATAAAACAAAAAAGGAAAGAAAAAAAATATATACTTTGCTAACATGTGATTGGTGTTTGTCTTTATTTCTGCAGTTTTATAAATAGACTTTATCTTTTTAAAAAAAGGGTTTATATGTTAGTCATGTATCGGTATCTGTATTTGTGACCCTTTTAAAACTAATAAATATACTTAAAAAAACAAAACAAAACATAAATCTTCTCCTGCGTCCTCAGGTTCCTGCCTGGCAGCGGTGGACAGAGCAGTAGCTGAGACAGATCTGTGTGCCGTCCTGCCGCTGGGCCGTCAGCACAGCCTGCTGAACATCATCAATGTGGTGATCCATAAATTGGGCCACCTCATCGACATCTACCTGCCCAAGGTGCTGCAGATACTGCTGTGTATCACCGCCTCGGTGTCCACCGTCCTGGACAACAGGAACCAGGTAATCAGGACAGAGATTATTTGTTGCTTTCTTAAATAGATTCTTTCTTATACAATATAAATTACCAAGATAACTTGAGAGCATCCCAGAAGTAGCAAATTGAATTGGGAAAAATTCATTGATTCTCAGTGTTGAGATCTTCTCCTGTTGTCATCAGCTGCGATCAGGTTGCATCAGTCCTCTGAAGAACCTGAGACGATTCGGCATCCTGAGGATCCAGGACTTTTTTGATGCCTTTGACTCATACAGCTTCAGTCCAGATGAGCTGGACGCTGTCTTTCAGGCTGTGGTCTGGCCTCAGGTACGTGTTGCAAACAACTTTTGTGTTTTTATGTGGGTTTTTATGATGTTTGGTGTTTGTTTGTTTTTGTCCATACAGTTCAAACTCAGAGGAGTTAAAATTTCTTTTTGTGCAGGTGTGTCGTCTGCCCACAGAGAGCCCTTACTCCCCGACCCCTCTGCTGAAACTCATCCATGTGTGGTGTAAAAATGCTAGGTCAGAGTCCCATCACATGCTTATCAATCTACCAGAACATCTTCACCAGTTAATAGTAGTTTTTATCCAAGTTGAGTTAAATGATGTCTGTCTATCTGTCTGTCTCAGGTACTTCCCCCTCTTGGCCAAGCAGAGGACAAACCAGCCGGAGTGTGATGTTCTCCTCAATGTCTTCGCCCTCCTCTCAGCCAAGAAAGCTTCCCCAGTGACCATCGCCATGGTAATGGACATAGCTGAATCTCTAGCAACCACTGAAGACTTTGTCGCCTCAGAGGCGGAGACAGAGCTGAGTGTCAACGGCTGTGTGTTCCCAAAGCCACAAGAGGGTGCTGCAGGTTAGCAGAGTTTGCCTTTCATAAGCATGTTATCCTTAATACAGAAATATATTTCCTAACTCTAGTGTGAGGCTAAGTTAAATGTGCATGTTGTTGCATCTCCTCCAGACTCTTTAAGTCAGGGCTCCAGACTGTTGCTGCCTCACATATCCACCCTGCTGCAGTACCTCAGCGGGGTTGTACGCAACACCGACAGACTCAAGAAGAAGAAGTTCAGGGCGCAGGTGGCCAAAGAGCTCAACATCCTCTCCAAGTTAGTGTTTTATTTGGATGAGAGCATACGGTTCACATTCAAGATTTGTGTTCCAATAACCTGTAAGCCGTTTTCTTTGTCTCATCAAACACATTTTTGAATGTGTGACTTTTCCTCTGTCAGGGTCAGTCGATTTGTGAGCGACAAGGAGCAGAGCTCGGTGCTCATCAGCCTGTTGCTGCCATACCTCCAGAAAGCCCACAATCCTCAAGTAAGACTCGCAACTTTGTCTGCTCTATAAAAAACTGTTCCGGTCCAAAGACCATAGTGTCATAGTGATCAAATCATTGAACTTGAACGGAGTCTTCAAGGCTGTGTACCACCTCCTCCAGATTTTGGTCTAGGTAAGGAGTTGGAATTTGCAAACATTGAGAGAAGCATATGTGCCTGTGAGGCCAAACTCGGGCAAAAAATGTTGCTTGAGCTAAGTAAAAGGTGTTCTTTCTAACTTGTGTTTCTTCATGCTGCCCTTGAATGACCTATTTTTTATTTCAGGAGACAGAAATCGACATCCTGGCCACAGTGCAGAACCTGCTGCGTCAATGTGTGCAGCCCTCCGCCTTCCTGCGGCCGCTCAGCAAACTCTTCTCCATCATCCACAACAAGCTGCCCAGAGAGGCCCTCACTAATGTCTTCCAGGTACAGCAGATAACTGAATACAATGTTCTGTTTACACATATACTGTATATATACTGTATTAATGTGTGTGTGCGGCTCTGCTTTCAGACTCTGTCAGATCTGGAGCCTTCCCTCACGTACATCACTGATTTAGCAACTAAGGTAAGATCATTTATTACATTCACATTGAATACCATAATATTATTTTACACAGATGTTCTCTTGATCTATTAATCCACCTCTTTTCACCACAATAATCTCTCAACATTTAACACTTGGTTCATCAGGTTATAAGTAAGACAGCACTCATTGTTTCCTGCTTGTGTTTTGCAGCTCAACGCATTTGACAGTCGACACTTGGATGAGATCTACTTCGACGTGCGCCTGACGGCTTTCCAACATGCCACCAGGCGAGTCAAAGAGATGACCACACTGGACTTGGACTACATCACCACCGTCATACACAACTGCTTCCACACTTTTGAGGTAAGCAGATACATGATATAGATATGCTGTCTAAACTAACAGCTACAAAGGAGATTTTCATCATATGTTTGACTCTCTTTCTCCCTCCTCTTGATGCAGATTGGTGACATGTCACTGGCAGACAACGCCACCTTGTGTCTGTCTGCGGTGATCACCCAGCTGACAGTGGTCAGGGCTGGAGAACAGCTCTACAAGGACATCATACAGCACACCATCCTGGACGCTGTACACAAGGGGCTACGGAGCAAGACAGAGGTTAGCGACACACACCTTTCTTAAACACACGTTAGCGTTATCAAGCTATAAATATGAAACCACTGAGCTCAGTATGAAGTCTCTTTCTCTACTCTACCAGAGTGTGCAGCATGAATACACCACTGTACTGGCCTGCCTCGTGAAGACCTTCCCCTCCAAGAAGGAGTTCAGAGACCTGGTGCAGCTCACTAACTACAATGACCTCGAGTCTGACTTCTTTGAGCACATGAAACACATCCAGGTAAGAGAGAAAACTCACTTCTCTATCTTCTTTCTCCCTTTTTATCAGATTGTCACACACCTATCCTCCAAAACTGACTGTGCCGTTTTTTCTTTATGTTTAGATCCACCGTCGAGGTCGTGCCCTCAGGAAATTGGCCAAGCAGCTGACCGAGGGTCAGGTGGTGATGACCCCTCGTTCTCTCCAGAACTACATCATGCCGTACGCCATGACCACGCTGCTAGATGAAAAGATGCTCAAGGTGACTCGTGCGCACACAAACTTGAATCGGAACAGTTTCATTTCAAAATAGACACATACACATTTAGTTTATTTGTCTGACTGCTCCTCTCCTCACACACTGCAGCATGAGAACATGATATCGGCATCAGTGGAGGTTGTGGGCGCAGTGTGTCGTAGGCTGACCTGGTCAAAGTACCTCTACTACCTGAAACACTTCGTCCACATCCTGCAGACAGCGCAGGCTGAGCAGAAACTGGCTGTCAGGTGGGTTTGTCTGCATATAAATCATACTTAATATTTTATTTATTTATTTTTAACCGTGTATTTTAATGAGCTTTTTTCATTTTAATTAATGATATCTAGTAAATGATTTGTTAAAGAGTCATCGTCCTTCCCTTTTCTCCGTAACTCCAGTTTGCTGGTCACAGTCCTGGAGGCTTTCCACTTTGACCATCAGACCCTCAGCAGAGAAATGGAGGCTGCCAAAGCCAGAGATGGTGAGTAACCAATCACATTTAAAATCCTGTATTAAAGTTTTGCGTCCCTCAGCATACTTTCAACATATAATAATATAACAATAATTATACTTTATCAAGCTGAGAGTGTTGTGGTCGACGCAGATGATGAGGAGCAACTTGCAGTTGACGAATTGGACACAAGTGATGATGAGGAGACGATGGAGGTAGACAGTAAGACTGCTCCATCCGATGTTCCCATGGAAACAGACACCACCAGTGGAGAAAAGGATGTTGTCTCAAAGGAAGCCAAGGGGCCAGCAGCTCCTAAACCTGCCGCAATATCCAGCGGGCTGCCGCAGAGCAAAGAGGAGCTGGAGTCTCTGATCAGCACCATTCACCAAACGGTTAACAACAGCGTGCTGCCACGTTTGCATAAGTGTCTCAATGCAAAGGTAAGACGCACACACCATATCTTGGTTTGTTCAGAAAAACTTCAAACAGCCGCGTAACAGTGGAAACTTGTGTGTGACGTCTAGGTAAAGCGTGATGAAGAGCACAAGGCAGTGAAGTCGAAAGACGTCAAAGAAGAGGAGGTGGCGAGGGTACCTATAGCCTTCGCCATGGTCAAACTGATGCAGACTCTGCCTCCACACATCATGGAGGCCAACCTGCCTGGGTATGCAGTTGTGTGTGTGTGTGTTTCTGTGTGAATGCATGTTTCCAAAAAAATCAGTGGTGAAGAAAGAAAGGTCTTGTCTGTTTTTATTGTGTACACTGGAGCACTGAAGGAACTATTTCATTCTCCTGGTTTGTATTTGTCATCCAGTATCCTGATCAAGGTGTGTGTGTTGCTGAGGAACCGCTTCCAGGAGATCCGTGACGTGGCGAGGGGAACTCTGGTGAAGATCATCGAGACTTTAGGCTACAGGTACCTGCAGTACCTGCTCAAAGAGATGCAGTCGGTCCTGGTCAAGGGCTACCAGGTATGAGTGCACACAGGGAGGCAATCATGCAAGCATACAAACAGTTACATGTTACGTGTTACAAGTTACATGTTTGTGCATCCCTCTCTCCAGGTCCATGTGCTAACATTCACAGTATACCAGTTGTTGTCAGTCCTCCGTCCGACCCTGAAGAGTGGTGACTTGGACCCATGTATGAACATGCTCATCGACGTAAGAGAATTTCACACTACAAATCCACCTTTAGACCAGCGTGTCAGATATTAAAGAAAGCCTAACAGTTGTGTATATGTTTATTTGTGTTGTTTATTCTGGTCTCTCCTCTCTTCCTTCTTCTCTGTTGGTCAGATCTTCAACAACGAGCTGTTCGGTGCTGTGGCTGAGGAGAAGGAGGTGAAGGGGATCGTCTCCAAGCTGATGGAGGCTCGACACAGCAAGAGCATGGACTCCTACGAGTTTCTGGGCCAGTTTTGCAGCAAGGAGAGCATCACCAAGTTCATATTGCCTCTGAAGGAGGTGAGCAGGGATTTCATGCGAAAAAGAGTCCATATGTATTCAAACTCAGATGATGGTGTGTGTGAATCTTTCTTAAAAGAAATAAAAGTCAAGACCAAAGTGACTTGACATAATACATTAAATTTAACCTAATACAGGCCACTTTTCATGTTTATGTAAATAAATACAAAGCTTTACATTTTGTGTAGTTGGAAAGATAAGTTGTTGTCTTGAACTTCACATTTCTCTTCACTCTGCCTCAATTTTTTTTTCTGTTTCTCATTTCCCCTCCTTTCAGATCCTGGAGACTTCATCCAGTTTGAAGGTGTGTAATCGGGTGGGTGCCGTGCTGCGACGACTGGTCCTAGGTCTGCTAGTCAACGAAGGCATGACTTCCCAGGATATCTTACTGCTTTGCCACGGCCTGGTCAGCGAGAGTCTGCCGCTGCTCACCAAGAGAGACAGGTACACACACAAGCTCACATGAATACACACTTTGATGGTTTTTTTTTTTACATCTAGCATGTATGACACTGTGTATTTGTGTGTATTTGTAGAGACAAAGCCTCAACTAAGCCTCCTCCAGACCCCAGACTGCCCCCTCCCAGCTGCCTGCTCCTGCCTCCAACTCCTAAGAGAGGGGGTAAGAAAGCTCCGGTCAGCAGCCGAACCAACATGCACATCCTGGTGGACGCTGGCCTTAAGGTACACATTGAAAACACTCCCCCAAGCTATCTACAGTAAAATAAATATTGCACCTCTTTACACTGAGAAGTCAGTAATATATTGATGTAATAGATGTGTGTGTTTGTAAAGTTGAAGTGTTTCTGAAATGATCCATCTATTTCCCAGCTGCTCCACCTGAGTCTGAAGAAATCCAAAGTGACATCGTCCGAGGCCTCCACCCTTGAGATGCTGGATCCTTTTGTACCGCTGCTGCTCGACTGCCTCAACTCCATGCATGTTAAGGTACCAGCGTTTTATGTGTACATGGGTACCTTCTGTCTCAAAAAACTGAACAGAGGTTATAACTTGTATTCTCCTCCATCCCAGGTGATCACAGAGGCTCTGGTGGCATTCACTTGGCTGTTGAAGTTTCCTCTGCCAGCAGTGGAGCAGAACGCCGGCCAGCTGACCAAGCAGCTCTTTGTCCTGCTGAAGGATTACTCCAAGGCTGGAGCGGCCCGCGGAGAGAACTACCACCTGGTTCAGAACTGCTTCAAGGTACTGCAAATAGTAAATACACACCTGAAGATAAATGGGTAATACTGTCTGTCAGTGTATGCTTTGCTGCTGCATTGATTTATGATGTTTATTCTGTTGCTTGCCTCTCAGGCGATCACCATTCTGGTAAAGAATGTCAAAAGCAACAAAATCTCAGAGACGCAACTGCAGGTGCTGCTGGGATACGCTGAGGAAGACATCTACGACCAGTCTCGCCAGGCCACCGCCTTTGGCCTGCTGAAGGTAACTGACCTGCTGGTGGTGTGATTTATTTTATTTTTTTATGTGCAGGTTAAATCTGAAGATCAAATGTCAAATGAAGCTTCGCTGCCCCCGAGCCATGTCTTTACATGTGTTTCTGTCTCCTCCAGGCTATTCTCTCAAGGAAGCTCATTGTACCAGAGATGGAAGAGGTGTTGAAAAAAGTGGCCAAGCTGTCAGTCACCGGGAGCAACACTATGATCAGAATCCACTGCCGACAGGTACTCGCACATATTGCTGTATACTGAATGACAAATGTGTTTTAGAGGTATTGTGCTCAGCTGGTGTTCTTGCTTCGCAGATCTATCTAAAATACCTGCTGGACTACCCGCTGGGGGGGAAGCTGAAAGATCACCTGGACTTTGTGGTGTCCCAGCTGCACTACGAGCACGACACAGGCAGAGAGTCCGTGCTGGAGATGTTGGCCTACATCTTCCAGACTTTCCCTAAGGTGAGTAAATATCCGCTCAAGTGTGCAGGCGTGAGAGGTGGGCGAAAAACTAGAATACTGCATACATATGACAGCATCATAACATTTCACATATAACCGATGCTGATTTTTTTTCGTCTCTGCATGCATAATCACAGCGCACGCAAAGTTAGTCAACACCAGATTGTGTTTTTGTGTTTCCGCTCAGAAACTGTTGCTGCACCACAGCGGCCTGTTCTTCGCCCCGCTGGCTCTGGTTGTGGTGAATGATGACTCAGCACGCTGTAAGAAAATGGCCGCCATGGCTATCAAAGCGTTGCTGATCCAGCTGGACTCAAACAACCAGAACACCCTGTTCTCCCTCGTCAACACCTGGCTGAAGGCAGAGAAGGTACACACACTTTTAGGGCAACAGCTTAACCTGAAAATGAATTCACATCAGCTTTTTTTTTTTGTCACTTTAACATGACAGATTATTTTTGTAACATTTCTTTCATTTTTATGTACCATTCAGTACTTGTGGTGACTTTTGTATGTTAAATAATTTGGACCTCTGCCCTTCCAGGCCAGCCTACGCCGCCTCGGCGCTCAGATGTGTGGTCTCTTCGTGGAGGTGGAGGAGGAGAAGTTTGCCCGTCGCCTGGACGATCTGCTGCCTCTGCTGGAGAAAGAGATAAATCCCGACAACTACGAAGATGTGAGCCGACACGTCTTGCACTGTCTTCGAGCTTGAAATCTGACGAAAAGAAAGCATGCTAACTCTGTCTTGTGTTTCAGATCGAGGAGGAGCAGGAGGAGAAAGGAGCAGACAGGCTGCTGTTCACGTTTCTGACTCTCATCACCAAACTGAGCAAACACTGCAGCCTGCTGGAGCTCAGCAAGCCTCATCATGACACGCTCTGTCGTATCTGGGGTAAGGGATCAACGCACACCACCTTTCTGTCACTCACACACATTCCACACACACTCGCTCATTTTTTTTTTTTTACGTGTGCTCATGCAGGTCACATTGAAGCCCACCTACGGTACCCTCATTGCTGGGTGTGGCTGACTGCCTCGCAGCTTTTTGGTCAGCTGTTTGCAGCCCATCAGGCGGAGCAGCTAATCGCTGTTTGGAGAGGAGAGGCAGGAGATGCTACACCTCCGCCACCGGCCACAGCCTTCATCACCAACAACCTGGACAAAAAGGTGAAGCCAAAGTTCACTCGTTTTTCCTGCAGTGATCTAATTTCTGAATCTTATTAACGTTTTAACAAATGTTCTGTTGTTATGGCCTTCTTTTTTTACATTTAGATGAGAGAGTTGGCGTTATCTTTCTGCCATCAGCTACAGTCCAAGTTCCTAGACACGGCGTCAGGAGAGCAGGTGCCCAAACTCACTTCACACACACATACAAACACATTTCAGTCAAAGCTAAATTCAGAATCACGCATGAGATTTGAATGACAAATGTTTCACTCTACCCACAGGTGATCAAGAACCTGCTGTTTGTCGGCAAGGTGATCTACCTCCTTTCCCCTGAGTCCGACATCCCCTCCCCTCAGGAGGAAGTAAAAGAAGAGGAGGAGGAGGAGGAGGAGGAACAGACGGAGAATGGAAATGAAGAGGATGAAGATGAAGAGGAGGGGGAGGAGAAAGAAAAGGAAGAGGAGGAAGAAGAAGAGGAAGACGACAAAGATGACCGGCCTCCTTCCTTAATGTGGTTGATTAAGAAGCTGTCGCTGATGGCCAAGAGAGAGGCAGCATACACTCCCAAAGTTCCACTGAAGGTACACGGAAACTAGATTTCTTAAAAGTAAGGCAGGTTGCCAGACACAATTTGTGAGTGACAGATTTATTAATGTGTACTCTCTCCACCCACAGAGAACGTGTGTGTTTAAGTTCTTGGGAGCGATAGCTATGGATCTGGGGAAGGAGCGACTCGGCCCGTATCTGACCACCATCATCACTCCTCTGTACAGGGAGCTGGACAGCACCTACGCAGACCAAAGTAACTGCTCTTAATGCGTCTTAAAAAACCAAGAAAACTCTTTCCTTGTCATATGAAATTAACCTCAGACTTCCTCCAATCGATAGCGATTCAGCCACTTAACTCTGTGTCTATGTGCAGATCCCACACTGAAGAACCTGGCGCAGGAGCTGATAGAGCTGCTGAAGAAACAAGTGGGGCTGGAGAGATTCTCTCTGGCCTTCTCTGCTGTCCAGAAGGAGTTTTCACAGAGGAGAGCGGCACGCAAACGACACAGAGCCATGCAGGTACGATGGGGACCAAAGCGCATACACACACACACACACAGAAGCATCAATCAGTTTACATTTGTCTTTTGTTTTCGCAGGCGGTGGCTAACCCAGACATCGCAGCCAAGAAGAAGCTTAAGAAGCACAAGAACAAAATTGAAGCCAAGAAGAGAAAAATCGAGTTCCTTCGGCCTGGTTATAAAGCCAAGAAGCACAGGAGTCATGCACTCAAAGACTTGGCCATGGTCCAGTGAGCTATGTAGGCTACGTTAAGGATGCCAAGTGGGAATGAAAGCTGGCCAGCTGATCCAGGGAAGTCACTCCTTTTGATTTAGCAGGCAGGGCAGGTATTAGCTGGGCATGTCCAGGGCCTTGTGGGCTAACTGGCTGCAGATTCCACAAGAGTCACCTCATGATGTTACTTAATGACTTTTACTATTCTTGTTTTGTCAGTTGACAAAGAAAACACCAGGCCAGAAAAGACAATCTCTCCCAGGTGGTTTGCTGTGGTTTTTGACAACATCTTTGTTCTTCACACACTCTAATTAATGACCTAATCCATCTCATTATGTATCCAACATCCTCATGTGTGTAAAAGGAATTAGAAATGACACATCATGTAACAGTTGTTACACAGCAGGACGTCTGTATCGCCAATGACATCAATTCATAGGAATTGAATCAAAGCTAAACGGTGTATTTTCCTGCTACAGATTTATATCTCCTGTTATATGTACAACTTTTTGTAATTAAAAAAAAGACATTTTTACCAATCGTTCTTCTGGCATCACAATTTGAAAATCAAACAGCCATAACACACAGTGGTACAATCACTGAGAGCAATCTTTACTAAGAATCATTTTTACTGTACAAGCAGATATAAATATGCAACCATAAAACTTTGAGCATACAGTTAGTGTTGAGTAACTGCCTAAATATGCCAAAGCTGTACTCAAGGATTTCAATGGAAAAAGGTTTAACTCCTAAATTATTTAAAAAAAAAAAAAGAGGGGAACACACAAATGACAGGGGAAAACAAAATAGAAATCCATGACATTGCATCTGCCTCACGATATAGTACAAAAACAGCCCAGGCTGCAGTAACACTTGGCCAAAGGACACACAGTAGTAGATCTGTTTTCCAAATTTTCGATTTCCCAAAATAAATTAGAACATTTCACATAAGCTAGCAGATTGTTTACAGAAAGGTACAATATCCAAAGTTGGATTTTCATATTTGCTGCGCTAAACATGAATGCAATACTGTACGGATAGTCCAGCGCACTATTAAAATCTTATCTAATGAATTGGCAATCAAGCAGCTGCTTCTCTGCGATGATGTATGCTTGTTATGTGGCTGCTCGGGTCAAGAGCAGGAGTGAAGTTTTTATGGTCGACTGGTGCCGTTTGCTCCCTGATGGGAAAGCGCTGCCTCCCGGTGGATCGTCCTGGCACCTTTTTGCTGACATAAGTGCCCGTCGATTATGAGGACTAATCCCCTCCGGGAGGAGATGAAGCTAACATTGTCCAGAAGACACCCGATGTCAGACATATTACAGGGAACCAGAATGGACAGGCTTGTCACAAAGTCTTTTTTTTTAATCACGATAAATTATTTATGTGCTGAAACTACAAACAAATGGATTCATAAAATTACAACATTTAACATGCCTTTTCTTCCATCTCAAAAAAACATTAACTGGTTGCCCATCCATCACTGCTGTCATACTGAAACCTTCACTCGTGCCACCAGCATTGGGAGAGATGGGGCGTAGTGCGTTTGTGCCCAGTCCAGACATTACTGCAGCCTTTGCTTCTAAGTCCCAGGCTTGAAAGGCGTTAGGCATTGGGAGAGCTTGGCCAAGGCTTCAGGTGGGTTGGAGGAGGGGAGGAGTGCAATCACTGGTCAAGAGGGATGTGGATCGGGGCTTCATACAGACGGTCAAAGGTCAGGAGTATATACAAAACAGCTTGAAGTCTTTACTGTCGACTCTTCAGGGAATCGACCAGCCTATGAGGACAGAGAGCAAACACATTTCAGCCTCGGTCAACACAAAGAACAGATAACAGGTTGTGTAATATGAACTAACACTGAAGTAATCTAATGTAATCAACTTTTTTTATTATCATTTCTCTCTACAGCAAATATCTAATAGGATGTTTGTCTTACTTCGGACCTGTTTTGAAATATTTAACTCCCTGTTTCTCTCATGGCTCTTTCTAGTTTAGCAAAGCTTACCATTCCATTGCTTCCTCGAGGCCTGTGCCCTTTGTGGCCGAGGTCTTGAAGATCTGCCATTTTCTGTCTTTGAGGGCGGGAAGGCCCAGAGCGTTGGCGACCTCTGTGGGCGTCATTGCCTGGTCCATGTCCTGCTTGTTTGCAAATACCACCAGGATAGCTTTCTTCAGCTCTTCCTCCTGGATAAAAACACAAGGTCACAGAATCACATCATGAAAAAAAAAAATCAATGCAAGAGAAGAACAGCAGCAATAATTTGCATCTTCTAAGCAACTAAATGCCTGATAGTGATATTTATCTGCTCTTAAATACTAATATTGATGATATTACGATTCAGACCAGTTTTTAAATGGTAATTTAACAGTTACTTTTCAAAATATCTCCCAACCTTCAGTAACCAGTGTTGGACAAATGGATAATGTGACCTCATGGTGGCAGTAGAGAAATTCAATTATTTTCAAAATGTGGACAAATCTATCCAGTAATTTCTTGCAATGACATCATATCTGATTTGTTTTTAGGTTGTAGTTGTAAAATAGGCCCACTCACCTCCAACATGGCCACCAGCTCAGACTTTGAGATGCCCATCCTGTCGCGGTCACTGCTGTCAACGACATAGATGACTGCATCTGTGTTTGAGTAATAACACCGCCAGTAGGGCCTGTCGACCAGAAAGAGAAAGAGGAGCAGAGAGGTTGTCAGGTGGGAGAAGAGACGAGGAGGAGGATGGCTAGGCGAAAGAGAAGCTCCATTAAAGATGCAAGAATGAGGGCAAAATGTTCAAACATTTAAAAAGGTGGAGTAAAAATGGGTCAAAATAACAAAAACAAAAAAAGAAACTGAAAGTTAGAAAAATTGAAAACATCAAGGGCTTAAACCTGATACACCGGTGACAAAACTGTGATATTTAAAACAGTGGTTAATAAAGATATCAGCTAATCAATGCCTCCCTATTTGACACGCACAATACCTCCAACTGAGGCACAAAATGTTCAGAGCTACACCCATGTTCCACATACATACACCTCTACACATTCACTCTTTGGAGCTCTGCAGAGCACAGCCACCATCTTACACCTACCTGATACTTGTCTGTCCTCCCAGATCCCACACCTGGAACTTCAGACTCTTGTATGTGACTGTCTCCACGTTGAAGCCGATTGCTGTGCAGAAAAAAAAAACCAAAACGCACAGGTACAGTGAGGGCAGAAAATATGAGCCTGATTATTACCACTGTCTCATCCGTGCACAGTGTGATATTTCTGCTGACGGCAGCTATTTTAATTTCTATTCTCAGGCTTTACAATGTGAGGGAGAAAAATGATGCTGAATCTTAGGTTTTGTAGAGACTAAATATAAAGAAAGAACTGGCACAACACTGATTGCTTACAACAAATTCAAATCTATAGTATTCTGTCCTTATTCAAAATGTTCGGTGCGCCACAAAGTTCAACAAGAGAAACGCTGCTAAGACTGAAGAACTGTTCTACAATCAACGATTCAGGACTGACCAGAATATTGTTTCCTCAGTCCTCAAAGAATATTTAAAAAAGGAAACCACAAACTGACTGTGCAGATCATTTTTCAGTCTGATGGCTTTTTATTTAAAGTATTTCTTCTCCTCCTGATATCACAGCTGTGCTCGCTGGCTGCCTTGTTAACTGTTGCTTTGTAAATACTCAGTACAAACTCGACTTGCTGTAATACAATTAGAGCCAGTGAAACTTGTTTTTCCCCACCAGCTTCATGTCTCTCTAATCAAAACACTCACGTACAAAGAGGAATACTGACCAGACTGGTTGTCTAATAGGCTAACAGTGTTTACCAAGCCACTCCATGCAGCAGCATTTGCCTTCGTGAATACTGGTCTATGCATACATAATCTAATCACTGGACATAAAAATGTTGTTCTCATACCACTATGTTAAAAATAATACAGCTTACCAACTGAGAGTTGAACTAAAGATCTATGTGTGAGAAGAAATAAACACAAAGCTAGTGTGGAAATAAAGAAACCAGTACATACTGGGGATAGTGGTGACAACCTCTCCAACCTGTAGCCTGTACAAAATGGTCGTTTTTCCAGCTCCGTCCAGACCCAGGATCAAAATCCTCATCTCCCTGGTGCCAAACAGGCCAGAGAAGAGACTGGAGAAGAAACCACCTGAAGAACAGACACAGGAGGGGAGAAATGAGTGCTGAGAAATGTAACTTTTTATTAGTGGATGGATAGAAACTAAACTTTTTTTGAACAGTAAACCTCCAAACAATTCATTTGTCATCATTTTGACTTTGCATGAGCTCAATAATAAGTCATTTAATCCAAATATAACAGTCAACTGCCAAAATAATAAATGTGAGTCCTAGAAGAATAACAGAAGTCATTAAAGTGAATTCAGCATGGAGAGAGTTTTTCTACATGTGGAATTTAAAACCTGCTTTGTATGACAGTGGCCTCACTGTCGTTACCACAGGTTGAGTGGGTTAGCTGCCGATATGGCATCATGGAAATAACTAAAAACTCCAGTTGTCTGAGTTAATCTCGTATGTTCTTGATGCTAATATAAATACTGAACAACAGTCAAACCGAATAGCTTGGCAGGTGAACGTTCAGGAGCTGTTCCTCACCAAACAACAAGGATGAAAAACATATGGCGTTTACTGTCAATAGCTAACATTAGCTTAGCTTAGCTCGCGCTGCGCGTTAAATGAAGAAGGCACGCGCAAAACTACAACGATACCGGTATCTAATTATACATAGACATGCGTGTTACAGGTACTCAAATGATAAAAAACATATTTTATCCACCAACAATTAAAACACTCACCCATTTCGTTAAGACGGTCTGTGTATCGGCAACACGGTGGCAGGTTGGACAGAGACTTCTTCCGTGTGGTTGACGTGTCACCAACTCTCGCTTTGACTCTGTTGCGCAACATTCGACACATTTAAATGGCACGCTTATACGTAAACTGTATTCACAACGCTTAAAACCACGCATGAAAATATTTTCAACGCGCCGGTTAACACGTTAATATTCTTTTAGATGTTACACACGTGAGTTTTAGCTACGCTGCTTTGTAAAATAGAAATATTTTTAATCGAAAGTGCCGTTTGTGAATAGACGGTACATCCGGACACTGTGCTACAGGGTGTGTTCAAAAGGCCAAAACTGAGAGGCGTTCCCAAATGTTCAGTAGCTGTTCTTAGCAAAGGGGATGAACAGTAACTGCTGCATTGCTTTGAATGCAGCTCACATTTGGCGAAGGAGTTGCCCTCTCTGAACAGCATCAAATTTATGATCACCTCAGACAAGAAAGATTATAAAGATAGATGCGAAAGCGTCTACGCGTAACGTTATTTTAATGCAAAATGCAACCGTTGTGAATATTTCATACTAACTTCACAATGCGGGAATTGATCTGAAGTGTAATTATCTACGGATGGACCTGGTGCCTGTCGGCTGAGACATCATTTACAATCCGCGGTGAGACTGTCGAGGTGGGACCGCCGACAGGATGGTGGAGCGGTCGGACCGAGCCCCTCTGCTGGACTGGGAGGAGGTTCCGTCCACGGAGAAGACCGACGGAGAGGCACTGCCGGCAAAGGAACGACTGTCGAGCCCCTCCAACAGCCGTGTGTCATCAGGATGCTCCGCGCCGGGGTTTGGGTGGAGCAGCGGTCCGGGGGGTCCCACTAACAGCAGGTCTGTCTCCAACGCAGACGGCTGCAGCGCCCCACCCGCGACCTCCAGCATCCCGACGGGCAATGATGAAGCGCTGCGTCCCGACAACGAGGAGCATCACTCGGATGCAGGATCGAGGGAGGTGACGCTGGAAGACAGGATGGTGAAATGGGAGGAAAAGGACCAGATTGTGTCGGTCTTTGTGGTTACATTCAATACCAGATCAGGTGGGATACAAAATATGGAACATAGAATTATCATTTTTATATTAAATAGAATGTCTACAGGTAAGGGAAATGATGTTTATAGACAGAAAAGAAAAAATAGATGAAACTCGCTTCGTCTAATGCATGTCTGACGCCCAAAATGAAGAGCGCATGTTTGTACCAAGTCTGCAGAACCTTCTCCTACAGGTGTGGCTTTTTTTCCTGACCTGGCCATAAGTTTAGAGACATGATTAAAAGCCATGACACCTTCTGTGGTCCACCTACAGAGCTGAAAATGTTAAAATGTCAGGATGACTGCTGTGATGGAAATCAATCACCTGGCTGTTTCTGCAGAGTAGGCCTATACATTTTTAATGAGGGGCATGTTGAAGACAGGGTGAGCCCCTGTGATGTAGTGGCCAGTCAGATACCCAGAGGGCTCATCAATTTAAAAATCAAAAGATTTAATGTTTCAAACTGATGGAGAACACCTGACTTGATCGAGACACAGGAGATTCCCTACAGGGTGGAGCTGGAGCTGTCAGACTGACATGAGACCAGGAGAATAACAGGCTGATGAACAGGTTATAACTATTGTTTTGTTTTTTGTTTTTTAATATTTACTTAGAGGACATGTTACTGATATCTGTACACACAGACTGATGGGGCTTTGCAGCAAAGATTTGAAGGTCGAAGGAAACAAACACGTCTCCATGTAGATTAGCTCAATCAGTTCCTGGTCTGTGCAGTCAATACTATTACCCCGGACTATCAGGCTTCAGATGAGCTGATGCCACATGTTTGCTTAATATGTCAATATATGTGAACCTGTAGAAGAAAACACACCCATTCATTCAATATATTCAGTGTTTTCAGAGCTACACAATTTCACAAACAACCATAGCCATAGTACTTTTAGCATTTGCACCAAAATATCGACATTTTGTGCATTTAAATATCACTCTTATGCTAAAATATGAAGGAAAACATAGCTCTGCCTTAACATCGCAACAACATTATGACAGTTATTTCAGTGTTTTGGCAAGATATTATGAAAGATATTAGGTATTGCAGTATCAGAGATGTACCACATCCCTGTTTACAGACAGTTAGCTCCACTTCTGCTTACTTAAAGGAATAATCCACCCTGAAACACTTAAAATACAGATGTGGCACATGTGCTTTGAGTTGCCTGATACATGTTGTCTGCTCTGAAGGTGTTATTCTGGCAGAAAATGTTTTAATTTTTTCATGTACAATATATTTTATAGTTTTTTGCTGGGTATTTTTTTTTAAACCTTGTTTATTAGAGAGTGCAGCAGAGAACGGACAGGAAACAAGATAAGGGAGTGGGGGAAAAGAGTTGCAACAAAGTGCAACAACCAAAACAGCCACAGAGATGGCAACAAATGAGACTTGTATTAATGTATTAAATCAAGTAGACAATGAATTCTAATAGAATAATGGTTCATTTTTAATCAAGAGATGTATGTTATATTGCAAATCATCATGTCTCTACATTTTATCTTTTAATACTGGTCAGTCTGTATAGGAAATAGATTTGATGGGCACTTTACTCTGCACACACACTTAAAGCTAAATACTTCAAGTCAGTAACAGCTGTCATAGTGACAACAGAGCATCTTTGGTGTTTGGCTGCAGGTGGTTTTTAGTCCCAGTGGATGATACAGACCTGTAGGCTCAATCTGATGACCGATCAACTCATGTTTCTGCAGACTGATCCATGTGGCTACTGAATAGATTGAAAACCACACGGGCTGAGTCACCTTCTGTGTCTACCTGCTCCTATTATGCCGTGTTTGCTCAGCTGTGGCTTGAGCGTCAGCGCCCAAACTGACACATAATGAATTCCAAGGAATCCAGTCGGGCTGTGTCACTGCTGTTTCATAAGCATGAGATGAAATAGTGATAATGTATTTACCGTCTGGTCCTGTATCAGCATTTGTGTGCTTGCCTGTGTGTTTTAATATTATCTCTCTGTGGCGTGGGTGTGATAGGAAACATGCTGGAGTGGTGTCTGCCCAAAGACATGGACCTGGAGGGAGTGGAGTTCAAAGCCATCGCTAGCGGCTCCCACCGAGTCACCACTGATTTCATGTAAGTGTGTATGCTTGTATATATCATCAGTATGCACAATAGAAGAAGTTATTCAACCTTCTTTAGAACCTCAAGGACACAACCAAGTGGAGGAGGCTAATTCAGAGTATTAGGATGCGGCTCCATGTCTTCTTCCTGGCAGTACAGAAAGTGTTGCCTGGCAAAAAAAAAAAGCCATCTGGCAGTGCCTTTGCTTTTTGTGACTCATGGCTTCGTCTGTCTCCCTCTTCTCTCTCTCCACCCGTCCACAGTTACTTCCGGAAGGGCTCCTTCTTCGGCCTCGCCTGCTTTGCCAACATGCCGGTGGAGAGCACGGTGGAAAGGGGTGCGAGGATGAAGTCGGTAGGGATCCTGTCTCCTTCCTACACCCTGCTCTACCGCTACATGAGCTTCCTGGAGCACCAAGTCAAGTAAGAGGAGCTAGTTTGTATAACAGAGTTGTCTGCTCATGCACATGACTGAACGACAGACTTAGAATTTGGTATGCAACCAATAATAATTTTGATTAGTGATTCATCTCATCTCAGTTTTTTGATTAGTTTATGAAATGTCATGAAACTATAGTGGAAAAATGCTCATTACAATTTCCAAGACAAGAAAAATAGTTTTGTCCAGACAACATCCCAAAACCTAAAAACATCCACAAAGTGGACTGTCATGAAATTGTACAAGTTCACTTTAAGGAGTTAAAAATTGAGATTTCAAGTCAAAAACATTAAGGTTAAATAAAACAAACTTTTGAGAAGCCAACTTGATTCATTTCTTAAAATGATGAATTATTTCAAAACGAAATATATCTTTATCAATTATTACATTTTAACTCCACTTATTTGTCATGTGGTTAATTGACTTAATTGAAGTTAGTTTGGATTACGGCGCAAAAAATGACGCCATACAGTATGATTAGTTTTTGTTCATGAGGGAGATCTACTTTTTTTTTAGATTACAATACTATAATAAAATTATAGATAATTATGTTTACTGTTGTTTTCACTGAAAACTGTATATACATCTGTGTTCACATCCCCACGATGGGGGAATAACAAAACCTTAGTCACAATGACTGAACAAGTGAAACTAGAAGACATTTCCTTGCTGGTTAAAGAATTATTAACAAGAATCTGTGAGCCAGTGAAGGTCAGCAGTGCTTTGAGCTAAGTGCTGATGTCAGCATGGTAACATGCTGATGTTTAGCAGATATAACGTTAACGTCAACATCAACTAAACAGATGTTCATTACGTTTTGGACAAATTGAAAATTTGACCTGACGATGGCCCTACATAAAAGCATACCTATTACAAAAAAATACATATATAAAGATGGTATGCTGATTCACACACTTGTTGGTTCCCATTAGGAAGAGGGATGTGGTAACACACTCCCAGGTAAGTTCAAAATGGCCTCTAGGGGCTTCTAGCAGGGCTTTGTGACTCCTCTTAGCCTACTTCTTCTTTCTTTCTTTTCATCTCAAATAGACCACTCTCACTTCCCGTGACTCCCGTTTTCTTGTTCTGCTTCAAAAACACCACACTTTGCTATTTTTACACACCATTAATAATGTTGCTGGTTTGGGATGTCCTGTGTACTACAGTGTTTCATCCCAAGATTTGTCACACCCCTGTCACACTTGGTTATGAACGCACGCTATCTCTAATATTCAGTCCCTCTCTCTGTCTGCTTTTCCCAATCAGTTCCCACACTGTGGCCTCTCCTGGCCTTCAGCCACACAGTGGTCATGCTCCTTACTCATCATTCCCTGCATAGCTTGCTCCAGATACCTCATCTGCTGACTGCTATAACAGCCGTATAAAGGGCTCACTGTTGGTCATGAGATGGTTAAGATATTTAGGATTTTATGGATACTTTCGCTCTCTGTCTCTCTTTCCTTCCTTCTATTTCTGAGTTAGAATACAGCGAACAGGATTGTGGTTATAGAATAAATAAAATATATAAAAACATCACATTCTATAGTCACAGTCAGGGTGTATGTAGGGCAGCTGTTTTTTCTCTGTACTTCGGTAGCATATTTTTTCCCAGACTGACATCTAGCCCACTGCGTATTGTTGGCAGTTCAGTTTTTTTTCACTCTATTGTTACCGAATGAGGGTTTCCAGGCCAAATGAATTTGTATTATAAAGAGCCACAGCTGATCGTTTGTTTCACTATACGGCTCTGCACTAATTAGTAGCTGTTGACCACATCCATTCTACATTTTAGCTGTCCATTTAAATTTCCAAACAGCTCTCTGTGCTGAACATTTTTCAGTCATTTTGAAAATATACTATTTAGGGAAAGAGTCAAGGTGTGTGTAAATACCAACACACATTTTGGTGATGTGTTTTAAGAGTATAATGTAAGTTTTGCCCACAGCTTACATAATCATGCATGTTTTTTTTTTTAAATTATACATGGATTGATTTGAATAGTTTTGGTTGGGATCATTGTGCTAGGATTTAAACTGAAGCTGTATTGTGATTATAGGTTTTCTGCACCTTGCTATAAGCTGTATATGTAAATTTTAAACTGAAGGTAAGACAAAAATCTACTTATGTATCTGTGAAGATATTTTAATTTTAAGGCTTACTATTTTTCAGTTTTAATATCCATTTTTGGTCCCCTGCTCCAGGCTCCAGCTTCAGTCCCCTGGCCACTACTCTCCTCTGGAGGCCTTCTATGAGGACAAGAGAGCACTTCTGCCCCCAAGTGGTGATGGTGTTGTTACTGCATGTCCAGCCAATGCCTGGGGAGCTGCAATCAACCACAGCATGCATCCTGAGATGAAGGTAGGAGGGACATTTCCACTTTTACGGCTATGAAGATTAGAATGCCTTTTTACACTATATCACTCTGTAACCTTGTGCACCTCTGTGTGTGAATACCTTTGGAGCAGATCACCCACCCTGCAGGCTGTATGTCCCAGTTCATCCGCTTCTTTGGGGAGCAGATCATGGTACTGTGGAAACTGGCTCTCCTCCGCAGACGTATCCTCATCTTCTCCCCTCCACCAGTGGGCGTGGTCTGCTACAGAGGTGAGAAACATCTGGATTTATTCCCGAGAGTTTGAATAGTAGTTAGAGGAATATTTAGAGATTTTGGGAATAACACATATTTGATTTCTTGCCTAGAGTCAGATGAGAAGATTGATACCACTCACATGTGTCCATTCAGTATGAAGCTGGAGCCAGCAGCCTGTTAGCATAGCTTAGCACAAGCAGCTAGGGGTATAAATATATTAACATGTCATCCTTATCAAAAGAGAAATTTTTTCAGAGCTGGAAAAAAAATAATTTGATCTTGCAGTGTGAAAGATGAATTTTATACATGCAGTTCCTTTCCAGCTTTATTAGTGTCATGCACACATTCACATTCTGTGTCACTCTTTTTCTCTCCCACACTTGTGCATCTTCTAATTTCACCTTCCACACCCTCTTCCCTCTCAGTGTACTGCTGCTGTTGCCTGGCAAACATCTCCATCCCCGGGATCGGCGTGGCTGTGCCAGAGTTCCGCCCCTTCTTCTATGTTAATGTGGCTGATATCAGCGCCCTGGAGAACGAGCTCTCCTACGTCGCATGTAAGTGGATTCCTAAAACATGTTAAACATAAAAACCCAGCTGAAAAAGTACTGGGGTTAGTTTGTCTAATATACATCTTTTTAATCTCTTGTGTCTCAAATCTTGTGTTTTGTTCTTAGGTACTACTGAGAAGATCTTTGAGGAGAAGAAGGATCTCTATGATGTGTATGTAGACAATCAGAATGTAAAGACCTGCAGAGATGGCCTGAAACCTCTGCTCCGCCTCAGCACTGCAGACAGGGAGAAATATCGCAAACTCACTGAACAAAGGTAGCTAAAGGTCTACTGCTTACACATCACAAAAATTACCAGGGTGGGGATTAAAGGATAAGGCTGGTGCTGGTCTATATGTTTCTATTTGTAGTTTATTTTGAGTCAATCACACACACACCGCCCATCTGCCGTAAATACTTAGTCCCCAAGATATGCATAAGCTGTTTTTTTTTTTTTAATAGCCGTTTGGGAAAGGTAGGAAAGGCAAAAAGTACTGACAGACTAAAATGGTTTGTTTTGGTGTTTTGCATTGAACTTTTTTTAATAATGCAAATATAGAATAAGCCAGCCTTATCCTTTAACAACAAAATGAGAATTATTAATTGTGACAAATTCAGTCTGATACATTGCAAAGAAAACATTTTTTTCTGAGGGATGTAATTGGGAAAAATGTGTATTTAAAAAAAAAAGCATGTTTGTGTCAGATACATGAACTCTCAAATCATCGTCAAAACCAATAAAAAGTCACATATTGAAAAAAAAACAGGACAGGAGGATCAAATGTCATGTGACCAAAAGATTTTCAATAGATTCTCTTTAGCTGTGCACATCACTTTTTTTGTATTTCTTTCTTTTTTAACTACATAATATGCATAAGTTCTGGTTGGATTTTAAAGTGACAGTAGTGCATGTTCGCTGATAAGCTTACATTACAAGCAGCATCTTGTTGAAGTCCCACAAGTACACATATCCTGGAATCCCATTAATCAGAGACAGAGCAGTCTCGCCTGTAGGTTTTCAAAGGAAGAGCTTGAAAAAAAAAATGTATGTCTGTGTTTACAGGCAGATGTTGCTGTACTCCCAGGAGGAGAATGGTGACTGCGTGTCCAGTGAAGAGGATCTCTTTATTCTGTGAGTACATGATTGATTTAACCAGCCTGATTAACCACTGTACACAGAGCAGAGCAGACAAAACTTGATCTTTTTATGAGGATCAAAACTTTCCTCTGTTGACAGTTAGTGTAGTTATTAAATCACACAAAGGGCATATTTGTGCTGATTTGTGAATGTGCTTTTCCATGTTATCACTGCCACTGTTCAGCATAGAGACAGGAAATGAAAACCACAGGAATGTAAGAGGAAAGCATACATACATGGAAAAAGTCAACTTTGGAGATTGTTAAAACATAAATCAAGTAGTATTTATGGAGCTGCAGAACAACACCTCAAACTATCTTCATTCTAAATTTTATCCAGGTTTTTCCTGGAGGAGAACAACAGGATTTTCCAGACCCTCAGTGAGGTGGCAGGGAGTCCTGATCCCACGCTCACCCAGGAGAGTGTGAGGGCTATGGGTCTGGATCCCCATGGAGACAGGCTCTTCCTGCTCCACCTGCTGGAGATCTATGGCTATGACACCCTGCTGGTGTCAGAGCAGCTGTGCTGCAGTTGAGAGACAACAGGCGGTTGGCTATCCGTCTCTTATCACTGCTGGTTTTAAAAGGGGGTTGAGCTTTGAGTGCTGCACTACTGATCTTTTGGAGTCTTCAAGACAGTTTGAGCCTCCAAAAATTTCTCTGGTATAACTTTTTTTTTGTCGTATATCCACTTGTGCTTTTTTTGTTCACCGTGGTTCTGCTCCCTCACAACCTGATGGTAAGACCAACATTACAGTCAACGTATTATAACCTAGAGTAATGTGGTACAGCCTCCTGGAGATAAACTCACCCTAAAGATGGATTACTCAGCCTTGACTGACTCTGAATCAGATGCAGCTGCAGTATTTCACCACTGAACCGTGTTTTAAAGCAATGAATGGCAGGTCCAAACCCAAGATGACAAGAACATCCAATAAATATGAATGAGTTTCTGAGACTTCTTCCAGAGTGAAGCTAGTAATTGAACAAAACATGTACTGAGGATTAATGTATGAAAGTATAAAAGAGAGGCAGCTTTCCTGTAAATAATCCTGCTTTTTTTTCCCATTTATGTACGGTGTGTCAGCATATGTGTGATATGTGGGTCTGCCTCTCTGCCAGTATTGCTGTCCTTGTATTAAGTGCTGGATTTAAACATCTAATTTTTTAAGCCTCTATGTCCAAATCAGGTCCTCCTTTCTTGAAATCTAACTTATGTCACTATAAGCAGGTCAACCCACCTACGAGCCATGTCTGTAAGTGTGTTTAAGTGGCAACAAATGACCAGTTTGCCATTTAATGTTGAAACTAATTATTTTTGGCCTGAGCTAAGACCAAATCAGATTTTCTAATGATGTCCAACAAGCAAGAGTGATGTCCGCGAGGACATAGAGGCTATTCAAAATGGCTTATTTGCACCCTGGCTGTCGGCTGGGCCTGCAGTTCAGAAGAATAGGCTGTTACACAGTGAGCACTGTTTTCGTTTTTACTGCTTTTCTTAAATGTCTAGCTGTGTTTGTAACTCTAGTGTGGAGACAAAGGCAGGCCTTCAGGGGGCGAGTTCACAACTTTAGATGATTCTCTCAATTCAGAGACACCGAGTTGATTCTTTTTTTTTTTTTTTTTTAAACAGCTACTCTCTGCAGAATAGATCTTAGAGACACAATTATATAACTTTTAAGCTCTGTACATTTTGAAGCACACCATCACAGCATTTACTTTCAGCTCCCTCAACAGCAAAACAGAAAAGCTGCATGTGTTGGTATCTTATGTTGCATATTGCTGTTGAAAAAGAAACACAAGACAAGGCACAGAGGGACATGAATTGAGAACTTTAAAGTTGCATTAATCAAATTTTGGACACTAGAGGGCAGAAAAACAGACAAGTGACAGCTACTACTACATCACAAGTTTTTATGGCTAACATGTAGCTAACAAAGGCCTAATATCATCCAGCAAACACAAAGAAACACTAGCAATCACAAGGAGTTTTTTGTCCATCGGTTTCTTCTAGATCTAGATAGAGAAAAATAGCTGGGTGTTTTAGCTGCTAGCTGTCCAACTTTCTTTTCTAGCAGCTCACTTGTAATCAAACTATCGGTAAATGTTCCATAAAACCAGAACTAGCTAAGAGGCTAAAAAAGTTCCACCGAGCTACAGAGATTAATGCTAATCCTATTGAAGATTGGCAATAAGTGACCTCTGTCACATTACCTGTAGTCATTTGAGTCTGTTAATATAAAAATATTGATTATTGCAACTTCAAGCAACTGTTCCCAGTGATGGGACATTTCAGCTTGCATACTTCCATAGATCAGGTGTAGTTTAGTAATTTGTGCGGAACAGCAAGGTGGTCAATGTTTCGGGGGATTTCCTTTAGTGTAACCATTACTGCCTAACCGTTACATGAAAATACACATGCTGAAATAGAAAATTCGATTGCAATATCATCACTTAAAGTCACTTATATTTTAATTTGCCACGTCTTCTGCCGGACTGAAACATGCTGAACGCTAAGCTAACCTGGTGCTTTGGTTACTCCATAGGCTTTGTGACACTAAAGATATGTATTCCTACAACAAACTAAAGGTTATTATGTTGTCATTTTCTGTTTGCCACTGATTGTTGTTATCCATTTAATTCTTTTCAGTTTATTTAGAGTTGGTTTAGCTGTAAATCCTGTTGAGTGTAAATATGAAATTATTGTAACATTATCTGTGAAGAAATGGGATCAGCTGAATGTGTTTTATAAGGCAATTATGATCCCACAGAGCCTCTGTGCATCACTGAAACACTCATGCAATTATGTGTTCAACTGTCCGCTGTAAGAAAGCCAACAGCATATTTTCACGCCACATTGCATGGCACCTTTAGAAAACCTGTAGAAGGGATAGTCCGAGTCATTTTAAAACACCTTCACTTTATTTATTTTACTGTAAACCATTTCAGAAATAAAGTGCATTGCCACTTGTAAGGAACAGTTCTCAGTCTGAATATTATGTATTGTATCATTTACATTCCTGAATTTCACTTCTAGATTTCATTCATTTTATTAAAATCTGCAGTTCAAAGCTACCGTCTTTCACGTCAATGGGCTTGTTTCATCTGTTGCTGTATGTTTGTGAGTACTTTCCATAATGCACGGTCAAACATTCAGCAGTGGTTTTTCACGTTACCATTCATGATAGATTGATCACCAGCAGAGACTCTATCATTCACATTAATGCCACACCTGGAGCCATTGGGGGTGATGTCATAACCACTGAGTGTGCCTGCTGGCATCTTTCCTGTCACTGCAGCTTTCAGAACAGTCAGCCAGCTTTGTTTGAGGTCAAAGCCATCGCAGGAGAAAGTGTGGGTTGTTTTGGATTGGCTTAAACAAAAACATGGCTGACCCTGGAGCTCCTGAGGAGAATCCTCCACACTGCAGCCCAGTAGAGGTATACAGGATAGGGGTTTCACATCCTGGAGATATGGGGGCAGATGGTTTATTAAGTTTCAGAATCTGTATGGGCAATTAATTGCACAACAGCTCTTGACACTTTTAGCCATGTTTCCCCTTTTTTCATGTGGGTGCATGATTGCAGATGCTGACAGTTACATTGTACTGTGGGGTGACTGTGGTGACATGACAACATCACATGCATACCCTCTAGACACAGTCCCACGAAAAACAGTTAAATACAAAGAGAAATAAGTATGCGGTAAAAATCAAGAATACTACAGTAGATCATAGTTATAGTAACATCATTCTCTATCACAGAGATGCCTACCTGTGGCGCAGTGTACAGATAGAGGACTGGAGGTTCAGTCCTGGTAATGACAGACCACACCTGTTGCAAGGTCTTGGGGTTGTCTCCATACAGCAGGAAGCCAGTCATTACGTTGTCACTAGACACTGGAGATGCCTCCGACTAGGACAACACAGAAAACACAACGCTGTTACAGTCTTGCATCCAGATATGTTGATTTTTATGCTCCTAAAAAGACAGAGTTCCCTTTTCTATGTAGAATAGACCGGACTAGAATTGTCAGCTTAAAAAGGTGTCTTGAGTTGGTTTTATTCTAAGTTTATCAAGTGCACATAACAGCAATGACTTGAGAGGAACTGTCATTGATTTCAAAGCTAAATCCTTGTCATAACCTTTAGAAACACACGGCTTACCTCCAGTATTCGTCTCTTCTTTCCCTCCATCCTCTCGCCTCTCTGACCAGTCAGGATGGAGTAGCAGGCTTTACACACTTTGTTCAGCTTGTTACCGTCATACTCCAAAGCCACTTTATTGTCTGAACACTTCCAGCACACCACCTGGGGAGCAGAAACACCATCACTGCTACATTGTCCTAAAAATATAGAAGACAGAGATTTTGTCTGTGTGGTGTGTGTTCAGCACAAAACAAGTTGCATCTCATCACTTACGCAGCCACAGGCTCTGCAGTGATGTCTTCTCCTCGTCAGTGCATTGAAAGGTTCCTGGCATTTCATACACACGGTTACCTCGTTGTCCCTGATCCAGCGGGGGGCACGTCGGCCGAGTTCCTCTGTCTGGAAAATACATGATCAGTAGGGTGTTTTATGGAATTTTCTGAACAGGTTATAAATACATACAACCCCCCCACTCTGAAATATTACCAAACTTACCGGTTCCTCTACATTTAGCTCCTTAGAGGCCAATTTGAAGGTTTCATTTTTCTTCTGAAATACATCAATGGCCTCCTGAATTACCTGAAAAACAAAAAAACTAGCTTTAGAAACCTCAGTTGACACTTTTGAACATTTTCCTAATCTGTGTAATATTTAATAAGTTGCAAACAAATAAAAATACACTTACCTTTATCCACTCATCCCTGTCTTGTTCAGAGCTTGAAAAAGAAAAAAAAAGAAGTTTAATATCACATCATTATACTGACAGGCAACTACTTTACTACTAATACTTGACTACTTTTCAACTGCAAAAACCTTAACATTTATTTATGTGTGTCAACTAAACAAAATAAAATTCATGCCTGGCCTGCAGCTCAAGTGTCCTCTCCTTTCCAGAGACCTGGAAGGTGGATGGGTGATCTTCATTGGTGGTCTGCTGCACCTGCATGCCATCCATTCCGATCCTGCAGCGCACAGTGTATCGATGCCCTACTAGGCTGAACTTAGGAGTGCAGCACAGCAGAAAGTTGTTGAACTGTGGAGAAACGTTACACACCAAAGTTTTACCCTTTTATGGTTTGTAACCCATATTAGAGTTAAACTCTAATGAACTCTAGTGAATTAGAAAAAGAGCAATTTAAAATACTCTGGTAGAAAGGAAATTAGAAGGTCTTCAGCAGATTACGGATCATTGTCTCGGTCCTGACCATTGATCAGCAATTTCTCCATAACACCAACCAGGAATAGGTGCCTCTCCATGGCTGATGTGTTCCTGGCAGCCAGCTTGAGCAAACGACCTTCCCTCAGAAACTCGTTGGTGGGGTTGACCACTTCCTCCTCTCCAACCATCTCATAGATCTCCAGCAGCCGCTTCAGGCTCTCCTACAGGGAAAAAGAGAAACAGATCTGTATGGATGTGATCATAGCTGTATTAAAAAGGAAAATTCTGGCATTATAATGATAATTTTCAGATAAGCAGCTTTGACATAATAAAATGAATGTGTTGTGACCATGAATACACATACAGCTTTGTGGATGGCGGTGTTTGAGTGGGTGGCGGCCATAGAAATTGTCTGCAAGGACTCTGTGGGCAGAGACAAAGGAAGAGGTTCATTGTGCTCATTTAAGACTTTAACGACCTATCAGAGACAGACAGGCACTCTATGAGAGCAAGAGACACAATAATATATAATTTGCCTTATATTAAGTCACAGAGATGGATGGCACTGTTGAATCCAGCATCATCAGTACCATTGGAGCAAACATTCTTCTCTGATCTAAACAGATACTGTGGCTCAATGGGGGAACAGAGCAGCTTTGTATGTGTGGGGGGGTCTCAAGACACACAGTCAAAGTCCAGGCTGAATCAGGGGAAAGAGATTTCACTGTAGTAATCCAACAAGTTGAGGCCACAGTCAGCGCCAGGATATTGGTAGACCGACCAATAAAGCCAGTGACCGCGCATGATTAAGTGATCAATAGACTGTGTCACTGGTGCGGCATACTTACTGTGAGCAAGCTCATAATCTGGGTTATCCATGGGCAGTTTCTTTAGGTAATCCCTGAGAAGCATCTCATACCGTGGAACCCTCTGGACTGGCTCCAACATGTGGTGCTGCAGGCTCAGGCTGCCACACACCTCCTGGCTCTGAAACCAGGACAATACATACAGAACATTCTGCTTGGACCTTTTAGGAAAAAGAGCTGACATGTGGCTTGCTGAGTACCTGTATGTCTTGGATGATGTTTCTGAAGGCGGAGGAGCGTTCGGTCCAGGTCCTCACCAACTCCATGGACTGGTCAAAGTTCCTGACGTAGTCGGCATACATCCTCAGGAAGGGTGCATGTTGCAGCCAAACATTACCCAGGCCTGGCCTCTCCCACCTGGATTTGATGGAAGTAGGGAGGTCAAGGGTGCAAGGGTCTAGAGTAATAACATTACTGTAATGGCCAGTATTACTGCTATGGTATGACATGAGCACCGACCAGTGACTGATGCAGTTTTCCAGGTCATGTAGCAGGAACTTGCCGTGGAAGGAGTAGATAGAAGAAATGTTCGAGAAGATATTTCTTATCACCTCAGGAGGAAATGAGCCCCGACCTGCCTCTTCCGTTAGGCGTTTGCAAAACACCTGTGGTGGAAGTTTGAAAGCATACTGACATACCGAACCACTTTTGTATGAGCATGTGGTGGTGACCTAAAGAGGTAAACTATAGCTGTATCTTTTAGCATCAAGGGATTGTGTTTTCATGGAGGGAGCCACAAACAGATGACCGCACTGACCTGGTCTAGCAGGTGGAGACGAGCCACATAGGCCCTCTCTGTCTGCAGGAGTTCATTGGCTATCTTGTACAATTTTTGCTCCGTGCTCTCCTCATCTTTTTGTTCACTTTCAGAGTCCTTGTCAATCATGGCATCTCCTGTGGTTGCATTATTCCACTGGCAGGAAAATGTGGAACTACATCCTTTTGGCATCTTGCTTTCTGCATCGTTTATTCCTTTCACATTTACTACCATGCAATCTTTCCCCTGCGCCATGCCATTCATTTGTTGTGGGGAATGCTCTTTGCCATTGCTTGATAGATGGGCTTCGCTTGTAGAATGAGTGCGTCGATGGTTAACTGGTGGTTTGATAGTGATGGCTGGCCCGTTGCAGGTGAGTGATTGCAATGGTTTCAGTGGAGATCGTTCAACTTTTTCAGTTGGAATTCTGCAGAAATAAAGTGCATCTATCATTTAAATTATATTTAGAGGTTCAATATTCATACATGATTGACATCTAATAGAAATGAGTTCTATACATGCTACAGGATGCCATTCATTTAATAAAAATAGAACAAATTAACAATCCAACCTGCTCTCATCCAAATAAACAATCAAGTCAGGCACACTCAAAGATTTCCCCGCTTTCTTCTCTTTTCCTTCCATCTTGCTGCTTGGGATTCTGTGCAGTCCTAGCCAGGATTTACAGTTCTTTGCAGGGCTGTAGCTCCCAATCCTCCCCTGCACAGGACTGGGGGTCCGCAGTTTTCCTACCAGAGGGCTCTGATTCCTTGGGGACAACTTAGCAGGGCTGTGCCCTCCTTCCCTCAGTGGGCAACAGCTCTGACTACCTCTTTTGCTTGGACTTGGAGATCTGAAAATTGGACTGCTTATAATATTTGGGATCCCCTGAGTGTGTCTGGCAGGGCTGACATGTGCTTCGGACAAAAAACTGTTCCCTCCTCCTCTGACAGGACTCGGGGAGCCTAGACAATTATGTGCTTGGTTGATACAGGAAACACAACGTCCATAACCTCTGTTAGGACTTTGGTCTTGCTCTGTGCCATAAATTTGATGAGGTAGTAATTTTCCTGATGTGGGACTGTGGGCTTGAGTTGGTCCTGCCCTCAGAGGACTCTGGAGGTGAGCTGGTTTAGGAGGCACTGTGAAGAGATAGGCAGTGCATTTAGCTAACTCCTTATAATAGTACATAGTATGTCTTGCAGGTACAGTTTAGTCCACAAAATACTACAAATAAAAAGGTAAGGAGGGATTTATTGAATCACATCACTTATAGTAATACACTTACATGGATAGCATTTCTTTTTGCATGTAGGCTACAGGTCTTCAGCATACCTTGTGGTTTGAAGGGTGATCTTTTAGCTGGGCTTCTTTTGGTGTCTCCTTCCGGTCCAAGTTTAGAGTTTGGTTCTGATCCACAGACGCTCCTGCCACAGCTGTACGAGCCACACACACCACTGCTCAGTACTAAAAGAAAAACAGTTACTATTACACTTGCTACCTGAGCCATATATACATATTTTATTTTTGCATAGCAATGTTTTCTGTTACAATACAGTACAGCTATACTTAAATACAAAATGTCAGTGTATTTGATTGCACCATTACAAGAAGTGGAAAAATCTAATCCAAGTCTTACAAAATCATTGTACACATTTCCCCAAAAATGACAAAGTTGGATCTTTGAACTCGGCATAGCATTCAGAGCTGTTGTACTGAGCAGTCATTTTGCTGAGTGTTGGAAAACTAAATAAAAACAAAGGGTATGATTCAGAGGTTCCTCCTGTGCCTTCAACAGCTAACAAAAACATCACATGTACGTGGAAAACCAACCTTACTGTAACATTAATTAGTCTCTTGCTGAAGTGTTTCTTTAGCGCTAATAAAGAGTAAATGTAACTCGTATAACACCTTTCTAATCTTCCAACCACTCAAGGCGCTTTTACACTACACATCACATTCACCCACTGATACATGCACACTTTCATACAGTGACGATATTCGCTGCCACGCAAGGTGCCAACTGCTCATCATTCACACACCGATGGCACAATCTTCGGGAGCAATTTGGGGTTCAGTATCTTGCCGACAAGCAGACCGGAGGAGCTGGATTGGTGGATGACCTGCTCTACCTCCTGAGCTACAGCCGCCAACATTATGGCCTTGTATCTCGTACTCCTATAAGCACTGCAGGTTGATGCTGTACAATATTATGTCACATTTCTTGCTGTGTCGTTTATTTATTGTGTATGTTCTTTCGTACCCACATTGAAAATCAGTTTTCCTTTGGGCTGATAAAGTTAGCCAACTGGTGACGGCCAGTTAATACTGTTTTACCCAATTTTAAATACACTATCCACTCCATTGTTATGTATTTACACACAAACTGTAGCTTTTAGCCAGCCATTGCAAAGTTTTCTGACAAAATCATGTATTTTTAAATCGTGCACCAAAGAGCAAATTAGATATAATACAATGTACAGAATGTTCCAGGTGTGCATTATTTTCTGTCCAGAAACCCTGCACATGATACTGTTAGTATTCCTGGTTCTACACTGGTTTTGTGTTTGATCTAATCCTCACAAGACAATAAACGGTATGCATGTTAAACTCATACTTCACAACGTACTGCTTTCAAATTGTGTACCTGTTCTCTTACCTGCAGGTTAATTCCCAAATTTATGCAAGATTATCGTTACTCGTTTGACAGAGTAAAGTCATTCTGTTCGCTCCTGGCTCTGCTTAAGTGTAAAACATTTGTTGGTCACATGGAGATGGCTAAAGCCTACTTTCTCAACAATGTAATACTTCTGCTTTCTTCTTACTTCTCTCTTTTCCGCCATATGTCTAACCTTTTCCACTCATGTCAAGTTACGTCAGCGTCTAAGAGGCAACATTCAACACCAGACAACATAGAAATAACAGTGCCATCACTCCCACAGAATCTTTTTTAGTTTTTAGACAACGCCGACATCTTGGTGGAGCACAGAAGCTGGAGAGGAAATTACAAAGAGAAAGATGCATGTTGAAGGCTGCTATTCAATATTATACTACACTATTTAAACCGCTTCAGTTTGGAATAAAAAATAAATAAATAAAATAAAAAAAAACTGACAAATTGAGGACAAATAAAACTATACTGGGATAAACATTAAATGTAAGCTTTTGAGGTTATATAAAATATATCCAGGTATTTGAAAGATTCCAATGCTTAAAATAGAAGAAATAGTTCAACCACATGATTAATTGTTCTTTCTCTGCTTGTCAGAAGCAACTGCTCCAGGCCATGAAATATTGCAGCACATAAACCCCGCCCCACATACGAGGGATGTTTCTTTGACCTCAATCCAATCATATAATTAATGAATCCAATACTTATGTTCACTTAAATATTGATTATTTGACACATTAAAATAGCAGCTGTAGCTACTAAATCTGACACCTTACTTCTTACGAGCTGCTTGATCCAAATCCTGGAGGTCCTGGTTCGGAAATATTAAAAGTTTGTAAGCTTAAATGATCGATGTGATATGAATGAAAGATTAACTGTGAGAATGTGACACCTGAAGTGATACAATCGGCTAGAGAAAAGATGTATCACTCTTGTTGGATTTGTTTAAACAAAGGAAAGACTTTTTACACTTTGTTTTTTTTACAGATCAAATAAACGATTAGTGAGCTTCAGAGATGCTGGTAGACCCCCCCTCACAATGTGAAACATTTACATTATATTAAGTCACAGAGATGGATGGCACTGTTGAATCCGGCATCATCAGTACCATTGGAGCAAACATTCTTCTCTGATCTAAACAGATACTGTGGCTCAATGGGGGAACAGAGCAGCTTTGTATGTGTGTGCGGGGATCTCAAGACACACAGTCAAAGTCCAGGCTGAATCAGGGGAAAGAGATTTCACTGTAGTAATCCAACAAGTTGACACACACAACACACACACACACACACACACACTTGGTCTTAGTGAGTGTTAAAGACTGAAAGGTTGTTGTTGTTTTTATTTACTGCATGCATATGCATTGATAATCTGGCTGGAATATACTGTAGTCAGGTTATATTTGGATAGTTTCCAACAATAGCAATATAGACTACAGTGCCTAGGAATCTAGTTACTGCAAACATTTAGAGGTATAGCCTACATTGAACAGCGAGAATATATAAGCAGACTACTGTATTATTATACTTTCCTATAAATATTTGGATTCAAATTAATGTCTTAGGGTCTCTATCAACCCAAAAGGAGACTCATGCCACTGTCACACAGATGTCTGTAATATATAGCTCACGTATTAAGCTCTTGAAAAGTCCGAACATGTTTTAATCACACATAATGCGAACCAAAGGTTGAACGGTACTACTGCACCTCACCTGTATGTGAGGCTTGGCAGTCCACCGCAGCACCTTTGACTTTCCGCTTGACCGCCACTCGTCTGAACTCCTCCGTGTCCCGACTGTTCAGAGTCAAACTGTTCCTCTTCTTCAAGTCAAACATTGTCACAAAGTAGTCAAAGGTCAGAGCACGGTAAACTGAGAGAGAGAAGGAGGGCGACGTGTCAAACCATCCGACACCCTGATGTTCATTAGTGCACGTGCTCAATCTGTTTAATTAAGCGCCGCCTCTCATTTAAACCTGCACGCGCCTCCGAACAAACCCACTGGTGAACATTGACCAATCAGGAAGCGCACAGTCACTAAGTCTACTGTAGGTCTATGGAATATATATATAGTATATAAACAAAATTTAAAATAAAAAATACAAAATAATTGAAATTATGACAATAAATATACTTTAAACATTAACAGATGTTTGCATTAAATACAAATATATAATGTTTCTTGTTTTTTGTTTCCTGTCACTGGAGGTCATGATGATGTCTGAGCTGCTCCTCTAAAAACCAGAGGTCACAAATCTGACTGACAGGAGCAAGAGTGGAAAGAGTGGAACTGCTGACAAGAACTGGTGTTGAAAAGTGCTGAGCATTATGTGTTTCCATCACCATGTGACAGCTGCTGTAATGTAATCAAAAGGTAACAAAAGTATTGATTGGGATCCTCCTTTATCTGTTATTTGTCTCTATAGGACACTGTCATTTGTCATCCAGAGAGGAGAGAAAAGGTAACCACATGAGGAGGAAACAAAACAAAGACCAAGCATTGTGAACCATCTTTACATGCACATTTATTATATGTTTTAACAGAATTTCTAAACATAGATAATTCATTATTCTTTTGACAAAAGAAAAGAAGAGTTCAGACAAAGAGAGGGCAGAATGATACATGTATGCAGTGTGAACCCTTTTGTTTAAAAGAGAAATATTTGTTTCTTCTTACTGTCAGAATTTAAATGTTGATAAATATTAATATTACATTTGTTGGGCTGCTGAGGTTATTAACCATCATCGCACGTTATCTGTCTTTATCCATTTTCAGGGAGGACGAGCAGCCGCAGATGTGCAACTCATCTGCTGTGGCAAGACCATCAAAGACAGTTTATTGTCCATCAGTGTTGTTTGTCATGTGTACATTGTAGTATGGTGTGTCACAAACACTGCTGAATACACTTACAGCCTGTGTTTGCATTAATAGTCATATGAAAAAAATGATTGTGTTTGTTATGTAAAGCAAGTCATCAGGATATTCACAGTAAATGCACATTACAAGTAAAAAGGGTTACTGACAAAAAAAAAAAGGAGTGTGGTAAATTAGAATTATATTTCGAGGTGCAATATAGGATACAAGTATTGTAAAACTGTAACATTCATTTTTTTTCTCTCTCAAAATAAGAAAACCACAGTCAGACACTCTTGGCCCAAGAGCGCCATCTGGTGGAATTAACACGTCACTGAGAAACATGTCACTCACTGCAAACCCTCCAAAGGGAGCTGAATCTAATGGCAAATGTTGGTACAAAATGCACTGTTCTGTGACAATTTTGTTTTCATTGTCACAATTATTATTTTTTTAATGACAGTGTAACCAAATCTAAACCAATCAGGCATAAAGAAATCTAAAAACCATTTTTTTCCTTTCTTTCACATCCGGAGTCAAATAACAGAGAATAAATTGTATGGAATACGTTAAACTTGCATGAAGTTGATACAGTTGATGAACCTCATGTTCATTTTAAACATGACTTATTATAAGTAATGCAAAGTCTGTTAACATTTAAGTTTAAAACGTATCACTCTTGCTCTTCTCTTTAACAAGATCATTCAGAAAGTAATATTTTGTGTTACATCTACAGATATATAACACCTGCTGTTATGTCCTTAGAAGTTAACATTTAGCACATTCAAATGCTTCATTATGTCAACCAAAAAAAAAAAAATCTTCCAGTCATACAGTATCTGACAATGCTAGCAGACCATAAATAATAAATTATAAAAATGGCTTCGGGCAGCATGAAATCTGACCGCATATTTAAAAAAATAATAATATTATGAGGACATACAAGAAAGAATACTGAATTATTAGGAATAATGAAATAGGAATCAAGCAAGAGATTCCAGTTACCCTCAGTATTTCATTGATAATAGTAAGACCATAAATATCATGGATGCTGTAGTTAGTGGTTTTAATAAGTATTTTGCAAGTGTGGGACTAAATTTGGCAGAAAAAAAAAAAAATCAGTGACCCAAAGACCCTCAAAGAGGCAGAGGAAGATTACATATTGAATGTAATCCAAGCTCCCTTTTTCTTGGAGGAAATTTTGAAGAACTTTTGGATATTGTAAATAAATGTAAAAACAAAACTTCTGAGTGGAATGACAGTGATATGACAATAGTGAAGAAAGTAATTGATGGTATTGTAAAACCACTGACATATCTGTAATTTATCATTTTTAACTGGTAAGTTTTCTAAGGAGGAAAATTGCAAAGGTAATACTTCTGTATAAAAAATATAAAAATGGGGATAGACACCTCTTCAAACTACAAGCCTTTTTCCTTACTTTCCCAATTTTCCAAAACATTGGAAAAACTTTTAACTGCAAGACTAGACAAATTCATTGAGAAGCACAAATTGCTGAATGACAGTCAGTGTGGTTTTAGATTGAACAGATCAACAGCTAATGGATATAATAGGAAATTCCTAATTGTATTGATTAAAAAAAGCTCAGTTTCAGCAATCACAGACACACACACAAAGAGACTGCAGGCTATGCAAAAGTGGAGGGAATGACACAGGAAGTGTAAGGAAGTGTACTGCTGCCACGCTTGACAAATGTATCAGTATCACAGTCTAACGTGAAACTTTTAATGTTATAACATGATAAGTTAATCTTGTTCCTCCAGCTAATCAATGAGAAACAACGTTACCTCCAGGCTGATTTTTCCTCCTGTACAGCCCCACGCATTTTAAAATCTTCTTAATGTACGCATACTTATGACAATATCATCCACTGGGCTCAGTAAAAACAGAATCTCGCCATATCTCAACCCCAGCAAGTCATGTAAATAAGCCATATTTCTCAGTTTATTCAGTCTCGGCACACCTTTCCTCATTCAAATAAAACATATCACATCATAACACAGAACCTTTCATGCTTTAAAGGTACAGCATGTAACATTTAGGGTGATTTATTTGTGGAAATGGAATGATTATATGCATATCTATGTTTTCAGTGATATATAATCACCTTATAAAACGAGTCATTATGTTTTTATTACCTTAGATGTAGCCTTTCTATCTACTTATACCACAGGTTGAACAACACGGTGCCTGCCATCTTTATTACAGTAGCATAGAATGGACAAAGGGGGGTGCGAACGCCACTATGTTGCCAACGTGGCAGGAAAAGAGGAGGAGGAATACGTGTTTGCTAGTTCAGTCTAGTGGAGGATCTTATCCTGCTCTTGCATCTGCATCCAGAGCAGCTCATCTCCTCACCTAGCCACGTTGGGGGCCTCCTCTTGGGAAGGGGAACATAGGAGATATCCAGAAGTTGTTGTACTTGAAACTTGTGAATAAATCTGTCTTTGGGATATTGTGTTTGTTGACAAGTCTATTGATTAAATTAGACAGTATCTGTTCCGTCAGGAGCATGAAATCCGCTTATCCTCATCAGGGTCACGGTGAACTGGAGTCTATCCCAGCTGACTTTGGGTCAGAGCCGGGGTACACTCTGGATAAGTCACCTGCTAATCACTGGGCACATAGAGACAAACAACCGTTTACACTCACATCCACACCTGGTAGAGAACCCACACAGACATGGGGAGAACATGCAAACTCCACACAGAAAGGTGGTTTGAACCAGGAACCTTCTTGCTGTGAGGTAACAGTGCTAACCACTGCAGCACCGTGCCACCCAAGCATGAAATTTTTAATACTATTTTTCATTATTTTCTGATCTTCTCATTTTTATTCCACTTACACTTTGGCGAGACGTTTTTTTTTAGTTTTTTTTTTACAGTTACTGTTTTAATTATTATAGAAAAGTAAAGAGTAGTTCTAACAGAGACTGAAAGAGTGTAAAGTTTGTATCTTTAACAGTATGCAGAGATCGTCTTCATTTCACTGTCTTGAGTGAAAAATGACTTTAACCTTTCCATTCATCAGCATACGAGAGTGAGATGAAGGCATGGAGCATGGGAGAAAGAGAGAGGAGGAAGCATCTCAGACACTAACACTAACTCCATCTGGATAAAGCATGCCTTTGTTTTCCGGGCACCACTTTGATGAAAATTTCAGAGCAAATTGAATGTTTAATGTAACACCATCTGGATGGAAACAAAAGTGATTTAACAATTCAAGTTTTCCAACTTAATTTCAATGGTATTAAATCACGCAGCTTGAGTACTCCATCACTCAAACTTCAATACATGTTCAAATGGATGGAGCATGTATGAAGCAAACAATGCTGGAAATTCATTACCCCAACTCTAAGACATAAATAAACAGCAAATCACAGCAGAAGAATATAGTGGAGGTCCAAACTGTAGTCTGTCTAATATTATAGACCAACAATCCAACCATGTGTAAGCAGCACAACATTACAAATAAGTTGAATGAGTATGAATATTTTGCAAACTCAATGCCATACTGAATTCATTCATACTGCAGTGGATGAAGTTGAATTTATTGTATTACATCCACATGTTTCTTTATTAAACCAAACTATCAGTTCATGTCTCATGAGGTGCAGTTAATGTTCATTTAACCAAGAGTGTTTTTATTGTTGTCGTCATTTGGTGTATGAGATAGACGATGGATTTTTTGTGGTGAAGTACATGTTGGCAAGTCCACACACACCTTTGGGTGGGCATGTTCTCGTGCATGTAATGACCTTGTTTTAGCTCTGTTCATCTATCACACACAGGCTTCATTAATGAAAGAGAGTACCCATTAGTTGTCCCTGCTGTCACTGGAAAGACTTCCTAAAGAACCACATAGATGGAGAGACTTTATCCACTCTTCTTCCTTCTATCCATTCTTCGATCCTTCATTAATTTGATAGGTGTCTAATCTGGCTACTGTTTATAGACTGAAGAGTTAGACTAACCATCAGAAACACTAGACTTTTCCCTGATGTTATGACTCCATAGCCACTGGTTACCATAGAAATAGTGAAGAGCACTGTCATGGTGTCCACTTACCTCTTGCCTTGGGCATCTTGTCAGGCTTGTGTCACCATTACGGGCACTAACTATAAAAGTGTATTTCAAAAACAGAGAGGTCTTTTGTAGCAGAGACTGAGAGCAGCAGTAAATGTCTCCAGAAAGGCTGCTGGCTGCAGCTTCCACACACTCACTGCTGATTTATCTGCACCATTTGCTCTGAATATAATCTTTATCACTGTGACAAGGCACTTAGTCCAATCAAGATCATGTTATGGTATGCCTTCATGGTGCTATCTGATGATGTCTTCATGTTCTGGGAAGTGTCTGCCAGGTAAAATCGATGATGATATCTGCCACATGATACAGTTTACGAATTTATGTTTAACATGGCAATTAATGGATTACTATGGAGGATGATGCACTTTGAGCTACATACAGTATGTTTATGTGGTGCAGATTTAAGATGCACATCAATACGTTTAACATGAAATGATGTTTGTTTTTACTAGTCAGTCTCCAAACCACATTTTCTCTGAATAATCAAAGAAGGAAGGAAATCCATACAGCTTCTCTAAAGTGGACCAAATCAAATTTAAATGTTTTCAAGCAACTACAAAGTGTGGTATGAGTGATGACCCTTTGCTTTCATTGTATTTATTTTGATGACTAAGATACATTCCCTAACTGTCTTGTCAGGTAGAGCAGGCCGTCCACTAATCAGATGATTAGTGATAATGATTCATTAATGATGAATGGGTGAGTAAGATGTGTAGTGTAAAAGCACTTTGAGTGCTCGGAAGACTAGAAATGCGCCATATAAGTACAGTCCATACTGCACTCAACTTTCTACAACTTTGCAAAAGGATTTTAACTTTTTCACAGTGTAACTAGGTGTAAATGTTCTATTGATTAAATTACAAATACATTACATGCATAAATCGATTTAATATGGAAATCATCATGGAAATGAACTATCAATCAATTTAATACTGAATCATCATTGATATAAACAGTATTTCCATTAATTTCTTTTGTTTCTCATGCAACACCCCACCAGTCACAAAGCTTAATTAGTCAGCAAGCTTAATAAATAAATAATTATTTATTATTAATTAATTTAAATAAGCAAACATGTTTGATTTTACTTTTTAAGTGTTTAACTCTTACTTAACATGTAGTTATGCTATATGAAATATGAAATGAACCACAAAGATGTGTTTATTTTCTGTGCTTTTTCAATCCTCAGTACACATTAAATGTAATTTACAATGTTGTAAAGGACCCTGCAATCAATAAAACAGCAGGATTCATGAGAGATTGGCAAAACAGCCAGTCAAAGCACCAACTACGTGACAAAAAAAGTGTGTTACTTACAAGATGGCATGGTTCACTACACTGTGTATGCTGTTGCCACTTTTTATATGCACTATTGCGGTTTTGCATTGCTGTAACTATCAGAAGCAAACAAACCAGGACAGAATGTACATTCAGTATTTGGATTTATGAATTGTGTCAGTTGATTTATTGATTTAAACTTTCAAGGTTTTCATTCAGGAAAATATCACCAGCTGCCACTGCTGGTGAACATAGAGACTGGAGCTGAGTTTAACCAACCTTATTTGAAAGAGACAACAAAGGTGAAATTAAAAACTGTCTGACATCAATCACAGTTTACTGACTGATAGACTGACTGGTTAATCTTTGACTTGCTGTACACATTGATGTGTAACTCATGCACTCACTTTCAGTTTCATCTCCAAATAAAGTTGTTTAGATCATGTGGATACACTGTTGTCTTTGTCACCGTGTACCCAGATCTCAGTGATTAACTTTGTGAATGAAATGTTATTTTAACCTTACAAAATTATGCATGAAAAAGGACAAGTTATAGTGAATTGGAATTCTCTTTTAATCCACCAGGGGGCACAGTGTTGGACTCCTTTCATTTTGCCTTGGTCTCTTCATTCCTGTATTTACTCCTGCATTGGTGTATATTGTCTTGTAGAAATGCTTTCTATTCACATTTCTATTTATGAATGTGTTGAATTATTTATTTTATGAAGCCAGACAGAAATTGAGAAACGGAGAGATCATTTGGGTGGAATTGACCCACTGACAAAACGGCCTACTTCATGCATGACTGCATAGTTATTTTTTGAAACATTTGAACATTTCAGGCCTTGGACGGTTGTAGGAAGGAGGAGGAAGTGGTGGAGTTAGAAAAAAAAATAGATGGATAAATTATGGATGGATGGATTAATTACTCATTTGAAAGCATTCACTACGGTTGTAATTTGTAATATTTTACTTTCTTTATTTTGTATGAAAGAATGTAATATTAGGCACTGCAGAGGAGGATGTTCCTAGCACCTCTGCTGCAGCTTCACATCTACCTCTGTACACAGCAGCAGCTTTGAGGATTATCAGCCCAGTCCATGTTGTGGGAGTTTAAAGACCTGCCCCCCATAAATCTCTAGACCTAAAACATAATCTGGATCTAGGTCTACTCCTGGAGGGCCAGGTGTGCAAAGAGGCAGGAACTAAACAAGGTTATGGTCACTCCAGAGAAACAGTCCCCAGAAAGCTGTCTCCTGGAGAACAGAGATGGATGCTGATACTCCTCCACCACCAAAGAGATTCCTCCTAGCCCATTTGACCTATTCAGGCTGTTTATCACAGAAGCCACAGTCATCCTGTATACAAACACCAAAAAATTGTGTAGTAGTGCAGGGTCAGCATGCTATCATGCAGAGACAATGCTAACATGCTGATGATAAGCAAGTGTAACGTTTACTATGGTCACTATCTTTTTAGTTAGTTTATTAAGTTTTTTGTCATAAACCACAATGATGTACCCACAGAGAAATTTCATCAACCCTTTAGTTCCCCTTAGGTTTTAGCCTCTTTCAGCTTATTCTTTTGACTTGAGCCTGCAACTTGACTTTACTTCCAGCAGCATCAGACATCTGTTTTAAGCACAGCAAGCTTCATAAACTCAGCAAAAACTAAGTTATCTGCAACCTCTCCTTTTATGTACCCTAAGAAGTCAGAGTTCTGTGTTCCTGAGGGATGAGCAAATCAAGCTAGAACGGAGATAAATCTGGTTTCCATGCTTCTGTCTCTGCTAAATCCACAATGCACGCTGCTTCCTAACAGGCTTTAAACGGCAGCATCTCTCCTGTCTGTCTGTTGTTCTGTCAGTGTGGCAGTGAATATGGCTGACACAGCTATTTCTCAGACAGACAGGAATAAATTATAAACCTGCATGCTGATCTCCTCTTTCTATCTGTGTATCTCTGCCCTAAATCAGCCCTGAGCTCCTCTGCATCGTCTGTTTCTTCTTCTCTACCTTCCATCCCTCATTCCTTCAGACAACTCCATTGTTGAAAGAAGCAGTTAGTTGGGAAGAACTCTGTATGCGTGTGCATGTTCTAAAATTTCAGTTTGATTTGTCGTGTTGAAGAAAACAACATTTGCATCGAATTCATTCTTTTAGTTTATTATCTGTAGGGGGTTGGCAGGTCCTTGAATGTTTACCTCAGCACAAAATCTGTTTTTTGAGAGACTAGAATCCACACTTCCTGTTTGTTTTCCTGTTGATGGAAGATTGTTTCAGGCAGTCTTGCTGTTATAGTCAGTGGAAACTACAGTCTATAAATAAAGACACAGACACTTAAACTTGACTTGCCCTAGACAGAATGACTTGTATGTATGCCAAAAATGCTGTTGATGTTAGTACTGATAACTGACAGTGTTCTCTCTCTGCTCCTGTTTGCCTCAGGATGTTGACCTCTCCTGGCTTTGAAGAACAGTTTATTGAGAGGCTTCCGTCTTAGGCAAATCTGATTTCTGGCATGCTTTCTCAGTGCTGGGTGTGTGCCACAGCCATCCAGTGATTCTCTTGTTTGGGTGTCTAGGAAACACTAAACTAAGCCCTGATGGGTGTGACTATGGAGCTCCTTCACAATACTCAAACAGATCCAATTTCTCTGCTCAATTCACGATATGAGGCAGTTGAAAATAAACACGCAGAGTGCTCACGTTCAGTCAACATTTAATATTTGTGCTTGAAGCCAAGAGTGTTGTGCAGAGGAACAGGTTGATATAAAAGCTGTCGAAAAACACCAAATACCTTTGTAAGACCCTGCACAAAGAATTTGAAGGCAAGACTAGCAGCCGGGCTCGAAGAATGGAAATCAGCTTAGTTGGTTGGTCCGTTACTTTAAAAACTGAAATATGTTTTACAAATATTCAAATAATTGAATTGCCATAAAATTTGGTTCATGTGTCATGTTAACTTTTATCTAGCATCAGTAAAAATGTATTTTTTCCCCAATACTTTTGACACATACCAGTAAAACATGACACTTTCCCATCAGCCTCAGCTGTGTTTTGTTTATTAGCATGGCACGCATGATTCTCCTTCTGTGAATGCTTTTCCACGTTAAGCGATACACGCCACTCCACTCGGCTTTATTGCCTCAACTTTGACTTTTTCTCATGCTTAGTTTTTAAACAATGCTTTACATTTTGACATTTTGTAACTGCAGATTTGCATCTTTGCCAATACTGATTCATCGTGCTGGTTTTATCTGTTTTATTACTAACCTAATTCATAATATTTAGAAAAGTAGTGACTTATATGGTATTGTCGTTTAGTATTTGCTTTCTGAACAATGCTGGGACGGGGTTGCAGACGCCTGGTTTATGGTATGTCAAAGTCGTTCCTGTCATGGCGAGGGACGCAAAGAATGCAAAAGATCATTCAAATGTGGTAACGGCATACAATCTCTCAAAGGCAATAATGTTGTTGGACTCTGTTGTACACACTGGAAGTTATGGTAATAACTGTGTGAAGAATAATCGGAAAGAAATAGCTTGAGAGAAATTCAGACGCTGCATAATTTCACACTTAATGTTATTTTCAGATAGAAAAATAGAAAAGATTTCTACAGATAGCACGCAACTGAGAGACTTTTCGTTTGATTTGGCGGATGACAATTTGTTTGATTCACATCACCCAGTGTAAGAAAAGTAACAAAAGCAATGCTTCTGTCCTCCTCAGAGTAGAAAGATTGAGTTCAGATGGCTCGACATCAGTGATAACCGACCGAATAAGGTTTACTTCAGCACAACTATAACTGTGCACTGAACGACGACACACCTACTCAAAAAAAAAAAAAGTCTTTGCTTCTCTCTTCACCTGTATGTACAAGGCTGGAATAGTAATCTAAACGTGGGTAAGGTGTCTAACACAGCTGTCAACAGTAAAACTCCAAACACCATTTAATAAAACATATACTTTATTTTCTTGGTGCAAGTCAGTCATTGCACTAGTCACTTCATTTTCATCCCATTGTCATTCCACAACAAAATTCATTCACAATCAAAATCACTGTCAACAAAATCACAACAAGCAACTAAACGGCGATCTTCAGAGGTTAATGTACGCATAAAGCCACAAGTTCAACTCCTCACACAGGAGCACACACACTAGCTTATTATACTCGCAGAAGGCTCGACATCAGGTCTTCTACTGTAGCCAGTTCTGGAAATGGAGGTCAGATGAACATAGTATAGTTTATATCTAAGGAGAAAGTAGCTCTTATTGATCTTTTCTAATATTTCTAATAAATCATATAATCTGAGACTTCTCTGTTATATTCACTGATATGCTCTAATACAGAGAGGCTTGAAAATAAATCTTGTGTCAAACCATTCCCTTCAACAATTCAAAATACAATTTGAACTCAAAGGTCCACTTATCAGCTTTTTGGAGCTTTTGACTGCGTCTCTCCAGTGAATGCAGCTGGCTCCTCATTTCATCGTTTTCCTGATAACAGATACACTGCTGTCAATCTCACGACAGCCAATTCTAGGAGCAGGAGGAAAGAGTGTGCTTCAGATTATCACAATTAAACATGAAAAAAACTCCGGTTTATCTGCCATCGACCATTACATTCGCTGGTTTAAATAAGAATAAAACTTTGTTCTTTGTCGTATCTGGTTAATGTGCTGTCTGCAGCCAGGAGTCTGTGGATGGTGTGTGTTTAGTGAAACAATGTAGCTGCATCATGCTGTAATGCCCCACATAAACTTTGATTCATATCATAACAACTTTCAAGTTTCAGACTTGACTTGATTTGACTCAGATTTGACTTCATTGTCAGTCATCAGAGGTACTAGTTTAATTAAATCAGCAGCATCTGCGTTGTGTAGCTATTTTAAAAATCAAGTATGGTACAGAGTGAGAGCGCGACCAGTAGCCAACCTGTCCTGTGAATTTACTACTTTAGACAAAAGTGTAGTGTTGCTGTATGTAACTGGTAGCTTCATGAGCTACATCTTCAAAGCGACTTCCCCAACCCTGCAAAACAATCACTGTGCCACCTCTTGGTCGGTGTTGGATGTGAATGACCACAAGTTTACTGTGGTGGAATGTGAGCCGTGTTTTATTTTCAGCATCTGCAAGTTGTACCCCCAGTTTGTTTGTTGTCACTGTACGGACTCTCTGCGTGACCAATACATGTCTCTGTGTAGGACAGGACCACACAAGCTTCCTTTGTTGAAGAAGACTCTGACACGCAGGTGAAAGCTCCGAATAGCTAGCAAGTGGACCTTTGAGCTTGGATTATTTTCGTACACAAACAGTTCCCAAAGGTCACGAATGGCCAAGCTGTTCATTCCCTTCAAAATAAAAACAGTTTCCACACTTTCACTGCACTAATGTAAATACATGAAGAGTACTCATAGGCAGAGCAGATGACTGAATTATAACGCGTGTGATGAAGTGCCATAAAGGAAATGACTTCACATAAACCTAAATAAAACAAATCAATCAAACACAAATGTCAGAAGCAGATGTGCATGTTGAAGTAAAGCTGATGTAGACGGGGCGACACATGGAGCTCCCAGTGGTCCCCAACTAGTCATTCCCTTCTGCTTACTCCAGGAAAGGCTTCTGTGGCTCGACCAGTCTCTGAGACCAGCACACTGGCTATACCTCCGAACACGCTGCAGGTCGACCGTCCTCCTCTGCTCTCACACAGGCAGTCATCTTACTAACCAGGTCCGTTTTATCCAGCAGCCTGGGGGCTGGTGTTTGGGCTCCGGAGGGGCCGGGCAGTGTCCTGCTCCCCTGATTTGTGCCCTGGATGGTGCAGCGTCTGGAGAATCGTGGTGGTCTATGCCCCCCCTGTCAGTCTCCTCTCCAGCCGGTCCAGCTTGGCTAGGTTTTCCTTCAGAAGTTTGGAACCAGGGCTCAGAAGCAGGGCTCGCTGGTAGTACATTCTGGCTGCTGCATAGTCTCCCTGCACACACACACGCAAAAGAATACACGCATAACAAACAATGTGTTCAGTTTAACTGAACTGAAATTAATGCTACAAGATGCTACAATGCTCGTCATGAATTGAAGCATGACGAGAGAAAACAAGTTAAAAACTATTAGACTAAATTTCTGCTCTCTAGTAAAATCACTCTATCTGGAGTCGAGTATATTACACGACTCCATGATGTGTGAGAATCAACGTCACTACTAAATACCACTACATCATCTTTGAGGTTTAAGTTAAACTTCATAGTCTAACTAAGGTTTAAGATCAGAGAGAGAGAGACAATCTTTCTAATTGGCACTATAAAATGTATGTTGAATTAGCTATTAGCAGTTTGTAATGTACCCATGGATGTATAAAAGACTGTCAGAACTGTCAGTGTTATATGAAACACCATTTTTCTCTTATTTCTGATTCTTGCATCAAGATGTCCCTGAGAAGTGGAAGTGATGCTAAAAATATGGTGTTTACATATGTGACTGAGGTTGGACTCAGAGGACAACGCTTGATTAAAATTGTGGCAATTGAGGGTTTTTTAAGGACTTTAATTGCCTCCATGAACTGTGTGTCACAGTATCTGCTGCTGCTGAACGTGTTGGTAAGCGGCCAAATCAACTAGAATGACTAACTTCTTGTTGTTTTTAAAATACTGGCATGTACCTGAGTAGGCACACCTCTGTCCTGTGCTGATAAACAACCACGTATGAACTAATGAAATGATTAGCCGAGGTTGGAAGCCTCAGAGAAAAATCTACCTTTTTCACAGCCATTTTCCCATTTTGACATGAAATAGTAAGGGCAGTATCGTAGTCAAGACCAACTAAACTAAACTTTGACTTTAAAACGTGACCAAGACCTGACCCAGACCAAGACAGTTAACAAATAAATCAGACAATGCACAGGCAATTAAGTGATATTGCCGTGATTTGTGGTCTTGACTGGTCTTGAAATAAAATCCTGAGTCCTCTTTGTCTGAGCCTGAGAGTAAAAATGCAGTCGATTCGAGATGAGACCTTAGAAAAGTGGTCCTTGGTCTCATAAAGACCAAGGACTCAACTCCGTAGTATGGTCAAGGCAGGTATTTCCTACTAACTAAGGTTCAGTTCCATTAGGTGCAGCAGAGACTTTCCAGTTGAGCCAACATGCACCACAGCAGCAGCCTGACTCTGTTTGGAATGGAACCATAGTTAGTATCACTGGTAACACCAGTGTTTACCTACTACTTCATGTCAAAATGGCTGCTGTATAAAAGGTCTGTCCCCACTGTGAGATAATATGCAGCAGTTTATTGTCACAGTAGTCATTTTTAAGGTGACACACACTCAATCTCAGCTGATTCTTTGCAGGGTCACATGGGGGCTCTGAATCATCATCACAACAAACATTAAGTTTTCTCACTCACACAGTAATGATGCAATATGGTAATTATGAAAAGCAAGAACTGTGGATAATGATGGCCAGGATGTGTTTATGTATCTGCGTGTTTGTCTGGAGTTTAATGTGCAAAATGTCCCATGATACCTTTTCCTCCCTTTGGCTATAGCAAAGCGCATAAAATTGTTTTTTTCCACTCATCACAGTGCGGCAATGTTGCCATGTTTGGACTTTAGAAATAAAGTTCTGTTTGCTACCTTAATGTGCTGAATCCCTCCCATGTTCATCCAGGCCTGAGACTGGTCAGGTTTGAGTTCCACAGCCAGCTTGTAGCTCTAAAAACAAAAACAGTCTGGTGTCAGTGTTAGGCAGAACAACCTTTATCCGACGAACAACAACAGGGTTTACACTGTGATCTGATCCCAGCTCAGAACACTCCAAAGAACCTTTGAAAATCTGATCATCCAAACCACATCTGAAGCATTTCAATATGTTCTTAATGTTTCCTGACCACACTGCGTGAAATGATGTCAAACCGCCATATGCAAACACTGGAGAAGTGATGTATGCATTGCTTTATATGTAGGGTGGAGATTTGAAGACAGACGCACGACACTGATGCCATGTGCAATTGCTATCAGTCTCACCATGACTGGATAAAGTGGAACTGCACATAGTTAATCTGAGCTGTATCAAATGTCAAAGTGTTTTTCATCAGTGACTCTTGTCTAAAAATGGTTCAAACCGCCTCTTAGCTGAGCAGTAATGAATCACTGCACAGTGAACTGGTCTCCAGACGCTGATTACATGATTGATTCAAAACTGGAACAATGGTGAGTTAAAGAGTTGCTACCAAGCAGCAACCTCCATGGCTGTGAAGTGAAGTCAATACAGAAGTGCCAAAAACTGCAGTTCCTCAAACTATTAAGGCTTAGAGTTATGCAGAATTAACAGCATGGCTCCCTTGATTGACAGGTGGGTGCCATTACAGGCGTCTTGTTTGAGCAACCAGGCATCATTCGGCCTGCCTCAGATCCACCGATGACCCACGTCTTTGCTGATTTTTAGATTAGACGGAAGTGGCAAGACTGCCAAGATGGTGCCGCCGAGAGCCACCACGCTGAGCCTCAAAGCGGCTCTCGTGACGTCACGCATACGCTGTCCATTCTTTATACTGTCAGTAATTGCTACTTGATTCCAGGACACCATTTTGTTTTGTACTATACACTAGTACTCCACAGATAATAATAATTCTAATAATCATTTTGGAACACAACTGACAGCAGTGGTCCCAACAATTTTGCTTCATGGGACCCCCTTTTCTATCAGAGTATACTGACTAAGTGACATATTTTATGGATATTTATATGCAGAAGAATCAACAGAAAAGAACAGCTGATAAACTAAATTAACCCAAACAGTAACTGCAGGAAGTTTGTGTCAAATGAACAATTTGAATGGATTTTGAGCAGATTATTTCCTGTGAATGTTTCAGCAGAGGTAAGTTTTCGGGTAAGTTCAGTGTTTTCTTTAATTGTTTTAACGGTTTACTTTTCTAAATACAGGACCTGTATAGAGTGAAAGAAGCACGCTAGCACAGTATTGTGTGTATAGAGTATGAAGAATCACTGAGTTTACACACATAAAACAGAGGAAAATAAATGTGACACATAAAAACACGCAGTGTGCATCATTACACTTTATGTTAGACCACACGCCTCTGAATTCATTCACTGATAGTAGCAGCTGGTAGCCACGGCTTCTATCCTATGTAAAGAATTGATTTTAGTGGCCCAGCAGGGGAGGGTTAGAGCTTTCCACTGCAAATGTATCTTGGTTCTTCAGGAAAAGTGGGAAAGTATCACCCACATACAGAAGACCACAACTGTTAACACATCAAAAAGCATTTGATTTGTCTGCTTAGATTTTATGAATACACTCCTAATACATTTTTTAAATGAAACTACTTTTGCAAACCTTATAAAACAGGTAACGTTTCCTTTCTCTTTAAATCAAGTCTTAAAAAATGAATTCTATTTTCAATGCCAGAATCTGATCAATAAACGGCAGCGGAAACAGCCTGCAGTATTTATACCCTCAGCATTTGCACCTCATTTATTTATATGTCTCATCTGCAGGGATTGGGGCGGTGCTGTGGATGTTTGAAGCAGCAGTACAGACTTTCTGTACTGACACACTTGAGACAAAAAACAGACATAAAAGACCTGAAATAAACCAGTTTAAAAGCACACTTCAAACATGCCTCGTGTTCGTTTTGCTCCTTGGGAACCGAGAAATAACACAACATCACACCATTATCTGTATCAACTAATGAAGTAGTTTCCCTGCACAAACACTGCTCTTTTTAAAAGCTACAGTGACCTTAGATGACCTCCACGGCTCTTCCTGTCTTGTTTCCACTTCATCTGTGTTTCCCACAAAGTCTCTCCTCGGTTTGTTTGCCTTCTCAGACCTTTTCTCAGGAAGCCAATCAAGGCTTGTGCAGGAAAAGCACCTTCCAGAAACATCCATCATTTAGATCTGTGCCATGGCTCTGCAGCCAAGTTATTCACAGTGTGCCAACATGTCTGTTTGAATGGTAACTCTCAAAGTGAAAGTGAAGGGTGGCAGGCCGAGGCAGCCCTAAAAGTAATCTCAGTAATGGGCTGGATGTCTTCAGTGGTTGTTATGTCATTAGACCTGTCTTAGCAGGTTTTCTTCTCATTCTTTTCCGTCCATTTAAACTTTCAGTTCCATTGACAAACTGTGTTTTGGAACTGAATATGCACACACTAAGCACCTGAAAATCATTTAGGGCTCAGATTTAGAGTTAAGAAACCCGACCTGGATGTGGGAGTTTTATTTGTGTCATGCTTCCAGCTCACATCAGATATTTTCAAACATAATACGAACATTTTCCTTTTCTGTTTGACTCCTCCAATCAACTGTGCCGATGCACGCTGTGTTATAGGTAAATATGCTATGGCCAGTGGGAAGTGGCAACAGAGAACAAGTGTAGCTAAATCTGTCAATGCCATCATACACTCTTCTCCAAACCTTCCAACAATTACCTCCTCACAGTCAGCTGAAGCTGAGGCTGATCACATGATTATAGGTACCCGGTGCATAAACGCTCCTTTCAGCAGGAACTTTGTTCCCACAGCCACATGAGCTTTAAATAAGTGATCTCCACTTAAATGACTAGTCTGTGTTCCTCATTTGTGCTATGCATGCACTGACAAATGATCTGCCTAGCAGTAAAATTAATTTCAAACTCAGTCCTGATGATTTTGTCTAGCTGCAGAGGTCGTTTTTGTCCTTGACACCGCTGTAAAGGCTTTGTTGTAGAAAGAAAAAACAAATTCGGTTGTGGTGGAAATTGATTTGAGATTTGAACCTGCCAAACACAAGGTCTTTGCAATTAATAAAACTCAACAGAAGAGAATTTGTTCCAAAAGGAATAGAGAGTGAGGACAAAAGAGACATAACGTAAGCTGAGCTAGCCTGTATTACCCTGTAGAGGTCAGACTCCAACACCCCCAGATTGTGACTCTCTAGTGTTGGGTTATGCTCAAGCAGCGCTAGTTTGTATGACATGCTGTCACGCCATTGCAGAAATGAAAAATGTTCACAGTTGTTCCAAATAGACGCTGTCAGGCGAAGTGACCCTTGCTGTCATTAAGAGGGGAGTGAAGGGGAATGAACTATGATTTAACAGCTGAAGGTTCGTGTTGTTACAGCTACTCAAAAGGTGCTAACTGCTTATTTTTTAAAATAACAGAAGCTTACTGGATGACATAATGTGACGTGAAAATGTGATACTCTGTTACGTTGTAAGATATTTGTGTTTATGCATTAACCTTGGACCTTCACTTCAATACTGGCATTGTTTTTAATGGGCTGAATATGACTTCAGGGCAGGAGGTTAGTGTGAGCTTCAATTGTGTGTCCAGTTGTCAGAAAACAGATGTAACACTCAGCATTGTTACATCTCATGGGCAGACTGTGTTCAGATAATACTTAAAGCAGGTGACCTTCATGCTTTGAGAAGAAAAGCATTTCAATCGATGTCATAAAACGTGGCCTCAGTATAGATTTTTTTTGGTCCACAGCCACTCTGTTCACATGAAAAATGACAGAAATATGGTAGTGTTTTGTTTTCTTGAAGTGGTTCTCACTCGATGTCTGGCTAAAAGCTCCAAAACAGCCAGGAATGGCCTTGTCTACAAGTTTGATCTGTTTCCACCTAAGAAATGACTTGAACACTGGAACTAGAATATCATTTACACACACTTTGACTTGAGCAGTGCATGTCATTTGCTACAGGCCATGTTTGCTAACATTACCTGCGCTGATCAGCAGCCACAGACTGTAGATGATGTATACTTGCTTAAAGCAGAGAGAGGGCGAGATCAGTACCTCAAAGGCTCGGTCCAGCTGGTTCATCTCTCTCAGCTGGTTTCCTTTGGAGAAATACAGCTCTGCTCTCACTGTCAGATCACTGGGATTCTGCTGCAGGGCCCGATCCAGAGCATCCAGAGCCTGGCACAGACACACACAGTCAATACACACAAACACGCGTTGGAAAAATCCCCTCCACTCAGAGTTGGGCGTCGTGCTGTTTGAGTGTTTTTCCTGGCGCGACTGTTGAGAGTCGCTGCTGGTTTAGAGCACAAATCACAGCAGGATCTGCAAAAAAAACAACCCTTCACTTCTTCCTACTTTGATCCATGAAGGCCTCTGAAGGAGGGAAGGATGGAGGGAAGAGAAGAAGATGATGCAGAGGAGACAAAGTCTAAAGCAGACAGAAAGAACAGAGATGAAGAGGATGATGTGTTTGTCTGTCTCTGAGAGAGAACCGTACTGACAGAAAGAAAGGAGAGGGAGGCAATTTGTGATTGTGTGTGTGTGTGAAGACGCAAACATGGTCTATTATTCTTTTCTTTCTTGCTGCTCACACAGTAACATTTGGAGGCACTGGTACTCCACTTTAGTAAACAAAGTTATAGTTAGTGTTAATACATCAATACTAATGATCAAAACATACAATTTATATAAAGACATTCTGCATAATTAATGACTACTTTAAGTACATTTTGCTGATAATACTTTTATACTTTTACTTAAAGGTGCAATGTGTTGGATTTGCAGAATGCAACCAACTGAATACCACTCGCCTCACCCAGTTCAAGCATGAAGGATAAACTACAGTGGCTATGAAACTCACAAAAAACAGAAAAGGTCCTATCTAGAGCCAATGTTTGGATTGTTGTTCTGGGTTTGTGGAAACATGGTGGTTCAACATGGTGGAAGAGGACCTGCTCCCTCTATAGATAAAGGCTCATTCTAAGACAGTAAAAACAAAACCATTCTTATTCTCAGGTTAACATACACAAATGAAAACATAGTTACGCTTATATTCTTATATTCCATTTCCGCCAATAGATCCCCTCAAATGTTACACACTGGACCTTTAAGTAAAATTGAAAATGCTGGTATTTAATGTTCTGCATTTACTTAAAGGACCAGTGTGTAGGACTTAGTGCTGGTGTAGTTCCTGACTGCAACCCCCTCGCCTCACCCTCTCCTTTCTAGTGTGAAGGAGAAACTACGGTGGCTGTGAAATGTGGAAAAACATAAAATGTTCTATCTGGAGCCAGTGTTTAGTTTGTCCATTCTGTTTTGTTTAAAAAAATAATAAAGTTATGATTATTATATTCCATTTCCACCATATTCTATAAATAGAGCCTCCTAAATCTGACACAGTCTAAATGATTCTTCCCCACCCTGGTCAGAGTAATGACCAGAGTGGATGCACATGCACAAACTGATGTACACACACCCACACACAGGCAGCTCTGTGCAGCATCCCATATGCAGCAAGCATCACATGCTGTGGATGTATTACTAGCACAATCAGGCACACTGACGAAGCTCAAACACAAGAAAATAAATCCCTTTATTTATTTTAGCTAGTTATTTCTCTCTCATAACGCTGCACAAAGAAATGTCCAAGTGGAAGTAGCTCCTCCCTTCCTGCTGGAACACTTATGTTCTATTGATGAACTCGAGCTGAGGATTTTATTTACACAGAATTCAGATTTACTGTGAAACCGAATCACAGACAGAGTGAAAGACAGACAGGCAGCTGATGGAGGCGATAGAACAGAGCGGGAGGATGAGTGGCAGCAGCTCACCAGCAAATGGCCGCTGGTCTGATGTACAGCAGAGGTGATTAGTTTCCACGGAAACTGTCTCCTGCTGAGAGTTTATCATTCCAGAGTGTGAGCGTCTCAACGTGCTGTGCAACAGACACCAAGGACATGAGACACACACACATTTACAGTCTCTCACACACACACACACACACACACACACACACACACACACACACACACACACACACACACACACACACACACCTCTGTGTAGTTGCCACGCTTGCTGTAGATGGCAGAAAGGAGGCGGTAACATTCAATACAGCTGCCTTCTCTGGATATGATGTCCAGGGTCATCTTCTCTGCCTCTTTGGTACGACCGGCCATAGCTAAGACCTGAGCCTGGGACACAAATACAGTGTGTGTCAGCAAGGGTGTGTGTGTGTGTGTGTGTGTATGTGAGTGCGAAACGAGAGAACAGTTTTTTCAGGATTTGTCAAAGTGTTGAAGTTCAGGCAGATGTTGTTTTGGTGAATATTCAGGATGTGGCAGCTTTCCAATACCACACACATCCTGGCATTGCATGATTCAAAGAGAGAGAGAGAGAGTGAGTGTGTGTGTGTGTGTGTGCTCACCAGAGCCAGCCAGATGTCGGTGCTGTCGGGCTGCAGGGCGGCCGCCTCTCTGTACACCTGCAGGGCCTCCTCGTAGCGACCTGTGTTGTAGTACAGAGCTCCGAGCGGAGTCAGGATGTCCACCTTCCTCGTCACCTGCAGCGCCCTGCAGGCAAAGGTCAAAGGTCACAACCACGACTTTAAATAAAGTGTTCAGGTCTAATTGATAGTGATCATGGTCAATACATGGTCAGTCATGGTCAAGACTGCGTTTCCCATAAACCCTGTTTCTTTTTGAATCGAGGAGCTACTTGCTCTCTTTACAAAATAAAATGTTTGTATTGTCCTGTTTGGTTTGTAGTTTTATTGATAGTGTTTGAGTTTCTATAACTACTTTCCTGCAGTTTTGTCTCTGTTAAGTCAGTTGAGTGGTTCAGTCTGTCTATTCAGTTTATGTAAAATGAAGTTTTTATGGGCCCAGAACTTTGTTGCATTTCCGTAAATTGTTTTCTTTCATTCTGAGTAAATAAAACCTGATGTGATTTTAAAATTCACCCCTCATGCCTGCCAGCTCGGCCTCTCACAGGCTGACTCACAACAGGCCACAACACTGTGGCCAAAAACCGTGTCCACGCTGTGTACACACAGCCAGCTAATGTTCACTGCACTGCATTTAGACAGTGGTTTTCTAGACCACTAACTACTGAGAGTGACACTTCACCCATTCACACACACTGATGGCAAAGTGAAAATCTGCTCATTGGGACCAGGTTAGGGGTTCAGTAGCTTCCTTAAGGACACTTTGACACTAGAAAACCGCTCTGCCTCCCACTGACCATCTGTTCTGTAGGGAGCAGTGAATGAGTGAATAAAGGAGTGATTTTTAAATATACTAGTCTCTACTAGTGCTAGTCTCTGTTTGTGGTAATTATAACCAAATTAATCAAATGTGGATTAATCTATGCTAAAATATCACATGGAGGACCTTTCCCTTTAAATTTCTCAGACATTTTGGCTTTTTTCTGGGAGCTGGAGGAGAAGATCAATATTAATTTAATATCTGTGTGTTAGCTTTAAGACCAGTGGAAAATGAATTAGAAGATCAATATTAAAGACTGGATTATTGATGACTGCTTTCTGATTTTCTTATAGGATATATTCTGTTCATTGACTATTTCAAAATTTCCCATAAGGCTGGAGGGAGATTTACTGATGATTATTTTTCCTTCTTGCTCCTTCAGATTTGTTTTTGTCCTTCTGGGAGGTCAAAGGTCAAAGCAACTGAGATATATTTAGGCTTTTATGACTTTACTCACCTCTTGTACCAAGACTCAGCTTCTTTGTTCTCATTGGATGATCGTAGCAGGCGGCCCAGGTTCACCATGGCAACATAATGCGCTGGTTTAAGTCTGACAGCTTGTTGGTAGTGAGCAGCTGCCAGCTCTCCCTCTCCTGAACGAGAGGAGAGAGCAAAGAGGAAGGAAAGGAAGTGGAAGATGGAGGGAAGGAATGAAGGAGAGGAGAAGAGTACAGAAAAAGCAAAAGATGTTAAATAATTCAGGCAAGAGACAAATAAAAGGTGGAAGAAACTGTTTTAGATATTTGTCACCAGATTTGACCTCCTACTGTTTATGATAACGACATCTCCAACCATCAACCATTCAACGTCATTCTGTTCTACAAGATCGATCCATCAAGATCGAACACAGGCAAAGATTACAGTGTCTCTGTTAGAGAACATTCAGATCAGTCCTCATCACTTGAGAAGACTTGTCTCAATGAAACTTCACAGGGTGAAGTCGTTTTCTCTTGATAAATTATCTCCTTATTACAAGACATCTACCTTTTGTTTCCTCGTGTAAAAGGAACTGTTCTCACGAGAAAAGGAGCTTTGATAACGATAACGAAATAATTAACTTGTGATCTTGAGATAACGACACAGCCGTTTTTGGCTTCCGTACATATGAGAGGCGAATGACTGATACTCACAGGACCACGATGCTGTGTTATAGTTCAAGGAATAAAAAAATGTGTTGACTTCACATCACTGCTGACCATTATCCATAGTTGGGTAGTAAAGGAAAGTTCTTTATATTTAATCGTATAGACTTAGCCCTATTTGGAGCAGCACTTGGAGCAGCACTCCAAACAAACATGAGGGGCTCATTGGTACAGTGCAAAGTGAGTATTTTAGTGGAAAATGTGTCTACTGAAGCACTGAGAACAAACGCCTCGTTCTCATGTGACACCACTCTTCTGACTCATTTAAAAGTCCAGTGTGGCAGATTTAGGGGGCTCTAATTACAGAATAGTCCACCATGTTGAACCATCATGTTTCTAAGGCAGCTTAGAACACTCTAGATAGGACCTTTCATATGTTTCATGCATTTTGTGACCACCGTAAAGTAGATAGATGTCACTACACACTGGTCCTTTAGTCAGTTTAGCGAGTAGATACATTTAATCAATATAAAAAATAACTTTTAATGTGACTGCAGCAGAAACACTGGCCTGCATTTATTTCTAAATGAATGAAAGATTCCCACAGCTGCTTTATACTAGTTCATTAAATCCCTGCAGCCATCTACAGATTAATCTGCCATCAGAAAACATAATGCCTCTTGATGCCTTCAGATGGCAGATTAATCTGTAGCCTCTGATATGAGTGCTGTGTCAGAGCTCAGTGCCATTACACAGGACCGCCCACTGTGTTTGCTTTTATCAAATCACAAATGCAAATGACACGAGGTTCTGCAAAACAACAAAACACACCTCCACACTCGCCGCAGCCTGATATTCTGAGTTTCTGTAGCTGAACAGTGACTATTTGGAAAATTCTCATCAGGGTTCCTTAACTACTCGCCCACAACACAATTTCACAAAACCCCGACATTCACTGTGACACCTGTCTGAGAGAATAACTTTTTTCAAACTTGAAATGTTTAATAAACGGAAAATAGAATAAAATGGCCTTCTTCTTTCAGATTTAATAAATAAAGCTTCATAACGTGTGTTCATAAACATAGTTGACGCAGACACTTTTTACCAAGGTAGACATTTCATTGTTTTTTGTTGACGTCACTTCTTCCTGTCTGAAGTCCTGAAAATCTCTTCAGCTCTTCCTGATTTCTTCTGCGTATACACTGAATACATTTTGTTTTTGAGCCTTTCTTTGAGGCAGTCTCTCCTGACTGGAATCCAGTTGGGCGCAGACGCTGTTGCTTGGTGGTTTGTTAAGTAGCTTCGCCTTCTGAAGTTTTAGAGTGTGCTGATGCAAAGCATTGCAATCATCTGCTATGTGGCTGGAAATCTAATTTAGAAGACAACAAGAAAAATTGGGAATTTGCAATAAAAAGGCTGCTATTCAGCAGAAAACAACACACTTTCAACAGACACACACTGTAAATGGACAAACAAACAAAAAAGATAGAGACTAATTATTTTACAGCAAGTTTTATTTCTCTGACTCCAAGTTGCTGCCAGATAGCTGCCTAGAAGGTAGAAAATCAAGCTTAAAAACTTCAAGCTTCAAATTATTGTTAACATGCAAGATCAGTAGTCAGGATGAACCACTTGCAATGCATCAGTAAAACCCAGCACAGCCCTTAAGCCATTATGAGCCTGATATGTAGGCAGTGCTTGAATCTGTTTGTTTATGTGAACCTGTGTATGACTATGCAGTACAAGGCTATGGCGTCGACGTTTACCCATCAGCGCCTGGGCCAGAGAGCGGCTAGATTCAACTCACCTGTATCCACCAGAAACACTCCGTAGTTATTATGCAGGTCGGAGCTGTCCGGACAGTTCTCTATACCTTTCAGATACACTTCATTGGCTTCAGCAAAGCGTTTCTGTGGGAGAAGCAGAGGAAATGAATTCAGGATTAAAACTGGAATGAACCAGACCAAGACCGAGACCGAGGTTACAGGAAGCTGGAGTGTACAACTGAACAGCCTTCTCTGTTGGTGTTTTTAAGGCTGTCTGCAGAGAGATTAACCATCTACAGTTGAAGCTAATATCAATCATTTGTGAGGCAGTGTTGAGTCACAACATGCCTCCAGCCACGAAAGTCAAATGGAGTACACGTGTGACATGTGAGAGCGTTCTTTTTGTGTTTTCTGGATGTTTTACCTGCTCGGCATAGAGTGATGCCAGGCTGGAGTAAGCATCAGCAAAATGTGGACCGAAGCGTATGGAGTCCTTCAGCAGAGTCACAGCTTCTTCCTCCTTGCCCTGGGCCCTGGAACACATCATCATCATCGTCATCATCAGTAGCAATTAGAGTCCTGACTGATATAAAAATACAATATTGATTCAAATATTTAATTATTTCAATGATTTGCAATTGTTTATGCTAAATTCATTTTTTGTCCTTTGTGGAAGTTTTTTTAAACTACATTACAACCAGTTCATTAGCATTAAAAACTGATTACAACATGAAATTTTTATGTAGAATGCCTCAGAATCTTACATATGGAACCTTCAAAAGGTATAGCTGTGGTATTTTGAAGTAGGGTTGTATGAGGTTCTTCTAGCTACATTAAAGAAATAGAGCTATGCACTGCTGTGGACAGGGTCAGCAGAAAAATCTATTTTGTCACACAATAATCAATATCTGTAAGTGGACACCATAACAAGAAAATTTTCAATGCTTAGCCTTTCTGTCAGACAACCTTTTAATTTGGTGCTAACTCTAGAACTTCCAACAGCTGTCTGATGGCAAAGCACGTATTACAAGCAATCATTTGACACTGAGGGCTCACAGACCTCGTGGTAAAGACAACTTTCCCAGCAAAATAACATGACATGTTCGGTATCAATAGATTCATTGCAGTCATAAAACACAATCCCTCAGAAATCATTTACTTCCATGTCCTATTCTGACTAAACAAAAAAATATAAAGACGATGACAGTCAGATAGGATCACAAACCATCACTTTGCAGGTTGACATTCATCAAAAAAGGTCTTTTAACAAAGACAAATGATAGACCTGATATCAGGCCTATCTAGATCTGAAAGGACAACAGACATGTTCATTGTCAACAAATACATATTGATACAGTACATTCGAACTAATCTATAAAATGTACAACATGGGTCTCCATGAACTCCCATGTCCAGAAGCACAGAGGATTGACAAACCAAATGATTAAAAATGTATATAAACGATGACAGTCAGAGGTTTCATTCCTATGTCAGCACTGCAAAAAACACAACAAAGTGAATTGCCCCATCTAAATCATTTATTATTTATGGCCTGCTAGGATTGATTGTCAGATACTGTATGGCTGGAAGATTTGTTTTTTTTGGTTGACATAATGAAGCATTTGAATGTGCTAAATGTTAACTTCTAAGGACATAACTGCTGCTGTTATGTATCTGTAGATGTGACACAAAATATTACTTTCTGAATGATTTTGTCAAAGAGAAGAAGAAGAGTGATACGTTTTAAACTTAAATGTTAACAGACTCTGCATTACTCATAATAAGTCATGTTTAAAATTAACATGAGGTTAAGATTTGTATCAACTTCATACAATTTATTCTGTTATCTGACTTCAGAAAGGCAGAATTGTTTTTTAGATTTGTTCACGCCTGATTGGCTTAGATTTGGTTACACTGTCATTTAAAAAAATGAGACAATGAAAATAAAATTGTTATAGAACAGTGCATTTGTATGTAACTTTTACTGTTTATTTTTTTATTTTTAAAATGTTAGTATTGGCCCCCGGGCATCTTCACAGTGCCAAATCTGACCCTCTTTGAAAGAGGTTTGGACACCCCTGTATTATATGATATAATTGATTATAACTATATGTGCTCTGCGATAAGATGGCGACTTGTCCAGAGTGTACCCCGCCTCTCACCCAAAGTCAGGTAGGATAGGCTCCAGTCTAATCTCACTATCATCGTAGACAATAAGCAGTTGTTGCTGCTGACACAGTGGATCAGTGTAACTTCCTGCAGACTCAGAATCACTATCACAGATCTGGATTCAGAGTCAGATCCACAGATCCATCCTGCACGACTAAATCCATACGGAGCTATAAACGCAGGGGACTCAAGAGACTCAAGAGACCTGTGGATCGCTCGCTGATCCAGCAGAACCAGGTGACCCAGATTCACGATAATAGATACCTCATTTAAAGCACAAACACTTGTTTTGGTGTAGCTGAGGCTAGTATAGCTTATAGGCTAAAACCAACGTAAGAGGACAAGAGTAGCGTAACGTAATTAACATAATTTGAATGCTTCTACGCTGCCACACACTCACACACATATGCATGCACACACACACACACACAGCAGCAGGAGATCGATGGCTCAGTTGGTCTGTTTGTTCTCACAGTTGCAGTGATAACACAGGGATGGTAATGGAGCTGAGCCGTCATAATGGACTTCATTTCAGCTTCTATTATTGATGTAATTTTCTACTAAGGCCAGCAGAGCTCAGGGCACGTCCACACAGTTTGACCGCAAAAACAAACAAACAGAAAAACTCCACAGCTGTATAAAGAGCACGTCAGATTACAGCGGCCTAGTCAGGCGTCGGAGTAATTGATGACTCTCATTTAGCGAGCGTGGTGAATCATTCATTTTCAGCCCTACAGCCTCCGACTGCAGCATAACTAATACAACAACATCTTCAGCTGACCGTTCATTCCCAGTGCAGAGGCTACCTTTCAGAACATTTCACAGCTCTGTTTGTGTCCACATTAGGTTCTGCATCATTAGTGCGATGAATCATGGTCAATACAGTTTAATAACGGTTTGTTGATTGAAAGCTATCTACGTGACAATCTACAATTTAATCACAGACCACAACAGAAACAGACTGGCAGGGTGTCCAGTTCCAATTCTAGAATTAATGTTTCAAGACTGACACCAACATCTACAGGTTTTCTCTTTGTTCAGATGAATTGACCCCAAATATTTAATACACATCTAATCATACAGGTACAATCATAGTCAAATTAATCAAATTAATCACTGTAAATGCAGTGTCTCTCCTAACTTGTAATGATCTCTGATGGTCCTTACACAGATCACTTTCAAATCACTATCAGAGTTGAGACAAAGTCACTGGGTTGCAAATCACAAGACGCAATTAAGTCCCTAATCTTGGCTATTTTAAGTCCAGAATCAAGATCCAGTTCAAGACTAATAAGTCTAACAATAATAATCATAAGTCGTTTTCTAATTAATAGAGCAGGTTCTGTGGAACTCACAGACTCATTTCAGTTTGTATGAAAGGTGCTCTATCTATTCTCCAACATGCTTCCAGTGTGTGTGTCTTACTTGAGGAGGTTTCCCAGGTTGAACAGAGCTCGGTTATGCTGAGGGTTGATGTCCAGTGCCTTCCTGTAGTAGCGCTCAGCCTCCTCTGGGCTGCGAGTCAGAGTTCCCAGGTTGTTCATGGCGCTGGCATGGCGGGGGTATAACCTGAGAGGAGGGGAGGAAAGAAAAGACAGCAGAGGGAAGGACAGGGGAAGAGGAGGAGGAGGGAACATTTATTTATTTTGTATGAAAATGCAAATGCGACCTTTGACTTCAGGAAAATGAAACCTGAAGAAATGGATTTTTTTCCACTTGGGGGCAGCAGAATAGCAGTGAACACAGCGCTGACCTGCCACCTTTTGAGTTGATACTGTCAACCGACCAGTTGCTTATTTACTCAAGCGTGGAGCAACATTAGCATTTGTTTGGAGTCGTGTAGAAAGTCATCTGCAACAGCCAGTCTAGCAGCTTTCTAGATCTGGAATGGAGCATCGCTGTCAAACTGTGCTCATCTTTGGAATCACTAATGTCTGCACTCCTCCGGAGGGAAGCATACCATAACATGATCTTGATTGGACTAAGTGCCTTGTCACAGTGATAAGGATTATCTTCAGAGCAAATGGTGCAGATAAATCAGCAGTGAGTGTGTGAAGCCTCTCTGCTGACATTTACTGCTGCTCTCCATCACTGCTACAAAAGACCTCTCTGTAATTGAAATACACTTTTATAGTTAGTGCCCATAATGGTGACACAAGCCTGACAAGACGCCCGGGGCAAGAAGAGGGTGGGTGCCGTGGCAACATTCTTTACAGTTTCTATGGTAACTTTGTTCCACGTGTTGATGGGGTCGGTGTTACACAGTGCAGAAAGAGGATCCAGAGATGCACTGCACTGATCAGCAGGCCTGTTCACTGAGAGCCTCCATGTCACAGTGAGCTGATGGATCAACAGACTGTAGAGTTTTTCTATGCTTCTCCTCCACACAGACCTGCAGGTCACAAACTCTGATCATTTCACTGAAGAAAACTTGGTGGGATGTTCATCCAGGGATAATAACTTATTGGTTATTCTTTGTGTTCTCTGTCTTGTCTTTTCTCTTTGTGTAAACATGGAAATAGAATCAATATTTGTCATGTTTTATTCAATGAGGAACTTCCCACCTCATTTGGAAAAAAACAAACAAACAAACAAACTTAAGCTTCATCTATATATGTTATCGTGCAATTATGGCGGCTCCTTGCGTAGGCTGCAAAGATGCTGCAGCTGATGTATGCCCCGCCAAAGACTGAAGTACACATTAGAGACACAAACGAGGTACAGCGGCCACAGACATTCCACGTTGGTACAACTGTGATTGGTCAACTAGACTGCTTGTGTTGCTTTCTATAAGTTTATGATGGTGGTGAAGCTCAGAGTGAAGATGAAGCTAAGCTAAGAAACTAAGAAGAAGTTGTGTACTGTTGGAATTATAATTAAGGCATGAGACAGCCTTATCATATTTGATATATTTATTTAGCATTGTGGTGGTGATGCTGAATCAAAACCTACAACACCTACACTGTAAAAATCTACATTGGGACTAGTGTTGGCTTGCTGCATTAAGGATAAATCCACCCTTCCACAACGCTCTGTGATCCGACCACTCTTCCTGGTTGCAGACAGTGAATATTTACAAATAAAGCTCATTATTCTTCAATAGATTATAGATTTGATCTGATGATGGCGCTAGAGGAAAACTTAAAGCGTGACCAAAGTTATCAGGATACAAAATCTCTAAATCCTTAAATACACAACTGAGGAGATGAAAGGAAGAATAAAATTAAAAGAATAAAATTACAGAGAATGAAAATAGAAAACATAATAAATATCTCTCCTTCAGTCGGCTTGATGGATTATGAGCGAAGCTGACTGGTTCTAAACAGGAAGAAACAGCCAAAAAAAGAGACAGCTGTCAGAAAACTTTCTCTGTCCCTTCCTGTGGGAAAAAAAACTAGGAGCAGAAAAGGAAGTTGAGGCTGCTTAATTAAAGTGAGAGTGAGTGGTCTGGTGGGTTTCAGGTTATTATGAGCTGGGATGTGGTTTGGAGCTGGATGAAAGCTGCTCAGGCTCTGCGCTCGGGGTTTGGCAGGCTGGATTAGAAGAGAGCTGTGGAGCTCCCACATACTGGCAGCACACAACTCTGCACAAAGACTGGAAAGAAGGGAAGAGGAGAGGTGATGAGGAAAGAAGGAAGCGAGGAAGCAGAGAGTGCAAATAAATAAAGAGATGGAGGCATTTAGAGCCTGGGGAGGAAGAGAATGGTGCTGGAGATTTAGAAGTACAAGACGAATAGAACTTAACTATCAAAGGTTACAACAAATAAATGAATGTTACGACCACTGAGGGTGAACAATACATGCTTTTTATATTAGAATCTTGATCTGAAAAAGTGTTTGATTGATTATGACAGCAGTCTCCAGAAGATCACTAATACTACTGCTACATACTCATACTCCTTACACTCAACCACTGATGATTTCATCAGACCACAGTTCAAAAGTATGCAGTGAACAAATTTCACTATTAAACTTCTTGGTTTTGTAACCATGGCCGCATGGTGTGAGGGTATGTGAATTATTACTATAATTATTATTATTATTATTATTATCGTGAGTGCTTCAGATGGGGGGTGGTATATCGTTTCCTGATGTGTTGTAAAGTGCTTTGTGCGTAAAGTGTTCAACAGAACAGAAGTCTATTTACTAAACAGCATGTATTCTGTAAACCTGCAAGATGTGTTCCTTTTATACAGGCATAGTCTTGTGAAATAAAGTAATTCATTATAATCACACTGTCATTTTTCCTCAGACTACAATCGTACCATAAAAACCTGTAATCATTGGGTTCAAAAACACCAACAGCTCCAGCTTCTCAGGTGTGACAATTTGCAATTTTGTCTTTTTCATCATGAATGAACATGATTGGGTTTCAGACCAAAGACTGAAGAGCATCAACAAGAGAGGACGTCACAGATAACTGGCTGTCAGATTACTGATGAACTCATCTGAATGAGGTTGGACCACATGTTTGCGGCTCCTCTCGAAGCCTCTTCACTGACAGGCACGACTAATGGACACTCTCTTTCATTAATGCAGCCTGTGTGTGTGATGGATGAACAGATCACCAGCTCCGGGCTGAAACAAGGCCATTACACGCATGAGAACTTGCACCCAAAGGTGTGTGTGTGCACTGGATTCCATGCATCTTAAATTGTGTAAGCACATTGATCTGACGTGTATTAACTACAGCTTAATCATGTGAGAAAAAAAACAAAGCACATTTGTCAACATACTGGTCCTTTAAAAAAAGAAAAAGAAAATGTTGCTTTGCAGTCGAGTGTGTAGATGTTCCACTAATGCTGTTATACTTTCATGGTTCAATTCCCACTAGAGACGACTGCTAAAAATACACAGGATACACTCGACTGTCAGTACAGAGTGACACGCTGGATAAACGCTGGCAAATGGTGCACAGTTTGTTAAAGGTCCTATGAAATAAAAACACTTTATTTTATATGCAGTGACCTCCAGTTCTTGGTCATCTATTGTGTGCCAAATGCATCTCATCTATTTTCTTCTCCAACATTTTTCTTCCGGTAAAGGGTGAAAGGGACACATCTTGTACTTGGAGATGTAAATAGATTGATAAAATGCGATAACACTGCTAACTTCTCCCTTCTTATAAAACCTGTATAGATAAATAAAGTTTGTGTTTTTCTATATTTTTTTTATTGGCAACAAATTCCATGGGCAAACCAAATCTCTCAGCACGTTCTGACTTCACTACTCTCTCTGTGGCTCTCAGCTTTAAGGCCATCTTTAATCTTTACTTTTACTAAATGTTGACCAAACCAAGATCATGTCCTTCTCAAGGTCGTAGCAGACAGTTGATGGTGTGTTTCAGACTAACAGTTTCTGTTATAGAAACATTAATTCATGCAATCATATTTGTATGTTTTATAAATGCATACAAATTCATCTTCTTTGAAAATCTTAGATTCTGTCTGGAAGCAGTTTGTATGATTTTCTATTTAACTGAATCTTGAACATGGTGTTTAGTGTCTTACACACATGTACACACACACGTGTAAAAAAAACACACAATGGGTTCATCCTTTTCATCCACCGACTGCTGATTCAGTGTATTCACTGTGAAAGCAGACTGATGGTTGGTTTCCTGTGATGTAGCGTTATTTTATCTGACTCAGCGTTACATGTTCTCCTGTGGGCGAGTGGGCGGTGTGCACGAACAAAAGTCTTTATTTATAAAGTTTGATTTTCTGCTGTCAATATTAAAATGAAATGTCCTTCTCCATTTGTGTGTGCACGCTGAATAAAAGAAAGTAAAACATTTAAAATATTATTTTTTTAGATTTGTGCCAAAATTAATAAAACAAACATACTGTATGCACAATATGCACATTGCATACTAATAATGAAATTTAATAATTTTATATTTCATTTTCACATTGGAAATGTGAAACCTGACCTAAAAGATGTGCAGAAATACAAACTGGACCTGCTGTTACATTTGAATTTAGTTCCTTCAGTCGACACTAATCTCCAGGATCATTACTGTAGTGTTATGTTCAGGAACACAAATTCATTTTCATTGTGGCAGTAATTATACATTTCAAACATAAAAATAAATCATGAAATTTGAATTCATACATTTGAATTAGATTTTTGTACTTTAACTGACAGTTTATGCAAATTTTAGTCACAAAGCTTTATGTAACAGATTTATTGTCCCTATGTCACAAAACGTTTGCTTTTAGGCGCTCTGTAACAACATGATCTGTTTTTTATTATTATTTCTATCCAAACTCCCTCCACTAAAAAATGTTATCAAACTTCCTGTATCACTGAAACTCTATTTCCCAACACATCAACGTATAATCTATCTGTATGTCACAATGTTTGGATTAAACTTATTAAAAATACTTCTGCATAAGACGTGTCATCGTTTGCAATTCTATCTGCATGGATCTCTGTTGTCAGCACACATTTACATAAACTCCTTAGGTCCCGATATATTTGCGGTTTTCAGTGGAATGTGTTTTGACATCAGATGTTTTATGCAAATGCTGGACCAATTTATGGAGACGAACAGTCGGGACTTTTTATGCAAATGTGTGGTGACGTGCATTTGATAAAGGAGCCTAACGATGACAGAAGGCTGAGAAAGAAGACGCTCTGCACAGTAAATATTTTAACTTACTTCACATATTTGACTTGAATGTGTCTGAGTTGTTTATCCAGCAGTGCAAAGCTCAGCTCTGCTAACACTGAATAAGAAACTATGAAGTTTAAACGTTTCGTCAACTTTCTTTACTCAGGACATGACTCCTGTCTGCGCTGTTTATGAGTTCTAAGCTGCTCAGACAGAAGTATATTCTGCACGAGGAGGGACAATAAGAGCTACTGTTTCAGCAAAGATTGAATTATAACACAACAGACGTTGTGTAGGATGCAAAAGCGCATTTACAAAAGTCCTGAATGCCTTTCAATGACAGGTGAAAATGTGGCTTTGAAACAGTGATTTGAGTCTGTCACAACCATCAGCAGTTTCTGCAGTAATAAATCAACTTTAATTGCTTGAGCAGCTCCTGAGTGTCATTAATTCCTCCACCCTCCAGCGTCAGGTTATAGAAAAACCAGCTGCATTCACACATCAGTCTGAGATTGGAGTATTTTTGGTGTTAGCTTAGCTTTCAGCACAATTCCTAGGAGTTCTGAAATCTTGATCGTTCCCTGGACGTGTTCAGATTGTCAGACACCTGTAGCCTGACTGGAGGCCCTTAGGCTGATCAGCAGCACACAGAGTTCAAATAGTCTGACCTTCGAGTAGAATGAGGAGATTTTGTAACATTTACAACATGAATTGAAGGTCAGGACACAGAGCTAAACCACAGTCAGCATGAGAGATGACCAGGTCTGAGGTTTGAATGTTTGAATAAGATACATGAATGAAACAGTTCTGTTAGCAGGAAGCTGCTTCACTGCACTCAGAATGAGGTGGATAACTACAGTCAGAGTTGTTTAGTTCAGAGTCCCACCTGAGGGCAGTGGTGTAGTGGTGAATGGCCTCCTGGTGCCGCCCGGTGTCTTTCAAGAAGTTAGCGTAGTTGTAGTGGACTTTGGCATTGTGAGGCAGAGTCTGGATACCAGAGCTGAAAAACAGGAGGAAGAGGAGGGAGATAAGGAAGGTGAAGATAACTGTGTAAAATCACTGCGAGCGCAAAGAGTCTTTCAAGGACATGAAGTCTGCGGCCTCACTGGGACTGGATTCATGTCTCTGGGGGAGGTGGAGGGATTTTAACATCACTGCACTGGTCAGTGATTTTAATCTACACCTCAGTAATAATCACAGCCACAGTGACCTACTGTTTGTCTTTTCTTTTATCAGCTCAGTGTGGAACTTTAGTACTGATGAGACAGACGCAATTAAAGCCATCAGGAGAAGCTCTTCAAACGGGATGTATTCTCTTTTGAAGTAACTATCAGCAGCTCCTGTTTCCCCATTAATGTACAACTGTCACTGCATTACTTGATGCAGTGGATTTGTGGATGTTTATTCTGACAGGTCCATATACTGTAATTTCTCCAATTGTTCAAAAAGACGTCTGGAGTGAATATTTCATTCCACACCTCCACCTGTGACGTTAATCCTCTCTAATGGGGCTTTAATCACACCAACAGTAGTAATAAAGGTCCTCCACATATATACATACATTGTACGCATGACAAACACAGGGACAATCAATCTTCCAACATTTGCAGGTTTGACTGGAAAATAAATAAAAAAAACACTTGAGGGTTTTATAATTTCACTTTGTCACTGTCATCTGTCATGGAGCGAGAGTGGAGTCACACTGCGGAGGCCATCAGATGGACGGATCAATGAACGGCATGTGGGCGACTCTGATAACAAGCTCAACAACAGCAGCATGTAGCCATGATGGATATTGTACATGTTCACTGGTTAAGTTAAGTCACACACACACGCGCTTTTGGCTGCTGCACATACAAACAAATCAATCAAACAGTCTGGTGACAGATGGAATTTTACACTGAGCATTAGGCATTTATTTGCACCGCAAACAGGTGAATATGTATATAAATTTGAAACTAAATAAAGAGTTAGCCTTATGAAGGCAGCTGTGTCAGTGTAGTCGGCCAAACTTTGAGAGGGTAGACAGAGTTTAACTTGTTGCTTTGAACGAGGTGGTGACCTGTGGCCTCCTTTAAACCATTTAATCTTTACTGTACAGAAGGAAAACTCCTTCACAGATTTGTCAGATATGTCTATGTGTTGTGTTGCAGAGATATCAACTGAAATTAACATGCTAAATGATTAGCTTCTGTAAGTACTCTCTTGTAATACCACTTTGGCCTCTAGAGGTGATAGTGAGTCAGTGGGGAGAGCAGAGGGACAGAGCTGCTGCTCGCGGACAGACAGGAGCTGAGGCCAGGGGAGCTGTAGAGGAGAGAGCCGGAGGCAGAGCCAGAGATTCTGAAGGAATAAACAAGCAAAGTCACACCACATCCCAATCTGATCCAGCGGCGCTCCCCAGCAGGAGGAGCGCTCAGAGTTTATCTTTTTAAACTTTACGGATTTTATCATCACTCTCGTCAGGCAGAAGTAGAAAAACAGAAAACAAGCATGTAAAAAGTTGTTTGCTTGTTGTCTTTTTTTTTTTACAAATCGTACATCACAATGTTATTTCAGCATCCTTTTGATTCGTTTATTACAATCAGATAACAGCATAATCTGTTTATTTTGTCTCCATACCACTGTGAAATTAATGGGTTCATTTCCTTGTGAGAATGAACACAAAGTGTTCTGCAGTCATACTGTGACCACCTGGTGTTATTATTTTTAGAGCAGAGTTTGGAAAGGTCACTGTACATTTTTGAGGAGATTCCAAAGTTTATTACACCTGTGTTACAGCAAATAATCTGGAACAGTGTCATCGCTTCGAGGGTGGGAGGAGGTGAAATCCTGCCAACTATTTTTTCTGAAGAAAATTATAAAGTGAAATTATAAAGTGATTCTTATTAATATAAATATTCCTCAAAGTCAAAACAAAAGAATAAAAAAGTCTAAGGTCTCAGTAAAAAGGGTGCAGGTTAGTACTGTTGCCTCACAGCAAGAAGGTTCTTGGTTCGAACCTCGGCCGGTACTCTGGCTTCCTCCGACAGTCCACAAACATGCAGTTAACAGGTTAATTGGTGACTCTAAATTGCCATCGGTGTGAATTAACAGTTTGCAGTCTTTAACGAAGAAGAACCTGCATCATGTTTTGTTTGAGGATTTCCAATTAACGTTTTGCATCATGTTCGATAGTTTCCTGTTTACACAGCACAAAGGCAGAAGTGTAATGATGAAGGCAGTGTTGATGTGTGGATTGAAGCATATGTTCTCTGAGTCTCTGCTTACCGGAAGAGGGCCTCCCTCGAGAGCCAGACGTGGTTCTGCTGGACGGTCTTCCAGGAGAAGAGGAGGAGCAGCAGCAGCATGGAGACACTGAGGACTGTGGTGCCCCAACGGCCCACCACCGAACACAGCCGACCCAGGCCATGAGCCACCAGGATGCAGTAACCCATACTAGAAGAGGAGAGAGGGAGGATGTGATTGAGGGGAAGACAGTGGGAACAAAAGGACATCCTCTCAGTGTTACTGTCATCACTCAACACATGCCTCTTCAAAACTATGTGACACAGCATGATGCCCCCTGGTGGTGCCATTCACCCTTTCACACTTCCTGTGGATGCTCGGATTTTCACAGCGGGTGACATCTCAACCACTTTCCCCCAAATCCTCTGAGCTGAACCACATGATGAAAAAAAAAACTTGTAGTGTAAATGTCCTCTGTGTTTGCCATTATTGACACACACAGACACACAGACAGACAGACACACACACACACACATAGACACACACACACAGGAGCAGATTCACTTTTTGGTTTTGTTTTTCATTCCTTCCACACTACTGCACAGTTTCCAGCCAGGTCCAGACTTAAACAGCACACCACACATACACCACACACAAAAAGGGAAGAGGAGACAGAGAGAAAATATCAAAGAAAGTTCAGACTTGCATGACTTGGAAATGTTGATAAGGCTGATAAAAATAAGAGCAAAGATTAGAGGGAGGCTCAGTCCAAAAATAGAGAGTCATGAGAGAAGGTGGAAGAGAGGAAAGTGGAAAGAGAGGAGGGAGGGACGGAGGTGCTCTGCTTAAAGTCTGCTGGAGGAGTTCTGCAGGACGATGTTAAACAGAGACTTCATTATCACATTGAAAGCAGCGCAGTGGAATTCATTTGCACCTCCTCAGGAAGTAAGTGTTACTAGAAGTTTGATTGTGGTAACTACTTGCGGGTTGTGCACTGATTATTTCATCTGTGGCTAAATGGAGACATTGTGTATCTTCTGTTAGCATAATAATGCTAATATTGCACTGAAGTGTTTGCCACTTTCATACATGAATTAATGATGTGAGTCTACTTGATGTGCATTTAAACTGCATTAGACTAATTAATATGAGTCAGTGACTCTGCAGTTCCATGCAGTTCACTGATAAACCAGAGAAATTCATTTGGGGGTTGATTATATGTCAGTACAAAGTATGAATAGTTTCCTTTTCTAATACAGAGACGAAGTCATGACATCACTTCCTGTTCCACTAATGACTATAAATCTCTTCCTGAAAAAAATGAAGAGACAAATCAGCCTTTCTTTAAGAAATTTAAACCTTTGTGATTTAAAGTTTAATTTGTAAGCTCAGAAAAACACAGCTCCTATGAAAATGTATCAGTGCAGCAGTGTGGGTACTTATTATAACTTGGTTTCGTCCATATCCATAAAACTCTCCAACACCCTCTGCTGAAGTCATTTTTTAAAAATAATTTTCTACATAGTTGTGATTTCTGCTGTCTCGACACTTCTACAGTGTTCAGTCCTCTCTGTCCTGTTATTAGAGACATGTCTGAACTCGCTGCAGCCCAACAGCTCACTCATGGACTCTTCTTCTGTCATGTTGTGATATTCAACCTGCCATGGATATGTACTTATGCAGTGAACCACAACGCACTGGTGAGTAAGACTGCATTTGTTATTACTGTTATTACAGATGTTAATGTAATGTTTGAATGGGGCTTTTTCTGCTCCTGGAACAAAAAACAGAATTCATTTTGGTTCTCTGTAGAGACACAAAGCTGGGCAGCAAATGAGCTGCGTACAACCCAGACTGTGAGGAGGGTGGCAAAGGACTGGCAAACACATGTTGAACTCATTTGACTAAACCCTACAAGACAAAGAGCTGGAGCATGCCTGTGCCAAAGCTGCTCAGTGAATCTTGTACAAAGATTTGTGATGTTCCAGGAAATAAAATTAGACGAACCAGTTCCATTTCTTTCACCTGGGGTAGGACTGAATAAAATAAGCGATGAGAGATGTCAGCCAAGTGGTAATACGGGTTGATGCTTCCACCTCCAAGCATCACTCTAGGTATGGCATTTTTAGGGTCATAGGCAGAGCCACTTCCCCTCCAAACATGGAGCGTTGTATTGGACGAAAGGTTTGTTTTCTGTCTCGTCTGACCACACTACATTCATCATCTATAGGCTTCTTCATATGTGTGACTTCAAACAGGCTTCAACATGCCTTATCTTCAGTAATTGAGTCTTCCAGTATGATCGTGCATAGAAACCATGGTAGTGGAGTTCATTGCGTATTGTTGTCTCTGTGACGACTGTACCTGCTGCTTCCAGGTCTTTCTGGAGCTCTTTTCCAGTGGTCCTTGGTTCTTGAGCTACTCTTCTGACAATTTTTTTCCCCCAACTGGAAATCTTGTGAGGAGCTCCTGTGTGTGGTCAGTTGATGATGGAGTGATTCCCTCCACACAGTATATTGATGAATACTTATTTCCCACTGTATGTCTAGAGAGAATAATACTGAGGTATTGTTGAGGAATTCTTACGATTGCATGTCAGCCACTAACACCAACATTTCTTTCAGTGTTATAGGAATATCTGAGATGACAGCAGTCAAATGAGGAGCCTGTGCTATAATTTAACAATGTTAAATTAAACATATCATGATAGTGATGATGTCTTATTGGAATCAGAACTGCTTGATGCTACTTGTGCCTTCCAGGCCTCCGTCCTATCACCATCCATCCCTAAATTGGCAGGTAGACATCAACTAGCTCAGACACCTTCTTCACTCCCTCTGTTCTTCACTGTATGCCCCATCAGCTGTGTCTGAAAAACACTGTGTGCAGCCATCAGTTATTCCGTCAGTGAGTATCTGATGCTGTTTATGTGCTTATGTGTAACTGACTATGTTTTCTTGTGTCTCGTCTATTTCCCCTGCTGTTCTCAGGTGTCTTCCACAAAAGACATCTCAGTCTCAATGAGACTAACTAATAATGATCAGTCTATCCGTCTAGCTGGGTAGAGAGAGTTGGTTGTCTGATTGTACCAGCACTGATTGACTGTCTAGTGAAATATTCCCCTTTAGTCCAGAATTATTGAGGATTTAATTTAAAAAATAAAATAAAATATGAAAACAGATATTCAAGGCAGCTGAATAACTCAAAAGAAGCTTTGAATGATGGGGCATCACTGTCCTAACAGTGTCAAATCGCTAAAAGATTAAATGTAATATTCTCACATTTTGTGAAGCAGGAAACAGATGAAGGGACACTTTAACTGTTTGAATTTAAATAGTCAGTCATGTCATAGCTGATGACAGGACAGCTCACAGTTGCCTGTTGCCATAGTAACCCAACAACACTTCCCAGCTAGTGATTTTCACACAGGTACACAGCAGTCAGAAATAGCAACTGTCAGAGCAAGAGAGGTAAAGATTTGTTAGTTTGAGTGAAGTTCAAAGAATTGCTAATGCACCTCAAGCCCTCAACACAGTCTGAGACCACTGAACCTGAGCTGACCAACAAGAACTACTGTCAAACGGAACACTTTGTGATACCTGGCTGACAGCTTTGATATACACTGGTACACAAATATCCATCATTGTTCAGTTGTGAAGTCGATGTAGCTTATTCATCTCTGGTTTACATGAAAAACAAGACAAGGAAACGCTGTCAGCAAAGTGAGACCTATGAGATGCACTCTCTTCAATCTCCCCCCATCAGGAGACTGAGTGCATAACAGCACGCTTTCTGGACAAGGGTCACGGTTATAGTGATGGATGAAAAGAAAAATGGACTACTGTAACCATTATTTACAGCATATTTAATGAAAGACTGTACGTGAGAGAGACTACCCTGTTTATGTTCTTCGCTATTCTTGATTTTTCATTGCATACTTCTTGCTGTATCTATCTGAAGTATAAATAAGTGCAGTCCTTGAAGTGTAAATAGTAAAGGGCCCAGCACAGACCTTTGTGGTACCCCCTTTATTTATCCCAAGGGAGGCTGATTTGAGTCCATTGGCACAGATCGCCGGTGTAGTGAGCAAAAACATCCAAATGAAGTCAGTGTAGTGTGTTAAGTAAAATGCTTTCTATGAGTTGTGATGCTTCTTTTCCAATGAATGTATAATATCATTCAGTACAACTGTAATGACAGTAATTGTAACTATGTTGTGGTTGAAAATCGGACTGTTGTGGCAGGAGAACAGACTTACAGTCTAGATAAGCATGTAGCTGCCTGTCAACCAGAGTTTCAAGGACCTTTTCAAGGGTTAAAGTTAGATATTGAAGGATAACTGTGTTCTATGTGTTTTGATTACAGTGGTACTGACTGTCGGTTGGGTTTTCATTTTCATACTTCCCACACCATACCATTCAGACAGCTTCTGGATTCATTATATTTCTTCACTCAGTTATTCAGGGGCTTCTTTTCATTATGCATTGTAAAGCTCGGCTGTGGTAAAAGGTAAAACATTTTTCCCACTTAAAGAAAAATTTCATTTCATTGACCTAGATGGGGGACTTAGGAAAAATAAGTGAAAGTGTTTTGACAGAAAAATGGATGCTTTGTTCAGTCAGCTACTGGCCTACACAATGGCAGAGATCAGATGGAAGGACAAATGAGGAGTCAAGGAGACAAAAGCCCTGAGTACAGACTGACAGACGAACAGAGTGGACTACTGATAGACAAACTGAGAATAATTGAAGTCAAACACAGCACAGAAAATGCAGAGACACAGCAAATCCATAGTAGATACACTGTTCTGTGTAACTAAACTGAATGCAGTCTATCTTCTACACTGCAGTGTGTGTGTATGTGTGTGTGTGTGTGCATCTTCACACTACTTTTGCTTGTTGACTGGTGACATACAGTCAATTTGCAGGAAACATATGTCTGTCTTTATCCTTCGTTTTGTATCACCTCTATTTCCATTACGTGGACAGTAAGCTGGCAATTACTCTGAGATGGTGGTATTCACTATACTGTTTCAGTTTTTCAGTATGTTGCTTTTTAAGGGCTTTCCCCCTCCTCATCCTGTAGCAAAGCAATGTCTAATCATATCTGATCGCCTTCCCCACCCACAGGCACACCAGCTGTTTTGCCCGCCACGCTTTGCCAAAGAGTTTTTGAAGTGGCTTCGTCTGTGGAGACGTGTCTCTGTCTGATGGGAGGAGAAGCTCAGGATGGAGCCATATGAGAAGAATGTTGATTTGTGATTTTATATTCTGAATTAATGCATGTGGTAAAAACTAAAGCAGACGCATTTATTATGTCCAGAGTTTCTTGAAAGATGGTAAAGGAAAAGTCCAGTGACCAGCACACATCTGACGAATCACACACTGTTGCTGCTAATTTGTAAAACCATCTATCGTTAATACCTGTCTCTGTCAGTAACGTTCTGTCTCTGTCAGTTATGTTATCCAATGTTACTGACTCTTGAAGAAATAAGCTAATGTAACATTATCATTATTGAGCTGCTGTGGAAAGGAATGAGTAAGTTTCAGGATAGATGTCGATGGTCAGCCTTCTAAATCTTCTTTTAGATGTTCACTAAGGACATACTGCTACATTATCCAACGTTTTAGCTTCTTTTCTCAAACTGAACGCTCTTTTCAGCGTGTTTCTGCAGCAGCCCAGAACAAACTCATTTTTTGCATGCTTTGCAACCGCTGTATTTTTTCCTTCATGCTAAGAAGGAGAGGCTGGCAGGGTTGGTATCAGCACCTACACAACTACTATTTCCTACACACTGATCCTTTAAATTTGATTAAAACAAACATTTTTGTCAAGAGAAGAAAACTAAATCAAAATCCGCTGTCAAAATGAAGCTGGTGCATCATTCAATGGCACCATATCAGAGAGCAGCTAAAAGAATTCAGGTTGTAGAAATAGAACACGATGCTTTAGACCTGTACATCGTACATTCAAATGAGTTCCTCTCTGTGTTGAATAATCATTCATCTTTTAGAAACTGGCAGCATTACACTGTTTTTACAAGTGAACTGCAGAACCACTGCAAAGGGACTGATATTTTCTCTGCTTACAGTACTGAACGGGTGTCATTTTGGAGATTAAGGCGTTCATCAGGTGTGCAGATGTGCGACTGAAGCAAGGATTAGGTTGAGGTGAGAGGAGCAGACGTCATGTAGTGTAGAAAAGTTAAAAATGGGGTGTCGGGGAATCGATGCAGCCAGCGAAATAAACAGCGGAACAAGTCATGTGTGAATGTGTGGTGTTTGACGGGTGGATGTGAGGAAAACTGACAGGTGGAGTGTTTGTGTGGGAGTGACAGTATCAGCCTCTCCACTGAACCACGACAGCAGTCGCCTGTAAAAGTGTGTTCTACTGCTCCGAGTTGTGTTGTTTTTGCATTTAATTGATTTCCTTTACAGCGCACACTCTTCTTTATTCTACTGTCTCAGAGCTGGTGAGCGGAATCATCTGTCACCACGGAAACACAAGGTCACTGTCGTGTTTGTGTATGCATAAAATACACTGTCATAATCTGCTGTCTTCTGTGTCTACTAATACACAGCTGATGGAGCGCAGGTGAATTGCCGTGTTGTGCTGTGTTGTTTCAGTGCTGACTGGCTGCTCTGAGGTCTGCACTGGATGTTATTAACGCCTCACACTTTGACCCGTCTGATCTCTCTTAATGGAAATCACAGCTAATCCTGCTGCTGGCCTCTGCAGACGACTCCACCGCAGTAAGAGAAACTCCCCCGTCCAACTGAGGGGGGGAGGAGATTAATAGAATAATAGACAAGAGGAAGAGGGGGAGGTTAAGGACAGTTAGAGGATGGGAGGTGGAGGGGGAGGAGGAAGAAATACTGCTTTTTATTTTTTTTGTTTCATGTCCAATTCTTGTTTTAAAAAATGTCCAATCACACAACATAGTGTCAGCAGCAGAAGGTAACATTTGGTAGCTAGTTGTTCTTGATTTAAAGATGTGTTTTGCCTCCTGATGGTACGTTACTGGCTGCCTTCTGTTCACTTTTCACTGAATTTTGTTTCACTCTTGTTTAATCTGAATATCTACAAATCAGACTAAAAATGGACTGGACTGAGGAATGGATAACTAACTCAACATTAAAGTGACGAGTGGTAAGTCAGACAAGTGTTAGCATTGTTATCTCGCTCCTGTTGGCTTGAGTGATCACTGCCTTTTTTTTTTTGTCTTTCTTGTCTCACTTAGCTTGTTAGCTAGCTAAGTGGGTAGTGTATTCATCTTTGTTGCACAATACAAAAAGAGTGGTTTTAGTTGGTTGATTCAGAATGGCTTTGACATTGTTGTTGGAGCTGGCTAAATGTGATAGCAGCTTCCTTGTTTAAGAAAGACTCGGAGCGATGTGATTTGTTTTAATCTATTAAAAATGTAAATGTAAATCTGCACTGCTTATTTTTTTCATGTATTGTGGTACATTACATTTAACTGTGCAATAGTGAATATTTCCATATATCAATACATATTGTGCATCATACTCAGGCCTCCTACACACTAACCATCTGGAGAAAAGCTGCTTCTATGATGGAGGCATGTGGCCCTCTGTCCTCTCTGAGCTGAGTGAAAAAAAAAAGAGGTGACAGTGTTTGAATTGAACTCAGGAAGCAGCAGAAGTGTCCACTGACAGCTACACAGCAATTAGCCATGCAGCAGGTTAAGTGAGCGCAGAGCGAGCTCAATTCAGGGGATTTCTCTCAGCTCTACACCCTGAAGGCATCTGCTTCCAGCTCAAGCCCCTGTTCAGAGGGAGGATTCACCGTGAGAGTGCTTGTATGAATGTGTATATGTGGACCCCTTGGGAACCTCTAAGACTAATCAAGGTCAGCCACAGCCCCCGATGATCTCCTGATTCATGGGAAACATTTAGACGCTTCACACATCACCAATACCAAATGGATGAACCGCCTATGGATTCTGAGGAACAATGAGAAAAGAAACAGAGCTCTGAGAGATTTAGAGAAATTTAGTTCAGAGTGGAAGACTTGAAACAGAAACAGACACAGAGGAAGGGATAAAGATGGAGGGATAAGGGGAAGAAAACAAAAGTCTATAAGATGGAGAGTTTGAGTTAATGAGAGAAGATGGAGAGTGAATGATGGACAGGTTAACTGACAGAGAAAAGGAGGACAGGGAGCGGTGGGGAGAGACTCTCCAACAAAAGTGGAGAGGCTCTTGACTTGAAAGTGATAGAGCTGTGTAAGAGTATGTAAGGACACACACACACACACACACACACATCAAAGAAGAGCTGCAGTGCTCTTCAGAGCTGAGATGAGGTGATGCTTCTCACCTCATTACATCCTTCAAATGATTAATATCGCAAATGACTAAAAATGTTAATATCATTAGCGACGAGACATCTTGTACCGCCGAGCCAGTGGCATGCTGCGTTCACACAGACTCGTGACTTTTCACTGTTTATATTGTGTTTATATTGAGTATGAGACAGAGTTTTATGCCTCATATCCACCAGTAATAACACTGTAGCCAGCAAAGCAACTTATGAAAGCTGGAAATATGAATAAATCACTACGGCTGTCACATGTGATGAGAAACACGAGCAGTCAGGCGATCAAACTGGTTGTAAACAAATTCATCCAGATGATCGAAACTGCACTCACTGCACTGGAAAACTGTGTGAACACAACTACAATGGATGTTTAAAACAGACAGGGTGGATAATAACTTGACGAAGTTTGGCAAACGTGGAGGTTGTTTCCAGCCTGATCTGATCATGTGACTGCTGCTTTTTACTGTTTTTTTTTTTTTGCTGTTTTTGACACAGTCCCAAATCTATTAATTTAACAGTATTTAACTGTAAGCGATCTATTGTTCTAATAAATGTTCTAACAAAACTCTTGTGTCCAAAATAATCTTCATCACGGTTTGAATTCTTTTGATTTTGTCTTTCGACTGTCAGCTGACGCAGACTGGAACAGACTCAGTCCTCACGTCCAAATCAAGCTGTGTGTACTGGCTTTAATGTGTCCACTAAAATATTGATAGTAATCCGTGTCAGCTTGTGTGATGGGGTGGCCAAAAACTACAAACACAAGACTCAAGTTGCAAAAAATAACAAGCACCCCGGGAGCCCAAAGCTTGAAAACGAATTATCCATCCTTTATTGAACACATTATCTTTTCTTGTGTCAAGAGAAATAAATCTGCAAATATAGTGACTTAAGTCATATTGTTGCACACTGTGTGATCACAGCCACAGAAAGATGTCTAAATTCAATCAAAGAACAAAAGAAATTTGATTAATAAACCGAGACCAAGCATATTTTTTCAAGATATTATCGACTTCCTCTTTCAAATCATACACAATAAAAACAGTTCCGTGCACACATTCACTCACCCACACACACTGACTCACCTTGGCATGTAGAGAACCCTCTCGGCCACGACAAATCCCACCCTGAAGAAAAGGTTACTGGCAGGAATGAAGGGAAACACCAGGAACAGCATTCCCACCAACACCTCCCTGCTCTGCTGCCTCTGCACAGACAAACACAGACATGTGAGTAGATTCACAGCAAACAAAGCTCACGTTACATTTTTCAATACAAGTCAAAAAGCTGCGAAGGCTAGCGCTTCCTTCAGCGTGGCTGTATTTTGAATATGTACCATTCAGACTGTGCCAACACACGCACTCGTACACACTGACACATGCACGTTCAACAGCCGTGACCAATCTGTCTTAAATATTAACAATTATCTGTGCTACAGAGAAGCAATTAAGGCGATCAAATTATCAAATTACAGTTAATTCTTTTTCAACAGAGCCCGTATCTGAAGCAAGTCCTATTTCATAAAGCCCACAGCCACTGCCTTCACTCCTTCCGTGTTATCCCACCATGGCTGTGTTTATTTGAACAAACAGGCCTCTAATCGGCTGAGTCAGCGGCCCCTCACTGGGTTCAGTGGATTGGCTCATTAGCAGTAATGAGAGTAAAGAAAAGTGTGAAGTGCTGATTAGTGTCGCTCCAATCAGAGGCTTGTTCTGCTGTCGTCAGGCTCATCGACAGCTATTGAGACCGTCTCTGACTGGAGGAACCTATAGTGAGATTACACACATACATACATACACACACACACACACACACACACACACACAATGAACAAACTGAAAAACACTTTGAGCCACTGGTGCGATCCTCGACTGGTAATAGCCTCGATATTATAGAGAAGAACACAAACACGCTGCTAGCAGCTGATGTGCTCCGACACTGATGCTACCATAAACATTATGAACATCTGCAAACATAAACACAGAGCAACTGCTGGCTTCATAGACGGGTAATGGACCTCTGGTATTATCACAAACAGTAACACACAGAAGGCTGAGAGTCAGTGATACAACGGCAGACTGTGAACAGCTCAAGTATTATCCACACAAACAAACTGCAGCGCTCTAATTATGATTGTAGATGGGGTAATCGTGTACAGATATTATCGACAGACGAGCAAATATAAACTCACTTCACAACACTAAAACTGGCTCTGAAATTCCCTTTGTGCATTTATTATCTATTCAGCCACATATAGAGGCTGCAGAGTGCCACAACAAAACCATAGTAAAAAAATACAGTAAATTAAGAAAGAGTATGTATCCATGTTTGTACATTAGTCATGCATGATAGGAAATGTATATCTGTACAGGCTGGCTGTACGGTCAGCTAGCTCCACCTCTTCTTGCTGTCTTAAGCTGATATCAAGCTAAGACTAACCCATATTGCTGAAGCAGTATTGCTAAAGCAATGATGCTATGTAAAAAAGATCTGCTATGTGATCTGCTTTTTCATTTCTCCAGTTCACTGGCTTTCTGGATATTGGTGCTCCCTCTCTTTGATTCACTGTCTATGTCGCTTAACCACTGCTCTCTCCTAAACTATGAACTCCAGCTGGATAGTGCCCCATTTCAGTGACATTTCATGCTGACTGTGGAGGGGTTTGATCGTCAGATTGGACACTGCGGCAGCATGGTGTCAGGTTGTGTTTCTCCAAACGAATCTGGCTCAACTTCTCTGCCACAGTGTAACGTAATAACATGTCCAGATCACGTTAATACCTGGTAGTACTAGGAGTGTCATATATTTTCCTGATAAATACTCGGTACCTAGCATCTAAATCGAAAAGGTATTTTCTCATTCAGTCACTTTTATGAATCTTTTCTTGTCCTCAATTCCTGTTTTGAAAGAATGTCAATGAAATAATGGAAAAAAGGACAACACTCAGAGTTTGTTAGAAAGTCAATATTATTGATTTCCTACAGAACTCTTGTTTGCTCCACAGAAAGAGAAAACTCCCCCTCTCCTCATCTTTACTGGTGCTGCTGTTTTCTGTCCATCTATTAGTTTATGTTGGTATTCATTTATTTCACTTTTTCTAATGGTTCCTCTTTTAATCGCCTTGCTTGTCTCTGTGGTTTGTGATCTTATCCTCTGTTCATCAGTTCTCTTTTCAACTGCTGTTTCACCGACTAGTTATCTCATGCATCTACTGTATTAGTTTGTTTGATTAGGTTCTCTACATATATATCCTTCAAGGTTGATCTACAGTATTTGTACATATTTTCCTCCTCTTTGGGTAGCGATGGCAGCAGGTTAAACAAGGCAGCATGTACGTCTCTATACCTCCATCCTCTATCTCTTTTTAAAAGGATCTTGAGGTGTTCCTGGGCCACATGTAAAAAATACTCCCTCCTGGGTTTTCTGGGTGTAACCTAATGTGTCTTCCTAGTTGGTCACAATGACATCTGGTAGATATCCCTATCAGATGGTCAAACCACGCCAACTGGGTCCTCTCTACATAAAGAAGCAGAACTTCTACTCCGAGGTCTGAGCTCCTTAGCTTCCTTAGTCTCTAGGGGGAACCCAATTACTCTACAAAGGAAAATTCAATGAAAATTTCAGACAAGATCGATGTTTTTATTCATTCGGTCAGTACCTCATCATGAGGTATCATGACCATAGGTGAAAACTGAAATGAGCTTTAAGCTCTGCCCGCTCCTCATTATTAAAGTCTGGCACAGAGACTGCATTTTTAAGAATGCTGCACCAATCAATTTGTCAGTGTTTGCCTTCCATCTTACCCTAACTCATGAGCAAAACCCCCAAGGTTACTGAACTCCTTCACTTGGGACAATGAATAAATCATTTTCCAGTAGCGTTACAGAGGCCTTATTAATAGGTTACCTACAGTTAGCACTCACCTTTAACTAATTTTGATTTCTACAAATTGATGCTGCCTGTAACCCCAGCAACTGTCTACTGAGAGAAATCTGTGACTAACTCATCACTTCCAAGACAAAGAAACAAATCACTGTGGTTTCTAGTGGAGTTGGAGGGTTGTTCCTTCTAATCACTGGCTACCATCCTAACTGCCTGGCAACAGACTACTTCGCTCTCTTCTTACCTCACTTTCTGTTTTCTTCCTCGCTGGGTCGTTAAATCTTTCTGTTTCTTCTCTTGGTATATTCTCTAATCTTTTGATCTTCTGGTCCTCTCTGATAGATTTCCTTTATTTTTCTTTCTTTATTCTCTTTCATCATCTCAGTTTTCCTCTGTGTACTGCACTGTGTCATCCAGTAACTGGTGGTCCGTTTAACCATTTTGCAATCTCACAGAGTTCACCGCAATCATTTCAATATACATACAGTGCGTAACATTCTATATTTAGTGGACTGATATTCACAGAGAGAAAAATCAACGAGGTGAAAAGGAGATTTATCATTAATTCTGAAATGCAATTGTTTAAGAGATAACTACAGCTCACCAGACAGCCGAGTTGAGTAAAATGCTTCTTGAAAAGTGCTACGAACTGTCTCTTCTAATACATAACCATAGCCATAAACAGCAGGGAGAGATGAGTGTGTATGAGTGAAAGAAAGGTTAAGGTGGTGCATAGCTGCTTGCAGTAAAATTTCAACATCAGGTGTGATGTGCTGTAGTTTCTAATCTTGCAGTCTGAATATGTTTGCATTTAGACAGCAAGAAATCTGTGATTTTTCTCCTGGAGCGAGATATGCAACCCTGTTTTCATATTGGATAAGAATCTGTATCCACGGTAATGAGCAGTGCTCACAGGGTGAAGAGGCTGTGCTTCAGTCCCACGAGACATGTGTCCCATTTCAGAAACTACTGTCTACAAAGTCCTCATTTCAAGCACAACAGCTCATGCAACCATAGCAGTGAAATGCAGTTTTTTTTTTTTTGTCAAGCTATCTGGATGACACAACCAGTGTATCTTTTGTGGCGATTTGTATGGAGCAAGAAAATCTCTGAGGGGTTGTTTGTTTAGTTTTAGTCCAGGAAGAGTGACAATCTAAAACTTTGGAGGGAGTATTTCAGTTTATTGGCCTTCTGTGCTCTGCAGGCCCCGTCTTCATAGACTGAATGACTTTTTAAATTAGATTTATGCTGCGTGTGGTATACGAAAATTCCTTTCTTTGGCACCATTCAGTGGTAGTAGGGATGGCTAAGGCTCAGGAGGTAGAGCGGGCAGCTAATCAGATGATCAGTGGTTCGATAAGCGGCTCCTCCAGTCTGCATGTCAAACTGTGCTTGGGCAAGATACTGAACCCCAAATTGCTCCTGAAATGATTAGCTCCTAAAACTGATGAGCAGTTGGAACCTTGCATGGCAGCCAATGCCATCAGTGTATGAATGTGTGTGAATGGGTGAATGAGATATGTAGTGTAAAAGTGCTTTGAACCATTCACCATTCATTTATTTTATTTCAAACTTTAAAATGATGCTACAGGGACAATTTGTTTCAGAAATCTAGTCAGAGGTGTTATTTCCATAGGGGAGTGTTTTCAACCTCACAGCCAACAGAATGTCTGCCTGAGGACTTTTGCAGAGCTCATTCTAATTTTCTAAAAGTTATCTCCAGACCTCTGTGAGTGGACCCAGCTGGACCATCCAGGAATATAAACTGAATGAGAACCTGCCACCCATACTGGAGAGGCTAGCCAGAACCACAGATGGCCTGGCATTGCACACACACACACACACACACACACACACTTGCAAAAACTGACCACTGGCACTGAAACATCCACACATAGGCCCAAACACAGCTACAATGGCTGCACAGAGGTGGACACAGACATAAACAGGCACAAAATGGACACATAGTGACCACACAGTAACACAGACACAGCATGCTGTAGCCATAAAATCCTTGACTATGTGGAAAATACTGCAAAATTCATCCAGTAAATCTCTCCTTTGTCGGTTTCCAAACATAACTGTTTGTTTGTGTATATGTGTGCAAGATCCGGCAGGTCAAGGACTTCCTTCCTGCACAACATATTCTATATGTGTTGAGTGTTGTGGACAAAAATGGAGCTTGATTTAAAGTGCAACTTCACCCCTCCCCCTCCATTAATGCAGGAAGGAAGGTGAGTTAGAATTCCCTGAGGCTCTGGACTCGCCCTGAGGTCGTTAACGCCAGTCAGCCACATCGTGGGGTCGAGGGAGAGGGCAGGAACGGGCACGCTGGAACGCAAATTACTTCCTGAGGTCACAGCAGGGTCAGCAGCACGCACTTTATACAGAACTGGACTACACACATCGGTCCAGAAAACATATTCATACTGACAGCTGTATGCGGCTTACGGGAGGTAGGGTGTGAGAGTGACTTTTCATTCATGAGACACATCACCAACAAAGAGAAGACAAAGTATGGTGACTGTAAAAGCTGTATACACACACACACACCATTCATACACTCGTCTTTCTCTGTCTCCTTGTGTCTCTCACACACACTAACAATATCAGCAGTGCTGACAGCACTCACAGGTACTATTAACATTTAAACACAAACTATCACACACTCTTCTCCCATCCTGCAGTCATGAAATACAGAATTTCTTTGCTCTCAGTGTTGCTCCAGGCTGTGCACAACCCAAACACCTCGCCGAAAAACACTTTGCAAGTAGCATACAGAGTTCTGAGAGTCAAACTCTGAACTCCAGTCTGTCACAGAAGAAATGGATGAACAGGGATGGAAAACTCACTTCACCTTCGGATGCATCTGATTGCAGCTCTCTCTTACAAATGAGACTAAAGTTGGCACAATTAAAGGTCAGATTCAAACAGCTAAGTGTGTTTGACACGAAACTGCCTCTACAAGTTCAACTGTCTTTACAAATTACAGTGCCTGACCCTGACATAGTATTGTGCAGCATACTTGTACTTACTGCATAAGAACTGCTAAGAGATTTGGAAATGGTACACTCATTAGTGACTGCTAACAGCCTGTGTCTGTATTGGATCATTATTATTAATGAATTAATATGTATGCAGTACTTTAATGATGTGGACGAGGTAGAAATGATTTGACAGTTATGTCTCTAAACTTATCATGTGAACATATTTATTTTAGGCACTGAGATAGCGTTAGCTAGCTTGTCAACTAAACCGGGAGGATTATTGTGAGTGACTGGTGCTTGCATGGTTTCAGCTGGCTAGTGTGTTAGCCATTAGCTCGCCAGCCACGGTAACTAGCCCTGCTAGTCACAACATCGTTAAGCTACAATGTGTAAATATGGATTTTTTTTGGCTTCACACTGTGTGAAACGTATTGATAGTTAACCATGGCCAAAGAGAAAAGCAATGTGAAGTCTGAACTGAGGTAGAAACCATGCATGAGACCGTTAGCTAACTTGGTGATTTGTGGGGGGAAGTATGAAAATTTGGTTTAGTGTAAGAGCACGTCTATGCAAGGGCAGAAAAATGTGAAAATGCTGTGCAGAAGTTCATTATAAGTTTCTTGTAACTATAATGTAATATCAAAACTTTGACACTCCTGCAGTCTGACACATCTTTCATCTGCAGGTGTGTTATATTTGTACAGTTTATGAAGTCCAGACCCCACATTCATTTTGCAAAATTACATTCATTCAAGGTAAATTAGCTCAAAATAAAATGTAAAAAGTGAGAAAAATGTGTAGCTTTTGCATCCTGGAGAGCCACAGATTTTTAAAACTGACACATTAAAAAACTAAGTTGAAAGAACAGAAACCTTTTCTTCCTTTCTTGCTAACAATTACAGTCAATAAGAAACTCGAAATAAATCTCATTTCTGTGTGTTGGGTATGTAGCTAAAGCTATGAAGTAATTAGCCTAGCTTAGCACAAAGATTTAAAGCAGGGGGATCTTGGATTTGTTCAAAGTTCTGTATTTTGAAACCATTTTTTGTTAAGTGAAGGGAACAAGTTCAAGCTAAAATGATGTATAAAGTTGCCCTTTATGTCATCAAGGACATATTAGAGTTGATTCAGGCTTTAAACTATGTTGTGTATCAGCGCTGTCTGCTCTTCAGGCAGTGCACAAAGAAGTCTAACTTTCTAAGATCAGTTAAATTCAAGGAACAATCTCCATGTACAAAATGCTCCAGGCAAATCTAATTCTACTTGTGCATTAACAAGCACGGAGAGCTCTCTCTCCTGTTCCACTGAACCTGATGGATGAAAAGAAAATTATTTTGAATATTTTGAGTTCTCAGAGAGTGAGGCTCACAAGCATGACAGTGTTGTGACTTATTCACTGTGGGAAGAAGTTGCCATATATGAATACAGATCTCAGAACTGCCTGAGAAGAAAGTAGCAGCTACACCTGGCAGCATTCCGTGTGACTAAATGATATTTTGCAGAGAAACATTCTGTTTGAGGAATATTTTCTCCTTGAAACTTCAGCACAGTTCAGTAAAGATTCCTTGAACCAAATATCATTTGAAATGTAAGGCGGAGATAAGCAGAGAGGCTTTGAGGGGAAAAGACATAAGACTTTAAAGCGCTGAGGGAGAGCAGGGGGTATTACAACAAGCCGGTGCTGACTGAGAGTGCAAACCTCTTCCCCACAGACAGCACACCTTTGGAAAATACACAGTGTATCCAGCCAGTGAGGGAAATAAGTATTCAAAACATCAACATTTTTAAACAGATTTCCAGTGCAGATTTCTGCATGAAAGTTAGACCAGACAATCATTTTAACTTAACAAAACTACACAGAGAAAGAAATCCATAAAAACAGTTTGAGTGAATTTATATAAGTAACCCAATGTACAATATAAGAACTTTCTATTGGCAACAACTCTACAACTGTAACACGGAATACTTGTCTAACTGATGTTATGTCTATGCGTTTTTAATATAGAGACGCTTGACTGGCCTGACCTTTTCAGCACACTTGCCTTTAATGAAGCACAAATTAAGAGTACCGTTGGGATCTGAAAAAGCATTGCATGCAGCTGATTAATAGCTCCTTAAGTACACATTGTGCTCTTTAGCAGAACATTCAGAATGGCCTGTGGTGAACAGAGAAAGATGAGCTGCTAATACTCTTACAATCAATTCAAAGACAGTCTCTGTCATAAACGATCACTGGGTATTATGGCGAGCGCTAACAAAGGTATCTGAACTGACATGTCGAACGGCCATGTTGGGTTGATCGAGCACCAACATCGTCAATATAGACTTGCATCCAAACAAGCGAACTTCAGGTCCGTCTGAAAACGTGGGTCTAATTCTGCTTGCAAGTGAACCCTGATGCGGTTCGCATCGACTTGTGAATCAATCAAAAATAGTTTTTTTATCATATCAATTTCTAATCAACAAGTTCTGGTTAGTACCATATTATATATATATTTTTTGGGGAATGGGGTAACTTATTTAGGCTGCAGTGGTGGGGACTGAAGGGGATGCCGAAAAGGAAAAGCAAATAAAACAAAACAAAACACAGTGACCTGCAGGGAAGCTGAAACAGAATCAACATTTGGTGAATCGAAACCTGACTTCATGCTGCTGTGTCCAATCCAGAGATCAGATATGATACTCTCTGTTATGTTCTCGCTTGGTTTATTTCATGTACCAAGCTTTAACGTCTGTGTCTGGCTCAGAGTCAGTGCTGCAAAATAGTGATACTAAAAGCTTCCTTTGGTTTGTGTCACGTTCAGCACAAATACACACGCCCCCACACATCCCACAGACACAAAGCCCTGTGGTTAATCGCTGCATTGCCTTAATGTACAAACCTGGGAACAAAATGTCACAGGAGAGTAAACAGCACAGCACAGAACAGAAAAGAAACACATACTGGAGAACTGATTTGACTGAATCGCGTTACCCTGGCTTTCTCTCATGTTACTGGCCAGCTTGCCAATTACAGTAGTGTACTAACTTGTCCAACAAGTAGTCCCCACATCAACAAGCTTTGAAGAGCAGACATCTGTGGTGTGACCAGGCCTTTATACAGCTATGACTTTAAAGGTTTATAAGCCACTAAAACACTGCACAGTGGTTTGAAATAATGAACCTAAGGACCTGCCTCCATGCGAGTCAGTTGGTTGCATAGCACTTTATTGTTAAGAACCACTAAATGGAGCAGTGTTATGATAAATTTTGGGCCTGATGGTTGCACCAGACAAAAGGTTAGAGTTAGGAAACCTTTGTGGGTGATCCTTTGGGGCCCAATTTTCTCTAGTAGCTGTGGGGATATCTTACACTGGATTTGTGGAAGGTAGAAATCAGAGTGAAAAGATGTACTGCATTTCCAATTTTTCATTTTCTTTGAACCTTGCTACCTTTGGGATGTCGCCAGCTCTTCCCACTCTCCAAACGTTGTAGATACATGAGGTAATGAGGACAGACAAGTATCAGGAGGCAACAGAGTTCATGCAAATGCAGTCTTAGGCACTTTCCAGCTACTTGTCTTGCTCTTACTTGCAGTGAGAAGATGCAGTGCAGGCAGAGAGCGACCATCACCACGGCCAGCAGCACCGTGGCCACGTTGCGCACGTCGCCCAGTGATTCAACCAGGGGAATGCTTCCCACCTGCCAGTCGTAACACAACACGATGGGGGCCAGCAGCAGCCAGGCATTGAAGGAAAGCAGGTAGGAATAGGTCAAAATCCTGGGGAGAGGGGGTACAGAGAGATGGAGGATGTGGAGAAAGAGAAAAGATGGATGGAAGACAGAAAGAGAAATATTTGAATCACATATCAGTTGTCAAACCTAGATTCAGAAACAGAATTTCAATCAATCATTCTAATCATTCTGTTTATCTCAGGGCTAAAGTGTTTGGCAGTTTACCTGAGGATACAATGAACAGGAGGTTGTCCAAGGTTAAATATTGATTGGGAGTAATTTTCTAACCTGACATTTAGAGCCCAATCAAATAAGCCTATGCCAAGTGTGCTGAATACTAAAAGCCTGCATTGTGGTGCCTCTGCATTTGCTGTGTTCATGTTGGTCGTCTTTCATTTCCACATTTCTCTACATTCCCCTCACTTGGTTTGAGACCTGCATGGCTGTATGGAGTACTGATCTCTCCTCAGCATGGCAGCTATCTGCTTCAGGTAAAATAGCAATGGCAGGGTCAGATAGAGGGGCACTTGGTCTGGTTCAACAAACAGCAGACAATCAAAGAAAATGAAAGGCATGAGCAGTGTCGGGTACTTCTGCACACCCAACAACAGAAACACTCGCACACTTGTGACCTTCCAGTGATCACATCAATCCTTGAAGAAGCACAGACTGCCAAAAAACTAGTCCTAACTGAAACTAAACGGTCTTGCGGTTAAATACTGCAAGAACAAACCCCCATAGCCTCATTCAGACTTGATTTTTTATTGGAACTATAATTGTTTTTCACAAAGACTGCAGTGCAATAATACACACATTCATTTAGATGATCAGTCAGCTCAGTGGCTGAGGGACCTGTCATTACTGCCCAGACTGGTTTGCTTTTGGTCTTTAGTGAAGAGGAATGGATTGTGGACTGGTGATTGATTGTAATGTACTGCAAGAGAAATGATTTTTACAGTACAGGTGGGAGAACACATTCTGTCTTTTAAGTTATCCTTGGCTGCAACTAACTTTAAGAAGGTAAGACTTACTCCACTCTTATGGTTTACATTGCCATGAACTGTAACTAAAGCATTTAGTCCAGCCTGCACTGGTATGCATCCATTTCACTCCACTATCAAGTTTTTGATTCAAGTTATTTTTTTGATTTAAAATGTTTTAAGTGTAACACACATTGGTGGTGTTGGGAACCTTGTGTCACCTTATTTGCCCATTACCACATCTTTCTTTGGCTATCCACTGACTGTTGGTGGACAAGTTTGACCTCAAAGATCACAACAAGGCAGGATCGTCGGGCAAAAAATTTGAACCTGATTCAACTTTTGCTGCAACGTGACTTGACACTGTCCAGCAAGGCACTGTGTTGGCCAATCATATATATTTTCACAAGCGCACATTCCTAGTGGATTACTTTTGTGATGATGGAACTATTTCTGCTGTTTACTGTATCTGTGATCGTCACAAGATAAAAGACAAAATTGCCAGCACCACATCTTGATGAGTTGTAAAATCCTGCTGTGCATTGTTTGATTGGCTGATAAGTTGATAGGTTACTCCAACTGGACTTCCTGGGCTGTATTCTATTTTCTTACAGGCATTGTATAGTCAAAAGTATAGTATGTGTCTCAAAATATGTGGAAATCAAATATTCAAGACAAATGTTATTGCTTGAACATCCATAGTCCAGAAGCATTTGTCCTTTGCAGGGTTGTAGGGAGCAGGAGCTGATCCTAGGTAACACTGGACAAGAGGCATATGCTGGGAGGACTCTGGAATACCCTGAGAGAAACCACTCAGACACAGGGAGAACATGTGAACAATGAAAATTCCCAAAACATGGCCTTTAATCTGTTGTAACAGTCTCCACTCTCCTGGTTTTGGGCTTACCACCAGAACCTAGCTGGAGGGATTAGCTCCCATTCAGCCACAAGAGCATTAGTGAGGTCCAACACTGATGCTGGCCGATATGGCCTGGCTCACAGTCTGCATTCCTAAAGGTGTTGGATGGGGCTGAGGTCAGGTCTCTGTGCAGGCCAGTAAGGTCCTTCAAAGTAAACTTAAATTTAGAAGTCCATTTCTTTATCACGCTGGCTTTGTCCACTGACATGTTGATACAGGAAAGGGACAAACACAAACTGGTGCCACAAAGCTAGAAGCACAAGATTTCCCTTCACTGAGCTGGATGACGTGGCACAAACCATCATTTACAGACAAACGTATCAAAACTCAGTATAACTTAAATAATGAGAACTAATATCAGGCAGGCCATCTTGATTTAATTAATAGACCATTCTCTCATCTGACATTATTATTCCTTTCCCATAACTGACATCAAGCAAATCAGAGCACCACTCTAAATCGATTCTCTCCTCTGACTCCAGCAAAAACGAGGTTACAGCACAAAAGAGGCCGAGCTTAAGTCCTCATCGATTCTGACAGAGGCTGTGCCGTGCTGGACTGAATTCTGAATAGTCAGGCTGAAGACGAGCCACAGGTTAGGTATTGATTTCCTCCTGGACGATCTAAAGGAAGAGTCAGAAGCTCAACGTGGCCGTGAAGCCATCTGATGACGGGCCGGGTGGAGGGGGGGTACATGGGCCAAATCCCCTCCAAAAACGGCAATGAAAACATGTCAGGAAGACGAAAAGGAGCAAGCACTGCTCCTCCCTCTTCCTGATCCCTCTGCTGTCTCTTTTTGTTACCCTGACTTCTGTCCAGATTGGCTATTAAAGAGATTGACGGCTAGAGAGAGACATGGAAGACAGAGTCTGGAATAAACACAGGCTCGGGTCAATAGGCATACAAAGACTTGCAGAGGACTTGCAGAGGTTGTCTTAAGCTCTCTCTCTCTCTCTCTCTCTCTCTCTCTCTCTCTCTCTCACACACACACACACACACACACACACAGATAAGGCAGTCCTCCAAGGTGGTGCTGACAGGCCGTTTAGCATGCAGCAGAATGTTCTCCACCTGCCGTCATCTGATGGGTCTGCGCCATAAATTCAATTCCCTTTTCCACACTTTGCAAGGCCCTCTAACCACAAGTTATCACACACACACACACACACACACACATACATTGACAAAGGCTCACAGACAGGAGAAACGAGGTAAAAGGAAAAAAGTAGTGAGGGAGCAGAAAGAGAAAATGAGTCATTTGTCAGGTGGCGTATGGGCATTCTGCTTTCCTGAGTCTGATGGGAAGACAATCTGGGCTTCAGGTGTGAAGCAGCGCTGTCAGCTGTTCTACACCTCCTCACACACAGAGTACAGTGTGTGCATCTAAAAACTTCTACAGGCGCTGAATCAAAAAATAAACTGAAGACAAAAGTCAGTCAAAACATCTCCACACTTATAACTCTCAGCTAATTTCATTCAACAAAACAACCTTTCCATCTAACAGAGATCTTCATCAGGTACTGTCATATAGACATTACAAAGCATGATGAGCAATAGAACTGTATGAAGACACAAACACATTCATCACTCATGAGGCTGCAATCTGCATGATCATGAGTCAGTCTGCTCTCAGAATGGATAACACTGTCTGATAGTCCCGTATAGATAACAAGATGTGTCTATCGAGGGCAAAGACAAGAACACATTCAGTCTAACATACTAAAGAAAACGTCCTTTATTTATTGTCTGTAGCTTATGCCTGCCTTTACCGTGAACCATAAACCCACTGCCACCACAAGAGAAGAAGAGAACACTTCTCTGAAATTCTAGACACCACTGAAGGTGACTATCTGTCCACTGTTTCTGACAGTTTGTGCAGAAATTATTTGGTTGTGCAAACTAACTGTTGTCCAGGTGGCTGGTTCTAATGATCTTGCAGATGTGGAGGTTCTGGGCTGGTGTGGTCACACATGGTCTCCAGTTGTGACAGCAGCTACGCCCAAATGATCAGAAACAACATTAAGGCCATCAAGAATCTCTTTAGGGCTGCAGAGTGGTGCAGTGGTTAGCACTGCCACTTCAAAGCAAGGTTCCTGGTTCTCTTCGGGTACTCCAGCTTCCTCCCAACGTCCAAAAACATGCATTTAACAGGTTAACTGGTGACTCTAGATTGTCCCTAAGTGTGAATGTGAGTGTGAATGGTTGTTTGTCTCTATGTGCCCTTCGATAAGGTGGCAATTTGTCCAGGGGGTACCCCGCCTCTCGCCCAAAGTCAGCTGGGATAGGCTCCAACCTGACCGTGACCTGTGAGGATAAGTGGTTACAGATGATGGATGGATAAAGAATCTCTTCATGAGTATCCCTGTAGGGCTTGTACAGCCAGCAGTAATTATACAACCACATAACCATGAGACAACATTAAATAAAAAATATAACAATAAATACAAGGATTCCATAAAGTTTTTAAAAGGCCAGTGGCAGCAGGAATAAATGTGTTTTTAAGTGTATTGGTCCTGAATCTTTGCAGACTGTATCTGCAGCCAGACAGAAGCAACTTGAACTCCTGAGACAGACAGAGGGTGGTTAGAATCAGCCAGGACAGACTGAGCCTCCTTCAAATACCTTACAGTACAGGTGTAGAAGGTCACTTAGGGTCATGTCTGTAATTTTGCTGCACATCTTACGAAGATACTGAAATCTGTTCCTGTTTTTGAGAGTGAGTGACCTGTACCAGCTAACAAAAGAGAATTTGAGGAGCGACAACATTAAAACTTTGAAACTTTCTATATAAACACACGCTGATGACCTTTCTTACACATAGAATCCACATAAAACTTAAAGATCAGCTTATGATCCATTACACTACCAAGATATATGTACTGCTGCACAAACTCAACAGCTTGATCATTAATCACAACAGGAGAGATGACATCAGGATACTGCCTAAATTAAAGTCATCTCTTTAGCTTTGGACACATTGATGTCCAAAAATGATGACATGCACTAGTCTGCCAACGCCGTTGCATTGGCATATTTTGAACGAGGTCGTTCCACTAATCAGATGATTGGTGGTTCGATCCCTGGCCCGTCCAGTCTGCATGTCGAAGTGTCCTTGGGCAAGATACTGAGCCCCAAATTGCTCTCGAACGCTGTGCCATCGGTGTGTGAATGCATATGAATGGTTAGCCCCTAAAACTGATGAGCAGTTGGCACCTTGCATGGCAGCTAATGCCATCACTGTATGAATGTGTTTAAATGAGTGAATGAGATGAATTTAGACAGTATCAGAGTAACAGACCAGACATGAGTTCTTGCTATTTAGTTTGATAAAAGCTGATATAGTTTTTGCCTTGGTGTGGCTGGTAAACTTCAGGATTTCTAACTTGGGTCTTCATCTTTCCATAGCTCTGAAATCAAATGCACAGCAAAGACTTTCAGTCTTTTCTCCTTGTTGCCAAATAGTTGTTTCTGTCTTGTCTTTATTTAATTCCATCAGTAGAATTTTAAGTACAGGCCAGAGGTGACGTAAGTAAATCAGGGTATCATCTGCATAGCTATGATAAGCAATCCTATAGTCTTGCCTGCTTTAGCCTAGACGAGGCAAATACAGGTTGAATAGCAGAACCCCAGAACAAACCCTGGGGAAAGCTGAGACCATAAGTCATAATTACCTTTAAAAAGCTATTCTATACGTCTACCTGCACACTGTCAGTATCGAATGGCCAAGACAAGAGCCGGATGGATGGAGCGAGAACACACTGACAGACAGAGTGGTGATAAGGGAATACTGGAGGCTCAGCCAGACATCAGGGAGCAGAAATAATGAGAGGAGAAAATGAAGGCGAGCAGGACGGACAGAGCGAGGGACATGAGAATCCGCTATAAATTTCCCAGGTGGCCGCGGGAGAGGAGAGTTATTTTCACTGCTGCAGTGCTAATGATAGATTATATGTCGTTTCAACGATGAGAGGATCATCAGAGCTCGCTACTGTCTGCAAACACCCACGATCCTTAATACGAACTTAATATTATCTCATTACGAAGTCCAACTGACATATTACAAACTCAAACTCAACGTTAACTAATTTTTCTCTCAACAACACCAGTGTCTGGCTTGTACAGAGTCTGAGGCAGAAGTAAAGTTACAATGTTACGGTTAACATCCATGCCAGCAGCTGTGTGAGGCAGCACAGTGGTGTGTGTATGTCACTGACCTGGTAAGCAGGTGAGGTGAGAAGGAGGCAGGGTTGTCCTGTTCAGAGAAGAGAGGCATAGATCCTCCCATCAGCCACAGCCTGACTGACATGATGATCACCACCTGGAGAGAGGCAGGGAAGCTCGTCAGTTCAATAAAGAATCCACCAACAGCTCCCTGCAGCAATATGATTCTGTTTGTCAGCTAAATAAACATCCGATAGACCAGTTATTTAACCTCAATGAGATTAAGATCTGCTTTCCAGGAGAGACCTGAGAACAAGAAGCATTCACAAGAACACGATCAGCAAACAGAAACAACACCACAAAAAAGGGATTAGTAAAAACAGACTCATAGAAAACAGATAATAAAGCTTTAAAATCTCTGAGGGGGATGTAAGAGTCAAGTTTGAGCGCTGTTGACTCCATAGGGTGGATCCATTTCTGCCAACATTAGTGCATACATGACATATGTTTAATGTTAGATAGTTACTAGGTAGGTAGTGTACTGTATACTAAATGAGAGCAGAGATGGGTGAGGTAGGTGAGTTTTATCAAGAAATAACATGAGATGGTTATTTCTTCTTGACTGCAAGGAAGTCCAACCAACTGTGTGCTAAAGAGAACCATGATGAGTATGAAATTTGTCGGCGTAATGCTGTGATATACAAGGTTCAACTGCTGATGTGTTGATGGTGCAGCATGATGTGTCAAGGACAGACATGAAGGTTGACCGCACAACAGAGTTACGGTACAAGAAACCAAGTTTGATTTTTGATTTTTTTTGTGACTCATTTGAAGTAATAATTAAAAATGGAAGCTAACATTCAAGGTTCATGTCTAGATGCTAACCCTAGATTTGTGAATTTCGCGTGTGATTTGTATGTCTTGTTTTTGCACATGGGAGAAGTTTGTCTTCAGGGCTTTCTGTCCTGCAGCTGTTCAGGCAGGACAACAGTCCTCTTTTTCAGCTGCAACACAACTTATGAACATGATTACAACAATATATTCAATGTGATAGATTCTTCTTGTAGTTCAAAGCATCCTGAAAAGGAACCAAGGGTACATCTACCAATCTAGCCTCTAATTCAGAGAATGGCCAACAGTAATGTGAAGAGCCTCAAATAGTCAGAAAACTGACTAAACTGTGTGATACTTTGAAATGTAAAAAGAGAAAATACTCACATAGGCAGAGATGAGGCAGGCTCGTTTGATGAAGGGGCTGCAAATGTGGAGGAGGTCCCCGAGTCTGGAGCCAGACAGATGACTGAGGGGCACAGACAGAGAGACAGACAGAAGGTCAGACAGACTTTATCTGTGGGCTTTTCTACTCTCACAGGGATTATGACACGTTTGACCGAAGAACAAAAATATCACCGGGTGCCCAAGCCTCCAGTCAGAACTGTGACTAAAATGGTTGTCTCTTTCACTTTGAACACACAAGTTATTATAAATGGAGTACACCACAGCGTGTTCCACTGAGCGTGTTTTATATTAAGAGGAGAGTTCAGATTGTAAGGACGTTTACTTTATTATAAACTGTGACAAAAACGTAAATCACCATTAGAGCTCACGATTCCAAAACCACATGCGGATGCACGGAAACAGCAACAATAGTGTAGTTAGCAACTAATTAATCATGTCACTGACTTAAACCTGCCTTCCATCTTGGAGCTCATAGACGTAACTGAGCTGAACTTTAGGTTCAGAGGTGCTGAACACTGCCTGAAGTTTAGAATAGTACATGATGTTTTTGTGATCAGAAAGAGGATTCTGCTACATGTCAGTAACTAACAGCATATGGCAACAACAACAACAAGCTGATGCAGACGAGGCAGCAGCAACAACCAAGCTGTTAATATCTGTATTCCTCATGGCAGTGTTTCTGCTTAAATGCACATCAGTACATGGTTCTGACAAAAATGGTGGCTGGTTGTTGAGGAAACATTAGAATCATCACACATCCTGCAAATGACCAACATGACGTACACAGGCTTTCACATGTTAAATCAGTCTGATGCTATACTGACTTGTAATCAGGTGAATGGTGTCTCTGTCATTCGTACGTCTGTTCTCACACTATGTAACTTTGGGCTCTGGGTTGGGAGAAGTACGTAACACTCATCACACACTACCAACTATTTCACTGATTTTGGTGAAATTGGATCATATTTTATGGAGAAAAGGTTGTATTGGTATTAACACAGCCAGCAAAGAAGGACAGACCAGAGGGGATTGGTGACGGGGAGTGGAGCCAGTGCCATGCCAGAACCAGAGCAACAGGCAACATAACCAGGTTCAGCAGCCACTGTGGACATAAAGACAGAGGCAAAAAGACCCAAAAGGACCTGTTGGCGAGAGGATATTACAGAGGAAACTAAGAAGAGTGAAGAAGAGAGTGACCGGGCAAGAAGCCACTGGACAAGAGTAAATCTGGGACTGACTTTTAGTCGTTAAAATAAAAGGCTGAAAGACGCCGAGCTGGGCTTCTTGCTGTCAGACTAGTACAAGTAATATTAGCTGGCTGCTATGCTTTGTGTTGTTGCAGTTGAATTACATTCAGAAACTGTGGGCACCAAATTGCAAAGAAGTAACAAATCTTTCAAAATGTTGTTGCTGTTGAGCTTGGGTTTGTGAAGCAGTGTTCCAGCAGGTGCAGTGACTAAACAGACTCCGTGTTCAGCTATCTTTGACTTTTTGACTGTAACAGAAACTTACTGACTTAGTGAGCACTTTAAGCGGTCAATCAAAGAGCAAGTTGCGATCGAAGAGTGCACATGATTCAGTTTAAAATGGTCTGTTTCCTGGTGTGCCCTGGAGGCTTCAGGGTTAATTAACCATGGGCCGGCCAGGGACGTTTGTTGCATGTCATTCCCCATCTCTGGTTGCAAACCTTTTGCATTTGTTTTGTGATCTCTCAGTACCTTTGCCACATGTCTACCTTCCTGTAAAACCAGTCTACAGGCCTGCATTGTACAAGGTCACCATCCATTCAGCCTTATTTTTATCGATCCAACCATATCACGGTCATTTATGAACTCTCCATTAGCCTGAGGTAGAAAGATGAGTGCAGAAAAAAAAGGCAACAAGAGAATAAGATAAGAGGGCGGGGATGAGACGGATAGGTAGTGAAAAGAAAGCATGGATAATCAATTCAACACCCCATCACTTTGAGATGTTCCCCTTGTGCAGAGCTTTCAAAGCATCGCTGAGACGCAGGGAGGAATGATCTCAAAGGAATTCTACACACATTCTGTCTGTCTCACACTCTGTCTCGTCTGTTTCATCCCTACCTCTCTCCTCCTTTTGCTCTCGACTCCCCTCTTTTCTCCTTTTCTATATTTGTCTTTGACAAAGTCCTTGCCCTGTCTGTTCTGCTGAGGTCTGCAGTGCCGAGAGACAGAATGACAAAAAGGAGTCAGAGTCTGCAGATGCTGCATTCAACTGAGTAACCATGAAAGAGTTTGGTCCCAGAAGACGCAAAGGTTGTTTTCCTTGCTGATTAACACTGAATTAATGCGTCAAGAAGCACGGAGCACTTGATATTTTTAATGGGCTTAAGAGGCACAAAAACATGTTTTCCATGCAAATCACAGAAGGTAAAGAAGGCTTTGGGGTTTTCAACATATGCTGGTCATAAGGAAGAATACGTTAGGTGTAGTAAAAGACGGATTTATGACTTTTCAGGTGTCCCTACATTCATACTATTTTGTATCATCATTGTTAGTTTTCATGCCAATGTGAAATTTAATCAAAGCTGTTGGAAATCTTGCAGTGCCAACAAACATGTGGACCCTGAAGGCAAGAACGCTGGACTACTGAGGTAGACTACCATCAGCTGAGAGATGATAAAGGCAGATCACGACACAGAAGCATCAAACTCCCTGTTTGCCGTTTGAGCTGAGATGCTAGACATCAAATGCCTGACGGGCTAAATAATCCTCCCTACAAGCAGACATGCATCATCCTGTGCTTTTATCCCATCACAGAGTCAAAAGACTGCTGTCACAGCATCATTCTGCTTTTTATCATTTTTCCAGAAAGAAAACAAATCACTTTTAATTTAAAGCAGTGATTCCCATTCATGTGTGTCATATTGTGCGCGTCCCATTCATCAAAGGAATGTGTCAAATGCTAAAATGTAGCGAAGGTTAGCTCCAGTTCAGAGAAGTGGTTAAAAGTCAAAGCACTTCCTTGTTGAAACGCATGAGGTCAGCTGGTCAATAGTGCAAATTCTCTGTGACAGCAGATTTACCTTGCTGCCACGAGCAAACCCACTAATCACAGGTTCCACAGAGGTTCCAGTGCAATGAATGGAACCTGCCCTGAAATACCATTTGAGTTTATCAAACCCGGTTTCCATCTCACTTACTCAATTCAAACTGTTTGGCTTTGGCTTCAAACATCTGGAAGCTACTCAAGGATTCAGTTTGGTTCTATAATCACCTTCTGTGTGCTGAGGAGGTGGAAAGAGTCTAATTAATGTTTACAACCTGGAGCTACAACCTGACAATGAGGGGAGCAGAGTGTTAAATGTATCTGACACCCTGAAACAACTGATGAAGCAAAAGCCAAATTAAGAATGCTACGTCAGCTGTTTTAGTGTGTAGAACTCCAAATTCTGAAAACCGATCGAACATACTGAGTTCATAAGCTATTAAACGATTTCAACAGCTTCATCAGAAGATACTGAAATGATGTGCTTAGCTGATAATTTCATGAAAGAAGACTCAACACTTTGTTGGTCCTGTTGATCTGATATAAAGTTGATAATATTTATCACAGTTTTGAGCCTGCTACCTGAAAGTTTTTTACATTGTTCTTTGTGAAATGTGACAAATGTTTCTTCATTGATCTGAGTGATTACTTTGAACCTGAAAATCTATGAAAGGTAAATGTGAGCTGTCAGTGTTAGCTAGTCGTACTCCCGGATCTACTGGGCATGGCTCTGTGACGGTACAGCCGTGACAGTGTTTCAGTCCGTTCTCCAGGCAGCTTCATGTCCCACCTGGAGCATTTCAAAAACCCAACAGACTTTGTTAACTTGCTCAGATTTGGTCATCTTGGTTTATGTGCTTCTACCATGAGTAAGTAGCTTTGTAGTTAAATAGTTTCCCATATGTCTGTTTTTAAGATTGGGAGTCTGTTTAGGACTGTGTAGGTTGTTTTATTTTGAAAATTAGCTAGATTCTCTATGTTTCTGTGTCTGACCTATGACCAGCTCGATCTTCTCTGTGCTCATCACGGCGTCCATCAGAAATATAACAGCTGCATATTTTCTGCAGAGTAGAGCTGAGAGATGTTTCACAGCTGTTCCCAGTGGTGTTAGTTTCAGCATAACAGAATATAGTTTATTGTAAGAAAATGATCTGATTTTGACGTTTATTGTTCATTTCTCCTGTTTTTATATAGTTGAACGTAGCATTGATGCGATGGTCTAGTTTTTATGTACACAAACACAATTACAAATGTACAATAATAAAATACAAATAAACCTAACTTGGCCTATCCACACAGCACCAAGGGAATCACTGCGCTGTAGAATAAATGCATCATTGAGACTCTCCTTTGAAGCCTTAATCACGCATTTACAGTATTTTAAACAGAAAGGCTTTATTAAATTCCTCTTACAGGCTGTATTGCTTTAATAACGTGTTGCTGAGCTGAAACTGATGAAAAGCCATGTGCTGCCTGACAGAGGCTGCAATATGAACGCATCTTCTCGAGGTTGGATGATTAAAAACCAAGCTCACTGAGGCTGACGGAGGCTGGAGTAAAGACAGCGCGCTCCAGGGCTGGAAATGCAAAGCAACGCTTGACGATGTCTGAAAAAACGCTCGGATGGAGCAACACTGAGAAAATTGGTTTCACGCTGGAAAGTGAAAGAATGAGACGCCCCTGCCCCCAACACACACACACACACACACACACACACACACACACACACACACAGACGCACTCTCAGAGGGTTCAGAGAGAGAGGAACGGACAGATGCTGTTGGTGTCTTCAGACTGAGGGCTCAAGTTTTCTCATAGGATCATGGGAAAGACGATTGTGTGTCATCTGCATAACATGATGCTAATTTACTATGGCAACTGTGACCGCGGCAACAGCAGAGGATGAATGGAGGGGAGGAGGTGGGAGTTTTGGGGGAGGTGTTGTGGGAGGTAGGAAGTCAGACAGAAAATTGAGTTTGGTTGATTGTTTTGAAGAAAGGTCGGAGTGTCAGCTTCCTCACACACGTGAAAAGACAGACACATACACACACACACACAGATAAAATAAACTGTCCCATCTGGAGTGTGAGAGCATCTTATTTGTGGATTAAGTCCAGTAAATCTGGCGGCTCGGGCTCTCTTTTTCTAAACTGGAACACATAAAGCCCTCCATGTTTCACTCACAGCTGAAATTCTTAACATTCCACCAGCTGAGTGGCATTTCCTCTTCCTCCTACTCCTCCTCTTCTTCATAACAGTGTGCCACAGTTATTCACACTCACCCAGCCGCCGCGCCTGAAACAAAACACGGCCGCCGCACAACACTTCAGGCTGAAACACAGTCAGAGAATGGGTGGAGTGGGTGCTCTGCGGCAGCCTCTTCACTCTGCTATCAGCAGTTTTACGTTGGGATAATGACGAGATGAACGATGGAATTATCCCCAAATGGTTATACGATGTTAATGAATCAAAATGTGATTAAGCCCTGACAGTCATGGGTGTTCCCTGACATTTAATAACCTATATAATGTTCTTGAATTACTGGAGTCTTTCATTAATACATACATATATATAGACCCTTAAAAAAGGGGGGAACTAAAATGCACTGGAAATGATGTCTGCCATGCAAAAAGAATGTAAACATGCAACTTTGGCTCTATTTTATATTCAACATGAAGTGATGGACGGACTGGAGCCAGAGGTGAAGCTGGGCTCGGGCCTGTTCGGTGAAATATTCTTCCTCTTTTGCTGTGATTAAATTAAATTCTACCCATTCACACAGAGAAAGTGAATTTGGCAATTTCTCCCTCTGTCCTCTCCCAGTGAGAAAACATCTTCACAAAAATGTCTCTTCCACCTGTGAAGACAGCTTAAAGGCACGAGAGAGAGCAGCACTTAGGACCACTTAGAATCAGCATTTGAGTGGCACATTGCTGAAAGTGGATTCACATTTTATTTGACAAAATTAAGGTTTAAAGTTAAAGACTGACAGGTAGGTGTCGTTATAGATTTTTTGAGCAACCAGGCTTCATCCGGCCCACGCCCCACCTCTTTGTCCATTTTTAGATTAGCCTGGAGGCAGCGGAGGCAGGACTGCTAAGATGGAGACGACCAGAGTCACCACACTGAGCTTCACAACAGAAACCTGTGGGTGACACAGAGACTATGTCCACGTTTTATACATGTACATATACGTCTATGGTCTGATGCAACCGCCTCTCTCTGTCTGTTGTCACCACTCTGTAGTCCAGCTCACAGCACTATCTGATTGGTTACGTCATGTTTTCAACACAGAAGGCTACAAGCTGCCCGCACACTGGAGCTGCTTCAGTTAGAGAGCAGAGCTGTGTCTCCAAGGTAAGGCAGCAGATATGCTGAGACTGCAGAACCATCTCATGATCTATGCTGACAAGCATCCCCAGTTTCCCAGTTACACCACTGAAAATGCTCAAAGTCACTGACTGCAGGATTTCACTCAGTGGAGGCTCTTAAATCAGTATGTTCTGCTAGACTCTCACTTCATGCAGTGATATACAGTCGAGTATAACAAGATAATTCAGTTTGTTTATGTAGTGAGAGCTATACATCTTTGAGTAACATCATCGACAGACACTCCAATGGTGGAGACAGACTGAAGGGCACTTCAGGCCACACAAGCAAGAGAGTTTCTTTGCTCACCGTCCTCGTCCATTCCGAGTGTGAGCATCTTCACTGAGGTCTCTGCAATTTATGAGAAAAACAGGAGCTGTCTCAGAGGAGCTGCTGAGCAACTCTGCTTTCAGCACTACAATCTGCTGCTGCTGAACCGGGACTAACAACTGAGGGCAGGGACTGAGAGAAGGACTCACATATAAAAACTGGGTATTATTTAAATGTTCAGTTCACTTTATAAGAACTGGCAAGACAACCTGGACAACTGGACGCAGCACAGATCCAAACAAGATTCATCCCTCGGACGTGCAGAGGTTGTGTCCTCTGTCCAGCATGAATTCAAATCTTTGTGTGTCACTTGAAGAAGTAATAACCAAAATTACATCAAAAATATAACCAACCTAATACAGTCATCTGTGACAAGGTGGAGCAAGGAGCAATCTGTTCTGACTCTACAGTTTGAGATTGTCATGAAAACAAAATCTTGAATAAATTTTGCACCCAACAACCCTGAGACAAAAGTTAAAGACTTCATATAAACTCAGCATTAACTTCAACCGGACACCAAACAACAAAACCTTTCATCGAGTACAAAGTACAGTATCAGTGCACTGACAGAAAGGACACAGACAAATCATCACAAGCTTTGAACATTTTCAACACAGAGAACGAATCAAATTTAAGACAAAGAATGAAAAGGAACTAAACTCAGTACTGATGGCCAGACGTCTTAATTACATTTTTTCTCCCCACTCAGCACAAGCGTGCCTTTGTCTCTCCAATCACTGCAAACACGCACTTTATTTTACATTTGCCTCAGACAGGATTCAGACTGAATCACACACACTGTATGTGAGTAGTGTGTGGTGTGTGTGTGTGTGTGTGTGTGTTGGGTTTTTTTCCTCACATTTCTTCTGTCTCTCTCTCAGAGTTGATGTCAGGCCATGCAATGTCTTATGATGTGTGATGTAGTGTGAAGGGCTGCTCCGGGGCAGTCACCGAGCTGAAACGCTTCACAGCTCTCTGACACTGACAAAACCGACACTCTGCGCTGCATGCTATCTCTGAGTGTGTGTGTGTGTGTGTGTGTGTCAGGCTCAAGGTGCCCTTTTTGTCTTTTAACTGAGTGTGAAAACCCTCAGCTCATCTCATGTCTGTGCACCTTACAGTACGACTGCCACATAATACCATACCCTACCGTCTGAACCTGGGCACTTCAGCCATGTCTCTCTGCTGACAAAACTAAGACCAAGGCTTCAGTGTTAGCCTTTTACGAAATGTGAGAAATGTTCACAACATAATAAGATAGTTGAATATGAAAAACTCAAGCTGTGAAGGCCAGTGTTGCAGGACTCACAGGAAAGCCACCAATGGTGAATGGTGAGTAAAATAAAGGATCCAAATGTTCATCTTTACCATTTGATGACAATCGAGCTCTTGCAGATATTTACTCTCTCACAGAAGAGCTGTTATGTTGCTGTACCTAGGGTTGCAAAGGGGTGGAACGTTTCTGGTAAATTTCTGGAAACTTTTCATGGGAAGTTAAGCTGGGGAATTTTGGATATATTCCAAATCAGAAACTCATTCATGGGAGTTATGGAAATTTATGGGAATTAACTGGAAATTGGGGGTATTTTAAACAAACTTGATCATATCCAAACATAAACATTTTGTTTTGTCATAAGCAGACATTTAAGTTTATAAAGTTTTAATTTTATTTATTGAACAATATTATGTAGTCCACAGGCTCAAATGTGTGGCTTCAATAGTCTGTGTGCTCTGGGCTCTAAAGTGTGATCCAGGTTCAGATCCTGTGCATGTACAGTAGTAGGCGTGGCCTCAATAGCCCTGCAGTAAGCAGTGTGCTATGTGCATGTGATTGAGGAATAGCAGATATTCAAGTGTACCTGCATGAAATCTGGTTGTTTTAGTCAAGATTATGCTAAAATATATTTTCCTCAACGATATTTAAGTTCCCTGTTAAGGGCCAACCTTCAATTTGGTAAATTCCTGGTTTATTCCTGTTTATTCCCATAAATTCCTGTTCACATGGAAAGTTTCTCATTTGGAAAATTCCCAGAATTTTGCAACCCTAACTATACCACTGCAAATCCTTGCAGGTAGGTCTGGTTGGACAGGTGCGCATACAAAGCGTCTGACCTTGAGGCTGTGGACTGTGGTTTGCTTCCCGCCTCTGCCTGTCACTGTTTACTTTAGCCATATTTTATCCTAACCATGACGAAGTAGTTTGTGTGTACACACACACACACACAAAACCATAGCCATATTTTACCCTAACCATGACTAAGTAGTTTTAGTTACATTACCACAACATAATGTGTCATGCCATCATGGGATCTAAGAAGATTGTTTTGAATTTTCCATATATCTCTACAAATTACAATTTTTTTTGAAGAAATCAGAAAATTAAAATGCCTGTGAGGTTTTCTTTGCATTCAGTCTTCCTTCCCAAAAAGCATTGTGGGTATACTTGAGGTCTAAATATGTGTTGAAGGCATTTCCTTCCTCTTCAAACATTTTCAAAGCCCATTTAAACCTGTGTTGTTGCCACGGTCGCAGGTTATACCACACATTCTGAGCCTAAGGGCAGTCGCAAAGAGGAGAGGAGTAGCTGCAGAGTCAAGGACATGAACTCTCACTGACTTCTCGCATACAGGCATGTTTGGAATGAAGCTGGAGGTGCTGCGCTCAGGGGCTGTCTTTGCAGAGAATTTGGCTTCATCGAGGCATGAACAGTGGCCTAAATGCATTGCAGTTTCGTCTGATTAAAAATGTTCTGCTGTTGGTAAGGCTTGAAATGTACTTTTTAATCTTTTAATAATCAACTCCTGCCCCTGATCCCTCATATTTTGCGTCATGATCAGGGTTGTGTGCTTTGGAGTGTACACATACCCTCCCAAAAACACACATCCGCCTGCTAGATTAGGTCAAATGTGCATCGCATAAAACCCAGGAGAGGATTACTATCGGGCATTGTTACAGGCTCACAACCTCAGAGCTTTTCCTGACAAAAGCCCCCAACATTGCTCAAAATTATACAAGGGAGAGCTTTACTCTGTTCCTTCCTGGAGGATACAGCCTGAAGTGCCCAAAGAACCTGCTCATTAATCACAGAGACACAGTGATGCGCGCGCACGCACAGACACAATCTCTCCTGTGAGAGCTTGGGAGGTGTTCCTCACAGTTAGAAAGAGCACTGTCTTCATATTAAAGCCATCCATCTTTACTAAGCTCTGATTTTATTGAGGATCTTTATGGACAAACATGTTGCTTTCCTCTTTGTAATGTCTTGCATCTGTAACAGGAGAGGCAGCCCAAAGTACAGGGAGTGTTCCATACAGACAGACTAATAAATGCCATGCAAGCGCTCACACACACACACATATTTTACACAGTGTGTAAAAATAGCATCTTTATTCATAACCCATTGAGTAAATTACCTCTAAAATCCTGAAGATCATCAAAGAGAAAACATCACAGAAAAGGTGGGTGTTGTATTTCCTCTGCAAGCAAGGGATCAACATTCAGACAGGATCAGGTGCTGCAGTGAAAATGCAGGTTTTTTGGCTGAAGCGGTCTGATGAAGCGGTCTGCACCGCATGGGTGTCCGCCTAAAAAACGCAGTGACCAGCAGCGGAGAAGTTGAGCAAGATCCAACTTTAAGGAAAACGCAGCCCAACGTCACACTGCAGCCACCAATCAGATAATCAGATCAGTCAAACCTCCAGGGTCAGTCTGAATTGTCTCTGAAACGGAGACTATCTAAACTCTGATACTCTAATTGTTGTGTTCTGGCTTTGTTTGTTTCATGTACCAGCTTCTAAATCTGAGTCTGGCTCACAATTAACGCAGCAAAATAGTGATACTATGTTGGTTTGTGTCCGATGGTTTGAGAGAGAGAGAGAGAGAGAGAGAGAGAGAGAGAGAGAGAGAGAGAGAGAGAGCAGTGGTCGAGAGACATAGACAGTGAATGAGCGCGAGGGAGAGCCGGCCTCGATAAAGTCGGATAATCGTCGAAAAAAAAATGTTTTCATAGTGGTTATGTTCAGCACAATGAACAAATTAATGCAGCCCCAGCAACCATGTGTTACCATGTGGTTTTATATTGCTTGTTCTTGCCTTAATGAGCTGGGTCATAACACAGTCCAGTACTGTACTGATAGTAATAATAACTTTGTTCGTTTGGGTCCAGTTATTCAACAGTGTTTTTGCTCTTTGAGCAATTGTACCATAATGTGTGATGTCATCTTCTTTTGTTTAAATGGATTTTATTAACTGGTATCGAGAAATATTCAACAAACCTACAAATTCAAAATCCAGTCACCTGTAGGCCTGCCTCCCATCATTCCACAGGGTTTAGCACGGTCATCTACCTTTATCCTATTCAGCCTGTCAGCAACATTACCTTTTATCCTCAGTCTTTTTTTCAGTCTACATAATAAATATAGTTTATTAACATTATTTCAGTATTGAGTTTAGTCATTGGTTACTGTTTGATCAATAAATGCTTCATGGCAAACTGCATTGCATATACAAACCTGTTTCTGATTGGTTGGAGAAGTCTGTGAATTTTTGTTCATCCCTTTTTAGAAGCGTGACTGATTTGTGTGTAAGTGTCAAGCAGCAACTTCTGTGGTTGGGAAATGAAGCCAGTGCAGAAGTGTTAAAAACTGTAAGTCCTTGAGCGGCCACTTGAGGCTGGCTACAGACCATTTCAATCTCCAAGTCCCCATGTTAAAATGTCCACCTTCACAGCAGAAATAAACATGTTTACAGCCTGGTACAAAAAACAGTTTTGGTCTCTATAGCTAATTTCCCCGCTCATGACAACTGTATTGAGGGTGAATTTTTATAGAACTCACCTGTTCAAATTATATTAAGGCTTAAAGTTATGCAGAATTAAGAGCATTACCGCTTTGACTGACAGGTGGGTGCTGCTACAGATGGCTTATTAGAGCACCCAGCTGTCATTCAGCCCACCTCAGGTCTGCTGATGATCCATGTCTTTGCTGATATTTAGATTAGCCGGAAGTAGAAGAGTCAGGACTGCCAACATGGTGACAGTCAGTGCTGCATATTTTCCGCTTTAGAATGACACTTAAGAAAATTGTGAGTGACCTCAAAGACTGCCATTCTTTATACTGTCATTGGTAAGTGTTTGTATGTGTGTGTGTGTGTGTGTGTGTGTGTGTGTGTGTGTGTGTGTGTGTGTGTGTGTGAGACATAGTGTCGAGCTTGTGCCTCCTCACTTTTTATACTTCTATACACTTACACTTTCTATATTTCGTGCATATAAAAATGTAATTTGCAATAATAAATGTCTCTACTGTCCATGAACTGTCCCGGACGCCATGTCTTTGTGTCTCAGGGAATATTTGTTTTGTCCCTGGTACACCGGGACATCCAAATTTTCGAGCACTGCTGCCTGACCCTGCTGAGATGACCTCCTGACTCTTTGCTGACTGCTGTCTGCTTGGATTAGCTCTCTGGACTTGATGGGGTTAGGACCGAAAACCTTCAGCTTGAGTCTATTTTTGGGTTCCACATCTGTAATCTGTTGTTACAGGTGGAGTCAAAGCAAAGTGGATGCACTGTCTATGGCTTTTCTAAAATGGGACCCCTCATTCTGCATTACTGCTCAATGTTTAAGTTCTCTGACTCAAAACTGTGGCGTCTGTCCTCATCACTTGAGACTAATTTGACAAAAACTTGGCGTCTTTCTTCAAGATGAATAGCTTTTTTGATAGAAAGTGGGAGAGGAGACAGTGATTTAAGTGTGTGTGGGTGAGAGGAGAAGTATTATAACTTTAGTGGAGCTTCCAAACCAAACGTTCAGCTTTCAGTGAGTGGGATGCTTTGTGATTTTTCTGAACGTCAGCCAAGTCTGGTTCGAGGTTTGTCTGTGATTCTGTCTTTCTGTACTTAAGAGGACTCTGTGTCTTCACAAAGAATTAAATTCTGAACATGAACATTCTTTGAAGTGTGGACAGTCCAGTTCACGCTCCTTTACACCCTAAAAGTTACTGCAACACATTCCAAAACTTTTTGAATTGATTTCCAACCTTCCAGCCAAGACTGAAACTTGCTTGAGAAAGCTGGTCTAAAGGTTTATAATAGGGTAAGGCAAGGTTAAATGAACAGTTAACCCCAAATCAAAAATACATTTTTCTTACCCTTAATGCGATTTATCCATTTAGCCATAGCACCGGGACATGATTTCCAATGTTACTTTTGAGTTGTTTTAATGTTTTTTGTTTTTTTTTTGCAAGCCAGCTCCTATCTATGTCCCTTATATTTAGGAGACATCTACGGGCAATATCTTAAGAATGTGGCCACTCAGATCAAACATGGCTAAATAGTTTATCTATATAGCACCTCATCTTAAAGTTAAAGTTACATTGAAGCAGATCCATGCAAAATGTATTATTAGGCCTATCGACTGAATGAAAAACAATCAAATACCAGGCCTTTGTTTTACTGTACTTTGCTGTGTTTTGTCCAGATCAGCCTGATAGTGTCACAGTGCTGTTCTCCAGCCAGATGAATGAGAACAATTATTTGGGTGAACCGATGTGTCTGAATTCTGACGTTCAGGTTGACAAAATACATGAGCCTCTTTTTCACTGAACTGTAATGTACACCGTACATTTACTGCTCAACTGACGACGTCACTGTTCTACCTCACACCCTCACACACACACACACATGTCCCGTCCTGCTGGATCATTTTTATAAAAATGATGATTCGGCTCTGTTAATACCTCCACTGCCAGTTTAGAAACGAAACAACAATGACCTCCGCCCCATTCATCTTCTTCATCTACAGACCAGCTAGGCATAATACAACAACAACATGCAATACAGTGCACTCAACAGAATACAGCAACAACATTGAACAGGCTGTGAAAGGTGCTATGGATTCACTCCGACTAAACTGTCTCTTTCTCAAAACAAAATATTCAGCTAGCAGCGTCTCATTTTCGGATGCTCTCACAGGTTGAAAAGACACACAGTCATCACAGTGAATTCTTTGATGCATCTCTCAGAATGTATGACAGACCAAAGTTGAAGGAAGTGGATTTGTAAACTGTGATGGATATTTACAACAGACAGTTAGTCACTGACTGCCTTCATTTCTAAGGTTGGCAAACCTTAACTTTATTTCAAACTTGTCTTATCCTCTGACTGACAGTATTTCTCGCACCGTGAACTTCTTTTTAGCCGTGTTGTGTTCCCAGAATTCAGAACATACTTTGGTGCTCACATGTCATTAGTGCTGATGGCAAAAGTGCAAAACCCGGGCTGGAAAAAGAGGCTTAGGCTCCGTATCTAATCCTAGAACTTTACTCAACACTTCTCTTAAGTACAGGAGAAACAACAATGTGTGTGTGAGTATGTATGTGTGTGTGTGTGTGTGTGTGTGTGTGAGAGAGAGAGAGAGAGAGAGACAAAAATAGGAGCATTCTGGGTAGCATGATGCTGAGTAATGTATGGTCATTAGAGCACAGAAAATGTGCAAAAGAGAATAAAGACATTAGTTAGGGAATGCTGGGAAAAGATCAAGAGACGGGGGGGGGTGTGAAGTCTGAGAAGCATTCTAATGAGCAACGAGGGACCGTCAAAGCAGAGACAGAGGGAGGAGGTGGTGGAGGAGGTGGAGCTCGGAGCCACAGTCTCTGTTCTTCCTCACCTCGTTTCTCTTCACAGCTTTAAAAACAAAACACCTCTCACATCTCCCTGATGTCCTCATTATTGCCTGTCTGCTCCTGAGCCAGCAGGAAATCGCATCACATTTCAGTGAAATGTAGAGCTGGGTGTCAAGGAAAGCAGGGTAGGAGTTATGCAGCATGTCTGAGAGGTGAAGAGGGAAATTGTTGAATGAGGCAAATAAATGTGGAAGGAATGCAGGGGGTAAGACTGCTGCATAATGCATGTTAGAGGGAGAGGACAGTGAGAGGCTGAGGCAGAGAGTTGAGACAGGACAGGAAGACAGAAAGTTAAGCAATAAAACTTCAAAGTTGAGGATTTCTTGGTCAAAAGAGTCTTTCTTCACCTGTTCTTCTTGTCTTCAAGTTGGGAAACTCCCTGCTGTCATCTTAAATGTTTTCAATAGCTCTGAAAACTCAAATACACTTGAGTACGCTCAGGTCATCTTTCACATCCACCCTTGAAGAAATACGTCTTGGCAAAATGATTGGATGAACCAGCTGTATATCATCGTCTATCATGGTTAAACTCCAACCAATCAGCCTAAATGCGTTGTGCTAAAACTTAGCAAGCTAGACAAATAATTTTATCACATTACATCTACCCACCTGACTAGCATCCCCCTCCCGGTCACGCAGACCCCTCTCTGTCATTCACTCACTCAAACACACCATACTTGAGAACTAAAGTACTGTAGGGGGGTCTGTGGGCACTCCCCCAGAAAAAAAAATGTGATTTTTAACACATAAATGAGGTATTCTGGTGTACTCTGAGGGGAAAATAGAGGGAAAAGACAACATTGCTTCAGATTTTAAAAAAAAGCAGATTTAGTACTGACTGAGGTTCCAATCATTGTAATGGTAAGAATGGCTGGAGTATGAAACTGGTCTAGTGGGGAGCTGAGGCTGGAGAGCAAAAACAAAACTCATTTTTTAAAATCTTTTGGCCTGGACCAGCCGCTGGGTGGGTGTAGTCCAGAGGAATTAACTGACCTGAGTGTAGAAGGCTGTTTAAGGCTAAATGGAAATGGAAAAACGACATTAGAATTTTAAACTTTTCTAACTTTACTTCTATATAACTTCATGAAAGATTGTGTAGGCAGTTACTTTGATCACAGCATCCCTGTTTTCTGTCTAAATAAATCTTCTTAAGTGGAGCTCGGCTGGATAAAATCCTGTCCTCTGGGGTTCCACAGTCTAATGAGGAACCATCTGAGAGTTCCTCACCTCAACAATCTTAAGGATTCCGATGGCTGCTAATTAGGATCCAGTCCAAATAGCCTCATTATGATATCTCATTGTCTTTTTACATTAAACACAATTATGTGAGAAGCTTTACACAATTATACCTTATGACAGAGTGGGTGAGGCCTCCTGCTTACTGTGCTACAGCATATTAATGGTATGCACACTATGGCTGGCTCTGCTGTGACCCAGCCATTAGTTCATCTAGAAGCCTCCATGGGCCACAGAATCCACAACATGTACTGTATGCATAAACCCACATACCGGTATATCCACAGCAGCAACAAACAGGAATGTCAAGAATGCACATCACAGTGAGGAAAGCTGTGCTCTTCTGACAAAGCAGGTGTTATTACCAACTCCAGAAATATATTTAGACAGGAAACAGCGACAAAGTAACTGCCTACACACTTTTTTACCATCAAGTATTCAAGTTCTAATTTAGTTGTGCTAGTTCAATATTGTCTTAATGAGCCTGATGTACACTCAGTTCTGATATTTCAAGCATTTCCAGAATCCCTGTGGACTGCACCCAGAGAAACAATGAACACACTGCATTCTGCACTGCAACTAGAGAGATAATAAGGACACCAAGATCTACTGTTGTACTTGTCCAGTAATTAGCAAATTAAGAGCAAGTATTTCATATTTCACAAATCAATAAAGCCTAAAATTTTGCGCAGGTATGGCCAAATATTTCCATACTGCAGTCATTTCTGTGATATTAATCTAGTCAAAATCAGACACTTAATTAATTTTTTTATGAACTGCAGTAAATACCTCCTGTGGGAACAAACATATTTCCATTTAAATATTATACCATTACCTGTGGGCTACTGTCCTCCCATTTCCATCGATTTCCATCAAGAGCTACTGTAACCCATGTGCCGCCAGTGCAACAGCATGCTTCTTCTTGTACAGTCAAATAGTTATAGTAAGCTAGAGGCGTCTTTGCTGCCAACTTTGCTCCTGTACTACATGTAATGTTTCCCAAGCCGTGTGCCTATTGACCGGTGAAATCATTTACTCCAAAATGATAATGATCATTTTTAATGAGAAGAACACTTATTTGCCAATACATTAGTTACACCCAGATAAAACTAATGCAGTCTACAATATGAAAATTACAATGTTCAGTTTTTATTGGCACAGTTTTAGAGAGCTGTTGGTTAATGTTCATAGTCATTTTGGAGGACGTAGTAGGTTGCAATTCAACAGAAACACAAGCTAAAGTCTCCACAATGATCAGAAAGTTCAATCAACTCCTTCACGAAGACAGGATCTGCTGCAGGACTGTTTTATTAGACAGCATTAGTTTTAGCTAGTTGAGCCTCAAACTAGAAAGTGAGTGCATTCCCTACTGATCATAAAGGATGAGAAACAGTCAGGTGGTTTGGAACAAGAAAAAGCTTGGATTGTCTAGAGTCTAGACGCATGTAAGGAGTTCTTGTTTATGTGTGCAGCCAAGACATTTCTGTCACTTTAGAGACTGATTGCAAAGATATGTTCCCCTGTGTGAGGAGACTTTCCTCATGGCAGAGGATTTGACTTGTCATAACAAGAAAGAAAAAGGTGTAACAAATAATGGCTCTGTTCCATTGGGCTGAGCCAGTAAGCATAGCTAGCCAGCACACATCAGCAGGGCCCTGGTGCTGGAACACATAAATGGATGGCAGCCATTGTACATGTTATTTGTTACACCCTGTTTGACAAGTAAGAATGCCTGCTGGGAGAAAGGTCTATTGGTTGTTATCATTCCATGTGTCCTGTGACAGCAGGTACTATTTTGAAAGCAAGATATGACACAACTTGATTCATGTGTTTCAGTGAGTTCCTGCTTGCTTCTTCTAGTCTCAACTGAATTGATGATGATGAGAAACCAGAGTGCTCCCAGGAATTTGGGAAATGCTTTAAAAGGTCAAATAGTTTGTCCACCGTGGAGACCATGAATCTCAATGTCATTCTGGCCTCTACACCCACAAATTCAGGCTACATCCACCCTAATGTGTTTTAGTTTTAAAACACATAACTTTTGCTGGATAGATGATCAACTGTCATCCATAGAGGACATTTGTTTCCACAGCCTGTACACACATCAACACACAACACAATAATACAACAATAAAAGCCAAAGGGACACACAGTACAGTCAACAAGAACATGAGTCTGTTAGTGTAATTGTTAGTTTGGAGCAGTGATGGCAGAGGGCATGAAGCTCTTAACATAGCATGCTTTTTTTTTTTTTTTTTACAGATCAGAGATCTGTATCTGAAACCAAATGGGAGTAGATTAAAGCAAGACTACAGAGGGTGGCTGTGTGTGTTGTGCTTTGTGTGTGAAGGCTGGGAGGTTGGGAGTATGGGCACCAATTATTTTAGAGGCTGTATTGTTGGATAGTGTTCAGGACTAGTAGAATTTAAGTGCTGAAGGAGGGTATGGAGGGTAGCGTCCACACTACTCTGGCATTTTTGAACCCCTGAAATGAAAAGTTTTGGAAAAGCTGCTGGTTTGTTTTAGTTTGACTCCAGGAACTAAACTCCAGGATAGGGTTTTAGTGTGGACCTTTAAAAATAATGACGCAGACATCCTGATTCAGTCTTATCAGTAAGACGTGTCCTTCCCTGATTAATCATGTCCCTATTGTGTGACTGGAAGAGCACAAACAACATGAGCCTTGACAACCAGCTCTAATTCAATGTGGATAATGAATTGGAGGCTTTGCAAACCTTGCCGTCTATGCATAGATAACAAGAAAAGCATATATCATGATGGATGGTGGTGGTTTCCGGTTCATGGTGGAGAGTGGCAAGTATGTCCAACAGCTCAGCTGCTATTGCATGCCATGTTTCATAAAAATATTACTCAAAAGTCTTGATAAGGTAAGCCCTCTTGCAGGATCTGATTGGTCCAGAAGGTCCAGAGGACAGGGCCAAATTACCTTTCTCATTTCTTAATAACTCAATAAGTTCCTAGGCCTCTAACAGTAAGTGTATATTAAAGAGTATCTTTTGAAGAGAGCATTTATTATAAAGAATCAGAGCTAAAGAAGGATTAGGCCGTGGCAGCAGGGCAGACACTCACTGGATATGTACAGTAAGTGCAGCCAGAGTGAGACAGTGGGAGTAAAGACTACATCTGACAGGAAGAAGGAGATAAATCCTTGAGAGCAGCAGTATGTACATGCTGCCTCTCCTGTCACCAATTAGCTATGTCCTGGAGGAACATGGAGCAGATGCTCCACTGAGCTGAGAAAACAAATATGGTCCTTCCAACATTCCCCTCTTCCACTCCTTTATCTCCATTTCCATCGCTCGCCATTTCTCTGGTGTGTGATCAGACACACTTAGCACAAGGCAAGAAAACAGATATGAAAAACACATTTATTCACACGCACAAACATATGTATACGCACGGCAGATGATTAAGATTTAATGAAGCTGTAGTTCATGCCTGACCAGATGTTTGGAGGCGCAGCACAGCCATCTAATATTACAAGAGTTAACTGCAGACAGGACTGCCATCTAATCATTCTGTCATCTGCCGGGCTGACAATAAAAAAAAAACTACACTGCTCATATTAGAACGCATTTATTACAGACTATTTTAGTTTTGTGCTAGACGTTTTGTCATTGAGAGTAAATGAACAAACGGAAGACAGAGATAGAGAAAAGAGAATGTGTGTTCAGTAGATCAGACAGGCATTGTCTAAATACAGGTCCATTTACTTGTCGATTTCTCTGCCTAAATTTATTCAGTGAATGAGAGTGGAGGAAGGGTGGGTGGGTTGAAATGTGAGTGCATGAATGTTGAAGGAGGAAGACAGAGAGAAAATGGAGAGGTGAATGAATAGAGTACGCGAGAGGGGATGTAAGAGTACTGACCCTGAAGAGATGAGGGGAAGAGTTCCTGTACATTTATGATTTAACAGTACAGCACTACTTTCACTTTTGAAAAATAAAGTTAAAAATCATGGAAGACACACGTTACATGTGAGTGTTCCATGAGACGGGGTTAAGGTAGGGTTAGTGAGGGACATCAAGAACGCTATGTTCACAGAGACAATGCAGAAATGCTAGTGTTTACCATGGTTGCAACTTAGCTTAATGTGTTAGCATGCTAACATTTGCTAATTAGCATGAAACAAAAACTACAACTGAGGCTGATGGGGATGTAATTACTGAAATGTCAAACTGAAATTATGATGATGGTGCCAAATAAAAGGTTAAGCAATCACCAAAGTTATTACAAATCATCCTCCAGGGACGATCAACATTTGTCCCAAATGTCATGGTAATCCACTGAAGATCTGTTCAGACATTTACCCCTGGATTACAAACTCTCAACCTGCGTGTGGTGCTGAAAGGAGAACTCTAAAGAATAGATAGATATTTCACTGGATAATGAAAGTCTGCTGGGGTGTGAGATGAAAAGTTCAAACACATTAGGATTTGTCCCCTTGGGACCATGATCTGTACCAAATGTCACAACAAATCATTTAACAGTTGCCAACACAACAACAAAACCAAAAATGTCAACCTGCTGATGATGCTAGATGAAGCCAGAAGTCTGTGAGGCACACATTTTATGGAAATACATCCAAGAGTTGTTTGTTTTTTTCAGACACTAACCTGGCTGATGTGATTTTTGGGTTATGGATGTTCTTTGTCCTTTACATGTTTGGGTCCGACCATTTCTTCACTCACCTGTTTCTGAGTCCATCCATCACACATCACAAACACCCCTAAACCATCTCTCCACTGTTCTTTTATGGATTAAAACAAGGTGATAGACTACTAAATCAATGACCCTGAAAGCACCGCAGCATGTGCAGGGAGATGTTGTGTTTACTGGCATCTTGTTTTAACATGGCTGCGCTGTGGCCTGTCTGTGGCATGCTGTGTGACAGTTTTTGGGAAGTGAATTTGCTGCTATGTCTTCAAGCGTGACTGCAGGGCATTCTGTGCTAACAGGCTTCATGTCACTGATGGGCAAGTGATGCTGCACCATGCATACTAGTATGGTGTCTGAGCAACCAATCCAAGGTAATTGGATTTGGATTTAACCATGCGAGTGCTTTAATCCAACTGGGAAAAGTGATTTTTGTGTTTGCCGCTGGAGGACATGTTTGATGTTTGTTCTTTGTTTCACATAGCATTGGTTTTAGTTCACCCTTTTGTTTGCACAATATAGGCTGAGGCTTTTAGCGCCGCATTCATTTTTTTTGTGTGTGCTCACAGCACTTCATTCTTAATCGGCTTGTGAATGAGTCAAATATTTGTCTGTGTCCGGTGCCACGTCCATCACTGCAGCGGCTGACCTCTATTTTAGAGTAAATCTCAGAGGATCTACGCACACAAGCAGCATATGAATTCACTTTCATTTTCCATGATAAAAATATGCAGATGGAGCTTTCCATTCAGTGGGAAAGAAAAAGATTAATACAATTACAAGACGAACTGTTTGGAAAGTTTCGTCTGTTGGTGCATCTAAAAATTCTTTGAGAGTGTTGGGAGGTATTATGATTTATTAACCTGCCAACTGTTAAAGATTTTTTAAGACTGTTTTTACTCAGATATCTATCCCTTTAATAAAACTGTTGTATTAGATCATTGCAGGAAATGTTAAAAATCTGAGCATGGAAGTTGCTAATACTGTATTTACAGGATTTCTGCATCAGTGGCTTTGAGTTATCAAGTATTAAGTTAACACACACACACACCTGTGCCTGTAACAGCACCCACCTGTCAATCAAAGCGACCACACTGCAAAACTGTTTTTTGTACCAAGCCATAAACATGTTTATTTCTGCTGTGAAGTTGGACATTTTAACATGGGGGGCTTATGGAGGTTGAGTTGCTTTGTAGCCAGCTTCAAGTGGACGTTTGAGGAACTGCAGTTTTTGGCGTTACCTTACTCCTACTCAAATATTCCTGCAGGCATCATAAGACATTTTGTTGCTAAGTTGCTGTAGCCTACACTGTTGCTATGGTTGCTCCCCCTTCAGCTCTTGTTGATGCCAGCTTCACTAAACTCTGGGATGTTATGAAATGTTGCAGGAGATTTACCTGGCGGTGTTAGACTTAATCAGCATTGTGTGAACTCATTTGCGAGGGCTTGAATGTAACAGACGTTCATTCATTCATTTACATATAAAAGTCCTGCACTCCAGCTTTAAGATTTAAGATGCATGTACACATGAAACCACCATACTGTTGCTGGTTACATGGAGGTGAGTTAGGACTGGTGCAGGATGAATACAAAGAAAAATGTGAATTAACTGGAGAATGTGATCTGATGATTTTCAACACAAAATGAAATAAAAAACACACTGTATTGATCATGACTGAGCTTGCAGACACACATACACACTACCACACACACACACGTGCACGCACACACGCACGCACACACACACGCGCACACACACACACAGCATTTGATTTGGACTCTTTTCAAAGGTTTTCAACAAACAGGAGTCTTCAAAGTATTTTGATCTTACTGACACACACACACCCTTCAGAGGCTGGCTTTGATGCATTTTGCCTTGTCACCATCTTGTCATCTTCATCATCTATCACTATTATAATCACATTTTCCCTCAGCATCGGGAGAAAACACAAACACTGGATCCCGCCGGGCCCGTTCTTCCAGGCGTTCCCCACAGATAATAACCTTCCACAATAGGAAGTATGCGTCTGTGTGTGCTTCTCTGCCAATTAGGATTTTTTTTTTTTTTTGGTGGAGCTATGAGGTGGCGTAGACAGCTCAGTTTGTTGCAACAACTACGGCAAGCCGGGGAGGTCAAACAGAACTCCCTGCAGCATTTCTGGTCCCACTTCAAAGAAATGAAGATCTGGTAAAATGAATATAAACAAGCAGAGTCAGTTTAAAGTGTGTTCTGTGAGCTGACATTATTTGATACCAAATCTGCTGATTCCTTCTCTGTCTCTGCAGTCTCTTTAAACAAACATTTCGCAATCAGGTTACTTTACATCACGGCTGACAACTTTCCTAAAGCACAGCATATGTTCTTACACTCCCTTTTGGGAGCAATGCCAATAGATATCCCAATAAATAGATCATCCGATAGTCTTTAAATAAGGACAAATCTTTCATATCAGGAAATGTCAGACGACATACACAGAGACACAATATATCTGTCATAAGCCAATATCAGCCTGATATATCGATTTCCTGTTTAGATCAACATAGCTGTTGACAGCAGATACGTAAAAACTCACATTTCACTAATCTATAACTGCTACCGTACTGTCTCACTCTAAGTTACATACTCCATGTATCCATGGTTCTATGATGCTGGATGACTACCACACATAGCCCTCTTCACACCACTGAGAGATGATTACAGGGTTTGTCTTGATAGAGGAGTGTGGCCCAGGCTGGATTACCAGGCAAAGTGTGGCCCAGTGGGGTAATCATTTTGTAGTTTGTTTATTGGTTCTATAAATCTAGATGGAAAAGACTTTAAAGGGGAACTTCACATTCATTTTTATTCTTTTTTGTGCAAAACACTACACTTATTCTGCTCAAAACTACACACCTGGTTTATTAAAGGTCTGTGGCCTCTCCCTGCTTGTGATGTGAAAGGCTCTGACTGTGGTAGCAGCTGTTGTATATAGTATAGCTAGCAGAAAAACTGGCTGACCATAGCTCCATTTTGTGCCTCTCAAATATAGCTACTGCTAACGTCTACACAAGTGGGATTTATTCGACCTTACACCCAGGTACCCACACAGTGAGAATCTCTAAGAGACATAAATGTTCTTCTAGTGACCGTCAAAGCTCCACCAGACCCCCTGTGTCACGGCAGAGATGGCTCATGTGGGTGGTTAGTTCTGATTAACAGGCCTTGGACCCCATGTCCCGTCACCATCTGCATCACACACTGTGGAGCCAAAAGGCCATGCCTCGTGCAGTCATCACTCCTCTGTTGCATTGTGTACACATCCTGGGAGGAGAGGTTCTGGCAGAATTTCAGGGTGTACTTCCTGTTTAAGGAAATTTCTTCAACATTGTTGATTTTATGAGCACATAGAAGCCTGATCAATAATCCCTCCATCCCATTATCATAGACCACAGCCCAAACACCTGTTCACAGAAAAATGAATAAAAACTGTATAGAATAAAGAACAAAACAAGAAAAACTAGATAGTTGCAGAGGGAGAACACAATAAAAAAAGCATGTCTGACCCGTACATGACAGTTTGATTCAATATTTGTGCGAATATAAAAAGAGCACTGTGATATGGACTCCATCTCCAGAAAGGTTATTAAACCACTCCACATCTTTCTCCATCCTGTCCTTCAGGTTCTACACTATCTTTCTTCATCCATCCAGCCAGTGTAGGTGGTTGTCCATATTTACATTGCATATATATTTGTTGGCTGTGATGAAGGCAATTCTAAAAAAGTTTCTTTTTTATTGACTTTTATTAGAGATGAGTCGCTCTGTAGGGTCACCCTTCTGTGGTTCTGTGGGGATGGTTATTATGTAATGCCTTTAAGCACAATGAGTATAGAGGTCCAGTCTGAGTGTAAACATGAGCAGGTCCAGAACAACTGTATTACATGTTGGGCAGAACTGGGAGTACTGAGCCTTTATATGAGTTAAGCTGGGCGATTTTGGAAATATTCCAAACAGTGCATGCAAATTCATGGGAATTAATGGGACTTTATGGGAATTAACTGGAAATTGGGGATAATTTAAACAAAGTTTATCATATCCAAACATAAATATTAACATTTGAAAGTTAACATAAATATTTGAAAGTAGAACTTCATCACGTTTTAATTATTTTATTGAACAATATTATGTAATCCACAGGCTCAAATGTGTGGCTTCACTAGCCTTGTGCTCTGGGCTCTAAAGTATGGTCCAGGTTCAGAAATCATCTGTGCATGTAGGAGGCGTGGCCTCAACAGCCCTGCAGTGAGCAATATGCTGTGTGCATGTGATGAAGTGTACTTGCATAAAATCTGGTTGTTTTAGTCAAGATTATGCTAAAGTTCCTGTTAAGGGCCAACCTTCAATTTTGTAAATTCCTGGTTTATCCCCATAAATTCCTGTTAATTCCCATGGAAAGTTTCCCACTTTGAAAATTCACAGACTTTTGCAACCCTAGGGTTTGGTATATTCTATGAATGAGACTGTATTTTGTAAGTTTATGTGTTTGTCTAGTGAGAAATTCTGACTACTGATACACAGCACACTTCCTCAGAATTACACTCAAGGTCTTCGTCCTCACATTTGCGTTTCAGTGCTAACACTTCCCTCCCTATGATTTGACAAATTCTTGGTCCCTGTTTGTAGCACACAAGTTCATCTAGAGGCAACTGCTCTAATGATCGGCCATCTTGTTCCGAGGTATTTGAAGAAGTAAGCATGAGGTAGCTTGTACTGAGAGAAGAGCTCTTTTAAAGTCTGAAGGGCTTATTGAGGGCCTTTCTTGTGGAAGGACTCTGTGTCAAAATCTAATTTTAGTACTTCTACTAGTACTTAGATGCATAGAAAACCATGGAAGCATAATATCGCCTAAGTGCAGCTGAATCAGAAGCTTTTCAGAAGCAAACTTCAGAGGAAAAAAGAACTGGACTTGATCCGGGTGTTTGCACTTTCATCAATCTGTGTACCCCAGTGCTTCTAATTCTCTGAAAACTGCAGTTATTCAACTTAGAACCTAACAAAGCTGAGGAATATGGGGGGTCAGTGGTGGTCCACAACTCACTTTTTACCCAGGGCTCTGCTAGCTGGTAATTAGACCAGAATTCATTGAGCTATAGTAAAAGGTTGTGCAGATAATTTACTCACTCTCTGTTAAGTTACTCTTTAAACATCCTGCACACGTACATAAGACTTAAACACCAGGAGCAGAGAATCCTCACCAAAATCCACCCTGCTTTCTCTGGAAAATACCAGCAGGAAGCAGAACTTTAGCATGTGTGTGTTCATGTTCCCTGAAACAAACCTTGTTAAAGCTACCACTCAACATTGTGACACTAATGCAGATGTTTAGAACGTGTATGAATGAAGCATGACCTGCAAACAAAACCTATGGATGTGGAATTAAAAAACACGACTTACGTCACTAACTTTAGAAAAGACATTTGATTTGATGGACTGCTACCATCTCATCTCTAAAAACACACGTCATGAAGAAACAGCAATCTGGACTGAGTTAAACCAAAGCAAACAGTAGAAGACGAGGTCAGAGTAGGTTTTAGTGAAATACAGCCACATTTTAGACCATTTAGTTCAGCATATTAACTGTTAGCAGCTAACAGAGGGCTACCTGCTGCCAGTCATGTAGATTCCACACCAGAGTGCAACCATTTCAATCAACAGTTCAGGCACCGAAATGAGTTACTGTCATCTACATTTTGACTCAGTCCAATAGATACTGATCCTAGGAACTGTGTTTCAGGACCCAACCATAACTCTTAGGTGAGGTTCTGTTTCTTCTTCCTGTTCCAGCCTTAATTTCCAGTTTCTTTGTCACTCCTGCTTTCACAGACTGTCAGAGACCTGCTATACTCAAAAGAGACGCAGAACTATACAGACAGTACAGTATAGATTTATACAGACAGTGACACGCCCCTAATTCTGTACATGTTACTTTATAAAAAAAATATATTTATGAAGCAGGAAAAAGAAAGCTGCATGATTTCCTTCTGCTAATATTAAACATTCAGAAAATACAGATACAAAATGAAGCAGTGTGTTGTACATTAATTCAGAGGTGAAAAACGGAAAATGGAAGTGTTTAATATATTTTAAAATACAAAGATGTTGGCAAATCAAATCAAAATACTATTGGAAACATGCCTGGTGCTTTGTTGCTAGCATAGCTATAAATACTATAATAATGGAGTTTATAACCAGTCTTTCTTTATCTTTATCTTAAGTATTAGTTAAGTATTACTTTTCCAGTTGATCTCTCCATATTGAGATTCTCGACTGTGTGTTAGATAGTAGAGCTTGCAGGTAAACCTATAATCCAACAGTAATTTATGTTCTTTTAGTGATTTAAAGAAGCGTTTTGGCCCAAATGAAGACACATTTTTATTCCTTTGTTTCCGGACGCTTTTCAAACAAACTCCCAATTAGCAATGGGTCAGTGTTTAATATGCTGCGCGGAGACCCTGAGGTTGGCTGGTCCTGAACACTGGGTGGGAGCAGAAGTAGGAGGAGGGCTGATGACTGTCTGAACTTCTGAATTCCTCTAATTTTTGCCTGAATCTTGTTTATTCTCAGTTCCATCTCTCTCCTTATGTTTTTCTTGCTGTTCATGCATTATGCACAACTCGCCCTCTATATCTCTGTAAATCTTTTACCATTTATCTATTTCTCTCTCAGGAATCCATGTCTGATGTCTCGACAGCAAAAAGCTGCATTCTCTCAACATGCTGGAGGAAATTATGCGTGATATCAAACAAACAATTTGACATCATTTCATGAAGTAATTATATTCTGTTTCACCACTGTCTTTATTGTAAGTGTTGTGTTGGTAAAGCCCTGATGCTTGGTGATGCTTTAATGCACGTTTACTGGGAAACAGTTAACAGTTCATTGTGTAGTTTGGCTAACTGACAAAATACATTTTGATACAGCTGATATAGAATATAACAAGACTATATGTCTGTAGCCATGCTAGCAGCTCCGTGAAGCTATACTTAAACACAGTGGTGCTTTGGGTTAAATGCTAACATTGACATGCTAACATGCTCAAAATGACGATTTTTTAGTTTAATGAAGTTTAACTCACATATAATCATAAAGGTACAATCACATTATATCGAGTACAGGGCATTAATGTGTGGCAATTTAGATATTGATAATATTTCAAATAGTTTTTGGTGGTGCTAGAGGAAAAGTCAGGAGATCATCATCTAGATATATGGATATATCCTGGGTGTAGTGGTAAGTAGTGGTAGTGGTAAACACAGAGGTGGTTGAACTCTACTTTCCTCTCATTGATCTGAAAATAGACGAGTAAACTCATTTCAAAGAGGTGGATAAACTGAGTTTACTCGGGTTTACCCCCCCACTGTGCCCCCGGATATATCCTGTTTGATCCTGTTGACCAACAGGCTGCCACCTACATGAGAGCTCAGAATCTGACAAAATAACACAGAACACAGTGAACAAGCTCAAAATCCAGATTTTTAACTCAAACTTTTCCCCTGGGCCCTCGACTCTCAGGCAAACGACTGCTCTGATGTCAGTATTAATTCAACAGTCTTGTTGTTAATGAACCTACAGTTCCAGTCTGTTTATCTCCTCTATCGGTTTTCATCTCTCATTGTTCCTGACACTTGTTCCACATTACAGATCTCTTTATCTCTGACAGATATTCAAACTGTTTCTGTCTGTCAACCAGTTAGCCTTTTCAGAGGATCCAGTGGCAGCTGTTGAGGTTTAATTAAGGCTTAAATTAAATCAGCAGCAGTTTAATCTTCTCTGGATACCAAACAGGGAGACAGACTGGGAAGACTGTAATGCTGTCAACATCCCATAATGCCTCCTTGTAGTAAATCCCATAACAGCAATAAGAGATACTGTATTACTAACCTGCTTTAAACGAATAGATTCAACTCTGCTCTCATATTTAAACCCATTTGATTTGTATTTTTGTTCTGGCGGCTTGTCAGAAATAGTTTACTTTATTGAGGCTTGAGGAAGAAGAAAATTTCTTCATATCCAACTACAACCACAAGCATTCATACAATGTCATGTCACCTCAGCCTCGTGGGAAATAATGCAGTCTCTCAGAGGAATACTGGACCTTGGTAGATTTCTGAGGGGAAACAGTGTGTCCTTTGAGTAAGATTAAGGCTTTGATAAAAGACTGATTTTGGTTTGGTATCATCGCTATCTTGCTTCTATTCATTCCTGTTTATCTGGAGTTGAAATAATTAGAGACCTAATCCGTTAGTTGATTGACAGAAAAATAATTTGCAACCATCTTGATAATTCATTAATCGTTTTTGCCAAACATTCTCGAAAAACTCCAGTTTGTCAGCTGAGGATTTGCTGCTTTTCTTTGCCGTTTATCACTGTCAACTGAATATCTGTAGGCTGACAACTTTCTGTAGTCCAATAACGGACTAACTCCATGCCAACATTGTGATTTACTTAGCAATATTCATACTTATACTGTTGTGGAGAAATTGCTGAAAGTCAATGGCACCAGGTCAGGAGGGAAGAAAGCGTTCAGGAGCCTCTGATGTCTTATGCTTATTTATTGAAGCTTGATCAAGGAGACATTTTCACATACAATCAGGTGTGCATATGAGTCAGTCTCTATTCTGCCCAAGTCATGCTGGTGGTCAGACTTTAAACCCATACAGATAGCGCCACAAATACTACACGCCCAAAATAGTCAAAGGGAAGGCATCTACCCATGTTAGTGTTCACCTTCAACACATTCTAGTCTGGAGACACTGTTGCTGTTTATGCTAGTGGAACATCAACAGTTAGCTATCTATTATGTCTAGGAGGCCAACATTCAGTTTCTTCGACCCTGGTCACCAGGCCACTCTGAGATAAGCTGGCACCTGCACTCCTCCTGTACTCCAAACAATGGCCTTCCATGCCAAAGAGAGAGCGTCTTCTCTGATCTGGCTTAGTGCCTTCACCGTCTATGACCCCCAAGGCCCATGTGCGGCCCTGTGTACCCAAAGCATAGAAAATTCCATAACACATACTACTCGCTATAATTTGGCAGTGTGTAATCAAGACCAACTAGACCAAGACCAGAGTGTATCAAGACCGAGTGAAGACCAGACAGTATATAGGCAGTGATGGGTATAGTTACTTTGGAAAGTAGTTAATTAGGTTACAACGTTACCATCAATTAAAAGTAATCTGTTACATTACAGCGTCACCTATGAATAAAAGTAGAGTACTCATGTGTTACCAAAAATTAAAAGCCATTTGCAGCGCCTCACACATGCTGCAACTTAACTGACACAGACACACAGCCTCCTTTAAGTGCACCGAGAAGTCCTGACAATGAATAACGTCAGTCATCCAAATTAACTCTGCAGGATAACAATAACAGGAAAGACAGTCAGCAATATGCCACATAGCGTTTAGTGAATATAAGATGTTTTTTTAAAATTGGAAGTGGAATTTTTTGCGGTCGACAGAAGCTTTTCACCAACGCAGAGTGTGCATTTTACCGTTATGTTGTTCTTGTCCTTTTCGCTGGCGAATTTAAAATAATGTGCATACTTCCACAATTCAAAAGCTGTCCTCTCTGCCATCTTGACACTCACACACACACACACACACAGGTAACGTAGGTCAGCAGGGCACAGACGCATCATCACAGCGCTGCGCCTCCGCTGACACATCCTCAGGTGGCACAGTACTGTCTGACAAAAAGCAGGCTGCAGTCGGAATTTTTCTTTCCTTATCCGGAGAAATTCTTAAAGCAACGGATTATTTATAAAAAAAAACTAAGTTACTGATTGCTTAACGCACGAAACTAACGCGTTATGTTACACGAAAAAAGTAATTAGAGTACTCTAACGTGTTACTTTGTAAGGCGTTACCCACAACACTGTATATAGGCTACTTAGGTAGCTAATATTCACGAAAACTCTTTGGGTGAAGTGTGGTTGCTACATTGAGTTACCTTGTAAAGTGTCGTCTTGAAGTATTTATGCTGTGTTCTTTTGGATGCTGTTTTGCAGAAGAACTCTTTGCAGTTTAGGAAACTGAACTTTATTCCAGATGATTTGGCTCATGTCTCCTCCCAGACAGTCAACAAATAAATCAAGACCAAGACCAATTTTGAGAACTATAACACTGTAATTTGGTGCAAAAAACTGAAGACGTGACATGGAATTTTCCTGAGTTATTGCATTTAGCTGCATTTTGATTAAAATTTAGTAATGTCCACACTTGAGTATCATTTCTCCAGGAGCTCAGCAATATTTTAAGACTGAGTAGTCTGGAACCGGTACCATCTTAGTGCTGGTTCCTGGCTGATTTCGCTGATTTCGGAGGCATTTCTCAGTAGCCTAGCTGAAAATAACAATGAATGGTATTCTTCACTAAGATGTGGTGACTATATGGCCATATTATAAGGCTATAAGTCAGTTAATAAATGGAGTGAAGAAAAAAGCTAAATGAAGGTTTTTGGTCTTTACCTACAGTGTATCACACTTGATGAGTATTCATTTGAAAATTCAAGCTGTCTTGTAAACAGTTTTGAACACATTAATGTCTAATTCATCCTGACATATTTGGCATAATGAGAATATTTTGGGCCTCCACTAAAAAATATTTTGTCCTCAGTTCTGTGGCTCTGAGCAGAGTTTGGCTGCACTACAAGTCTGTAATTAGGAACCAGCCAAAGAGTGTGTGGGGGGGTTCAAGAGGTTAATCTGGCTGTAATCAAATGATTAGCCTGCATGTAAACACACTAGATAGAGAGAGAGAGAGAGAGAGAGAGAGAGAGAGAGAGAGAGAATCACCTCTGGCTGCATGCTGGGTAGGCAGACACACACACATACACTTTCATCTGGTATGTGTATGTGTAGAAATTAATTATTTCATTTTCTTGTCTGGTCACTTATATGACCCATCCCCCGAAGGATTATTCCAACATGTTCAAGGCAGCTTGGTCAGTGAACCTAGGCTCTCTTCAAACTATGACGCTGTAGGTTGCCCTTCTGCGTCTGATTTGGACGTACAGGGCTTAAGTTAGCAACAGTTTATATGCAATGTCGGGATAGACTGTCAAAATAAAGCTAGCTGTGAACTTGGCTTGGTTTGGATAAAATGTTATATATGTAACGTTAGGTAACGAACTTAAGTAGCGTTAGTTTAAAAGAACTCAAGGTTGACTCTTGGTTTTACTCGGCACAGGAGCAGCAGTCTCCTCGGTGAAAGTCCTGTGTTGTGTTTGTTTGACCCATCCATCCACCTCCATATGTGGACCTTAATACCACTTCACGTAAATCAACAAACCAAATATTCTGATGAGTAAATCCACTAGCATCTAACAGCACAATACATCACCCAACATGTAGCATCCCAGGAGACATCCAGTTTCTTAATATGATTGATTAAATCTCCTCAGTTCTCATTCCTGTATATGTTTCAATATTTAGCAGCTACCTACCTCCGACCTCCTCTTACTGGTTGATGGGGAAAGATGAACTAAATCAGTCACAGTGCCCCTCAATGTTATAAAGTTAGTCCAACATTGCCCCAACCTGGAGGAGTAGCTACTTACTAATATGCTAAAGTCAAGTTCAACTAAACAACAAAACAGTACAGAACAAAACAGTAAAACAACATGAAACATGGCAAAACTCACAACTTTCATTTTTGAAGTCAGACCGTGAGCAAGAGCACATTGACCAACCAACCACAAAGTGTCAGCCCAACCAAACTCCGGGATTTCATGTGAATAGAACAACCTGGAAAAACTCATTCACACTTTTATTTCTAGCAGGATTGACTACCGAGACAGTCTCTAGACAGGGCTCTCCAAAAAGACCATGGAAATGCTTCAGCTCATTCAAAATGCAGCTTAGAGGGACGTAAAGGTCCCCCAGCCACAGAATCAACATATGAGGTGATACTGCTTGTCTATAAATCAATACATGGAAACACCAACACTTTACAGGTGTAATGCTTAAGAAGTACACTCCTGTCAAGTGGGAGTGGGCTGCTTGTAGTGCCATGGCTAAACTAGTTGAAGCAACCTTTAGTAACTATGCTGCACATCTCTAGAACAGACTCGCTGTTGACCACATTGTCTTTTCTTAGAAATTCTTAATGTATATAACTGTCATTTAATCTAACCTTAAAACACAGGGCTCACCTGCTGCTGTGAAAACAGATCACAGGGGGAAAAATCCAAAATGTGATTTCTGCTATTTGGTGACTTTATAGATGATACTATTGTCTCTGTTTAATACAGAGAGGGTTTCAGTTTACATTAACTGCTTCAACCTTTGTGCTTTGTAGTATTTATAGTGTGTTTATGTTTCTGTTTGAACTCTACCAAAAATCCTGATGCTTTGAACTGTGTGTGTGTGTGTGTGTGTGTGTGTGTGTGTGTGTGTGTTGTCTCTCAGGAACCGGACCACCTTGCAGTGAAACCAGGATCCAAAGACAATGTAAAGGCTGAAAGGTCGCCACAGTAAAACCATTTCCATACCTGACTGCACTTGTAATTTTTGCTGAAGCACAAAACAAAGTCAACACAGATTATTTACAGGGACTTTAGCTCCGAGTCACAGACACAGAGACACCGAAAGATCCAAATCCTGCAGAGACACCTCTGTATCCCTCCTAACATGCCAGCTGCTGCCTGCTGCACACTGACATTATCGCAGTGCAGCAGCCCTCTGCGAGCTTTGCACCACTACAACTGCTATTACACAGGCTTTCTGCTGCGTGTGTGCATCAGTTTTAAAGTATTAGGTGTTATCATCACAGCTGGTGCTAATCTAGAGGAAGACGTAAACAAGACGGAGTGGAGACAAGTTGGGAGCCAGCAGCAGAAAACTCATGCTGGACACAGACCGAGGACGTGAGGAGCCTCGTAGATCACTGCTGACGCTTTTTAAAATCAGTTCAAGAATTATTCATTTTATCATTTTTTTGCCTGCAGGTTGTTTCATGTTTGTGTGTGAAGCACTTTGTCACATCCGCTCTTGACAGGTACCATAAATATATATATATATATAATAATATAAATATGTTTCAAATAAACAAAACTAACACAAAATGCCTGCTTTCATCTCAATGAAAAAGATTTTTTCAGGGTTTTTATTTCTGTCATGCTGGGCCAAGCTCAGCAGCTTCTGTGGATGATGACAAAGGAAGCTACGGAGAGAAAAGGAGAGAGTGAGCAAGCTGGAAGCTGCTGGACAAGAGTAAATCTGGGACTGACTTTTAGTTGTTGGCGAAAGCTTGGTGAAATAAAAGGCTGAAAGACAGACTGCATGTGTACAGCTGTCCATATTTACCACAGTGGGGTTATATTCTATTCTATAATACCAAATCTTACATAATGTTCTTTCAATATGTGAATGAAACTGTAAAACTGAATGAAATCCCAACATTTGGGTTTGACCAGCGAGTAACGTTCAACCCTGCCATCTCTGCCTCAAACGTTCACAGCTATTGGACAACACTCCTGCAATGGACTGTTAAGTCTGACAAAATAGTACCTGAAAACTGAGTTTGTAAATAGTTCCTGAGTTCCTGGAAAAGCTTTTGTGGAGTTAACAGGCAAAACCTCATTTAACACCACACAGTAATGAATTTCTAAATTCACTGTTTATGGCATTTTATACATTAAAACGTTATATAAGTAAATAATCACCAAAATTCAGTTGTTTTTAGACAAAATGTCACATGAAATTTCTTATTGAAGACAAAAAAACAAAAACAAAACAAAAAATGCTTATCAATGAAACAACCATGCATGCAGGGAGAAAAACACACACACATTCTTATTCTCTGGAAAGCCCTGCAGCTTCTGGACGTTTGCCACACTTCTAAGTGACAGACGCCCAGGGGAAGTTTGCCTAAAATAACCTCTAATACAGATTAAACTTAACACACACACACACACACACACACACACACACACACACACACACACACACACACACACACACACACACACACACACACACACACACACACACCTCCCCAAGCACGTACTGTTTTAGTGTGTTATCAGTTCGCCCAGCACAGTGGCAGCGGGCTAAGTACATTCCAGGCCGGCTTACATACTGTAGCAGGGAGGCTCCTGAAACATCTGGACCTGGCTTCAGCATGGCCAGGCTTACATATAAAGGCATGCACACACAGTTATGCAAATTTGAAACACACACACACACACATGCTTTCACACTCACACACGCCAGAACACAGCTTTTAGTTTTGGCTGTAAAAATTGAGGCTCTCTAAAAGCCCAAGGATAGCCCCCCCTCCACACACACATACACAAAAACACACAGTCCTCCCAGTTTTCTTCACGTTTGCTCGTTTATGTAGACGTCCATCCATCAGTGCTGTCTGTTTTCCACATCTCTGTTTAGATTGATGAATAAATGTTTCCTTCCTCGCAGGCAGCCATTGCTTTCCAAAATGTCAGGACTTAATGAACATCAGCTTGCAGGGACTTGAAACTTGCTACAGATGGATGATCCATCACATTTACTTGCCTTTAGGTTCAACAATTACTTATCTCAACATGTTAATATGCACAAAGGTCTGGGGAGAGTTAGGCCAGTGGTCTTGAGGCATTTTAATGTTGTGGCTTGATTTGATTGAATGTTTTTTTCCTTTTTGTGAACAGTGATGGAAGTCGTCTGGTGTTATTAGAGTATCATTGTTTTAGGTGTTCCCTTTTCCTTTGTCTCATACATTGTATCCTATAACCTTTAGTTTTGTAACATCCTAAACTGGGCTTCTGAATGTGAAAGTAGAAACATACCAATGGTATAAAGCCATGAGGAACCATTCATGTGTCCCACATTGGACTGCTGTACCATTTCAAATGCAGAGTGACTGATGTGTAGCACACACTGCACGCCTAGTCAACCTAGCTACCATTTACATGACACTCACTTTCCACTGTTAGTCTGAATATGACAATATTCTGATTATTCAATTTAGGTGTTATTATTTTGATTAAGACATGGGATGTGTTAATATTATTCTGGTTATCATTCTTTGGGTCATCAGTTGGGTTTTTACCACAGTTTGACATCTTGCCTTTTGGCTGTTTACAGTCAGCTCTGTGTGTTATAAATTAACCAACCAGCTAACAGTTTGTTAGGCACAAAAGAAAACTCCACAAATACATCTAATTTTAAACATTAGGTAAAGGTTTGGATTTTTGGATATGCTTTATATGTTGGCTGTACTGCCTCTTCAGCCACCTGGCTAATCTAAAAATCTATAAATTGGCAAAGACCTAGATCGATGGCGGACCTGGTTGCTCAAACAAGCATCTTTAACAGCACCTACATGTCAATTAAAGTGGCCACATTCTTAATTCTGCATAACTTTAAGCTTAATATAATTTGAACAGGTGAGTTCTATAAAAATCCACCCTCAGTACAGTTGTCATGAACGGGGAAATCAGCTATAGAGACCAAAACTGTTTTTTGTATCAGGCTGGGCGCTTATGGAGATTGACTCGTTCTGGAGCCAGCCTCAAGTGGCTGCTCAAGGAACTGCATTTTTGGCTTCTTTTCCCAGCCATGGAGGTTGCCGCTTGGATACAATATATAATATAAGCTGTAGAACATACGTCTTTATGTTCATTGGAATATGCACAGCTGCATATAACAACATTAGTGGAATGTTCATTTTTAGTATGAAAATAGAATATCTTATAAACTGTCAACACTTGAAAATATCCTGTATCCATCCATCCATCTGCTTGCATATCTGCTTATAAGCTTAATTACTGTAATGTGTTCTTTCATTCCATGTTTGTCTTATACGCCTCAGGAGGTTTTGTGACTGTAAGCCAACATGGGAGCTGTAATGTAACAAAAAAAACAGAAACAGAAAAAGCTGACTAGATGTGATGGATGATCTATCTGTAGCAAGCTTCAAGTCTCTGCAAGTTGATTTTCCTGGTGTACCTTAATGACGGTGGCTGCCTGGAAGGTAAGAAATCAATCTAGAAAACGATGGTGTACTTTGGAAGCTGGCCGGCAGTAACGTAAAATATGTGTGATTTGTAGTTAATGGTCTAAAACATACAAAACACTGGTATGGTCCATTAAAAAAAAGAGGAGGAATGCTGCTGGAATGATGAAGAGACAGGAGAGAGTTGGCCTCGGCTGAAATTGAGTGTGTTTTATTTGAAGCTCACTGCTCTCCAGGCATCTGTCCTCCATTATCACTGCAGGGCTCTTTTAAAAGGACCAAGCAGGCGATGGAGAAACACAGCAGCACAGCGTGCAAGTAAAAAGTGGGACATGGATAATGGCATCTGTGTAAAGCCACACAGGCACACACACAAACAATTTTCAATTGACTGCATTCAGCATCTACACATGAAGTAAACATCCCCTCTGGTGCTGAGGCATCGGGACATCTCTGCCCTCTGTGGTGTTCAGTATTCAAAGAAGAGTTACAGGAAGTGTTCAACCTCAACCTGCCTCATGGAAATATTTACACTTGGCTTTCTCTTTCCAAAGGAAGCATCTAAAGGAGGTATTACAGCTCTTCTAACACATTGTATCAGCAAGCAAATGAGCAAATATCGAACTACTTACCCTATCAAAAAATGGAGAACTCCCCAAAGATGTCATTTATAACATCGATTGCAATCAAGATGCAAAAATCAATACAAATATTGTATAAAGACAAGCTGAAGAAAATGCGTTAGAAGTTCTGTCCCTCACAGTGAAATCCAATTCAAACACTGAATCAAGTTCCTGTGTCCTCTCTCTGCTCAGAGTACTGAACCCTCACAGACCTGAATCGATGGAGTGATCAGTGTAGGTGTCTGCGTGAAAGACAGTGTAAGAGCTCCAAATAGCACTTTGTGAAACTGTGTTACCTGGACAGAGCAATCTATGTGCCACTGCAGTGTGGGGATAATAAAGTGTGTAGTTTAAAGGTCCGGTGTGTCAGATTGAGAAGGCTCTATTTACAGAATATAATATATTTAATATTCATGTTTTCATTAGCGTATAGTCACCTGAAAATAAGAATCATTAGTTGTGTCACAGGTGTGTACCTCGTTAATACAGGTGTGTGTATCTCCCTTTTGTGCAACACGTCGGAGATCAAACAGTTTAGTGAACGGAGAGAAAATGTTTTTGAAGGAGTAAAGGTCGACTAATATGGACTGAAGCTGAATATTTCATGCTTCATAAAACCATCTGAATTTTAGAAATGATTGCATAATTATTATTGTTACAGCACTATTAGCTTAAAAATGAATAGAAATGTGAAGTTCACAGGCTTATGAGCTAAATCTGTCCATGGAAAAATAATTTTTCAGCAGATATCTTAGTCACTACAAGACTGAAGTTTAGTGTTCATATGTGCAGTATTTATTCATCAATTGTTGCATACTTGCAACTATTACTAACAACATTAAAGTCTAGTAAAGTATAGGTTTGTAATTTTTGTGACTTGAGTCCTTCAAGCCTACAGCTCTGTGGACGGCTTATGTTTTAGAATACCTCAAAAAACGAAAGAAAGGTACATCACCAATTATAAAAAAATATTGTATTGCTTACACTTCTACTTGTACCAACATCATCTCAATATGCCTGAATTTAATCTCCAATTAGTCCAATTAGTCTGAAGACTGAAAATGATGCCATGTTTGGCATAAATGTATGGTAATGGATAAAAGCGCACAAACACACTCTTCATAGTTGCTATTTGTGCACACAGTTTCAGAAAAACACACTCTTCATCTCCAAAACAAACTGCATGGCTGCAGTGGGCAGCTCCCAGGTGAAAATGACTTTAGCTGTGTAAATATAAAGCCAAGAAGTGTGTGCATGCTCAGCAGACCGTTGCCACATAAATCAAGATAAGAAAAAAAAGAATAAACAGAACATAAACAAAGCAAAAACACTGTGTGCTTACTAGATGAGAGGCCTGCGGCAGAGCACCAGGGCGTCGTACAACACGCACACTCCGAACACGGTGATGCCTGTCTCCTTGACCAGCATGGCGCAGGTGCCCAGCAACAAACTGACGAGCAGACACCCCACCGACACCGTGGAGGGCAGAGAGTCATCGGAGACGCACACACCCACACTCCTGAGACACAGATGGAGAGGAGGGAGAACAAATGTGATGACAGGTTAGCCTCAGTGCAGTCACAGAGAGAACAGGACACTGTTCATTCAGTGTCATAGTCATGTTGTAGTGTTCATATTCAGGAATCAGACATTAACATGAGTTATAAGTGACCTAATCACAGATACAAAGATACAAAGGCCAAATGCCACTTAGCTGCATTTGTCAGGAAAAAAACAGGACATGATTTGTAATTTATAATTTTAACTATTAAATGACTTCATTGGTCCAGCTGGAAGTCCACTCTTTAAGAGAACCGATAAGTGAGCCTCAGCTATAGGGCTGTAATCAACTAGTCCTGTTTCTTCTGAGCAAAATGAACCATCATGCTTGGTTTTAAAGGTCCAGTGTGTAAGATTTAGGGGAATTTATTGGCTAAGAATATACTAGCCATAATTATGTTATCATTTGTGTATAATCACCTGAAAATTAGAATTGTTATGTTTTGGTTACCTTAGAAAGAGCCCTTTATATCTACGGCAGCCCAGAATGGACGAAACCAAAAACAAGCTCTAGATAGGGCCTTTCACAGAGTTTCATACCCACTTTAGATTTTCCCACTATCTTGGATGAGGTGGGGTGTGAGGTGAGGGGTGTTCAGTTGGCTGTAATCTGCAAGTTCACAGCTAGAGGCCACAAAATCTAACACACTGCACCTTTAAGGCGTCATTCAGACAGGATCCACCGCTGCAAAAAAAACACAGGTATTTCCATTCATTTGAGTGGGGGTCATCCATTTTTGCTGTGGTGGTGTGGGGCACATGGGTGTCCACCAAAAAACACAGTAGAGAAGATCCAGCCAGATCCAACTTCTGGAAAAATGCAGCCCAACGTCACACTGTGCCCGGGACTATCCAGGTGGATTCATGGATTAAACCCTGTTATTAAACCTCGCTGTTCAGTTAAAGTTGAGTTTCTTTGAGTAAAGGTTTGTTCTATTTTCAGTTTTCAGAGTACTTTATTGGTCGATGCTGTTGTAAGACCATATTTGCTAATATTAAAAACCTCACAGATTTAATTCTTTTTTTGGATTACCATTCTGTAAATTCAGAAAAAAAAGTAAGAGGCCGAAATCCGAGGCAACATCTTCAAATGTCTTGTTTTGTCTGATTTTGTATGACAGATATGAAGGACAGCCAAAACTATGAAAATAAGACCTAAATAGTAGCAAACCAGAATTATCTTTTAATACAGATTATTAGCTAATAAGTACAAACCAACTCTTTTGATCACATGGAAGCTTTTATGATCTGTGATCATTTCACAACAAGAGCAGTCATAAAAAGGCAGAACTAACCAATGGGAACACGATGAACATTCAAACACTGTCTGATATAACTAATCTTACATGAACATGGTGACGGTGGTGCAGAGTCATCTTACCTGATATAGGAGAGGAACGTCAGTAAGAACAGCAGACAGGCAAGGACGTCAGCTCTGCCCACGATACCAGACACCTGCAACACACACACACACAAAAACACACACAGATTTGATAGATTACTCATGTGTCGGACAGCTCTGGTGAGGAAACAGGCCTGGACGTCCATGTGGAGCCCATTATGTTGCTATGCTACAGCGAAATGTACAACTTGACCCACTGCACATCACTTTTTCGATGGAATCTTGCTGTGTTCAAACCAAACCAGCAGAATCACTGTAATTATGGCTCAGGCAGGTGCCCATTATCACAGCCAAAAATGAGTATTAAAGCTGCCTACGCATGTGTGAAGTCTTTGAAGTTGAGCTTGCATAATAATAATAACTGGGAAAGAGCAGAAATGATTGTCATCAAGCTTGCTTCCCCAACACATCTCCTACAAATATACTGTAAGCACAACATTCCAGGAGTTCATTCTGATACGACATTACTTCTGAACTACATTTCCCACAATGCTTTTTAACAACTCCTAGAAAAGCCCTCGCATTTGCAATGTGCTTCTGAAGGAAGTGATGATTCCTTCAGGAAGTGTGCGACATACAACAGCCTTCGGAAAAGTCTTGGTAGTTGTGTCAGGACTACAGAACAAGCTACCAAACAAGAGGGCACTGTACACCAGCAACCATGCAACCAGTCCTGTGGTCATGTCACATATATAATAATATTACTGGTGTTTAATCTGATACAGATGAAGGGAAAGGGATGAAAGAAAGAAGAGAGGACATACTGTACATGTTTTACAGCCAAACAGGTCTAATAGTCTGCAGGCATGCAAGTGGCTCTTGAGCTAAATGCTAACATAGTCTGTGCTGTAATGATAACTGCATGACTGCAATATTGCGGTCATGTGATGTCTACCACACTCATTATGGTCATCACCACAATCTTATTTTGTAGGGTCAGTCTCGTTATTCGCAATTTACCACAAAATCACAGGATACACTTCTTTTTCACCACGCTAAGAATCCATGGGCAGCCTAAGAGGTCGTGCAAAATGCTAAATATATGAATGCATGACCTCTTAGGAAAGTCATTTTGCAAATTGCGGAAGCCCTAAGAGGTCATGCATTCATACATTTTCTTTCCTCCATTGACTCATGATAATGAGTTCATCTCATTTGTTTTCTCAAGATTAACACTGTTAACATCATTCAATGTAGCATGGAGCAGGAGTATATAGAGCAGTGCGTCACATCCATCAGTCTGTACAGCATGACGTCACATGTGATGGAACTCTCGGGCCTATCGTATTTCATTATCCTGAGCTCTCAAATTAATTATTACATTGTCTCGGTAAAACAAAGTTTCGTTATCTCGAGATCTTGTGAAAATTGGAACTTTCCCGTTACCTTGAGGAAACAAATGAAATGAACTCGAGAGTTTTACTGCTTAAGGCTTCCGTACAAAAAACACTAGTCATTACTTTTGTAGGTATTTGGTCATAAAAAATAAAAATGGAAAATTCGAAACCTGATGAGGGTGCTAAAAGTCAGAGGGCGACCAAAGTCATTAGCCTTCATCCTCTAGGAACCATACACACCTGAACAATCCTTTGTACAAATCTAATCCACGAGTCAGACATCACTGCATAAAATAAAATAACAAAAATAGCTAAATGAGTCAGTCAGCTAGGTAACAACAAAAGAAGACCTCGGAAGAAGACCTTGAAGGTCTCTACTAAACCTGATGGTGATTCATGCATCAATTTTAGAGACATTTCAAGGATTCATTGTCTGAGGGCCATGAATCTCTGTATAAAATCCCATGGGCAATAGTTGCCGAGATATTTCAGTGTGTATGTTCCTGAGTGTCTGAAGGATTAAAAATCAACTGTTGTCTTACATGTTACATGTACATGTTGGATTCAGAACATACAGAACAGAGCTGTTCTCCGAGACTGTACAACAGAACATTTCAAACCCGTTTGGTAGGTCTTAGGTAACACAGTCCACCCTGGACTTGTTTAATATGATCTGAGTGTTAGTGATTGTACAGCATAGGCAGTGCAGTAACTTCATTTCCAGTTATAAATAAATAAGTGAAAGTTATAAGCCACAGCCATTATTATGCAATCACAACACGTGTTGCAGCTGCATTACATCCATTTATTTCCTCCATAGGACAATAAGACAGTTTATGATTAGTCCCAGCATTCTTATTTCAGATCAGTTTAGCTGCCTCGCTGTTGTAAAACATTGACTGGAATAATCAGACAATTTACCAGTCTGATGCTGATCTGTCTGCTCTACCAGCCACATCCACAGCTGGCAACCTCCCAGGGTGTATCGCTGTTTGGAAAAGTGGACAAAACTGTTAGCTTCCTGTTTGGGGAGTAATAGACATTATGTGTTGCCTATCTGTCCAAATTCAGCGGTGTTTCTCCATAAAGTTGATCTACGGTATCAGCCACAGTTCCAGCCGGTGGTTTCTGTGTGTGGTGGCGCGGCAGTCAGCCGCAGCCTGACAGAGGAGCAGTAAACATGTCCAGTAGACACTGATAAAGAGCAGGCCTGGAGGGGGATGAGGATGGAGGGCAGTGAAGGGAGAGGGAACAGGAGGGAGAGGGAGAGGGAGGAGGAGGATGGTCTTTCATGTGATATCTCATAAAAAAAGAAGACACACACACACACAGTATGGAGGGAGTCAGCGGGAAACAAAAGAACAGAAGAGAGATATTAAATTACAACAGGATATAATTAGTCCTGGCTAGAATACCCAAAAGCCTTCATTGCCAAGGTATTCAATGCCAAACTGTGTAATCAAATGCCTTGTTTTTGTTGTTTTATTCAAGGTTGTATCAGACCGCAGGAGAGAATAGACACAGGGGACAATAAGACAGAAGACAGTTTTGTTTGTAATGTTACAGATTGAACATGTTGCTTTAACGTCACAATTAAATTAAAGTAAATTTTATACAATATACATGATATGCCATCAGAGAGCTCTTTCCCCTTAGCGCTACATTGTCACAACCATACGTACGTATTCCTACGCCTTAGACCAACTGTACCACACATGGTGTGATGCCAAGATAAAGTTGTGAGAATATGCTCTAACAGATAGATCTAATATTTTTATTTGGCTAAAACACGTTTTTCTGTTGACCATGTCCACAGCTTTGCTGTACTTTGCTGTACTTCTGTAGCGGGACAGTCTGCTTCTTCAAGCTGGGAGTGTGCTGACCGCTGTCTATCTCTATCCTCTATCCAAAACTATCTCTTTAACAGTCAACAGATATGTCTCAGACATACCTACATGGATGAAGGCACACCACCTTCAGCTAAACCTCTCAAAAACTGAACTGCTGTCCTACTATACACCATGACATCAACACCAACATTGACTCCCTTTGTCTCACCCCTGCCAGGGTAGCGAGAAACTTCAGGAGTCATGATCGATGACAAACTAACCTTCTCTAATCACAATGCCTCAGTTGCCCGGTCGTGCCATCAGACCTTACCTGACTCAACATGCTACCCAACTCCTGATACAGACTGTGGTCATCTCACGACTCGATTACTGTAACATCCTCCTGGCGGGCCTCCCAGCCTGCACAGTTTCAGATGATCCAGAATGCGGTAGTGCAACCAAAAGGTCACATGTTACCCCGCTGCTCATCGAACTCCACCTACTTGAACGCCATCATACAGACATATGTTACCTCACGACTGTTGACACCTGGCTCTGGCTCTCAGGTCAATCCAGACTTTTCCCATCTGTTGTTCCCTGTTGGTGGAACGTCCTACCAGTTTCTACCAGAGCAAAGAAAACCTCCTGAAGACCTCCAGCTCTTCAGAGAGGACCTCCTCCTCTCCAACACTACCAACAACTGGACATGATAAATCTATCCCCCTCTACAACTGGACCTTGATTCCATGCAAATAGTACTTATTGCTGCACTAACATGTTCTTGTCAAACTGCACCTCAATTGTTTCCTTTTTTTGTAGGTTGCTTTGGAAAAAAGCACCTGCTAAATGTAAATGTAAATGCAAATGCACACACAGTTAAGCAGCTATGTGGCCAGCAGTAGTCAATGGTACATCTCATCTGTGTTCAGCACCCTCTACATTATTCCGTGATTGCATACATTAATCTGTGTCATGATCGCTATATCACAGACAAACATATTTAGTTCTGTGGTCATAGGACAACTAGCCCATAAAAGACTGTTAGCTGACACTAGCTTGCCCGACTCCTTTCTAAAGTGTCGGTTGAACGCGACACATAGGAGGAGCTGCCAATGACTCAACAGGTTTTGAAATACAAGCTAACATTACCAAGTTTGCACTGTCCAAGTGAAGGCCAATTATTCAAGCTTGCTGCCATCTACTTTTCAAGAGTACTACAAATTGAACAGCACAACGGGTCCCCCCCAAGTGTTCGCTGGTGTGAAGGGACAGACAGCTGAAACTGCTAACAGCCGACAACCAGCCCTATGAGGGCTCGTTGAAAAAAGAAAAGAAAAGAAAAGGTGCCGTGTGGGCTGTTCCTCAGTGAGGAGAGCACCACAGAAGTTGACGGTGATTCTCTTTTAGCAACTCTGCCTCTGAAAGTGTCAGTCAACTGCCAGCACGGGAAACACTTGAAGCTGAAAGCTGTCTAAACAAACAAGTCCAAAGAGTGGGTTCACCCTCTTTGAAAATATGGAAACAATATATACAATAGCTGCAGTATCATCACACTTTATATTTCCTGACACAAAAAGTGAGAAGAATTCAACTTTCACTTTTAGACTTTTACATTTGACTTGAGATTTACTTTGATACTTGTTATCAGTTGGCTCATTGTTCACTGATGATCAGATCAGAACAGTTTTTTTCTTCCGTTTGCCTGATTTGTATTTGTCAAGCAGCAATCTCCATGGCTGTGAAGTGAGCAGGTACATCACAGGTACGTGGTCCATTCTTTATACTGTCAGTGGTATTTATGCTACAGATTCTGTAATAAATCCAATTTCAAAATAATTTTAACTATTAATGATAAAAAATTACCAACAAATCAGCCAACCACGCTTTCTGTTCTTTCTCAGTGATATATCATGCATGCTGGTTCAAATGTAGTAAAGGTATTCCAGCAGCAGTCTGTTCATGACTAATGACACAGAAACACAAAAGTGATGTCACTGCAGGTATTCTGTCTGTGACTGCTGACAACATGGCTGAGGTTCTTTAATAATAAAGGGATTTCTAAGAGAACCAGCTGGTGGATGAGATTTTCTTTGCAGAAATAAAAAACAGAACAGAACATATAGAACAGCCATCCTCAGCTGCATGCACACGGTTACTGCTGATTTAGCTCAACGTAAGGCTGGGTGACAGAGTATTAGTTCTCATAATCAGATCACAACTGAATTCTGAAATATCATGGTTCTGTAACTGGATCCAACAACCAAAACCAGCTTGTTTTCATTCACACCATGTTGGCAGATTGGGAAGAAAGGGAAGCTGGTCTGAGTTGTCAGCATTCATGAATGACTTATCCCCATTAGAAGCCTTGTAGTCACACCAGATGGACTGAATTTAAGCTTAATAAGATGGGGATTGTTTGTTTTGCACATTAGCAGCTTTTTTTTTTTTACCGGAACAGTTTCAGGAATTTTGGGAACTCTTTGCCTTTTGGCTGAAGGTTCCATTATCACTATCAATCTCATGTCTGTGCTCTCTGTAGAGCTGAGACAGGGTTAGCTTGGCTTATTAGAAAGACTGAAAGCAGCCAGCTTGGCTCTGTTCAAATATTTGCCTTCCAGAATCTCTAAATTAGCATGTTGTATCACATTTCTTTTATCCATTGTTTTAGACGGAGTTACATAGTGTTTTGTAGAATACATAATTGACTTTTCACAACCCGGCCCGTGTTCATTTTCTGTTAAATTCTGTGTATTCATTTGTCTATTTTACAGTTGTTTTTTTATATATTCGTATTTTAAGTATGCATGTATGTTATTGTGACTGAAAAAATAGAGCTGTTCAGATATTGATACCAGTATCAGAAATGCTGCCGGTACTGCCTAAAATGTGGGATCAGGTATCAGCGAGTATGCATGCACGTCTGTGCACCAACAATCCAATAGCATAAAATGTATGAGCCCTGAAATAGGACCATGCTGCTTCCCAGTAAAGGCAGAGTAGTGTGGGTCATGCATGCGCTGTGCATGTGCTGTCAGCTACTGTTATGTCTTTGTATGAAAAAGACGACTAGACCACAGCTAGCTAAATGTCAGTGATTTGGCAGGATTTTACACTGGAAAGTCCCAGCATTAAAACGGCTATGTGTAGAGCATGAAAGGTTGTAGTTTCTTATAAAGCATTTGATGTTAAATTGCACTGCATCTTGACTTCATCAAGAAGAAGACGAACTGCAGCAACGAACTTTGGAAATGACACAAAGACAGTCCAAAGCTACAAAGACGATTCATTATTCCAATAATAAAAATAAGTAATAAGTATTTTTGTTGTAAGGCAGTGGAACTGGTTCAAGACTTGGTATTGGGTTCTATATAAATTCACCCTCAGTACAGTTGTCATGAACGGGGAAATTAGCTATAGAGACCAAAACTGCTGTTCCAGGCTATAAACATGTTTATTTCTGCTGTGAAGTTGGACATTTTAACGTGGGGACTTATGGAGACTGACACACTTCTGGAGCCAGCCTCAAGTTGACGAGAAGAGGAACTGCAATTTTTGGCACTTCGGCATAGGCTTCACTTCACAGCCACAGAGGCTGCCGCTTCAAACAAACTCAATGAACAAAAACTGTCCAATCACAAACGTGCGCAGTTATCCACAGGAACCAAACACCAAAATGGAGTTAGAAAGTCAAAGAACGTTGCAGCTTTTTAACTGTGTCGGATTATTCCTTTAAAAAGGTACAATCAAAGCCAAATGTCCCTGAGCAGGAAGGGTGTGCCTGCAAGAGACTTCTATTGAAAGCAGCTGCAGCCCTCTGGAAAATAAGAGACGAGGGTTTCACACGTACACACATGCACGCATGCATGCATGCACACACACATGTACACACGTGCACACTGAGCTTTGAGCTTTTACTTTGGTGTTCGCTGCTTTGTATGTTCAATTTTGCACAGAGACACAGAGCTTGTGGGTCTGTCCATCAGGCAAAGTGTCTCTCTACACACACACACACACACACACACACTTAAACCTAGCTTAAACCTCTTGGAATCAGTGAGATGAAAGGAGATTATTTACATCCTTAAGTGCATGGTATCTAACTGCTAGAAGTGTGTGTGTGCGTGTGTGTGTGTCTGCTGAAAAGACGTTGCTTAGTCATCCACAACTACTTAGACGGCCCGGGATGGACGGAGATGAAAGGAAGGAGAACAGAGGAGGAAGTGAGGGATGAAGAGTGATCGAAGGAGAGGTAAAGAGGTTCAAGATGAAAGGACGAGTCAGGGAGGTGAGAGGGAGACGTGTCTCTCTGCATGAATAAAATATCTGTGCATGAAGCCTCGTTCTCCCTGAACGCACACACACACACACACACACACACACACACACACATAATGAATAATAACATGTTTGGAATGTAAGCAGCAGTAAACAGATTACTTTCTTTAAAGCTGAGGGAGAGGAGCTGCTGTCAGAGTTACACTGTCCATTTAGATACACACACACACACACACACACACACAGTAAAGGCTTCTAATGTTTGACACAGGCCTTTCTGTATTGACAGGCTGTCTGAAAGTGATCAAACTATAGAGACCAAAACTGTTTTTGTACCATGCTGTAAACATGTTTATTTCTGCTGTGAAGTTGGACATTTTAACATGGGGGCTTATGGAGACTCACTTCTGTAGCCAGCCTGTGGACGTTTGAGGAACTGCAGTTGTTGGTTCCACGCTTCAACATTGGCTTTACTTCACAGCCACTTGTTTTAGTCACAGCTGTAAATGTCTTCTGTGACTGTAGAGGAACCAAATCGAGTTGGAGATAATAACCCTGATGATTTCATCAAGGTTAAGCTTCAACTTTCTCACAAAAAGTTTGGCTTACAAGCTGGAAGCTCGGAGCTGGAGGAGACATGAGCATTTACCAGACAGGGAGGGTAAGAATGTGCCTGTGTTTGCAGGTTCACAACTACATACAAGTGTAATAAAATAAAAGCTCTAATCATCAATGATCAAGGTGTTTACAGGAGGTGTTTTAAATGTAATTCAGCTGTTAGTTGGACTATTAGTGGAATAAAAGTTTCCGTATGGAAGCAGCCAGTGTGACAAAGAGAGGAGGAGGCAGAGGAGGAAAGAAACATACCTATTTTTCTCACTCTCTCCCCATGTCTCTGTCTCTCTCTCTCTCTCTAATTCGGGCCTATTACATAATTCTGCAGGAATCCAAGCTCAGCTACAGCTGCCTCTCTGCATCCAAACCCCAGCACAGGGGGAGAGGAAGTGTAAAAGTGCAGGCCGGTTAAACACACCCAAACACACACACACGCACGCATTCACGCACACACACACACTGAGCATGTGTGTGTGACTTTTTCCAGGCAGACTGTCACCACGGGCACATTCTAAGAAGAGTTGTGTATCTCCAGTCGCCTGTCCCTAGGCACTGTCTGTCCTAGCCTTCACCGAGAGCCCAAACACCCCGAGACAGCTTTATTGTGTGCATATGTGTGTGTGTGTGTGTGTGTGTGTGTGTGTGTGTGTGTGTGTGTGTGTGTGCGCGGCCACAGGGCAACACGGCACACATATGGCTGATGGGATCCACACATGGCCAGCACGCTATCAGCAGAAAGAGGAGAGGAGGTACGGATGAATGGAGGCTTTTCAGCCCTGAAACAGGAGCCTCATTCACTGGATACGGAGCGGCTGACTGACTGCCAGAGCGGCCATATTTCGACAGAGAAAACAGTAGAATGTCTGGACCTGGAGACACAGTGACCCTGGTTCTGTTGAGGTTCAGGCTGAGTTTATTTGTTGATGAACAACAGGAGGAAAAAGGAGATGTTGATGCTGCGATACAAACAGTCCAGAGAGGCTTTTTAAATGTTTGTCTACTCTAAATGGCTGAAAAGAGGGAGGTCTGAGTACAGATTGGGCCTCAGCAAACTGAATAAAGGTACAAAAACTAATGTCCACACATCAGACTGACTCCTGCTTCCCTTAAAACATCCACACCTGTCTGCATATCATTATGATGACTCAGAATTTAGCATCAGAGCTGACACTTCAGAGAACAGAATAGTGCAGCTGCATTCTTATGAACACACACAGCTATTTACCACTTCAGTCTTAGTTGATGACGGTTCCACTCTTTTAACTTGCCGCCACATCTTGCTGTGCGACCATGGCAACCACAGACCGCCACCTCTTCACCAGCGGTAAACTAATGAAGAGAAAGAATGAATCTCTGAGCGCGGAAGTTCAATTTGATCCATGACGTACTGCATGGGGTGAAAGGCGCAGGCACACAGCTCAGAATTCAACTTGTAGACTACAGCTTATTCCTCGAGTAACTCACTGAATCCATGCCATGCCACACATTATACTTCCTGTTTACATCCCTCATCCCTCGAAACATGAGGCAGGAAGAGAAAGTTGGCGTCTCCTGTGCCGACTCACATCTGCTTGGAGTAACCGTGACTGAGATCAACGGAGCTCTGGCTGAACGTGTCTGTATCGAATAAAGGAGAACTGTACTGAAGGACAAACAGGAATGCAATTAAAAGAAGTCTATGCAGTCGTCATGGCAACGCTCTGGGATTAGTCTTATATCGACATACGCTCAATACTGTTGCGCTAACGTGCTGTTTTCACTGTGTGGCCTGTGTCAACATTACGTTACAGTCACTTCCTTAATTTATTGTGTCAGCACGGCTAACGTTTATGGGAGTGCCGTTAGTTTTACAGTCAGGGGAATCGCCAAATCTATTGGAGTTCATCCTGTAGGGAACAGAATTCACAGTCTGAAGTCTGAAGAAGATTCTTGTGTTTTGAAACATCTCAACAAATATTGAATGGATAGCCGTGAAATTTTTATACCGTGTTTGAGACCATATGATTAGTTAAAGCTGTTCCTTCATTTAAGAATGATCCCCACACCGAGAAATTCACTTGTCACAGCAGCTTGTACACACAAGATTGATAAGAAATTACTCACAAGTAAGAAATGCATAGAAAAAATCATGAAGTCCTGCTGGTGTTGAAGAGTCTGACAGCTGTTGGAATGAAGGACCTGCGGTAGATCTCCTTCTTACATGGTGGGAGTAGAAGTCTGTTACTGAAGGAGCTGTTTAAGGCCTCCACAGTCTCAAACAGGGGGTGAGGGGGTGGAGTCTAGAGGACAGTCCAGGACAGAGCTGGACCTCTTGACCAGTGAGTCTTTTTCTGTCTTCCAACATGCTTCCATCCTCCAAACAGACGTAGAACTACAGTGTCAACAGAGTCCTGCACACTCCAAAGGACCTCAGTGTCCTCAGTAAGTGGAGACGACTTTGAGCCTTTTTGTACAGGACGTGTTGTCCGACCAGTCCAGTTTATTGTTGAGGTGAACATCCAGATATTTGAATGCTCCCACCATCTCGATATCCAATCCCTGGATGTTCACTGGTGTGGTCTGATGTGTCCTCCTGAAAGCACCATCTCCTTCGTCTTGCTGCTGTTGATGTGGAGGTGGATGAAGTTGGTTGAAGGTGGATTTACCTGCACTGATTGCACGCTATAAAGTTGCTAATGCTGATCCTCCATGTTTTTACCCATCTTGAACAGCCTGCTGGCAGCATCCTTTTGCTTCTGATGCTAGGCCGTGGTCAATCACTTCACTTTTGAAGATAATGATATCACCAAATGCCGTAAGCTAAAGAGGAAACCAAATTAGCATCCATTTCAGACACGACAAGCCATGCGTGATGCTGTTTACTGTAATTCTCTGATGGAGGAACAGGTTGGGCACAAACTAACAAGCTTTTATTAAGTTGTCTTGTTTACAACTGAGCTAATGGAAGAACCGATTCTGTTTTATCTGACTAGTCAGAGAAGAAAAGGCTGCTGAGGGTTTATTAGCAATAAGCACGATGCTTGAACCTCAGTGAAAACAATAATGTGTGTGAATGGCTGCTAAGTGTTTCAGTTTAGATAAAGACTCTAAAGACTCTAAAGACTCTTTCTGTAGACTTGCAGAGGACTGGAGGCTGCCTCGATTTAGAAACCCTCTCACACACACACCATCCTCTTTCTTCTAGAAAGGTTTCTGATTCTCTCAAATGTGGCTGCTGAGCGAGGAAGGAGTCCAACTGAGAAAACGAGCTTGAGAGCAGCCGCCTAAGTGAAAAATGTGTTTCTTCCCCCAATGTGTCTCAATCTCATTCCTTATCACGATAAGAAAAATGAACTCCATCTGGTCTTAATGACAGAGACTGTTTATACTGAGGTACAGTCTGGGATTCATCAAGCTGTGTGTGTGTGTGTGTGTGTGTGTGTGCGGGTGTGTGTGTGTGTGTGTGTGTGTGTGTGTGTGTGCACTCGGGTGTGTGTGTCTCCATCTACTTTACTCTAATAATATTTGCATAAGAGTATCTGATGGAAAGTGGACACTTTCCTGAGAGGTGGATTAAAACATTAGGATGGAGCATGGATAGGTGACTTAGAATTCTGCCCCAGGCTGGCAGGAGAGCCAAATTCTCCAAGATCTAGACTTTTTGTTGTTGTTTTTTTAATTTTAGATGTGAAGACCAATATACACCAATTTCAGGTAGCAGGCCTTGTAGGAGTGAGTGTTGCTTTCGCAACTGAAAGGACAAACAGTGGCAGCAGTAGAATAACATCTTATCTGCAGTGACAGGCCTAAAAATGCCAAAATGAAACTCTTGGCCGCCATTTACTGCAGGTTAGTACACCTTAGGTCCATTTGACAGCTCAAGCCCTCCAATGTAGATCCCTTTGAATGTGGCAACATCACTCACAATAAGACAGGCCGAGTGTGAGTGTTGTGTGGGGATGTCTGGATGGAGTGGTGGGACAGAGAGCTGACTCCAAGGTAAATCTGGAGGACAGACGCAGTGGCAGTGTCGAAGCTTCTATGGACTATGAAACTGAGAGTTCTGGTCCTTGATTATGATTGGCTTAGCAGCTTTTGAAAAAACAGACTGTTGCAAAGTGTCTGATTTTATTGTTGATTGTGATTTACCAGGTGGGCTAAGTGGGGATGAAAGAGCCTGAGTGGATGGAGGAGAAAGGCAAAAAAGAGAGAAAACAGGCTGAAATGAATGACAAAGAAATTGGAGAGCTGGAAAAAAGAAAAAAATCAAAGAATGAAGTTGAGACTGTTAAACAGGCAGAAGTATGCGGCGCTGTCATTCAACGAACGTACCAAAAACCCACATAGATGCTGAAAGAAACAAAGAGACACTGACACTGAATGTTTAAGCAGCCAGAGAACAAACTGTCCTGCACTTGAGAAACATGTCTGGTTGCTGTCGCCAAAATTTACCTTTTTTTTCTCTATCCAAAGCGTTAGCGATGTAAGTTTACCGAGCTTGCCGCCTACACTAACCACTGCTTGTAAAGCACCAAAGAAAAGCTCTAGTGCTGCCTGGAGGCAGGAGAAATTATGTCAGTGACCGGGCGGACATGAGAATCATGCAACACTGTGTACCAGCAGAGAGGAGAGCAAGCATTATTGAATACTACTATTAGGGTGGCTGTGGCTCGGGGGTAGAGCGGGTTGTCCACTAATCAGATGATCGGCGGTTCGATCCCTGGCTCCTCCAGTCTGCATGTCGAAGTGTCTATACTGAACCCCAAATTGCTTTCTGAAGCCATCGGTGTATGAATGGTTAGCTCCTAGAACTGATGAGCAGTTGGCACCTTGCATGGCAGCTGATGGCCAATGCCATCAGTGTGTGAATAAGATATGTAGTGTAAAGGCGCTTTGAGTGGTGAGAAGACTGGAAAGACGCTATGTAAGTACAGTCCATTTACCATTTACTTCAGCAAGTCAATGTCAAAACACAGATAAATGTTAATAATCACCAAAATTTTAAAGCTTTCCATTGTGCCTGTATGTTGCTAGGCAACCATTCTGCTAAATACTGCTGAAGATCTATATTAAATGGCAGAAAAACAATTATTTGTTATCAATAAATGATCACATTTTCTGTTGCTGTGTTTTATTTCATTTATGATACTTGTCAGGTGTATGTAGGAACTGGTTCATGAAAGCCATAAACCACACAGCAGAGATTCACAGCGAGTGGTTAGGCACAACATGAAGCTGATGATATAATATACTGTATATATGAATGAGCAAACACTCCAGCTAATAATCATTTTCATTAAATTGATTAATCTGCAGATTATTTACAAATGTTGTATCACAACTTTAATCAAGTTGGCCAATAGAAGTTAAAACAGTAAAACAGAAGCCAAGTTAACAAAGATCATGTTTTGTCCGACTAACAGTCAAAACAAAGAAATGCAGCATTTTTTCACATTTAAGAGTCTAGAAGCATCAAATGATTTTCACTTCACTGAATTTATCATTTACCAAAATAGTTGTCACTGCATTTTCTGCCAAAAATCAATCAATCTATTTATTGCTGAAGCTCTACTTTGAAAATTCTTCTTTCTGCCACATCAACCCACTTCCTGCCAGAAACTCGACCAGCCGGCGTCTTTACACTCCAGGCGATACACCACATTGTTGAGTTTTTGGGAGGTTTGCAGGTCAGCTCCTCTGTGAGCCTGTGAGTCCTACTTTACCCTCTGTACTCACGTTCTTGTTTCCTTGAACACTGAAAATTTGAGTTTCAGTTGAGCCAATTATAAACTCAACAAGATTTTGAAAACTCTGCCTAAACAGACTCCAAGAAAAGATTCCAAACTTGATTCAGAATCCGTAAACTGCTTTGGAATGGAGAGCAAATATGACATGTTTGAAGGTTGGTGCACAGAGCCAGTAACCAGCCCTCCCTCCTCTCCACCAGTCACAAGTAGGAGTCCCGGGTGTTTCTGCGTGTTCTGGCAGTTTGACTGGCATGCTGGGAGATAGGCTGAAAAATCAAACTCTCGCCTGCACCGGCCTGGAGACTTTGAGACCCTATTTCCGACTCCTTCACGCTTCCTGCTCTCACTTTTTTTTCTGTCTTGTCGTCTTGGTTCCCTCGCTCCCAGCTCGCTTCCTCTCCCTCTACCCAGAACCTTCCCTTCACTCGCTCCTCTCTTCCTCTTCCTATCTCTGCATCTCTCTGTAACGGGAGTCAGGGGAGCGCCCCGGCGGGAGGCCTGTCCTGCTGCAACCCCTGCTGCTCTCCATTCATCTCTTCCCCCTGCTAACCCCCTTTCTCTCCCTCTCCACCTGCCTCTCGGCCCTTTCATCGCTCTCCTCCACCGTATCTCATGCATTTCTCTTTATTTCGTTCTCCGAGCACACACACTCCCTCTGCTCCATTCATCTCATCCCTCCACCCTCCAACCTCCCCCCTTGTGCCGATCCCCATTCCAATTTCTCTGCAGTGCTCGCTTGCTGAACATCTGAGCTCTTATTGTCACCTCACGTGTTGAAGTGAGGGAGATGAATAATAATCTGCTCTGCTACGCTCTTTTGCATAGATTCCCCAACTTGACTCTCCACCTCTCTGCATCACACATTTGGAAACGTTGGGCAACATGGAAAGTGGAGCAGGGGTTCTAAATGGCAAGAGGTGTGTGAGAGCTGAATTAGGCTGACATACAGGGACACAAAAGGAGCCAGAGGAATGGAAGCAGGAGTGAATGAAATAATAATGTGATACTGTACTGATCCCAAAGGAGCTGCTCTGCTCCTCAAAGACACTTCTGCAGAGTGGACAACTACTACAATAAAAGGCAGAGGACAGGCTGACACTTGGGCTTATTTCTCCCTCCTACACTCGAGAACCAGAATCAACGTGGAAACCTCTCAGCTGGGTGACACACACACACACACACACACACACACACACACACACACACACACACACACACACACACACAGTAAAGTCAGTAAAATTTGGGAACTCCAGGTCTAACCAGTCGGGTCACTCCTTACATATGTGCCTTTGGATGTGTGACTTAGCACCTCTTCCCATAAGTTAAATGTCAGAGAGGTAGAAAACGGTTGTAAAGTTGAAGGGGCCACTGCTTCTGGAAGTTCTTTGCTCCACACTAAATTACCATTTTAAGTTTCTTTTTAATGAAATCCTCAATGTTAACGTAGAAAGATGAGTCTCCTGGATAATATTTTTTTCCATCACTTTGGTCTGGTAATAATACTACAAACCACATGAGCTATGGAGACGGTGCTTGTCAGCTGTGAAAATCAGGTATATATCAAATATAAAACACTTGTTTCTGTAGGGAACAAAACAAAGCAGCATAATGGACAACCTCATTCATCTAACAGCGTGAACATTTAGGCTGGCATCTGAAAAATCCTCCACGTCTCACACTTTTATGTCCACACACTTGTATCTCAGACTTTTAGAAGTAGATGTTTTCAGGGGTGTATCGATCCATATGGATGCAAACGATTCAATGATCACTGATCCAATAGCATAAGGATAAGTACACATAAACAGCATGCAGTACGCTAATGTGCGTTATCTACTTCCATGTTTCAGTTTTTAATGAAGACATATGAACACTTCCAACAGGGTTGATTTTATGCACAGAAACAACAGCGAGTCTGTTCTCTCCATGCGTCCTCAGCTGTGTCTCCAACATAAGATCAGGTGGACTGTGTGTTGTTGCCAAAAGACGACCTGTGACTGTTTTATACTAGCTAATGCTTCTTTTTAAAAGCCCCATCATCTAACTTTCCTCCATAAAATAAAGAGTTTAAATCATGTTGATGCTACACTGACAATCAGGTGATTAGCGCTAAGTCACACACCACCAACTTTTTCCACATCTTTACCGATATTTAGATTAGACGGGAGGCGGAAGGAGCAGTACATACAACATGGCAGAGGCCAGTGGTGCATATTTCCGGCTTCAAAACAGCATGTTGGACACGGATGACGTCACTCAGGCTCTGTCCATCCTTTATAATGTTGGACTAGTAAGTAATATTAGCTGGCTGCTATGTCCTGTGTTGTTGACCTTGTTGATGTTTGGCTGTTAGCAAAGCTGTCGACTCGCTAGTTTTTGATCATAAATAATGTAATCAGAACAAATACTCAGCTGTACAGCTGTCAGTGGGATTACACTCTGAGACTGGGTGCATTAAATCACAAAAATATCAATTTATATATAACGTTGCTTAAACTTATAGTTTATTATTCTTAAAGCGAGTTAAGAGTTCCAGGTATCAGTTACGTCTTCTGGTAGGGATGTGCTGCTGCTGGGACAAAGTGAAAGTTAATCTGGGCAACAACAACCAAACCTGTGTTGTTAAAACCTCACAGCAGAAGGGATTAACTGTGAGTCAGACGAAAACATAATCACTTTATTGTTCGTCTGTGTGAAGGGAGGTAGTCATCAACTAGGCATCGAGAGAGTAAGGGCAGATTTTCTGCTTCACACACACACAGACTGCTGCTGGGAACTGACTGTTTATCTCCATAAGTATGACTTGTCAAACTGTTACTGACTGCTCAGATTTTTGACCGTCTAGACATCTGTTACCCTCCACATCCCGCTCATCACATAACTGTCTCGTATCAATCGAAGGCAGAGTTTGTGATCAGCAAATATCGTATCGTTATCTGAAGAACTGATTTATCTGTTATCATATCGTGATAAAACTTGTCAACCGTAGATATTTTCTGACACAGCGGTTTGTCTGAGTTTTATGCCGATACAAGCTGTAGAAGAGCTCTGATGTTCAGTCACATAACACTCTCTGTGTGAAAATGAATAGGAGCTTTCCTTACATTCTCAGAGGCATTCAAAAATACTTTTGAGGGGCAATTTATCATCCATGATGTAAACCGCCTCCATTATAATGTGCTGCAGAAAACCCTAACAATAAATCATGTGCGGTATGTATTTATTATTGACCAGGCTGCAATGCAACAACTGCTAACATTCATAAGACTGGAGCTCCCGCTGCACATGTGTGGTCCTTAAATTCCATCATGTAGTGTACAGAATGTGCCTGCAGCTGCTTCACAGCTCTGACAACAGGAATCTGACAACAGTAACACAGTAATGCCGCAATGATAGAACGATTATACTGTCAAGTAGTGACACACGCAGACATATGTTAAAGGGTGTTTGCATTTATTTGTGTATGTCAGTGGATCAGGACAGATATGGAGAATATCAGTGTTGTGGTCTGCTGTTAATGGCAGTTTAACCACAGTTTGATCAGTGATGGATGGATCAAATCTTCTTGTTTACATATTATTTGCATATGACCTTGACTCTGCATGTGTTGAACAACACGTGGCCTCGTTAAAGAAAGCTTGCGCCCAAATCCCAACGGGAGTGTTTCAGAAGGGTTTTGCCTGCCAGACTTTAACATGCTCAGATTTGGTCATTTTGGTTTATGAGCTTCTAAACATGTAAATATGTTAAATAGTTCATTTGTTTCCCTTCTGGCTGTTTTATTATTATTATTATTATTTTATTATTATTCTGTATGCTGTTTCTGTGTCTGACTTCCTTGAGCTCCTCTGTGCAGATTGACGCACGATGCTCACGGTGTGTAGCAAAAATAGAACAGCCCTGTATTCCCCGTGGAGCTGAGCAGAGGCCTGCCTCTGGGATGCTTCTGAACTGGCCTGTAGCCGTTCTGGTGGGGTTTGAAACATTGACTAGAACGGCCACAGCACACATGGAACTCCCTGTGTTCATCTTGCATCCATACCATACGTATTTGGCTGCTGGCAGGATAACCCTGAAACTTCACCAGACACGGCTCTGTCACGTCGCGGCTGCAATGCCTCCACACGACTTCAAACCCCACCAGGAGCATTTAGCCTGCCAGATTTGCTCAGATTTGGTCATTTTCCTGGTTTATGTGCTTCTAAATATGCTTCTACGTGTATAAATATGCTACATAGTTAATTAGTTTCGCTTTTGTCTGTTTTTTTACAACCGGCAGTTTGCATGGGGTATTTTATTTTGAAAATCCACCAGATTCTCTTTGCTTTTACTGTGTCTGGCTTCTGTCCGCCCGCTTCTAAGATGCTTCTGAACCGGACCGTGGCAGAGCAGGTGGGGTTTGATACACGGCCGTTGAGACTAGAACAGCCGTGTATCACTGCGGCTACCGTGCCCAGTGGAATTTGGGGGTTAAATTGCATCAACATAGCTTGTTGGGCGTAAGGATATTGAGTCCTGAGTCCTGATACTGATTTAATAATCTGCATGTCTTTGGATAATGAGAAAAATCATTCTCATGGACACGTTTTCATATCTCAGAGAGACAGCCCTGAAATACTCGGTTTGGTCAAGAGGTAGATGAAGATATTTTTCCTTGTTATTATGATGGCTCCTCACTGTAACAGAAAAAGAACTGTTGAATAGGGATGAGGGAGCTGTTTTTCTCACAGAAAACAGCAGCACAAAATGCTCAACTGGGACAAAACCAGCAGCCCCCGAGGGGAATGTCGTCTGTGTTTAGACCCTGAATAAATTCTGCAGCAACGTGAGCATAAATTCAGCCCATGAGTCTGCTTCCCTCGTTTGGCTGTCGTGCACCAGGCTGCATTTTAAACAGTAAAAGTAATAAAGGCAATTTAATTCAGAAAAAAGAAAACAGCCAGAGGAATATCCACGAGCGATCAGTTTACTCCATCGTCTTCGCACAATGCTTTCAACCAATCAGCCGAGCATGTAGGCCTACAGCATAAATACTGAATGTAATTATGTTCTCGTGGAGGGTTAGTGGTTCTCACTGAACTCAGCTGATGAGACTTGGAGAGATGTTCCACCTCACCACACTTCCATTCAGACATTTAAGGTGAGCTGCAACCTTGTGTGTAGCAGTGTGTGCAAATGTGTGACATCCCTTCCACTATAGGTATACTGATCAAGCTGAGAAGGCCACTGGCTGACAGTGGCGTCCCGAATTGTTCGGTTGTTCCCCCCTCGACAATGACAGTAAAAAAATTGTAGTCCATTCATGTCTACAGTCTGTTGTGCCTGGAACACAATTTAAACTGTTGTTCAACATATGCTGATCAATATTTCTTGATTTCTACTGCAAATAATCATATAATAATTAACGGCAGATCCTCTTCGTAAGTGACCCCACATAAAATCGAAGTTTAAAAATGACAATTCAACAAGGGTTGGTTGCTGGGAGCTTGGACTGGAGCTGGTGAGCTGGGTGGCAGTGGTAGCCAGGGAAAGGTCAGCGCTCTCACAGCAGCTATTTCAGTGTAATGGGACATTTTGTGAAAGGTCAGCGCTCCAAATTAGATTGAGAAAATGTAAACCATTGCTCATTTTTAGACTTGTTTTGTTTTCAGTTTTGTGTTGCAGATGTCAGAGGTTCAGCTCTTGCATGACCTTAGTGTGTGTGTGTGTGTGTGTGTGTGTGTGTGTGTGTGTGTGTGTGTGTGTGTGTCGTGTACTCACGGCTTCAGTGTGGACGGGGTGCACGGCGAAGAGCAGTGCCGTGACGAAGGCTAGGCGCGAGTCTTCGAATGAGCAGCGCTCGCACGTGTGCATGAGCAGGCAGGTTACGGCGCAGTGCAGGCACACGTTGACGATGTGGAAGTAGAGAGGCGTCATGCCGCCGAGCAGGATGTTCAACCTGACAGACAGACACACACACAGACAGACAGACAGGTTTGTGTTATATCAGCTGTGTGAAAGATATCTGACAGGATTAATCCCCAAACAAAAAGGACACAAACAGTGTATTTCATTTTCCCGTGACCTCTAATCAAGTGAATCTAAAACAATCACTCTGCCGCACACCGCAGCGGATTTACTCAGAATCTCTAAAGTCAATTACCTTTATATTTCCTGGATTAAGTGATTGTTTTATAATCCTGAACAGAATCTCAATCCATTTTCTGCGGTGCCATGAATTTCAAATGAAAACAGCATGACTGCTCAGAGACAGAATGTCGCATTCCCGACGCCAAATCACACCCTGCTCACAGGATCTTCCAGCAGCTAATCCCTCTGTGAGGAATAACAGTGAGATATGCAATTTTCGCATAGTTTATCATAATTGGCATTACACTGTGACAATTCCCTCTTCACCCACCAGAATATAAACAACCTGAGAACAGCAAACCCAGAAAGACTGAAGCCGAAGAGTGGTTCAGGCTCTATGATTTCAGATTTGATGTTTTATAACCTCCACCTGGGGTGGGAAAGATTGAACTGTGATTTTGAGGATTCTGATTATTGTGAAGTCCACACAAAAATGTCTTCTTGTTACTTGACCTTGATGTCAACTCTTCTTTGTGCAGAGTTTGTATTCATATTCCACCATGTGTTGCAGGAGGAAAGTTTCTCTGTGCTCATATTAAATCTGTTTAACACATGAGCGTGTCTGCACCATTTATGACATCACAACTACAGTAGTTTGGATGTCATTGTCCAGTACATAACATACGCATAAATACATAAATCCACAAAGAGAAATGGATACAGAGGAGGGGGTTAGTTCATTCTTACCCTAAAACCCACCCAGGCGTGTCTCTGCCTGGCTGTTTTGGTCCGTCCTTCAACTTCAAACCCCACCGGGAGCGGACGGATTGTTTAGCCCACCAGGCTTCGTTAACTCAGATTTGGTTTAGTTGCTTCTAGACATGTAAATCTGCTACGTAGGATTTTTTTTTTTACGAACGGCAGTTTGCACGGGGTGTGACTAGAATGGTCACATATAGCTCCGGAGGGAGCAGCGCACATGAAACGCAGCACAACCATGTCCGGTGGAATTTGGGGGTTATGTAAGCTGCTCAGTGTCACGTGAAGTCTAAAAAAGTTAGATTTCCGGACACAAGATTACCCAGATCTTCTGCATATGCTTCCACATTCTATGGCCCTTTAGACTAAAGCCATGTGCCAGTCGAGCAGCTAACTTCCTGTTTAGCCGTCCGCTAACTTGAATGGGGATGAAATGATTTAATCATGCTGCTCTTCTAGACTTCCCAAATGTTATCTTCTTTTTAAATTCTTGTTTGTCATTTCGTTGGGGTTACTATGCTTAAAGTTAAGTATTCACCATTTTTCAGCCGCTTCTTTCACAATGTAAACTGATGAGAACAAGAAAAGTCTTTTTGGGCCCTGTACATCACATGATGGATGCCATTGCTGTCATTACAAAGTTGGCCACTATGTCAGAATGGTTTCACTGCTTCACTGTGAGCAGGATTCATCTTCTGGAAAGGATGAACATCTCTCTCTCTCCTTTATCAAGCCATATGATAGTGTACTGCTACCTGACCAGAACACAGTGGGCCCAGGTTATCAGGTTCAGATAGTTTTGTTTGGTAACGTTTCAGATTTGGGTAGGTTTGGGCTTGGTTATTTTCAAATGTGTTTCATTAAGATATTTCTGACGTGTTGCATTTGGTAGGACCAGTGAGGTTCTGTCAGGTCAGATCTTAAAGAGGTTTGGGTCTTAGTTTAAATTCTGTGCAGAACTAAGTAAAGCCCTTAACCCCACAGACCCGTTGGTGAGCCAGTCATTACCAACTCTACAGAGCAGACAGTACTAGACTCGACTAGACTAGTGGAGATCCCAAAGGTTCCAAAGACACAAATATGTCTGGATTTCTTTAAAAAAAAATGTGCACAAGATAGCAAGTATTTCCATTTTTCCAGCAGCCATCGAAACATAAAGTCTGTGTTTTAATATTTAACACTGTCAGGCTTCAGAGAACAGTTAGATAATTTTCCTCGTTATACTACTGAAGAGGAAAATGGGTAAAAACGTTGTCTTTATATGTGAAGTCTACCTCTAAGGCAAGACAATACCAAACAGAGAGAGCTGAACAGAACATGCCTTCACATCTGAACTCCTTATCTCTGACTGTAATTAGTTCTAATGGGGTCCTCTGTGAGCCTTCATCCAGTCCATTAAGTGATGAAGGAGACTCTGGCCTCCACTGTCCCTCTTTTATTCACAATTCAATGAGGACAACTGATAAAACCTGCTTGAGCTTGCAGAGACAGCCTTTACCCTCTCCATTATCCCACCCTGACCTCAGCTGATGCTGATCTGCCCTCAAAGCTTGATGCTGCGATAAGTGTGGAACAAGTGAAGGGCTGTGAGATGAATTTTCCCTGAAGGCCCGGCCAGGGTCCTGACCCATCCGCCGAGCGGAGGCTTCAGAGGAATTTTAATTTCTCATTTGAGGCGTTCTGCTGATGTGCTTATCCACAGAGACTTACAATGAAGGGAGCGGGTCGGGGTTCAGTGTCCTGCTCAAGGACATTTTGACAAGAAGTCTGGCTGCTGATGGACATATATACTGGCTGCTGGAGGAATCTAATGTGTGACCTTTGTGTGATGGGCTGCCTGTATAACCACCACTATCAAACATGAATAACAATGAGCCTGGGCCTGCATGATGATATATAAATATATGATATCATGGGGATTATCCTGGATCATTTCTGAACTGATTTATTTCATTCTATTTAAGCTCCATTGTCTCGACATCTGATTTTACTGCTAGGCTGTAACTTTTGAAGGACAAAACACATTCCTCTGCAATAAAATGCACTCAGTTCAGTTCAGCACAGCTACAACCTTACTCAAAGAAGCTTTTTTTTTTTGCAATGCTCACAAAATAGAGACAAAACTAGCTGAACTTGAGGTCCACTTACTAAATTCCTCCACAAACTACCATTTGCAAGGTCCAGAATTAACATTCACATTAGCCAGTAAATTCTCCTGGTAGTAGATCGCTATGCTCTTAGCTACAATAGATAACGCTTTCCTGTGCTTACTTTAGTCAATTTAGACTTATTTACGTTTGGACTATGAACTAGCTCACCAACAGACCACAGTATGTGTGGCTTCATGACAGTGTCTGATGTGGTGATTTGCGGTACGGGGCTCCACAGGGTACGGTGCTCTCTACTTATCTTTTCACCCTGTATATATCTGACTTCAGACACAACACCGATAGCTGTCATCTACAAGTTCTCTGATGATAGCAGGAGTACAGGGGGGTCATCACACATCAACGCCAGCAAGACAGAGGAGATGGTGATCGGCTTCCAGAGGAGGACGCCACAGACCACACCAGTGAACATCCAGGGATTAGATATCGAGATGGTGGGAGCATTCAAATATCTGGATGTTCACCTCAACAATGAACTGGACTGGTCGGACAACACAGACGTCAAAGTTGCCTCGACTTACTGAGGAGAATGAGGTCCTTTGGAGTGTGCAGGTCTGTGGTGGCATCTGCAGACACATACAGTACTTACATCAAGGGGCAACAGACAACACAAGTCTTCTGTGGGTTAAGTAGTTAGATTTCCTAGTTCTGGATGCAAGATAGGGAAGATTATTTAAGGGCTGTTGCAACAACCACAATGATTGATGAAACCATGGCCACAACCACATGTGATGTCACTTCAGGTCATGTTATGTTTGGTCTTTTAACACAAAGACGGCTGGCATTGGGTACCACCCTGTACTTATAACATGACAGCAATGCTGACAGTGCAAGTTAGCAGCTCTGACAACACTCCCACTGACATTTAAGGATGCATGTCCTACAAGCAGAGTCACAGCTGTCGATATGTTCACCACTGTTTGGAAAGTACGCTTTACTTATTACTGTGCTTGTCCTGAACATGCAGGGACAGATACCTCATTGTCTTAAGTCATCCATCTCATCCAAAACTGTCATTGGCTCCATGACAGCTCGGCTGAGCCAGCGACAGCATGGAGGAAAACATGACACAGTGATGGGAAGTAAGACAAAGATGACTTGATTGGTATTTGGGGAAACAATTCTATCCAGTCAACATCCCACGGCAACAGAAACATATTTGAGAAGGCCGCAGTAGATGTGACAGCTTGTGTCAGATTATTTTCAACATTTCTGTCAGTCCACATTGGCTTCTGGTGGGAGTTTTATCCTTAAGCAGAGGACAAAATAAAAGCAGTGGAAGAATCAGTCAGAGAAGTCAAAATTCTAAATTCAGTGGTAACTGTAACAAGTCAAGGAAATGTCATGAACAAGCACAACACAATGTCAGGCAGCACAGCTTCTAGTCAAGCGCTATAATTAAAAATTAACACATCATTGGGGTGTCGATTAGCTCAGTTGGTAGAGCATCCGCCCCATGTACGAAGCCTTGCCGCAGTGGCCCAGGGTTCCTTTGCTGCATGTCATTCCCCATCTCTCTCTCCCCACATTCCTGTCACTCTTCAGCTGTCTCTATCAAAAATAAAGCTTAAAAAAGCCAAAAAAATGTACACATTATTAAAATGGACCCAACTTGAAAATGACATCAGAGCACTCAGTGTCATATAGTCCCATGCTTTCATATTGTGAAGGCACAACAGTAAGCAGTTCTGCAAATTTAGTTCAACATTTCATCTGTTGGACTGACAAAGCAAGGAATGAGCTGGAATCTACCAATTACTTTGTTACAACAACAGCATGGGTGATTGAGGAGAATCTAAATTTTATGACACAAATCTCCACAGGTGACCCCACAGGTTTTACGTACTCTGAAGAACCCTCAGGGGTCGGCAAATAAGTTTGGACCCGGGCCAATTTTTTTTCTGACAATTCCATCGCGGGCCATGACCATGCTTTCCTACTGGAAAAAAAAAGGTTTTCTATTTTTTCTATGATATTAAAAATAAACGTTATTTAACTTTAAAAATGCATTTAATTTAATTTTAATTAAAACATTAATTTGCTTCTATGTGCTGTAATTACGCCCACTGCTGCATCTCCTGGCGTCTGTCATGAAACAGGCAACCTGCCCTAGCAACCTGCCGTAACTAATGTATACTGTACAGCAGCGCAGATCTGTTTCCCCATGCCACTGATGTGCATTCACATTTTTTAATTAGGCTATTTGAATTTTGAGCCGACCTTGTTTGGTTTTTTATTTAATGAAACATATTTGTTCACATTGTCCGTTGCAAGAGGGACACAGGACACTTTTATTTTCCACAGGTTACAGCGCGCGCGTATAATTAGCGTTCAACCTGTGCGTCAAGTAAAGAGGCTGCAAGGATGTTCTGGCTGCTGTTTTGTCACGTTACTTATCAGCTACTTCTCAATAAATGTTGTGAAACCTGTGGAATTGTTGTATTTTTGACAGAAAACATGAGGTTTAAAAGATATATTAAAAAAATATATATATTTTAAAATAAATCAACATCATCTAGCGGGCCAGATATAATTGATGGCGGGCCAGTTTTGGCCCACGGGCCGCTAATTGCCGACCCCTGCTCTAAAAGAACAATGGTCAACCTCTCTGCATCAAATTGTGGAGGGAAATAGGCGAAGTGTTAATAATTTATTTATGCTTTTTTGAGAAAGGTCATGGCCCCATTAATATTAAAATGATTTATTTTTTTCACAGCATGAATGTCAAGAGCAATGTTCTTAGACGCAATATTGTTTTTTCCCCCTCCGTAGCTGTCACTATATTATTCACACCGCAGAGAATAATTTGTATGGAAGCATCTGCATTTGTTATGATTCTCTGCTCGTTTGTTCAGATTTGTTACCCATCTGTAGCTAGTAACACCACTTCATCTGTGAAAAAGAGCGGGGAGCATGAATATGCATCTTAGATTTTAGGGCTCATTATATATTACTTGATGTGCACAATGCCTCTGACACAATGGTGCTTAAAATGCACCTCCAATCCTGAGGCATGATACTCTTCGAGGAAATTAGTGGTTTGTTGCTGAAGGAGATCAAGTATGATGGGGTCATGTTCAGGAAGGAGGGTAAAATGGAATGCAAGGTTGAAAGGTGGATTGGTGCTGCATCAGCAATAATATCCAAAAGAATGACACTGCGGATACAAGCAATCAAAACTAATTTCCTTCAAGTGGTGGATGTGCTCACCCATGGAGTAGAACCATTGTTCCTTTGCAACAAAAGGAGCCAGTTAAGGTAGGTGCATGGAGATGGGGAAAAAGTCTTGAATGGTAAAAACAAGTACTATGTTGCAAGGCCAATGTGTTTGGGTTTGTGGCCTTCATCTTGGTATACCTCAAAAAGAGCTGGAGGACAGGTTGGGGAGAAGGCTACCTTACACAATGCAGGCCACAACACATAAATGGATGGATAGAGTGCAAGTGGACAGCATCACTAAAGGGAAAAGTCAGGGAGCGGACCTGATTATGGGAGATCATTCTCTGAAGTTCTGAAGAATATCCACAGCAAAGTTCAAGGTAATCTCATCAGTAGCTGTTGAAGTATCTCTCTCTGCTCTTTGATGAACACCACCTCTCTTCTCTTCTTCTGCCACTAGCAGAGCAAACGTAAAACGATCTGACACCGGCGACATTTTAAACCGAGAATACGCGGTCCACATCCAGAGAGACAGAGACAGTGTCCTCTGTGACTGTCGGGCTGGAGAGGTGAAGGAGAGATAATTGCTACGTCTCTCTGCTGGTTAGTGACCATGCAGCGGCGTGATGACTTCCTGTCCTTTACTCTCATATGTTCTCCTATGCGGGAGACTGGGCCACGACCCAAGAAGGTTGTGAGAATACTAAAAATAAATTGTTAATTATTCTGGAGAGTGTTGCATCAGCAGTTAGCAGCTATGGTAATTTGCCTTGCCAAATCTCTGCAATATAAAATAGGTTGAATGAAACACTGCAGGCAACTCTGTGAAATGAAGAATAGCAGATCATTAAATGGTTGTCAAAGTGGCATCATGTCTGGATCCTTGAGTTTCAGGAAATAACTTTTTTTATTTTGAAAAAGATAAACAGAAATTGGGAAATGAAGCGCTCATATCGCCTTAGTCAGCTTCTCTTGGACTCCAGCAGTGTCATCTATCACTTTCTAAGCCTTCTTTGTCATTTCTTATTTTTCACTTTTATCAGCTGTGACTGTGTCCTCCTCCTCCGCCTCTGCCACCTCCTCCTCCTCATTTACTAGAAGAGCATCCGTCACCACTTCTTCTTTCCCCGTCTTGTGTCATCTGTCCTCGTGTTTCTATTTTAATCGCGTGGCCTCTTACTCTCTCCCCTCTCCTTTCTCTCTCTCTCTTTCCCTATCTTGCTTGTTTTCTCACCACAATCACTGCTCAGTTCGTTGTGCACATCAGGCCTCGGCTATAAAAAAAGTGCCTTGAGGCTGCGTTGTGTGTATTTACTCATTCTGTGTGTGTCCTTCACCTTGATGGGAAAAAAAAGCCCTGCAGTGTTCACCGGCACAGAAAAGGCAACGCAGGACTGACTGCACATTCCCCATAGGTCCACCACGGGCTTGAGGGCGGGGGTGTGTTCTTACCCACGTGTAAAGTAGGAAAATACACATTATAGTGACCCCCTGGCCACAGGTGTGAGGGGGGGCATCCATCTGTTCCTGTGCATGCATAAAAATCCTCAGATGATTTAGGTAACAGCTCATGGTGTGTTTCATGCACGATGCATGTGATAGCAGTGATAACAGCCGGCTTATTTGACTGGAAAAAGCTCAAACATCCCGACAGTCTGGAATGTCACAACCTGGGTGCGTCTCAACAGTACCTCCAGCTACAACGCTCGGCTGATTTTCACACGTTCTGTTCAACCGATACAACATTCCTGCTATCTTTGCGTTCTGTGCACATTCATATCAGAGATGTTCACAGCCTGAGGCACGCCTCCCCAGGGAGAGACACAAGGCAGAGGTGCAGGCCGATGTTCTGAAAACAGCTAGTAGGTAGGTTAGTTCTTGTAGTCTGTCGGACTGATTTGGGTCTTATCAACACAGTAAGCAGTAGGAAACGCAGCAGCGGCTGTGATGTAAAGTTCATGCCATGTTCATAATGAGCTCTCATGGAGACGTTAGCATCAGTTTGTGCCATCCCAGGCCAATTTGCATCTAATTACATCTTTCTATTAAATTTGTATACAGTTGTGCTGCCTCTAAAATTTACCTTATACAAAGACATCCACCCAGTTGTGCACCGAGCCTCTCTCAGCAGGGCGTGGGTACTGAGACCTGCTATTAAACACTCAAAAGTTTGGTTACACTTCACTCAGCCAGTGCAGACGATGCATGACAGTGTGAAGGCGCAGGAGTAATCTCTCTAAACATTTAGCTAGAGTGCATCACATACAGGTGGAGACATGTACCGTTTTCAACTGCTCCTAGTTCATCTCTTGTCCCATTCACCTGAGGTCTGTTATGCTAGCAGGTGAGAGTTAAATAATATATATATATATATATATATATATATATATATATATATATATAGGTTCATAATTAAGTCACCATTAAACAGCTGATTGTTTGCATTCATAAAGAAAAATTCAGTTTCAGAGTGCTCAAAGCCTCCTCTGGTCACGTCAGATTGTTAGCCAACAGGCTATCGATAACATTTAAGCAGTGTAGTTACTAAATAACCAGCTGATGCACGATGGGCATATGAATGCATTATTATTATGCACTGTTAAAGTTCCAGATCAATCAGCAGTATCGGTAAAAGTAGTAGTACTAAAAATCCCTGCTCTCAGCTGTAGGTCTACACGCTCCAGTCTGTGATACTGAGCCAAAAATCTTCACCTCTGCTGGGCAATAATCATCCATCATGCAGAAACAGCTGCAGTGCATAGAAAACTCCTGTGCTGTGATTTTAGAGCCTCGCTATGAATGTGACAGATGCAAAACATCCCACATGAACACTTATCCGTCTCCAGTTATGGCCTTATCAATCATTTTCCCATATATATTTAGTTTTCCATTCACCGCATGCTATCTGTTAATACTTCTAATCATGCACAGTCTTGATAGCATTCGGAGTTAAATGTTGGTGAGTTTCTCCAGAGAAAAATGAGCAGACAGTCACTGTGATCTGAATTACCCTTTAACCGTCACTTCCCCGCGGAGCAGCGGTGTGCGTGCCTTTTCTTAGCTACACCTCTCTCCACATGCTTACAGCTGCAGCAGCTGAAGGTAAAGAAGTGGAGCTAGCTATGCATTCAATCACACGACAGGCTAATGAAGATGGTGAGGTGGAAGGGGTTGTATCTCACCCCGAGTGAGCAATAAGGCAACACCTGTCACTCCTGAAGGATCACCCTCTCCTCCATCGTCTCTGGACATTACCCTGGTTCTGCTGTCTCCGGCACACACTCTTCATTAGGCTCTGTGTAGGCTCTGTGTGCGTGTGTGTGTGTGTGTGTGTGTGCAGATGCTGCTGCTTCACTGTCCTCTCTCCGGAGAAGCATTAAGGCACAAATATTTTCTTCAACAACTGTAATACCGGGGGCAGCAGCTGCTTGAGAGGTTGTAAAGCTGTTGGGTAATTAGACTGAGCATCATCAAACAATGAAAGCATCCTACTGCCTGACCACACACACACACTCACAGCCAAGGACTCTCAGTTATCTTAAGTGCAGAGTGTGCTGATGGAGCGCCGCCTGGGGACACATCATGTCTGTCACCAGACCGACCAATCACATATCACAACACTAAATTCCTCGAAATGTAGGAAAACTAGAACCAGAGTGAGAAGAGCTGATGGTTCCGGGTGTACTTTTCTTGATATTAAAGTTGCACTTTTTGGGAATGAGCCTGCCTCTATGCAAAGGTAACAAAATGTGCCATACAAGGACCAAGTATAATGCTCATGTGGTGTTATAGCAGGTTACACACCAGACTATCTATTACTTTTGCTAACTTGTTAACAAACGACAGCCTATCTACACATCAAACAATAGAATTTATTAGTGTAATGTTTCTGTTTTTCTGTTCTGAGATTTCTCCACATACCACGAGAGAAGTCGTGTACCACCGGTGGTACGAGTACCACAGGTCGAGAACCAGTGTTATACAGAAAATGATCGGTGGCCAGCTTTAAAACGTTACTCAACAGCATACAATACTTCTAATTTTATTTAGTAATTTTGAGTTTGTTAAAACGTTAAATGCTGAATTCAACTGTATTTATTTATTTATTATCAAACCCTCTCCTGCATTTCAGTGATAATGTGCACAAATGATTCACTCAGTAGGAAGTCTAAACGAACAGAACAAAACATTTCAGCACTGTAAAAAAAAAAACAGACTGAACTCAAACCCCCCTCTGACGCCAGCAGAGTCACCGCCGTTGGTCATGTGACCCTGGATGTCCTCATTCAGGCTGTGTCTAATCATGATTTTCATTATTGATTAATCTGCCTTCAGTTTGCTTGATTGACCTGAACAGTCCAAAAACATAAAAACGTTCAATAAAGAAACCTGAGAATGTTTGTTGTTGTTGTTGCTTCAGAACTGACTGAAAGGATTCATGGACTGCAGCTGCAGCTGTAGTTTGGTCAGTGGTTCAGTTTTATTCTTTTAACTGCAGGATAACAGATAGTAAACATGTTTTGTACCTGAGCACCACATCAGTGTATATTTTCCACCACACACTGTCCTTTTCTAACAGTGTCTTGTACATGCTGTATGTAGCAGCCTGTGGTCAGAGCTCTAGTCTGTGTCAGCAGTCCAGTGTTTTTTTAACCTTTCCTGCTTTCTCTTTGCTGCTGCTGCGTTCACTGTCCGCTCAGAGCTTCAATCTGTGAGCAGATTATCACCGTCAGGGCTGTTTGCTTCACTGAGGACGTCGCTCCAGCAGTCTGTCACTTCTCATTCACCTGTCTATCTGGTTGAATGAAGGCAGCAAGGTCACAGACACTCGGTTTCAAACCTCCGTTGTCAGCCAACATTCTCCCTGCTGCAATACAATGAATCCCTATCAAGCTACATGGCTGCTCACCTGTGGCTCAGACTGACCTCTGACCTCTGTGTGATGGCAGGACAGATAATTAAATGCCGCTTACACATTTGCTTAACATATTCTAAGGCATAATAACAGGAGGTGTACATAATGAAGCTGGCATAAACAGGTTGTGATGAAAAAGAGATGTAGTCCAGCAGGAAATACTACTGTTAATTAATTAAAATTAATCAAAGAAATTACAGAGAAAAGATTTTAAATAAAATAGCCAGCGTTGCTAATTTCATGTTTTAAAGTTTACGTTAAGAGGCCTCAGCGACACACAGCAGATAAAAGCACCACAAAGCGCCGTGAAATGTCAAATCACAAGCAAGCCGAGCCTGACTGTTCACACCAGAGGCTGATTTATGTACACCTGTCAACAAGTGATTCTGCTCTTTTCTTTTTTTTAAGATTTACTTTTTTTTTCCAATTTGAGGAGCTGAAGATTGACAGGAAGGTGGTAGGGATGAGGTGCAGCAAAGGAAGCTGGGTCTCTGCAGTAAGGCCTGAGCCTCCGTACACGGGGCGTACGCTGTACGAGGTGAGGTAGCAGGGCTCTTTTCTAATCACACGTACAGCTGATCTTTGTAATATCCTCATGAATTATGCTGAAACTATCACTGCAGGTCACGAGCCGGCAGCGGCGGAGCTCTGCTGATTAACATGTGCACTGGAATGAAGCGGTAACACACCTGTGTGTGCCCGGTGTGTGTGTGCCCAGTGTGTGTGTGCCCGGTGTGTGTGAGTGTGAGTCCGCAGCTCTGTGAGGCTGTACTTCACTTCGAGCTGAATGCAAAGTCAGCACGCTAACATGCTCACAATGATAATGCTAACATGGTGACGTTTAGCAGGCGTGATGTTTACACTGTTCACCACCACAGTTTAGTATATTAGCATGCAATGCTAATATTTGCTGATTAGCACTAAACACACAAGCACTGCTGAAGATGATGGGCATGTCAGTAGTTGTACAGATATCTGGCCACAAACTGTTGGACACATTCAAATTAGATAAAGAGTTTATTACGTAGGGTTGAGTGTGTACATCAGCATACTTGTATTCAAAGAATCACACACTCCTTCAAACAGCTTCTCTGAATGATTCCCCTCTGACCTCTTCTGCACACACACTGATCCCTGCGTGCCTCAGTGTCATGGGATCTATATATCATTTCCATATGCAAGCTAAGATACAGCTGATGTTTACGACCTTGAGCTGGATGCAATCATCAAACATGATATGAGCCCACATATAACAGCCCACTCCCTCGTGTGTGCAGCATTTACTGTACGTCTAACCAGAATCCAAACAAAGCGTGCAGCGTGATGACTTTCTGCAGAAGCAGGATGTGATTCTGCTGAACAACAATCAGAGGGAAGTTTGGCCCTCGGCGCCTCGTGCCTGGATCACAATGTATTGTCAACAGCAGCGCTGACTCCATCAATCAGCTCCACCGAGGCCAGTGCTCATTTAACAAAAGAGGCCAAAGGTGTCGCATGTTACACAGAGTATAAACATAAGACTTCATGTGAGAACATATCAGGATCAACACGTCAGCCACACAAACTCCAGTACAGAGCTGCCAAAGACATGTTTGAGGATGTTTCAGCTTTATGTTTCTGCTGTGAAATGTCCCATTCAGGCCACCGTTTGGAAGAAATAAAAATGATATTAGACACTGTGTAAAACGGAAATAAAAACAAAGTACAATGATCTGAAAATTATTTTTCAACCTACGTTCAGTTGAATACTTGATAATCCGTGTTCACACTGATCAACTTTGTTGTGTTTTGTCTGAATTTGATTCCTGCAACATGTTTGGACAGGATCAACAAAACACTGGGAAACGGTTTGGAAATGTTGTGTAATGCTCAAAAAACACCTGTTTGAAGCTTGCACAGGTGAACAGGTACAGTCATTCATGCACAATTCTTCTTAATGCACAGTTATAAATAAGTTATGGACTTCACCATCTACAATCTATAATATCATTAACAGATTCAGAGAATCAAAGAAATGTCTGCACATAAGAGCTAGGCAAGGCCCAAAACCAGCACTGAACGTACGTGACCTGCACTGCAATAAAAACCAACATGATTGTATGAAGGATATTGCTACATGGGCTCAGGGACACTTCAGAAAACTGTTATCAGTAAACACAGTTCATGCATCTATAAATATAGTTCAGACTCTGCCACGCAAAAAGAAAGACATATCAACAATTTCCAGAAACACTGCACACTTCTCTGGACCCAAGCTCGCCTGAGACTAACTGACTAAAAGAAATAAATCAGACATCCTCGTTCAAAAGGTAGTTCTATTATATCATTGTATTATCTTTATGCATCCACAACAGATTAGAACAACAGGCTAAAACTGCTAAAAATCTGGAGTGGAATCAGGAACTATCTGATCAAAGACTATAAATCTAACCACAAGCTTGTTGTCAGCTTCCAGTACCGGACATGTTCATGTTTGATACACGGCCCTGCTCAGTCTTTACTGTATGTCTTCTGCAGGATCGTGACTCTGTCCATGGTTTATCCCAAAAGTTTTCTTCTTCCTCCACAAAAAGCATCCCAGTTTAATCAGGAGCAGAGTGAACATTGTCTCTTATATTCTGGACTCTCAGATCACAGCATTACACAAGTACTGCATCTTCTATGCTACACAATTAAAAGGAAAAAAAAGACAGCTGACAGACTTGGAGCCACTGATTTTTTTTTTTGGCTCTGTTCCATGCAAACTTTTGCATTAGCAGGCTCGGTTTGGTTCATTTCCTCCTCGTTTAATAGCACTATGTGGGCGGTCCCTCTTCTTCTGCAATCACAGCTACATAACATCATATCAAACACACAACCCCCACACACGCTGGACGCTCGCCTGGTCCCCTCAGACCGACCCAGAGATCCACCCAGCGCCAAAACAGCGCGCAGCAGCAGCAGCAGCAGCAGCAGACCCGCCCTCCCGGAGCTCCGCTGTTTTCCCGGTCGTCGACCGACTGTTTCCACAACTTTTACATCACCTCCCAACATCCACCACTGTCCTCCACCTACTACCTCCACCACAGCTCCACTACCACGGAAGTGAGAGCCCTACAAAACTGCGCAACAAGTTCCACATAAACCCCTTCTGGTGTGAAGTCGCATTAAGTCGGTGTGGTTAGCTCGAGCACTGGGATGTGTTGGGACGCGTTCAGGGTGCAGCTGGTCAGCGGAGATGCTCTCCACGCTCCGGCTTTAAGTATGGAGGGATAGCTGTGATATTCCTATGAGTGTTGTTTACAGCCACCACAGCACACTTGGCGGTATTTTCTGCCTCACATGACGCCTCTATGAGACTCTTTAAGGTGTTTGTTTTCTCATATTCTTCGCTCGTATCCCGCTAAAGTTAACTACGACGCTGCATCAGCTTCTCCCAGAAGGGGACAGCTGTATGACGTCAGCCTTAATTGCACGTTGGGTTTCACGCGCTCGTTAGCCGCCCGGACTGTCACCTGGGGCTCACACCTACAACACTGCTGTCAAACTAGCACCAAGTGTCTGTTGGCGGAGCTCCGGGCGAGTTGGGAAAGCAGGGAGAACTTACTTGAAGGTGAGGATGCACAGCGGTCTGTACGACTTGTGGCTCGTATTGTCCGCCATCCTTTTGCCCCAGAAGTCGTTGCTGAAGATGTTTTTGAGGCTGGAGCCCGGTCGGACGTCCGGGTTGTTGATGATAGCCCACACATCGTCGTGCACCAACTCCCCGCGGAGAGAGTTGCTGTAACACAGGGCGCACAAGGCGGCCAGTACCGCGTAGCGACCCGCAGCCCACACCGCCTCCGGACGGATGGTCACCCGCGGCTGCTGGCGGCTTTTCTTTTCCCGTCCCGGTGCTGTCATGTCGGGCCTGGCTTTTCCCGCGGCTCCGCTGGACTGAGGATGAAGCTGTGGGTACCGGAGGATACGTCCATTCCGCCTGGCAGGTAGCGGCTGTGTGTGCTGTGGACTGCGGGGACGGTGTGCATGTGTTGTGCTGCTTTCAGGTGCAGTTGGGAAACGTCGGAGCCCTATAAAGAAAAAAGAAATTGGATTTTAAAAGGTCTGGTGAGTAAGACTTGGGGAGCTCTGTTTACGGAATATGGCAGGAATTTAACACAATGTGCAACGATGTTTTCATTAGTGTAGAATCACCTGAAAATAAGAATGTAATGTTTTTGTTACCTTAGAATGAACATTTTATGTCTCCAGATGCAGCAGGTCCTCTTCCATGAAGTGTGCCATATTGAACCGTATGATTCTAGTCCAGGAGGGATATTTTGCATTTTTTGTATTTCACGGCCACCCTAACTTTTCCTTCACATTTGGTGGGTGAGTGGTGAGATTGTAATCCACAACTACACTGCCACTATATCTTACACACTGGACCTTTAATTCTGTAGTGTGTTTTATTTAAGAATTGACTTTAATTATTGAACGTTTTATCAACTTATTTTCTATTTGTGGTTTAACATAGCCTTTTCTTTTCTTTGTCTTAAAGTACAAATTCACACCCCTGAAAGTTCATGCTTGACCTCTTTGAAAGTTAGTTGTCTGACAACTAATAAAATCATAATTCAGTGTCTACTTGATTTGTCAGCGTTCATAAGAAGAAAACATAATGCATGACATGAAATGAGACAAATAAGCTCCCACATTAACTTTTATTTATTTATTTATTAGAGTATCAATCAATAGATTTTTATAATAGCATTGACATATTGACATAAACACAACCTTGTCATTACATACATTACTTTCCATACAGTAAGAATAAACTGGGCCAAAAAGATTCTTCTGAAGAAAGAAAGAAATTAAGTCTGGATACTTCCCACTTATGAGCTCACATTTAAATCAAACTGAGTAAGTGTGACTTACACTGTGTGGACATAATGAAATGAAGGGAGGGTTGAATGTTTGTAGCAGGTTATAATGTAAGAATGAAAAATGATTAAGGATGAATATTTGACAAAACCATGGTGGAGACACAAGTCTTGAATATACGAGCTTTTGTGAAGTACCAGAACGCTACATCAGCTCCAAGAACCCGCCTGCGGACGCATGCGCAGGAGGACGCTGCCTCTCTTGGTCGACTCAGAAACATCAGCTGCAGAAAATCAATGCTGCACGGTGGAAGCTGAGGAGCGCGTGATGGGGATGGCACAGAGTTGATTTTTTTCCTCCGAACCCCGACTCATCACAAAGTAACGAGTCCGAAAAGAGGAGGAGACCGTGAAGGAGACACGTTGCTGGTGCTCCTGCTGGAAAGCCGCATGTAGACTAAACATCATGAACAAGGTCATACATGAATGTAAAGCTGCACATGGACCATCTTTGAGCTTAAAGCCCCCTTTCAGACATGTTTTGAGACACAAAAACACGTTTTAAAGGAAAAGTGTAATAAACTTCTTACAAATTCTTAACAGCATGTCATTTCCTTCTCCCCGAAAAATCCATAATATCTATGCAAGATGTTCATATTTATATGTTTAACTGCTGAACACAAGACGTCTCCTACCTGGTTGAAAAGTCAGTTCTCAGTGTGTGTGACCTGGAACGTTCCACATCACACTTGTGGAAGTTACAAACTGGATCATGATTGGCTACAACAAGCAGAAAACTGTCTTCCAGTGTTAAACTCCACACAGACATCATCCTGCTGGAGCCGAAACGGATGGCCCCCATTGAAATGAATGGAAAACCCTTCGTTTTCACCAGAGCGTTGGATCCTGTCTGAATGCAGCCTAACAATGTGATGACGTGCTGTACTGAACTTATACCTGATTCTTTAGGGTTTTTTCATTTATCATTTAATTTTTTTTTTTTTATCAGTGGCTGATTATTTCAGTCAGAATTTGGTCAGTAACATGCTGCTTATCTCTGTAAACAGACATCTGCATTTTAATGCAGAAGCTGTCAGCAAGGGACCAAGACTTTGGCACTGGAAGCATTCTGATTTCTGTTTGTAGTTTGAGCAGTATCAACCAATCATGTTTGAGCAGGTTTTGGTTGCAACACTGTGTGGAGAGCAAAAAGGCGGTATGCATTAGCTGAAATGAAATTTTCTTAGGAACCGTGTTTGTTTGAAGTTCACAAAGCAAAAGAAAGTGAGGTTTGAGAGAGAGAGGCCAAGAGGAAGAGTGGGGGTGAGAGGCAGAGCCTGAGGGCAGACAGCACAGAGTCAGTCAACAACATGCTGAACATCTGGTGTATCCCCTCACGGCCTGACCAACTCATCGCGATTCCTGTTGCGTGGTGGCCAGCTGGTCACTGAGCGCTCGGCCTCCTGCTCTGAAACAGAGCTCATTCCGGTCTGAGCCACCACAGCACAGTGCAACAGCTGCTCACGCTGCAAACGCATCAAGCCTCTCTCCTACAGCCGACTGAGAGATGAAAGCGAGGCCAGTGAGTGTTAACACAGCTCTGTGATGTGTAAAGGCTCGCTTGGAGTGAAGACTTCACAGAAAGTGATCACCATCTCTGACAACACTTTGACTTCTTTTAGTTTCAGCACTCCCATCAGCCCCTTTGTTCCAGCATTAGCCTCTGGACTGAGACATCTCCACTGTTTCTGGCAGGTCTGACTTTCTGACTTAAAAACTCATGCTCTTCTACAAAAGCACTGACAGATGATGGATTGTGTTGTAAGGATGACAGAACCGATGGCACTTTTGTGAAAACACTGTGACGAACACGGGGATCTCGTTTCCACAGATGACGAATATCACTTGTTTTAGAACATTTGTTTATACCGGAAAGACGGATGAGGCATGGAGGCATTTCTGAAGGAAATTCACTTCTCTGTTGACATTTCACTTGTCATAGTCGCGGTGGTTGGTGTGTGTGTGTGTAGCTCAGAGTGACTGGTCGTAGCAGTCAGGTCAGCAAGTACATGAGGGGCACTGGAGCGATGCGGGCTGACAGACTGCCTGCTATCCATGACTGCTGCTGGTACAAGCCACCGCTGTGCTACACACACACACACACACACATCCAGCATCTCCTGGTGGCAATGTGTGTACACATCTGTTTCTCATCTGTCTCTCTCTCTCACACACACGCACACACAGAGAAATCACTAATGGTGAGTTGCAGGGTGGGAGGGGTTATTAGGAGGGTTTGGGATGGTTACAGGGAAAACTCCTTTCCCAGAGTGCTGTGCAAGCATGCCAAGGAAACAAGATGGTCAGCCTCAACATGTGCTGATGAACTTAACACTCTGTAAGGTGGAGGATAGGAGTGTGTGTGTGTGTGTGTGTGTGTGTGTGTGTTTAAGCTTAAGCTATTATAATATATTGCAACAGTCTTGTCAATTCATCATCCAAGTTATTGTACTCAGCAGATCCAAACAAATATCTATACAGCATGTAGAACATTTTTTATCAAAGAAGTCATGTGACAAAGATATTCCAATACTGTTTGAAGAAGACAGAAGACAGCATTCATTCACCATTACAGCAGCCTGTTCACACAATGTTCAATTCACTGTTATATCTTTGCAGCAAATAAAGTTTGATTGGATGGAGTCTCTGACAGTGAGTTAGTGATCTATTTATATTTACGTTATGTTTGTGTGTGCGTGTGAGTGGAAAGTCATCAAACACTCGGGACACATTCTGTACTTTTCTTGTCAAACTATATTTCAATGTTTAGGTTTGAACAGGAATGAGACATGCTCTCTTCATCCTCTGCATGAAAAGAATATTCCAGGTGAAAAGCAGTTTTTAATCATGAGCAGTCCACCTTCAAAAAGTCATTCAAATGGATGGTCCTACATGCTGTGTCTTCAGTGAAATTGCTGCCAGCTGCTTACTTTCTATCTGCATATTTTGGCTAGTTTAAGGACAAACCTGTCCCCTTGAAATGATGTCAAAGGAATGTTGTTAATTAAAGGGATTGTTCAGTGTTTTTAAGTGTTGTTGTATGAGGTATTCATACATATTCAGCGTGTTGGTGGTATTCAGTGGTCAGCTCCCAGTTTGGAGTATAGCAAAAGCAGTGCTGTGGACAGGGTCAGCAGAAAAACTTGTTTTAGCCACAAAAAAAGGACCACCTAAAAGAAAATCAATATCAGTTGTATGATATAATGAGCATATTCTCACCACTTTACCTTGCTGTCAGACGGCCCTTCCCTTGCTGCTAGCAAGTGGCAACTTCCCTGATGATGAAGTGAAGCCAATGCGGAAGTGCCAAAAACTGCAGTCCCCCAAACGGCCAAATGTCTCTAGAACATGTCAGCTTCCGTAAGTGCCCGTGTTAAAATGTCCAACTAATTTCCCCGTTCATGACAACTGTACTGAGGGTGAATTTTTATAGAACTCACCTGTTCAAATTTTAAAGTTCTGCAGTGTGGCCAGTTTGACTGACAGGTAGGTGCCGTTACAGATGGCCTGTTAGAGCAAACAGGTGTCATTCATCCCAACTCAGGTCGATGATCCACATCTTTGCTGATTTTTAGATTAGCCAGGAGGCTAATCTAAGAGGCAGGAAGGGGCTAGTAAGAGATTTAGATCCAAGTTACAATGTAATGACTAACTCATTTTCAGTCAGCTCAGAAAGCTGAAGAGGCAAACAAAAAGTACTACCCAAGAGATAGCTAGCATCAGTGAAGGAGCCATCATAGAGCCTCTGTAAAGGTTTGGAGAGGGCCCATTGAGACAAAATGCTCAGATGAAAGAGCAGGAAGAGAGAGAGAGACAGACAGGATGGAGGAACGGAGACAGGATGGAGGAAAGGGCAAACCAGCAGCCTTCAACACTCTTCTCCTTTCATCTCCACACTTCCCCCCTCTGGCCTATTGCACTTTGCCTGGCCTTCTTCATCAGCATCATCATTCGGGTGAAAGCTGCTCCTGCTTGATCCCATAGGTTGTTTGGCCTTGAGTTTCCCTTCAGCTGGCAGAGAGAAACACCTGTACCCAGGTAGCCCGGTGAGGCTGCATGCTGTTATCGAGCTCTCATCTGTACTCACATCCTCTGTAATCACCACATCAGCTATTCAGCTCCGTCTGAATCACCAGAGACCCGAGGAGGGAGGAAAATAAAGCACCTGCTCCCTCCATCGCTCTTCTCTGCTCTCACGGCTTCCTGCCGAGTTACAAGGGGAATTGCCAGGAGGAAGTCTTCACCATCAGCCTTTTGAAACAGGAGCATTGTGCTTCAGCTGATTTCTTCATTTGTTGAGAGGTTTGTGCATTCAAGGTCCCAAGTGCAGACTGAACACTGACAGACAATGGGAGAACGCTTCCCCAAATGCTTTGTTTCCTCAAAGATGATAAGGTTGTTAACAAATGCCTTGTTAGAAAATGACATGGGGAAGTTGTATGAATATTTCCTAAAAACAACAGGAAGTAGAAGGAGTTAGTTACTGAATAGTCAGCTCATGGAGGTTTAAAAAAAAAATCACATTCCTTCTTCTCAGAGTCAGTGAAATGTAAGATTCAGTGTGTGCTTTCTCTGAGTATATCACTCACAGATTTATGAAAGATCAATGTTTTCCACTCATTCCATGACCATGTTCGCAATAATCAATATGCAACACCTGGCTAACCCACCTTCAGAATAAAGCTTAGTGAGGCCGCACTTTCTTTGGGTTTCAAAATATCATACCTGACAAATTAATTTTAAGATTATTTTTTTTGGCCTTTTCAAGCTTTATTTTGATAGAGACAGCTGAAGAGTGACAGGAATGTGGGGAGAGAGAGATGGGGAATGACATGTGGGAAAGAGCCACAGGTCGGATTCAAACACTGGGCTGCTGCAGCAAGGACTGAGCCTTTGTACATGGGGCGGCTGCTCTATCAACTGAGCTGAACACCGCCCCATTAATTTTGACTTCTTGTGGAATCGAAGGCATTGTCTGCAGCTGTGATCAGCTCTATCGACCACAGTGCAGCCGGAATGTGTCGCTGCCAAGCAAGCAACCTTGGTGGCTGGGAAATCAAGCCAATGTTGAAGTGTCAGTTGAGGCTGGCTACAAAACATGTCAGTCTCCATACATTCCCATGTTAAAATGTCCAACTTCACAGCAGAAATAAACATGTTTACAGCCTGGTACAAAAAAAAAAAAAATCAGTTTTGGTCTCTATAGCTAATTTCCCCGTTCATGACAACTGTACTGAGGGTGAATTTTTATAGAACTCACCTGTTCAAATTATATTAAGGCTTAAAGTTATGCAGAACAGTGTGGACACTTTGATTGACAGGTGGGTGCCGTTATAGATAGCTTATTAGAGCACCCAGGTGTCATAAAGCCCGTCTCAGGTCCACCGACGATCCACATCATTTTTTTTTGCAGTACTGCCAAGATGGCGCCAGCCAGAGCCACAGATTCTGAGCTATGAAACAACTCTTCAGAAAGCTGTGGGTGATGTCAATCATACACTGTCTGTTCTTTAGACTGTCATTGGTTGCAACCATGCCCAGTAGGATTTAGGGTCAGGGTCTCCTTGGTCGAAGTCCCATATATATGTTTGACTGAATCACCTCTTCTGTTATTTATACTACTGCTGGTACTGAACCTTCATACAAGAAAGCAAGTCAAAACATGCACTGACATGGCTCCCTCCAAGAGGGGACATCTATCTGATTATTTTAATGGGGTTGCAACAAAAGGCTGAAAACCACAGATCAGTGGGTCTGTTACAGGCTTTGGCATGAGACACATTGCCTCTCTATTTTATCCAGGAATAACCATCAGTTGTTCTTAAGTTTTCTTGAATAATGATATACTTCATTTTCCACATGATGGCTGTTAAGTTGGAAGTGGACGAACAGGCGTTCTCCACTCTGGTATTTCATGTCATTATTACAGCCGGCTGGATGATTACCACTAAACGGCAATGACACTCGTTATGATTCGGCCTGTCATGCCCAGCATGGGCCTGTTAAATATTTCCCATAGTGCTATAGGCTGAATAGGCCATTAGAGGATAGGGTGATTAGAGTGGCACTCAGCTATGAAGAGCATGGGGATGCCTGCACTTGATGAGCCCCTCGGGGATGTAGCACAGGGGGCAAGCGGTCAAAGCGGCTGGACGAAGAGGACTATTATTTAATATGCAATCAAACAGAGTGATTAACAAGGCTAATGCAATTAAGAGCTACACGAAGCAGGCTGCTGGGGAGGTGACTGCTTTGTAAAACAATAAATGCAGCCGTTATGACGGTCGATAAAGTTAGGGCAAGAGAAGCTTTGTTTCAACGGCCACCTGAGGGGACGTCTTTTCAGTTAAAGTCCTGAAATGAGCGCTGAGACAGATGTATGAGCTCGCAAATCTGATTTATGGAACTGCTGCGCTGCACAGAAACGAGCACTGCGTTTATCACTGATTACATTCAGCTGCACAAGTCCCTTATTTACATCACATACACTATACTGTATGTGATACATGCTAATTTATGCAAGTCCTCAGCCTGCTGAGACGCAGCAGGATCACTGTGCAGACCAGGAAAGAGCAAAATACTGGGTCTGGTTTTGGGCTACTATTACTCACATAAGCATTCTTTTCATTTCATTCCATATTTCTGGACTAAATATGAAAGGAAAAATTATTGTGTTGCGCCTTTTCAAAGAGCTGCTCATGACTCACTTAATCCATGGAGAAAATGTAGGCCTGTTTAAAGCTAATCAATATTTTTATCCTAACAATGAATCAAATGACTGTAATGTGAAAGGAGTTGCTCGTAGAGATCAACGGATGAACAAAGAGTGAATGGTGTATGCGTGACAGGTTTCTAAACAGCCGTAGACTGAAGGCGGTGATGATTCTTGCTAGCATTAAACCTGCATGACCAGGAATTACACAGACAGATAAACATACACCCAAAAGAAGAGTTGCACTCATGTATCAGAGGACAAATCAAAAGTTTGCTGGAGGAGCACAGCGGGGAAATCTGTTTCTGTGTCATGTTTGGAGAAAAATAAAGAGCGCTGTCAAAACATGTCAAATTACTTGAGGAAGAGCGCTAGTATGTTAATTCACTGCAAGAATAAAAAAACAGTCTCTAATGGTGGGCCTGCGTCTCCACCTGTGTGCTCTAAGCCATCCATCCACGTATGTATGTGGGTCACTGCCTCTGACAGACACACACCTCTCAGCTAAGACAGTTTTCTGCCCGGAGGAGCCACCACACAGCATAAACAACACAACACACAGCCTCAGCTGTCACAGTGAAGGGTAGCGACGCTTCCACTGTGCTCTCTTTGGACTTTTGCAGCCGTCCGTATCCGCCTGTCCACGCTGTCTCATGATTATGCCTGTTTGTCTTTCTCAAGAGGGTTTTGTCTCTTGTCTCCTTGTTTCCACGTATTACATCAGGTTATCTCAGGTTGTCACAGACTATGACTTTGCTTCCAGGTCAGAAAATGTTTCAGCTAGCTTAACTTAAAAAACAGTCAAACTTGAAGGAGCCCTAAGTAGGATTTAGTGGAATCTAATGATGTTGCTGATTGCAACCCTGTCGCCTCACCCTCTCCTTCCAAGCGTGAAGAAGAAACTACAGTATTGTTCGGAGAACGTGCAAAGTTTACAGTATAAAGTATGAAGAATATTTACAATGTGCAGTGTGGTTTAATGCAGCACACAGACACAGGAAAGGTGACAAGATTCTCTAGAAACTCGGGTGTGGTGGAGGTCCTGAGCCTTGCTGATGGCACCCTGCCAGAGAGAAGTGTCTCAGACAGGTTGTGTCCGGGTGAGAGGTGTCAGACGTGATCTTACCTGCAGATCTCAGCTTCCTAGAGAGATGGCAGATTAAGATCGTCACCATCTTTGGCAGAAGCAGCCACCCTTATCCTTGGCAGTGGCAGCAGTATACCAGATGGTGACGCAGGAGGTGAGGATGGAGGTATACAAGTGCACCATCATTGTCTTTGGCAGGTTGAACTTCTTCATTCTCTGGAGAGCTCCTGGCTGATGTTGGTAGTGAGTGACACAGGGTGATTCAGAAAATAGGTAATACTCCACCTGTAGATGGACTCATACACATCTGAGAGTATCTATAAACAATCTATCTATGACTGTAACATAGTGAATATTAAAATCTATCAAGAATCTCAGGTCAGATCCATGATCGTCTTTTTACTTATTCTTTGATTTGATTTGAATCAAAATATTGACACACACTAAGCTTCCTCACTGGCTATAAGAGGCCACAGAGGTGCTCTGCTGTGTCATCGTCATTGCAGCTATAGACTGTAAAGACTACACTCGACTCTGACTCCAGCATTTTACGATTCCACATATCACCTAAAGCAATGTGTCAAGAGAGGCTGCAAATGGGGCTGCAAATCAACTCAACCCTTACAGTGTTTGCAGTGGATGTGGTCATTTTTCACTGGTCTTTACTTCCACCCTCTGCGGCTCTCCTCTCCTGGAGTGGGAATGCTCGTTACCGCTGCAGCAACATCTTCGCTTGGCCTAGATATGTCAGCCAAAAGAAGAAAAAAAAAACATCTTCCACCAGCCGGTGTCATTCACATGCAGGACAAATGATTACAAAGCTTAGAGAGAGAGAGTGTGAGGGAGAGACGGGCAGGCAGAGACTGAAATCTAATGATGGAGGGCAGATCCCACCGCTGCAGAGTAAATCTCTTGCAGCGCTTCATGACCAAGAAGCCACAGAGTGAGAATGTACACAAACATCAGGGAAGAAACCCGCTGTTGACAATCCCACATCCCTCCACCACAGCACAGCTCCTCTGTGGGATGAGGAGAAAACAAGCATTACAGCACGCACAGGGAATATCAACTGAGAGGGAGGGAAGCCGTTCAACACGGTGACAGCACGAGACAGAGACTGTGTACACAATTTAGAGAATGAAAGAGGAACAACTGCATGTTGAAGCCAAAAAAAGTTAGCGCTGTCTCCATCTCACAGAGTTTAAGGAAACCAAACTTTAAATCATGTTTACTGTACCTTCAACACAGCTGCTGGTTTCCAGTCCATTTAAGGAGGAGACTCACACACTGAACACAGTCTTATTCTCTGTCAAAGCTACATTATTTTAACATGGTAATGCAGTTCTTGGGTAGACTGAAACTCCACGCCTGCATCATGCAATAATGGCAATAAAGGTGACTGTTGTGAACTGCGAGGGCGCTGAAGAAGCCTCTTGGATGAGGTGAAACGTCTTCATGGATCTACAAACAGGTCCAGTTGCTCCAAACTCAACTCTCTTCAAAGACAGATGACCTGGACAACTGAGAAGCTTCACAGATTTTAAAGCGGGAATACTTTTTCTACCTTCAAGGCAGCCACTGGTTTTAATTTCCTTGTTACAGAAAATAAAATATAACTTTTAGCAGTCACTGGTTTCTGTTGTACATTGTAATGCAAATGAAGGCAGCATGGATATTTCATACCCTAAAGGCAGCCGTTGGTTTCCATTCATTCTCCAACGGTACAAAGCACAAGAATTACCTCATGATGGAAATGAAAGAAGCATATCCTATTATCTCATAATGGAATGCAGTGCTGTTTAATACAGCGCCACCAGGAGATCCAGAGTGGAAAATACCCAGTGACCTGTACCTGTCTCTCACCCAGTGTCAGTGTCAGCTCCACTTGTGTGTTTTGTGCTAATTAAGAAGATTTTGTAACATCTGTGAACAAGGATTAGCAAACCAAAGTAAAAAAGTGTTTAGTGATGGTATGAAGGAGAGAAGAAAGAACAACTCAGAAAAATGTTACATGAACTTTTATGATTTTCTTAAATTAGTTCAGAAAACTGTTACAAAAACAAAATCCATAGACAAACAGAAAGACAAAAAACAAACAAAAACTGCTTCTCCCGAGACCCCACTCCCATTTTAAATGTCATATGTGACGTCATGGCCGGAGGCCACAAGTCTTTGACCTTTGACCTCCTCGTCCATCTGCAGTCTGAATTCAAGGCACCCTGTCTGAAAATCGGCCTCTCCTCGCTCCTCATAGGCCCTCGCTTCATGAGATGATAAAAAGTGTTCAGCTATAGAGAGACAAAGACAAGCGCTTACAGTACGTACAAACACACACTCTGATGTGTTTTTATTTTTACAGTTTCTCACACGCTCACACTCACACACACACAATTACGTAGTCACAGACCAAAGGACTGCATTGTACAAGAACTCAAACAAATTTTGCTGGTCAAGGACATTTATATTTATAATGCAGACCTTTATCTGGAGTCCACACACACACAGGCACACACACACACACACACACACACACAGGCACACACACACACACACACAGGCACACACACAGGCACACACACACAGGCACACACACACACAGGCCAGCGGTCCTGTCCTGGTGATAGGAATATTCCAGTAGGGGCTCTCTACAGTGCACCAGGTCCCAAACTGATAGAATGCCAATGCAGCCCCTGCTACCTCCATCCAGTTCTGATGGCACTGTGGAACCTGGTTTTGGTGGGATCCATTAAGTCTGATGTGGTCTGATCTGGGCTGAGATAATTCAGGTTAGACTGAAATCCACTTCAGGTCAGGTCAGACCAGCTCCTCTCTTCTTCGTCCCCCTCCACTGGTTCTGCAGTCCGTCCGTGTCCGTCAGTGCTCTGAAAACAGAACAGGCCTCTGGTCAGATCCAGACTGGACTACATGATGTGCTTTTTAATTCTGTTGGCGTGGACTCAGATGTCTGTGATGGAACAGTAAAGATATTTACACTTTCAAAGAAAGTGGCATCTGACAAGTTCTCTCAAGATTACAAGATTTGGTATTTAATGAGTATTAATCAAACACTCTAACGGAGGACCCTCATTAGCACAATCAGAATTTGTGCAGCACTTTTTTCATTTTTCTTTTAAGTTTTGAATAAAAAAACAACTCAGTATAGTTTTAAATCTCTCACTCTGGAGCTCGAGCAATAAACAGGTATCATTAATATTAAGGAGCCGCTCTTCTGCCAGGCCAACCACAGGTAACGGACTGCAGCCCACTGACAATATAAAGAATGGTTAGTGCATGTGTGAAGCGCTGTTTTGAAGCTAAAAATATGTAGCGCTGGCTGCCGCCATGTTGGCCACCCTGCATCTTCCACCTCCCGGCTAATCTAAATATTTGCAAAGATGTGAATCATCGCAGACCTGAGGCGGGCTGTATGACACCTGGATGCTGAAACAAGCCATCTGTAACAGCACCTACCTGTCAGGAGTTGTATATAAATTCACCCTCAGTACAGTTGTCACGAATGGGGAAATTAGCTATAGAGACCAAAACTGTTTTTTGTACCAGGCTGTAAACATGTTTATTTCTGCTGTGAAGTTGGACATTTTAACATGGGGACTTATGGAGACTGATTCACTTCTGGAGCAAGCCTCAAGTGGACATTAGAAATCTAATGAGCAAATCTCAAAACGCTGCAATATATTTTATATATTAAAATCACTTCATACTGTGACAGAACAACCCTTCAGGCCAGTGTTCCAATTAAGAAAGATCTCTAACTGAATTTATCCTCCTCCTCCTCCTCGTACTATGTGTTGCCTCCTCACCATTGGCCCTTGGCGGCGGTGCTCCTCCTCTGCTGTGAGATGCTGTAGATCTCCTGCAGCTGTTTCTTCTGGTCGTCGCTGAGCGGAGCCGTCAAACACTGGTACCAGGCTGCGTCGCTGTTCTGGACCCCTAATACACACAAGAAGGGCCAAAGAGACAGGGAAGAAAAAATGAACCATTCTGTAATCAATGAATTGTTCAAATTTGTGTGAAATGTGAATAAGTAGACATTTATGAAGACTGATGACTTACGGAGGAGGGCGGCAGTGAAGAATCGGTACTCGTCCTCTCCGTTGTCGTAGTCCAGAGGCGTGCTGTACTCCTCCAGGGGCGTCCCCTCAAAGCCGTCGTCATCCCAGTAGTCGTCTTCGTCTTCGTCGTCATCGTCGCCGCCCTGGCCCGGCTGCATGCTGGACTGCTGCTGCATGGCGTTGCGGTTCTCGTTCACTTCATCTTCATCACTGGGAATCTCCTCTGTTCACAGAGAACACGACGCAGCCATTAAGATCATCACAGCCTGCATGATGCCAGTTCTCTCTGGACATTTTGAGTATTTTTGTATTGTTTACCATATCTCATGCATATTCACACTGTTTTTGTTTCTTTCATACTTCTTTGAGAGTACCTGTGCACTAGTGAAGGTAACTAATCCTGTGGTTGTGTCAGTGCTCATGAGTAGAATGACGTAGAAGTAACTAAGCATCTTCATAGTTCATTGTTGAAACATGATGTACTGTTAGCCGTATTTTATTGTTTTCATAAAGGCGGCGCTGCCTCTGCACTGTTCGCTGTCCTCAGTTTTTATTTACACGTTGTATGAACTTGTTAGAGTGTATGCATTGAGCCCTGGTACCCTGGGTTGATAAGTTCAAAGGCAGATGTACAGTTGGATACACGCCCTCTGGACAATATCACACAAAAGTACTCAAGTTACTCTTCTCAGTACTCCTGTAATGTATCAGTTCATTCTACCCAACACTGCTTCCCAGTGATAAGGAAGGATCCCTTCCTCATCTGGATCTAGCTAACTAAGCTAGCTAAGGTGGGAGGACCACCACAGCCAACTCTCAAAGGATGACAGGCTTGTCAGTCAAGAGATCATCCACTGATACATGCTAATACTTTATTTAACATGACTTGTAAAAGTCTTGAAAAGGAATCTGCAGTTTCAGCTTCCTTCAAGAAAACGAAGCTCGGTATGATGAGCTCTATCTTTATTAGTTAAAACAAATATTGTCTAACAGTACACTAAAGTTTGGAGAATGTTGTTGATATTTTCTCCATAACATCGTCTTGTTATACCCTCCCTCATGACTGAAGGCAGATTTCAACTTTGACTGGAGAAAAATGTAAGCTCCTCTATTAGCAACACGCCAATCTGAAGCATTTAATGTGGTGAAATCGACGCGTTTTAAATACCAGGCCGTGGGAGAAACCTTGAGTCGTCACCGTAGCACTAAGTTAATTTATCAGCCTGCCCCACAAGCAGTAGACAAGGTTTAGGAATCTAATTCCTTTACACTTGACTGAAGCAAAGCAAAGCCAGCGGGGGCGAGGGAGTAAATGTGGTGCATCTAATTTGAGCTCAGGGCTGAATCAAGATTCAAGTCGTGGAAGATCCGATGGTGGCAAAAAAAACAGAATCTAATTTCATTATCGTCTCTGAGCCAATTTCTATTCTTCTCTCTGCTTTCTTTCAGTCTTCATTCATTCTGCATTAGCTCCTCCATTTCTGTCCTGCACTTTCCTCACCGTTCTGGTCTTCATCCTGAGCTCCCGCGCGAGCCAGCAGGTCTGGTTTGTTGACTAGGCGGGAGGCGTAGAGGTGTTTGAGGCCCAGGAACAGGAGCAGGATAGAGGGGACAATCTGGGCGGCGACTCCCTCCAACACCGCCGGCCGGCTGGGCAGCTCCATCAGCACGCTCAGGCCGATGATGCACATCTTACGGTCGTGGAGCCTGAGGGAGCGGATCAGAGAATCTCATGTCTGTGTGTCAAGTACAGAGCTGGAGTCAGGATGTAGTTAGCCTAGCTTAGCATAAAGAGTGGAAGCGGGGGGGCAGCTAGCTTGTTGTCATTCATAAACACACCAACCAACACCTCTAAAGATCACTAGTTCATCACCTCACTCTGAGAGAGAGTCAATCCTAAACTGGACTGAATGAACTGAATTCACACAGCCACGGGTCACAAGAAATTACACACACACTCACACACTCAGATATCTGAGGTGACTCTAAATGAAAACAGACTGAGTACACATGTACGCACTGCAGTGAGATTAGTGCGACTGGCTGAGATAAGATAAGACTGATGACTAATCCACTGTGTTAAAGGACTTGCTCAGTGAGATTACAACCTTGTTGCAGTAATTATTATTTAATGATTAGACTGCATGTAGACATAATGAAGGTATATTTATCAAAATGTCCATTTCCTGGACACACAATACAAAGTCCACACAGACACCAGGCTGGATTTAAATGCAGGACCTTCAACCAACGAAATTGAGCGTCACTCAATACACACGGACTGTGTGTAACTGCATTCTCACACTGTTTTTAGTCTCTTTTAGCTCGTTGTTTCAGATTTACCTTACAGTTCAACCATGTTTTTCATGACATCTCACCCCTAAATTCCACCAGGCATGGCTCGGTTTCAGAAGTGGAGTGTTTTCTCTGTCAGTCTTTATGAACTGGCTCAGACGTGGTCATCTATTCTTGGTTTATGTGCCTCTACCACAGTAAGTAAGCTACGGCGGCCTCAACACAACTGGAGCGCATTTCAGCGGTGCCCAGTGGAATTAAGGAATCCGGTGGTTACACAAGAGTCAAACCACGTCAAAGATCGACAGTCTGTGTTCATCTGCTCTGCATGGAGCCCTTCAGCCTCTGTTAGCTCCTTGTTTTGGTTTTCTGGCCCACAAACTCATTTCCAGCAGCAGAAGTCAGTCTAAAAAACAACCGGAGTCTCTCACCCAAGGAAGAACTCTGTGTCGTTCATCCACTGGTTGATGAAGTGGGCAGTGATGGGCTGTGGGTTGTGCTGGAAGTGCATGTTGTCCAGAGTGTGGATGAGCAGGGCTGGGTTGTAGTAGAGAGCTGCGATGGCCACCTGCAGGCACATGGTCCTCAGCTCGCTGGACTTGACCCCGCGCATCAAACGCTCCAGGACTGCCTCCACAAACAGAGGGATGCACTGCAGGTAAGAAAAACAGAGAAATCAGGCCGCTGTTACTCCACAGACGTAAGATCAATGTTTGCGTGATGACATGGGAATGAAGGTGTGAACTGTGCGAGCTGGTGCCTGACCTGGTCGATGCCTCTGCCTCTGCACTGCAGGATGATGACTTCCAACAGCTTGGCAGCATGACACTCTGCGTCCTCACCTGCATCTATGGTCAGCACCTACAACAGGTCACAGGTCACAACAGTTGACAAGCCAACTCAGCAGCAGCAACAACAACAACACAGGGAAAACAAGATCAACATGTATAGTCTGACCTTTTTGCACATGCTGTAGATGACCTCTAAGTGCTTGGGGTTGGACAGGAGCATGTCTGTATCCACGGTAACATAGTTGTGCAAGAGAGGCATCATATCTATAAAACAAGACAGGCCACATTATCACCATTCCCTCCGGGTTGGTGTATCAGTATTATTTTACAGGGCACGCCTACGTCTGGACCTCTTCTGCTTATTCACAGTTCTAGATTTTTAGTCTGCGCCTCTGCTGGAGCAGCTTTACATGATTCACTCTGCAAAAACATTCTCATTGATTTCATACTGGATCGATCTGTAATGACGCCACTGGAGCAGAGTGTTTCTGTACTTTATGCTTCTGCACAAAAACACACAACTTTATAACTTTATTCAGTCATTTTTTTAAATTTATATTTTATATATCGTGCGGGCTAGATGAGTTTACTTATTATCAGTGGTTAGCTACTTGAGCGGCTAACTGCAGCTGCTGTCCTATTAGCTGCTAGCAGCCCTATTAGCTGACTCTGCCCAGACTTAAGGGTTCAGAACGCTGGTGGAGTGTTAGTGTTTAACTTCACATTTCTATTACAAACAGCTCTGACCATCAGAAGCACCCGTGCCTCGAGCTCCCAGTTCGTTAGCAGCAGTTAGTGGTTAGCTATTTAGCAAAAAGTAAAGTCATCAGTAAATTCCATAAATTGGTGAAGCAGAGAGGAATAAACAAAAAGTATGTAACTTTCTTTCACAACAGGAAAAAATTCTTTCTGCAAGACAAAAACAGCAGAGTGATCCAATAACTAGACTGAGTGGGTGGACAGGTGAGGCCATTCTCAGCCATGCTGTGCCTGAAGCAGATGACAATCTCACAGCTTGTCTATCTTCACATTATTTGACACTTTAACATAAACATCCTGTAACATTATATGTGACTAAGGAAAGGCATCGTAGGTCCCCTTTATTATAATATAATGTGAAAGGTGACACTCATACTGACAACTCTGCTCTCTGGAATTCTTTTGAGTATTTTAGCTTCTTTCAGCTCGTTGTTTTGGATGTCCAGCCCACAAATCCACTCTTCAGTTATGTCACGGTTAAAAATTGGTTTTCTTTTTGTTAGGTGGAAAACTACATTTAAAATTAAATGAAAACATTCCACCAAAGTACACTCATGAATGTTTTGGTCAGATCAGCCAGTATTTGGCAGCAGCCGACCTTTTTCTGCTGTTAGTATAACTTTAGTTACAGAGATCATCTCCTGGAGACATACCTGTGAAGTAGTCGAAGCAGTCATGCTGGAAGACCTCGTACAGGACGCCGAGAAGCTGCCACATCTGGGGGGAGATGGTCTGACAGGTGAGGCCGAACGCCAGCGACAGGATCTCCTCATAGAACTCTGCAGTGGACAGGAAATGATGTCACGCATGCGCGCACATTCACAGCACAACCTGTACAACTTCACCTAGCATGTGTATATGTGTAACCTTGATACAGAACATTAACACAGGAAGTAGAGAGTGTACTATTATAAGAAATATTATGATACCAGGACAGGTTAAGAAACGACACAAGAAGACCACGCATTAAAGGACCAGCGTGTAGGAATTAGTGGCATCTGGCAGTGTGGTTGCTGATTGCACCCCCCTCAGCTCACCCTCTCCTTCTTAGCATGCAGGGGAAATGACAGTGGCTGAGCCAGTGTTTAGTTTGTCTGTACTGGGCTACAGTAGAAACATGACAGAGGTAACAAAAACACACTGCTTCTTATTTTCAGGTGATTAAACACTAATGAAAACAGAGTTATGAATATAATATTCAATTTCTGCCATATTAGAGCCCCCTAAATGTGACAAAAAAAGACAAGAAGCTCAGTGAGATGATTGAGAGAAACAGAACTTGGTGTTGGAGCGTGATGTAAAAAATATGCTAGGTCGGTGAGCTAGCGCGCCAACATGTACTGATCTTTGATGAGCCTACACCTGAAGCAACGAGCCAAGGCAGTAGAAGCCATGTCGGTGAAAGGAAAATGCAAGAGTAGGGATAATGAGATGTTCACTTAGAAGAGATGTTGTGGAAAAAGCACAAACTGGTTAGAAATGAGTCAAAGGCAGTTGTACTTCGTCTTTAGTTATATTTTTGTACTCTGATATTTAAAGAGACAAACCAGGATCAGGACAATGTTTGCTGCCCTTTATAGGCTGAAAATGTAGTCTTTGATTGGCAGATGTGTACACTACACCGTGTCAGCACAGAGGAAACAAACAGCTCACACAGTACACACACTGGCAGCAGTTGTGACAAAGCTGTAATACCCCTGAGGAACATCAGCACTGATGTGTTCAGCTCCACCTCTGGGATTTGTGCAATAAAGGGGTAAAGAGCACAGCTGTTCTGGTTTGTGTGTGTGTGTGTGTGTGTGTGTGTGTGTGTGTGTGTGTGTGTGTGTGTGTGTGTGTGTGTGTGTGTGTGGTATAGATCTAGTGAAGCAAAGAATAGTTTGACCTCCCTTTCTTTCATTTTGTTCATAATGACCTCTCTCCTGCTGTTTTATCTGCCTCTGTCTGCACACAGCAGGAGGTTATCAGTTCATCCGTTCATTAAGAGAGTGGGACAGTATGCCATGAGGCGAACTGCTCCAATTACCAGGATCTCTCTATCTCTCTCACACACACACACAGACACACACACAGACATCCATAACCACCACCTGCAACCCCAACCCCCCAACCCTTACCCTGACTTTAAACTAACCCTAACCTTAAAGCAGGTGTGTCAAACGTACAGCCTGCAGGACGCCACAGGGTCCGGCCCCGCTCACCGGATGACTTTGTAAGAGTAAAAAATTCCATACAAATACAAAAGGACTGGTCTCCTTTAGCCAACATCGGCCTGAAGAGAAAGTCTGTGGCAGACAGGAGTTCAGGTCTTGTTGGAGATCTGGAGGACAAGGTCTACAGTCCTTGTTCTGTGCAACAATCCACACTGAGGTTCAGATAAAAATAAAATAAGACAATAGAAAAATGATAACAGGGAAGCTCCCTCATGTCCCTGTTGGCTATGGGGAGTATCTCGAGGGACTGTGATGACCTAAATATGACTTCCTCTGTGATGGTCAAACTAACATCTATTTTTATTATTGAGGAGATTCTTCACTGTCTGATGAATAGAAGTCACTCTCACGGTTGGTTAGCTGCCTGTCTGTATCTTTTATAATAACTGTTTTCAAGGTTGAGAGATCTGTAGTGGTTACTATATCTCAATCATAAAGTACTATGCTTTGTTAAAACGAATGATGAACGCACAGCTGTGTCAAAAAGTTGTTGTGTCTATTTGCACAATTAAACGATGCAAATCAATCACCCAGCTGCAGTCCTTTTTCCTCTGAAGCCTGAGAAACACTTGATTCAGCTTTATTTATTAGTTTTCATTTATCCTACGTTTCTTTCATGAGCGTTGATTTTTCATCAGAAACGACTGCAGATTATTTTTATTTTAATCAAAGAGTGAAGATTCGTTTCAACGTTTGTACGTTTACTAGCTTGCAGGCCTCCCCCTCGCCTGTACATCAGTGAATTAGTGTGAACCCATTGGCAGGAGTGTGCACTGTATCACCTGCATGTATGTGCATCCTTTTGTGTGTGCATGAGAAACGAAACAGAGAAACAAAGCGAGGACAGACTCCAAAAAAAAAAAAAATGCTCCAGAGTCTACTAAAGGTCAACAACTCCACAGGGAGCCTTTAAATAGAAATGAGAGAACAGAAACATGCAGCAGGTTGATAAAAGACCATTTTCTTTTGCTGAGGGGAGTCTTATTATTTCTATTTATGAATTTTAAAGATGGTTATGACTGTAGAAACATCACAGAAGTCTGCAGTCTGTGTTTTAAAGCAGATCATTTGAAGAAAACTGACTTCTGCTCTCGGGAGGAAAGAAACAAGAATACATTTATCTCTTCACACTGTGCGAGGTAGCCGGAGGGGACGCAGCGGCATGTCAGAGAGCAAAAGAATGAATGCAGCGATGAATAACCAACAATTCCACATTTATAGGATGAAGTGAAGGTGGCGAAATATCAAAACTGCAGGAATCTGAATTAAAGTGTGTGTGTTTGTGTGAAAGGGAGTGTACTGTATGTAAAAAAGAATGGGCCGCCCGCGCACACACACCTGCCATACCTATGATGGGCTTCTGCAAGACCAGGCCGATCACCTGCAAACAGATCCCCTCCAGCTGCTGAGTGATCTGAGAGGGAGATGAAAGAACATATATACAATCAAATATCACACTACTGTGACAGCTGTGTGTGTGTGTGTGTGTGTGACTGAGAGACCTCCTTGTGGTCCTCCATGACAGTGAGGATGGTGTCGATGGTGCTGAGGATGCCCAGGGCCATAACGGTCTTGTCCTCGTTCTCCTCGTACTCCTCACTCTGAAGGACTCTGGTGAAGATCTCCGCCTGCCAAACACACACACACACACACACACACACACACACACACACACACACACACACACGCTCAGATTACATATCTTCTGCAGTAGCAGAGAGCCAGATGAAGACATGAAGAAATGTCTGTGTGCATTGTTTCTTACCAGGTTCTGGGTCATGTCCACAGCGATGGCGGCCACTTCCTGGTTGTACTCGCAGATCATCTTCTGGATGACGTTGGTCAGGTCGTCGTTCTCCGTCTCTTTCACCACGTGCAGCAGCTCCTGCATGATCGGCCGGATGTACGGCCTGATGTACAGCTTGGCTACACACACAAACACAGAGCTTGTGTGAAAAATCTTCTCTCACAGTCATTTTATATACTGTGTAATGCTGTCAAGCTTTCAGCTGATTACAGTATTTGATCTTGGTATGAGGAAAAGAACTCCATATCCCTCCACAGACCTTGTTCCTGGTTGCTGACCAGCGTCTGCAGAGCGATGGCGGCCTCCACCTTGACGGGCATCTCTTTGTCATCGATCAGGTCCTGTTTGACCAACTCCACGGCATTCCTCAGCACCAGCTCGTCGTGGAAACGCAGTGGGCTGAAGCAGTGGAGCACCCAGCACGACTGCCAAAACATAGCAGAAGCAGACGGAAGCACAGATCAATACGACACCCAGACATGTTTCAATTCTGTCCACAGTGTTTTCCTACATGTCTGAAAACTACAGCCGCTGTCAGTGATGCCCCACCGGGTGTGTCAGTGTTCATTACAATATGTCTGTAGTGGTGTAGAGATTGAAACACTGACTCACATGGACTGAATGGACCACCCAACAGGACTGTAGGGAGGAGAGCCAGTGAAGAGTTAAAGCAGAAACAGTTCTTTCATGAAAACAACAAATACATGCTGCATGTGTATGAATCATTCACTGAGGTCGATGCGCGCTTCACCAAGCCGTGCAGAAAGGATTCGAGAGCTCCTTTATCGGCACTCAAAAAAAAACAACAGAGCCACCCTCATGTGAAGGTGGACATGAGGACCATGTGTCTGCCGTTCTGCAGCAGTGTGGCGCCATCTGCTGAAAACATCACAGCACTGGTTCAAGTGGAATTTACCTGCACATGGAAACAACCTGGATAAACATCACAACTATTTCCTCTTCTTGTAGTAATTCCGCTCCAGTCTAAAAGGTCCATTATTGCTACATCTGACTTCATTATTGTCAAATTTTAATACCTTTAATAACTCTGGACAAAAGGCTGTGTGACATGTTGTGGGAGAGCTGAAGTACTGAAAGAGTTTGAAGTGTGGAGTTTAGATATCTTAGCTTTATGCCTTGTAGGCACAGCTGAACTGTGAGCTTGTATGCAAGTGCTGGAAGTAGTTGAAGTGAATAACAGCACCTGAGAGTCAACAAAGTCAGCTGCCTAGAAACACTGACATGTCAGTTGAAAATAGCAATGTTTACATGGACCCTACGTTGCACTATTAATGTCAATAATAGACCAACCAGAATAAAAATGCCTCACGTGACCACCTCATTTGGAAGACTGTCTGCATGATTCTGCTTATTGTCTTGATTATTTCCTGATTCATTTTCTATATGGAAAAAAAAAGCTCCATTGTTTAACCACTGTTTAATATGGAACCAGTTAGCCTGAGAGCTAGTCTCTGTCTGTGTTGTGTAAAAACATGTTTCAGCATATTGTTGCTGTTTCCATCCTGACATGAGGTGATCATTTTTAGCACTAGTTGTCATCATTCTTTGTGAAATGAAGCGCACACACTTTATACAGTTTCTTCCTCTCCACCATGACTCCTTGCTGTTGTAAGTTTCGACGTCATTGTTTTGTGCAACTTTCTGAAGAACATGCAATCAGGAGCTGGTTCTGTAGTTCCACCCCAGAGAGGAGTAAACCTGTAAACCATTGATAATCGCCTCTAAAGGAAAATATTATTGCCTAATGACTGTAAACGCTTTATGCAATCGTTTCTCTCTGTTGGCAATAAATATATACTTTGCATGTTTGCTCCACATGGGGGTAATGTAGCCGAGGGTTATGAGCTGTGTCTTTATGAGGGTTATTAAATACCAACACAGAGGCTCTCCAGCCTGAACCAAGACGAAGCACTTTTTATTGATTCCAACATTGTCAACAGCACCACATAGACTACACGCTTCACAGCTAAAGAAATTATATTTTAATGTATTCTCTGTGGCATGTAAACGTACATGTCATCAGATCACTTTATTTAACGTCCACGTAAACAGTGAAGTTGGGATCAAATGATTTCAAACAGGTTGAAGGAACGTTGTGCATGTAACGCAGCTACTCAGAGCGAATGAACTTTCAGTTGAAGTGGAAGCGCTGCAGAGTTGAAGTGTTCTCGTCTCTGAGCTCACTTCATTACAGCCAAACTCAAACAAACCTCGTCTGAATTCTGATCTGAGAACAGTCTAAGCAGCTCCCATGGGAAACCAACGACAGCTCTTCTGCTGTTGATGTGTTGAAGTTAATTAAATAACTGCATAATGAACCTCATCACACTTTATCTGCCATTATACAACAAGTAGGTCCGACTGAGCAATCTGATTGGTCAGCTAGACGTTTAGAATGTGCTCAAATCAGCATGACAGCACACCTCACTAATCACTAAAAATATTACAATGCCATCTCCACATTGTCACGTCCTGAAAATAACATGTAAACAAATATGAATAAGTTCACTGGAAGTCAACTTTAATAAAATAATACATCTGAATTTAAATTTCAGCTTTCTTTAATGAATATTCTGTGTGTTGCGAAGCTGTTAGACCGCCTCGTTAATAGAAGTGTGTACCTCGTTAATACAGGTGTGTACCTCGTTTGTGAGCGCAGAGAAAATATTTTTAAAGACTAAAGGTCGACTAATCTGGACTGAAGAGGAATATTCTGTTACATAAAAACACGTTGTCCTTGTTTGGATCAGCTGTGCCGGTGAGTCGCTGACACGGCGCTAGCTTCAAAATAAATGTGAAGTTAGGAGGCCAATCTGTCCATGGAAAAATATATTCTTCAGCAGATATCTTAGTCACTACAAGACTGAACTAGCAAAGGAGTTTAGTGTTTATGTGCGCTATTTATTCACTTTGGGAAACTCCACGATCTCCATAAGCTCTGACGGGACTAGAAAGTGTCTCCGTTGCTAGGTTGTTACTAAGGCTTGGGCTACTTGCTGGAGCAGTAAACTGGGTTCCATTACACATAAGAGTCTACTGCTGTGACTGATTGTTTTCCGGGTATTAGTCAGACCCCGTGTATCTCCATAGAAACGGAGATCAGAATGGAAACGGCGAGCAAATAAATGTTTATTTTGAGAGCAAATTGCCCCAAAACATGAATATATCTTGATTATATATTTTATTTAGGTTGGTAGTAGTTGTATAATCGCAATATTACACTCGAGAGTGACCTTTAACTTATTATTGGCACTTCAGTGACGCTAACGGACTTAATCACTTGCAGTAACAAAGAGAAATATGATCACTAGTTATCAAATCAAATATCTGTACTGTGACGTGCATCATCAAGTGTGAAATGATGAAATGATATTTCCATTTTGTTACTTTTGCTTACCTTTAAAATAAAAAAGGGGTATAAATTATTAACATTCACTGCACAGCATGTCTGCTAGTAGCTAAAGTGCAGTCAGCATCAAAAGCATTCAGTGTGCAGTGTGAGGAGATAACTACAATACCCACAGTTCCACTGATTTACACCACAACACCAGCAGAGGAACCTTCATCAGTCAGGTCCTGGGATGTATGTACAATTCTCCAGAGCATCATGTGACATACTATGAGACTGCACAAAGAGAAAACAGAGTGACACAGTGAAGGAGTGGTGGGAGTGTTCACTCACCCTGGCTCGCAGGTAACCCATAGGAGAGTTGAGCAGAGGGAAGACGTAGTTTTGCAGCATCAGTTCCATCTGTTCTCTGTACATCCGCTTCTGTAGGATGAGACGGACAAACAGAGATGATTAAAATAACTTTAAAAAGGCTCCATCTGAGATTGTTCTAAGGGGTGTATCTGCAGATGTGTGTACCTTCAGTAAGAGGTCAGCCAGCGCTCCAATGCAGTGCAGTGCCCCGTCTTTCCTGCGGGAGTCAGCAGAGGGGTCCATCAGTATCTGGTGGCAGAACTCCATCATCTGAGGAAGAACCTGCAGGGAGGGAAACACAAAAGGTTACATGTAGAAAAGAAAGTGAAATTTATTGTTGTGTTAAGAGACACAGCTGAATGTCTAATAAAGAACTGAACTCTCTCTTTAAAAGTTCAGAATTATAAAGTTTACTTAAAGCTTATCTTAGAAATGTGACATCTTATCCCGTTATAACAGAGGTGGAACAAAATGATTGTTTTGTTAAGGCCTATGACAGTTTACATCTACACATCCAGCAGACACAGAACTGCATATTTCATGTTTGGTCTCTTCCCAGAAAAACATCTGGGTCTTTAGCTGCTCACTGTTCCACTCTGTTCACCAGCTGGTCGCTAATTTTAACATATGCTGTTTACTGTTTACAGCAGGTTTATCAGAGCATGAAGCATCCTACAGCTGGAAACAGAAGGCGTCTGCAGGCTGGAAAACCAAAACAATGAGATAAAAGAGGCTCACGTTACCAGTGTTTTAATCTTTGGTACAAGTATTACACAACAATACTTGATACCTCTTTGGATGCCATGGAATAAAATATTGATACTTTTAATAACCAGTGGGAACTGCAGAGTTTGTGTTTTCTGTTATTGTCTTTGCATTACACAGTCATTAGATCCACTGTTAGTGCAGATTTAAATAAAACATAGACAAATAAGCATTAAACATAAAGAATGTGGCCATAAAAAGCACAGAGGCTTTGTAAGTCAAATCTTAAACCTTAAAACAAACAGTAAATTAAAGTACAAACTGTCAGTCTCATCATAAACTGTGTAGAAGAAGAAAGCACTCAGTTCCTCAGGACGTGAGGCTGAGGCGCTCCTTCTCACCTCCTTCCTCTTACGGGCAGCTTTACACAGGAGGCTCTGGGCAGCGGTAGCCGGCAGGGCGTGGTCATCATAAAGGTCTGCAACAGAGACACACACATACACACTCAGTCACACAAAGAATGGGATCACACTTGTTGAAAAACATGGCCGACATCCTTCCTCCACCACTGAATACAATGGCAGCGATGCAGCTGAAAGGTCACATTAGTTACAAAGTAGTTCATAAACAAAAGCCCATTCACTTTTTCTTCCTGAACTCTCAGAATTTATTGTACACACACACACACACACGCAGTCAGGTATAATTTCATGGTGCGTTCAAGTACTCACTGAACTTCATGCGGATGTACTCATAGGGATCCTCCTGCCAGAGCTTCTCATCCTCGTCTTTGTAACACATGAGAGGGAAGATGACCTCCTGACATATGGCCTGAAACAGATGACATTTCTCATAAACTACAGTACAGTGAAGACAGCAAGCTAGCAAACATGGACGCAAACAATGCACAATCTAATACGATCACTAAACACGGTGCTTAAATGATTTATTCTTAAAACTCAAATTGGTAATTAGTTCACCAACAGAAAATTAATCGCTGACAAATCTGATTGCATGATGATTATCATCTTTATTTGAAGCTGTCACCTTTGTAAATTATGATTTACATTTTTTTATTTTCAGACATGTTATTGACTAAGTGACCAATCAAAAAATTAATTAAACCAACAGATGAATAGATAATAAAAACAAACATCAATAATTGTAATCAACATGTGGGTTAGGCCTCAAGAAGTCATACAATGTGTTCTCATAAGAATCAATCACCAGAAAACTCATCAGTGCACCACTAATGACCACAAACCTTTAAACCACGTCATATGAGCTCATATCTTGTCAGGTTTTGGAAAAGTTCCAGGAACCAGGGAACCAGATACTACACTAAGACCTCTTTGGTCCTCTAAAGGTCCTCTTTGTTTGTTTCTCACCACTTTAGAAGAACTGTGAAGTTAGACCGATAACACATCTAAGAATGACAGACTGATGCTGTTCTTTGTATTCACAGCATTTTGACTCTGATGGAACTACATTTTGGTCTCTAGTTCTTGTGGTTTAAAAGTTCCTGAGTTCCTTGAAAGGTTCTTGGTACCCTGTGGAGTTCCTGCAGTGGAAACGCCCCAGCCTGAAGTGAAGGCACTGACATGACCTGAACCCATCAGGTCTGGTCTAATCACAATCGGATATGAATCAAAGCTCTAGCCAAGACAGACAGAGGCAGGCAGAGTCACATTTTCTGTATGTCTCTTCAAAAAGTCCAGTGTGTCAGATTTATGGAGCTCTATTTACAGAATATATCAGATATGGGATATAATATTAAAAACTGTTTTCATTCACAGAGATGGTGAGGCGAGGGTTGCAATCAATAACTACACTAATAGAGGTCATTAAATCCTCCACACTGGACCTTTAATGTGGCAGCTAAATGCAAATACTCACTCACTCTGGATCAGCCTCCTCTATGCCTGTCCTGTCCTACCTGCATGTGTGGCTTCATCTGCTTCCAGGTCAGTGAGTGTGACAGGCTCTGGTTGAGGTAGTTGATGCACTGCTGCAGGACGCGAGGAGTAACATACTGCTTCTGTCGGTGCTGGTCAACCACCTTCAGTAGGACCTGGACGGACAACATAGCACCCCACAGGGACAACAGTGAAACCAAAACTGCCGGAGTCTGAACGACAGATGAGCGGAAAACGAGTCTCAGTGACACCGTTTACCTGTTGAATGCCCACTGCATAAGTCTTCAGGAAGAAGTCTGCAAACTCGTAGTACTCCTTCGTCACATTGCCGGGGCTTCCATACCTGCAAGTCAGACCCGAAGAGTGAGTAAGGTCACTCTGCTGACCGCTGATCAGCTTTGTTCTGATGCGAGAGCAGCTGTGGACTCACCGCTCGAACAGTCTGGTGATGATGCGCAACGCCCACTTCTTACACTTCCACCACGCCAGCTCAGGACGGTCGTCCTCATCGACCTCCAACGTCTCACACACACACACACACACACACACACACACAATCAGTGATACCAGATTCACACCTAATATGATTACAGATAGTTACACAAACACAACTCAATGTATCATAATTATTATCTTCATCATCATCATTATAGAATACAAAAAACATTCTGCCACATATCTAGATCATCATGTTCTATGTTTAGATTCATGTTATTGCTCTGGGCTAAAGTGTCAGTTAAGCTCAGTGGTTCCCAACCTTCACGTATCTTTTCTATCACTGAGTAAACTGACTAAGTGACATATTTTATGGATATTTCATATTATATTCAATGCATGACAATAACAGAACAGAACATTGATACCAAATAAACACAATAACTGCAGGAAATCTGTGTCAAACGATTATTTCCTGTGAATATTCCATCAAAGATAAATTTTCCTGTTTTAGGGACTGTTTATACAATTCTATCTATTATATATATATATATATATATATATATATATATATATATATATATATATATATATATATATATATATATATATATATATATATATATATATTATTAATAGCTTTTTTTGACAGATTGAGCTCTTTGGTTGTCTTAACTGTACAGGATGAGGCAGACAGTGAAGGCTCTGTGAATAGAGCTTATATAAACTCTAAACTCTATTTTTAGTTTTGTTCACAGAAATAAATGAAATGATGAAATATTAGAGAACTGTGTCTTTGGTGCTTTGGTGACCCCTAGTGGTGGTTGGACCCACAAGTTGGGAACCACTGATTTTAGCAGTGATAGATCTTTTTCTCTTTGTTTCTTGTTATGACAACTTCTGATGTTATAGCAAGAAAAGTTTGCTGGTTTTGTGAAATAACAGAAAGAGTCAAAGCATGTTCATGCCACAAACATGATATTTCTTAAAACTGGTGAGAAAAAAAAAGGCGTGCGTGTGTCTTACAGCTGGGACGTCTCGGTCCATTATAGCTCGGAGGATTTCCATCCACTGAGTCATCACTGTGTTGTTGATCAGCTGGAGAGGCAGCGAGTACTGCAGAACAACAACGAGGTTAATGCTGTCATCATGATCATCATCAGAGACACAGACACACACACACACACTAGTCTGATATTTGATACTAAATATATTCTTTCCCTTTACAGACATGGAATATGTAATATTGCTGACCTCATCTTCCTGTCTCTGTTTGTCAGGTACAGAAATGTTTGTCGTGGCTTTATTTACAGAAATAAGCACAGTGCTCTGTAAGATCTGTCACTGTCACTGAAGACATCTGTTCTTCTGTCTGTCCAGAAGTGGACATGATGAAGAGTCATACTTGAAGAGAAATCTGCAGCTATGTATCATCTCTGTTGAATGAACAAGCTGAAATGTGTCAGTCTGACAAATGACGCTCTCATTAATACTGAAAGTGTTTTCTCTTCCTCCTGACCACCAAAGCTAAAATATTTCACAGCCTGATCTGAGGAAAGATTTTAAGAATCACCTCAAAATTGGCTCGTTCACAGTGTTTCCTGGTTTATTAAGCCGATTTCATTTATTTTGTGTCCAAAGTCCAATTTAGACCAACAGTGTCGACGGTGAAACTGTTCTGCCTCAGCTCAACTGAAGCAGACTGGCCTTGCATGCCACTCAGCTTGTCAAATCTCACACACACACACACACACAAACCTGTACGAGAGCGTGGAAGATCTTGAGGATCTGTTTCTGGATGAGGACAGAGAAGATGGTGGAGTCAGCCAGCAGCTGGCTGATGAGCTGCTGAATCCTCGGCAGGAAGATCTGCATCGCTGCCAGCAACGGCTCCCTCTCATCTGCCTTCCTGTACCTGAAGTACACACACACACACACGCACACAAACACTTGTTATATTAACAACTACTGGAAGAAAATACAAGTTATGTCTGCTGCCAGGATTCAAAGATAAACCTATCGACACCTGCAAAGTGTACCAGTAAATAGATCAGATCTCGTTTGTTTAACCTGTCGACAAACAGCAAAGTAAAAAGGAGTTTTAGTGAGAGATGCATGCTGCCACTATTTCTTGACTAAACCTGACAACACTTCAGCTAAAACTACATCAGCTGAAGTGATCTGTAGTCGTGACGTTGTGATGTGAGAGCTAATGGCTCCCCAAAGCAGCGTGGTGGAACACAGGAACATGAACAGTTTACTCACTCGTATGTTTTGACCAGCTGGTAAAGAGCCAGCAGGCTGCCGTACCAGCTGCCGCTGTTCTGAGACTGCAGGTACATGCCGATCTTGTCCACTATGGCGGTCCAGCGACCGGGGAAGTCGTGCTTGATGATGGCTCGCAGACACATGGTCAGCTGAGCGCTACAGACAGAGCAAAGACGTGTGGAATCCTCAGTTACTAAGTTAAAATATGGTTGCAGTGATTAGAGATGAAAGCACCTGAATAACTCTGTGTGTGTGTGTGTGTGTGTGTGTTCAGTCTATGTACCGTATGGACTCTGGACAGCGGATGATGCCCTCCACTATGTGGTCTCTGATCTGCTGCCGGTCGTTCTCGTGGATGTTGAAGGGGAAGACGACCTCGCCGAGAGACGGCTCCCTGTCCTGCCAGTACTGACTCACCATGTTCTTCAAGTAGATGGCCGCTGTGTGACACACACACACACACACACACACACACACACACACACACACACACACACACACACACACACACACACACACACACACACACACAGTCAGGTTAGTTGATATTATCAATAAATCTCTATGTTCACATGTTCCTTTCTTACCATGAACACACACTGTAGTTTATTTTGACTCAGTCACACACCGTCATGCTGCCACAAATACTCACTAGAGAAACTAATGTGGATTAACCCACCGCTAAAAATAGTCCCCAACAAATGCAGCATTTCCTCCTGTTTGAGTAACATTTGATAAAAACTACAGCGAGCAGCTGTTTGAGGACATTTAAAAATCTACTGGAAGGTGTTTTTGAAGATGTAAAGATTTCAGACATCTTTGGTCTGACACAGACAGGAAGTCAGAAAGTAGAGAGAGACAAACAGATTGTTGGTTTGACAAACAGATTGTTGTGCCGCCTGTTTTATGATATTCCTTGATACAGATTGATAAAACATAAAACAGTGTCAAACAAGCTGTCCAGCATTACATTATCCAGTTCTGTATTTCCAATCAGAGTGTGAGTTAATCAGCTTCTACACACATTCTTCTGGGATTTACACTCAGGTGTAATCCTGATATTATTTCCTTCAGTTCGTTGACATCTACATGGATTAAAGCAAAAACAAACAAAACAAAAAAAAACAAGTTACACGTTACAGGTTACGTTACTTGACACATGCTAAAGAAATAACACAATGCACCACTCCACATATTTTCAATCTATGAAATGAAACTGATCGTTTCTTTTTGCAAAGCTTGTCTCACATTTTACTCTTTCAAATAACGGACAGGACATGGTTAGCGTAGCTTAGCATAAAGAATGGTAGTAGATGGAAACATTTAGCTCAAACTGTGGCAAAAAGAAAAATGATGCATATCAACACCTAAAACTTGGTTTGTAATTATTTCTCCTGTACAAACTGGCCATAAAGCATTCTTCTGCACACAGCTACTTTTGTACAACTTTTGTGTGTGTCTTATTTTGGAGTTAAGGTGTTATGTTACTCTTTAAACTGAGCCAGTGTCCTTTAAACTGTAAAACAGAAAACAGAACAGCGTGCACACAAATCTGTCGCCAAAAACTAAATTAGGTTCAATTAGATGCCACTAGAAGACGATATGTCCTCAGATATCTGATCTGAGATGAATGGACTCGCAGCAAACATATCGGCTGCAGCTATTTCAAAATGGGGTCATTTTCATACAAACAAAAGCTGATATCATCAAAATCATTTGAAAAGGTGCACAGGATGAAATGAAAACACAATGACATGTCATTTCAAGTTCAAGTAAACAGTTTATTCTGTCTCATTCAGTGTGAGCGAGTGTAGCTGCCAGGCTTTAATCAAAACTGCTTCACTGACATAATAAACACCAAAGAACTTAACATGCATGTTATTATTAGTATTACTGGTTTTATTGGTTCTCAAATTGCATCCACCTCATGTGACAATCGAGCCAATCATAACTGTTCACAAACCTGACAAGCTTTTCTACATGTATCGTGACATTTACCAAAGCTTCTGTTTGGCAGCTGACATAGGAGGAGACGGCACTCAGCAGCCAATGGTGGACTTTCTGTGTGCCATGTGGAAAAATTACTAGGTTATTAGGTTACATGTGACCAGATTTTGGAAGGCCTCAGTAGAGTGGAGGTTTTCAAACAGGTGGATTCATGGACTAAACTATGATAACCTGTTGTGTTCTGGCTTTGTTTATTTCATGTAACCAGCTTCCTATATCTGTGTTTGACTTCCAATCCCTTCAGAACATAATGAGCAATGAGATGAAGAACAAACAGCCCATAAATCATCAGCAGTCTCACCTGCCTGACGAACAGGAAACTCCACCTGCTCCGACACGATGATCTGAAGCAGGGTTGGGGCGAAGTTGATGATCTTGTAGGACTGAAACACACGGAGCAGGTTCAGTCAGGACAGATGGAGTGTTTTTAACATTACAGCATTCATTCCAAACAGAAAACAGAAAATCTAACCCAGATCCTGAGCTAAACATTTCAGGGGAGGAAGAAGTAGAAGAAGTCACGTAGCTTTAATTGACATAACTGCCTGATAATATAAAAGATCTTGAACTCGCAACCTTTGGCACCAATAGAACTTTGTGATCATTTATTTTTACAAAGACTGATTGCTCCATAAGTGACAAACCAAAATTTCAGTGGTTTAAACATGGATATGATTTAAAATAGTCAAATATTCTGGTTTTGAAATACATTTATCACACTACATCTACATTTCATCATTTATTTTCATCAACAGTTTTTCTTCAACAGTTTGCAGTAGCTGTTTAGTTTTGGACCTATGTGCAAAGTTTTTTTCAAGCTCTGCAAGGGACACCAAAGCTTTGTCATGAGTACCATACGTGTGTTGTTTTCAATATTAACATGACTCATAAGTAAATCCAGACATTAAAATTGAGTATTCTTTGCTGTAAACAGCCGTTTTGCGACACTGCTAACGCTGTGCTGGCATGTGTTTTACGTTTCATGTCAAAAATGATCAGTGGGTCAACTGTCAGGATCGTGGATCATAGCTTAATTAAAAGGAAATCAAATGAAACCTCAGACACAACAGGCCAAGTGCTCTGAATTAATACAAGTGGTTCAGCTAGCACTGCTGTTGAGTCCTGGGAGGATGATTCATTGTCAAATGAAACCCTCCGAGTTGTGGAAATCTGATCAGCAGATTCAGTGATGGTTACTTCTGTAATTCATGATTTCCAGTGGCTTGCAAAGTTAGCATACCTGGCTGTTGTTTTCAGCACTGTCAACACTTTGGATTGAGTGCTGAAAGGAAAAGCTGTCACCGTCTTCAACATCCAGGACAAAATGAACACCTCAAGATGCAACTCTGCTGTGCCCGTTTCAATCGGCAGAAATTCAATTGTTTTAATACTGGCTGATTCTCTCCTCGCTGCAGAAGATGACGCAGTTGCAGCCTTCAAGGAACATTTGCAAAGCCTTCACTCACAACTGTGAAGATGTTTCCCTAAATTAGACAACAACTCAGAGTGGATGAGAAATCCATTTGGGGGCAAAACACACAATGAACATGTCAGACCAAAGACAGGTTGTCATCTTTGTGGACAACACATCTGAAGATGACTTTCAGAGAGAAAAGTTTGACATTCTGTTTTGTCCACATCAAACCTGAACATCCTGAGCTGGCTGACTGCTCTGCAACTGTCGATGCCTTTTTCAACCACCTACAACTGAAGACAAAGCAGCGCAACCGGGTCAAAGTGGACCCTGATGAGGAGCCAGACATCGCTTCACGGATGTTTCAGCACCATTCTTCCCATTAAGATGCAACAGAGACAATGATGAGTGAGTAGGTGGTGTTATTTCTATTTTATATGGTCTGTCATTTTGGAACTGGCCTGTATTGTTTTGAGGGATATTTTTGGAGTTTTGTGGTCCCAGAGTTTGTTTGTTTTTTAGTTTTTTTTATTGTTAAAGTGGTCCTTATTCTAAAAAAGTTTTTATGATTCAGCAGATATTTAAATCTTCCAAAGAAAGAGAGATTTTCTCCAATTAACAATTAAAATCATATCTTGAAGCCTCTGAGAGAAAATGGATATTACTAACATGCCTACAACATACTTTAAGTGATCTAAGTCTTTGTGTTGTCGTGAAATTAATTATTCTTTGTAACAATAAAAACTGTAAACAGACACAGCTGTAGAACACAAGCAGACCTAAGAGTTCTACAGTTATGACAGGATGAAATCATTTTCATTAGATTAGGGTTAGAGTTAAATTAGAAAAGAAGTGTGTAACACAATGCCTAATTGGAAGATTATCTTTGTCAGAGGGTGAAAATCATAAAAGGTGTCCATAACATCTCCTGTTTTTCATCCATGACTGAATCACAGGGATCAAGTGGAAAGGTATGATTTTTAAATGAAGAACTAAAGTAAGTAACTAAATCAATCAATCAAGGTTTCAGCCCCGTGCGTGCACAGGTGTGCAGCAGTTAGACAGTAAAACTAATATAAGATCATTTTGTTTCATTTCAGCATCAGGAAATAGAGAAAAAGAAGCTGAACAGTGTCTGAATTTGGAGCAGGTCTGACAGGTGGAATCTAAAGTGCAGTTAATATTTCAGAACATAAAGATACACTTACATTTAGGAGGCAATCCATTTAAATATTTTCAGGTCAAGAGAAACAATGAAATATAAAAATTAGAGCTGCCACGATTAATCGGCTAAACAATGAATTGACTGAAAAATAATTGACTTCAGATGAAGAGATATTAAATATTGTCTAACTACTGATAATGAATAATAAAAGCTTTTAGTAAACCACTTATAAATATGGAAAAGTATCAAATAAATATGGAAAATATCTAAACTGACAGAGGGTAGGATACAGAAGCAAAACTGTCAGATGAAGCTGTGGTCCTGTGAGCAGACGGAGACGTACAGATATGTTTCTGAATGATTATAGTTCATATTTTGGTCCACATCATAGACCGGTCCATCTTCTGGACGCAGAGGCCTCAGTGGACACGAAGCCTGAACCAAATTATGATGCAGTAAACCAATCACATATTTATTCATCAATCATTTAAAGAGCATGATCTTTTTATTCAGTCTGATCATTTGCAATATTGACTAGTTTTATAAATCCACTGTGACAGCACAGCAGCACAGCTCTGCGTGTGTGTGTGTGAGTGTGAGTGTGTACTCTCCAGTGTTGACATAAGAAAAGTTTCTGGGTCCTGACGCCTCATGATGGCTGTCAGATCTCACTCTATTGTTCTTGGTCGCAGCCGCCGGAGTCAGTGTGGGGAACATTTCGGTCAAACTGCCGATCACAGGCCTGATATAAACTCCTAAACCGGGGCTGGAGGATCACCAGGCCGATGCCACAGCGAGATCCCAGAAAACACGGCCTCCCCTCCTCCTCCACCAGCACCGGCATCATTCCTGGCCCAAAACGTTCCGTGATGCCTCACCACCCGGAAAACAAACAAACAAAAAAATAGTTTAGCTCACCCACCTGATTGAGTTCATTCTCCGCCGCTATCCTCAGATTGGGGTCGATAGTCCCCTTCAGAGCCTGGATTATCCGGTTGGGATCCATGTGTGTTCAGTTCCACGGTTCCTTCTCTGTTCTTCGTATCACATACATGTACCGTTAGCTTACGTTTCTGCTTTATATCCAGCCAAGCGTTGTGGATGTGCATTCACTGTGGCCCGACCAGGGTCAAACCTCCGACACTTACAGACACAGCTTCCGGTCAGTAAAGTCAGAAGAAGACGCTCGTTAGCGGAGGACTCGTTACAGACGCGTTCTGCGCAGCGGCGCTGCGTTCATCCTGAAGGAAGAGAAGCTCTTTATGTCTGTCAAACTCCGGCTAGCTTGACGGAGACAACGGCGGCCCTGCCCCGTTTTACCGGCAACCGACTGTCGGTGGACGTAAAGCAAAGTAAACAGACAGTTTACGGTTTTCCTCGTCTTCTTTGTGGGCACGGTGATACGTCGGGAGTTCTGCTGCCACCCCGCGTGTTGGCGCGGTTAGTGCTGCAGCTACAGCCGCGCGCACACACTGACTCCAGCGAACTGAGCTGACAGGCTAAAGGAGCGCGTGATGGCGCAAACTGCTCGTTTCTGCTTTAAACTATGGAGGTCCAAGTGTTCAACACTAAATAAAGACTACGAAAATAATAAACATATGGAAAGAAACATATGACATAGCTATGAAAAAATCCAATATTGTCAAAACTCCTCATTGTTTAAAGCCCTATTTAAATTTTGCTACTTCAAAATAACAGCTTCACCATCATGTTATGTTACACTTTAAGTTAACAGCTAAGCTAGACCGCTCAGTCCATGCTGCCCAGACTGTGAGCTCAAGGTTTGTGTTGACACTCAGGGGCGCTGTATAGGGGGGAAAGGTTAGGACAATTCCAAGGGCCCACAACTGACAGGGGCCCCCCAAAAAATAGGCCCCAAAAAATAGGTAATAGGTATAGGGCCCTAATTTGATTTTTTTGTCATGGGGCCCAAAATTCCTGGCAGCGCCCCTGTTGACACTGCTAACAAAGGTGCTTTGGTTTTCAGGCCTGGGGGAGGAGGAGCTGGGCAAATGGGTAACATATAGAACCAGGCTCAGAGCAAAGTGGACATTGACAGTGGAAATTAAAGACTAAAAGGAGAGAGTAAGCGAGCAAGAAGCTGCTAGTCAAGAGTAAATCTGAGACTGACTTTGTCATTGGTGAGAGCTTGGTGAAATAAAAGGCTGAAAGACAGCTTCTTGCTGTTGGACTAGTAAGTAATATTAGTAAGTAATATTAGCTGACTGCTATTTCTTGTACTGTTGCACTTGCCTGATGTTTGGCTGTTAACAAAGTTGTCGACTTTCTAGTTTTTGATCATAAGTAATGTAATCAGAACAAATAAACACGTTTACGGCTTTCCATATTTACCACAGTGGTGTTACACTCTGGAGGCAACAAATCACAAAACATCGACAGTGAAAAATCCTGCATAAACCACTTTTCATCCAAATGACTTTGTTTTCAAGCACAACTGGCACCTGTGCAAGCTAATGCAATAAAATACAACAGCTCTGCTATAAATTCCACCTTTATGAAGTTCGTATTTACAAATGTCGGTATGTATCAATTCAGTTCTGTTTATCATCAAGGTTTAGTCAAAGGGGTGGTTTACTGCACACCATCACTATGACCTCAATGCTATAATTGAAATTGACAGTTTAAAAAGAAACTGCATAAGACTACTATAGGAATGCTTATGGTGGTCCCTGTTGATTTAGAAGGGCCTCAGTTTAATTTGACTTCTGTAGAAACTGTATGCAAAAAAAACTTTCCAAGCTAATCTCGTGACTCAGTGAACAGCTGCTTCCCAACTAGGAGGTCTGGGATTAAACCAACAGTAGTCCAGCCAACATGTTTGCTGGGTCATAAAGACATTTCTATTATGTTTTACCAATAGAATGTCCGTGAAGCTGACAGCTTTAATAAACAAAGCAGTCCTTTGTAAGATTGACAATGATGTAGGAGTGAAATACCAAATTGGTTGCCACAGCAAGTACGTTAACATGCAGACCATTTTTAAAAACACCACTATGCCTCAAGTACAGCCTCACAGAGCACCTAGCATGGCTGTAGACTGAGTCTTGTTTCTTTGAAACGAAACAATGTTAATGCTTCGTGAGCATAATGATCAATTGTTTCTGCGGTTTAGGTTAAAGGCCATAATCTGGGCTAAACCCCAGATTATCTTGTTCAGCTAAGATTTTGCAAAATTGGTTTTGATTGCAGTTTGGAAATTGAAGTGGTTATTGCAGTTTTAGACTGACAGGGCTCCACAGCTAGGCAGAAAATTAAAGAATCAAGAGGTCAAAGACTTGCAGACCCAGCAACTGGAAAAGAATACTGAAGTAGAATGTAGTACAGCTGAACACAACATAGACGCAGGTCTAATTTAAACAAGACATCCATCTGCAGGACAAAAGTCAAGATGAAGCACACAAACATCACTGCTCATCTTTTATTTAGGCACATCAAGGGACCACTTCCTTCTCTCCACAGTAGTCTGTTAGTGCAACAATTTTGGCCTCAAGTGTTCAACACCATACCCATCACCGAGAACACAATCTTTCCTTCCTCAGCTTCATTCACACACACAGCAAGGTGAGACTGAATGCATAGGAGCCCAAGCAATGTGCTGATAGTAGAGTCAGTTATAATTCATCCGATAAGTCAGCAAGTCATTCAGTTCATTAGCCGTTTAACATCTGGTCAGTCACCAAAGCCATTCAGAAAACAAAGGCACAAATTCATAACATTGCATTAGAGTTCTCACTGAAATCAGTGACCTGTGGGCTGAGCAGGTGAAGTGCTACATTATGATTTACAGCAAGATGACATGTTAGGCCCAGGTGTACTGGTATCATGGTCACAGGGAGGACCTATGACACGCCCATGTGATGCATCATGAAACACACATTCATGAGGAAATGACAATTTACATTTAGTTTAAATCAAGCAGTCACAATCCCCATTTCAAATGTAGATAATGGCTGCGAGTACAGATCATACATGTACCAGCTGGCTGCCGAAACTTATGTTATGAATGGGCTTTCTGGTGAAAAAAGGGCACTGGCATGCAGCCTAACCACAATACTGAAATGTCAGTTTAATCACCATTTAGTACAAAGCAAACAGTCCACACACTGAGAGAAGAGGGCTGTCTGTTTGACAATAGTTCAATCCTGATACAGTAGGAAGCCAGAGAACGTGCTGTACTTCCAGGTGCTGCCATATATGGCACCACGATGCAACCGGAGCCACACCTGGTCTCCTTGGAAAAGAGGCAGGATGGCGTGGTTGCTTGCCGTCTCGTGATCTGGGGCTCCATCGTTAGCATATGCCGACACCATTACCTCCTCGTTGCGCATGAGATTAATGTAGAGCGGCACATTGATGGCAAGCTTCAGGATGTGGAAGATGAAGACGTAGGTTCCATTTATGGGGCAGGTGAAGCGACCGATGTGGGTGTCATACATCTCCCCCAGATTACTGTGAAGCTGGTCAAATACGATGGGCTGGTCCAGGTTCCCTGGGGCAAAGTTGGCAGTGCGAGAGGCGGTGAAGGCCACTCGCAGAGGCTGGGAGAGCGGGTAGAGTTGCATGGGAAGCAGGGTGGTGTGATGGTGGCCATGTGGAGTGAGAGGGACTTCCAGGGTAGAAACGGACAGGGAATCGCCATGACCCGAGTCAACAATCGTAAAGGCTCCTTCCCGGTCTGGACTGCTCACCTGGGAAGAGTCACTCCATGCTGCTGCAAGAAATAGGAGGGACTAATTTGTGATAAGAACACAAGGCAGTAGCAGTAGCAGTAGTAGCAGCAGTAGTAGTAGTATCACTGAAAAGGATACCCATCCCTTACATTTACTGTCCTTAAGGGAAGAACTTAAACGGGTGTTTACTGCCAAAGCTCTTTTCCTGAGGCATAGAATGTTTGGAGTTGAGTTAGAGCTTGTGTTCTTACCAGAGTTATGCCTCCCTCCTCCACGTCTGTAGCTGTGTTGGTATCCAGAGTCCTGAGAAAAATGACCACAGAGGACTATAAAACCTATACACACAAGACCAGACTGGATTAAACAAAGGGTTGTGTGCAAACATACTGATTTCTTGAGGTGTGCTTAAGTTTGCTACATGATAGCATTTTTTTTCCCCCCCTTTGTTCAGCAGATCAGACAAAATTGTATCTGGAACCAGATCAGCCATTACATTATTCTTGTTTAAGTCAGTGTGTTTCCAATGGTCTCTGGTCCAAAGCACTACAGACATTCAATAGCTAACCGATTCAAACACTGGGGACTGCCAAGTAATTACTTACAACATAATTTCCAAAGGCACAAGATAATAATGCAACAACATATCCCAACAGTAAAGTACATTCTTAAAGAGCTGGACAAAGGGTTAAATGCATGTATGTTTTTAGCATTTGTGGGTTCTCATGTGTACAGAAAGTGAAAGGTATGTGTGAGGAAAAGGACCAAACATGGGCCGCCTTTTCCTAGCTAATCTTCAAGGAAACTGTTCTTAGGCATGTCCCATTGCAAAGTTGCTCAACATGGAGTACAAGAGATTTACTTACTCTGGTAGCATAGAGAAGAGGCCCAGAATCCCTGAAATGAGCCTGGGGGATGTAGGATCCTCCTGAGGAAGAGAAATCGGTGTTGAGTATCAAAAGATTAACTTCTTCCCAAGCTTTAGGCAGACTGTGACAAGACTACTCTAACAACACCTGATCTTGAACAGGTGTCTAGTAAAAAGGAGAGGAGGGAGTGCAGGAGTGGTGAAAACCTAAAAGAGGAAAAGGAGAGCCGAGGATAGATACCTCGATGCCAACCAGAAGAGCGAAAGGTTTGTGCCAGTCCTTTGCCTCCACGTGCCATACCTCTCACAGATCCTCTGGTGTAGTACGACTGGCCTGGTCGACTTGCACTTCCACCTGATTGGCCTGGGGACAGGAAGATCTGTCCACCATTACCCGCTGTATAATCTGACTGGTACACTAGAGAGATGATGCAGCATGAAATGGGTCTCAGCTGACTGACTTGACCATTCAGCCCATGTAGGTTGAGAGTTTAGGAACACAAAGCTTTTAAAACATACCTGACTGTGATTCGTCTTCTGAGGGAGCAAACTCAGGTGGTGTTTGGGTACTGGCAGTGCTGTACCTTGGCTCAGAGAAAACTGCAGAATCTGGTTTGTAGTTTAGTTCCCCATTCTGAGGTAAGGAGGTATTCACCTTAAAGACCTACAGTGAGAAGAAAATGAACACCAATGAAGCTTGCAGAAAGATCTAGATATAATGTTAGACTGTCAAGATCTAATGAAGACAGACTTTCCACGTCTCCAATAATGGTGTGTCGTTCGTGAACGTTTCGTTCATTTTCAGACAGTACTTTCCCTCATCACATGGCAGCTGCATCAACTCAGTCAGGACAGGAAACAGAAATGATTAGTTTGTGACTCAACTATACATCCTCAAGTTTGAGTTGTCAGCTTGGCTTGTCAAGTCAACTTCCCAGGAAGAACTTGCACAGAAGAAATGCTTTTGACTCCCAGCAGAGGCTTACTGGTGTTTTACTGAATCTTTGGTCTTGCTATACACGTTCATTGCTTGTTGTTAGCTTGGTGATGCTGTTGTGGTATGATGTTGTTGTAGTCCGTAATTTATCATTGGTTGGTCTGGATTGTCGTTATTTCTTAATTTGGAATATGAGAAAACAGGGTTTTTTTTGTCATTTAATTTTGACAACATATTGCTCCAGGGGAGCAACAAGTGCTGTTTGTGCTGTGTCTTAAACAACAATGGCAGAGAGGATACAGGACACAGGTCACTTTACTGTGGTGTGTCTTTGCACCCTCTTGGTTTTCACATGGTTTGAATTGGTTGTGGCATTTGCTCATTATACTTTGTCAACTGAAGCAAACCATGTTGCTTTCAGTGTTTGAGAACCACGCTCTATTTTTACGTCACTCATAAGAGGGCTACAGCGCCGCACTAGTTAAAATGAACGAAATGACTTTAAATATGTGTTATTTTTTTTTGGTTAAGGACAGCAATTAGTCAGCATTTCCCATGGACTTCAAAAACTTGTCCTGTTGAGCAGTCAACTGCATTTTGGAGGTTTGTCATGCTGTAATGTTTTTCAAAAACTTCAAAGCTATTGAAAGCATTTGCATTTACAAAGACATGATGAACATTTCATAACTACCACCAAATCTGGCACAAGCAGTCAGGACCCAGTCAGCCCATTCACACTTCACTTATTAGAGAGACTGAAATTTGATCATCTACATGTTGCTGGATATGCAGTTGTCATTTGGCTAGCAATAAATGTCATCTGCCCTTAACCTACAGACTTTTGGACATTAAACGGCAATAGAATGGTGCCCAGCTTTGGTAATACTTACTGACTGGATGTTCTGAAACTGTGCAGATGTCAGAGTTCGTCTAGTGGGAGGTGTAGAGAAAGATTGTCCCTGAGGAGGGGTGGAGGTGCAAGATGCCACCCCATTACAGGGGGACTGCTCCCCTGACTCAGTTACTGGTGTCTGTGAAACACAGAAGTCAAATGTTACATGAAAGCTTGACACTTATCAGCTTTATGTGCTTTGTTGAGATAGTAAAAGATTTTCACTTACACGAGGACGGCTCTTGTCCTCTAGACTGACAGAGATGGTCGATTCCCTGCAGTACAGTGGTGGTGAAGGGAACTTCTTTATTTCAGCCAGCTGCAGCGGCTCCTGCAGAGACAAGATTACTTTAACCATGTAGAATTATAAGAGTTAATACGTTGCATCTCATAGCCAACGTGCTGTTTCTTACATGAGGTAGGTCCTTTGAGGAAAGCTCAAGGTCACAGGTCTCCAGGCACGGATCCCCATTTGTTAGACTGGCTTTGCGCTCCATAAGCCTGGTAGGCAGTGGGGTGGACTGAGTGGGGGATGAGGATGAAGTGATGACAAGTCCAAGTGATTTCAATACAAGTCACAACTGACTTAACATATAGAAAAATAAAACCAGCTTACATGCATTGTTTTGGGTAGGACATCACCTGGGCTTCTCAAGTCTGTGTTAGCTGGTTAGTTGGAGGGGAAATAAACAGAAGATGATTCATATATTACAGTCAAATTTTTGTATGAAATTGATGCTTATGTGTGTTAGCCGACCATACCCAGTACTTTCTGCAGTTTTCATGGAAACAAAATGTTACATTCAGTGCTACTCACCACAACATATTGGTCATCGTTTACAAACCGTGTGTACACGCAAATCTGTACTTAAGGTGCAGTGAGTAAGATTTATCTAGTGGTGAAATTCCAGACTGCAACTCATTTGCCTCACCCTCGCCTTCCAAGCATGTTAGAGAAACTACAGTGGCTGGGAAACTTGCAAAATTCTCTATCTAGAGTCAGTGTTTAGTTTGTCTCTTCTGGGCTACTGTAGAAACATGGCAGCTTCAATTGAAGAGGACCTCTGCGTCTGTAGATATAAAGGGCTCATTCTAAAAAGGTAACAAAACATATCTATTCTTATTTTCAGGCGATTATACACTAATGAAAACATATTCCATTTGACATTCTGCAAATCGAGCCCCATGAATCTTATATACTGGACCTTTAAACTGTGCATATTAATGTTTTGCACATATGTAGCACATGTTAAGCACCAGTCTTAATCTTAACAGTACTGGTATAATTATTATTTCAGGAATAATAATAATTCCTGCACACTTTATATTTGAAGATGATGTCTAGTGTTTCTCTTCTAGTTATGCAATTATACTGTTCAGATTTCCCCTTGTTGAATATCACAGTTGTAGCTATAACCTAATGTTCCCATGTTTCACCATTTCATATCAGGTATTTTATTCATGGTTCTGATAAAGTTTCTTGTAATTAATAACTATACCTTGCACATGAACATGCTCACTGCTGGACTTGAAAACTCAGTAAACAAAAACTGTTGATAACCAGATTGCTGCTGCTGGTTATCCAGGACGGCCAGTGTTAGGCTCAGTGAACTGTGGTACAGGCACCCCAAGAGGGAAATGGGGTTTGGATGGGTCACCATGAGATATATTTGCATATTAAGTGAGAAGTTTCCATGAACTGACAAAAACCATTTGACATAGTTTAAGAGTTGGTATTGTCTTCTCAAATTACAAAGCTTGCTGACTTGTTCAAAGTTACCCAGAGGAGATGGAGATCCAGACGGTCGTCTCTTCAGTCTCGGGTGGCCATTAGTGGGGGAGCTCTCTCCATCCAGAAGAGACTCCTGAAAAAGGACATTTAAAAACCTTAAACTGCTAACACTGGCAAGACTGAATGCTTAAACAATGGTTTAATCTTTTATTAGAAAGTTAATGGTTTGCAAACAGCCTCCACCTGCATGAAACTGAAGGAGCCATGGATCTTTGTCATCAGGTCCTCTAGGTGCTGCTTCCTCAGGACAGGGTCTTTGGGTAAGGCAGATGGAGTGTTGAAAACCTCCACAGGCATATCCATATGAACTGCCTGTCAGGAACCACACAAGGATGGTTGGCAAATTGCTTTTAGATATCTGTACACTAAAGTGTTGTACTCACCAACTTAGCATGTTGTTCTCCTTTGGCTCTCCTCTCTTTTCTCTGGGGAGAAGATAATGTATTAATCAGTGTTTGGATGTACAACAGCATTACATATCAGACCAGCTCACAATTTAAAAAAAAACCAAAAAAAAAAAAACCCTTGTTTCATCTTGGTGAAAGACTGTACTGTATGACCTGTAGTCCTTCCACTGAGGGGAAACTCCTGCATCAGCTGCTGTTAGAACACCTCCTGAGGTCAGGAATTACGTTTGAAGGGGTTTCCTCTAGTTTCAAAACAAAGTGTGAATAATGTGTAAATCAAAACTACATTTATTGTTAACTTTGGAGTGAAAATGCCAATCTAAAATTGCAAATGATAACAATTTAAGGGGATGAAATCAAACTTGATGAAGACATCTGCAGGGTCTGTACAATCTGTAAGTGTCTTTGACAGATGGGACTTCAATTCATTGGGGATGTCAAAATTGAATTGAATGCTTACAACTGCAAACTTACAAGTCAGTTTTTTTGTCCATCAGCACATCTACAATGTCAAGTCCAGTGAGAACTAGGAGACCTCACCTGTTTGCAGCCAGCAGATTGTTTCTTGGTGGTGACTGGCACTTTGGGGATGAAAGTGGCAGCACCTCGCCACGGTTTATGGACTGCAGCTTTGGGCGAGGTGACTCCATCTGTGAACTCCATATCCCAGCAGTCAGGGGGCTCCCGCTCCCTCATGGCCTGGAAGTCCTCCTTCCAGTTCTGAATGGGAGGAGTCGCCATGTCAGTCAGGTACAGTCTGTTGAAAAACTGCCATATCACCAACAGAGCATCAGTGGATCCTGGAGCATGCTGACAGGCACACGCACAACACCAAAATACACACAGCACTAAAATACAGAACCCTGAAGTACACACAACACTAAAATACAGAACCCTGAAGTACACACAAGACCTAAATACACACAGCACTAAAATACAGTACCCTGAAGTACACACACAACACTAAAATACAGAACCCTGAAGTACACACAGGACCTAAATACACAACACCAAAATACACACAGCACACTGAAGTACACAAAGTACTGAAATACACACAACACCAAAATTTTGAAAAACAAAGTGACATCCATCTTACCTCCTTTGAAACTTCACTTGATTTTGACTGTGATGTGGCTGACAGGAGCAGAAGAGAAACAAACATGAATCTGCAGGTCACCATATTCAGACTAGGCAAAGGTATAGAGTAGTAAATTAGACACTTAATACCCAATGGTCATTTCAGGCACCATGAACACCCACAGGTAGTTAGTGTCACAGTAATTGTAAGCATTATTCTTACTGCTGTGGGTGGTTGAGCTCAGTAACACCTCTGGAGACTTGTTGGGTGGAGGTGGAAGACAACTGAAGTACTTGTAGCTCAACAGCCTGGTGAGCTCCTCTTTCAACAGCTTAACTGAAAGGAGAAGAGTCATTGAGAGGAAACCCCACTTGAGATGATCCTTCAGGAAAATGACAGTTTGTTATTACAAGTTCAAATCAATAAAGTAATTACTGAGGAGAGAGCAAGAAACATGAGCAGTCTGTCAGGTTGTTAACAAGCCAGCAGTCAGTTTGGAATCCTGTTTACAGCAGTCATTAACATGCGTCCTGGCTGATCCGATTGTAAGTGGACAGTTCTATATACACCTCAGTTCACATCTGCATTAGAATGTGTCTCCACATGAGTTTATAGTGACCAATACTCCACTTTATATGCAAATAAATAGACATGTTCTCAGTTTGCAAATAATAGAATTTTACCACATTAAAAATCATATACGGCTCTCCAAGTTCCACTATTCTCTTCTAATATTTCCTGTTTGAAGCCACAATTCCAGCGTTATGTCATATTACCTCATCTTACGATCTCAGGGAGTACTCATGGATGTATGTGCACGCTGCATGCTTTAACATGACTACGGTGCAGGGAGAATATTGCTAAATTAAGCACAGAACTAAGCTCAGTTTAATTTAGTTTTTCAACTAATCTTTTTTTTTTTTCTAATGAATTTATTTCATTTAAAATATTTTAGACATACAACCAAGTACCACTAGAGGGAGCTCATGTACCACAGTTTGAGAAGTGAATTTTTTGAGAATTACATTTTCACTACAATTTATCTATCTACACCAAGCTTCCAGGAAGATCGGCAGGCTTTGCTGTCATTACATACTATGCCACTATGTCAAATTGGCTTCAAATGTGTCAGTCACATGATGCACACTCGCCCAAAAAGACTTTCCCATGAGCTTACATCACAACCCCCACGAAATGGCTGCTTTAACAAGAAAAATAGACATTGATGACTAAATTTGCCATCTACCTTTGAAGAACTGAATTTAGCAGCATGAAGATCAATGAAAATCATTAGCCTGGATTGTCAAGATGACATTTTATGGGGATCAGATGCCCAAACTCATGTTGTTATACTCACATGTGGATCCAGCCACTGGCTTGTCGGTCCCCTCCAACAGATCCAGGTAGGCCACAGCTGCTTGTTCCATCTGCTCATCTAAACTACAACACAGTGGAGATAGAGGGGAGGTCATTAAGGAATGCAGTGTGACAGGAGGCTCTCTTTATACCTTTAAACATAGAGGGTAGAGGTTTTAGCTCATTCACTACAAAAAAAAAGTGCAAAAACACACTATACTAGATATGGTTACACTTCTTTCATTGCAGGTTGCTTCTCAAACCACCTCTTCCCTGTATGGTGACACGCTTTTCTCCAACAGTGTTGATCAGAGTTTCCATACTTAGCTCAGTATTTTCTGTGCAAAGTCCTTCAGTTTCCCCGGAGCAACAGTCAGCAATCTAGCTGATGAAATAAAATGCTGCTGCCTGCGGGATAAGAACCCTACAGCATGTCAACACCAGTGACATTTGCCAACAATCTGAGCTTCAGAAGAAAGACTTCACTCTTCTTTTGAATTTGCTCAAAGAGCAGTCATCTCTGGTCTGATCCATTAGTCAGTTCTCCAGACTCCATAGTCTGCACACATGGCTCCAGTCACAAACCCCCACCCACATGGACACTTTATCATTTTAATGATTTCTGGAAGTTGCAGTTTTTGCAGCAGCACCCAAACCACTGTGGTTCAAATGTTAGTGGCAAATATTCTCCATGCTAGTCATCAGATACACTATATTGCCAAAAGTATTTGCTCACCTGCCTTGACTCGCATATGAACTTAAGTGACATCCCATTCTTAATCCATAGGGTTTAATATAACGTCGGCCCACCCTTTGCAGCTGTAACAGCTTCAACTCTTCTAGGAAGGCTGTCCACAAGGTTTAGGAGTGTGTTTATGGGAATTTTTGACCAGTCTTCCAGAAGTGCATTTGTGAGGTCATATAAAGATTTCAAACCCAGTTCTCTATCCAAACATTTCAAAAGCTCTTTTTGCCAGAAGAAGCTTTGAAGGAAGCCAACAATACTGATCATCTGACTGAATTTCAGGCAATGACAGAATAACTGTCAGACTTTTGGAAAAAAAAAACAACAAAAAAAAAAAAACTGACTTCTACTGGTCCTCGCTTGTATGCATCTGAGATTTGGAAAATTATCAAACCCATGAACAATAAATCTTTTGAAAATCCTAATAAAGCAAGTTTGTGAGGCTTTTCATCACCACTTCAGACTCTGTTACTAACTTAACTGATGGAGATGTCCAGGTTCTTCAAATATTTTCCCCTCTTTCATAGTTTACAAATAAACTGATCAATTTAAACTCTAACAAGTCTAAAAAGGTGAAGATAACCTCCATACTGATTTAATTGCAGTTACCTCATGACATGAAAGGTAGGGATCCTAGTGACTTTAACAACTACCGTCCAATCTTAAAATTATCTTTAGTCTCTAGTAAATCTGACCAGAGTCTTCAATGAGATCATATTTGCTCATGGCAAAAAGAATTCCCATTATAGATTATATTCTCAATATCATTACAATGTAATTGTTGTAAATTTATTTGACTTTTGGCCTGAAGCTGAGGTTTCTGACACAGGCCTGCTGTGTCAACACTGGTTTAGATGGCTTGTAGCATCAGCCTCAATCATTCAACAAATGAATAGGCAGCTTGTGTGTGGGGTGTCGTGGGCTGGATAACAGGAAGATATAGTGAAATACCAATGTTAGACAAACCGTGGCCCACAGCGTTAGGAGACAGCAATGGCTGAAAATTGCTGAGTCACTGTTTAACAATGCCATTAATTCTAGATATGGTCAACATAGTCATTTCCACACCAAATGAGTTTAAGCAAGCAGCTCCTCTATAAATGACAGATGACGCTCACCTGAGTCGGGTATCCCTCCTGACTCCCAGCAGGGTGGCAAGCTGACTCAGGCTGTGCAGCTGCTGAGCTGGGATGTGAGGTGCCTGGTTGTTTCCGGTCAGCAGGTCTGTCCTGACGTGCTCCTGCTGCAGGCTGTGGAGGAGGTGCTGAACCTGGAGCACAGTGCTCAGACGCCTCCTCTCCGTCTCCGCCTTCGCCACCTGCTCTTTCTTCACCAACCTCCTCTGGTCTCTCAGCAACTGCAGCCACAGGACGAGTCAAGGAGCAGGGTTGAAAACATGACATTGAACTTCGTTGTGACAGCTTATTCATGCAGTGTTTTGGACGTTCATCAACTGCTGGATGCAGGCAGATGTCCTGAAGTCTTGGCTATGATGATAGTGTTTGAATTAGACAGGATTTGCTTTCTAGCCCAGAATTGGATGAGAACATGGATACTACTCTTCTGTGTGTGCGCGCATCATATACAAAGCTAGAGCCTGAAGTCGATTCATTTAGCTTACCACTAAGACTGGGCTCAGGGGAAACCGCCAGCCTGGCTCCAAATACAATCCTCTATTCATATCCAGACTGCATACGGACTGTTGGGCTTACTCACCTCTCTCCCTATGGGGTTTGCTTAACTACAAAAAAAAAGCAAAGAAAAAAAAAAGCTAACCCTATAGTTTGATTCTGTTAAGGTCTGAAGGATATTCAGTTTTCTGGTCTCTATGCAGACACCTGTCTCTGGGATGAGGAACGTCATCCAAAAACACAAGAGGACAGTGACTACATAAAGGACGACTGATAAGCTGTTGACTGACGGTCTTTTCTTCCAATAGAAGGTAAACTCAATACAAACCTTCTGTTCAGAATAAGATTGATCATAGTTCATCTGTCTAAAATGTCAGAAAAAGAGAAGTACATTCATCTTTTTTGGTAAAGTAAATATCTCATTTGGAGGAGCTTTGCATCATCTGTTTCCTGCTGCTCCTGTTGTCACTTCGCTAAAATTTAATCTAAATTGCTGGATGAAATATTACGTTTGGCAAGAAAGTGTATTCTGTTCAAATGGATTACAGAAATCTCTCTTGCCACATGAGATGATTAGCTCTGTGTTTAAAGGGCTAGTTAAGGTATTTTGAAGTGGGGTTTCCAGATTAATATTTTCACCACTTCACCAAGTTGTCAGACCACAGAACTTCTGTAGTCCTACGCAGAGTCCAAATGCACCGTGCCCAGTATTACGTTGATCAGTTGTTTGTTTCCTCAACTGAGGGTGCATGGACCAGAGTCTACTGTAGGTAACACACAATATAATATATACCTGAACTAACACTAAACAAAATGATGATCAGTAATTTCTTTCTTGCCCTGGAAACCTTGAGTCACACTCACTTGGACAAAGGTTACGTCCAAGACAACATAGCCAATCATGGATGGAACCTAAACTACAAGATCTTTACATGAACAGGGTGTCTGAGTGAGTCATGTTTTTGTTGTCGTTGTGTCGCCTTCTTCCTGTGCATGTATGTTTTATACTGTTTGATTTGTTTATTTGGGGAAAATTACATTTTGTACCGTTTACCTTTAAATTCCACAACATGGCGTCAAAGCCATCCAATTAAGTAAGCTAGTAATTAAAAATACTCCATTTTAAAAAATGACCGCTGGAAACTAGCTTACTAAATATATTTAACAGCCTCCATTCTATACAGTCAACAGCATTCAGCCACAACTTTAGCTGTTTGTGATGTAGAAAACTTGTTCTTCAGGCCAATCTTCGCTTTGATGAACAGAAGAATAAAACTCGATCAGCTGTCCAGACTTATGTATGTGAATTATTCAACACAAATGTGATCTCAGCAGGTTTTGGTACAGCATGTATGCATGGACAGTCATACCACTTGTCTCTACTTTATAGTAACAATCGTACACGTCAAACAGAACCAGATTTTTCACGTGATTTAAGGAGCAGAACAAGTCTTCAAGATTCTTCTAATCTTTTACAGGATCGCTCACATCACTCAAGGTTTGTGGTGCCAAATCAGTGTGTGTGAGTTGAGTGTAGCAACATCTCTGGTTATATTAAATGTGGTGTGATCAAGCACACAAACACTGACCCTGCAGAAGATAACACCATTTATCATAAACTATATAAAAGCAGCTTTGGTTCATTAGCAGGTGAGTTACACCCCCCCCCGTCAAGAAGTCATCTTATCAAAATATCGTCAAATTATTGATAAATTAATGATTGGTCCAAACTGTATGGGAATCCATCTACAAACCCATGGTAAGCTTTAGAAAATGCTGACTAATAATAAAATACAGTTCAGACTGAACACAATATTCACGTCATCATATGTACAGTAATCATTCCTCCTGTTCATACTGACAATGAAACAAGTTACAGTAAGAAATGAGGGACATGCAGGTTTGTTAGCCTCATTAGCTTCTGCTGAACGTTTTTTTTTTATTTTTCATGGGAGGACTGTAGACTGACCTCCATCTTTTAATAGGATCACTTCATGGCCAATATGGACCAGAGGAATGAGTCGGATCAATTAAGTCTTAAATGTGCAGACAGCATGTGAGCATTGTAAACAATCTAAACCTTTAGAGCCATATTTGCATGCTGAATTCTTTATATTCAAAAAGAACGCATCTCATTAAATCTGTTTTACTTCAGTTCATGTAGAGCTGCAGCTAACTTTTATTTTCATTAGATAAACATTCAATCTATAAAATGTTGAGAAAAGAAAAAAGTGTCTTAAACTCCTAAAACCTGCCTTGAATTGCTTGTTTTGTCTGAACAACAGACCAAATCCTTACCATATACATCATCATCATCATCACATAAACCAAAGAAAGTCACAAACCCTCACAATTATCAAGCTGGAGCGGGAAAATATTTGGCATTTCTGCTTAAAGATAACTGTGGAGCAGTTTTACAAGCATGCCGGATCAACACAACCAAAGCAGACATACATAAAGACAAACACAGCATCACAAAAAAACTGAGTTTAAGAACTAATCAGGAGTTTACCAGCTGTGAAAATGTGTGTTTCCAGATTCACTTTGAACTGTGTGACCTAAACCAGCTAATCAACATCTCTGATGCTCCAGAGCAAAAAAAAAAAAAAAAAAACTCACTGTGATGGAGGCAAGTCAGACTGTCACTTACATTCTGAGTCAAGCCGTCCAGAGTTTTGTGCAGCTCCTGTGCGAATGCCAGGTTATGCAGCACCTCATCGTACTTCTCCACAGCAGCCTGGACAATAAAGAAGTGGACAAAAGCCTCTGAGCACAAGAGCTTTACAGTCAGATCATATATTTGTTGCCAGCTCTTACAATCTGATCCTTGTTCAGTGCCTCGCCCTGGTTCAGCCTCTTCTTGTAGTCTTCAAGTTTCAGCTGTGGGCACAGAAGACATGTCACAAAATCCAGTTTCCTGCATCCACCTGTCCACCTTTTTAAAACCTGTCATTCATCCTACCTTCTTTTTCTCCAAGTTGCGGACTTTGTGTTTAAGGCAGATGAGCCCGTCCTCTATGTAGGTGTCGTAGCCCTGGTAGGCTGTGGAGGCCTCCAGGCTGAGCTGCAGAGCACTCAGACCACCGGGCAAGCCCACTTTAGGGCTACCGGCCATCACCAGCTCGTCCTGTCCTTCCTCTGAGCACTCAGGTGGAGTGGTGAAATCCAGGGTAGGGGATGGAGACAGCTGCACCATGTTGAGCTCCACACTGGAAGAAGAGGGACATGTTTGAGTTAAAAAAGCAAAAGCTGTATGTGTGTGTGCCATGCAGCTGCTGCAACAGAGATGCTGCCGGTACCAAGCAGAGTGTTTCAATAGAGATGGGAGATGGACTGAGCCCAGCTTGGGCAGCCGCCAACCCCGTGACACTGCATTTATAGCGGCGTGCTCTCTGGATGAATCACGCACAAACACCAGGCGACAACATGGAGCTTTTTGGACCTGGTATCAAACATCTCTCCACGCATGTGATGCATCCGAGTCCGAACTCTGCTCAGGGCTAGGCTGTGGATGGATATCAGCAAGATGGGAAGTTAGGCGGGACAGAATGGCACGAGACTGATCAGGATCCATAATCACGCCGCAATCAAGTCCCGATGTCACGCAGGCGATTAAATCCACCCAAAGTTTGCTGCAAATGTTCGTTTCCTTTGAGACAATCGAAACTTTATCGCTTCATATGTGTGTGATTTCAAGTTTAATAATCCCACACGTCATCGTTTGATTAAAAACAGCTGACCCACCTCGTGCGCGTTCAGTCCGCTCCTGAGACTAGCTGGACGTCCGAAAACCCCGAAACTGAGAGACCCCCTTTAAATTCCAACCGTGATGTTTAGCTCATAGAGGCCACGCCGGTGTCAGCTCATACCTTTATATACCCTGCAGCCACACACAGATACGCGCACACACACACCCTCAACCAATCCACCCTGACCATATCCGGTTCTGGCACCTGTCACGGTGCGCGCACACACGTTGTGATTTCATGTGAACCGTGTTACTATAGAAGACACACACACACACACACACACACACACACACACACACACACACACACACACACACACACACACACACTGGATGAATAAAGCTAGACAACAATCAGCATCAACATGTTTGTCATGCTTTACTGACATAACATGTCTTCTGTCAGACTAATGAAAAGAATATAAAATAACTACATTTCTGTTTGTTTAACTTCACTGTCTGTTTGTGCCTGTAGATTTAAAGTTACATTAGAAAAATACCTCATTTGCATATTTTAAAATAAAACTAAAACAAAAATAAAAAAAACTTCTCATTAATGTCAGTAATCATCTGGTGAAGTTTCATGATGATATGAATGAGTCAAGGAGTTCTAATTTTGACCCTGATCACCTGTAGTGTGTCAAAATGTCTGAAATTTACAATCTAATATCTTTTAAAATGCTGTATGCTTTATTTTATGCTTTATAGCTTTAAAAAAAAATCCTCAGACTTCAGCAGCAAAGACACAACTGTCTATGTTCTGAAGGTTTTTACAGAGACGTTTGTTCAGATATCATTAATAGTCTGATTTATCATCGCCAAGTAGGTTGTCACATATGAGAAACTTGTCTTGGTGTTTTGGTGCTAAAAGATGTAAATATATGTACAATATTTGTTTTTGTTTTTTTAATGAAAAGAGCTGTACAGTTTGTGCAGGAATATGCAAGCAGTGTGCAAAAGATCACTGTATGCAGAATATTTAAGCGTGCAAGATATGCAATCTGTTCTGCAAATTAGTACATTTTTAATGACATAATGTCTTAATTGCATATTTAAATATAACATTCAAAAAACTTGAAAAAATATTTGTCTTACTGTAAATAATCAGCTGAAGGTTTGACTCTGTTCATCTGCAGTGTCTCCTCTTAAAGGTACAATCTGTGCTGGTTCAGTCATGGAACATCTTCAGAGAATTCATTCAAATGTTTGTGACCAAAATATGATCAACAACTAACAACAACAATATCATATATCAATATATCATATCATGTTTACACATAAATACATTTGGCATGAAGGGTTAAAGGTCCGGTCTCTTCTTGTCTGTCCAAACATGAGGCAGGGACACATCAGCTCCCACGAGGGTCCACTCAGGGTCGACTCATCAGACATCCACCTGTGTATGTGTGCTCTTTATGGACGTTGACACGCTCACAAAAGAACACACAGTCAGTAAACCTTCTGTTTGGAGTCTGCTTCTGATTCCTCCCCTGACATGTTTTGTCCTGCTGCGCCCTCCGGTGGTGGAGGACTGCTACAACATCCTGAAGGACTGTAGCTTCACCAAATATGGGCCAAAGTTGTTAAAGGGAGAGTGACCTCCTGAATATTACACTGTGAAACTCCTGTGTTCCAAACATTACTGAGGAAAAAGTATATAAGTATTAACAACAAATGTAAAGCATGAAAAGAAAGTGTTTCAGTGTTTCGCTGTAAGTCTGTTATTTTGGATTCATATTCCTGCTGCATTCATGTTTCATTTTACTGCTGTACATGTTTATGGTCGAGCTCATTTGGACTACTTTATACACTGTTGGCTAGTTTGATTTACAGCAATGCATCATGGTCTATAAAATCATGTTTGTCTGTTTTCAGCTTTGTGATGACGACTTTTCAAGATCATAAGAGAAGATTATTAAAGAGTTTATTTAGCTGAAGAGTTTTCTCAATAGAGGAACACGCCATCCTTCCGTTCATCGTAAACATTAAACACAGATTCATTAGTGGAGACACATGGTTTTCACTGGACAGGAAGGGTGTGAAATTATTTTATCTGAAACGTGACAAGTAACTAAAGCTGAGAGTAACTAAAGCTGGGAGAAATGTAGTGAAGTAAAAGGTACAATATTTTCTCTGAGATGTAGTGTAGCATAAGACAGAATTACACAACTAAAGCACTCTGAATTTGTTCAGTATTTGGCCACAGGATGAGGTCATCCTGCAGTGATTAGTGTACCGACATGTAATTCAATAAAGCAGACACACAGTGAACCTGCAGCTCTTCAGGTTCCTGGAACAGATGAGTGAATCATTCACTTAGAAGTGAGGGTGAGGTGAGGAGATGCAAGCTGCAATCTTACCACTATATATCACTAAATCCCACACACTGGACCTTTGAGTGTGAAAGAGAAACTATGGTGGCCATTAGAGCCATGTTTGTCCATTCTGGGCTACTGTGGAAAGATGGCGGTCTCATTCTAAGGTAACAAAAAAACAATGATGATACAACAAAAGGGATGTGACAAAAAACTACACACTGAACCTCCACCTTCAGTTTCTAACCTGAAGGTTCTGGCAGAAAGCTGCAACCTAAACCTCCACCTCCACGGTCGCTACCAGTCCTGTACTGTACCAGCCTCCACCATGCTCTGCTAGAAACCTACAGCTACTGTAGTTGAGTGACTCAAGTTAGATCACTTGAAGACAATTGATTTTTTGGTAAAGGTGTGTGCATTTATAACCATGTCTGAACAGGAATGTTAATGAAAACAACAGCTGTTGACTTGCAGTAAGAGGTGGAGCATAACTGGAAATATGACAACATGACATTCCCCAGGTGAAACTGAAAATAAGAGTCACAATAAAGAGAATTTAGTCTGCGATGAAACGTTAAACTGGTCTCATCAGAGCATTCTGGAGTTCAACATTCACTGGTGAGTGCAGTACACAATATTGACTGTTTAAACCAACTGAGTGAACTTATATTGTAGCTGTATGAAGGATATTTCTGCTTCATTTTGTGTTTATATTTACATTTAGTCATTTAGCTGACGTTTTATCCAAAGCAACTTACAGAGAAGGGAACAATCAAGGTACAGTGCGATAAGAAAGCATTTTATTATGTCCAGTTGTTGGTAGTGTTGGAGTTTTTTAAAGGTAGAGAGGGATGCCCCTGATCTGGTAGGAACTGGTAGTGCATTCCCGATCATCTGAAGGGGTTTCACTGTGCAGGCTGGGAGGCCGTCAGGAGGGCGTTACAGTAATCTAGTCTTAAGATGACCACAGCTTGTGTCAGGAGTTGAGTAGCATGTTGAGTTAGGTAAGGCCTGATTTTCCTGATGTTGTAAAGTGCAAAGCGGCACGGCCGGGCAACTGAGGCGACATGATTGGCGAGGGTTATTTGGTCATCAATCATAACCCCTAAGTTTCTCACCACTCTGGTGGGGGCAAGACACAGGGAGTCAGTTCTGATGCTGATGTAATGGTGTATAGTAGGTTTGGCTGGGAGGACTAGCAGTTCAGTTGTTGTCACTGGTACAAAGATTTCAATCACAATATAATTCAGAGTAACCAAATGTTCTGATATTATTATGTAAATACTTTTGTTATTTAACAATTTAATATTTGCTCTCATATCTAGATAAAAGATGGCAGCTGCCAGCAGTCTCCTCTCTGAAGAGCAGTTTCTATGTTCCATCTGTCTGGATGTGTTCATTCACCCAGTCACCATACCATGTGGACACAACTTCTGCAAGAAATGCATCACACAACACTGGGACATAAATGTACATAAACATGAGTGTCCCTTGTGCAAAGAGATGTTCATCAGAAGACCTGCGCTGCGTGTCAACACGGTCTTATCTGACATGGCTGATCAGTTCAGACAGTCAGCTCAAGAAAAAGCCAGAAGTGTAGAGCAAAAACGAGCCAAAGATGGAGATGTTCCCTGCGACGTTTGCACCGGAACCAAACTGAAGGCTCTGAAGTCCTGCCTCGTGTGTCTGGCCTCCTACTGTGAGATTCACCTGGAGCCTCATCACAGGATCCCAGGCCTGAAAAGACACGAGCTGATCAATCCTATAAAGAACCTGGAAGACAGAATGTGTAAGAAGCATGATAGGCCTTTTGAGCTGTACTGCAAGACTGACCAGATGTATTTGTGCCAGTTGTGCATTGGGACAGATCACAAGAGACATCATTTTTCTCCTCTGAAAAGAGAATATGAGCAAAAGAAGGCGATGCTGGAGAGAGATGACGATGAGATTCAACAGATGATTCTGGAACGACGACTGAAGATTCAGCAGATCAAGCAATCAGCAAAGCTCAGCCGGGAAGATGCAGACAGAGAGACTGCAGAGAGTGTGGAGATCTTCACTGCTCTGATCCAGTCTGTTCAGAGAGGTCTGGCTCAGCTCACTGACACAATCCAAGAGAAGCAGAAAACAACAGAGAAACGGGCTGAAGGCTTTGTCAAAGAGCTGGAAGAGGAAATATCGGAGCTGATGAAGAGAAAAGTTCAAGTGGAGCAGCTCTCACGCATGAAAGACCACCTCCAGTTCCTCCAAAGCTTCCCATCCCTGAACACTGCTCCACCCACCAAAGACTGGACGGAGGTCAGAGTTCACTCATCATATGAGGGGACTTTGAGGAGAGCTGTGGCTCAGCTGGAGGAGACGCTCAGTAAACAGATGAAGAAGCTGTGTGCTGATACTGAGCTGAAGAGGGTCCAGCAGTATGCAGTGGATGTGACTCTGGATCCTGACACAGCACACCCAGCTCTTGTCCTGTCTAAAAACGAGAAACAAGTCAGTTGTGGCGATGCAAAGAAGAATCTGCCTGAGAACCCAAAGAGGTTTTCCTCCAGTCCCTGTGTCTTAGCAAAGCAGGGTTTCTCTTCAGGCAGATTTTATTATGAAGTTCAGGTTAAAGGGAAGACGAAGTGGGATTTAGGAGTGGCCAGAGAGTCCATCAACAGGAAAGGACATATTGCAGCGAGCCCCCTGACAGGCCTTTGGGTTATATGGCTGAAGAACGGACATGGGTACAAAGCTCTTGATGAGCCTGGTGTGCCTCTCTCTCTGAAGTCGAGGCCACAGAAGGTGGGGGTGTTTGTGGATTACGAGGAGGGTCGGGTCTCCTTTTATGACGTAGATACTGCAGCTCTCATCTACTCCTTCACTGGCTGTAACTTCACTGACAAACTCTATCCGATTTTGGGTCCCTGTACAAATGAGGGGGGTAAAAACTCTGCCCCCCTGGTCATCACGCCTGTCAGTCACACTGTTTAGACTTTGATATTCACATCGAAGATGCTTTATGAAAGATTCTCAGTAATATACAACGCAGAATTTCATTTCACCATGTACTGCATATCTCATTGCAAGTTTCTTTAATGTAACATACTGCTGCAATACAAGTTTCCATATACTAACTTATTATTCTGTTCTAATGTCGATGTCTGTAATAGTGTCAGTATCCATGTGAATATAGTTCACACAAATAAGTGTTTGTTTTAAGATATTCAAAATACATATTCATAATGTATCAGTCATTATGTATTGAAATAAAACAAACAAATACAAACATTTTTGTTTTTGTGTCAGTTTAATTTCTGCATTAAAGATACACGTGAAGGAAAAACTCAACAGACTGACACTGAAACTGCTGCAGAATGTGAATGTGTGTCAGGCCTCAAAGGGACTTGAACAAATGACAGGAAAATCAAGAATAACACAAACAGACATGAGATTTAATCCTGGCATGATGATGTCACTGTAAACATGTTAAAGAATGTATTTTCATGTAACGCATCAGTGAGTGCAGGGAAGCAACAAAGCGACACTGGAAGAACTGGATCAGTGACTCAGCGTCACACTCAATGAAAGCAAAAGTAATTCACTGCTGCCTGTTTCAGTCCAGAGAAAATAAAGCTCTGTTTAAATCTTTACACACGGCTCAGCACACAGAATGACAGAGGCAAGATGTTTGAACGTGGTCTTCATCAGGACATCAGCAGAAAAACTTTCAACTGACTGACTTTTATAGTAAAGAACATTTGTAAACAAGAGTCTACAGCCACACTGTTGGCTCTGTGAGGGTGTAGCTACAACATCAGCATGCTTACATGTTTACAATGACAATGCAAAAATGGTGATGTGTAGTAGGTATAGTATTTACCATGTTTGTTATCTTAGCTTAGCATGTCAGCATGCTAATTGTTATGGAATTTTCTATCCTTAGGTTACACAAGGTCATGTGTGGGCCTTGAGGTCCTCAGCAGTAGTAGTTGTTTGGCTTTGTTTGAGTACAGCAGGTTCCAGTCTATCTCAACACTGTGGTGGCCAGGGTCGAACAGACCTATTGCTGCCTTCCTAGACATAATAGATAGCTTGCCGTTGACGTTCCAATCTGTGTAAACAGACATCTCTGTCTCCAGACTATAATATGCTGACGGTAACACTAACATGGGTAAAAACATTCTCTTTGACTAATTTGGGGCGTATAATATTTGTGGTGTTATCTTGAGGTTTAAAGTCTATCCACCAGGATGAGTTGGGCAGAATGAGAGACCGACTCAGGCACTTCTGATGAACTATGAGAGTGTCTCTAATTCTCCTTGGCCAAGCGTCAATAAATATTACAGCATAAGACATCAGAGGCTCCTGAACACTTTCTTTCTTCCTGACCTCACCATTGACCTTTGATTTCAGCAGTTTCTCCACAACACTAATATTAGCTCTTTAGCACGAAACACAAAGTATAGCTGATTGAAACACTCATTTTTCAGGCAGTTACCTGAAAACCAATTTCTTGGACACATTTTTATCACCTCAAGGTCAACATGAATTCCATATCAGTCCATCAAATTCCATCCAAAGTGTTTGAACACCAAACAAAGGCCACGTCATCACTTTGGTTGGTTTCACCTGAGTCCTGGTGGACTGTCTGCACCTGCCCTTTTTGGACATAGTGAGTTTTCAGTCTGTCACATCTAATGTTCACTCCTGAAACCAGTAAAATTATCTTTTTTTGTTTCAGTCATTTGCCTGTTGTTCTAGTAATATTATTTCTGATAATCTGTGAAACAAACATTGACATTTTTAGCCATTTAAAGGTCCAGTGTGTCTGTGTTTGGGGCTATCTATTTACAGAATATGGCAGAAATTGAATATAATAGTGTATAATGTATATTTAGCTGAAAATAAGAATCATTATGTTTTCGTCACCTTAGAATGAACCTTTTATATTTACAGAGGGAGGAGGTCCTATTCTACAGAATCTGGCATGTTGAACCACTGTGTTTCTACGGTAACCCACAACAGACAAACTGAACACTGGCTTTAGATAAGGCGACTGTAGTTTCTCCTACATGCTTAGACATGCTTAGAGAGGGTGAGAAAGCTAGATGTTACTAAGTTCTACATAATTAATGAAGTTAATCTCCCCTTTTTCTGCTGTTAGACATATTTGCTGTCAGCTGTGTCTCATATGTTTGCTTTTTTTGGCCTTTTCAAACTTTATTGGATAGAGACAGCTGAAGAGTGACAGGAATGTGGAGAGAGAGATGGGGAATGACATGCAGCAAAGGGCCCTGGGCTGCTGCGGCCTTTGTACATGGGGTGGATGCTCTACCAACTGAGCTAACTGACACCCTATAAACAGGTTTTTGACAGATGCCCAAAGCTTCACATCAACACATTCATGACTGACAGTCAGCTGTAAAGAAAGCCTAAAGTGATCTGAGCTGATGAAGAGGAGCAAGTTACTGAAGCTGACTACACATCAGTGATGATAGAAATGGAGCTAAAGATGTTAGTTGTAGTTGTTTTTGATTTTGTGGTTCAGGTTATTTTATTGGAGATATTTGCTGTCAACAGGGTGTTAGCCATTTGCTGATTATTAGCCGATCGACCAGTAATGCTACATCTGAATTATGCCACCTAAATCGTAAAACTAAAGAAAACTAACAAAACTTACATAGCTCATTTCTATGAAATGGAACAATTTTGTAAAGAATTTCTGTGTTCCAGAAAATTTGTTTTTATTCTAACCATAATCAACATTTAAATATCTGATATGAAACATGTTGATTCCACACTAATGAGATCAGTGCTTTCACACACTGAATAATAACAGTGACTGAAGATGAGTCCAACTGTCATTTAGATGAGTCACGTTCAAGAATAATAAGAGAAGAACAGCTCTAACAGCAGGTATGCAGCTGCTCAATGACAGTCATAAACATTACTCAAGACAACAGTGGAACATGACGAATGACATTTATTGAACAAGTAGAAACTACAAGTGTGTATAAAAATACAAACTTTGCTTTTAGAAATGAACAGTAGTGCATCTCTCTGCAAAATAACACAGACACAGAGAGACTACTAAAATATCTGATCTAGATTAAGTGCAGACCTACATCACATGCTCATGGAACTAAAGACAAACAGAAAAATCTACATCCATGTTGGATCTCCACCCAAAATATGACGAGTACAAGAATCTCTAAGCTAGAGTCGTTAAATACAAGAAGGAAGATTTAATACAATCGTATCAACTGTGGTCAGTCTATATGGCAGCATTGTACAGACATCCTGAAATGTTTTCATGACATCATTTCAGTGTAGTGAAAATAAAATATTTTAAAGGATAACTTAATAAATAAAAGACATTTTTAGACAAATCTAGCCCACATATGAAGCCTGCGAGGAAACCGTGGAGGTCACGACAGCCTTTAAATTGAACACGTCCGAGGTTCAGTACTGGGAGTGAAGCTCCGACACGTTACAGGAGCTGCTCAACTTAACTAAGTACATGTGTCAGCATCTGTACTCCAACAGTAAGTATGTGTCTGCCGACAGACCAGGAGATTTTAAAATTCAGAAAGCTGCACACACACCTGTATACCTTTTTGGCATAGTAAAAAACAAAAACCCAAGAATCTGCTGAAATGTTAAAGGTGTGTCCGGTATCCCTGAAATCTGATTGGGCACACCAGTGAGATACAGAGCCACTTGAAATTTTTGTAATTAATAAAGTTATGCGACATGGTTCAAATAGAGGACATCAAATCTGTCATTTCTATACAAAAATATATACTCGATCTGTACAACATCACATCAACAAGGCAGGTGTTTGGAAAGCTCATGCAAAATACTCGAACGTTGAGTAAAGAGAGTTCTGCAGACGGCTGCAGAACTTGAAACATTCCTCTGAAGACCTCAAAAAACAAACCATTAATAATGAACGGGCAAATCCTCACAGCTTTCCTGGTCTGTGGAAAAAAGGGGCTCATTTTAGTTTATCATTAGAATATAAATAGCTCCAAAGCCCGTCATTCCCACGTGACGAGAAAAGCTGTTGAAAGGTGGTGACAGCAGTGCAGGAAGCGCCACACTCTTCCTGAGGCTTGGTTTAGCTTATAATGGTTCAAAGAACAACTGCATGTGGACTGGTGCTGAGAGCCCGACGCCTCCCTGAATGTCGGTTTGTGCTTCGTATGTATGTACACCATCAACCTATCCACTGTTACAACAATGATTCTAAATGATATATAGATTTTCTTCATTATTTACAGACTGAACACGGACACGAGCACCGTGGAACACAGGAAACTGTGACTTTTTGGTAAAGATGCATCAATTATTACTCTACTTCCAGCATCAGCATTAAAATGTATTTTATATTAGTCCAATATATTTTTACTGCTGAGACATTCTGTCAAATTAACAACACAATACGTTTCTCTGTCTTAATAATAATGAAATATGAAACATACGGAGCTTCAGTGTGGACTGTGTGAATCTCTGAGGATCTAAAGGACGGAGGAAACCTTGACATTAGCTGAGATGGAGGAGTCATGTGCCAGAGTCTGGTGAACTTTAACTGTTCACACTGTTCCAACATTGTAAAATATTGAATACTTGACTGTACTCCTCAGTGTATATTAAGTGCAACAGACTGTTCCTAGTAATCACCATCCATCTGACACACTCCGTAAACTGGCCTCTCCTTCCTGTCTGGTCTGTTTGAGAAAACTGGTGAGCTGTGCAGCCACAGAATAATGCCACCAGACCAAACACTTTGGATCCACCTCCAGAAATAGAAAACTTAGAAATGCAGGACAAGGCTGTTTGCTGAGTCTGTGAAATATAATCTTAATATAATAATTATGTTGGTGTGTCACAAATCAATAGAACAACATTGATTCTACAACCTGGTTTAGTATCAGACTGCACAGGGTGAGTTTAAACAAACATCATTTGTCTGAACTTCATTTATGAAAAAGTGGCTTGTGGCTGACTGGTCCGTCATGAGTAGTTTTCACATAGATGATGTGAATAACTTTTAAGGGCTCATACCTGTGCTTCTAACACGTAATACAGGCTGGTTTTGGTCAGCATGGGTGTGAACATGTTGGTACCATAACAGACTGAAAGAAGCTGGTGGTAAAAAAAAAAAAGATCCTATCTGACAGAATTAGGTAGAAAGAATAAATAGAGAACATCTTGTTGAGTGGTGAGAAGGAAAGGCGAAGATGTTAAGACAAGTTATGGCTCCAATCTTTAGAGTAAGGTGAATTCCAGAGGTCTCCAGGTTTCCAGGCAGCACTCGTTGATCCAGCATTTCAGATCGAGAGCTAAAGAAAGTATTTACAAAAAGACTGAATCTCAGAGCAAGCCAAGACACTGAAAACAGAGTCTGAGGATCTGGTCAGTCTGGAAGAGTTGCAGCAGCAGCAGCAAAAACTACAGTGAGGTTTGGTTTGGACTGCTTGCGTTACTGTGTTTGGTGTCATACATCAGCATCTGTTCGTCTGTCCATGGAGGGAGACTGAACTGCTGCCATCACCGCGATCCTTCATCCAGCTGCTCTTTCTCCTCCACCACCACCTCCTCCACCACCACCTCCTCCTCCACCACCACCTCCTCCTCCTCTTGTTTGGGCATAGGGGGTGGGGACTCGCTCACAGCGTCCTTTCCTGTTGCCTGCTCTTCCATCTCTCCACCGCCACCCTGCGGCTGGTGCAGGTTTGGCTTCCTCTGACAGCAGGGCTTGTACAGGTGGGGATGGATGATGACCTCTCCGTAGCGTCCTTTGTACACGATCCCACAGCATACCTTCTGTCTGAAACATCCAACACACTTCTGTCAGCGCGAGGTTGCACAACATACGACACAAGAACACTGACGTTACCGTCATAAACTACATCAACACATGGAGGTCATTTCTGTCGTGTGTTAGCGTGGGGAAAAAAAACAATCATAAGAAAGAAATTTGGATACTTTAAGACTACTCCAGGTAGATCACATGACACACAATATATAATATTAAGTTCAGGTCATTTCAGCCACTAATCCAGGTGTGCATCTGGTGTTCCCTCCTCCCTCTACCTGTCAGCTCAGGGAGTGAATGAAGGAGAGAGGAAGGAAAGGAAGAGTGTGAGGAGAGGAAATTCCCAGAGGAGGAGTACAACAGACATTCCTGGAGTGTGAACTGTATCAACCGCTCCCTTTTTATTTTTATTCCACCCTGGTAGAATCAGGTCAAGATGTCTGAAACTCACACACTGACACACACAAACAGTAAATGGAAGCTAGCGTAGACAATGTGCAATGACTTTAAAAAAAAGAAGAAAAAAGGAAGGTAAAGCAGTCAGCAAGCTGAATAAATTATTTTATTTTGAAATAAGAAAATAAAAATTGTTCATTTAAACTTCAGATGAATGTTATAGTTAAATCAACTACAAAAATATGATTTATTCTATTTTTAATTCTCTCCTGTGATGGGCGACATCACAGCGTCAGTATGCAGTAATTAATCATATCACACTCCTGATGCCACCTAAACTAGGACACAGGAGACAGCAGCACTCATGAGCAGCCATATAATATTCTTATTTATTATGAAACAATGTCACAGATTATGGTTGTCCTCTGGATGACGGGGGTCAAAGCTCAGTGAATCACACACTGCTCGTGTGTTAGCAGAAGCTCGCGGTGGCTGCAGCTCCGCACAGGTAAATAATCACCAGGCGTCACCGAGCGCCACATTTAGACTCCTGTTCCAGTTTCTGAGGCACAAATATGACACACACACGTAGTGTATTTATCAAAGCTATGTGTTCAGCCTGAGCTCATTTCAGCCGGTGCCTCTCTCCTTATTACATGTGAATTTAAAGGCAAATAATAAATAAGAGGCAGCTTAGCTGTGATCTGCTGGATTTAATAAAAAGGTCGAGCTAACTGAAAGAAATAAACTCATAAAACCAGATGACCTAGTTAGATAATTGATCATTCTATTGTAAAAGGAAAACAAACAGCTGCTCTGTTAATTCTATAATTACGTTTACCGTACTTTCTAATGACTCAGTGTCTCTGCACCCTGATGGAACTGCTGTGGATTTTTATGTTTGTACATCTAATTTCCTGACCGTGATGCAGAGGACTAACTCAAGGACGTCCTCTCTCTGTTTCCCTCAAACCTCACCTGTCACCTGAGGAATAAATGAAAGAAGGGAAGGAAAGGAAGAGTGTGAGAGAAGAAGAAATTCCAAGAAGAGACAGACATTCCTCCCTTTTTATTTTTGTCTCACCCAAACAGAATCAGGTCAAAATACCTGAAACACACACACAGACACACACACACAGCTCACCCACAGGGACCAGAGGCTGACACTGAACTGCTAATTCAATAATCTAAGCACAGTGTGTGTGGCTTCAGCTCGCTGGAATCATGGTCACAAGTGGTTGGATGTTCGGATGGATGATTTCACACTTTAGTTGGGGTCTGTGGGGGACTCTGTTACCTTTTCCAGTAGGTCAGGTCCAGGAAGGAGAAGGCCTGATGAGGGGCGGGGCCAGGTGAGAGCTCTGTGTCGGAGCCGTCGTCTGACTGGTTGCTGTAGCTGGGTGACTGAGCGGGCGAGGCACTGGAGGTGGTGCTGTGAGCGTCAGAGTCTGAGAGGGACACAGAAACACTGATCACAACACTTCCCGAGAGACACACGAAAACAATAATTAACACTGTACTGTACACAATGAGTCTGTTTTTTTCAAGTTTTTCTAATTGTTTGGCTGTTTTTATTCTTTGTGCATGGACGAGGTCAACTGTACGATATACTATCAATCTATAGTGTAAATCTTTTGGACCCTTTTGGGAGAATTTTCTGAAATTTTTTGTGTTATTTATGTGTTATCTGATGCGGCTGTGTGAGCTCGCCCTGACAGTTTAACGTGTGTGTTGACATTGCTCGACTTTCTAAGATAGTAAACATAAGATCAGTAAAGTTACCGTTACAGAACCTCTGACTGACTGAGAAGATACAACAGTACATATTGTCAGAACATAAAGAAATTCAGGTTGTTTCAGCTGCAGGAACACCAACATGTTGTACATTGTGTTGACTTGTATGATGTAGCTCTAAATAAAAGAGTGGGATAAGTTATGACATGCAGATAAACACTTGAAAGTATACTGTTATGAATAATGTTGAGTTTTCTCATGTTCTGACACTGTGGGGCTTCTCATTAAAGGCTTTTTGATTTATTTATTTATTTATTTTTTTACATCCTACATTGTAGATTTACACTGGAGACAGTGAGGTCGAAAGTTATTTAGTGGAGTTTTTTTGCCTTCTTAATGAGTTTAAGACCATCAGTGGTGTTCATCGGCAGTGTTGTCAAACGGTAACATCTCTATTAAACTACTGTATTACAACATGGACGACATTACAGTTACCAGCCCATTAACCTCACATAAACAGTTCCTACTGTTGTGTCTTTGTGAGGCAGAGAGAAGGTCAACGCACGGTATCTACATGTGTGGTTCCCACTGTGAAGCATAGAGGAGGTGTAATGGTGTGGAGGTTCTTTTCTGTCTTCACTATATTCACAGCACACTTAACCAACATGGCTACCACAACATTCTGCAGGGACATGCCATCCCATCTGGTTTGAGCTCAGTGGGACCATCACTACTTTGTAGAATCTAATATAAAAAAATATGAATTGTTTAGACTTTTTGTTTCTCACATAATTCATTTTTTCATAGTTTTGATGTCTTCAGTGTCCATCTACAATGTGGATAATACGATAAATAAAAACAACATAAAAACATTAAATTATGGGATTCAAATAAACAATAGCTTCATATGAAACAATGCACATTGCCATCTACTGGTGAAATATATGTGCTGCAAACAAACAGTGTTCGTGACGGACAATACTTATGTGCCAACCGTGCTGCAGGATGGTTCTAAAAGGCCCACAGAGGAATGCTCTGTGTATTGTTCAAACTTGAGGTTAATAAATCTCGTCGGACAAAATTACAGAAAAAACAGAAAGCCAAAATCACTTAAGACAGGCACAAAAAAACGGTGTTAGCATGTACTGCTACCAGGGCAGAGAAGATTAGCCCATTATGCTGCTGTTTGTAGAAAAAGTGTAGAAAAAGGTGAAATTGTGAGATGACCTGCAAAAGTGCTGAACAAAATTAACTGTTTAGCTATAGCTTCCTGGCCAAAGTGGCTGCAGCAACCACAGCTTTAACAGACAAATTATTGGAGTATTGAGTACACTCATGTATTCATTTTGGACACTTACACTAGATGTGCTTGTGTGTGTTTTATCTCTTATTTCTCCTGCTCTACTCATGTCTCTGTTGTAAAATACATCTTCAATAAGATTACCTAACTAAATAAAAGTTAAAATTCTAATAATGTATTAATTATTTGATACTAAAGTGGTCCATAGTAACACTTACTGTTTCTCTTCAGCTCGCTCTGTACCCGACTAATCTGGCTCGGCCTCAGCTTCTTTTTATTTTCTTTGTCATCAGTGTGGCCTTCATGCTCGAGCCAGCTTTTGCATCGACTACCTGAAAACACACAGGAGACAAGGTCTTACAGGAAGTTCGGACACTCATCAGAAAGAGGACTACAGGTGAATGAGGCTGAATGTGTCCTTACATGGTTCCAGTTCTTCTTGGATCCAGCTGGAAGTTTCTTCCATCTCTTGACCAGGAGGACACAGGCGTTACAGATGTCCCCACAACGCACCTCACTCAACCTGCAGGGACAGCAATCGACATACTGCATCAGAGATATATACACAGATGATACGCAACTGAAAAAAAAAGTTTGTGCAGTTGAAGACTTCAAACAAGAGAGAAGAAGAAACTACAGTTCTAACACTCTCTGGTCTGGTTGCCTTATGAAGCCTACTGACGTTAACAAGTAGCTGAGTGGGTAGACGTAGCAGTAGTAGGTGTCATTTCTGACTCAGAGTGACTAAAGCAGCGCAGTGCTGCTTTGTCCAGCTGAGACATTTAACAGGCTCAGGTCATTCCTTCCATTTACAGATGTAGAAAAGGTCCCTCATGCTTTTATCTCCTCCACACTCGACCAGTGCAGCACACATATAAAGAGACGAGTCATCCAGAGACAGCTGATACGAAACACTGCTATTGAGGGAAGTGACCTCATCAACCTGACAGTTTAGAAGTAATGGTTTACTGTTTGTTTAAAGCCTTCACTGGTCAGGCTCCTGCCTGTGACTGAGCTGTCTGCTTTAGATCCTCTGCCAGGGACCTACGACTGGTTCCAAAGTCTTGGTTCCTAAGAGATACCAACCAGGCCTCTGCTGTCCATACACCATATCTATATCTAACTCCCAACTCAGTGTCCTCTTAAATCTCTTCTTCAAAACCTATTTCTGTCTCAGGACTTTGTTCTAACTGATGGTCTTGTTGTATTTGGGTTTGTGCATTTCATCTTGTTTTTAACAATCATGTTTTGATTTTGTTTTTTTTTTTACTGTTAAGCAATTTGTACCTGTGTTTTTGAAAGGTTATTATTATTACATGGCAATGGAGCATGGAAACCTGCTTGAGCCAGTAGCAGCAGGTCAGAAAATCATCACTAGAGTTGGAACAGCATTACATTAAAACAGGACTTGTGCCTGATTAAAGCTGCCTGCGTCATAGAACTCCTCAAACATTCAAGGACATAACACAGGATAGTTTGAGACATGGATTGAGGTTAATTACTGTTACAACACTTAATTACTGTTTTTTTTAACATTAGCTTTCGTGCCAGATGTTTGACTCGTGTCTGCAACATTTGAATTCAATGGCTCGTGCACATATGTGACCATCGCACTGCTGAGGCAGGAGGAGCATTAAACAATGACACAACTGTAAGAGACACATGCAGACAGTGGAATGTCGCATGATTATTAACATTAAGTTAAAAAAAGATCTAAACTTCAACTTGTTCTCTTACACAAAATATATAAATTCAGTCACTTTGAATGACTATAAAAACTTAAGTCCTTCATTTTCTTGCTTAACATTCACATACATTCAAGGATTTCATGGACCCGTGGGAACCATGCATAGAATGAGCTCTTGAAATTATTACTGATACAGTACAGGTGCTTAATTTTGGAAAATACAGAAAATAAATGAGTGGAACTCAAAGTCTGACACTGTCCCCGCCTCAGATTTGTTCCAGATCCTGTTATTAGCTCCTGTTTAATGTATCCATGGATGTTCAGACAATGAACACTGAAGAAAACCTACAAACCTGATGACTCTGTGGAAGTGAAAGTCACACTGGTGTGTCAGATCAGTGTGTTAACATTTGACAGAACTGAGGGGAAGTAGCTGAAGTATCTTAATTGCCCGCATGAGCTGTGCTGCTGCTGTAATCACACAGAGCTGCTATTATACTACAATAACCTGCACACACCTGTCCCCTTCACCTCACAGTGTAATCTCTGCAAATAACAGGACATCACTGTTTTGTACATGTAAGAGAACAGCAGAGAGGTGAGGTGAGTCACACTGGACCTCTGTGATCACTGAGTCAATCGTCCAAACTTGTGGACGGTGCCGCTGACTCACCCGAAGCAGCTCTTGAAGTTGGTCTCGTAGCGTTTGCTGTCAGTGAAGCGGGAGCTGGAGGACTTGGCCCTGCAGATGCAGCAGCCGTCCATGCTGCGGTACATCTTCGGCCTGTGGAAGCCAAACATCTGCAGAAACGCAGGCAGAGAAACAGACAAACGATTAAACATTGGATGATAAACATCCTCGAATCAGGGCTGCAATATTAGTTTTGACCATTTCCAGACCCTCGAAAGAAAACCTCGTGTAAAGTCACATTTTAACTCAGGAAGAAGTTGCATGGAATCATTAGATGAAAACAGGACAGTTATTTTCCATTACTGAGTCATCTTACGGTTATTATTCTTATTAATCATTTGGCCTGGAAAATAGTGAAAACTGTCCACCATGACTTGTGGACCTGCAGACTGCAGCTTTGTTTGAACATAATGCATTTCTTTACATACTCTGTAACTAACGTTACTTCATGTGGCGCCACAGAGAAGCAGCTGGGTCTGTGCGCGCCATGTGCGCGTGTACATCATCTGACATTTAAAACGACCCCCTCCTGCAGCCATGGGGTGAGAGCACGTGTGTGTGTGTGTGTGTGTGTGTGTGGCGAATGGGTCAGGTTATCAGGCTGAGCATCATGGAGGAAGAACAGCACGAGCTGACTGCCTCTTACGCAACAGTGGTGCTGATGCAACTGGAGGCTCGACATGTGGCCGCATGTGGATGCTGAGCGGAGGTGATAGACATCCGCAGCTGAAGCCTCTCAGTTCAGACACACACACGCGCGCGCGCGTTGTGCTTTATGAACAATAAGACAGGTTATGGTGTGAGAGCTGTCATCGGTGAAAATGGCTTCGTTTTGCGGTGTTGTAACTTTTAAAACGTCACGTGCTGCGCTGTGCGGTGGTTGTGTAATCGGTCCTGTAGCGCGTGGCACATGGCGGGAGGATGGAGGATGGAGAGGATGCAGGAGGAGGCGTGATGCCGACCGATGAGATGTGATGCTCTGCCGGCTGCACGCAGCGGGTCAGAGCGGCAAAACGAGCTGAAAGTGAGCAGAAAAACGGGAACACCGGAGCTGATCGGAGAAGTTTAGACATTTATCACCGTGTCCGCGTGCAGAGGGGGTCTGTGCATGCGCACACAGCTGCTCTGTCCATCCCAGAGAATGAATGACGTGAATGTGCAGGCGGACAATGGAGCAGGAATAACCCGCAGATCAGACGTAAAGTGAAAACACACATCGTCACTGTGTGCTTAACACTGCTGCGCTGAGTTAAACGTGTTTTTAGGCCCACTCACATCACAACGTGGAAGCAGCTCTCCTGCGTCCATTATCGGACAACAACGAGCAACTTCTCCTTGAATTGACTGGTGTCAGGGAAGCCTGTGCACTATAAACAGGTTTGATGAACCATTTGGACAGTGAACAACTCGAATTTTAAAGTCTAAATCAATAAGACACAAACATATTCTCCCATATTTAATATGATGTCAACACGTTAAAGTCCATGGGATTGTCCGGGATGACTTTAATGTCTGATAAAAGGACTTCACATGAACTGTGTTGAGCAATAGTGCAACCTTTATGTACTATTAGTGACCGGAAATGCAAAGAGAAACCAGCAGTTCACTTTGTGTCCGACAATGGAAGCAGGTGCAAATACGACACTGACACAACAGTCAACACTTTGACGTTTTCCCCGCTCACGCGTCGTCAAATCAAACGTGTCACTGTACAGTCGTCATGTCCAGCACGAACAGGCGCCATTGTTGCGTTTGAAACATAACGTGTGGCTCAAAGTGTCCCTGAAGGAGGCTGGGCGCTGACGCAGGAAACACACCCACCACCCCGACAACAAAGTCGAGCCCATCTTTACACACACACACACGTTCACTCACAGCTCTGTTACTCGCTTTTATTTAACGTTCAAGTATGTTTAACAACTTTAAGCATTTTAGGCTAACGTAACGTTTAAACTTTATTTAGTTTTGAGCAGTTATCCGGACACGGAGGAGCGAGCAGACAGCGGAGTCTCGCTTCGACAGAGCACCGTGTGTGTACGAGCTGTGCCATATGAAAAATGAAATAAAGTTAGCTTTTAGCAGGCTATTAAAGTTGGAAGTCTTGTTTCCTAAAGTAAACGGGCAACTAGCTGACATTACCCAGCTAGAAAATGAAGAGCGTCGTCTGACGGACGACGTCGAGTCGTCATGAACACCGCAGGAGAACAAGCACAACATCACCGGTGTAAAGTTAACTGTTACCGACGTTTCACTGACGACAAACCCCAAGCCTCGCCGTACTTTAGGTCAGCGGTGGACTTCGCTGAACTGGCTAACACAGCTGTTTCGGGTAAAGCTATTTGGAGATGTGAAATCAGAAACACCATCCTCCGATAACTTTACTGCACGCCGACAGACACCGAGCCGGGAAAAACACTTTATCTGCGCACACAAAGTCAGCAAACACGCTTACCTTGTTCCAAAATGAAACACGGAGCCACTCACACCTGTGTCACAAGCGGTAAACAGAGCTCTTTTTTACAAGTGTCTCTCATTTAACATTAACAATGCCGCTGCAGACCATCAGTTATAACGCTCCCCGCCGAAGCGCCAATACAGGAGAATAACAAAAGCCGCATCCGCTTGGCAGTTTCAAAATAAAGCAAGCGCCGTGAGCATCATTTCGGTCACGTGTTGGAGTGACGACAGTACTCTTATTTTAAAGGTTATGTCGACAGTTTCCGGTCTTGCAGTGGCTGTGTGTGGCTAGCTTGACCACAGCCTGATGTCCGTAGTAGAAACGTACGCGCAGGCGCGCTGGGCGTCTCTCCCGCCACCATTTTCTGATTTTCCTCAATCAGCGTGATTTGCATACAGCTGTGACGTCTGTCTGCGTATGAAGAGCGTCGATACCCAAATAAGGACTGCTATTTACGCGGGAAAAGGAGGTTTGACCAGTTGCTATGGAGAAGTTGCAGCCTGCAGGGCAGGAGAGCTGCCGGGAGGAGGCTGTGATTATACTTTATATTTTCTTATTTTATTTTATTTGTTTCATCATGGAAGTTGGTTATTAATCATGGGATCAATATGTATGACAAAATATCTCAACTTCAAGTTCACTTACTAGCTTTTCTTTTAACCATATTTTACATTATTCATTAGCAAATTGACATTTTTATACATTAAAATTGTGTTTTTCTCTGTTGCATTTGTCTTAAAGGATTAGTTATGAATGAATGTTATAATATATTACATGGGATTACTGACTGAACACATTTTCCATGTTGGTTCACAGCTCAAAGAAGAGCTACTTGCAATTTGTTGACAGGATAATATTCATATAAACCTCATAGAAAAGATTCTATTGGCAATGAAATTAAAGGTGAAGTGAGGTCCTAATATGTCAGATTTTACTGTGGAAATCATTAAATGCAGTAAAAAAAAAAAATGTAATAGATTCCAGCTTAATCTTTCGAACATGTGCATCACACAGATGTGGAATAATAATATTCAATAGAAAAACCTTCTACAGTGCTTTACTATTAAATAATAAAAACTTTTTTCTTGATCATTTATATTTTCTGTTATATAAAATACATATGCTGTAATAAACTCTGTTCCATTCGGTAAATGTAAGCTGTTTCAGTTTCCATCTGTTGTAACTGCCTTATGTAAGGAGCACAGTGTTAAACAGGTCATTGCTGCACACTCATGTCTTCTGTCTAGGCTGGCACAGATGAACCCTCATAAATAATTCAAGCCATATTTAAAAATATCATACAAGATTATGCAGAAATGTCACTTCAGTTATTATAGTTCTGAACTGATTTCATATTTGAACCAAAAATGTGTTTCCGGTGAGATTTAGAGGAAACTGTTTTTAATATTGTGCCTTTAGAAATTCATGACTAATATTTTTGCACTGCAAGAGTTAAGTGTCATTATTCACCTATAATGTGACGTAACTGAAAAACTTACAAGTAAAGCTGGGGAAAATAAGTACAAATAGAAATCAGTGATCTGATAAAATCACATTCAGGCTCAAGTGTAGTTTATGGAACACAGACACACACAGACATTTTTAACACAGTGGCTGTTTTTATTGAAATAGGCATAATAAATATCAGAACAGAGTAGTCAGTCCAACACAGACATGAAACTCTATTTGTCCAGTGGTGTCCGTTCTTGCCATTAGCAGGACACGCAGCCATCACTGTCGTGGATGTCAGTTGCATTTCCTGTCTCCTGCCTCAGCAGACACACCTTAGGTTTAATACCACTCGACATGTTCATGTAACAAATCCAGTAAGCAAAGTGAGCAGTAGTTTAAGGAGGAATCCCAGGAATCCACAAAGCATGTCCTCCTCCTGAAGTCTGCCCTGTGGCCGTTAGCAAAGAGTTTGTACACAAACAAATCCAGGACGAGACATCGATGAGGGATCTGTTTTTGTGCTTTGGAGCTGTGGATAGTCCTGTCGGTGAGGCATCAGGGGCACGGCAGAGGGTTAAAACACAATAAAAACACATGAAGTGGAAACAGTGGTTACTGTTTTAAAGACATGAATGTTTCCAGTTATTCCACAGGCTTCATCAACCTTAAGATACCAGTGCTGCTGTCAGCCTGCCATGGATTAATACTAAATTAATAAATACATAAAATCAAGACATTCAAAACAAACCATGGCAGACTGTCCTTCACAGACTCAATACTGGAAACAGCAAAAAATACTACAGAGGACCAGGGTTACAAAGACGTCCACTTTCTGTCCCCTCAAAACTCATCTAGGATTCATTAAAGAGGGTCACAATAAATACAGTCTAAATGTCAGCATGCGCTAATGACAATATTTACACCATTTCTCAGAAAGGATCCATTTAGACGTGTGGCGTGGCAACAGTGGCAAAATCTCATGCAGGGAAAGTTTTACGGGGGAATAAAAATCTGTCTGAAGAAAAATAATTGTGAGCGTTTCCACCCATCTCTGCTCACTGACGCTAAAGTAACAAAGCCTGTCATGTAAATAATAAGAGCCTGTTCCTTCCTTTTATAACTGACAGAGGTCGTGTTGCATTCATGTAATACGGGAGTTTGGACAGCTAGCTTGTAACATCACACACTGATCTCAAATGAATCCAACAGACCAATATTTTGCAGTTTGCTTTTAGACAACATATCCCATGAAAAGACCTGAACAGCAACGAATAGCCATGTACCCAAAGAAAAGAAAAAAACATTCCCTGGTGCAGTAAATGTCTACTTGTGAACCAAATGTGGATTCATCCGCTGCTGAAAGTAGTCCCTGAAAATTCCCCATTTCCTCCTTGCTGGGTGAAATTTGTTAAAAACTACAGTGAACAGCTGTTTTACAAAATTACTGGACATTTTTTTAGAAAAATTAAACTATATATTTGTGCAGTGTTTTTATATTGATTTATGTCGGAAAACACTTTGGCACACATTGGCTGTTGTTTTTTTACGGGATATGTTGGCAAGAAGAAAACATGGACCAGCTTTACACTTTAAAATGGAAGAATTACAACAACCAAACTATAATACTCATCGTTAGGTGTTAGTTTGTTAAAGCTCATTGATCAGCTTTAAGGTTACTATAGTTCAACATTTTGGAATAATGATTGTTTGCTGCAGTTTTAAGATTAAAATATAACCATGCACAGTGTTTGATACTATTGTGTTCATACAGAAATCAAATCCACTGAACTGTGTGTGTGTGTGTGAACCCATCCTATAAATGAAGACGCCGCACAGAATTTCTGGAACATGGATTCACAGTTGTTCAGAGGTTACATTGTTTTGTTTTGTTTTTTTACTTTGGACAGAGCCAGGCTATCTGTTTCCCCTTGCATCAAGTCTTTATGCTAAGCTAGACTAACCATGTCCTGACTCCAGCCTGTATTTAAGACAGAGATGTGAGGTTGACGTCGATCTTGTCATCTCACCTTCTGGAAGAAAGCCAATGAGTGGATTTGCCAAAATGTTGAACTATTCCTTTAAAAGCTTAACAAGCCTTACGTACATTGTTACACACAACCACACACACTTTGCCTTTGTGTATGTTCATGTCACACTGTGAAGAAGGATAAAAAAAGTGATTTAAAGGGACACTTTGTGTTATTCATCTAGTATGAGGTGAAGATGTGAGATTTATGACCTCTGAGTTGAGAAGCTGTAAATATTTTTCCAGCTCATAATTCTGAGCTCAGATCTATGAAGGATTTATTCCAGTGTTTACTACATTAATTTAGAGAAAGGAACATTTTGTTTGTGCACCTAAAAGTTCACTCTCGATCTTGGAAAGGTAGTTTAACAAAATAATCTGAACTAAAGGTTCACTTACACGTCTTTGACAGAGCTTTCAACCACAAAGTTCCCCACTTAAGTCACGTGGTGATGTCGGCTGAGCAAACACACTGTGGTTGAAAGCTCCAGTAAAAGCTGGTAAATTCAGATTATTTTGTTGAACATTTCACCTGTTCTTGAAGTGATGATGACGGTAAACTGTGTGTGAGGCATACATGAAACACACACAGTGTTACAGCACACTACAGAAACCAGTAGATCACTTTGAAGATTTCAAAAGATCTAAAATAAATGGAGGGCAAACACACAGACACACACACCGGAGGACATACATTACACATTAAAACTCACACACACAGCATTTAAAAACAGCAGGTCGAGGCCTGTAGTTTGGTAGGAATGTCCATGCAGTCACAGGTTAAGCTCCTGACTCCTGAACCACATCACTGAGATCAGTTTTTATGTTCAGCCACAGGTTAAAAGTGGGAGAAATGCCCAGCAACAGTCCAACGAATCAAAAGAAAGCGGCGTGGAGAGCTGGTGACTCCACAACACTGAGCTGTGTGAGGAGTCAACAGGTTACGGATCACCGTCTTCATTTCAGTGCGTCAGTGATCACCCAGTCTCTTCCTGAGGTCGTCTCATTTATCCACATCCTGTAGGCATGCTCGCTAATGCTAACGCTAACTAGGGTGTGGGGATAGTGGCGCAGTCTATCTAGTTGTACCTACTGAAGGAAGGCTCGGCTACACAGCTAGCACACGGGCAAATGTCTGCTGCTGCTATGAAAGTTTTAAAGAACCACAGCAGTGGTTTCTCACCCTGTTTTTTTTTTAGTCAGTGCTTATTACTGTCAGAAATGTCCCAAAATGTACTTCAGATCTTAAAGATTGATTTCCATTGTTCCATGAGCAACTGCTTCAGTTCATGTTAATGTTGCCGAGGGCAGGGTCGGTGTATTTTAAAGAATAGGTCTGATATTCTTTGTTTTTCTTGTTGTCATCAAATCCCATGAAATGATCCAAACCAACAATTAAATGATACTACTTATAATATTTCAAATATCATCTTCCTCTGTAATTTTAATGGATTACATTACTCCAACAAGCTTTGTATTGCTTCAAGTCGAACTTTAGTGTAATGAAAACAAGTGAAACTAACGGCTGCCTGGAAGGCAGGAAATCATCCTGGAAATTGTATTGTTATCTAAAGTATTTGGGATTTGTAGTTAATGAAGTAAAGATGATAAAGCATGGTTGTAATTTGATTACAAAGAGTCTTTCAGAGCCACATGTGGGGTAATAATACTGCATCCAAGCTTCTGGTTGATCCAAAGCTCCGACTTCTCACATGAAGCAGTGGAACATTTTGCTTTGGTAACCAAACCTTTCTCCAGTTTTCATTTCTTAACCCTCACTTCCTCTTTTATGGTGCAATCTTGGAATTAATTGGCTAACAGTCGAAGAATGGGTGAAGTTGGCGGTAGTGAGGGGAGGTTTTGAAGGAAAACATAGAGCTGAGCGGCGGCCCAGTGGTCCCCTTCCTGTGGCTAGAGGTCGATTCCTTTGACCAGCGAGGCTTCCAGTGTGATGGGGAAGTCATGGAGCGTCTCCAGGACTCCGATGAGGGCGTTGACAGTGGTGCGGTCTCTGAGCAGGGCCGTGTCCTCGTACATCCGCAGGATCACTGGGCACTCCACCAGCAGGGGGAGCCACTGGGGCAGCAGACGGTCTCTGCAGGACAAACAGTAAGAGCTTTCTACATGTGTGGCAGGGTCATGTGTGGTGTCATATTTCTGTACATATGAGGCACTTTTATTTATACACCACAACGTCAATGAACACGAACAATGATGTTCTCCTGATACTGACCTGGCTCCAAGGCAGACCAGCAGCTGGAACTTCCCATCCTTGCCGATGTTCCGGCGGGTGGAGTTGATCGCGTTGACATAATGGCAGAGTGATTGACAGGTCATCCCCAGGGGCTCTGCGGTCTCCTGAAGGTCTCCCATCTGGTCAGCTGACTCCATGTAGGCTACAGCCTTCTCTGCAGAGGGAGGAGAGGACAGACTCAGAGAGTTTCCTTTCACAACTCGACAATATAATAAAACCTAAAATGGGACAATTTAAACGGTTCATGTCATCAGCAGCAGATGGCGCCGTCGCTCTGCACTCACCCACAAAGTCCCACACGAACACAGTCTTCTGGAAGAGCCGCGCAGACTTAAAGCCGTGATAGAAGAACTGTTCCAGAGCCGCCACCAAGCTGTTCTCTCCACAAAGCAGGACGGTCAGGCTGCCTCTCTGCAGGGAGACAACCAGGAAGACGTCAACACATGAGACACACAAGACCACAGAAGCCAACGCATAAGTACTAACTGGTTGGGTATATGGATTCACAGTTGTTCAGAGGTTACATTGTTGTTGTTTTTTTTGGACAGAGCCAGGCTACTGTTTCCCCTTGCATCAAGTCTTTATGCTAAGCTAGACTAACCATGTCCTGACTCCAGCCTGTATTTAAGACAGAGATGTGAGGTTGACGTCAATCTTGTCATCTCACCTTCTGGAAGAAGGCCAATGAGTGGATTTGCCAAAATGTTGAACCATTCCTTTAAAAGCTTAACAAGCCTTATGTACATTGTTACACACAACCACACACACTTTGCCTATTCACTTGGAGGTGAGTCTCCATCCACCCGTTTCATTTTGAACAAGAAAAAAATGAACGTGTTGTTTGACATGAAAAATGGGAAGACATCAAACATCAGATGTGTACATTTCTACAGACTGAAGCTCTTTTAATGAGGCCATCTTGTTCTCTCTTCTTAACCCAACCAACCCTAAATCTGCATAACAGTAGTGGACAGAAATGTGCAGTTTCAGTTTTCTTTTGCTGAAAATCTGGTTAAAGTTTACGCTGTGTTTAGCAGTGTGTCTGTGGTTTGTGCTGAGCAGTTACATTTTTCTCTGCTGCCGCTGAAAACTATGAGAGCAGTGAGGGTGAACCGAACAGAGACAGTGAAGTTGTACCTGGACAGTAAAGCCAGACACACTTTCACACTGTTTTCATATTTAATACATTGTTATTATAAAAATATGCATCATAGCTGCTTTTAAATAATGACTGATCAGGTAGATTGCATTTGCTATCAAACTTCTGCATGTTGATACAGTGATAGCTCTTTCCAGTTCACAAAACAAGTCTCCATCCTTACATGAAGTAATTCTGTAGCTAGTTTTGTTGGATCGTGATTAACTCGCCCACCAGCAATAAAAATGTTTATTGTTCTTTGTGGGTGAATTTTTCCAAAACACTGACATGATTAGCTGCAGCTGCTCACTGCTTGTGAGTAAAGAGTTTCTCCTAACTCCACTATATGTGAGATACTTTCATCCATACACTGGTGAACATGATCCTACAGTTTGGTCACATCCACTTTTCACTGTTACCAGCTCAATCTGACAAAGACTGTTGATACCAGTCTTTCCAGAGTCCTGTTGGATTTTCACAGTTTTGAGAAGAGAATTTCATGTAGCTCATAAAGGAGAAAAAGCCTCAGAGTAGATGAAAGCAGGGCTGTGTGGTTCATGGCCTCTTTCAGGGCTGCAGGTACCAGGTACTATTCACAGCTTTTGACAACAGAGAACCAAAAAAAGAGCATGTAGAGTCGAGCCGAGTCACACCATGCAGTAGAAACACAGTGCACCACTCTCCACTCTATCCTCTCTCCATCACTCTGACAGAGGGCACTTAAAGTATGCTGGATAAAAGTGGACTGAACCATTTGTACCACCTGTTTCCTTTGCTGTGGCATGCATCAAACACCACTTTACTGACTAAAACATAATGAACACAGAGAGAGCACAGCAGTGAATAACAAATGAGATGATTCATTATTAAAAAGGCGTTTAGGCACAGCTGAGAATCAGATCATTCGCTCACCTCTTTCTCTGGCTTGGAGAAGTGTTTGAGGATGTTGTTCACAGCCTCCCCGATGGCATCTTGGATCTGGCCTGAAGTCGGCTCTGAAATCAAGAAAACATCTGCATCAACATCTAAGAGGAAGTGCCATTAACATTATGAGCGTCACCTAACTGTTATATTAAACTGTTCACTGTGTTAAGTGTCATGTATTCCCCTGCTCAGATACTCACTGCATCCTCGTCCAGACAGAGATGTGATGCTGATGCGTCTAGTCTGGGATGGCGAGCGCTGCAGCGGTGGAGTACGGCAGTTTTTCCCAGGGTCCTCCTCTCCGCTGGGCACCACCAGCTCACCGATAAGGACCCTCTCTAGGCTGCCGTCGTCCACGCCCTTGCCAAGCCATCGACCACATGGAAACCTGGAGGAGATGGAGACAGCGAGGTGTCAGATCCGTTTATTTTCTTTTCCACGTGTCCTCAAGGTTTCTTTTTTCTTTGAACGTTCTTGGAACTGTGTGTTCTTAAAGAGTTGTTGTGAATGCTGTGCTTCTCTATGAAAATGAGAAAATTACATAAACCTAAGAAAAGGTTTTGGATCTGAAAAGCGTCATTTTTCTAAAAAGAGCTTTGTCTGGAGCTGACATCAGCCTTGACTCAGAATGTTTTAATACTTTGCCTGATTATTTTATCAGCAACTGAAATGAAAGCTCGACAAAAAGTTGTTTCTGAAACTCTGAAACTTAGATGTAAATACCAATGACAGTCTAACAAGTGGTACATTCGTCCAATCAGATGTAGGAAGACCCTGTGACAAATGGTTATAGATCAAACAAGAGTCTCAACATGCTAACAACGACAATGCTAGCATGGTACCATGTTCACTCGGCCAGTTTAGTGTCTTGCAAATTAGCAGTTCAGCTGAGGCTGATGGGATTTTGCAGGCGTCATAAACCAAAATAATGGACACATTGAAATACTGACCTGCTGACATGTCAGGGATCATCAACGTCTAAAGGTTTTATATCCTCTGGGGAACATGATGGAATCTGTACTCCCGTGAGTGCTGTTATGTTGTAAATGTTGACATGTTTGACAGGATAAGTGAAAACTTTGACCTGCTGATGGCCTTACAGGATCACTAAAGTTATTCGAATGTATCCTCTGGGGAACATGAGTATCTGTTCATCATCCACTGAATAATTGATACTTCATACTGAACTACAAATGTCAGGGGTTTACCAATGTCAGCAGGAGGCTCGGTGAACTTTCACAACAATTCATCTCAGATATTTTGGTATGACATTGCAGGCAGCACATTTAAAAATACACAACCTTAACTCACCTGTAGGTGTGCCCCGTGATCTCATTGCGCACCATGACACAGTCCACCAGCCATTTAGCCAGGAGTCCAGCGTTATCATGACCCAGCTGCACGGTGGTCAGTCTCCCACACTGACACACACACACACACACACACACACACACACACACACACACACACACACACACACACACACACACACACACACACACACACACACACAGTGGAGAGAAAAGTATTCTCATTTAATATCATCCTGCAAAATCAGATTACACACACTCTGATTACTGCTGTTGTAAATGTAGAAGTTCTTACTTCCAGAGTGACTATATTTGTCTTTAATTAAGTTAAAGTTAATAGATTTCTCACTTAGTTGAATTAAATTATGTTATTAAGATTTTCGTCACACTCTGTTTAATTCATGGAAAAGAGAATTAGTTTAATTAAATCATTAATTTTCAAGGATACGCTGTGGTGAAGTTTCAACATCTGTCAGATAATATTAACATTTATCTTTAAACCAGTGCTCTTATTTAAAGCAGTGTTAATAAACAACAGAGGGGTGTGAGTGCAGCTGAGTGTTCTGAAAATACAAGCAGGATAACACACACACACACACACTATGACCCAGTCCAAACTAAAGTGAGGCTGACTGCAGGACAATGTTGCCTACAGGGACAACAGGCAAACAGGACAACTGAAACAGAAGCGTTTCAAAGAGACAGAGAGGGGCATGATGGGAAAAAGGGAGCGGGGGGCTTCGTCTAACCTTGAACAAGGTGGAGTTGTGCATGTGAGGCCTGAAAGCAGACTGAGGGAGATGGAGACACTTGTTAAACACAATGGATGGACAATAACAAAGATGGTGCCTCACAACCAAAAACAACATCATCATCATCATGCTCCATCATGCAAACACAAACAAACAGGAGCAGCACCAACATGCAGCCGAACGTGCAGTGTAAGGAGGACAGCAGGAGGTCTGTAACCATTCAATCTTTACCATGTGATAACTGACTCACATTGATGTTAAGACTCTAATGATCACGTTAAAAGCTCTTCGTGGTCTCTCCCTGCTCTATCTCCAACCTATTTATACAGATGCACCGGCTCGTCCTTTGAGATCTGAAGCTGAAGGGGGACACAGTGTTTACAGTCTGAGCATCGGAGGCTCTGGAACAATCTGCCTGAGGAAATCAGGTCAGCTGAGTCAGTGAGCTCTCTTTTTAAACCATACTTTAATATATTTGAGAGCCTTCCCTGATCATACAAAAATTTAAATTTTGTAGAAATGTTTTTCTTGTTTTATCTGGTTACATTTTTTATGAAACCAGTTGATTTTATGACTTGTGTTTTATTTATTTGTTGTTCATTTTATGAAGCTCTTTGAAAGATGGATTTTGAAAAGTGCTATGATAATAATAATGTTTATTATTATGACCGGGAAAACTTCACTCATTACTCCACCAGAGGGGAGTTCATTCTTAATGTTGGAAACAACAGTCCCACAGCTCTTTCAATGAGCAAGAGTCCCAAACACAAAGATATTCAGTTTATATTGAAATTAAACTATTTTCATCAGAGTGAATGCTTTAAACAGTCTGTTGACAAATTTTCTTTAAAGAAATGTAACACAGCTCATCTGCAGTATATACTGTTATAATCTAAGGATTCGTTTTGATCTATATTGTTTGCTGGATCCTGATAAACTGGTGCTGTGTTTAAAACCTTTTAAATGGATCCAGTTAAAGATACTTAAAGGTTCCCTGTGGAGTTTTCTTGTAAACCAACAACACATTGTGTGGATCCATGAGGTCTAACAAACAGATTGAATCCATTTCCTTCTCTTATATAACATTTGTTTTGTTTTTTAAATTTCGAAGGCTGCATTTTTTACTAGCCTGCAGTCATCTTCCTTTGCTGGCACATTTCATTGGCAGGAATGTGTGTATTGTGTCTCCAGCGTGGACATGCATGAGCTCTATAGAGGACAAAAACTCCACAGGGAATCTTTAAGCTTCAATGTGTTTAATCTGAGACTTACTATAAAGACTAAGACAGTGATGGAGGACTGGACTCTCTTTACATGACTACATTACTCAGTATTCAGAATGAGAGAGAGAGCTGATCACTGTGGGACCAGACAGGACGATCTTTATCAGTTAGTGTTATGAATGAAGAATTAGTACATAATATTCTATGAGAGGAATCTCATAAGCAAGCATCTCATATTTGTGTATGCAGATATGTATGTGCATGTTGTGTAATGACCCTTTAACACATGTAAACAGTGACAGAGGGAGTGTGAGTGAAGATCATGCCCGACACACAAAAACCCAACATCACCCAAACTGCACTCAACCCAACAAGTCCCAGTGAGCGACAGTGAGCTCAGCTCGTGCGAGGTCAAAGGTCACACTACTCACATCGAACGCCATCTCCAGGACGTTCTTGGGGATCTGCATGATGCCCGAGTCCCCCAGCTCCCCTGACACACACACCCAGGGGTTGGAGGTGGTCATGGCGTTGCTCAGCTTCTTGATGGGGATGATGACGACTCTGTACGGGATCACTGCGGGGGGCAGGAGGGGGGGAGACACGACACGTCAGCAGCAGAACAGAGAAATAAACACTAACATGCTCATTAGACCTAATGTAGGTTATCTAAGTGGGTCGGTTTCATTATGAAATCACAGATTCAGGGCAGACACTCATAGCAGAGAAGAAACAGAATGAGAGATGAGAGGAAGAACACGTCTGCATGTACAGAGTGTGTGAGTTTATCTGAATGAGGCGCTCTCAGATGAATTATACATTGTGTTTTAAATCTTTGATTAAACTGCACATACACACTCATGGTTTATTCACACTAATAGCTCAGCCAACCATTGAGCCACATCCAGCTCCATCCATCGAGCAGCTGACAGAGAAGAATGAGCGGGAAGAGGAGTTCCTGGTTTCAGATAGCTCTCAGCTGGGATGTGGTGCTTTACAGACGTCCACAGGAGTCAGACTAACTTTCTATAGTCTCACAAGCTACATCTTCTCATTGATTTCTCCATCTTTTTACTGAATGCAGATTACTTTTTACTCATCAACTTCACTCCACAAACACAGGTTTTAACATCTTTTGCATTGCACAGCTTCAGTTTTGAGGCTCACTGTAGTTATGTGAAGACAACATATGTGAACCTTGAAATAAAGCACTGTGCTGCATTCACAAACAACTTTGATTTTTTTGTAAAGACTGAAGATAAATATGAAAAAATGATGGGAATCTGGACTGTTCTTTAATTGGATGTGTGCTTCAGGCAAGGACTCTTACATACAGGTAGCAAACATTGTGCCGTGTGCTACCATCTTCTTCAATATCAAAACAAACCAGACTATCACGGATAATAACACAATGCTGATATACAATGATGATGAAAAGCCACAAAAGTGATGTAAGATTAGTCATCGTAAAACATCTGCCAGCTGTCCGGTGTAGTCTTCAGGTCATGGAGCAGGATAACATAACATTTGTCCTCCTAAAACCTGAGACAAGTGTGATCAGTAGATACTGAGCTCAGAGATTTTCTTTTCTTTACGTAAAAACAAATTAAAAGTGATGAAAAATTTTGCTTTATCTGCTACTTTTTGGCCAAAAACTCACAATGAACAATAATAACAACATGTAAGTATCAGACTGTGTACCACTGGTTTACATAATAGAGTTCTTGTGAAACTGTTGAGTAAACTGTTCTAACCACTATTAATGTGACTGCTGAAGTTTGGTGTTTGGAGGTTTGGATTAAACAGAGGTCAGAGGTCATGTGCAGCTGACGGAGAACTCACTGATGGTGGTGAAGACGCTGGTGAAGCAGAAGTAGTCGACGGCGTTGAGAGAGAGCAGGTGGAAGAGGAATTGCTCCTTCTCCTCCTCGCAGCGCAGGAAGGCGTAACGCTTGTACAGCTTCCTGTAGACCGAGCACACCACAGGCTGGGTCAGGTAAGGTTCAAATACAGGAAATCTATCTAATATTTGAATGTATCAGCAGATATTCAAACTCTATCCGCCAGAGTGAGTTCAAAGTAATGATCTTGATTTGTTACCAGTTCAAGTAACGCGGAGAAGACGTGAGCAATGTTTCTGTTTTTGGTGTTGATACTTAAACTGTTTGAGAAAACTTCATGATAAAAGGAAAATATACAGCTAAGTGAAACTCCAAATACCTATAAAGATGTTCTTTATTGAGACTATGATGGAGGGCAGTACTGATGTGACACCTGGCAGTACACTTCAACCCAAATCTCATTTGTAAAATGGATTTATGTTCTAATTGGAGCATTTTGACACGTGGACTGGAGGAGCTGGGGATTGAACCATCAACCCTGGTATAACCCACTCTACCTCCTGGGTGGAGATTCTGAACCTTACTCATTTAATGTTCACCTGGACACTGATGTTTACAATTGCTCCTCAGTGCCATGTGGTTGTTCATGTGTCCTTCTGGGCTGAATAATGTGGACCAATCTCTTAAAGTCTGTGTAAAGTAAGAATAAATATGTGTTCTGAATTCATCAGACCAAAGAATAAAGTGTTATTAACCATCCAGCCAAATTTGAATGATTAAAAATATCAACAAGTTTATGAAATTAGGTGTCAAAATCAGGTAAAAATGAGCAGTATTCTCAGCTCCAGGACTGTGCGGGTGTGTCCCCTGGAGGCCCTGAAGCCATGCCCACTCGTGGGAGCAGTCAAGAAGCGATTTTGAAGTGACTGAAATGTGTCAGATGAGTTCAGAAAATGACATGACTAACTTTGAAACACTCTGACAAGATGAATTAATCTCTGTCTCTCTGCTAGGGGTACAGGGGTATGTTCAGGGTGGCCTCAGCGTGTCATTGAGCCACCCTTTAAGGACCGCCCACAAAATCCTGGACTGAAAACTGGTGAAAAACTGTTTCAACCTCTAACTCTACATTTCAGTAATATATTGTTCAAAGTCTTTTCACATGTTTCAGCAACTATTTTCCAACATATTTAATGTATTTTGAAAGAAATCCCAGAATTGTCTTTACAGACTTTAAAATAAATATCAGCTGTGTAGTGTTTGTGTTCACACACTCCACCTGCAGAAAGTGGCAGTGGTGAGCACAGCTTGTGGAAACACAAAGAGACAAAGAAGACGTCATACTTGAAAGTTAGAGGAGGGTTAGGAAGGTTAGATGTATGTGTGCACGTACATCCATGATTAGTTAGGAGCTGAAATGTGACAAGAGTAGCATACGTAGAGGTAAAATGAATGGTTCAAAAACTCCGCAATCGTGGCTCCAAGCGGGAAACATGAGAAGAAGAGTGTGGATCAAGAGTAGCCTGATTGGTGGAATTCAGAGAGCTGTACATTTTCTGAGGTGGTACGTGGTGTAAAAAGTTTGAGAGACACTGATTAATCTGAAGTCTTTTCAAACAGCATGTTTTAAACAGTTGGTCTACACTGACATGTAATGATATCAGTACAGCTGCATCTCAGAGGAGAACATGGGAATCAATCTCACCTATCAAAAGCACATGAATACGCGTGTGTGTGTGTGTGTGAGAGAGTTTAGTTGATCACACGAATGCTCACTTGGTTAAGGCTTGTCGGGACAGCAGCTGTTTGAGGTGCTGAGAGAGCACCTTCTTCTCCAGGGACAGACGGATCCAGGCTCTGGCTCGGCCCACATCTGTCTTTATCTCTGACATGCTCTGGATGTGCCTGAGGAGACACACGGAGACAGATGGATGAAGCGCCATACAAACAGACACACTGGGAAGGAATATCCACCCTCATCACTCTGCTGTTCAGTGACTCACAGGAGTGATGAACTACTGTTACTTCAGTGTCCCCACTTTCTATATGTTATCTTTATGTTATCTGTATGTTATGTACTGTATACACACAACAGTTATTTCACTGTCTGTCCTGGAAGAGGAGTTCCTCCTCTGTTTATTGTCTTAAAGTGTTTTTCTATTTTATGATGATTTTAAGCTCCATACACAAAAATTCCTTTATTTCCCAGAATGCCTTTCAATAACAGCTAGGGAAGGAGCTTTTTCAGGTCCGACATCAGAACAGCCGGTCAAGTGATGCACACAGGCATTGCTTTAGGTACTGGTATTGTTGTCTGACTTCATCTTTAGAAACAGATATCAGCATATGAATGCAGAATCTGCAGGCAAGGTTTTGGTTTCCGTTTGTAGGAGTAATATTGACCAATCATGTTTGAGCAGGCTGTGGTTGCATGAAGGGCAGAATGCTTTGCCTGAAATGTAATCTCAGAATCCATCGGCTATCATCTGATGGAAATTTAGCTTCTGGTGGCATGCAAATTTTTTGGGCTTCTAATGTAGCGGACAGATATCCAGAAAACTAATCATGGATATCTTCCTCTGCAGTGATTAGCATCTTCAAATGTGAGAATGTTGTGAAAGACACATTTCTGCGAATCTCTATAAACAGATATCTGAATATAAAATTTTTTTTTTTAAAAAATAACTAATAAAAAGCTTAAATATCATCAGATAATAGTTGAGTGAGCTGAACATGACCCCACACCCTACTGGCCCAAAACGGAAGCCTGAAAATATCTAGTAATTTCTCTGATTATAAGTTCAGTCATCTAACCGGCAGTGTTTCTACTGCCAACCTAATGAGACATGTTGCCACCACTCGAGGACAGCAGCATGTACCTCATATCCTGTATGAGCGACACACGAGGAGATGGCATCGATATGGAACAGTCAGACTTCCTCCTCTCAGGAACATGTGACTCTGTTGAGGTTGAAATACAGGATATGATGGCTTGTTATACTCAGAAATGTGTGTCAGAGAATGCAGGACAGACTGTGTGTGTATATATATAGGTGTGTGTTACCTGGTGACTCTGCCTGCTGCTGCTCCAGCTTCTCCTCTCTGGCCTGGTAGTGCAGCAGGTGGGACCACAGCGCCGACTTCCCCTGAGAGGTTAGGGAAGTGTGTGTCAGAGAGTGTGTCATCCAGTACGGTCATTAATACTTGATGAACCACACAGTGTTTATATCATAGACTAAACATAAAAATGGACGACATATGGCTGCTGCTATTTTGTGCTGGTGAGATACATCACTTGTGTGTTTGTGTGTGTGTGTGTGTGTGTGTGCACTGACCTGTTTGACCTGCAGCCCGTGGCTCCAGATCCTCTCCAGCAGGTCACACAGGCTGGCGATCAAAGTGTTCTCCTCCAGCCCGGTGATGTTGGCCTCGCCATGACCCAGCTCCACCGCCTCCCGACCCATCTTCTCCACCAGCATACGCTTGGTCTGAACACACACACACACACACACACACACACACACACACACACACACACACACACACACACACACACACACACACACTCAACATGACTATATGTGGTTTAAAGGGTCCGTTCACATACTACTTTCAGGTCCTGGGTTGGCTAGTGAGTTCAACAGGAATTATTGTTTTTATTTTTCATTTAATAAAAATATTTATTGATGAAGAATGTTAGATGTTGGATGTTTCACCTTCATGCGACACTCTTTGAGCAGCCCCTCCACAAACTTCCAGTTGGTCTGCGCGATGACGGCGGGAGACAGATCCGACAGTTTGGGCTGTCGCAGGTTCTTCCCCAGGCTGCGGGCCTCCTGCATGTACTTCTGAACATCAAACAGACACAGTCAGTGAGTCTGATCTGAACAATACAGTAATGAAGAGTGTCTTTTTTATTTAACATCATGTTAACTCCTGCTGCGAGTTAACATGATGTGTTGACACAGATAGACCGATCTCATTTCAAACAGCTGTGTCTGTTTACCTGCTCTCATCAGAAATACCACAAATGATGCTGCAAACTGACAAGAACGGACACGTACGCTGCCCAGCAATCATTTCTCATTCATGATGATTGTCTTGAGGAACAAAACTGTGTTTTCACTGTCATCATGATAACCTGCTCGCAGTTTAAGAGCATCATTGTTATCATGAATATAGCTTTTGATTTTCTTTAAGCAGGAAGCTTCAGGGGCGGCGTTTAGCTCAGTTGGTAGAGCAGCCACCCCATGTACAAAGGCTCAGTCCTTGCTGCGGAAGCCCAGTGTTCGAATCTGACCTGTGGCTCTTTCCCGCATGTCATTCCCCATCTCTCTCTCCCCACATTCCTGTCACTCTTCAGCTGTCTCTATCAAATAAAGCTTGAAAAGGCCAAAAAAAAGCTTCAAAGTGAACACTTCAAAGGATTTATGTGGGTTAAGAGGAAAGGATGTGACAAAGCGGAGGAGTGAAGCTAAGAAGAAAAGTGAATGAGCAAGAAGCAACTGTAGATCTAGGACTGAGTGACTGACCTTAGAAACCGGAAGCATATGCAGAAAACCCAGGCAATTTATGCTAGGAATTTACAATTTTTGGGCATCATGCACCACTGAGCAGAATCTATAAGAATGCTATGAAGAACACTGTATCCAGTTTTTCTTATACATCCATGACAACAAGGGTTTGACAGGAAAACATTCATGTAATCTGATCTCACTGATATCAGCCTGGACTGTCACTGCTAATACAAACAGAACATCCAACTGCTGCTGCTGCTGCGTCACGCTGAGTGCTCAACTATTAAACACACTTAAGGATTATAACATTAAGCTTAACCCTATAAACAGGTAGGAACCCTGGGTAAGAGTGGAGGGTGAGGGGTGGAGGTGGGGGTCCACAGCACAGGCAGCTCCTCCACATACCAGACAAGATGCAGAGGCAGACTTTTTAGGCGGTTTGATAGGCGGAGGGGACGCATTGTCCCACTCCCAAAACGCCATGGAGTTCTGCAGGATCAGACAGCCCTCCACCTGCTGAGGCGGAGGAGGAGGAGGAGGAGGAGGAAGAGGGGTACGACCCAACCCCCGACCAACCGACACACGAGCGAGCAGACGGGAGAGGACAGGAACAAAAGAGAAGGATGGAAAAGAAAACAGAAGGCAGCATGCACATGAAAAAGAAACAAAAAAACTCAAACAGCAACCAGGAATTCAGTTAGAGAACAGAAACAGAAAGATGACTCCATGACACGCACACAGAAAATAAAGACATACAACGGAGGGGAGGAGCATTCAGAGGACATGTTATGGGTGGATTTCTACCTCTTTCAGGTCGTTGTCCAGCTGCAGATGCTCTGTTTGTTGTCGGTGACGGTCTTTCCTCCGCTGAGCTGTTGCCGTCCTGTGAGACCACCTGCAGGTAAAACACTGTCTTTAGACTAGAGAGGAGACTAAAGAGAGGAGGCAGGGGAATGAGACAGAGTATTAGATACTAACAGCTGACTACTGACAGCGAGGAGTGTGGACTCACTTGTTGTTGGTCGGCCCCGTGTTGAGCACGTCGGCCTGCAGTTTGGGGAAGAATCCCTGCTCGTATTTGCCCTGACCGATCTTCATGTCCAGCAGGTGTGGGTGGATGGCGGTGTGGTCGATCTTCATCAGCCGCTGCTCGATGGCCTGAGCTGTGGGTGAGACAGAATCCACCTCAGACACAGAGCAGGTAACACACACATCTCAGTTTTACTGCATATGTTTAGTTTTCATAATCATAGAAAGTCAATGCACAGAAAAACATAAAGTATAATCTTATCCTCTCTGTCTCTCTCTGTCTCACTCTGTCTCTCTCTGTCTCTCTCTCTAATTTCATTTCCTCTCTCGTCCCATGGATTGGATCCTCAAATTGAGCCCAATAATTTGTCTGTTTACCTATTTTTACATTGTTGTTGTACAATATGGATAAATATTCTGGATTATTAAGAGATTTTTTTTTACATACTTCTTGACAAACCCTTGATTTCTCAATGTTTAATGTTTGTGATAAAACCTTAATAGGTTTAAAAGGAGAAGTAACTTCCTGTTCAATCAGGATCCAATAAAATTCAGAATTTGATGTGGACCTAGCCTCCTTTCTTTCAGTTGAGTTGAGTTACTTGTTTTGTGTGTGACTGAACTCAGACAGGAGCTTACAGTATTAATCTCAGCTTTGGAGCGAGCAGTGAGCGGAGGCGTTGGAGTGTGTCGCCACAGGGGAAGGCAGGTGGAGGGAAAGGCTGCCTATTGTCTGGGTAATTGGGTACCTGCATGCCCCATCGCCCCCAAATGTGCTCACGCTCAGCAATTAAAGCTTTACATGACTCAGCCCATTAGCATCAAACAGTTTGGGTCACAGACAGACGACATGCATCAAAAAACAAAAGCAACAACTGAAATGATCATGCGTATAGAAGAAGATAATGATCTGAAGTATGACTTGCTGCAAAACTGAGAAGATTGAGCAAAACTGAAAGTTGATATAATCATTGTTCTGTCATATGAAGCGAACAGCTGTCATGTTCTGAATCATCATAATATCTCTCTCATATATCAGACCCAAACTCATCATATCTGAAAAATCAGAATATCATATTCTGCAGTTTTTGTGTTGATGGGTTGACTACGTCTAATGTGATAGTGATGAGCCCACAGAGGAGCTGAAACAACTTAGATAGTTTTCAGAGGCAAACATCTGTAATAAGGTCACTATTCACTACCTGTCCGGCTCCAGTTAGCTACTAGCTGGTGGAGCATTTAACCACTAAAGAGCCAGACATTTTTCTCAGGAGTTAGTGGAGACCAAACGCAAGCTAAAAAGATTTTGTACATTTGACTTCTGTTCAGAAGACTGGACTAAAACGATACTGTACCAGACAAATGTAGTAAGATAAAGAATATCAACGCTATAAGAAAACAGAGGCTTCTTACCCATGTTAGTATTTTTTTGACCTTTTAGATTTAATTAATTTATGCTAATTAATATTCATATCTATATACATGAATCAGTCCAATCAGTTATTACATTATGACCACCTGCTTAATACTGTGTAAGTTCTCCTTTTCCTGCTCAAACAGCCCTGACCTTTCGAGGCATGGACTCCACTAGACCTATGAAGGTGTGCTGTGGTATCTGGCACCAAGACAAGGAGCAGTCCTGACTGCTCTGCTGTTACACAGCCCCATGCACAACAAACTGCAATGTGCTATGTTGTCATAAGAACCAGTGTTAGATACTCTGTCAGATACGTCAGTGTACAGTTTTTAATATGTCGTGCCCTGTCATGCAGCCATCACACTTTGTTATTTTACATATTATTTAAAATGTTTGCCGTCTTTATTAAACAACATTTGTGATCAAATGTCGACCATGTCCCATATTTCCTTTTCAGTCTGAACACAGGCCATATGTTAACAAAACTAATGCTAGTTTAGTGGGTGTAAATATTTATGAACAGTTCAGTCACATCTAATTTCTGCCTAGCAACTATTTTATGTGGTGCGACCTCTTTTAATTTTTAATTTCCACTTTTAATAAACACTCATGTCATAAACCAGGCTGAGTTTAAATCTGCAGCAGTTGTGCACTGTTCTTAACACGTGGTACACACACACTTTCCTATCTGGTCCTTCATTTTTAAATACACAAGCAAACCTGCAACCGTTCTATCTTTTACAGTTTATGAACATGAGTAAACTGAACAGACTCATTCCCTGTTGGCCTCCAACAGTCTGAGTGTGACCTTGTGCCTCACACTGCACACTCAGCACCAATTAAAGGCTAATCAAAGGGAAAGCCGAGCAGCACTAATTGAGAAAATAAGGACAAAAGGAAAGAACTGAGCGAAGCAGTCAGATGGCATCAGAGACTGTATGCTTGTGCTAAGGTTGGAGAGAGAGAGTGATGGAGTGTTTGCTGTGTTGGGATGTAGAGAAATGAGAAGTGGGCTTTTCTGGTCACCGGGGAGAGCTGAGCGGCTTCCAGACGATAAATGAGAGACAAGGGGGGAGGAGAAGTGAAGGAAAATCCAGAGAGATGGATGCAGAGTGTTTATGTGTGTTTTTAAATTGCATGGTGTGCTGCAATCCTGTCTGACCTCAGCTAATGGACACTTGGTATGCTTTGAAGGACGGACACACGTGCACAGCATGCTGATCAATGAGCTTCTGCCCTGCTACCAATTAAAACCACTGCCCTTCTGCTGTGCATAAGCCTCTTCAAGCGTTTTGGTTCCCATTTTAATCATGTTTCCTGTGAAGTAAACAACACTTTTGAGCACTCACGCCTCTGCCTGCTGAGCTTACCGGACTCCTTGAGGATGGAACACCTCTGGTAGCTGGAAGATCGGAGGCTGGGAGCGCGGACGTTGTAGAGGCGGGCCTTGTCGATGCGAGAGTCAAAGACGCGGAGCAGTGGCTCTTTGTCCTCCCACTGGGACATGATCTTGTTGTCGATGAAGGTGGCGAACATCTGCGTCTCAATGAAGTGGGAGAGGAAGGGCAGGTAGGGCTCGGGCTGGTCGGACAGGAACGAGGCCTGGAGCAAACACAAGCACAGAGATACAGAAATATATACATTTTTTAATATCAGCCAGAGGTGCACTGAGCACTGATTTACTCACTTGAGTGATTTAAATGCAAATGCATCATTTTCTACTGCTTTAACTGAACTGCTGGAAACTTACGTACTGTGAAGCAGAAACAGAAGCTGACCTTTTCATCTCCTTTACAGATAAATCTAAAAACACTAGCACTGCATTTTTGTGTGGACGGTGAAGTTAACTTCCTGTTCCCTCAAATTTCTTGTGACTTGCTTGAAATGTCAATATATATAGTTACAAGGTAATGCATGGATGCTGTTCAGCTCCAAACTGACACAATGTCAAAGAACCAGCAAATGTCTCTACATCAGCGCGTAGCCACAAAGAACAGAAAAGCTGAGTGGATAAAGTTTATTTTTGATAGAACTGTTCAAGTTCGATGTAAAATTAAAGTTTGAACACTGTGAGCTTTGACATGTTAAATACTGACTTGCTGTTAGTTAGACATGTCTTGAAGGTAACGATACAGCTACATCTGAAAAAGAAGAAGTCAAACTGCAGGAACTCATTTGCTTACTAATATTATAACTTTGATTAGCAGCTCAGCTAGCAGGTGGAATGATGAGAGCTATGGTCGATTTAAAGCAGGTTTGTTTGTTGGTGTCTGAAAAATGAGTATTAAAGTAATATATAACTGAGTATGAAAAATGTGGTTACAAGCAAATATTAATTTGACAGACACAGTGCAGAAAAACTATTTAGTAAACAGGATTCACTATTTCCTGCTTCTTCAGATGTTTGGTGACAGAAACAGAAAAATGTGAAAATGAGACAAACTAAACTGATCTGGATCAAAACACAGTATAGACGATCAGTCTACAGTCTGTTTGCTAATTTAGTGTGGAGATCTTCACAAAAACAACCCGAAAACGTGCATATCCATATGATATTATAACCTGATAAAAACTGTAGTAATGTAATAATATACTGCTGCAAAAGCTCAATTTCAAAATAAAGTCCTGTCCTGAATAAAATCAAATACCTGTTTGAGAATAAATGGTACAAATTTTAATCTATTCGTAACAGCAGACTTGTTTTCAGTAGATGGCATTTACACAATTCACCAGGGACCATTTGCCTGTAGTATGCAAACACTGTCATTTACAATCCCTACAGTGCAGCTCCTAATTCATCACGCAGCACATATGCTGTCAAACTGAATTTGTTTTCCAGTGTTACACGCATACACACGCGCACACACAATCCAATTTAACCCTCATAGAATAATTCAGATGTTCTCTCTCTGGACTAAAGTAGACACCTCATCTAGAAAGAATGTTTGTGTGTTTGTGATGGTTTAGTCACCTTGTCAAAGTTGTGCATCTGCTCCCTGTTCGTGAGCCAGGACTCCAGGTCCGGGGCGCTTTGGATGACAAAGGCCTCGTAGTCTGCAAACATGGTGGTGAAGCGGCTGGCGAACACCTCCCTCAGCTGGACGTTCAGCTTGGCGTTCTTTAGCTCCTCCTCCTCAGCTGCTGTCCGGCCCCCTTGCCCCTCAGTGCTCTGAGCTTTGACTCCGGCTCTCAGGGCGTCCACGCGGGCCACTGTCACCCCGGTGCGCTTGGTCAGAGCCTGCAGTCTCTCCAGGGTGGCGTTACCCTGCAGCAGCTCCAGCACGGCCAGCTCTTCCCCCGCAAGGTTGCCGTTACGCCCGTCATCCTCGAGCTGCCGGAGAGCTACGTTCTTGCGCTCTCTGCCAGGGGTGGAGGGGGCGCTGCCGGGACTGGTGCGGGTCCGTGGTGGGGCGCCTGTGTTGGCAGCAATTCCAAAGCTAAGCAGCACCTCGCTGAGCTCCTGGACGAACTCGGTCTTGTTGGGGAAGTGGGGAAAGTCCTCGGGAAGCTCGATGTAGTGGTTGTCAATGTCCACAAAACACAGATTGGCCTGGGACAGGAAACAGATATTGAATAATCGTAAAACTGTTCATATCTCTACAACACAGACAGACAGACAGGTGCAGGTGAGACAGGTATTATCAGGAAGCATATTGAGGACAGATTTTAGGTGTGATGGGGTTTGGGAGTTGTAGAGTATGGAGAATGTAGGTCAGTGTGTGATTGATAATAATGCACTGTTGGAGATCAACCTAAATCTGACATAATGGAGTTATCATCGCGCCCGCATATGGGATTAAAGCAAAACCTCTGATAATACTACAGCCATACTAAACCACTCAAAACCAGGAGTGATCGAGGACCTCCAGATTGGAATTTAGAGGTCAGACCCCAGTTTGTGTGGTGTGTTCATGAGCTGGTGGAATCTACAACATCCAAACATGGACTGCCAAATATTATCAGAAGAGTGGAGCTGAAAAACAAATGAATAATAATAACAACTCTGTTCCACTGGTGAGGATGAACAAAGAGTTCCAGCTGTGCCATCAGAGCAGCTCCTTTTTCAATTCAAATCATAGAAAGCATGCGACACAGCTGGAACATCTGGAACATTAATATAACAAAGTGAAGATGAGGAATTCATTGGTCTGTTATGATAACACTGTCTTCTTTGTTAGATCTGGGAGCATGGAAACAATGCTGCAAGTTTCTTGTCTGTCTGATTGTCTGACTGCTCAAGCTTGTTGCCTCAGTGGATCTATTTTAAGTGATCTGAGCACTGTAGTTCCGCATTTAAACATGTTGAACACAGACAGTAACATCATCCACACCACACAAGTATTTGTTGTTCACCAAAAGTTCTCAAATCATGACTTTCTACCTCCATCCACTCAAAGGGCGTGAATTCTGTTGGATGTACAAGATCACTCTCTCAGTTCAAGGTCTTCCTCCACTTAGTCTGTGTTTTTCTCTCAGTGATACAAACACAAACTCGTGCAACTCCTTTAAACTCTCACAGATGGGAGGTTGTTCACAGATTTAAAAAAAACTAACAAAAAACACTAACTCTAAAAGATCGAGCAAACTCTGCATCTTGCAAACATTTTCATCTCCACAAAGGTTGCCCTAGTTTAGGTACAAAGCCCACTGTCTGCATTGCAAACGTAGCCGATGTGATCATTTGACATCTGGTGAAAAGAGAAGACCTGAATTGTAGTACCTGAAGTACAGGGTTCAAAAAGGTAAAGCATGTCTGGCATTTGTTCCACATCATCTCCTCTCTGCTTTGCTTTCAGCCCATTTCTAGGGCAGCGTCACTTCAAAGGAGCGTTCCGAAACACAGAGACTCGCCGACAGGCAGACAGGCTCGTGGATGCTCCGCAGCAGCATCCTGTGCTGGCTGGGATCATTAGCATCCGTATGGAATGTGCCGGATTAACGAGCACTGGGAGTCGGAGGTTGTTCACCGAGCCAGAAGCCAGCAAGCCTGGATGTTCCGCTTTGTTAGGCCTTATCGCACTTCACCACATGAATTCACACACACACATTAAGTGGAACTGTGCACTGGGCTAAATACTGGTTTGAATCCAGAACACATTCACCTCCTCACTGTGTGACAAGAACAAGAAGAATACAGAGTCTACCTCACACTCACTTTGCCTTGAGGAGAAATTGTAGATGAATAATAGGTAATTCCCTGTCCTATAGTGTGTGTGTGTGTGTGTGTGTGTGTGTGTGTGTGTGTGTGTGTGTGTGTGGTTTACAAAAGACAGGTGTTTTTTTGCAATTTCCTGTCTGTCTGAACAGGAGCCTGGTTGTCTGCCTGTGTGTGTGTATGTGGCCTTGGACAATGTATTGTCAGCAGTAATGAGCATTGACAGCAATCTGCTGCGACTTGTGCGCACACACACACACACACACACACACACACACACACACACACACACACACACACACACACACACACACACACACACACACACAGTATTACACACTTCAAGTATTAGACACTTCAAGTTCAGCAGTCTTACTGTAAAACCTGGATTCATGTTAAAGACCTTTCACAGTTGCATTTCGTAGCCCTGGGCTAACCTGAACCCCAGAGAAAGCTCTGGGTTAACGACCATGTTTCAAACTAAAATCAGGTCACAATATACACATGATATAAAAACCTGAATAAATGAGTGTAGGATAAAAAAAATGTCTGATTCCACATAGATATGAGGAGTACAACCTCTACAGTCACCAGATCTCAATTAAACTATGGGACATTCTGGAGCAAACTAGAATCCATCTGAGGTGTCTACCTCCCCTGCTTGTTTTGACAAGAAGCTCGATGATATGGCTTCCTGTTATTTGGAGGAAATTAGTTACTGTTGTTAGAGCAGATAGTTAAAAGGTGAAAATCACTAATCAGGTTTTATATTTAGATGATCTAAAATGACTTAAAAAGTCTCAACCTATGCAAGGCCTTTAAACTTTGAGAGGACATTTGTGTACAGAATTTGTTTTTATAATATTCTTCTGACATTTTCTGATGATACATACTCTACCAGGTGAGCTACAGGGGCGACCCCATAGTGGATATTTTGAGGTGTCAAACACACTCTTAACCACACATGGACTTTCTGTGTACCTCCTGAGGAAGCTCCAGTTTGGAGCGGTCGGTGCCCTCTTTGGACTGCAGGCCCATCAAGTAGGGAACAGGAGCGTCCAGGAAGTGGAGGAGAGAGGCGGGTAGGATGGGAACATAGACGTGCTGCCACTGGAAGGGAAACAGCAGGGTGGTGATGCCCTCGGCCACCGTCATCAACCGCTGGTAGTCTGAGAGAAAAAAAAAAGAAACACGATAACATGAGGCAGATCTAAAAGATGCCCTTCCTTCCTGCGGCTTCAGCTTGTAGGTGGGAGAAACACAAATCTGATAACACATGTAGACAAGATGCACTTTATCACAGCGTCTGAGGAGCTCTTTAATTAAAAGGTCAGAATGTTTAATCACAAACGAGATATCAGTCTGATTGTATCAGAGTTAAAGCGACATTGTTCAAATATAAAGGTCATGACTAAAACAGGTGAGCAATGATACAAAGCTGCACAGTAATGAGTCTGATGAGTAAAGATCTTAAAGGTTTTATATTTAATTCCATGTTTTGTGTGTATCACAAATTCTCACAATAATAAACTACTGCAATAAACCATACAGTAAAGTTTTCAGACAACAAATCGTGCATTTGTTAGGGACTATTTTGAGTGGCGGATTAATCCATGTGTTGCTTTAGTGAGTATTTGTGGCAGGAGGACTGAGTCTAAATAAACTCCAGTGTGTGTGTGTGTGTGTGTGTGGGGGGGGACATGTCACCCAGTGCAACAGCTCTCAAACTGAGACAAAGAGATCAGATTCAGATTATTGCTGTTACATTGTATATGAAAATAATCAGTCATGTGTTTTCAATGAACTCTTCATCCTCTCAAACTGCCTCGAGGCAGTGTGGGAGGAAGATTCAGAGCTTTATGAAATACATACAGTATATGAGAGTATTGATGTGCAAGACAGACTTTAATCAAGTGATTCAAATTGAATCTGAGAGTCTGATAGCGTTAAGGACAAGAGGAATTACATTCTGATGGATTCTTTTCAATCACATTTTCACATGTGAGTGTGTGTGTCGTCTGAGAGTATTGCCTCTGCTCCTCTCTTAAAAAGATTAAGGCCAGTGGGTCCAGCTTGGCTTTAGTATTGAGTTCAGCAGCAGTTTCATCAGATTTTATTATGATGGTCAGAGTGAAAAGCCTGCACGATCTCCAGGAAAATAAAAAAAACATAACAGAGTTAGATCAATTTATAAATCAGCCGCCCTCTTCTTCTGTGCCGCCATCCCCTTTGTCATTTCCTTTCCATCTGGTTCAGTGAGTGCCCTCCTGTCTGTCTCTTTGTGCACATATGGAATGTATGCACTTTCATTGAGAATGCATGAAACTCTTCAGTGCCTTAACCACAGAGCACACTGATTCATATTCAATAAGAGAAACTCAACAAGGAGCAGTCCAATAAATCACTCGTTCTTTTCCCTCCATGTGTTTGAAGAAGTGACAGAAAGGGGTGTGTGTGTGTAAATTGATTAACTCCATTATGCATATTTGCAGGATGCACCTGCAGTCATTAGATTCAACAAGTCAACAAGTCATTAGGCTCATCGCTGGAGAGATGAATGATGGCAATTTATTCTATTTGTCATCTGGAGGCCATTGAGTAACAGGGGGGGGATGACAGGCAAACAGGCATGCTGTGACAGGAAAATAGAAAGAGTGTGTGTGTGTGTGTGTGTGTTACATTTAACAACATTGCTTTGTTCTTTGCCATTCCAGTATACTTTCTCACAGTCTTCACTTTTGCAGAACTGAAATTCTTTGTGCACCGTGTTTTGTAGCAACTTGTTTCAGATATGGTGTAATACACTTCTGTCTTCACTCATTCAAAAGATTCAACCCGCTGCCAAGTCAGTTCATTTCTAAATGCTGAAATCTCACCTAATGATCATGACTTAACATTCACAGAAGCACTCTACCTGAATAAAGTCTCTTTACTATACTCTATATAGTGCTATGGGAGCATGATGACTTGACTGCTGAGATGAGTTAACTTGTACTTGTGCTTGTTCACCATTGTGAATGTAAAAGGACACAGTGAATTTAAGGTTTAACACATCGGCAAGACAAAGTACTGATTTGTCACTCACATACATGTATATCTGTGGCACAGTTACATTAAACTCTGTACCCTATTTTCTCTTACTTTCTTTTTCTTTGTTCAGTCGACCAGACTTTCCTTCTGTGTCACAACTTTGGCCCAGACTAGTGTTAATTAGCAAATATTAGCATGCTAACATGCTAAACTAAAAAAAAATAACATGTAAAACATTACACCTGCTATATATCAGCATGTTAGAATGGTGTTACCATTAAGCTAATGTGGCTGTAGCTGAAAATACTGCTGTTTCATATGGACCACAATATTTTACATCTATACCACACAAAAAGAAGATCCTCCCACCTCTCTCAGTGTCTGTATTGTATATTGAAGTCTGTATTTGTTTTTTCTCAAGTCTGAACAGGTTCAAAGTTTCTCCTACACACACACACGCACACACACACCGTGGGAAACACAGCGAGGGAGTCTGACTGAAGCGCTCCCATGTTACTTTTCATGTTACAGCAAATGCCGTCCTACTTGTTCCCCTTCCTGCTCACATCACCCCAAGATAAGTTTAGCCTTGTTGTCTCAGTTGGCTTCATTAACACATTCACTGTCATAATCCGACATGTCTTGAAAAGTGCTTCTGCTGAGCAATATTCTTTTACACCTCATAAATGTCCGTTCCTTACACTGAAACACATCAAAGCTCACGCAGCCAGGCCTCACAAGGAACTAAAAGATAAAGAGGAAGGAATCTAACACTGAGTGACTTTATTTCCTCATCTTGCTAGAGTGCTAGAGTAATTCATTATTTTTTGTCACACATTAGAAATAGCTACAGGTACCCCACTGAACAGGGCTGAATCATCTCTGAGAAAATTTGCTGCATCGCCAAAGAAACTTCCTTTAAAATCTGCCAAGCGTAAGCGCCTGTGATACATGAGCAAGCATGTAATCGTTTTAAAAGAAACAAATCTGATATGACAAAGCGTAGCGCTGCAGAAAGCCCGGCAAGAGACAACCGGGTGTAAGGATGCTGAAAAACAGGACGAGACATGTCATTGTGAAACTGTAACAGTGCATCAGGGACTGATAAACACAGCCAGCTCAGTCTCAGTCTCAGAAGACAGTTGTCTGTGGTAAACAGCTGACATTAGGTATCTTCACATGCACAGATCATAGACTTTAGTTCAGCTGCACCCTGATAATGTGATATAATATAAGTCAGAAAACTACTGTCTGGAGGGAAGATCAGCAAAATGAAAGAGGCTTAGAGAAACATCTCATTGCATGACAAACGCAAGAAACAAGTCAAGAAGGGAATAATTCTGCGTGGGACCTTGGTGAAATACGAGTCAACTGACACACACAGAACACCAAAATGGTGGAAAACAAATTAAATAGCCTAGAAAATCAATTAAATCAAACTGAGTTTTGACATTGAAACTGAAGTCAAGGGGAGCATGTGACAGAGGAGATACGTTATGAGCGTGTCTTCAGTGTGACTGCCATGACCATTTGAGGATATTACAGGGTTCGTTCACACAGTTCCAATGACCACCACTTCTACCAGTGAATTTCCTGGGGGGAACCTTGCATATGTTGCTGGAAAAGCCTCCACTCCTTCAGATCCTGGAACTCTTTGCCCCCATTCACACACAAGAGCACGTGAGTGCTCAGTGTGGTCTACACACTGAACTGTGTGAAATTTCCCCTGTGCTCTTGTGCCCGCTCTCTACAACAATTCTACTCATACTCGCCTGCACAGCACGTGTTTTGTTGCAATCTGCTGCTATGACGCCTCTACCTGTCATGGTGTAATTGCTTGTTGATTGATCAGGAGGAGCGTGGGAACATATGGTGGGGCAGCATCTCATTAACATCCAGGGAGCGTTCTCAATCTTTCCCCTGAATTGAACCTTTCCATCACCTGCCTGCAGCCAAATGACGCTCAGTGCAGGTTTCCCTCCTCATTACAAAGAAATTAAGGCTCGCTTGGACGGACGTGTCACACAGTCAGAGCTCTGGATGAATGCATACGCTGGTTCCTGAAGAAAAATGATGAGGACCTGAACAAAACAGGGATGTTCTTCACTTGAGTGAGGTCTGGTTTTGATCATCTCCCTCCAGGAGTGATTGACTTTGAGTCTGACAGTGATGAATAAAACACTGAGACCCATTTTTCATCACAGCATGATGGGATGAGGGAGGAGCATGCCTTTTTCCTGCTCCATTGAGATGGCTTTGGTTAACATTTTTAACACTACTGTGACTCACATATCCATACATTTTTCAGTCCTAATTCATGACATGTCTGACCTGATTTTTACATGGTGATCTGTGCTCATGCTGTGGGCGTTTTCCCAGTTTTACCCGAAATACAACAACACACACAAAGGGCTCAAAGAGATGCATACTGGACTTGAACCGGCCTCCCTCCTTACTCACAAAATCTGAAATGTAAAAATGACAATTTGTAGTTCCAGGACATGTTGCGTGCTGGAACTATTTCTTGACTAACAACAGTTTATCCATCCACACAGTACTTCTAAAAAACAGATATTTCTTTCTGTTAGTGCTAAATTGTTTTTCTGGTTTCACCAAAGATGATTTATAGCAAAAGAACTATAGCTTCTATAACTTTCTCAACTGTCTCTGGTACACACAAACTGTTTCATCCAGTCACACAACATTCACAACACTTCCAAACAAGGTTTGGAGATGGGGGGCAAAGAGACATGAAGCGTATACCCCTTTATGTCATTGGTGGAAATTGCGATGTGGTATCTTCTTTCACTGAAAATCTCTGGCTGAGCCACTTTGCTGCAGTGCAGTACAGTAGAGAGCAACAGAGTCAGCCAATCAGGTTATAGTGTCTAATACCCAACCTATTTGGTGTCATACAGCTCCAGCGACACAACGACATGTGAAGACTAATGACACAACCCCAATGCTCTGGGTGGATGAAACCATGAAAACACTCTTTGGAAGTCTTTGGTAGTAGCAAAGGAAAAGTGTTCTGCAGACTGAAAACACTGATGTTAACTGAGCTGTCCAGTCTGTGAAAGACAACATTTTACTTGTTGTCAGTCTGCTGCTGAACACGCTGCTGCATTAAAGCATCACAGTGACTCAGTGTGTTCACACCAGAGGAGGTGTGGAGTCATAGTCAGAACAGACGTGACTCCAAAGTTTCTCTGATCAGAAAGAAAAGCACAGTTTAAAAAGATGTCAGCACATCCTGTACTGTCGCCACCGAGCCTGAATGTGGTGGTCTCATAGGTAGGTGTGGGTGTTACGCCACATACTGTTATCCTGTTAGTTTCTGCTGTCTAATTTGAGTGATAGATTCACAAGGCAGACTTAATGGACCACTACGACCTACAAGATGGGGGTCAAGTGACAGACGGAGGTATCAGTCAGCTACTTTTCTGTATCTTTGCCAGAAGAAGAAGGTAGAATGTAGGAAGAACTATACTTCCATTTAAGGAGCACTTCATTGTAAGTTACTTCCAGTTGCTGTAATACAGGAATACGCTAATTCTTGAATGTGTGAGTTTGTCTGCCAGTGAAAGATTTAAAACCAGACTCAGTCTTTTTGCTCTTCCATATGAGGTCCAGATCAGATTTAGCTCTGATTTTTTGTATTGTGACCTCAGTGTGAACAGTCATATCAGAATTCATGACTTTTACCTCACATTCATCACAAATCTGCGCTGGTGGGTGTCACTCAGTGAATACAAACATGAAAGGAGGTATTCAGTGGAGGGACAGTGAGGCGTTAGACCTCATAAGTACTTGGGAGGACTTGGGTCGTGTCATAATCTATCTGTGTTTGCTTCATACTTAAACATTTAGCTCTCTTTCTCCTCATCCTTGTTGCTGTCTGCTCATGAATACACTACACATCAACTTGTAAATGAGACAATAAACGCTGACTTCAGAGGCCTCGAGGTTCATTTCAGTACAGTGTGCTGTGAGACGTCTTTTTTACTGCGCATGAGGGTCAGTTCAGTTAGCAGTTCATACTGGAATCTGAAATTGGCCAGATTAAAAAAAATAATTTAGCAGCCAATCAAAGATCTGAGAAATGAATCAGAAGTGACCGCTAAGGTGTGAACGTAGCCTAAAATAGCCTTACAATAATAGGTTACAAATGTTAAAGTGGTCAGCCAGCAGCAACATTGCTAACAGATAGCCATCGCTCAATAGTCTCCCAGAGAAGTTTAAATCTTCGGATGCCAAAAGTCTGCACAGCAGTTTATAACACTATGACACAGGATTTTACAAAATATGAAGGTGACATATATATGTAGAGGAGTGAGCTTTAAATGTTTTACAGCTGCACTTTCTGATTCTGTCTGTTTTCATGTAAGTGATTTTCTTCTTCTGAGTGCAGCAGAGTGATTTCACTTGTTCACCTCTTGTAATTAGCCTGCACCACCGAAACGTCTGTGCACGCTGCAGAACGCTGTAGGTACAGGGTTTTATTTTGGGGTTGTGGATTTGGTTTAGGTGCTGATCTTTTCTATTTACATGACTCATCCAGCACAGAAGACAAACAAAGAAGCTGCAGAGAAAGTCAGAGCGAGCACTGCAGACTGGAGGAGGCACGGAGGAGTGAAACTGAGAAAGAGAAGAACGGAGGAAGATAGGACGAAAGGTGAGCTCAGTCCGCAGACTAGTTCAAAGAGCTGGTGTGTTTATGAGGGTAATGTGCACCGGCACAGAGCAGCTCATGCTCTGGTCTCACTGCAGCGGTGAATAATGGATGAAGGGAAACCTAGGAGGAGCAAGATCTGATCACTGCGCAGCTCATGTGTAGCCGAGCTTTGACGCGCTTCAGAGATTCTTCACGATCTTTTGGGACAGTTTGCTCAATTTTCCTTCGTCACTGAACCGCAAAGTTGTAACAGGACACTGTGTAAGAGTTTTTCCTGCCACAGAGCAGAGATGTAGGTAGAACAGAACAACCTACCTCTATGAACAAGACCTCTCCACTGAAAGTCAAAAACAGACGCCCACTCCTACTCACAAACACTGAAAGACTCGTATGTTCTGTCTTCTGCAGACCCCCTGCTGGGCCAAATGATTGAGTGAATGGGAAAGTGTGTGCTTGCTGATGGTTCGAGCGCAACCTGCTGATCTGAGACGTATTCAAACATAATTTAATCACAAATTCAAGACTTTTCCTTTCTCCTTCCTCCCTTTAGTTTCAGTGTTTTACAGTATATGTATGTACTTTATGGTATATTTAAGTACTTTGAATTGGGCTCCATAAATGCAGGTGAATTTGACCATGTCTGTCCTGTTCAAGTACAGTAAAAGTCTGATACTGTAAAGCTTATGCACAGTGAAACATAAAATATGTTGATATGAATAGATTTTGTCACTCCTATTATTTTTATTGTATGTCTTTCTGTTCTATGTGATTAGTGAGGACTTTTTCCACCCATATCCATTTACATTTTTAGCACCAGTTCCTGTTTGTGTCCATAGATAGATAAAGAAGACTATTAGTGGATTACATTGATACTGAACACTGATACTCTGGAGCTTCATTTTCTTATGATTTCTAAGTGGATTTGTGGATGTTTATTCATGGATGAGATAATCATGTTCTGTACACTGGCACTAAAAATATGTGTATCATGTCTGTGTGTTCAGATTTGAGTGAGTTTGACACTAATGCTTTTGAAGTACCTTAATTGCCTCCATGAGCTGGATGTTAGTGCTGCTGCTGCATCTGCTGTTGATGAGCAGCTAAACCAGCTGCCAAATATTCCCTCAAAATCATTAGTGAACAAGGTGACTCGTTTTCTCGACAGTCATCTGTCTGAACTGATCATTCTCACTGCTCTTTTCATCCGTTCTTAGAAAGACAAATAAGGTTCAGCGAAGTGTAGTAAGACTTACTGAATTTAGTTACCCATCAGTCCACATGAGTTTATGTTTACACATGTGGATGTTTGTAATAAATCAGTGTGTAGATGAAGAGGATCAGGATTGTGAAAAGGCAAAATGACTCACAGGTCATAATTGCCCTGAAACTGAGAGAAATACTCAGATACAGTTATGTCAGGGCTGGAGTTAAATCACATTTAGACATGTCTGGAGAGTGTGTGTACAAAAGTGGTTGACAGTGCTAAGAAAAAGACATGCGTCCTTACCCTGTGAGTACAGGAGGATCTGCATTTCCAGCAGGGTGCAGGTGAACACCTGGACCAGGTTTTCCACTCCCAGCAGACTGAAGGCCTTCGCAAGGGGGAAGTCGGCCAGCGGCAGCTCCCCCAGCCCAGGCCTCTGACAAATGATGGGCTCGTATACACCATGGAACTTAAGTGAGCGCCCCGGGGCGGGCAGTGGCACCTCGTACAGGATGTTGTGAACGTAGCTTTCCAGCGGCAGCGGTGGGGCGGTGGCTGCGGTGACGGCCCTGTGCAGCTGGGACAAGAAGCGACGGCAGGCGTGCATGAAGGGCATGGGCGTGATCAGACACAGGGCCTTGGACACGTAGAGAGTGTCCCGCGATGAGTCGTAGCCACCCGCCCTGCGGGATGAAGATGTAGAGGAGGTGGGCGAGTCGGCCTCGTCTAAACTGCTGGCCAGAGAGTCCATGCTGGAGGAGGAGGATGAGGAGGAGGAAGGGGGGTTGGCGTGCTCTGCGTTGTGCATCTGGTAGAGGGTCTGCATGGCGGAGCAGATCTGTGGGCTGGTCACCTCCTCGTAGAAGGTGTGGACGAAGCCGTAGGTGCGTGAGCCGTCCTCCTTCGTGATGATGAAGGAGTGGAACTGTGGATCGCGCTGGTCTACCTGTGTCCGGAACGACAGGCCTTTGGGCATGCATAGCTGCAGGGAGAGGACAGGAAAGAGTCAGTCACCATCTTAACGAAGATTATTAAATTCCACATTGAAAGAATATTTTGTAGGGATGATTCTGATGGAATACAGTTTTGATTACCGAACCCTGAACACCTGAAACTCTGCTGATTTGCAAGAATATTCTTATTTCTAACTTAAATCTGAATCAATATTCACAAGTTTAAATGATGCTACTGATATTTATGGTGTGTGGTTGAGTGTGTGTGATGCTTTCACGGCCAAACTCCGATATAAACAGCCAGGCAGCAGCAGCCTGCAATAAATCTGACTTATTAGCCTCATCATGTTTATGTGGCTGCTGAGAGCTGAACAAGAACCGGCTGGAGACTGGAACTGCTCTGTGCCAACACACACACACACACACACACACACACACACACACACACACACACACACACACACACAGATATTAAAGAGTGTAAGAGTTTACAGCTTATGTATTTTTTCCATTTATGCTCATTTTGTATTTACAGAAAACATGAAATGCACACAAACAGACACACACACACAGGCCTGGTGACCTGATTGGATTATGCATGAGTCATGCGTCTCACTGATCAGTCCTGACAGATCATCTCTCCTCCACACCGAGCCTGTGTGTGACATTAGTCATCACCACGGCCGCGTTATTTAGTTTGGTTGTCTAGAAAACTATTACGCTTCATGTGTTTCACCTCTGAGCCCTGTCGAGCTGAGGGAGGTATAATGAAATCAAGCAGAGCGCTGAGAGATGTGCTCCAAATCTCTCACAAAGCAGGGATGAAATCTGGCAAGCGTTCTGTCAAAGATCGACTCGCTGGCTGCAGAATGAGCCGGGGCGCGTTCAGGATCGCTCGGATACACAATGACCTCATTCAGGCCATTTTCCTGTTTATGTTGAGAGAGGAATGAGGACAACAGGAGCAGAGGAGGTGCATATGGTGTATTGTTTACAGTGCAGGAAATCTGCTGAGGTAAAAAGCTGTTGTCAGCTCTATCGGTTAGGAGAGCTTAACGGGAGCTCTCAGCGTGGAAATGTGGTCCAACCTAACGAGGGAGAAAGTGTAGAAGAACATCGCACGGAGCGAGCATGTTCAGAATACAGCAGGGGGAGATGAGAAGTGTGTGTGTTTGTGGGGATGTTAGGTGAGGTTCATAAAGTCTTAAAATATACGACATAAACTCAGATCAATGATTCGCCTTACACCAGAGATATTCAGCAGAGATAGTCTGTGAGCCGCGGAGTCTTCATTAATAATTCTTCAGGTGGAGACATGTCCCAATTAGAGATTCACAGAGGGCTGAATTAGCATTATGCAAACACACACACCTACACACACACAGCAATTATTTACTAATGCAAAAACAAAAATACACAAAAGCCATATTGTTGTAGTAAATCATTCATAGCCAATACTCTGTCGCCCAGACTGAGTGAAAATAAAAGCAGTGTTAACAGTATGTGGTCCACGTGGCAACAGACAAAGATGTTGTCGGTGGGATTAAAGTTATTAAGACATTATTTTATTATTTTTATTTAAAAAGCTGCAGGTGGAGAACAGAAGTCTTGAAATGAAATGTGCCATAATTTGTCCATGTCGTACACTCCAGTGTCGATTTCTCATGTTAACATAATCGTGGCGACAAATGTTACACGGTTAATGTTTTCACTATATTGTATTTTGTTATTGTCTGTGTGAAATATGACTACAGCTTACACTTGTTTTATGTCGCAGCCACGGGTTGGTAGCAAATAATGTTAATAAGAGTTTCTCTGTGATTTACAGTAGGCTGAGATAAGGGTCCGCTTCCTCATCATGGGAGGACTCCTGTGTCAGGATGAGAAACAACGGATCTTCAGTTGAACTAACAACCAATTATGAGGCTCCCTGGCCACGCCAGGTGCAGAACAGGAAGTGTGTGTGTGTGTGTGTGTGTGTGTGTGTGTGAGGAGCTCTGACCTTGGTGAAATACTTGTAACAGTCTTCTACCTTAACTGCATTTTTTTCTTCAAATTTCCACCACAGCATTGTCACAGTGTATTTAACCATGATCACAATCTAAACTTCGATCTTTCTCAGTTTTGAAATGTCCTGTCGATCATTACCAGATCTGTTGGTCGCCAAATGGCTGTGCAGAATAAAATAAAACAACATATTGTTGCAAGTAGTCCTGCATGAGAGACAGGAAGAACTCTGTTTTTATACGTGATATGTCAGTAACATGAGAATGTATCCATCTACTATTGTTCTTTTAGGTCTAAAGCAGACATGTTGACGCTTGACTGTGAAGGTGAAGGTGAAGTTATTTCAATAAATCTAAAGCCAAAATCTAATTAGTCTTTGTTCTGTCTGTGGACAAAGTGATGATGCTCTGTGTGAGTTTGGCAGCGTTCATGTTTCATATTACAGATATCAGTGGGGGGTCGCGACTCTAAAGGGTTTAGAGACCACTGTTACTGTGATCCATGGGACTGAAGGCCAAAAAAGACAGAACATGAAGAACAGAGTGTGTGTGTGTGTGTGTGTGTGTGTGTGTTGGGATTTGAAAACAATCATCACAGGAAGTGTGATTACACTCCTCCATCCACCTTATCTCTCACCTCACAGCAAGAGGAAGAGGAGGAGCTGGGATGGGAACAATCCTGAGAGGAAGAGAGGATGGGATGCGCGGGTGATGGAGGTGTGGAGGAGGAAGAGGGCAAAATGAGGGGATATGGAGGTCACAAGACTTAGAAAAGAGAGGGAGAGAAATGATGCTGCTTCTACAAAATATCTCTCAGCCGTCACCCTCGACAGCTCGGCATCATCCGGGTGTCGGGTTTCAGACGGCGCACTGCTGCATAATGGCCCGTTTCCATGCCGACGTAAGGCGAGAACTGCGGCTGAATTATTCAGCAGTGTTTGACGCCAGGGCAGGTGGAAAAATAGGCGGCAACCTTCCATCATTGGGAGAGAGAGAGACCCACACAGAGCCCAACACACACTTGCGCTAATATACACACACATACACACACATACACACACAGTTCATCCACATGGAGGATTCACTCCTGTTGTTCCTGTCAAGGTCAGCGTACTGACAGTTCAGCACCTTCAGTAGAGCCTCACATACAATCACACTTTTTCATAAACAAATTCAAGGACTTTTCCATAACTCTCAAGGTCTGATTCTGGAAATGTGTTTATTAAAAACATAGAGGTTTCATTAAAGGTCTCATCTCTCATCACGGTTTTGTCTTCTGGATGTCAGACACTGACAAAGATGATGAACTCAATGATGATGAAGTCTGTTAGGTTAATAGAATTTTCAAGGACATTGATTCTGTTTCAGCACTTTATAGGAATTTTATTTATTTCTCTATTTATTACTTCATTTTTTTCTGTCTCTCACATCTCTCAGAAGGTTTTTGAGGTCACATAATCCTCAGCACGCTGCACACTGACCCGAGTCACAAATCATCTCAGCTGTCTACATCTTCTCTCATTTATAGGCTTTGTACACTGTATGTATAAAAGTTTAACTTCATACATGTAAAATATACTAAATATTTGTAACAGCTCTGTGCATTTACTTCCTGTGGTAATCTTTGAGCAATATATCCATTTATATGTATATTATAGATGTAGATTGTTATTTATTATTTCTGTGAAATGATCCACACATCAGTGTGTGAAATGTTTATATAGAACTCTTTTTTGGATTTCTAATTAGATTTTTCCTTTCTATCTATCCTGTGTTGTGAGCTGCTGTAACAAGTGAATCAATAAAATCAATCTTATCTTATTTGAACCGTGCACCTCAATGAAAACATGAAATAAATAAATGAAATTGAAACAAACAAAAAAAAAGGTAAGAGGAAAAGAGGTCATTGAGTCACACTGCATAGATTTTCTTTAAATATTAATAATAATGTGTAATAAATGTCTATGAAAAAAACCCAAAAATATATAAAAATAAAAACCTGTAAAGCGTCTTTGGATTTTGGCTTCTGTCAAATCAGCACACTTCAGTGTTGGATCATGAGGTTAAATACAGCCGTCAGGCTTTATCCTGCACTGTACAACACATGGTGAACTCTGATGATCTTATCGCGAGGTCTAATGAGGCTGTCTGAATATCGAATTTGAAACCATCTACACTTCTGTGGTGTTTGTGGTTCTGTATTTGTTGATCAGCAGTTTCCATTTGCACCGTCACCATGGAAGTCAAGACAACAATCACCTCATTACTGTAGACACTGAAGATTCTCATGAAGCAAGATCTGAACTTCTTCATTTTTAAAGCAGATTTATGGATGTTTATCCTTGATGAACACTCGAAAACCTGCCCTCACTGAAAGGAGTCATTCCTCTGATTGGTGCAGGATGTGAAGGATGTATGTGTATCTTAATGTAACTGATGAATGACTCAGACCAGAATGAACAACACTATTCCCCGTCAAACCATTCTCTCTTTCCAATCCACTTTTCCCAACTCCCTAAATTGAGACAACGAACCCGAAATAGGAAGCAGCCCTCCATGAGAAGCTCTCTGGGTAATTACAGACAAGATGGGAGGGGATTTACCATCGCTCCGTTGCCCAGGATCCCTTGAGAAGGCACTGTGCATCTCAATCCAGATCCTCTGTGCTCAGATGTGTGATTTCGTCCCCAAAAGCTGGTTTACACAATCCACACTGTCCTCTCAATGAACCCACCGGTGTGTTCCTGCCCTGCTCAAGCTGCTGTTGGACTCACTCAGTTTATCCTCACTCATCTGCACGGTACAGTCCACTTACCATGTTGACAGCATCCTGGTCGAATGGGTTCCACTCCACATTCTCAGGGTAGCGTGCCAGAACTTTGGACTTGAACGTTCTCTTCAGGGGGCTCTGCTCAAAGTTTTCACCTGGATGGATGAGAAGACGGAGAAAGACAATGATCATCAATGATCCAACAACCTCCAATATAAACAATATTTATTTGTTAGATTTTAAAAACTGCTCCATGCCTCTGTCATTGGTGGGATGTTGGGAAGCATTTGTCATTCCTGTGTCAGACAGGAAATCTATGAAACCGTGAAGCTGCATACTGAACATGGCTTGGTATTTTACGGGGACGGACAAAGCAGCAGGTCACACAAAGGGTGACCTCATGTACAGTGTGTGACACTCACACATAGAGCTTTTCACTGACAGCCACTCTGACTGCATGCATGAGATTCCTCTTTGTCAGCAGCTCGACTGCGCTACACCCCCTCACCTACCCCCACATCCACACACACCTCACTGGACACACACACACAACTCAAATAGCCTGACGTAGCATGGGTGTGTTTTTCAGTCCTTTTCTCTCTTTTGTCAACCTCCATGTTCTGTAAAATCTACTTTAAATGCCAACGATGATTCAAATTTGGATTTTCCAAAAAAAGTCTGGACAGGGTCAACAGAAGACAAGGACACTTCAACATGCAGACTGGAGGAGCCGAGGATCGAACCGCCGATCATCTGATTAGTTCTCTCTAAGAATGGCTCTACCTCCTGAGCCACAGCCACCCCCAACATGAGATAATATAGCGACTGTCGCACGATTGTAAGAAATGTAGGGACTTCACCTTCTATAACCCATGATGTCATTCAAAGATTCAGAGAATCAGAGAAATGTGTGACCTTTGACCCCTCAGACAGCACTGCATTAAAATCCAACGTGACTGCGTACAGGATATCAGGATATTACTACATGGACTCAGGAACACTTGAGAAAACATTGCTGAATCTACAAATATAAATTAACTGCCATCTTCTCTGAGCTCCTCTGAGATGGACTGATGGGACGTGGAAAAGTGTGCTGAGGTCTGAAGAGTCCACATTTCAAATTATTTTTGGGAATCATGGGTGTCGTGTCCTCCGGGCTACATTTACGCTGGTGAGCACAGAACGCTCCAGCTCTGCAAAATGTGTCATCTCTTTTTCTTTTTCTCCATCTGTCAGATTTGAATGTATTTCTTTACAAACAAGAAGTGAAGTGCAAACATGATGGGACGTGAGGGGCAGCAACAATGGATTCTACACCCATCTGCAAATATGAGGCCACATCTGCATACACAGACTGTAGTATGAATGTCACTGAAAACAACTCAAAAGAACTGTTTTTACTGCTTGCATCACTGCTGTCATCATCACTGGACTTTGAGGTGAACATACATGCAGTGTGCTGGTTCTGTGTCTGCGAGTATTTGGACTTTGAGTGAAATGAAACACATCATTGGATGGACAGCCGGTGAGGTCCACAGAGATTTCACTGTGTGTGTGTGTGTGTGTGTGTGTGTGTGTGTGTGTGACAGACAGTTGTCACAGCAGCATAGCAGAGACAAAGTGTGTCTAATGCAGGACAGCCCAACAGCTGATTAAGACCCGACGAGCATCATATAACCAGAGCTGTTACATGATCTACTGCCTCACTACATCTGTTTCTTCCAGTACAACTGACTCAGTCACAGACTCTTTGTTCTCTCTTCCGTGTTCTGGGTTTGCTCCACTGAAACACAGTCACACTGTTTGCTCTCTGTGGTGTGAATTAGAAGCTCATTCTGAATTGCTCTGAATCACAGCGTCAGCGAAAGCCTTTATATGTAAAATGGAAACACTCGAGAGAAATTGTTTTGCAAGATTCAAATTGTGTTTCCATTAGCTGTGTGCTGACAGGAGGAATTCATTGAGGGCAGCCAGAGAAGCACGAAATCACAAATGTGAAGGTAAATGTAGGTTTATATGGTATATGGTAGCAATATCATGAGCAATAAAAGGTTAAAAAAATAAAGTTAGAGAATATTTTACTCTCAATCTGTTTGAATCTTTTTTTGTTTGTTTTTGATCACCTCTTTGTTCTGTTTCTTTGCCTGTAATTTTCCTGAAAGGAGCTGTAATTTGGTCCTAATTATAGAGAAAATGATAATTTCCTGGAAAGAAAAGCATGTTTTAACCTGTAATGTAGACTTATTATTCTTTTTTTGGGGTATTTTCTATGTACAGTATGTTGAATTCTTGTTTTTTGACTGAGTTCACATGCATGCATGATTTGCTAACCTGCTCTGCTCAGACTAAACACTCAGGTTATGCTCGGACACTGCCTCTATTTTTAAGGGTTACACTTTCTTCTCTCGTCACAGCTTTTATGTACATCATACTTTTTGTTATTTCTGTATTTCTGAATGTGGAACTCATTTGAATGTTTGTGCTTCTGCACTTGGAGGGTTTTAGTCCTCCCAGTTGGACAATTAAAAAGACCATAAAGAGACACAAAGTTCTCAGGGAGGCTTCATCAGGATAAAGACTTTCTGACTCAAACTTTTCTGCTCCTCTCTGTGGGTCATTAAATCTCATCCACGCATCATTTCATTTCCCTTCAGGGACCAGATCTCCAACGGTCCTGCTACGAGATGGATACAAACCTACATTGATTTCGGATAAGTGAATAGGCTCTGCAGGAGTATTGACCATAGACAGTTTTTATGATTAAAGCGAGGTCAGAAGGTTACTGAAAAGCAGCGCAGGATAAAGGAGGAGGGGAGAGACTGATCGCTTTGAACGTTTAATGATTAATCATTCCAGAGTGGCCCTATCATTAGATCGATGAGGATTTTTTGTGAGAATGTGGCTAACACGAATGTGTGAACAGACTCCGTCCCACTAGGTCTGGGTCAGGAGGATGTTCAGGATGGGTGACGGAGTGTTGACCCCTAACAGCTAGTCACCTCCCAAGAGAAAGGCCAAGGAGGGAAACCTTTGACTCACCAGGCAAAGTGAAAATTCTCTCCTAGGAAAACTCAAAGTCATAAATCCCTCTACCTATTCTTTTGTTATTTCAGTTCTCTAAAATATATTTACACACACCCTTAAGTGCAGACAGCCCACATGAGAATTAAAGCACCTGGGTTTCATCACTTTCAATTCATATCTATTCCTAACTTTTTTTTAAATTGTCCATTGTATGACCTCGGTGCATATTTTGCCCCTTTATGACCTCATCATGTACAAAGAGCAGCGCAATACCCTCAAGTTGTCGTCAACTATTCAAGAACACATCCTGCACACATACACTGCACCTCTTTGTCTGTTTATTTCTTTGTTCCTCTCTCACACACACACACACACACACACACACACTGATTTCACTACTTGGCCGTGTGCCCCGAGAGTTCTAGGGCTTTGTGTCCTCTCGGCAGGCAGAAAGAAGACGAATGAAGCCTCCTAAGGCGCTTAACCATCACAAACAGAAGGTGACAGGGACAGAATGGAAGAGAGGAGAGGAGAAGAGAAGAGAAGAGAAGAGAAGAGAAGAGAAGAGAAGAGAAGAGAAGAGAAGAGAAGAGAAGAGAAGAGAAGAGAAGAGAAGAGAAGAGAAGAGAAGAGAAGAGAAGAGAAGAGAAGAGAAGAGAATCCAGGTGGAGGGAGAATGATACAAAGGAATTTATCAACCATGGAGGTGACGTGAGATGAAGTCTGTCTGTTACCTCTGTTGGGAAAATAAATTAGCTTCTCATGAGTTTCCCACAAAATAAACTTCAGCAAGTTCTATAAATTCTATATAACAATTTAACACTGTAAATGAATGAAGATAATGTAATGTGTTAAACATCTGGTAGAGGCTGTACTCATACCAGATGTTTAACACCAGCATTTAAAACTATAAATATATGAGTGTCGTACAAACATGTACATTTCCTGTAAACATAGTTGATCATGTGACTGTACTATCTTCTCATGGTGGAGATACTAGATTTGGATTTAATAAAATGCTACCAAACTTCAACACTACACATTTTCCAATTAACTAATTTGCATTTGGACCTTTTAGTTCTCTGCAGGGGTGATTAAGAGTACAACTCTAATGACATTCAGTTTCATATTATTAAACCATGAGCTGTAACTCAGACCTGAGACACTGAGGCTATCACAGACAAAAATGGATGCAGAAAAACAAAAATACATCAATGTCATATATTTTATAAATAATCATAGAAAAATCAAAACAGATTCAAGTGTGAAAAACATGTGATAACCATAATCTGTGTCCGACGTGATTATGTGAAAATCTCATTTATTTTCCCTAGTGAAACCACTTTGGAACATCTACATCTACACTGGGGCAAGCCTCATATTAGATCGCATACAGTATGTCACAAGGTGTAAGAAAGCAGCTGACTGACAGAAAGCAGGCATACATGCAGACAGTGTGAGTTGTGAAAGAAGGGAACGGCTGATGGTTTTTTACCTGTGGCCGCAGCATCAGGATCCCTGCCTTGGCGGTCTGCTTCTAGCCATTGGTACAAAGCTATGGACGAGCCACATGCAGAAAAACATGGAGCAAAAAACAAAGAAAAAAGGGGGCAATGTCAAAACAAATGCACACAGAAAAGCAAATTAATCAATGTATGAGAATGAGTGAAGCATGAACGACACATAAGCTATCAATATCACAAGAGAGCATGGCATTTAAGACATAACACACATGGGCTTTAAAGGTATTAGCACTCTGAAATGGCACATTTTACTCATTCAGTGTCACTTAATATTTTAGTAGACACTGGAGCAATTATGTTGGTGAAATAGCCTAATGAGAAGGCAAAAGCAAATATCACAAAATGCAGACACATGCAGAACGTTAGATACATATAGTGTGCCATCGTCTGCGAAGTGTTGTAACACTTTTAATGATTATTTGGTCTTTCAGAGGGTAAAAAGTGCCATCTCAGAGGTGCAAGACTCAATGAAAATGTTAAGATGCATGTCAGCGTCTGTTTTGGATGATGGAGCTGTGAGTGAAGTAGTAGGTTGTGGTTTAATGTTAGTGAGCAGCACACTCTGAGTCAAATCAAGCAGCAGCATTTGCACAGAGACATACATTTTCAGGAGCAGCAAACCCGCAAACGTCATATTTAGATCTCAGTCAAACACCACAGTGACAACTTCCGTGTGTCTTGGCTTAACATCTTTAATTCCTCAGTCATTTTAAACTCAGTATACAGTCAGACTTTGTTCAGAACTTTATTTGAAATTCTAGTGGAGAGCTCAAGGATTTTAGAGATAATAAATATGTATAGTTTAGTTAAAAGTTGGAGAAATATGTACAAAATGATGCAGAAGCATCTCAATTATTGTTCCATCCCTATAAAAACAAGTCTTGCATTTGAATATTTCAAACTTGACAAGCAGATACCCATTTCATATCATACTGTCAGACTGTGGAATACGATGATCTTGTGTTGCACTTCCATAAATATGAACCTTAACAAGAGTCAATGAAAGCAGAATGGCCCTTTTTGGGACTTTTAGTCCCTGTTATGGATTTACACTGAACCATTTCCAAATCCATTATGCAGCTTGATAGCATCTGTTTGTTATACCCTCCTGCAGAGTGGTAGCCTACTCCTTTCAATCTCAAAGCCCGCAGTTTGTAACACAGGTTTTGTGTTATAAACTTGTATTCTCTGAGCTCAAGCTGAGATAGCCATGGTGACATCATTATACCATCACCAGGATTATTGTCTCAGCCCTGACAGATCTCAAGCTCTCCTCCTGCTGTGACCGGTTGAGCTGTACTCTCTAGGATGATCTGACTGATCTTAGTGCGTCAAATTTGGCATTCCCCTTTAACACGCTAACCATATTTAGTGTAGACCGGTTTACATTGTCTATTGTAAACATCTGGATTATACCAGAATAAAGACAAGCTAACCTCACTGTTGATGGAGGTAATGTGTGAGCATACATTGAAGTCTCCAGGACCGAGATTAGAAGTCTTAATCAGCTCTCTCCTGAACACCAAACTTCCTGTGGAAAGCTTTAAGGTCAGAACACTGCTGATTAGGCATCTTTTTCCAGAGCGCCTTGAACGCACCATGAAATATAACTGTTGTAAAAAAATAACATGTAAGATGGTGCAATAATGTGTACACCAACGGAAACATGGATAGTGTTCTGTATGTCTGTATCCACTGTACACACACACACACACACACACACACACACACACACACACACACACACACACACACACACACACACACACAGCAGGGACTGGGATTTCAAGGTCATTACAGTGAAAGAAATATTTTTATGCAGCTGGTAAATTCTTGAAATAGACTAAGTGCAGATTCTGTCCATGTGTCTCTCTCTGTCACACACATGCATGCACGCACACGCGCGCACACACACACACCACCATATCAGTGTTATCTCTGCAGTTTCCTCCTCACTCTTACATAATTGTGCTCTTCCTGTCTGAGACAGTTTCTTCAATCACTTCACTCACTCTCTGTATGCTGAGGCACTGGTGCTGTTGTCTTAGTAACACTTTCTATGAAGACCACATCTATGGTGCATTCATAATGTTTTATGACTACACTTATAAAAACACGGAATGCTTTCTGATGCACTTTATCAACAGTGATAAAACATTATTAGAATGAATTAGAACTTAAAGTTCAAGTTTAACTTCATAGAAAGTGTTACCTTTTATTGTTTTAAATTGACCTTCATGGTGTAAAACTAATCCACACACAATGCATGGCAAAGTTTGTGCTGCTCCTCTACCATCACAGCAGACTCGCAGCCCATCAGTGGAATTAATCCCTCTAAACACTTTGTCCAAATTCACCCTGACAAAATGATTGAAAAAGGACAAAAGAGTTCAAATATTTTTCACATTGTCTTACTGCGTGATGCTGCAGGTCAAAAAAAAGGAGAGGGAAAAGACAATCACTTGGATAAAACATGAATAAGGCTGTGAACACAGATCTCTACCAAGGCCGACAGTCTGATAGGCAAATCTGCAAGTACAACCACTCTATACTGTATGTCTGCAGTCTTAATGAAAGTGAGGTGAGCAGACTCCTGCACAAGGCTACATAATAACATCAATCAAACAAGTTGATTCAATCATGCTGTGTTTAATTTAATCAAACATATCCCTGATGTTCAGTTATTGAACTATAACATAATGGTCTGGTTTGGTACTTTCATTATAGATTATTCTTAGTAACATCTAAAGAGTGTATAACTCATTCCCCGAGCTTTACAAAGATAAACCTGCTCACATGGAAAGATTCCATCAGTTTCATCACTCTGCACCGCAGAGGTTATTTTTCCTCTCTCGTGCGCTGAACTGAAAGTTTCACCAGTCATTCTGTGAAATGAGGTGTCACCTGGTTCAAACAGTGGATAAATCACAAGTGAGGGAAGCATTCAGATGCTGTGTGAGAGGAAACTCCGCCCGCCCGCCTGCCTGCCGCCGTTCACTCTTATCAGTCCGTTCTCACACTTCAGATGGAATCACACACACTGAAGAAATGCAAAAACACATTCTGCAACATATAAACAATCTTCCTGCGTCGAATGAGGTCTTGAACAAACACACACTCACTTCATAGATCCATGGATGTAAGGGTTGCACACAAGATCAATGAAGCTGTTTAAAGTGATTGTGATGATCAGAATTGGCTTGTGATCAATGAGATGAAGTATTAAGCTGATTAGGTATTGGTCTATAAATACTGCTGCACCAAGCACAGAGCGCTTGACTTGATGGATTCATTATTGATGCTGCTTAAATGGCACTGATATTCTTTCAGCTCAGTCCTGGTACTCTATTTCACTATGCATAAATTTAGTTTCAGTAATAAAGGATCATAAATCCAATGTGCAGAGCCAACCAATAATGAATACATCAGCATTAAGAGGGCTGCAACTAGCGATTATTTTCATCATCAATTCCTCCATCGATCCATTTGTTGTTTGGTCCATAAAGTGTCAGAAAATGTTAAAATTGTCCTCAAAGGTCTTAATTTGTCCAAAGATATTCAAGACTCAAAATGATTAACTGATTACTAAAATAATTGGCAATTAATTTAGTAAATGACACTAATCAATTAATCATTGCAGCTCTAACTAGCAGTATATACAAATCTATCACACTGTTGCACTGGGTGACACGGTCCTTCATTACCATGAACACATTAGTCCCACACACGCTGTCCTGCTGACACAAATATTTACTAGAGCATCAAATGTAGATTAATCCATAGCTGAAAATAGTCCCAAATAAATACACCATTTCCTCCCTGTTTTAGTCTTGTGTGTTCAAAACTACAGTGAGCAGCTGTTTGAGGAAATGACTGAGATGTTTGTGGGATGTTTGTGAGTTGTTTCTAAAGATTCAGTCTCCAGTTATGAGGCTGTCAAAGAAGTGAGAAAGTATTGAGATACAGGCTATTTAACCAACACACTGTTGGTTTTAGTGTTTAGTTATTGACAGTAAGAACTAGTAAGACTGTTGACTAGAACAATGGGACATTGCAAGCTTTTTTCTTTAACTGCAGCGTTTCATTTCAATTGACAGTCCAACTGCACGTTCATCTAAACTACACGTGTGTCAAAGTCAGGTCAGACTGACTTGACACTGACACACATGGAGTTTTGGTGACCTGTGATATTGGCAGGTTCCTCTGTTTCACTCTCTAAAGAAGAATGAGCACCAGTAATATGGACTTGGACTTCATCCTTCATCATCTCATAGATGCAGTTACAGTTCTGGCTGCAATTAATGGACTACCTTATGGCGCACACAGGCAATTTGGTGAGACAGAAGAGAAAAGATGGCCCAAAGCATAGAGGCTGTATGAGAGCAGCTCACTGTACAGCAAACAAAAGCAATTATGTTGGTGAGTCAGTGTTAATCCCAAACCTCATGAACCTCTGGGATTGATGCAGAGGATTGACTGTTTCCAGCCAGCTTCATACTTATAATAATACAGTCAATACCGCCCTCAATTCCCTCTATGATTTCACTCCCTGGTTACCTAATTTAATGTGAGGTGGTTTTTCATTATCAGGCAGTCTGTAACCTCTTCCACTGTGCTTTAGCTCTCAGCATGCACACGTTTTAAAATTTATAGATGCTGCTAAAAAATAGTCTTGCAAATAAACTCTGTAGTTTATGTCCTCATATTTACCTTCATCTAGGGTAGTCAAAAGAATCCATACGTATCAGATATCAAGTGTATACATATACTATTATTTCTTTAGTATCCAATATACTGTAGCTATTAAAAAAAAAAAGATAAGATAAAAATTAGTATTATTAATTACTACAAACATTATTACAATGTTACATATAAACCTATGTAGACGGTCTGTCTATGTTTTCTTATTTTGTCGTGGCATCAAAAGACGTATCAGCTATCATTTTTTCATACCTGAGCTTCATATACTGTATGTACAGCCGCAGAAAACAGCTCGTAATATTCCCATCAGGAGAAACATGCTGCAGCTTCAAACTTTACAAACTCTGAAAACAGACAAATGATGGATGCTTTTTGTTTTCCTGTCACTCTCTCTCATCATCACCTTCATATTATGTATTAATGTTCTCTGTCTACTTCCTGTCATTTCCTTTGTCCTCTCTTCATCACTCTTTTCCCGTAATCTGCCTGCGCTCTCCGTCTGTTCTGTACTGTTGTGTTGACTGGATGTCCAGCGTGTTTGTTTGTGTCTTTGTTTTGGCTTCCTGCAACAAGTTTCCATGGTTGATTTTGGATATTTCCATATGTGTTTTAGAATTGGTATCATTTCTGAAGCTGCAGCACGTTTCTCTTGATGGAAATATTTTGGGCTGTTGTAGCATGTTTTCCCTTGATGCCACCGTATTTACCGTATACAGTCACATCCAGGTGAGGATGGGTATTGATCCGCTCACATCAGAAAATTATGTTTGATGTCTAATCAATCCAGATAACGCTCAGTTATAAACCCAATGCTGTGAAATATTGTTATACCTAACCAAATCATCTGAATTTAAATGCTGCCAGGTCGAGTCTATGTAGAGACAACACCACTTTACAACTGCACACAAGCATTAGTCTGTTAGAGGCTTGATAAAGTCTTTAAACTGAACATTTCTGAGACAATTCTAAGTTGAGTTGCTGAAGAACACAATGTGACCAGCTACTCAACAAAGATTAAAAACAGAGAAATCTGTGGTCCATATACGTGCACCTTTCAGTTTAATAGCTACTTTCCTTGATTTTCATGATGCATGTTTGGGTTCTTGGCATCCAACAAAGACACAACACCACTGTCTGACCAATGTTTGCTAGGTAGTAATCACAGAGCACACACACACACACACACGCACACACACACCGTACACTTACAGCCTCGAGTCAGATTACAGAGAAAGCTCGGAAAGCGTTTTTACGTCTTTAACTTTCATTTCCATCATCAAATCTGAGCGGGAGTAAAAGCAATCTGTTCCTCGACTCCTCTCCCCCTCATCAAGGTGTAAGTGTCTGGTTGCCATGGGATACCCCGAGGCTGAGAAAGCAGCCGACGAGAGCAGCCCCGCCATTAAAAGTGAATGAGAGTGTGTTAAGAGTCTGAGGGCTGATCGGGCCCTCGCTGCTGCCTCGCAACAGTTCAGCACCAACAGATCAATGAAGTCTGAGTGTGTGTGTGTGTGTGTGTGTGTGTGTGTGTGTGTGTGTGTGTGTGTGTGTGTGTGTGCTCTGTCTGTAACTGCCTCTTTCTCTGACATTTTCATACTCTCCTAACAATCTGTTCTGGTTTCTACTGGAAAACACTTCTATTTACAGTGTTTAGTGCAGATTTCCATCCAAAAAGCTTCACACAGAGTGTGACACTCAATCTTTAGAACAAACTGTGTCACTGGTGTGTGACTTCTAGGCTTTTGTCCAAACAACAGAACACAAAGATATTCTGTTAGTGATGCCATCAAACTGATAAAATGAGCAAAATGTCACATCTGGAAGTCAGTCTGCGACACTAAGCCCTGAATTCCACTGCCAGACTTTGTTAACGTCAGATGTATAATTAGGCCACATAGAATAGAATAGAATAGAATAGAATAGAATAGAATAGAGTAGAAACTACCTCAAGGGAAATTTTTTCAAGTCTTTTTACATGCATTTTTACCCGAAATACAAACACACACCCAAAGAGCTCACAGACATGCAAAATGTAGAGAGAGATTTGGTGATGGGCAGCCACAGAGCGGTGCCCTGAGAGCAGTTGCTCAAGGGCACCTCGGCAGTGCCTAGGAGGTGAACTGGCACCTCTCCAGCTACCAGTCCACCTTCCATACTTTGGTCCATACTGGACTTAAACCGGCCACCCTCTAGTTCCCAAGCCAAGTTCTTATGGACTGAGCTACTGCCGCACCTCAGCAGTCTAACTGTTTTCCTTTTGTATGTTCTCAGGACAGGAAGTCTGCACACAGTGTTTTATTTTGAAAAGTGACCGGATTCTTGATACCGTTCCTCAGTCTGACAGCTCGATCTGCTCTGTGTCACCCATCACAACTTCCCAGAATCCAAGAGATCATCTTCAAATATATTGTTTTGTTCAGTCTCTATTAACTTTACAACCATAAATAACAAAGAGAAGCAGCAAAGTGGGAGAGACAGAGCTGAGTTCCATATATGGATCACGTCTGAATCAGAAAATAATGATGATACAATTAGAAAGAAAGTTTTGCACAGCCCTGTCCTCCTCCATCTGTATTTCTTGTGACAATCATCAAAATAATGAGGTCATTCCCAAACAGCCAGTTCAGCTTTGCAGGAGGGGTTTCCCCCCCTGAGTGTCAGGGGTATGGTATTATATGACACATACTGCATCATTAGATCCACAAATCACTTAATGCACCTCTAATTACATGCAATAGCCCTCAGGAGGATGTCTTCAGAACACATATACACCAGTATGCGAACACACAAACACACACACACAGTGTGAGGTGAGTGTGAGGCAGCATCTCATTAGACAAAACATGCTAAAGCTCAGCTTCTTACCAGACACACACTAACACGAGCACACACACACACACACACACACACACACACACACACACACACACACACACACAGGAGCAAGATGGAGGAACTAATCATGTTGGCTGCAGACACTGATGAATAATGCATGTGGAGCCTGTTGCCCTGCTCGACCGGGTGATCACACGCTCACCTCTCGGAGTGTGTGTGTGAGAATCAGTGTGTGTGTGTGTGTGTGTGTGGACATGACTGACAGGCTTTGTTGCCCCCCTTCATGGCCCTGCAGCTTCACATCAATATGTGTGTGTGTCTGCTCGCTCTGCTACTGAAGGACTCGTACAGACAGAAAAGCAAACAGCAATCTCCAGCCGACTGAGAGATGACGGCGTCCATGTTTCACCTGCAGCGTGGAGACAGACGGTGTGTGTTCGTGGCTTTCAAAGCGGGGCTGCAGCCGTCATCGTGCACGGTCCCCGGGGCACAGACGTCTTGTGCTACTTCAAAAGCATCTGCCTGTGCCTATTCTGAATATCATTAAATCGTCCCCCTCTATGCACGGAGTCAGTCGTGCGTGAAAAGCAACAATGCATTGTGGGTCACTCTCTGACAAAGAGTCTGTAGAATACAATCAGTACAAGAAGACCACAAACAACGGCTTCATGAAGCAGAGAGGTGGTTTGGAATGTGAGCAGGTAGAACAGAGTTAGTATCCGCAGATGTAAACTGATTCTTTTATCATCAGACAGATTTCACACATTTCTGTCCATTAGTCATCACAGCACAGAAAACAAGCCTTTACAGAGAAACATCACTCTGAAATCAAACAGAACCAAATCCATTATCACAGCAGAGAAATCGAACCAATGGAGGCCGTGATATCCTGAATTTTTCTCTGTACTCTGGATCAAGACTGACCTTGTTAGACAGCTGGGCTCACAAGATCACACTAGAATCTATCTCGCCAGACTTGTGTCAGAAACAGTAACTATAAAGAATGGACATCGTATGTGTGACCTCACCCACAGGTTTCAAAATCTGTGGCTCTGCCCACCGCCATATTGGCAGTCCTGCCTCTTGACTAATCGGCATGAATCATCAGTGGACCTGAGGCGGGTTGAATGACACCTGAGTGCTCAAACAAACCATCTGTAACAGCACCTACCTATCAATCAAAGCATCCATGCTGTTAATTCTGCATAACATTAAGCTTTAATGTCTGTGTAAAGTCAGAATAAACGTGTTCTGAGTTTGTCAGACCAAGGAAGAAAATGTTATTAACCACCCAGCCAAATCTGAATGATTAAAAATATCAACAAGTTTATGAAATTAGGTGTCAAAATCAGGTAAAAATGAATTCTTAGCTCCAGGACTGTGGGGCTTGTCCTAAGAGTGCAACATTTTAACATGGGGACTTATGGAGGTTGTAACCAGCCTCAAGTGGCTGCTCGAGGGATTGCAGTTTTTGGCACTTCCACTCAGCCACGGAGGTGGCTGCTCGGTCCGAACACAGCAGTTCAGCTTGCTGCTACGACGTGAACTCCAGGCATGATTTAAGACTAGATGTGCGTTACAATGGCAGCTCCTAAAGAGGTCAGTGTAGCTGCTGCTAGCATCAGTTCTATCAAAACTGTATAATTATACTGAGTATGATTCATTGACAGAACAGTTTGGCTGTGTTCTATACACAGTTAAGAAAAAAGAGGAGTCTTCATGGCTGGTCAGCAGCAGCAGTCAGCAGGAGTTCATCTACTGCTCCCATAACGCTCGTCCAATTGGCTTCACCAACACATTCCACCACCCTGTTCTCCACCAGCAGCACCTGCTACAACTGGGCAGCCGGCCTAGCGACACAAAACACACTCAACCTCTTCGTTCTCTCTAAATGGAACCAGCGCCCGCTGTGCCGAGCTGAGCTGCCAACGCCTGGCACTGGCTGGGTGGGAGCAGCACCCATCTGTCTCCTTGGCAACGGGTCAACTAAAAGTTGGAGGGGGGGCTGTTGTTGTTACGATGTAAGATGGCGGGGAGGCAGTGGGTTAACACCTTCTAATCTCTTAATCATTATGAATTATCTTTACATGATGAGGAAGGATCTGCAGGGGGGCACAACGAGAACACAGGCCAAGAGAGAGAGAGTGAGAAAGCAAGAGAGAGTGTGTGTGTGTGTGTGTGTGTGTGTGTGTGTGTGTGTGTGTGTGTGTGTGTGTGTGTGTGTGTGTTACAAAGATCCAGTGTTCCAGTGCCCAGGCTGAGCTGGCTCCATCAGCCCTATTCAGTGCTGTATTGGCCGGCCACAGGACGCTCCTGTGGTGATGTCATCATTCTGTCATGCTGTCAAACACTGCTTTGTTTTTATTCACTTTAAGGTGGAGAGGAGAGGGAAGGAGAAGAGGGAGGAGGAGGAGGAGGAGGAAGAGGCCGAGGGTGGCGGACTCATTTTCATGCAGGCACATGCTCTGGTTGCTCCCCTGGGTCCTTCCATCATGGGAGGCTTTTGTGTCCCTGCTTCATGACACCTGACTCTATTAGCAGATTAGCGGCTGCTGTTTATCTGCAGCTTGTTATGAGCTCTGTGACTGATGAAAGGAGCACAGATAACCTCACTACGCTGGATGAAATCAGTGAGAGACACGATGGAGGAGAAGGAGGAGACACATCGTCACGTCATGTCCGTCCACAGAGGGAACTGTGGAGAGGCGGGGTGTCCACTTATCCATGTTAAGCTGTGGTTGCCACAGTGGCATGAGTCCAGCATTCTTTAGTCATGACAACAGCATGTCAGTGGGCTGCCAGCAGCCAGGCTGAAGTGGAGAGGATCAATTAAAACACAGCTTTACTCCTTCAACCTGTTGCAGATGCTTCTGTTGAGTGAAATATTCACTCTCTCACACATTCAGGCTTTTCTATGTCGTCTCCCTGAGGACGCCTTCTTTGAGCACCTCTTCTGTACATTGGGACAGATATTAGTAGTGACAGCGTGTCCCTGGTATGGATCAAGCTCCTAAACTCTAGATTCTTATAATGCAATACATAAGATCTTTTGTGAGATCATCCTTGTCTGTTGCATCTTTCTTCATCTTTCTGCTTTAAGTTTATAGGATTTGCAAAGCTCCTCCAGAGCCACAGAAGACATTATACAACCGTTTTCGCAGGCTGAGTCATAGTAGAGTACTGTCCATGACTTTATGTGGACCTCTAGCTCTTACTAAACACTCTACTTTCACCTGCTGCTGAAGCTCCAAACAACAACAGCTTCAGATAGGAGACAAGGAATCTTAATAGTCAAGTTTGCATCCAGATGTTGCACAGATTTTAACCAGATTTTCATAAAACTGGCAAAAGTTGTTGGCAAAAATGTTAATTAATGTGTGTATCCACTACTGTTATGTGAATATTAGGACTTGGGCACAAGATAAACGCTAATTCTACAAGCCATTGCAGAAAAGACACAGTGGGATAAATTATATAAGAGAATGCAAATGATGAAAAATAATGTAGCCTTTTTGAGCTTTATTTTGACAGACAGCTTGAAGAGTGACAGGAATGTGGGGAGAGAGAGATTGGGAATGACATGCGGGAAAGAGCCACAGGTCGGATTCAAACCCTGGGCCGTCGCAGCAAGGACTGAGCCTTTGTACATGGGGCGGCTGCTACCAACTGACCTAAACAACACCCCAACACACACTCATTTTATCATAAAGAAGTATGTCAAGCAGGCCGGACGTAGCTGTGTGTCAGTGTATGTGTGTCAGTTAATGACAGCTGTTTTCACAGCAGCTGCAGAGCTACAACGAGATGGTGACGAGCCTGATGGGAGTGAGTCACTCTTCAGCTATGAGTTGATTATTAAGGAGGTCAGGTGTGTCTGTCAGGCTCAGGTCTCATCTGGCTTCGTCGTGCTCATGATGACTTTTAAAAGTTAATTTAGGTTCAGCCAGATGTTCAAGGACTAAACTAGAAACTGCTTAAACAAATTGTTGTGCTGTGGGTCTGACCTTCCACTGATGATGTAAATTCATTATTTACCTCAACTTGAGAAAAGCAGACCTTTATTTAAAACAACTTCGATCTGATCATACTTTGGAAAGAAGATTGTTGATTGATTCTGTTCCCATTTTGTTCTTTACTAACTAATTGATTCCAGTCCGTTCTTTACTCAATATTTCCTGCACAGTTGTTTCACATTAAAAGCATTCCAGCTCAAAGTATGTAATCTCTTCTTTCTTCTTTTTGGTTTGTGTAAAAATCTACAAGAAATATTTAATATTTTTAATATACTTTTATTAATTGAAATAAGCTGCAGTTGCAAAACTCTGCTGCTGTATAAACATTTGAATAATGAGTTTTTTGTGAATTTAAAGTAAAAGAAGTTGCGAAATGTTGGAATTATTAACATATAAAGAAAAACTAAATACATCTGTAACTGTTAACAGAGAAAGACGAGGAGTGAAATATGATCTCTGTTGGCAGAGGTGACAAAAGCAGCATCAAGCAGACCCCTGTGTTGTCTGAATGAATAGAACAGATGAAGGGAGAGCGTGACAGGGATCGCACGAAAAGATGTAGCAATCCACAGCGAGGGATGACTAACAGAGACAGAAAGACAGATCAGAGACACAGCGAGCCTCGGGGCGATGCTGGGAGACACCGAGACGAGAGATGAACATGGAGCTAAGAGACAAGAAAACAGTGTGGGGAACAAAAACACGACTGCCAGGACGAGACACGGTGGGAGGAAGAGAAAATGAAGCAGAGTGGACAGCTGTGGAGTGGGCAGGGCCAAAGTTTCATTACGCGGAACAGAAACAATGCTGCTCTTTTAAAGCTGACATGACAACACAGTCAGTGAACCCTCAGTATAGAGAGCTGACCCCACAGCCTGGATGTCTGGACCCATATCTAACTGTTGAAAATCAAGTTCTGGATTTAAGAGTAAGAGAATGTAAATGAACAGCTTCAGCTGCTGCTAACTAATTAGCTGTTACTAGGGTTGCAAAGGGGTGGAAAGTTTCTGGTAAATTTCCAGAAACTTTCCATAGGAAGTTAAGCGGGGGAATTTTGGAAATATTCCAAATCAGAAACTCCATGTAAATTATGGAAATTGGGGGTAATTTAAACACTGTTTAAAAACAGTTTTTTCTGTTTGATGTTGAACTCCTGTCAGAGAAACTCAACACTTCCTGAACAACTCTTTAAGATTAAAAGCATTCTGACTCAAAAGGAAATAACTCCTTCTTTCTAAGGAGATTTTAAAGTAAAACCAAGCTGCAATCACCGTGGCTGTGAAGTGAAGCCAATGTACCAAAAACTGCAGTCGCAAGCGTCGACTTGAGGCTGGCTACAGTCAATCTCCTGGCCTCCATATTAAAATGTCCAAGAGCGATGCCGCTTTGATTGACAGGTGGGCGCCATCACAGATGGCTTGTTTGAGCATAAGGCTTCATTTGGCCCGCCTCAGCTCCACCCACACTCCACGTCTTTTCATATTTTTGGATTAGCAGGAAGACGCGGAAGCAGGACTGCCAAGATGGAGACGGCCAGAGCCACCACACTGAGCTTCACGACGGCTCTTCGGAAAGCTGTGGGTGACGTCACGGAGACCACGTTCATGTCCATGTAGAAGATGTGTTGAGTTACATCGTGCTGTATCATGATTTGATTATTGACTTTGATTTGACAGTAATACTGCTGCTTTCTTCTAAGATATCACCAAACACATCAGATTAAATGTTACATACATAAAAATAAAAGCCTTTAATCAAATAATGGTACACTGTTGCTGAGTTTCTCTTCTTTCATACAAATACTGTTATCATTCATGTTCAACACTTCCTGCAGATGTTTCACATTAAAACAGTAACAGTGAGTAGATGTAGGATCCTGATTGATTCTTCCTCTCTGAGCTGAAAAATGTGGTGACTACATTTTGCTGTAAATCTCACAGACATTTTTCAAAGTCACTTTTCCCTGAAACTGGCTGTTCAAAGAATAACTACAGGTCCTGGTGTGGTGTAAAAATCCTAGTGCCTATTTTTCCTTTGCAGCCTGACAATTACTAAACCTCAAACCAACCAAATCCTAACATTCAACCACAGTGTAAAATCCACTCCCTTTTTAGCATACAGCACAAAACACATTCCAACTGTCCCACAGCAAGCTACAGAACGTGAGCAAAGGGAGGTCCTCTTAAAAACGTTTTTTTCTTGTATCCTTTTCAAATAAATGGATGCAGGAGGTGGTTTAAAGGGAGTGAACAGAGATACTCGATGTACGATCAGAGCTGCAGAGGTACAGACAGCTTTCCTGCATCTGCTAAACAAGGTGCAAACATATATTTAATCAAAAAGTAAAGATATTCAGTTGGATCAGGCTCCACACTCACACATTTATCATTCACATGCAGACCTGAAGCTGCCCTGTAGAGATAGTTACTGGCCTGACTCCAAGAGGCCTGCAGCAGACATCTTTGATCTTTGGGAACATCGCGTTATATGGCCGTTTGAGGAGCAGTAAAACCAAAGGGTCATTTCCATAATGAAGCTGGACTGTTTTCTACCCAGTCTGTTAATGGCACTTCCTCTTACAGCTTAGATCTTGATGTTAACACTGTAACTAACAATTATGTTGATGAGCAATCTGCTGCTAATTGGGCTCATTTAGTCTATAAATGGAAAAAAAATGGCAAACTGGAAACAGTTTTTTTTTTTTTTTTGCTTTTCTGCTTTATAATTACTTCAAGTGTAAGTATGGTGACATGAATACACATTACATGATATACATATGTTATGGGTCAATCTCACATAGAGAGCCAAACCAGCAGTCTACTGACACGTTTTGTGTGAGTATCACAGCCTCATACATCTTCTTCCCGAGCCACACTGGATGCACTTACACTGTTCCTTCATTACCATGAACACACACTGTAGTTTATTGTGACTTAGTCCCAGTAATTATACCATCCTGCTGCCACAAATACTCACTAGAGACACAAATGATTTGACAAATGCACTGTTTCCTAATGTTTGAGTAACGTTTGACAAAAAACTACAACGAGCAGCTGTTTGAGGAAATGACTGCCACATTAAAAACATAAACTAAGAATAAACAGAATAAGCTCTGTCTGTCTGTTACACAGACTACTTCAGTAGCCTATTCAAAAAAGCCACAACTCTCTTGTTAACACTTGAGAACAGCTCTTAGTGCTAAGCAGTGCTAGCACCCGTGTTAAGATCTCTCCACAATAATATGGAGGAACTAACGGTGCTAACCAGGCTACAGAGGGAGTATGGAGAGTGTAGCATCACAAAGAAATGTATGAATGAAGTCACAGAGGACTTGCTGGTAACTCTGGATGACTTTCAACTTGTGAGAGTGGACAGGAGAGCAAAGGAGAGAGAGGAGAGAGACACACAGCAAAGGAAACGTACATGGACCACAGGCTGGAGTTGGAACCAAGTTGCTGCAGGAAGGACTCAGCCTTTTGTACGTGGAGAGCTCACTCTACCAGCTGGAGCCACCAGGACCCCCTATTATTTTATTTATTTATTTATTTATTTATTCATGAGTATTTTTCTGATCCACTTTGTATACTGCGAGTCGCTGTAACAAATGAATTTCCCCGATGTGGGATTAATAAAGATTATCTTATTTTATTATGATTTGATTCTTACTTTTGTGAGTTCTTGCTTGTTAAATGCTCATTGAACCACCTGCAGGCTAATATCAGTTTTGTTGAGAACATTTCCTTCAGACACAGTTTCCATATCGAGTCTTGTCAGAGTACATTATTGAGACTACATGTGGACGGGTGTCTGATGTGCAGTAGAGTACCTGTAAATAAATCAATGTTCTAGGAGCTGCACTGTCAAACTATCAACTGAACAATGAGAAAACCAAAGGACCATGATGATTTCACATTCTGCATGATGTACTATACTTGATGCACATGCACGTGCAGAGGGTATTTAATGTGTGTGTGTGTGTTTGTGTTTGTGTGTGTGTGCTGGAAAAGAGAGTGGGGAAACACATTAAAGAGAAATGCTTTCAAGCCTGGCCGGCTGACAGTCGACATAAATTACTGCGTATAATCAGAAAGAGAAAGGATGAGAGTAAGTCAGCGGAGGGGAGAGGAGGGGGTGTTCAGACATGTTGGGTGCTCTGTTTAGCTCATTCAGCCCTCTTCAGCGAAATCATTTGTCTTGCTTAAATGCTCTCTCTCGTCTCCACGGCAACCGCTGTGCATCCTGTAGTGCACAGAAAAGGCTGAAGGGCCTGCTGTTAATGGAGGTTACGTCATCCCGTTTGAACCCAGGCACATGTTAATTATGTTGGCTCTGAGCAGGCCCCTCAGCTCACCACACAGAGCCACCTGAGCGTAGTGACAATTAGAAGGCAATACTGGCAATGGTTTATAATGGTACACCCCCTCTGGCTGCTACAAAACCCAGAGCAGCATGAGGGGGGCTACAGTTTGAAGAAAGGGAATCATAAAGGCTCGGAGCGGAGATAAAGACAGACAAAGAGTGAAAGATGGAGTGACAGAATGAGACATGTTTGTTCTTACAGCCCTGAGGATGGGCGGGACATTAAGGACAGTTGCATAAGCTACTTCAGCCATACTTCAGCCTTCAAGCAGAGGAGGGCTGATATAATGTGAATGGAGAGATAGAAAAGAAGAGAGGACACACTGGCAGCAGAGGATGTCCTTTTCTCTTGCAGAAACTCACAGGAGTGAAAGAGTAAAGGCTGGAGATGACACAAAGTTCTGCAAAGATGAGAGGAAAAAGTTTTCACTGCAACCACGGACGGCACTGATGTTTGTCTGACACAGCCTTTAGCTAAATAAATATATACGTAACACCATTCCTTTAATGCCTAAAATGTTAAAGCTGATACAGAGCTTACAACCTCACCATTACACTCCCTGAGCGACGTAACAACCACAGGGTGTGTGTTCAGTGTGTTATCTACACACTCTGTGTGCTGGACACAACTCAATGGTGCATTTCATGCAAATACCCAAACTGAAAGTCTTTTGTCAAACCAGCTGGAAAACATCTGCATGATTCTAGAAACAGCTGCGTGCACTGGAGCACTGTATCACGAACAGTTTCAGTCCGTAATGAGAAGAGAGACTAAGATTGACTCTGCACAGCACCTACATGAGGACAAAATAACCCTGATGATGTCATAGTGTTGTCAGCCTGGGCTTGTAGATCACAAAAGCACACACAAAGCCTGTGTTATAAATTGGGGATGTGGTGCAGACTTCTGGACCAAAACAACAAGCAAAAATGCTCTGTAGAGCTCAGTCATGTGATATATAAGTGACATTGTTTACACTATAAATTCATTTCATCCATTGCTAACATAAAAATATTGATTTGTGCAGCTTTAAAGCCTCAGTCTGCTGTGAATCAGTGTGGCTGGTTCGTCCTCTCACATCCCTCGTGCCGATAAAGCTGGAAGATAACAGCACCACATTTATAACCATGTCTGGTGTGGAACTTGGTGTTGCTGTGTCCATTCTCAGCGGCCAACCCGTCATCTCCAACTCCAATCTCATCTCAAACTAGTCAGGAGTCGACTCCACACCCAAACACGCAGTCTTTCAGTGTGATTTGAGAAGTCCTGCCCCATTTTTTAAATGTAAAAACATCAAACTTTGAGCTGACAGACATACTACATCTGATCACTTCCTCCCTCTATCTCTCACATTAAAAGAACTTCTCTTCCCATCAGTCTTTGCTCCTCTCAGATATGTCATTCCTGCTGTCCCTGTCATGCTCTCACCCTTCGTCTCTCCGCTGGGATAAACAATCCAGCGCCTGGTTCGGAAATAGCTGCTGAGTCTCTCTAATCTGCCTCGACAAGTCCACCAATGGCCTGATGGCCCAATTACATAACCTGATGTTTCCGGGTGGGGGTGGGGCTTCGTCTGGGGCGAGAGTGAATGTGGAAGTTCAATCAAACACACACACACACACACAAATTAACAAGAGTTAACTAATTGGTGATAATGTGGTGTTGGGAGACATTCTGGGGGTTTTGCTTTGGGCGGCTGGGTGCTGTGACATAATGATGCCAGGTCATGCCTCACTGTCCTGAGCCCCCGTTAATAACACTAATTCATTTCATCTGTAACTGTTATTTAGTCATTTCAGTTTGAGGCAGTGAAGGCTTTAAACATCAAACTAAACTACGGTTCTCTTACCCATTCTTCATCTCTATCGAGGCCTTTATGGACTTTACAGTGCTCATTAATGACAGTAGTCTAAATGACTGTGGTTATTTGGCCTCATTTTGCCCCCCTTAAGTTTTATTTTTCTGCAGGGAATAATCATCACTGCCTTCAGCCACTGATAATTTCTGACTCTCAGACAAAATGAACAGTCGGCATGATCCACTCCTTCAAAGACAAACACACCAAGATAATCTCTGCTGCACATCAGTTATCCTTACAGCATTACACTTTGGACTGTTATGGCTGCCAGTGGTGCCTCTTATGACAGTGTCTGTGTGTGTGTGTGTGTGTGTGTGTGCTCTGCTGAGCCACTTGCGGGACCCATCCAGGCTGAATCTCTCTGCTGCAGTAGAGGGAGGTCATGACGGGGTGGCTTCATTACACACATCGCTGGTTTGATTCACTACATTCTTTCCTGCGCGGTCGTACTGGCAAATTAATGGTGTGCATTTGCCGGAGAACAGCGGGGAAAGAAAGAAAAGAATGAGACAGACGCAGAGATGAGAGGATTCAATCCATTCTGTGGTTTAGAACAAATAAATAAAGTTTGGAGAGTTGCAGTTGTGGAGTTAACTCTTGATAGCGGTCATGCTTTGTTTACACAGCCTTATCACACAGACCAGAGGTCAATGGATGAGTTGGAACACAATCAGTGAGAGATCAAAGTCCAATTAACCAGCCCACAAAACCACTAACACACACACACACACACACTTATTTTTTGTCTTCAACAAGTAGACATGACGAACAGACGGACACATTTTTATATCCACATATCACTTCTGTCATTCTGTGTTGAGGTTATATAAAACTTGTCAAACATATATGTGCATTAGAGGAGGCAGTTTGCTCAGTTTGCATGTTTGTGAGGTCCAACACGCTCCGTCAATCTCACACTGATGCTTATTATTACCCTGAAAAGCAATTATGTAATAAATAAATGCTCAGGCCGTGTTTGTGAAGTATAATCCAGTGTCCTGTGCTGTGTGTCCAGCATGTCTTACAGTGGGATGTGGGGCCCCTCTACCACAGAGCGGCTCTAATCCGCCATGAGGGGCCTTCGTTAGCGCCGTGCAGCCTAACACAGTTATGTAAGGAGATTTACAGCCTGTCTGACATAATACTGCGCTGCTCTGCGCTGTGTTACAATGATGAGGTCCAGCTGAGCTGATGTTGCCTGAGTGTATCACCGGGGATTCGGAGGTATTATATGAAGGCATTACATTCAACAATCAATCGGAGTTAATGTGGGCTCATTAATCACAGCTGTGTCACTGTGGTAGAAGGTGTCCGGCTTGTTGTCCTCGGTCAGAGTTCCTGCGAGGGTGCAGACTCACACAAACAAACAGAGCACAGAGTGTACCATCACACCACATACATATCTGCTATTGATTTGTCAGGGTAAATACAGCAAATGAAACACGAGTGGATGTTTACACTGACAGTGAGCGCAGCTAGAAAGAGGGGAAAGACAAAGAACCATCTCCAAGGTCCAGAATGAACTCAACATTACAGAGCATCCTCATATAAACTAAGAAGAGTGATCAGGAGACTGTACTTCTTTTCATTAAATATCAAAAACTGTCAAGCGTCCAAAGTTTGCTGGTCAAAAAAAAGCTTTGTAAGCAAAGTTTCTGGAAGCATGATTGTGTAAAGATGAACTGAGAGTTTTGACATGTTTCGTTTAAGTGTAAATCAGCTTGAACTTATAATTATGAAGTAAACGTTGGCAACAGAATAATGACAGTCTGTGTTTGGATTGGTTCCCTATGAGCCTCATTTTCACCATACAATTTTGTCTGCCATTGGACAAATGAATGAACAAACTCCCACTTTTTCACGTTACTCTTTGCTCCACCCCAATATCAGTTACTTGCCTGTACATAGCATATTTATCAAACCATATTATCACTATGCAATAAACGTCATTACAATGGCGTCCTCCTGTTTCCAAAATTCAATATGACATTGTGACAGTGGTACTGAGCATTTCTTATTTCACTAGGATTTAATTTAATTCTAGTCAAAGGTGGTTTCATCAGATACTTGTCACATATAGGATAGGAAGGGGTACTGAAAAGCTGGAACATGTGAATAGCTGGCATTGGCACCAGCACTTGGGTGAATGAGATATGTAGTGTAAAAGCGCTGAGTGGTTGGAAGACTAGAAAGGTGTTATATACAGTACAGTCCATTTACATTAATTTTCTGTTGATCATTTAGTGATTTTAGCTCTAGCTTTTCAAACTCAGGTAGTGAACTGAAGGCTGTGTGAATGGGTTTGAAAAGAGATTCAGGATACAGATTGGAGAAACGCTTGAGTAGACAAAAGGACTGTTAATGTATACAGGCTGTAATAGTTAAGTGTACATCAGCCATCCCGCCATCGATTCTGAGGAGTTTAATAGAAGAGGCCTGTTGTCCTCTGTTCACTGAGCATGAAGCGCTTTGTTCAGTGAAGAGGAAGAAGCGATAGAGACGGGCCACAGTGTCTGTACCGAGGCCTGCTACCTGTAGAGTCTTCAAAGGATTCTTGAAAAAAGATAACCATTATCACAAATGGCTGCCCTTCAATGCATCTCCAAGATTACTGTGTGCACTCGTAATACACACACAAATACACACATAATCTCTCAAGCTCATGTATAAAATGTTGATGAGAGTGCAGAGGAGGATTCACGTTCAGGATTTCAATGGAAACAGAAATCTCATGCCATGGAACCCAATTTGTCTAAAATTTTGATTGCTGTAAAATTACAATGTAATATAAAAATGATGACGTTTCCTGGTGTGAGCTGCATTTTATATTGCAGAGGTCTAGCTGAGAAACAGTGAACAATACAGGCTACCTGTAGGGAATACAGGCTAGAGAAATGTCAGTGACATTTTCATATAATCCCTTGAGAGCCTGAAGGATGTGATGTGACATTCTGAGATAGAACCTCAGGTGGGATAATAACCAAGAATGGGTTAATAACCTTTTACAACATAGAACCCTGATATACCTCACGTGGTTCTATAAATACTAAACTGGATAATGTGAGAACACTGAAACATGTTCTGCACATGAGCACAACCTCTTCCATTTTGCTTTTCTAGTGCATGAACATTTGGCAGAGTCATAGGTTCAATCTGCAAATATGTCCATGAATCCCATGCAGAGTTGAGAGGGTAAGCAGAGGATGAGCTTCTCTATCAAGCTCTTTTTACTTACTTCTGTCACTATGAATGCCTTCAAGCAGAGACTGTCAGAAATTGTACTCAGTTATCCTCTTTTGAACAATGATCTGTCTTTAGGACATCAGGCCTTGAAGTGGCTGTTTGGGACTGTGATAAACACTTTTAGCCTTTTGACGTGGCTGGTTGTACGAACTAGTTTGTTTCGCGCAAACCCCGACCTTCAGTGTCTGCACATTATAGGAGAGCCCAGACTTCTTAATGCAAAAAAAATAAGAGAAAAAGAGGCTGTGAAGTTCAGTTTCCATGGTCATGTCTAGCTCCAACAGATAGTGTGGGCCCCTCTAAAAAACCACAACCCCCTTGGCTCCCCCTGGTTCCTTCGTCTTCTTCCTTCCCCATAGAGACAGAACATATGGAGCTCAGGGTCAGAGGTCACTTTGAGGGAGGGGCTGTGAAATGGCTCTTCACACCTCCCACAATCGACTGCTCACTTTGCAGTCGGAGACGAAGAGGCGTTTGCAAAGGGATGTGACCAGTCAGCAACAGCTAGCAGCATCCTCTGAAGGTCGTTGGGTCCCGCTGACTCCCAGAGGCAGATGATCCATCATTGCTGCTCCCCCCTCACTTATGCATCGACCCTTGAACTTTGACAGCGAGCACATGGTACTCTCAGCTACGCTGTGAGGGTCTGGGATGAGACCTGACATCCTGACACTCAACATGTTGTAAGGCAGGCAGGTTCAGTCAGGATCTTCAACTTCAACTCACAGAGTGCACTTGAGGCAACAAAAGTCTTTTGTCAGTCACTCCCACACAGTCAGGCAAGTTCCTGCCCAAAGACTACAGACTGCCTGGAAACAGCTTATTGTGTGTAGAGTTATCTTAAGTTCATAAAGCGAGAAGAAACATTGAAGAAGCAGCCGACAAATGCTGTAATCCTGTCAACGTTCACTGCTACAGGTTTTTGGTCTTGTCTGCTTTAGTTTCTTCTCCTTCCCTTTATTGTCTCTGCAGCAGTTATTTGTGTCAACCACTGGTCAGGCACACAGTTAATGGGAACATTTTACAGTTATACGGCAACTATAATTACAAAGGGACTTGTTGGATTCTCTAACAGCATTAGAAGCATCTTCCCCCCACAGCCTTTTAATGACAAAGTGATCTGGAGTTGACTGTCTAATAATTTTACAACTTTCCAAAACAGTTTGTGCCCTTTTTACCCACCCACTGGCCAGGTGTGCACAGGTATGAAAGTAGATGGGGTCTGAGCTTCTCTCTGTGATATTCTTCACATAACTGCTCCCATGACCTCTAGTTTGTACAATGGAGTGCAATGGCATGAATGCCTTAAAAGAGAACCTGTCTGATGTTGTGCACCTTTATACCATGCAGGATTCAATATGGCAAGACTACAAAGACATGCCTTTTACCCCAGATTCATTTATGGCTATTTGGAACCATTATAAAAGTCATCTGCGTTTAGATATGGTCGGACAGTCCAAAACTCAAAGAGGCTCAAAGTGGACTTTATTTTGATTTCTGATGTTTTTCTGTACTTTCTTAGAGGGATTTGTTATTTTGTTTGTTTAGGAACATGAACTCCATGTGATGGACGCCATTTCTTTGTCCTAAAATTGTTTCCAAAATGATTGCATGTCCAAAACAACAAGAGCCATTAGCAAGCCGACTTATAGTGAAAGGCTTTATGAAGAAAGACAGGAGGATGCCACTGGTCAAACACTGGTGAGAGTGGAATCATGAGCATCAGTGTGTGTGTGTGTGTGTGTGTGTGTGTGTGTGTGTGTGTGTGTGTGTGTGTGGAGGAGACAGTGGTGAGGCCTGGCCGTGTGTTACATTACAGTGATGCATTCAGTGTAGCCTGGAGGAACTGTCTGAACGGATTACTCTAACAGGCTTAACAGCAGCCCAGCCGAGCTAACCGAGCACGAGGCAGCAAGTGGGGCACAGAACTCAGAGAGATGGACCAAATGACTACAGGGGGAAGAGAGGAGGAAGAACTGATGAGCGATGAAAAGGAAAGAGAGAATCTGTAGTAAAACAAAACATGGCAAAAGTGAAATCATTGTCCAGAAAAACAAATGACAATGTGACAAAAAAAAGGATAAAGGTTTACTTTGTTTTACTGGACATGCCGTACACTATCATCTGCCCATTATCCAGGCATACTGTTGTTAGCATAAGTCAACAGGGGAGTGCGCCGCTGTTGTTAGCCCCTGTCATTATTAGCATACATTAGTGGGCAGTGCTAACGTGCAGCCTTTGTGCTGCCTGACTCTCAGACCGTCTGTGTGTGGACAGATGGTCCAGGCCAGAGGGGAGCTTTAACTGCTCAAATCCCTTTTGTGTCCTGCTGCAGGACGCTCCACCTCAGCCCCAGCCTACACACACCTCTGTGCTCCGGTCATGTTTAAAGCTGCACTGGCTGACCTCCCAGCTCCCAGTGGCAGCAAGAGGCTCTCTGAACACACTGAATACTGATAACCAGAAACATGGTGAGACTGGCCCGCTGAAGCTGTAAGTCCTCCCAGAGGAGGATCATCATTAAAATGGCTTACACGCTGCATACAGGTGTGTTTTAGGGTTATGAATTCATCACATTCATCTTATGAGACCAGTGGCAAGTTTATTTGCATAGTGTTTTTGCCAAAAATACAGCCTCTTTCAGACATGAACCTCGTTACATATATGTGGTAACAGGACCAGACCTAGTAAAATTCTCAATGGAATAAGATTAACATAAAGGCTGCAGCAGCAGGACAACGTTAAACATGCACAGATGACTAATAAATAAACCATAAAATGCCATTTATTAGCCAGTTTTATGTATTTTTTCAGGTCCACTCCATGACAACATGGATACAAATGCAGAATATATAGCAGATGCTTTATGTAGCACAAGAGTAAACAATAATTGAACAAGAGTCCCAGCTTAATGTCAGTTTATGCGTTGGCATTGGACTGTTGCTGTTCATCTGAGTGACAGAGATTTTACAGGAGATGAAGTCAGCAGTCTTAGGTATTCTGTGCCTGTAAAGGGCTGACCAGGCTCACATTTGACAGGAAACAAAGACATCCTCTTCACGTTTGTAAGGAAAAAGTCTGACCATAAAAAACAGAATCTAACCCTTGGACTAGAAAGTGTAAAGTGGGCAAACATTGTGATGAAGCTGTGCATTAGCCAACAAGCTATTAATCAAACCAAATTCACAAAATCAGAGAAGTCAGCAAGTATTTGATAAATCTTTTAAGAGTTGAATTTGTTACATGGAGTCCTGCCTGAAGTCTAGCTGTTATTAAAGTCATTCACGTTGAAACAGACATGTTAAAACTTGAACTGCAGGAAGGGGAAACCTTTACTGCTCTGCACCTGTGAGAAACCGGAGGTGAGTTTTAATCCCCACGCTTTAACCAGCTCAGCCGATTCTCCCTGAGGTGATGTTAACTCATTTTCATGTGGGTTACAGCCAGTGACTGACCTGCGATAACGTACCGACAACAGTCTGTCTAAATCCAGTGACGAGTGTGGGAGAGCAGTGGGTGACATCCAGGCGTGAAGAGGGGGGACGTGTGAAGGATGGAGACAAAGAGGAGGATGTAAAAGAAGAAGAGAGGAGGGGGGAGAAAGTCTGGTGCTCGCAAGTTGAACACCTGACAGACCCGATCATCTGAGATCTGAAACTGAGCATCTGTAGTTTTCGGGAGAGCCTGAGTCTCCACTGTGTGTGTGTGTGTGTGTGTGTGTGTGTGTGTGTGTGTAGGTACTGTTCATCTGTGTGTGCTCATGCATGCAGTATCAGTAACCATACAAACACGCATGAAGGCTTTGCTTTGTCTCACCTCATTAATGTCGCTCCTTGTCATCACTACAAGTGTCAGTGATAGATCATTTGCTCACACTGATGAACAATACTTCATCACCATTTCACCAGTACAACATCCATCCAGGCAGCAGAGGCTGAGATGTCCTGACTTTTGGTTCCTAATGTGGGACAAACACCAAAAACGCTAGATCCCGCACTTCCCATAATGCAAACTGACAGCATCTTTCCTCATGTTTTGTGTAAGAATTAAAGATAGTTTGCAGTGACAACACTACATGCATTAAAGGAGTTAAATGTGTTTAACTAAGGTTTAATATTTAATGAAATTAAGCTAAATGTACTGTAACGGCTGATTCAGAACAAATCAGGCAGTGCAGCAAAAACACCAGTCCTCCCAGTTATCTGAATGGTGGGAGTCAGTTTAGGCAGCACCCCACACCACTGCAACGCCTTATTTATGTCATGTCCTGTCATGTCAGTCATTTGCTGGCCCCAGGTTTGTTGTTGGACTGGAACCATCAGTGTGATAATAAAGTCTGGTTGACTTACGTGTGGCATCCACACTGCTGTGCAGCCATCTCTCCAGCAAAGTGGTACACATCACACACATTGACTTCGTATCTCTGTCCGCAACTGGTGCGCCAAGCATCTCCCTCCCCAAATTAGCCCCTCTCACCTTTCAACTCTACAATGCTGCTGACCCTAACTGCATCTGGTGTTAGAATGTGGGGACTATTTCAGGATCTGTATGCCAGCCAGGGTGTATTTATACCACTAAAGCTCAATGGCATGGTATGGGGCAAGTGTCTTTATGGGAGGAATTAAACTAGCTAATTGGAATTCCAGCTTGGGACCAAACAGCTCATGATCTATAACAGAGTTAAATACTGTATGATCGTGTAGAGAGTAGGCTCACACATAGACAGAGAGAAAGAGAGAGAGAGAGAGAGACGGCACTGTAAACCATGAAGGAGCCCAAGGCAGGTCTACAGGAAGTCTGGCCCTCTGGGTAGAACAATGGGCTGAGGGAAATAAGGCCACACTGCCACACAAAGAGCAGGGAGGAGGGGAACGGCAGCCTAAAAAAAGCAAAGGCATAGAACCCTGCTTAATGTGGGTCACTGCAATTATGGCTGCCTACAACTCAGGGTACAAGAGTATGTGGGTGCACTGAGATGTAGCCATGTGCTTGACAAAAAAATAGAGGTTTGTGGAGTACCAAAGGCAACATGTTGATATCAATCGTGGTAGCATTTAGTGTTGTCTCCATGATGGTGCATCATGGCCATGGGGGGAGGACAGCAACAGGCCCCCCATCAGAATTGTAAATGATCTCCAATGAAGTGTAGAAGGGTGGAGGCAGATGATAAAGTAATGGGGGTGGACGAGCTTTGGGGATGAAGGAAAGAGGAGGGGGATATAATGTTCTGCTAACGCTTGATTTATGTTCACTTCAGACAAATGAAGGATCTGAACTCAGCATTCATGGTCATGGATCAACTTGTGTGTTTTTTCCTGTTGTTTTCCTGGTCAAGCTGACAGTTTGCCTCAAGTGCAACACACATTGGCGGCGCTGTTAATGTTTGCAGCACACACACACACCGGAACGCTGTACTGTGTTGATGCATCGACATCCATCAAACAACAGTGATGTGCGTCTTCAGTCTGTGGGCTCACATGTGAAAACCTCTGGGCTTCAGTCACAGATGCTTCATGCTTTTTATGAATGTATAGATTTGAAGTATATGTTTATGTGCTTTTTCTTTTTCCATCTTGAACCCGACCATCAACAGGAGCTGGATCAAACCACTCAGCTTATTTGTGACCTACAATTAGATATGCAATGATTATAGATTTTGAAGTCTGAGAAAAAAATCCTGGCAATTTTAGTAAAAATGAAAGAAGGAAACTGAGAATGGCTTGTTGCCCTTGGTTTACGTTGAACTGAAAAAGCAACTCTTAACTCGCCGCTGCTTTGTTGATCATGTGTGACGGAAACACTCGTTGTAGCTGAGCCTTTACGGTTACAGAACTGACGTTTTAAACCACTGTTATTAATGAAATGACATAATCAATTACCATACCACATCATTCAAGCCTCATGCGGCGTCAATGTTTGTTGCCCCTGGATTGGGTGAATTATTTTTTTATGTTTGTTTTACAGTAAACATACTTTGTCTTTTGTGTGTGTTTGCCTGGTGTTGGATCAAAATAAATTCCTCTATCACTTTCTGGAAAACTGCTCAGCTCAGCTGCTGAATGAAGACTAAAAAAATCTAAACCGGAGGGAGGTGCAGCTGGAAAAACACATGAAAGAACTCCTGCACACTTGATATAGTGACTGAACTGAAGTGATTGAATCTAGTTTTCTCAGCAGTGTGCAGACGTGTGTTCCTCGAGTTACATTTTATAGACAAAACAACTAATCAAAGCAATAAATGGCATATTAATCGATGAAAAAAAAAGGACCGTTAGTTGCAGCCTGAGTTTAGCTCACTGACAGTTAATTTGTCCCATAAAACACACACACACACACACACACACCAGATGTAGTTAGGGTGATTGGTGTTAGCAGAGCAGACAGCAGACCATATGGGCCCAGTACAGTGGAAGCTTATCAGTGTCACCTCAGGGACCTGCTACAGCCTGAGAGCACACACACACACACACACACACACACACACACACACACAGGCAGAATCCAGGGACATAAATAGCATCTCACACGCAGAAGTAACCGATGCACAAAAAACAAACACTAAAAAACTCTGAAAATGTGTAATGGCTGATTATTTTGTCACTGGTGCATATCTGAACTCAAGTCCACATGATGACATCAGGCCAAAAATGTGCAATCACACACACAGACTTTGCTACTCTGAACTTTGGCCCGGACACTCTGTTCCACAGCGCGCAACCCTCTTTGGTGTTCGAAGCACATCCAGAATGTAGTAGCCTCCAGTCTGCGGTGACGTGAACAGTAAATAAGTGAGCCAATGAGTGAATGTATCTGATGAGTAAACACCACAGCTGGACTGACAAGAGTGTCAGCTGACCACAGCCAATATCCAGAAGACATCAAGTTTTTTTCTGATGAATAAACACAACAGCAGGAATCCTACCCAGAGAGGAGCATGTGTTGTACAAAGTGACATGAGATAATGAGTAAAAACTACAGTACAGTTATAAACTGTGGTGTCGCCCAGAGCAATACAGCAGAGCACAGGAAGATTTAAATCAGATTGTAACATTTAGAAAACATACTGGTGATGTTTCACCGTTAGCACATCCACCTCAGGTGACACCAGTTCATGCTGCTGCTGCCTGAACCTTTATGCTGGTGTTCTACGCAGTGCTTATTTACAACCATGTTGGTTTATAGTGTGTATGAGGACTTTAGATAAGAGGACTAACAGCTTTGTCAGTTTAGTTAATTACAATGTAGCCGAACTCTGTCCACATGGTGGTGGAGGGATATTTTTAAACAATATTTCTACAATGTGTTCAGCTGGAGGTCTGTTGAGGTTGTTTTTTTTTTTCCCCCTCTTAAATCACGCAAATGTTTTCAAAACCAACAAGGTGCCACAAAATAAAGCTCATACCTGCTAATTCGTCCGGTTCCAGTCCAGTTTCTGTGTCTATCCCACAAATAACAAAGTAATGGGCGAAGCGGCAGGGCGCCGCGCCGGTGAACGCGGAGCTCCCACTCATCCCGGCTTCGGTGTGCAGCGCTGTCCGCTCCTAGTTCTCCGTGAGACACATCTCCGAGAGGGAAAAAAAGGGCAAAACTAGAATAAATGTTCGACCCTGGAAAACAACTTCTCAGTCGTTTTCAGGTTTTAAATAAAAGCTCAGCGCTACAAAGAAGTCGCGTTTAAATGTTCCAGCGATAGTTCGCTTTCAGTGAACCGTGTCAGCAGAGCTCCCCAACACACTGCTGCCTGTGCCGGAGGGGAGAGTGCTATGAATCTCCGCCTCGGTGGAGCTCGGCGGAGCAGCCTGGCAGGGCGGGATATTCAAACCTAGCCCACTCGGTCCTGTTCACTCACACACGAGGACCGAAATTATTCCCTTTGTGTAACGATATAAAAGAAAGTCGTCATATGTTTATGGCGCTTTGTTAAGTGACTGACTGACCGCCTGACTCAAGTCCGAGTCTCATTTCACTAACAAACGCACCCGCGGCCAGTAACGGCGCCACCGCGCGATGTAACACATATTAATACGCTGACATACGTCATCACGGTGCAGGAGATTCTTTACTGGGGGCCGCAGTGACTGTAAGACAGCTGTATTATACTGTGTTAAATAAAAATATGCCAACACACAATAAAAGAGGAGGTTTTGACTACATTTTATTATATTAGTTTGATCATTAGATCAGAATTATATTATTATAATTAAGAATTATTATAATTATAAGAATGATTATAATTAAGAATTTAATTACATCAGTCAAAATTAAAAAAAAAAAGAATATCAGCTAAGATTTGTTTGATGGTGGTTGCTTTGTGTAGCCTTCTTTCTGTTGCACATATTTTAGTGAGATATGAATTCAGTAATAAATATACCACATTATAGATCACTGGCCAGTTCATCTTTTGCAAAGAGTTTAGTTATTTATTTCCCTCATAGTTGCTTACACTTCACACCTATTCTAAAAATAACTGGACGCAGGCATAACGTAATACACCTGTCCACATAGAACAAAAACAGTACTGACACTCCAAATGACTGCCACGCAGGTTAGAGACACAGTGACTCAAAAAAGAAGTTTGCTTCAGATTTGAAAAAGATGGTCCCAAATCTTGTGAACATGTCAACAGTAATATTTAGCACAGTTCCCTAACGTGTCTGTAAATTATTATCATAAAATGAAACAGGCATTACTGTAACTAGTGCAGGTGTCTTCAGAGTTTTTCATGTCAAGAACTTCACAGCTGATAGAAAAGATGGAGCATAGACCCTTAGCTACATATATTTTACACGTGTAGGGCGACCTCTTGTGCTAGCTCACATGATTGCACCCGTAGCCTATTGGTAGCCTGTAGGCAGTGTTGTGTGGATATTTTAAAGTAGGCCAATTTATCTCATAATATGTTGGATTCATGTTGATAAGTATTTTCAGACATATTTTTAAGTTTTGCAAACACACACAGTATCAGTCAAAAGTTTGAACACACCTTCTCATTCATTTTGATAATTTTCTCCATGGTAGATTCACACTGAAGCCATCAAAACTATGAAATAACGCAATTATGTGAGAAACAAACCAAAAAAAATATGTAAATAAAGCAAAATATGTTTTATATTTTAGATTCTAGCCTTCTACAAGTAACATTCTTTTGCATTCATGGCTGCTTTGCACATTCTTGGGATTATGAGTACATAGCAGAATGCTATGATAGCCCTGCTGTTTAATTGTGCCTTGAATTTTGATTAAATCACCAACAATGTCACCAGCAAAGAACCTACTCACCATTACAATTCCTCTGTGCTTCACAGTGGGAACCACACATGCAGATATCACCCGTTCTTCTTCTTCTCTGCCTCACCAAAAATCTCAGATCTGACTCATCAGACCAGCTTCTCCTCTGCAGTAGAGGCAGAGGTAACTCTTGTTCTTCCTTTCCCAGGGCCAATGTTATCCTATCATTTGATGGTTTTTTGGCTGCACATGATGCTACATTCAAAGTGTTTGATATTTTATGGACTGACTTCCTTGTCTTAAAGTAATGACTCTCTTTACTTAGCATTCACAAATTTAAAAATTGTAAGGACCTCCTGTTGAAGACCAAGGAACTGGGTTGGGTTGGTCAGGGGTGTTTCCCAGTACTTTACCTATTTGGTGGCAATCTCTTCTCCAAAGATGTGCCTGGATGATTTTTGGTCTCCCATCATTGATTTTTCATTCATGCCTTAGATTTCATACATCAGCTTTGTTAAACATTCTACTAAAAATCTGCATCGTAAATGAAAAGATGGTAAGTGAAGATGGATTTACCCTCAACCCTAAAATACATTAAACAATCATTACATTATAATAAGATCAAATAGGATCATTATAAGGAAATCAAAATAATAATGGTTTATTTATTTGGTGAAAATACAGCAGTTGTGTTAATGGTATTTGATCACTTTTTATATAGCAGTTTTTAACCTTAAAACCTCCTCAGTTAACACAGAACACCCACCGTTCAATATATTCCATCAAAGTAACAAGGCCACCCATAGATCTGCACCTTAAAGGAAACTTTAACATAATTTTAATGTACAAATTCAGAGGTATTTGATAAATTTCAGGGGGTGTTTACTCCTTACACCATGTAAAACAACCCATTACCACCTAATACACTGGACATACAGTGCATACCTTTTCGTGTTTTCTGAAGATTTCTTTTTTTTAAAGCTTTTGTGGCAGAGGTTGGAGGAGGCTTCCTGTAATAGTCAATCAAAACCTTACTGAGATGGATATGCAACCAATATCATCTTATAAATAATTACCATACATTATAAAATACAGCCATGACCTGCATGATCTGCTATCACAACTGCTGAAATATGCTATTGCTATGCTATTGCTGTTACTGTTCATGTGGTTTAACAGAAGCACTGGTAAAATGGAAACAAACTGTAAGTAGAATATATGTTACAATGTCTGCCTCTAATGGTGAAATAAAAGTACACAAATCAAACAGCAACATCCAGTTTAGACTTTATGCATTTTCAACATTTTAAAAACAAATGTAACATTGCCCTTCGGAAACATGAAATTACAGCTGAATTTTCCAAGTACAAAAAGATTTAACTTAAAAAAGGGGAAAGGTGAATGTGATGTATAAAAAATAGGATTAAAATTTCTGAAAGGTTTCAAGTTTAGACAGTCATAGTAAAAGGAAAAAAGGTTAAGTGCTGCTTTATGCTGAGTAAAGCAAGCAGTGAGGTAGCTGGTAAAAAGAACATTCAAAAACAACATGTCCACAAACAGCTGATATTATTTACAGCATGGTATATGCACATTTACATGCAGTTAAAATACATAATATTTACTTTATAGGTACTATACACAGGTATTGTTCTATACACAAATGCTTTGGAAAAATCAAAGACTAGCTACAACGCAAAAACTAGAACAACAGGCATTACTGTTTTCAGTCATCAACCACCTGTCCCTATAGAAGTTAAACACTGGCACCTTTTTCCTACCGACGGGATCTTGGAGGTTCTTCACTTCTTCCAAGACTTATAGGAACCTACAATGAAAAATGATAGAAGGAAAAACAAAAAGGATTAAATCTATACCCCAGAAACAAGACAATCTGGTGAAACCACATTGTGCATGGGTTAGCTCTAAATGGGACTATGTCAAGTATCACCTTTTGGTGGCTTCTCTGACCACTTGTAATTGTTGCCCACAGAAAAACCTATGGTAAGAATGAGGGTTGGGAACATACATTTAGATTAGACACATTAAAAATAACTTGATTTGACTACCACAAATTTATTAAGGACATCAGAAAATACATTTTTATGACTGCAAAACAACACACTTTTCCTTTTCTTTGGATCTTCTCGATTTATGGCCTTTGTCCATTCTACGGCATCAGACTTGGCCTTCTTCATCAGGGGGGTAACAGTCTCATAGGAGCTGTGCCGCCGTCTGGGTGCCCTGTCATATTGACTAGGTCCTGGTCTGGCTTCTCTCAAGGAATCCAGATTTGTGGGTCTGGATTCCACCTCCTTCGGCAAGTTAATTTTCCTCTCCATCTTGGTTGGGAAAAAAGTTTTCTTCCAGTCTTTAATCACTTGTTTTCTTGTTGTTGATAGCATGCTTTCAGAAGATGATGGGTCTTTTGTGGGGGTGTAAGTATCTAATGTTGCGGGATACTATAAGAGCGAGACAGCTGCTCATTAGAAGAGGACACATTTTGTCTGGGAGTAGATGTACGCTGCTTAGATTTAGGAAGACTACAGGAGGTGGAAGTTTCTCCAGACTGGAACAAGCCTCTAGAGGAGGCAGAGCTTTGTCTAGGATCAGAAAGTTGTCTACTTGTTGAAGATGAACTTGCAGTGGAGATGGATGGCCTTTCCTGGCTAGGTGATGAAAGTTGTTTGGGTTTTGCTTTACTGGCCGGGACCTTCACCTTTTTGTGCAGATGCTGTGTTTTCTTTTCACAAGAGTCGGTATTTTTGCTGGTTCCTTTGGGGTTCTTTGGAGCCTGAGTTTCATCATTGCCCTGCCTGTGGACTCGAGATTCTTTAACAAGTTTCCAGCGTCCAGTAGGTTCAGTAGAGTTATGAACAACGTGATTAGGCCGTAAATTGGGATCTGCCTCCTTGCCCACAGACTGGAGTTGCTTCTTTGCAGCGTCCTCAGATGACAGCATGGATTCTTCTGACTTTTTCTTGGCAGTCCCACAAAGGCGTTCCATAGTTTCAGTTGAAGGTTTAATTTTTCCAGCAATTAAAGCATCACCACTGCTCTCTGATCCTGATGAGTATGTTCTTTTTGTGTTTCTTCTTTCTTCTGACATCGATTGTTTGTGCTTTTTCTTTTTTAATTTCTTTTTAGGTGAATGTTGACTACATGGCGCATCTCTACTGTCATCTGAGTCTGAGGAGATTGTTTTCCTTTTTGCCATTGTTCTGCAGTTCTGGTCACTGTCATCCTCTGTGTCAGAATCAATTACTATGATATCAATTTTTGAAATTTGTCGATTGCTCTCATGTTGAACATACTCAGAGGCAGCCTTGGCTTCAATCAGCTTTCCAGGTCTTCGCACATTTGTAACCTCATCATCCTCACTCTCTTTTTCAGACTCAGAATCATCCATCACTGGTGTCGACCCCTTCTCCAATAACTCAGAAGACACAGTCAAAAGATTTTGTTTTGATTCAAATGGGTAATCACAACTGTCCTCAGTTTCATAGCTGTCTTCAGACTCTGAGTATGATGCTCTCCTGCTCTGCAGTGTATGTGATGGCATGCATGAGTCTAGTTCATGTTCAGGTGTGCTGCAGGCTGATCTCCAGCCAAAACCATGTAGAGATTTTTCTTGTAGATACTTCTCCAGTGTATCAAATACCTCCATCTGGGAAGGCGCAGAAGCCGGTAGTGGACTTGTGTCAGATTCTGTTTCTTTGTCTCCGGTTTCACCATTATCTAGCACAACCTTTTCTGGGCTGTCGCGTTCTTCATCTTCTGGTTCAAATTTAAGGTCATACATGCTTATTGGAATGACTATCCAGTCATCATCCATCTGATCATCAATCTCATCGCCATCTTTCAAAACAGAGGAAGGACTACATGAAATACATGTTTCGGTCTCTGGTGAAACCTGCTTCCTGGGAAACAGTTCCTTTTCTGAAATAATTTCGGTCTTCATCTGAGCCTGAACCTGCTCATGTCCATAGCTTTTATTTTTACATGGTAACTGCCTGTTTCCTGTAGGTACTTGAGCAGGTGAAGATTTTCCCGAAGCCACATTCTCAATCTGTGAATTTTCATCTTCACTTATATATTCATACTGTAGGTCTTCAGAACTTGCTGGAAACCGTAATTCCTCATGCTCTTTTGGGAGTTTTGTTGTCAGCTCTGACAATTCATCACCTGAAAGGTCATCATATTGTGGATCTTTTAAAGAGTAGTCTGTTTCTCTACTCTTACTTTGAGATGGAGGGGAATATCCTTTTACTTTGTTTTCATAAAGTGCTGCGCTTACATCTGTTTCTGAATGCACAGAATCCCCATCCTTCTTCACACCTTCATGACTTGTCTGGTTGCACATAAGTGCACTTTGATTTGTAGGAACTGATACAAGATTATTAATCTGAATTGTAACAATTAGTTTGGAAGGTGCAATCACTTTCTTACGGGTAACATCGCAATTTTCTTTTGTATTAACATCTTGATTTTCAATGAGAGATGCAGGTTCAAATGTTTTGTGTTCATATACTACTGAACTTGACTTGATTGGACGATCCTCTGAGACATCAGTCACACCTTGCACATTGTCCATCCCTACCATCTTCGCCAAATTCAGGCCTGTATCTCCTTTCTTCCTTTCTCTTGTGTGTTTGAGAGCCCAAGAAACACCAGACATTTGCTCGATGTCATCCAAAGTCTTGACGATATTTAACCGGACAGGCGTAAGTTCTTCTTGTGATGAGCTGCAGTTAACCGATGAACTGGCCTGGTTTTCAGTCAGTTTAGCCAAGTCCGTTTCTGACACTTCCGTGAGAACCACTGGACTCTCATCTTCATTCTTTGTGCAAGTGGCAGCAACTTTCTCCATAATTTGTGGATATTCTGTGGATGCAAAGAGATTTAAGTTATCTATATCCCCATTCCAATATTGTTGCAGTAAGACTTCAGGAAAGTTATCCATTCCTGCAATGGTCTCTACATTCTCCAAACTAGCAATCAGCTCCTTCAGTGCAGTTAATGTATAACGGAGAATGGTAACACCAGTCTGTAAGTACTTGTCACACCATTTACTATGGAAACTTTCATTATTGCTATGGACAATTGTTTCATCTTCACAGTCACATAAATAAAAACATTTGTCATCATAATTTACTGGCATATTTACATCCAAGTTGTCAAATTCTACCAATGTACTCTTCACAAGAAATGTTTTAGGAGTATGTTTTGAATTTCCTACAACAGAGGCTTGTGTACCTGTTGAATGTTCCTTTGATGCCGATGTAGCACAATGACTCATCTCTCTAGACTTGGAGGTTAACATAAAATTTTCATTGCTGCCCTTTGAACTGTCCTGTTGAAGTGTTTGTCCAATTGCAGCAGCACAGTAGAGGCCGTTCCTCTCCACATCTTTGTCGGAGGTCGAGGTTGAGCGGGAATGGGCTACATCGTTGGACATGATGCAGTCAGACTGGGGTGCGGTGTTGCCTTCATTACTGCGAAAATTACATCCGTTAAACATGCTGTTAAATGTGAGTCCACTGTTTATGTTTTCTGGATTTATCCTATAATATGCAACCTTTTTTCTAATGAACTCCATTATTTCGTCATCTGTAGGTGGTGCCATTTTTCCAACAGGCAAAACTATGTTTGTGGATGGCTGACTGCTGAGAGAGGGAAAGGAGAACTGCTGCTGACGGGTGGAGGAATGAGTTGCTCCTGAATGATCTACGTTGAGTTTTCTGGACTTTCCAAAGTTTAAAGCAGCTAGTGAGCTTTTCACTTGCTGACTCTGGCAGTCTCTGTCATCTGAAAAGCGAGTATTAGTACTGAGTTCAATGTTGGCATTCATTTCTCCTGATGAAGATGAATTTGATGTCAGTAAGGCATACAGCAGGGGAAGCCTCTGATTCTGTGCTGCGACTGTGTCTGCAGTACAGACTGAGAAGGTGTTAAGTTGTTTTTGTGAGAGCCCAGGATTAATGTTTAAATTTGACCCTTTCTGCTCAGAACATCCACTTTGTTGTCCACCTTCATTAACAGAATCTCTTACAGTGTTCTCATTAGCAGATGTACTTAAGCAACTGCTGTGCTGTGCGAAGACACGTTTTGATGAAGATGCACTATTTCCTGAATTTGGGTGCTGGAATCTAGTTCTTGCTATGGTTCGCTGTGACTCACGTTGGGTGTATCGCTGGAAATTTTGTTTTGACTGTGTGTGACTGCCTTGCTGCCACTCAGCTGGACTGTAAGCCACTCTGAATTCTTCAGGATACAGAGTGGCTACCATGTTGTTTTGTATTCCCTCATGGTGAACCACTGTTACAGACGTAACATTGTTGTCCAGAGGTGATGAGAGAGCACCAATGTCACGCCAGTGCTGGAATGCTGGATAGGCCACTGCTTGGCTGTGTGGACGTACAGATCCCATTAAATGTTGAGCAATCTTTGAAGGGATGACTTCAGTTAAGGACTCGTCGGGTCTAGGAAACAAATGAAAATGATAAAAGAAAAAAAAAAAAATTAGTTATTGGCTGGTTTCACATTCAATACGACATATAGGCACCTTTCCACAATGGAAACGTGGAAGGTGTCTCATCCTTTGTCTCTCGTTTGCTTTCGTTTCCCTCCCCCTGCTTTGATGTTTGATGACTTCTTGAGCCTAAATTTGGGCCTTGCTCAGGAGGTGCTACTAAATCCAAGTTCCAGGTAACACTTGAAGAAATAGAATGAAACACTATGAATGGGAAGGAAACAACAAAATAACACAAAACATGCATTACATGTATTACATATACAAACAATACTCGGATTCAGAATGTGACACATTTCACTGCATCATCATGTCTTTGTTTGTGTAAACTGTACATTGCACACAGTGTTATACTTGGTCACGATACATTACTCTGTAATATTGAATGTTCATCTTTCACGTTATACCAAAATCTAAGTATTTTTTGTTAATTTGGTTTGGTAATACAGCCAAAAAAATAAAATAAACTGAGCTCTCCTCCCACTGGATCAGAGCAGAATCTGATTTGTCACCAGATCTTTGTTCATCCAGAAGCTTCGGCCCAGCCCCCAGCCGCTGCCACTAGTGGTACGCGAGGCAATCAACCATTTTTAGAAATTTAAGATTTTTTTTAATAAAATGAAAAGTAAAATCATGTTACCTTGAAATTTCTACTACATTTTAATTAAAGTAAGTATAATATTGCTGAAATGTTACTTAGAATCCGTTCTGTCTTTCCTGTGATTGGCTTATGGAGAGCTCTACTTTGTCTTTGCGTTCAATTCCAGGAGTAAAATGCTATTGCTGGGACCACGGGCAGTCCACATTTAAATTTCACTCATTGTGTTAATTGAACTGGGTTGTTTCGTGTTACTGTAGTTCCCCTGGCCTAGTCAACAAAGCTCCAGACTGCCCTTTGTTCACTCTCTTTCCGCACTTTACAGACCAGAAGGGTCCCCGAGCCTTGGTTCGGTCCGCATAACGCCGACCACCGAAGAAAGGACAAAGGATAACCAGACAACCATACACACACACACAAATACAAACAAAAATGCATTAAACAAAGCCTAGGAATCCGGGAAAAAAGGCAGGAAGTAGAAATGCAAGACACAGACAGAAGAGAACTACAAAACAAAATAGGAAACACAACTCAGAACCCCCTCTTTAAGGGATGGCTCCAGGACCACTAATATGGGCAGGAGGAGCAGGTACTGCTGTAATCGGCCAGACAGCCAACAGGGCACCAGGAGCAGGGGCAGGAGTTGGACAGGTGCTGATGAAGAGCAGAGACAGAGGTTGGCTAGGCCGCTGATGGCAGAGCAGAGGCAGGAGTCAGCCGGGCTGCCGAGGGAAAAAGCAAGGACTGGTGTCAGGCAGGCTGCTGATGGTGTGGTGGTCCGCTGAATGAGTCTAGCAGTTAATTGACCTTTCGCCAAGCCCCGCCCCAAAACAGCCATTGTCCAATCACACATCCTAGCAACTGTTACTATGTAAGCAAGATCCGTCAAGCTTCAGACTCCTAGCAAGATAGTAAAGCGCTGTGCCTATGGTGTATGTAAATTGGACAGTAGATACCCCAAGAGCTTGACCAGAGGAGTTGTGTTCTTTCCATTCCCAAAGCCAAAAACACAACTGGAGCGGTGCGTACAATGAATTAAACAGTGTGGATGGCCCCACTCCCAGCTAAATGTGTCGAAGATAACAAAGCATGGTGTCGTTCGCAGTGATTTAGAGCTGCCGGCGATGAAGATAGGTAGTCAGGGGGAGTTAGTGGTTCACGTATTAGGATGGGAGGCTGGTTGCCTCCTGTAGCTAGATCAGGGCCCTTTGTAGAGAGTGCCGTGCGGCCGCCACAGCGCCCTCCTGACCGATTGTCACAGAGTTGTATTAGAGGTGAGCCTGTCGTTGTTGTGACCCTCCAGAAGGAAGCCTGTGCCCCTGACCGGCATCTCTCTGCCAGATTGGAGCCCCCACGTGTTTTATGAACTTTTGTTAATTATTAATAAAGATAGTTCTCTATTGTACATCATCCCTGTCTGTGTGTTTGTTCAGAGGTTCTGACATCCTTAGCTTTTATAGCTAAAGGCGAAAACCTGCATTTATTACAATACATATGTCTGCTCAAAGGTAGGGACGAACATTTAACGTTAACTACGTACTGTGTTGTCTAGAACTAGAGGCACACAAAATTGGACCAAAGTTATACCATGACAATGATATCATTGCCAGAACGTTACCCTCTAAGCTAAGTTCAGCGAGCCCTTTAGCTTTAGCCAACATTAGTTAACGTGTTAGCTAACGCCAGCTATATTAGCTGTTGTTGTGTTGGGTCTCAGTGCTTGGAGCTCCCTAACCTTATTTTTCGTCAGTTTTCAACAAAGTCGAACATAGCACCCCAACAAGCAACGTTAACTCATTTTGTTTTCATCTTTCATGTAGCATTTTCTGAACGGACAGCCTACTCCTGAGTTTCCCAATCCTATAAATGCTGTGCAAAGGGACCGGTAAGCATTAGCCTCGATAGTGGTTATGTCGCCATTGTTGCATATTTTAATATTTTGAATATATCCCTCCACTGCATATTGTAACCCCTTTTGCCTCGATCTGAAGGATATCGCAGAGGTATTGCTCCAAAAACTGTCACTGACATGCACCGGTATACCTCTTCCCATCATGGCACTCTGTCACGCTTGACAGACCTAGCAACAGTAACTAAGGGGGGCGGGGCTCGGCAAAAGGTCAATTTTGTACCTGGGTGTCCAATATGCTCACTGTCTGCCCCATGGTGGCCAGCCTCTGGTAAGTGCTGACAAAGAAACAAAAAGGAACCTATGGACTACACGGACCCTCATGCTCTCAGGATCACATCTCATGTGCAGCATGCATTGCATGTATGAACTGGACTACAACACGATCACCTGCCTAAGACCTCATTGGTTAGCACACCTGTGGACAGCCCTGTTTGTCCACAAGGCAGCTAGTGCAGCAGGTTGCCAGCTGATTGTACTGAGCAGTAACGCATGCCATTAACTTAAAAGAGAACACACGGAGCAAATGACTACAACGAAGGACTCCTCACCGGACTTCATGGACTGGTAACGTAGTGGGCATACAGCTTTACACAGCTTGACAGCTAAGCACAGGACTAATGTGGACTATATGTTGCTGTATGTTTGATGTTATTGATTGCACCTTCATAGTTTGGTGCCCCTTTAAACCATTTGGAATCCCCAACACTATGGTATTTGGCACCAAGTCAGTGCTTTATAGTAGGGTGCATTCTGCTGAAAGAGGCCACTGCTATCAGGGAATAGCATTTCCATGAAAGGGTGACACATGGTACATGCGCATTGCCCAAACCATCGCACTCCCTCCGCCAGGTTGCCTTCTTCCCATAGTGCATCCTGGTGCCATGTGTGCCCCAGGTAAGCAACGCACATGCACCCAGCAATCCATGTAGCCTAATATAAAAGAAAACATTCATCAAACCAGGCCACCTTTTTCCATTCTTCCCGGCTCCAGTTCTGATTCTGCAATGCACTGTGTTCTGACAAACCACACATCAGCACCAACTATTCTCGGGCTGCAGCAATCGAATATTTTGGTAATCCAGGACACTGTCCACACACGTTACCAAAAGCCCGCTTCCGTCTTCTTCTGCTTTGCCGGGGACGCATAGCCTGTAATGTAAGCACGTTGTGTCACACTAAAAAGAATCCATGTGAAACGTGAGGTTTAAATTTAATTAAACAAGGCTTCGAGGCAGAGGAAATTCCTTGATCATTTTTTGTAATCGAGTTACTCTAGGTACTTGAGGAATCGTTGCAGCCCTACATTATTCTTTTGAGCAATTTGAGCTATAGTTGCTTGTCTGTTGGATTGGACCACACAGGCCAGCCTACGCTGCCCACATGCATCAATGACCCTTGGTCACCAATGTCCCTGCTGGTTCACCACTGCAGACTGGGAAGACCCCAAATATGCTCTGACCCTGTCGTATAGCCATCATAATTTGGCCCCCCGTCAAAGTTACTCAAATCATTACGCTTGCCCATTTTTTCTACTTCGATAATGTCAACTTTAAAAAGGACAAAATGTTGCCCAATACATCCCATGATATACCCAAGGTACCATGGTTAGGGATGGGCGATATGGACTAAAAAAAAAAATTTGTCCCGATAATTTCTGGTATTTATCATGGTAACGATAAAAACGACGATAAATAAACACCAATTCAGCCTAATCCTTTTGACTATAAATCTATCACCAAAATAATAAAGGCTAGGGGGAGCTGGTGGTGGGTGTGTCTATACCTGCTGAAATAACTTTTTATTTTGCCATGTTTGTCAATATGCGTGTTGGGCTGCAAGTATGTTGCACACATACATACGTCATCAATGGGAATTTATCGTTTTTATCGTGGGATGACATTCTTACCGTGTGGAATGTTTTTGACAATATATCGTAAACGATAACATATCGCACATTCCTAACCACAGTAACTAGATAATTCACATCACCTGTCAGTGGTCATAATGTTACGGTTGATGGGTATATATACACACACTTCATTTAGGCCAAAGCCTCTGTGCCTTTAGTAAAATGTGAGCACTATGCTGCACACTCTGCTTTTCAGCATAAAAACTGTTCTTGCATAGCTCAAGCTATTGTAAAGAACAGGTTTCAGAGCACAGTGTCCCATTTTGTTTGTGATCAAAGTGATCAAAGTTCTCTCCTTACTGTTGTGTTTTCTGTTACTGAGCAAGCCACTTTACAAGAATTTGCTCTTATTTATTTTGGGCATGAAAGTATAACAATAGGACAATGAATGAAGCTTTAAAGTGTTTAGGCCCAAAGTTGTCTCCAGTACTGCACCTACCTACATGAATGCCCTTGTACAGGCATATGTTACCTCACGACCGCTGCGGTCCTCCAATGAGTGACGCCTGGCTCTGCCACCTGTTCGCTCAAGGCAATCCAAACTTTTTTCGTTTGTTGTTCCGTGTTGGTGGAACGCACTACCAGTTCCTACCAGAGCAGGGGCGTCCCTCTCTACCTTTAAAAAAGACCCAGCTCTTCAGAGATTACCTTCTCTCCTAGCACTACCTACAACTGGAAATGAGAAAGCTACCCCTTTAAGAATTGTCATAGCACTTACTGTTGCAACGCTTTCTTATCGCACTGTACCTTGATTGTTCCCTTCTCTGTAAGTTGCTTTGGATAAAAGCATCTGCTAAATGACTAAATGTAAATGTAGTCTGCAGAGCAACACAACCCAAAGTAAAGAAACAAACAAGCAAACAGTCAGCAAAAGTCTTGGTACAACAGCAGCAGTCTTGAATACATTTTTGCAGACAGCAGTCCTATAGATTAATAGTTGAGAAGCCTGTTCTCAAGTCTGGTGGTGCGTGCAGCTATACTCCTGTAATATCCGTCTGTTCGCCTTCCCCTGGCACCACTCATGAAAGATATCCTGATTGGCCGAGTCTGTTGCCTGTGATGTGCTGTGCTGCGTCCACTTTCTGTAGTGACTTGTGTCTGTGAGCAGAGCAGCTCATGTATCAGACTGTGGTGCAAGCTTTTGATGGTGCACCTGTAACAGTTGTCAGCATTCTCGCCAAACTTCCTCAGGCCACCACTGGCAAGCTTCCTTGACCATGAGTGGTGTAGTGTCCAGGAGAGGTCCTCTGATGTGCTCACCAAGGAACTTGAAACTGCTGGAGAAGTGTCTCAGTTTACTGACGTTGAGAGGTTGTTGTTCTGGCCCCAGCTGGTTGGTATCCTTTCTCTGTAGGCTGTCATCTGTCTCACATCAAGCGCATGCAACACCACAAGCATAGCTGCCAGCTAATATTACAATCCCAACAGCAAGAAGCATAGCTTGGCATCTGTCTTTCAGCCTTTTATTTCACAAAGGTCTTGTGAAATAAAAGTGTGCACAGGGAGCGATGGCCGCACGGCACTCTCTACAAAGGGCCCTGATCTAGCTACAGGAAGCAACCAGCCTCCCCTCCTAATACGTGAACCACTAACTCCCCCTGACTACCTATCTTCATCGCCGGCAGCTCTCCAGATTTACTCTTGTTGCTTCTTGCTCGGTCACAATCCTTTTCTTGTCTTCCTCCATCAACAACATCTTTGCCTCTGCCATTATGTCCATAGAGGCTGCAAAGATTGCTTTTAATTCTACCAGAAGTGCCTATCTGTAGAACATAAACCACAGAAAAAGGTCCAAATATGATCAAGGTAGTCTGGCAGGCAAATCGTGCCCCTCCTCAAACACTCCTGGTTGTGCGTGAAGCTGTATGGAAAACTAATCAAAACAGTGTTGTGGTGGCGACGTCACAGAGCCGTGCCCCAGAGCCATTTTATGATGGAAAAGTTACAAATATCACTTTAAAAAGGAAGAATATGCAAGATATTTAGTGTATTACATCAAAATATTACCATGCTATGCCATCAGAGATTAGGGATTAAGAATTAAATTGAAATACTGATTTCATGACAGCAATACTACAGTCAGTATATTCTCCTTTTTAAAATTTGCCTTCCGGTGCAGAAGTTCAGTTTTTGTTTTGTCCTTTGTGATCCACACACTGTCCATGTTGACGCTACAGGTTATCAGATATGAAACTAATTTGGTAATCAAATTTTGATATGGCAATGTGTGATGAATCTGCTACAAATACCATCATTACAACGAGGATTCCATTAGGAACATGGGGGACGGTTAGTGTTTAGAAGAACATGTCAGAATGCCAATTAATGAACAGGAAGGTTAGCTATAGAGACCAAAACTGTTTTTTGGCCCAGGCTGTAGACATGTTTATTTCTGCTGTGAAGCTGGACATTTTTTTTTTTTTATTACTGGCACTTATGGAGGTTGAAGTATTCTACAGCCAGCCTCAAGCAGCCGCTCATGAACTTAACCCTGAAACCCCACCGGACACGTCTCTGTCACATCACGGATGCAACGCTGTTTGTTCTGGGGTGCTTCTGAACCAGACCACGGCGGAGCCGGTGGGGTTTGAAACATTGACTAGAACGGCCACGTATCACTGCTGCGACTGCGGTGCACACGCAACACTGCATGCCTAGTGGAATCTGGGGGTGTGAGTCGCCAAAGTTGGTACATGAAATAAACCATAGCGCTCTCTCTCATTTTGCACTCGTGAAGGCTCAGGGTCTGCTGGCAATCTGACAACCTGCGTGAGCGTCAGGTCTGGGAAGGAGGCGACTCATATTTTGGGTATTAGATATAAGTGTAGCACATAAAATTACAGATTGCTCCTTCCTCCTAAAAATGTCCATGTGAACATAAATCTAGTTTCTTATCAGAAATTCTCCTTCACAACTTGACTTCATGACATTTTTCATAGAGGCTGATGTGGCTCACCAGGAAACTCTGAATGTGTTCTGATCAACAGTGTCACCCACAAGTTATATAATGCTTACACAAATCAACATTATACTATTATATATTCATTAGGAATGTACCGGTTACCAGTATTACGGTAAATCGCAGTGAAATTTTACGCTATAAAAATTACTGTTTATGTTTAAATTAATCTCATTATTGCGGTGGATTATCGGGATATGTAATAACAGCCTCATCTAAGTCTTGCAAGCTTTGAGTAGTATCTATCCTCCTAAAATGCAACACTGTTTTCTGTTTTCATTTGGAGACACCCAGGAGCTACCAGCTGAGCAGCTACTAGCCGTGTTGCTAAGTGTCTCCAAATGAAATGGAACCGAAGGCACCCAGTCTACTGCCAGCTCCACTGAGCAGAGCCGACACAATGTAAGGCGACGTAAAATAATGTAAACATGTTCATTAACGCTAGGAAGAACATACGGTTATATTTATAATAGCGAGTTAAAAAACGTGAGACGATACTGATAGCGAGTTATGCGGTCTGTAACTTCAGCTCCAGGAAATAAAATAAAACGTATTCTTGTATGTATATGTAAACAAATTTTGTTTACATATTTTGTTCATTTAGAGCAAACTCTTTCTGTGCCAATTGCTTTCCCCTTTAATGTGAAAGTTTCATTTTGATAAGATTTTGGCTTCTAATGTTTTAGTATGATAAGAAAATCACAAGATTTTGTGAAATTATTTCAATGTATGTGTTTTTTGGACATAGGGTTAGGGTTAGATTTGGGTTACATTTGTACAGCAATTAGGAATATCGTGATAATATCGTTAACCGTGATAATTTGGTCACTATAATCGAGATATCAAATTTTCCATATCGTTTACATCCCTAATATTCATGCATGATAAAAACAGAATACACTGTTTGTGGATTTTTACTGCAAAGAGAAGAAAAAAAACCCCAAAACAGCTCTGCTCTCCTGCAACTGTGAACACATCCTACAGTGTGGGAACACACACACACACACACACAGACGCAGCTGGGGTACTGATGCAAAAAGAGAACCAACCACTAGAGGTCAGCAACAGCACGACATTAAGCTGAGGTTACTCTACAATTCTGAGAAACAGAAACCTACGTGCCTCAGAAAATCTAGCTGGAGTGAGCCATTTCAAATCCTCGCATAAGCATGAGTACTGTGTCTGACAGGCTTTGCTGACGGTAAAAAAAAAAAATCCTGCATAAAATGAGAGTGGACTTGAAAAGAGAGAAGGCTATAGAGCCCATTAAACACTGCTTATTTTCATATTTGCTCCCCTGACTGCAAGTTTTCATGCTGTAATCTCTAGAGATTCGTTAATGCGAAACAACTGCATTACCCTTTTAGACCGTCTCGTCTCGTTTCGACTCTGTGTGTGTGTACACATGTAGATGTCCACCGGCTGCAGCCAATCTTCACTTGACAAAGCCTTCTCCTCAGGCGCAGACTCGCAGCTAATGTATCTATCTTCGGAATGCTAACGTTAAAAGTAGGTGGTGATGCGAGGGAAATAAAACTGAAACTGCGTCACACCCACGCGCGCGCACACACATACACATACATACATACACACACACACACACACACACACACACACACACGAGTATACCGTCTAACGGTGTGGTTTTGTTTCATTTAAACCTAATTTTAGAGGTAAAAGTGGAAATGCAAACGTCGACGTGCGTACTTACTCTCGATATGGCTTACCGTATGTCCACTTTTAACTTTGTTTAACTCATTTTCCAAACTCCGACACAGCTTCCTCAAAAGCGTTGTATAGTCCGGGAATGTACGCCCTGAAACGAGAACTACTCCGGACCCACGACTAAAAGAAATTGTCTTTGCTGTCCGTCCAGGTGTCTGACGAAAAAATAAAACGCGACGTCTTCCACTCTTTATGCTCAAGCCAGACGCGCGTGCTGTCCGCTTCGAAGTTAAGGAGCGGGGAAAGTGTGAACCGCTGGTCTATATAATGTTCAGCGTGAGCTCTGATTGGTGGGATTTTTGGGGGTGGTGTTGTATCTCAATCACAAAAGTTGTCTCGATCAGAAGATTTCGTCAAATTTGTCAGATTATTCGGTCAATTTAGGTCAAATGGTATTATTATTCAGGTGAAAAGAATAACACGCACGATTCATCAAAGTTGGCAGCAGATAGAGCTTTTATTATCTTGAGAGACAAACAAAGCCCGAGTGATCCATGATCCTGTTTTTCTGTCTCAAATCATCTCCTTTTATACTCTTCAGTGTTATGCAACAATGACATAAGTCCTGCCCACTTTTCAACTTTCATTCACCAATGACATAATGGTTTAAACTCATGCCAGGCTTACATACCAGGATGTCAAAACTTGGGGACTTTCCACTACTTTAGTACTTTAGTACTTTAGTAGTTTAGTAGTTTACTGTAGTAGCCTAGGCCAAGATCTTTCTTTTTTACTTTTTTCAAGATTACACCATTAAAACCTAGCTTGTTTTACTTTTATATTTTTTAAAACCTTTTATTTCTATTCTCTTACACCATTATATCATATATGTCTTTTATTGTATTTTTAAAAAAACTTAGACCTAGACATTTATATCTCAGGAACATCCCTAGGGTTGTTTCACATCCATCTGTCTGCTGCAGGCATCGGCTCCGACTCCCTTGGGTGCGTTTTACACCAGAGGTATCCTGCAGGTTCTTGTATCTAGGTGCAAAGTTGAGTGTGGACATCACAATTTAAGGGGTGGTTGGGGCATCTCTAGTGGCTGAAACAAAGAAATTTGTTACGGGAATTTTAAAGAAAAACCCTTAAATAAGGAGAACTGGATTCAAAGTATCAAAGTTTAAGTTGAATTTATTGTTCTTGTACAAGAAGGAGCGTTTCACAGTGCAACACACAGAAGGGGTTACAGAGAAAAAGGCTCGCTGTGGAGCACTACCAGTTGGTTCTTATACAATCGATAGTGGGCTGTCTTAAAACTCTGCAAATTGTTAACAGATAATTTGCATATATAGCATCTAAACCTTTTCCTTTTCCCTTAATCATTAGTCAGTATATCCCCAATCTAAATGTCACCTCTCTGACCTGTCTCTGGACCTTGTTCTGTTCTGGAATTCCTCTATCTATACATTAACCTGAACTTTACCTTACCCTGCCAGCCTCAGCAAAACAATAAAGGGAAGTGCCCTCAGGACATGTAATAAATAGCAAAAACACACACATCGTATAATTTAAAACATCTGAATGGCAGTGTAATCCTAATTTTTATAACAAAATTACAGTTACACACCAAAAGCTTTTAAATGTTGTCTGCCTCTTTTCTGTGTATATAAAATAAAAAAGTGCACCTCAGACCTGGTTGAGTCAGACACCAGAGTCAGTGAAAGCACAGGGTTGACAAGATGAATCGCAGTATGGGAAAACTTTAACTACTTCTTTAATATTTATTCTCTTTTGTCTACAAAAAAAGTCGCAAAACTTTCTAAAAAAGTAAAACTGTTTTGAGTGTTTGTACCGCACACAAGTTTAAAGGCTCAACTATTTCCGACGACGGAAAGGGTGACGTTTGGAGAATAGCAAAGTGTAATCATCTGGGAGCCTTTTTCTCTCTAACCCCTTTTGTGGTAGCAGTCCTACCTCCACTTTACTAATACAGAAATGGGCAAATATGAGGAGTGCGGGTGGAGCTGAGGTGGGCTGAAACAGGCCCAAAGCACCACACACATCTGCAGCATTAGATGTTGGTAATAATAATGTTATAAAAATTAGGATTATACTGGGGTCCAGATGTTTTTAATTCATACAATGTGTGTATCCTGTTTTTGCATGTCTCGTGTAAATTTCCCTTCTCCTCTTTGTTTTGCTGAGGCTGGCAGGGAGAGATTAAGTTCAACTATAAATTAAGTTGAGGTAATTCACAATAGTACAAGGGTTGGAGACAGGATAGGGAGGTATCATTCGGACAGGGGAGACAGGTTAGGGAGGTATCATTTGGACAAAGGAACATCCTGTTGATTACTGATCAGAGAACTAAAAAAGACGATATGATGTTATCTGTATCTATGGGGAGGTGTCCAAGACAGCCCATTAGAGAGTGTATAAGAACCAACTGTCAAGGCTCTTCGGGGAGCCTTTTTCTCTCTAACCCCTTTTGTGTCTTGCACTGTTAAACGCTCCTTCTTGTACAAGTATAATAAATTCAACTTAAACTTTGATACTTCGAATCCAGTCTTCCTTATTGAAGGGTCATTTGAAAATTCTTATAACAATATATATTTTTTCTATACAGAGCCTGTGCCTTCAGTTTCTACTCTCGGGGGACCTGTGACAGAGCCACCTAGGGCAAAAAAACCTTGTGTCCGTCATCAAGGTAGGCAATGTTTTCTAAATATAAAACCATCTTTTTAAATAATTAAATAATTAATTAAATTGTCTTGTGAATTAAAATATCCTTTTCTTTTTGAGACAGCTGTGGAACAAAGGAGCTGTGGGACACAAACCACTGAGGCGGAAGCACAGCCGGAAGCACAATCAGAGCAAGAACAACCTGGTGGCAGAGACACAACGGACGAAGGAGACTGTGGGGAAGTGTCATCTATGTCATGTTAATCTTTAATGTAGCGCGTGATTCTGAGTATAATCATCTATTCTAGCTGCCAGCGCAGCATTGTGTCATCTGCGATTTCCTGCCTACAGTTTAGTGAACTGTACACGAACTGTTAACTGTACATAACTGTCTTTCTTTTATTATGTCTTATATCAAACTCATGATCGACCTTTGGAAAGTACCCCAGAACCCAAATAAAGAGCACAGTCTCTTTATTTTCTTCCACCACAGAGACGATTCACACCCGCTGACTGCGGACAGTCTTGAGAGGCTTGAACGGTTTTAACTGTTACAACTAGTTTTGAACTCCTTGTTGGAGTGTAAAAGTGTGCTGTGACATTTAAAACAGAGTAAAAAAAATTAATGAAGGAAACTTAATTTCTTCAAATTCTTTTTATCTGTCTGATTTAGAGGTAGTGGTAGAACAATTAAATCAAATTTCCCCAGCTCCTCCGGTAGATGTAGCCACTGCTAATGTAGGTGAAAATTCCTCATCAATGAAATACTATGGAAGGCTTATAAGAAAATATACCACATTCCCCCCTCCGTGGCTTTCTAAAGTCGGTGGCAGAGAAACACAAAGCTCAACACAAAGCCTATAAACTGTCATCAAATTTCTTCTCACTTGTTTAACCCCAACAGTCCCTTTTTCCAACAATCAATTTTAATTCCAAATTCACACTACAATTTAAGTCAACTAAGTTAGTATTTACCCTTACATTAAATCCTATGCACACATTATTTCAATTACTTTTAGACTAGGTAAAGTATTCAATTGTCCTAATAAGGTCAAATTCATGGGCTAATCCCTCCAAACTGGTGGAGCTCTTCCCAGAATGATGGTCTCCTAATCTAGAGAAGATCTCATCCTCAGGCCAATTAGGATGAGGAACTTCTCTTCAACTCAGTCATGTCCTATTAACAACAAAGATATCATTACAGAATATCGTCATCATTTAACATCATTCATTACAAAGAAATAAATCAAGGCAAAATATAATCCCAGTTTTTCTTGCAATTCATAGGTTCAAAAGTATGTGCTTTTAATTGGGTTAGCTGTATATAAGCTACTCATATAGGTCGAAACCAGAGTCAGTTTCATGCTTGTGACACCTTCCTAGTTGCATTTCCTCTTCAAAAGTACTAGCTGTGCTAGGAGGACTTAGCAGGAGATGACTGACATGAAGTAACAAGGCAGGGATAAAAGACAGAGAACAGAAAACAGAAAACCTGTGTATCACTCTACCAGACTGTAATTTAAGTATAATGATGACTGTGTAATCATTATATAACTTGATGTTGAGCAGACCAAGTTTCCTGGCAGATAGCAAATGTTTCAAAGGACTGTGTAATAACATAAACAGAGAGGAGACGAATCATGCCAAGAGTCCAGCTACTGTTATGTTTGTAAAGTGAACTTAAAGCCATTTCCCTCATCAGGGAAAGATTTTCAGTGACTCCATCAGAAACCAAAAATAGTGGTGAAAACCAGTGAAAGAGGTGGATACTACGGAAGTCCTAAGCAGTGATGCATTCATAGATTTTATTTCCCGTTTTCTTGTAATAAGTTATTTATGACGAGATAACAAATGTGGTTATCCCAAGCAAAACAAGATGATTTTTGGGAGATCTTGAGAAAACAAGAGTTTGTTTTCCGGAGATAACAACATAATTAAATCGAGATCTCGAGAAAGAAAATCACATATGATAGGCCTGAGACGTGATGTCATGCCGTGCTGACCCGACGCTGACTGACGGATGTGAAGCACTGATCTATAAACTCCTGCTTCTCTGACATCTCTACATGCTTGCACAAAATGGATGAAGACTGGTGTCGAAAAAACATAAAAAAAGTACTAACCAGACTGTACTACCAGACTGGTGAGGAGGGCTGGCTCAGTGATTGGCACAGAGCTGGACTCTCTGTGCCAACTGACTGTGGCAGAGAGGACTGTGGAAACTGCTGTCCATACTGGACAACGCCCACCACCCTCTGCACAACACCTTCATCAGGCAGAGGAGTGTGTTCAGGGACAGACTGTCTCAATCCTGCTCCAAAACAGACTCAATGACTCTCTGTCATTGCCATTGCTGACTACATTTCTCTGCTACATGTTGTGGCTGACTGACTAATTTAACTGCACAGTCCTTTATCTTCATTTGTAGTTCTTTCTCATGTTTTTATGAAACATTTTTATTTCTACGGTCACTTTGTTTTTAATATAGTTTTCTATTTGTATAAAACATTTTTATTTCATTTTTATTACAGATACTTTCTACTTTTATATAGTTTTTGTATAGATGTTTAGCACAGGTTAACTTCTTAACAGTTATATATTTATTTTCTATGCAAATGTTTAACTCCTCTGCACATTTTTAATTCCTCTGTACATACTGTATATAAATCCTATGCAAATGTTTAATTTTCTCTGTACACAGGTCAATTTTAACATATGGATACTGTGTTATAGGTTAATTCTAATGTATGTTTGCATGCTGCTACTGGATGCTTGAATTGCCTTTGGGTTCAATAAAGTATCTATCTATCCATCTATCTATCTATCCATCCATCCATCCATCCATCCAAAAACACAGAGCTACTGTAAGTGGCAGTCAACTACACGGCACCATGGCAACAGGACCACTCAGGGCTTCCATAAGATACTGACTTATAACAAACACTATATAAAGTTCACACTTTTGATGAAAAACAGTTCCTCTGCAGACTAACTTATATATTTGGATTGCAATAAAGACTTTAAAGCTTCACATGTTATTCTGAAGATTTATTTGGTCAACCTATCCCAAAATCATTTGATACATCACATCTCCAGTTTATCCAATGACGTTTTCATTGCTTCTCATTTGTACAGTGGTGTTTTGGTTTCCATCACTGGTTGATAAGACTAGTAGTATAACGGGACAGCACAGACACAAAAAAGTGGATGTTTCTCTGTAAAAAAAAAACAAAACTGCAAACACTCTGGTGCTGTTGAGCTGATCATGCGATCTGTGTGACAGGGCATTGCTGAGGCTGATCCAGGAACAGGGTTTGAAACATGTGATTGTAGAAGGAGGGGTGGTAGAGGCAGGCCCGGGCGCAGTCTGGGCTGAAGTTCAACTCTAGGATCTGAGGCTTCATGACCCGCTCACCTGATCCAGGATCAGAATAAACACAAATTAGATAAACAAATGATTATAAAATGTGTTCATAAAAACATCCACAGGTTAAAGTACTGTATATTTAAACATATATGCTTACGGAAAAGCTTTTGTTGGTGAGTTCCCCCAAGTAGCAAAGAATTAACGATCTGTATTACAACAAAGGCCTGATGTATCTTATATATAATTTCAACATGAACATATTCTGTCGTTCCTTTTCCATCAATCTTTCAGTACCAATAGATTTTTCTTGTCAGACAGACAATAATCATCTAAACATTTCTGCATGAATCCAGGATCATAACCAATTCAACTTAAAACTCTTCACATTTATTTGATGAAAATGTGGTCAACCTCAACACACCAGGCACATCTATGAAGAACTCTGGCGCACGCCCTAAACTCTTCATTTTTATTTCCTATTTTTCAATATCTGGAATTAACGACTTCTTCATCAACAAGTGCACCAGACTGGACGTTTGAACCAAGGTTTAAGTACTCTGTGGCTCAAAGCATAAAGTGAGTAGATGTGTCTTAAACCTGCCGATGACTGATGTATAGAAAGAGTGCTTACCATTTTGCCCTGTACTCCACTTCAGCATCAGGTCTACGGCATAGATCGCCCGGGATGATGGGTAATGACAAATACCGTAAGGAGCCGGTCGAGAAGAAGCTGCCTCAAAGAGTTCCCTGAATGATTTAAACAACTCTGCCTGTGAGAAGTAGGAAAGGAAAGAGATGACAAATGATAACAGGATAAAAGGTTAAAATGATTCAAATGAGGACCTGAATAACAGGAAAGCCTGGAAAGAAGTCCCTTAGTGATAACGTACCCCGTGGTTCACACTCGTGAGGCTGAGGACACTAGATTAGTGTGATTACAATCAAAAATACTCTTCCTGGCTACGAGGGTTAATAAGGAAGTGACAGGGCTTTATAGATTCAGAAATGTCCTAATGAGTCCTGTGATAAGAGATTAAGTTAATGATTGGAAATGGCCAAGAACCAATAAGAACTCTATTTGTTAAAGTGCAACAATTACATACAAGGAACTAACATTGGATATGGTCCCTGCAGTCAAGTTCCGCGAAAAGTTCCCAAAAGCTAAAAAGTTTACACTTACTTCTACCTCCTTCCATGGATACTGTGGGTACTGCTCCTCAAACATGGGGATGAACTCATCATAGTGCACCTAGAGACAGAGGGACACCTTTTTAACTTCTATTACCAGACTTAAACAACTTCACCTTCATGAATCCAAGCTTTGTTAGCTTGCTCTAAGCCTGCTTTAACATCTTATTTCTGGGCGTTCAAGGTTCAAAGTTCATTTCATTTCAGGATGAGTTAAGCACTCTTGCCTGAGGAAAGAAGCAGCTCTGTAGTCTGGTAGTACAGCAACAGATACTTCTGTATTGCTTGGCAGAGAGCAACAACAGGTCATCACCTTGCTGATTCCAATGCTCAGTAAATGCATACCAGTGAAGATCTGGGCGGTTCACCTGCTGATGGCTTGGTCAATTTGGTCACTCTGCCAACCAAAGCAAAGACTACAGTGGCCGTGTTCTTGTGACCGCGGACTGCTTTAACAAATAGATGCTAGATAAGTAAATGCTAGTATGAGTTGTCAAGTGAGTTGAGATCCCTGATTCACTAAAACCACCAGAAGGTAATATGAGAAAATTAAATAAAATAAATAAAAAGTAAATAATGTTGAAATGTTGAGTAAGGAACTCAGTGACGGAGCAAAGTGTTGCAACCAAACTGGGGGAGAGAAGCAAGTTGAAGTTGTACAGCATGGACAGGTACATCTGGATGGACCGGAGGGGATGATTAATTACGCAATTTATGACTTGGTGCTGTCCGGCATGTACGCACCCATTGCACAATGTATGACTTGGTGCTATTCGATACCATGAGAAGCTGTCCAAACCACTAAAAATTAGAAAAACTTTAAACGGAGAACTGGTCCAGTACCACCTGTACATGGGTAACTCGGGATCTAACAGGCTAAATAACAACAAAAAATACCTGCTTAAGCTCCACACCCTCTGCATAGTTCATGACGGTGAAGTGCTTTTGGTAATCATCAAAATGGTCCAAGGAGAAAGGTCTAGATAGAGGAAAAGAAGATCAGGTCCTGGCACAAGAAACTGTTCACTATCAATTGGAGATTCAGTGAGAAAATCAGTTATTTGGTGGCTGCTTAGTTTAACAAGTCCAGGTATCCATCTTGGAAACTGATCCAAAATAGAACCGGCTATCACAAGCCATCCATATTTATGGATATACAATAATGATAATAATAATAATAATAATAATAATAATAATAATAATAATAATAATAATATAAAACGTATGTATGTATGTATGTATGTACCTATTAGCAAAACGCAACCAGAAGACATTGTAAGCATAGAGACGCAGAGGCTGCACAGAGCGTAACATCAGCATGTAGCGGATGTCAAACTTCACCATCCCCACCTCCTCTCGTCTGAACAGCACTGGATCTTCAAGGTACTTACACACCACCTGTGAAAAGACACAAACCACACAGTTACAGATAATGAAACTATAAAAATAAAAAATAGTGCTTCCACACTTGGAAAAGGATTACCCATCTCTAAAGGCTAGTAAATGAATCATTTTTTACTGTAGTGCCTGCAGCGATTAGTCTGGAGACAGGTACTCTTTTATATAAGTTTATTATACACTTACACTAATACAATTACAGAATGCAAATGACGCGTCTTAGTCTCCTTTTATTTCTCTCTCTCTCTCTCTCTCTCTAACGCTGGACTTCATAGCAACAGCACTGGTTACTGACAACTTTCTCAACTAAGTGCTCCTATAAGCACCATTGGGACCAGTTATCTGCAAATGAAAGGAGCATCACTCCATCATCAACCAACCACAAACAAAAGAACTCCTTACATTACTTCTAAGCAGGCAGTCAAAAGTTAGTCAGAAGAGTATACCAAGGGACAAAGAAAGACCTGGAAGCACCAGGCATGGTTGTGAGGACTGGACTGGTCAATCCCTCTTTGGATTATCATTTCTTTTCACCCCTTTTCTATGATAAAAGGCTTTTCACCATTCCTGTGACCATGGCAATTAGGAATTTTGAGAATACCCATACCCAGAATGTCTCAGCCTCTACCAGGATGCAGGAAACATACAGCCTAAGGTGGTAATGTACTGAGCAAGATCTTGATTTGTTTCAGCAATGTCACTTGTCGACCTGCCGATATCGCTCCGCAACCCTGCGTGACTACCCAGAGAGAGACCCCAGATCCCGTTATTGACGCTGTTTACATCCCATCATCAGCTGATGCTGATGCACCATGTGGCATCATCAACTCACAAGCCACAGCCAGAATAAAAACTAACCAGCTTCACCTTCATAGCAATTTCTGGTGACTCCAACCAAAGTTTAGTGAACAGAAGGCTTAAAAGAAGAGAAAAAAAAACAGTGTACATCGCACATGGTCTTGGGCAAGCTGGTTTTATGGTTGTTGGAGAAAAATTAATTTTATGAACTCTGTAACTACTAAACTTTGTAATTTCTGTACCTTGAGCTAAAACTGGCCATCAAGATGGTGCCACGTGGGTGGTGTGGATATAAATGTACAGCACAAGCACACCAGCTATTCATGCAATTAAGAGTAATCAAGCGCAAATATGTAATCACAATGCTTAAAGGATGGATCTGAGTGAAGTTAAAGAATGTGACAGTGAAGGAATGTGCAAAGCAGCAGAGACACAGTCTTGCTGAGTACAGGGTTATCCCAGGAAATGTTTTGCACAAGCAGAGCAAAGGGACTGCACCCTTTGAAGAAGTGAGAAACATCCTGCTTCTAGCAGCTATAGACCTATAGAATTGTAACCATATAAGGCAACAACAGTATAGAACAGGAAGAAAGGAAGTGATGTTAGTGGAAGAGTATAAGAACACAGAAATGGGAAGAACTCCTCAGATCACACTTGGCTTATTGCTGTAACAGATGTAGTTTCTGTGGTGTGATCTCCAAAAGCTTTTGTTATAATTGAATAAATACTTTGAACGGATCCACGTCTTCTGAGTGCTCTTCTTGCATCAACCAATTCGGGGAGGTGAATCAGCATTACCTCAACAGTGGCCACTTGTTATAGCAGCTCCGAACTTTTCTTACCTCTTTTAGTTTTTATAGTGTTTTCATGTACTTTTGTTGCTCTGTTTTTACCACCGACACTTTAAGCAAGTGCGCAGCTATGGATGTTCATATTGTTACATTTGTAGTTTGCCTCTTGCTGTTTTTTGAACTTTTTGGTATGGCTGTGGGAAACTCATTAAACCACGGCTCCCCATTCAACCATGGCTCCACTGTTTACACCCGGGATCAGCTGTTAGCCCTGCGCCACACACCCCTTCGCTGCACGGAGTGGCAAAGACGGTATAAGCCATGTTTACTGTCTGTCATCCTGGGGAATGTAAGATGCCTCCCCAACAAGATGGAAGAGCTAATGGCGCTGACCCGGCTGCAGAGGGAGTACCGGGAATGCAGCCTCATGTGCTTCACTGAGATGTGGCTGAGTGAACTTTCTCCGGACTCACACCTTGGACGGTTTTCAACTCGTACGACAGACAGGAAAGCAACGAAGAGCGGTAAGAAGGGTGTTATAAAAATTAGGATTACACTGCTATTCAGATGTTTTAAATTATACGGTGTGTGTGTGTTCCTGTTATTACATGTCTTGAGGACACTTCCCTTTATTAATGTTTTGCTGAGGCTGGCAGGGTAAGGTAAAGTTCAGGTAATGTATAGATAGAGGAATTCCAGAACAGAACAAGGTTCAGAGAGGTGACATTTAGATTGGGGATATGCTGACTACTGATTAAGGGAATAGAAAAACGTTTAGATGCTATATATGCAAATTGTCTGTTAACAATTTGCAGGGGTTATTATTATCGATTGTATAAGAACCAACTGTTAGAGCTCCACAGGGAGCCTTTTCTCTGTAACCCCTTTTGTGTGTTGCACTGTTAAACGCTCCTTCTTGTACAAGAATAATAAATTCAACTTAAACTTTGATACTTTGAATCCAGTCCTCCTTATTCAAGGGTTTTTCTTTAAAATTCCTGTAACAAAGGGAGAGGGAATCGATGTGTTTGTGAACGATAGATGGTGCCACACGGGTCACATCAGTGTGATGGAGCAACTCTGCACCAGAGACTTGGAGCTGTTGGCGGTCAGCATGCGGCCATACTACCTCCTGAGGGAGTTTTCACAGGTTATTGCTGTGACTGTGTACACCCACCCTCGGCGGTCACTGCTGCAGCTACAGATCAGATCCACACTGTCATCTCTCAGCTTCAAAACCAGCACCCCCAATCCCTCCTCCTCATCTTCGATGACTTCAATCATGCTTCCCTGTCCTCTGCCCTCCCCTCCTTCACCCAATACTTGAAATACCACACCAGACTGGGAAGCACTCTGCAGCCCCCACGGCAGTGACATTGACAGCATGACCCACTGCATTACGGACTATATTAACTTCTGTGTGGAGAACACTGTGCCCCCAAGTTGGTACAGTGTTTTCCCAACAGCAAACCCTGGGTGACCTCCGAGATTAAGGCCCTGCTGAACGAGAAGAAGAGGGTCTTCAGATTGGGTGACAAAGAGGAGCTTCGCAGAGTCCAGAAGGAACTCCGGCAGAGGATCAGGAAGGGAAAGGACATCTACAGGAGGAAACTGGAGAAGCGGCTGGAGCAGAACAACGGCAGGGACGTCTGGAGAGGGCTGCAGAACATCGCAGGCCACGGAAAAGGAGTGGGGAGAAATCAAGCCAGCGGGGACAAGGACTGGGCAGATGAACTCAATCTGTTTTTCAATAGATCTGATTCTGCCTCCTCTCCCTCTTCACCCCTACCCTGCCCCTCTTCAATCCCTCCTGCCCCCTCTTCACACCTCCCCTGGCCAGCCCCCTGGAAGACCTCCTGTGTGGTCCCGGTACCAAAGACGCAGCATACCAAGGAGCCTAACCACTTCAGGCCTGTTGCCTTGACTTCTCACCTGATGAAGACTATGGAGAGGATCATCCTGCGACACCTGCGACTGCTGGTGGGCACACAGCTAAACCCCTTGCAGTTTGCTTACCAGCCTGGGATTGGGGTGGACGACGCAGTGCCTGATCTGCTGCACAGATTACTGCTACATCTGGAGGACAGCAGGAGCACTGTGAGGGTCATGTTTTTTGACTTCTCCAGTGCTTTTAACACCATCCAGCCTTCACTGCTCAGGGTGAAGATGGAGAACGTGGGAGTGGACCAACACCTGGCTGCATGGACAACAGACTACCTCACCAACAGACCACAGTTTGTGAGGCTCCATCACTGTGTGTCCGACGTGGTGCTCTGCAGCACAGGTGCCCTTCAGGGTACGGTGCTTTCCCCCTTCCTTTTCACCCTTTACACCTCGGACTTTACCCACAACACCACACACTGTCACATCCAGAAGTTCTCTGATGACACAGCCGTTGTTGGATGCGTTTCTGAGGGGAACGACCTGGGATACAGGACGGTCATCAGGGACTTTGTCAGCGGGAGTGAGCTCAACCAGCTTTAGCTCAACACCAGCAAGACAAAGGAGATGATCGTTAACTCACACCGGTGAACATCCAGGGATCAGACATTAAGGTGGTGGAGAACTATAAGTTCCTGGGTATTCACCTAAGCAATAAACTGGACTGGACTGATAACACCCATGCGCTCTACAAGAAGGACCAGAGTTGCCTCAACCTACTGAGGAGACTGAGGTACTTCGGAGGGTGCAGGGCTCTCCTCAGGACTTTTTAATGACTCTGTGGTGGCCTCAGCCATCTTTTATGCTGTGGTCTGCTGAGGGGGCAGTAAGGACAGGGACAGGAGCAGACTCAATAGACTGATTAGGAGAGTGAGCTCTGTCCTGGACTGTCCTCTGGACTCCATTGAGGAAGATGGGGAGAGAAGGATGTTAGCTAAGCTGACATCCATCATGGACAACACCTCTCACCCCCTACATGACACTGTGGGGTCCCTGAGCAGGTCCTTCAGCAGCAGACTTCTACGTATATATACATATATCTACATAGATATACACTACCTTTGCAATATTTATATCTGCCACTGATCTTTGCAATGTTATTTATATCATACCACTTACCTCTGCCTAATTATTATTTATATCATGCCACTTTTCACCTTTAGTACTCATCCTTGCACATCACACTTGTATGTTGTTTGTTATTGGTTTTCTTATTTACTGTATAGGCTGAAGGATACTTTGGTCTGTTGTTGTTTTTGCCTTTTTTTTTTATCCTCTATTGTACTTCTGTAGTGTATATTACACCCTTGCTGCTGAAATAAAAGAATTTCCCCATTGTGGGATAAATAAAGTATAATCTCATCTAATCTAATGATACAAATGTTCACATATGCATGGCTTGTATTGGTTGAACTGTAATACTCATTATAATCTTTATAATCTTTTATTATTGTATTAAAAATACTTAAAAGACAAGCCAGTTTTGAATACCCTTTACTTCTCACTCAGGAATCTTTTCCTAAAAATTCCTCAGCGACGGTGTCTGTACCTTTGGTGTACTCTCTCTTTGTCTGATTATGTAGTCCAGGTTGTTGGTGATGTGTGTGTCCAGTCCACGGGCCAAGTTCCAGGGCTTACAGATCCAGTGGTTGTCCTCTCCCCTGAAACAACCACCAAGATGAAAAGAATTTAACGTCATTTTCAAGTGGTTCCCCATAAAGTCTGGACTTAAAATGTAATCTTTTTTGTGACTATCAACATATGAAAAAAATGTTTTTGGTCATATCAAAGCACTACTTAGTATCATATTCAGTGCTTACTAAACAATTCCAACCTTTGATGTCTCAAATGATAATGCTTGATGAACTGTGGCAGCTCTGTCTGGAGGTTGAAGGTCTCTGGTAGCCAATCAGGTGCTGGGCCTCCTTTCAGTCTGCGAGCCACAGAAGCCAGGCAGTCCTTCACAGTGACGATGCTCTCACAGGGAAACTGGTTAAGCATCACATGAGGCCGCTCCTCGCTTAGCTTCCTGTCAGAGGAAAGGTTGTTTCTTCTCAAAAGTCCATCTGATGATTCAGAACTTGAGCCATATAGTACTATTATGTTACTAAAAGTCAGATCAGTTGTATCAAGTCTTTTCGAAGTATCAAATAGTAATTTACTCGCAGCAGAGCGGAAGTCAACCAAATTTTACAAACTTTACTTGGACACATCCTGTCCCTCAGTTGGCTAGAAACTGCCTTTAGCCCATACACTCTGAAGGTACCATGGAGAATATGAAACATATTATAACATATATTTGACATAGGAACATATTCCTATTTGAGATGGTACTATTTGAGATATAAGTTGAATGTTTATCAGACACCAACCCTATCAACACAAACAGGTTTATCCAAATCTGCCTCTAACAGAAACTGCAATGTACTTGGCCAGTGTACAACCTACTCTTATAGAACACGGATTCACTATAAATTAACTATAAATTAAGTTGAGGTAATTCACAATAGTACAAGGGTCAGAGAACTAAAAAAGACGTTATGACGTTATCTGTATCTATGGGGAGGTGTCCGAGACAGCCCATTAGAGAGTGTATAAGAACCAACTGTCAAGGCTCTTCGGGGAGCCTTTTTCTCTCTAACCCCTTTTGTGTCTTGCACTGTTAAACGCTCCTTCTTGTACAAGAATAATAAATTCAACTTAAACTTTGATGCTTTGAAACCAGTCTCTTATTGAAGGGTCACTCTTGAAAGATTACCATAACAAACACAGAGGAGTTGTGAGATGTTATATTAATGCTAACATATATAACATAACATTGTGTTATATAACATAACATTATGTTATATATGTTAGCATTAATATGCAATGCAAGAAACAAATGACGTGTCGTCTTAGACCTGCAGGTATGACAGACTTCTCTAACCTCAGCCTCCTTTGATTTCTCTCTTTCTTCCTCGTGTGGTTTGGCACGCTGGCATTTACTTCTTTCCAAATATGAACATTAATGTCTCAGTTGCATAACACCCTTTCACAATCTTTTCACATCATGTACCTGGAAGATGATCAGCTAAAGGACAAAGACAAAGTCCTGGAAAGTTCACGTTGTTTGCCGGGAACAGATCTACTTCAAGCCAGAACAACCAGGCAGGAATGTCACAAACACTTGACCAATTTAAAATATAAAATAACCCTCAGACCCTATTTTGCCACTACACCAGCAACTGTTAAGAACCATTGTTTTTATTTTGTACCTGACATTAACATTGGAAATTATAATACTGACAGTTTTGCTCACTGTATAGTAAGTGTGTGTGTGTGTGTTGCCTTATTGCTCACCTGTAGTCTTTGATGTGATTATAGTTCCAGATGATGTCAGCTTCCTCCTCTTCCTCGGTCATCTGGAACCGTGGGTGTGTCAGGTTGTTTGTTACTTGAGACATTTGGGAGTAAACCCTGAAATCACAGAAGAATGAAATTATTTGAGAAAAGAGACACATCGTGAGTGACAGTTATTTGTTGATCTTTTGCATTTACAGCTTCATACTGATTTTTAACATGCAGGACCTGCAGAGGTTCAGACAGTCCTGAGTAACAAACTAATATCCAACCAGGATTTTCATTCTGACAGTAGATCTGATATGGACTGATTCATTAATGTTATAAAAATTTGGTTTATACTGTGTTTCAGATGTCTACGTGAGTTCCTACTTCTTACAAGTTCTGTTTTCACTTCTCTAATATGATTTTGTTGCTAAAGCTGGCAGGGTAAGGTAAAGTTCAGGTTAATGTATAAATAGAAGAAGTCCAGAACAGAACAAGGGTCAGGGACAGGTCAGAGAGGCTACATTTAAATCGGGGAAATGCTAACTATTAGAGGAAATTAAGAAGACTTATGATGCTATCTGTATCTATGGGAGACATCCCATTAAAGAGTGTATAAGAACCTATAAGAACTGTTAGAGCTCCACAAGGAGCCTTTTTCTCTCTAACCCCTTTTGTGTGTTGCACTGTTAAATGCTCCTTCTTGTACAAGAATAAATTCAACTTAACTTTGATACTTCGAATCCAGTCTTCCTTATTGAAGGGTCATTTGAAAATTCTTATAACAATTAACAAAAAGAATGTTTGTCTCTGTGAGAAGGAAGAGAGTCAGTTACTGAGGTCGTTTCCTTATCTCAAACTTTTCACAGGATACAAGCATGTGAGAGGTGGACAATAATGAGATGACAAACTCTGATCTCTCTCTTTTTTTTTGGACAATCCATTTTTCATTAAAAGTCTGTTTTCAAACATGAAAACTTGTCAAACCTGCCTTCAAATCTGAAACACTACACCTGTGGTGCAGATTGACATTGAGGGCCCTCTACTTCCTGTATAGCTGCATACGGATGCTGAAGAGAACAGATCAAGCAGTATCCTCTTCTGTAATTGAATAATTATACTGTTATTGGGAAAATAAAAATCATATATTTAAAAAGTTCTTTCAGTTCCATTCTTTCAGGTAAAGGGATGAGAGGGGTTTCTCCACAGAGGAACACCCTCTCATAGTTTCTGGTGGGGGTCGAAGTCAGTGAGTGAGGGTGGCTGGACTAGGGTCAGATAAACTAGCTGTATTTTTTCCTGAAGGCCACGGGCCCGCTATCATAGTCCAGCAATCCGTGAGTGCTGCAGTTGACAGCTCGAGCTCACTGTCCCTGAGGGACCGAAGTCTCGGTTTAGACATTTCTGAGAGCAGTCGGTTTCCCAAAAAATTCAATTTCCATAGAATACATTCAGCTTTCTCTCTCTTTAAAACTTGGTTGCTTCAGGATTTTTCACACCGGCTGTTGATCTCTTTAGATAATGGTAAGCTGCAGAGATGAGACACTTACTTGAGGATTTTGTCCTCGGGCACAGTACAGGGTTGAGTTTCTAGAGGAAGCTGCTCCTTGTTTTCCCGTACGATGGTCTAGGAGATACAGACAGAGAGGACAGTATAGTATGAAATGTTATGCATTTATGAAAGAGCACAAGCAATGTGTGCCTTATTACCATAACCATTACTTATAACCATATTTTAACACCAACAGTTAAAATATGGTTTGATGTTCATCAAGTTGTAATGAGCACCGTGGTTTAGGTTGATTCCAAGTCGATTCAAGATGTGAAATACATTATTTCTGAGTTGAGATTTCTGACTGAAATGTGTGTGATCAAGTTAGTTGCATACGTTTTGAGGGTATAAAAGGACAGACAGATCAGTCTATCCATGGGAGACTCTGGCTTTGTTTGTCTATAGAGATAATAAAGCTAATCTGCAGCCAACTTCAATGAATCCTGTGTGCTTTTTGAAGATTGATACAATTTGACAGATTGGCACTGAGGTTGGACTTGGCGGAGACCAAGACTCATTAGCTGACCCTTGTGACAGTGAAGGCCAAACAGTCCAAACAGACATAGCATACGCTCACCCCCGGCCATACCTTGTTCAACCTTATTCAGTGTACCCGCAAAGCTATTTACTATTCCCCATACTTATTATTCTTACTCCTCACACAGCAGTCGCTCACACACAGAGTACAGCTGCAGTTAATTGCTTTGGCCAGTAGCTGACCCTGGTTGCTTGGCAACCTCAAGCCTGCCTTTGACTAACGTTAGTCTCTGTGTCTACTGCAGTGTCAATAATAATGTATGGGTGCGACGAGGCCAGAGTCAGGCACACCCTAGTTTCAATTTTCGCCTTTCCTGGACCACCTCCTACCGCGTGTCTATGATTTCTGCCTCGTGTCTGTCCCATTGATCACAGATTAAAATGCAACAACAAATTTATGCAAATTTAACTTCATATACTCAACAGTATACCACAACAAAACCTCTACAATTTTACACTACAGAAAAATGGGTGTCAACATAGGCAGGGACATATGACACTGTGATGTAACCTGTGTGTATAAAAGATGATGTTTAAGAAGAGAAATTAGTCTATACATGGGAGACTAAGGCTTTGTTTGTCTGTGAAGATAATCCATCCATCCATCCATTTCTGTCTCGTATGGGTTCTTTAATAAAAATAGAACTCTCTGTGAAATGCAGCTTTCTTTTGTTGGGCTATATGTGAGAACAAGAACCAACAACCTTTGGCTATGCATGGCTTGAATTTGTGTTACTTTTATTAATACATGAGACCAAACCCTGCAAATGCCATCTGAGCAGGTCATTCTTGCTTTGTTTTATTGTTCCTCACCTCGTAATACAAGTCCGGGGGCTCTGCAGTGACACAGCTGACCTGTTCTAGATCATCAGGAATCCATGGTAACAGACGGCACCGCCTCACCAGGGGGTCTGTCTCTCCATATGTGTAATCTCGGGTGACTTCATCTATGGAAAGAATAAAATTCATGATGTTGCTGTGTGGAAATCTCTTTGTTCTTTCTAACCTCTCAGCTCCAAACTCACTGACACACAATGAAGATGTAAATCTTTAAAGACGGCTCGCTAATAAATTGTTTGTGGTGGTTGTTGCTTCAAGCTTTCTTTTCGTCTTCTCCAAGCAGAAACTTAAAGCAGTTACTGTCATGTTCTGAGTAATACATATATATGTATCAGAACAGAAGCATGCACATAGACCTGCATAGGCACACACATGGATACACAAACAGGCAGTTATGTACACACACTCACAGCATATCTGGGTAACCTCTCAATTGGAGGGGTCTTGGCACTGACAATACTACTATACTTTTTAGATTTTTAAAATATGTAATCATGGGTTGCCACCTGACCAAAAAAATTCTTTGTTGAACCGTTTAGTGTGAACTTGATTTTCTCAAGTTTAAGAAAATACATCAAGTCCTCCAACCAGGAGGAAAGTTGAGGCTGATGGAGGCCCAGAAGATTTCCATTAAAAAAAAAAAAAAAACTTAACTGGCTTAAGTCGGCAGGAGCGTGGCTACAGCAGTCACAACTGTTTGATACATTTGGGTATATTTGTGCAAGTTTAGCTTTAGAGTAGTGGATTCATTCTTGCTGATAACTATCTGTGATGTGTGTGTGTGAATTTTTCAATGTATGACTTTTTGATGCTTTGACCTATTCAATGGTTACACAATGATTAAGAAGAGGAACCTGTTGATGCTTTGACTTATTGGCCAACTACACAGCAGTAACAAGCATATACAATGCAAATACATGTTCAATAGATGTTTGCAGAAGTGTTTGTAGGATGTGTCCTCACAAGGGTGTGTTATACATAATTTGCCCTTGCAGTGCACTTTCTAGCAGGAGAATTATGTCAACATGTAACCAGAGACATAGCCAGCCTACGCCTGCACCCACACAGACTGCATTGTACACTACAAAGAAATTTTGTCTTGAGATTATTATTTTGGCATTCATCAGACCTTGACAAGAGAGAGATTTACACAACAGTGTGTGTGTGTGTGTGTGTGTGTGTGTGTGTGTGTGTGTGTGTGTGTGTTTTCACCTCCTTCCTGCATGTCCTGCAGAGGCCAGAGCACTGAGTAGGCGAGCTGGCCTTGAATGTAAAAGAAGGGAGCCATGCGGCATGTGGGCTGGTCACAGTGCTGCACCTGGGAGCCAAACTCATCCATGACATACCACACGGGGACCTTCTCTTCTGCAGACTGCACCGGAAAACACAAGTGTTATAAAAATTAGGATTATACTGGGGTTCAGATGTTTTAATTCTTGTAGAGAATGTGTGTGTTTTCTGTTCTTTGCATGTCTCTCTCACACTCCCCTTATCAGGCATATGCGTGCTGAGGCAGGAAGGGAGAGATGATTAAAAAAACGGACCAAGGAGAAGAGAGACAGGTTAGGGGAGGTATCATTTTGGACAAGAAACATAATGTTCATTACTAAGCGGAAGACCAAAAAAGTAAATTGTTAGTGGGGAGATAGCCGAGACAGCCCATTTTATGAAAATTGTATAAGAACCAACTGACAGAGCTCCTCAGGGAGCCTTTTTCTCTGTAACCCCTTTTGTGTGTTACACTGTTAAATGCTCCTTCTTGTACAAGAATAATAAATTCAACTTAAACTTTGATACTTTGAATCCAGTCTTCCTTATTCAAGAGTTCTTCTTGAAAAATTCTCGTAACAACAAGAATGACATGTTTCACACCTACTTCACAACTTCATTCACCTTAGACCTTTTTCCAGTAGCTCTTCCATAGATATGTGTTGCAAAAGAGGTCGAGATTTATTAACAAGTGTCTAACCGGACTAGTGTGACAACATGCTGCGGCCCAGCAGCTAGTCAGCTACGTACAGTTGAAACCAGAAGTTTACATACACTATATAAAAAGGCACATATGCTTTTTTTTCCCTCACTGTCTGACATGAAATCAGATAATCACTTTTCCTGTTTTAGGTCCGTTAGGATTACCAAAATTATTTCTATTTGCTAAATGCCAGAATAATGAGAGAAGGATTTTTTTAGACAATTTTTTATTACTTTCTTCAAAGTCAGAAGTTTACATACATTTCATTAGTATTTGGTACCATTGCCTTTAAACTGTATGACTTGGGTCAAACATTTTGGATATCCTTACACAAGCTTCTCACAATAGTTAATTTTGGCCCAATAACTGAGCCAAGTTTGTAGGCCATCTTGCTCTCACATGCCTTTTCAGCTCTGCCCATAAATTTTCAATAGGATTGAGATCAGGGCTTTGTGATGGCCACTGCAAAACATTGACTTTGTTATCCTTAAACCACTTTGTAACCAGTTTGGCAGTATGTTTCGGGTCATTGTGCATTTGGAGGATCCATTTGCGCCCAAGCTTTAACTTCCTGGCTGATGTCTTGAGATGTTGCTTCAGTATTTCCACAAAATAGATGGCATCATGTTCTTTCCTCATGATGCCATCTATTTTGTGAAGTGCACCAGTCCCTCCTGCAGCAAAACAACCCCACAACATGATGCTGCCACCCCCGTATTTCACAGTTGGGATGGTGTTCTCAGGCTTGCAAGCTTCCCCCTTTTTCCTCCAAACGTAACAATGGTCATTATGGCCAAACAGTTTGATTTTAGTTTCGTCAGACCACAGGACATGTCCCTGTGTGCATTTGCAAACTGTAATCTGGCTTTTTTATGTTTCCTTTGGAGTAATGGCTTCTTCCTGGCAGAGTGGCCTTTCAGCCCATGTCAGTACAGTACTCGTTTCACTGTGGATAATGTCACACTCTTACCAGCTTCAGCCAGCATCTTCACAAGGTCTTTTGCTTTTGTTCTTGGGTTGATATGCACATTTCAGACCAAAGCACATTCATCTCTGGGACACAGAACCTGTCTCCTTCCTGAGCGGTATAATGGCTGGACATTCCCATGGTGTTTATACTTGCGTATAATTGTTTGAACAGATGAACGAGGCACCTTCAGGCATCTGGAAATTGCACCCAAGGATGAACCAGACTTGTGCAAGTCCACAGTTCTCTTCCTGATATCTTGGCTGATTTCTTTTGACTTTCCCATGATGTTACACAAAGAAGCAGTGTGTTTCAGGTGTGCCTTAAAATACTCTAATTAACTGAAATGTTGTCAATAAATTTATCAGAATCTTCCAAAGACATGACATCATCATCTGGGCTTTCCCAAATTGATTAAAGGCATAGTAATCTTCGTGTATGTAAACTTCTGACTTTGAAGAAAATAATAAAAAAATTGTCTAAAAAAAAAATACTTCAGATTATTCTGGCATTTAGCAAATAGAAATAATTTTGGTAATCCTAACGGACCTAAAACAGGAAAAGTGATTTCATGTCAGACAGTGAGAAAAAAAAGCATATGTGTCTTTTTATATAGTGTATGTAAACTTCTGGTTTCAACTGTAGCCTGCAGACTGACGTTAGCAGTGTGTTCCCTGGTGGATGTTTATTTGGTGGCTTGTTGTACTGTCGAGAAGAGGAGAATTTATGCAGTTGTTATTGATCATTTCTGCCTGGATGATTATTTAGAAAACAAAATCAGCAACATAACAAAAGATATTAAGATTTATTAAGATAGACACATGTTTTTATATACTCACTATGTTCTTATCTTGGTGAATATCATGGTAGAAAGTGAGTAGCACATGTTTACTCATTTACTATTTGTTGGTTACTTTACATGATAAGTTTCATTTTAAGTTCTAAGTTTTGTTTCCTTGTTGAGGCACGCTCTGTTCAGGCAGACCTAACATGGTGGAAAGCTGAGTGATGGTGTGCCAGCTGTGTAATGGGAGGCCTCTCGCTTCACAAAACAAACCAAAAAAAAAAAAAAAGTCCATTAAGCTGTGCGTGGGTTTGCCTTCATATGTCATAGTCAGGTCTCCCTGACCTACCCACCTCAAAGCGTTAAGTACACCTTTTTGTGCTGATGTGATTAGAGATAAAATAATTTTTAAAAATGAAGAGACGCATGTGACTGAAAATGATAAAAGTCACAGTCTTCATTTGATGCACAGTACAGCTACATGTAGGCCAAATCAATATTTTAATTTTTATATTTTAAATGTTTTAATTCTCTTTTTTGTGTCTCTTTATGTTCTGTGTTCTTATTTGGTAAAAACCAGAACAGAAGTTGGTTCCGTAAAAGGGCATTTTCAGAATGTTTGTTCGTTTTATCTGTGAGTGTAAAAGCTAGCCCGGGAGAAGAGGCGAGAGGATCGGATCAGGAGATGCATCTCAAACTCACTTGTTTCTTTGAATAAAGTCCTAATTATTCAAGGCAAGACGAGTTGCGGTTATTTTCTTTTCAAGCAAATCAATCCACAAACCGACTTCAGCAGCCATGAAAAGTCACGACAATGTTGTTGGGGCAAAGAAAATCAAAAGGCTTTTATGTTAAATGTAACTACTTTTTTATGTTTTGTTACAATTATGGCTATTATACAATTTCTATAAGTTTTTAGATTTGATTTGATTTCTGAAAATCATCTTGCGACCCCTGGGGTCCCGACCCCCACTTTGGGAACCAATGCAGTAGAGTGTGGGAGCACGAATGAGTCTGATGTGACAATGTGTGATGATTCAAACGCTTAAAATTAGTTAATCAAGCTTTAATATGCATGAAAATGTGCAATGATTATTAAATACTTGGACACCATTAGATAGATGCCAGCTGCAACATGCAGTTACCATACAGTTGCAATCAAAATTATTCAACCCCTATTGCAAATTAGGTTTATTGATAAAATGTAATTTTTTTCATCTTTGTGCAATAAATAAATTACACAAGAACAGTTTAAATAGTTCATTAAAACTAGTACTACATCAGTTTAATCCAAATCAAACACAAAATGCCACTTTTAATGTGCACTGCAGTCTCAAAATTATTCAACCCTCTGAATAGAAATGCTTATTAGAGCACACATTTGAAAATCAGGTGATGTCTCAAGCACATCTGATGTTAATAATCATGGGGTTTATTAGTTGCATCAGTTGTGCTTGAGATACAACACATCAAATACCTGGACTGGGTCTAACACCATTTTTCATTGGAACATTTACACTGTAACTATAAAAAGGATGTTTTGAGGTTAGAACAGTCCCTCCATAGATGGACTCAAAATGCAGACTCTTCATCCCACGACATTACAAACTATCCTCTATGATTGTGTCACAAATCATCTTAACAGACTTGTGCCGATTCTTTATCTGTTGTTTTACATCCCGTGTCAGTAGATCGTGTTTTCTACGTACCCCCTGGGAGAGGTGATAAGTCTGGTTGTACTTCCACATGCTCTCCATCACCAGCTCCACTGTGTCTGGGTCGGGGGCTTCGCCGTGGAAGTCCACCCCCATGAGGGAGGCCATTCTCGGCAGCAGGCCGGGGACCTGCTCCAACTGCTGACGGGCGTTCTCCACGTGGTACGTCCAGGCGTGATCCACCAGGAAGACACTGCAGGCGGCACAGGAGGGGTTTAAATCTTTACATCCAGATTTTTGATTTATTCAGGAGGCAAATCATTATCATACACAATATTCTGCTTATGCCCATTACCAACTCCTTTCTGGCAGGAGGTTCATAAAGGTTCAGGTGGACATTCAGGTGAATATTCCCTTCAAACTAGAGACGTCCTGCCATCAGAGTTATATTACAGGCTGAATGTTTATTTGTTATGACTTGTTCACTGTCCTCCTACTGCTCTTGATGATGTGACTCTCACCTCTGTACACCATTCTTTCTTATTATGGGCTCCTTCCATTTGTTCTCTGTTTACACAGGTGTCAGCCTGACCTCTCTCTGTGCAGAACAAACAATCCAATCACTGACACCACTGCTTCTGACTGCTAACATTAAAAAGGTACAATATGTCACATATCTACTGTTAAATTATTGTCACATATTTGTTATTAAATCATAAAATGAATATGCTGTGTCATCAGAGATTAAGTAAAACATGCTCTACTGAAATACACGCTTCTTGGCAAGATGCTATTTGGGGCCTATTCTGTCAAACTCTGAAGGAGAGATTCTGAAATTTTCAGAAGATCTGTGGCGATGCAACATTTTAAGTGGAAAACAGGCTGGAGTACATTAATAAGGCAACAAATGCAGCATGATCCTGAAAAATGTTCATCATAAACTTTAAAAACAGGGTGAGTGTCACAGTCGTTCCCCTCTCCGCCCACTCCAGCCCCGAGTTATCGCCTTGTACCCACAAACCCATTGTTCTCTTCGGTTGTTAGTGCCCATCGTGTTCTACTTTCCAGAGTTTTTCCTAGTGAATTCATAGTTACCGGTTCTTGTATCTTGCCTGCCTTTGCCCCAGCCCTTTTGGATTGTTTGCCTGGTTGGATTATCTGATTGGATTTTGTGTACCGAACCTGCCTGCCTGTCATTAAAGACTGTTTACTCCCTTTTTACCTAGTGTCCCTAGTGCTGCATTTGAATACTGTTCCTGTGCTGTGTAACAGTGAGATAACATAAAAATGCTCTCCCTACCAATATGACAGGGAATTGTGACTTCAAAATCATCTTAGGGCTGGGCTGACATGCAGCGAGTGATGTCTGCTGACAGGTATGACAGGATAAATGACAATTGCATCATGACTAAGCCCGTTTTGATGTGCAATCAATAAAAAAAACAAAACTAGTGAGAATATAACAATGATTTACAGTGTTCATTTACATGTAACACTGCAAACGACTGAGTCTGTTTTGATGCCATGATGCAATTGTTAATGGTGCCCACCGTTATTCTCCTCACTTCAGTGAATGGTGAGCTGCTGTCATTCATCCAGTCATACCTGTCAGAAGTCGTGGGTGACTTGACAGCCCAAAGCTGATTTTGACTTGATTACTGCACAAACAAACAAAGTCACACCTTCCCTATTATAGCATGCTTATAACCTATAAAAAAAAGCTTATGTGCTTTTTGAAGCATAGAAGTGCTTCACACACACACATGCACATGCACACGCACACACACACACACACACACACACACACACACACGCCTTGCAGCTTGGGGACCCCCTGGTGGCTGGGGGCCCTATGCAGCCGCATAGTCCCTGCATATTCTAATGTCTTTAATACGGTCTCAATAAAACACTCAGAAATCCTCCTGTCAGGGGAGGCAGTGGCATCCTCACCTGTCTGGCTCTGAGGCCTGCAGCCCACTCTCCTGGTCACCACCACTTTACAGCTGATCACAGCTCCAGGATTGTCCTTCTTCTTTTCCTCCTCCTCATTCTCTCCATCTTCACCGCCCTCTTCTTGTTGGACCTGCATGATGCCAAAAACTTCCCCAGCATCATAAATCTGCGATATTAAAAGAAGGACAGCAGTTTATATTTTCATGTCAACACCAGACTTCATTCAACCCTACTTTGTTACATCCACTCTGAAACCCACCACACAACAACACCCCTTAAGAAGTTCCTCCACCTCCTATTCACCCAGTCTACGTAACAAACGTGCAGACAACAGTGGGCGTGTGAAACAACTAGAAACTTCCAAATTCTTTGACACAAAACGCCAACTGGTGCCTAAATTACGTGCCGAATTTATCCCAGAAGTGTTATTATCATGGGTTTTTCACCATGCTCTATGAGACATGTGTATTTACAGAAAATGAAGGATAAAATTAAATAATAAGGTTTTTTAGGCGACTTCGGCAGAGGTCCCTCCCTCTTGACAGAATGTGACTAAGTGGAGCTTTAACGTTTATTACCGGGTATCGAGCCCACACAAGCTGGGGTCCTGTTTCTGTCGAATGACGTTCACATCATTTATGTCAGAACTTTCCAGAAGCCATTTTTTAACTTGTGTATCAACGCTGCCACGTCTGCGCAGCAGAAAACACCGCCGGGAAACAAAAAGTATGACAAACTACGTTTCCCTGTTAAACTGCTCCTTACTCCAAAACTGGACTACAGTTACTGAGTTCACACTTTATCCCAGCTTCACGTGTGACGCGGCGCTGTGTACCGGCTGCTCAGTGAGCAGGAGACGGACCTCGTTGGTGATTTTGTGATGGAGACTCCTCCAGTAGATTTGGGGTATCCCTGAGGACTGCAGGGCTCCGGCGTGTAGAGCCACAAACACCGCGAACTCCTCGTGCTCGTCTCCATTCATGATCACAGGGTCTGTTGACATGACTGTGTTAAGATATCACTCACGTGGAGATGAGTTTGATCAAACCCGGAAGAAGGGAGTCTAAGCCTGCAGTGCATTATGGGAGAGCTTTAAAGGACCCATCTGGATATATGGACAGCTGTGCATGCGTATTCGTTCTGATTTCACCAAGCTCTCACCAACAACTAAAAGTCAGTCCCAGATTTACTATTGTCTGGCAGCTTCTTGCTTGCTCACTCTTTGCTTTTTACTTCCTCCATCACCCTCTTCTCTTCTTCTTCTCTGCCACAGAGGCTGCTGAGCTCGGTTACATTGCTTGCTTGCCCAGCTCCGGTTCTGGCACGACAGTGGCTGAACTTCTAGCCTATTCTTCCCAGTGAAAGGTTTTTCAAAAGCTGAAGAAGATGGCGTGATATGATTGAAAGCGCCAGCAGACCTTGTAGTGAGATTGTTTTATCTGGTTGTACTCCACATGTGCACCACCACCACCACGTTTTTTTAAAGTGTCTAATGACTTCCTGCCTACTGTATGCTTTATAATTATACTGCATTATGATTATGTCAATCATATTACCGGAGAGAAAAAGCAGTAGGCTGATGTGCCAGCTGTGTTTAATGTTCATTTAGTTAAAAAGACACAGTCAGTATGTATTATTGTTCAGTTGTCTAAATCCTTCTGAACAAATCAAATTAATTAGTTCATTAGATTAATTAAACACCAATGCCGGATTGATAATATGCTGCTGTACAAAACAAACTACATACAAACACAGTGAGTGGTGTGACACATTTTTATTCAAATAAATAGAATAAACAGGAACTACATTCAAGTTGAACACTAAAATGTAAAACATAAAAGGGTGGAATGATGAAAACTTCATAAACACACTCAAAAAGATTATTGCCTGCACATCTTAAAAACAGGAAATAAAACGTTAATTACATAAAAAGTAAGAAAAAAAGTCTTTTAAACTAAGATGATGAACGTCATGTGCAGCTTACTGCACGTTAGTACAATACATCGCCCTGAACATCACATTTTGCAGCCTCTCTGCAGTGACTGATTCATTTAAAGCATTAATATAGCAATGAGCTCATGACGAGGGAAGTAGAGGAAATGTAACGCTCAGATGGTATTTTGAGCATATATTTCCCTTTTAGTTCTGGACTATTCCAAGTGGACTGCAAGTCATTCACCTGTTAGAGAAACTCTGGTGATTGACACCTTCACCAATATGCATTGCAGGTGGCACTATGTTCTAGTGTCAGCGTCTACACGACCGGACCAGGGACTGGACACAACCTCAGAAACCAGTGGTGGTCTAGTCCGATAGGGAATACAGTAACACGCTGAGGTGATTTTCTTGCTGGGTTTGGCTCCTCGCATTCCAGGACTGAGTCAGTTCAGTTAGCTACACGGCTGACTGACAAAGCAGTTAGCTACATAGCATTCTTTTTTAAAATCTGGAAATCACCTCGGTACTGTAACTTTATTCCCTGTTGGCTGTGCTTGAACCTGGTTTGAGGACATCAGAGGGAAAAATAGTAAATATATTCTGTATAAACTATGATCCAGTTTCAGCAAAATCACTCAGTAAAGACATACATTTGTGCTTTTTTTACAGCTTAAAAGCATGAAATTAGACTAATCTGTCTGAAGTGTGATCTGATTAGTTTGATCAAAGCCACAGTCAAAGTTTATCTTTGTGAACGCAGCCCCATTTCAACTACGTCTCACCTTCCGATGTGTGATTGCTCACTTGATTACAATCGGCAGATGTAATTTTGGAGCTAAATGCTAAAATCACACATCTACAATCACAATACCCTGTGTCTGCTTTGCTTTCACACCGTAAACAAAGCACTACAGTTACAGACAGGCTTGGTCGGTCCACTTGTTTGGTCCATACCGGAGTTTAACTGATAGACTAATCAGCTGAACTAACACGGTACAGTGTCTATATGTGAAAGAACCCTACAGCAATTTAGTACTGCATTTCAAAAAAGCTGGGTGACTGAAAATATACAGAATTCAACTACAAGAGAGCAGATCTCCACCAGCTGTGTCTGGGGGCAACAGGGAATGCAGGACAGGCTGTGTGTCCAGTGTGAGAGTAGTGGAATGAAGGGGAGATGGTATGCAGGTTATATCACGAAACACCAGGGATGTTAATTTCAAACAAAAGACTAACATGGCAGCTGTTGTAGAAACTAGATTCCAAACTGAACTTGGTAAAAAACAGAGCAATAAAGCAATAAAGGTTTTTCAAAAGTCGTTAATCACCGCAACCACAAAAGGGTCCTTGAGTCATAAAATGTGCACATAGAATATTAGGCTGGGGGGTGGAGTAGTATGAGAGATTAGCTGTGGACAGATACATGCATATTATGAGAGTGGTGTCTCTCCCCGCCTGGTACACTCACCAGTGAATGTATCTCACTGTTGACGAGTTCCATATGAACCCATTGTGTGTAAATGTTTGAAATGACATTATCTCTACACACTTGTTACATTACTCTGGATGTACCAGAGAACATAATTTCCCAGCATCCACCGCTGCATCAGTGAGGGTGGAGGCTGAATATGGCTTCATGTTTACATCTTGAGGAAACATTCTTTGGCATTGCTCCACACTTGAATTCCCTGCAGAGAGAGACAGAGAGAGAAGAGTGAAACACACTTTAGAGATGAACGTGGTTAAATAAAAGAAAGGTAAATAAAGTCAAAGTGTGGCTCTGTACCTTTTTGCACATGCTGATTTGCATGACAGCGTAGTTGATGAGCGCTTCCCGCAGATCTTTGTCTTTTTGCTCCTTAAAGCGCTGCATGTCCACCCACGCCTTTTCAACATGCTCTCTGCGGTCAAACACATGAAACAAAGCATGCGTGGTGAAGACATTCATGTGATGTTCCGCTCACCACACACACACAAAATCTGCCAGCATTAAGCAGCGTCTGAGACTCACTCGCACTCGAGTGTTTTCTCCTTGACGGTCTCTTCGCCCTCTGCTATCAGCTCCTCCAGCAGCTTCAGTCTGGCCTCTCTCTGCTCAGGTGCCTCTTGTCCAAAAAGCTTGTTGGTCATGCCTTTGAAGGAGAACGTCCGCACAATCTGAGAAGACGTACACAGAAAACTATGTTAGTTTGAACGTTGCTAAAAGGATAGGATAGTATTTGAAGAGGTGCTGTATGAGCGACGGCGGTCACTGAGCTCTCAGTATGGAAGCTAAGGAATACACTGCTGGTTCCCTTTCTGATGGGAAACTGGAACAGTTATATCGCTCTCCAGTTTTCTGGTCTATCTCAACCTGCAGAAACTGATCCAAATTAAAACACAGAAGTGACACAATAACACAAACATATTGATCCAGGCAACAGTAGACCAGCAACTCCCGTATTCTACCAGGTAAAACTGTGTTGTGACTGTGTTTTCGGTAAAAGTGGTGAAAATATTCTCTCTTGGTGTGGCAATACAAAATCAGCCTCAGGCTAACACAGGTGGAATAAAGGAATAAGTGTAGAACATGTACCCCTGTAGCCAGCTCCTCACGCTGTTGCTTCTTAGAGATGAGGTCCTGGGAGGCCATCTCAAGCTCAAACTGGGTCAGCTCATGTTTCCTGCACACTGCTCTGCGAAAGCAAAGTCAACAAGAGAATATCATCATCTGTTCATGCTCTGATATGAGCCTTCAGCACAGCAGAGGAACGGATAGAGATTTTATGTTGACATTGTGTATTTCCTAGCTGTATGACTGCTCCGTGTGTGTTTGTACACATATGTGTGAGTGTGCTTCTGTAATGCCAGTCTTGGCAGTGCAATGTTTTAAATAGATGTGTGTATAAGTATGGATGGAATTCATCTCTAACAGCAGCCTGCCTGACTGCTTATGTTAAAATGTCACGATGACATTGTGTGTGTTAAATACATTTGGTTTTAACTCTGTAAAGGTGGCTTGTAACTTAATGATCATGGGAAAATGTGGGTTCCAAGGTGAAACCAGTTGAGCACCACATCACTGAGACCCACCAGTAGCCAGAAAAAGTTAATGAGGTACAAGATGTCATTGTTTTCTTTTCAGTACTTGGCCAACATTGAGCTCTGTGTGGGAGTGAAAGTGTGTTTATGTGAAATCCTGGTTCGAGTGTCTCAAGTCAAGCATTAGCACAGAGCAGCTTCATCATTTATCACATGACAATGTAACTTGTTCTGTTGTAGCAATCTGGTTACAGTGTAGTATTATAGGGACTTTCTGTGCACACTGTCTAAAGTCTTTAAAAATAAAGGGGGTGAACATGCTGCTCATAGCACATCTACATTGGGGCGGCTGTAGCTCAGGAGGTAGAGCGAGTCATCCACTAATCAGATGATCGGTGGTTCGATCTCCAGCTCCTCCAGTCTGCATATCAAAGTGTCCTTGGGCAAGATACTGAACCCCAAATTGCTCCCTGTAAGTCGCTTTGGATAAAAGCGTCAGCTAAATGACTAAATGTACATCAGGATTAGCACATCTACAGGACATCTTTTGTCTGAGCCTGTTGGCTTTCCTTTCCTCTAGATCAGACATGTCAAACTCAAGGCCCAGCCCACAAGATAATTTCATACGTCTATTATTAATGGCCCGCCGGTAAATCACACTCCCACCGCTCATACTACAAATTCCACAAAGCACTGCAACAGCCGCCGCACACGTCAAGATACTGTCATTGGTCAAGACCTGTGCACCACCCCTCCCCCCGCTGCTTCTGTTGTTTATTGACACACTAATCAGCGGTCAGTGGATGAACGCACAGCAACATTAAAGCCCCCCAGAAAATGGCCAAACGAAAACTTGACTTTGAGAACAGGGACTTTCTAAGCCCACTGGGTGAATTCAGTTCGACACCCCTGCTCTAGATGCTCACTTGTATCAAGATTTGGTTAGAGGAGCTGAAAAAGTGTACAAATGATCGTGAAGATGTGTTACCTCAGAGCTTCAGCATAGAAGAGATATTCTTTCATTTGGTCTGCATAATGTTCCTCTTCTTCTAAGATATCGTCTATTGAGGCAGCATATCTGCAAGTGTGTGTGACAACAAAACATTCCTCAGTCAGCTGGATGTGGCAGTAACAATCCTGTGTGTCGGGACTGAAATACTCACGCATCCATATGATGACCGGCGCTTTGCAGTCCATCTCCCATCTCTTTCTCTATGGCGCTCCACTCACTGCAGTGAACACATGGATAGACACACACACACACAGTCTGTCATACACACTGCTAGCTTTAAAAAAAGTCAGAGGTTTGTTTTCATTTTATTTCATGTGAATATATTTGTATTAATAACACGATGATGAGCACAAATCCCCAAAACATGGATCAGCCTAAGAGTCCCCTTGTCTTCTTCTGGTTATCCGTTTAAGTCGGGTCGCGGGGGCAGCAGCTTCAGTAGGGAAGCCCAGACTTCCCTCTCCCCGGCCACTACGTCCAGCTCTTCCAGGGGAACCCCAAGGCGTTCCCAGGCCAGCCGAGAGACATAGTCTCTCCAGCGTGTCCTGGGTCTTCCCGGGGCCGGCCCCCGGAGGGACGTGCCCGGAACACCTCACCAGGGAGACGTCCAGGAGGCATCCTCACTAGATGCCTGAGCCACCTCAACTGGTTCCTCTCGATGCGGAGGAGCAGCGACTCTACTCCGAGCTCCCTGCGGATGGCCGAGCTTCTCACCCTATCTCTAAGGGAGAGCCCAGCCACCCTGCGAAAGAAGCTCATTTCGGCCGCTTGCATTCGCGATCTCATTCTTTCAGTCACTACCCAAAGCTCATGACCATAGGTGAGGGTAGGAACGTAGACTGACCGGTAAATCGAGAGCTTCGCAATTCGGCTCAGCTCCTTCTTCACCACGACGGATCGGTGCAGAGTCCGCATTACTGCAGAAGCTGCACCAATCCGCCGGTCAATCTCCCGCTCCCGAGATACTTCTCCACTAACTCCTCCACTTGAGGCAGGATCTCATCCCCGACCCGGAGGCTGCACTCAACCCTTTTCCGGCTGAGAACCATGGCCTCAGATTTGGAGGTGCTGATTCTCATCCCAGCCGCTTCACACTCGGCTGCGAACCGTTCCAGAGAGAGCTGAAGGTCACGCTCCGATGAAGCCAACAGGACCAGATCATCCGCAAAAAGCAGCGACCCAATCCTGAGGCCACCGAACTGCAGCCCCTCAACGCCCTGGCTGCACCTAGAAATTCTGTCCATAAAGGTTATGAACAGAACCGGTGACAAAGGGCACCCCTGGCGGAGTCCAACTCCCACTGGAAACAAGTCCGACTTACTGCCGGCAATGCAGACCAAGCTCTGGCACCGGGAGTACAGGGACCGGATAGCCCGTATTAGTGGGTCCGGAACCCCATACTCCCGGAGCACCCCCCACAGGACTCCCCGAGGGACACGGTCGAACGCCTTCTCCAAGTCCACAAAGCACATGTAGACTGGTTGGGCGAACTCCCATGCACCCTCCAGGACTGCGCTAAGGGTATAGAGCTGGTCCAGTTCCACGACCAGGACGAAAACCACACTGCTCCTCCTGAATCCGAGGTTTGACAATCTTGCGGACCCTCCTCTCCAGGACCCCCAAAAAGACCTTCCCGGGGAGGCTGAGGAGTGTGATCCCTCTACAGTTGGAGCACACCCTCCGGTCCCCCTTATTGAAGAGGGGAACCACCACCCCGGTCTGCCAGCCCAGAGGCACTGCCCCCGATGTCCATGCGATGTTGCAGAGACATGTCAACCAAGACAGCCCCACAACATCCAGGGCCTTGAGGAACTCCGGGCGGACCTCATCCACCCCCGGGGCCTTGCCACCGAGGAGCTTTTTGACTACCTCGGTGATCTCAGCCCTAGAGATAGGCGAGACCACCACGGGATCCTCAGACTCTGCTTCCTCAGTGGAAGACGTGCTGGTGGGATTGAGGAGGTCTTCGAAGTATTCCCCCCACCGACCCAAGACGTCCCTAGTCAAGGTCAGCAGCACACCGTCCCCACTGAACACAGTGTTGACAGTGCACTGCTTCCCCCGCCTGAGCCGCCGGATGGTGGCCCAGAACCTCCTTGAAGCCGTTCGAAAGTTGTTCTCCATGGCCTCACCGAACTCCTCCCACGCCCAAGTTTTTGCCTCCGCAACAGTCGAGGTCGCGCTCCGCTTGGCACGTCGATACCCGTCAGCTGCTTCAGGAGTCCCACAGGCCAAAAAGGTTCTGTAGGACTCCTTCTTCAGCTTGACGGCATCCCTCACCGCCGGGGTCCACCAGCGGGTTCGGGGGCTGCCGCCACGACAGGCACTGACCACCTTACGCCACAGCTCCGGTCAGCTGCCTCGACAATGGAGGCACGGAACAAGGTCCACTCGGACTCAATGTCCCCCGCCTCCCCTGGAACGTGAGTGAAGCTCTCCCGGAGGTGCGAGTTGAAGCTCTTGCTGACAGGAGATTCAGCCAGATGTTCCCAGCAAACCTGCACAGAAAGTTTGGGCCTGCCAGGTCTGACCGCTATCCTCCCCCACCATCGGAGCCAACTCACCACCGGGTGGTGATCAGTTGACAGCTCCGCCTCTCTTCACCCGAGTGTCCAAAACATGTGGCCGCAAGTCTGACGACACGACCACAAAGTCGATCATCGAACTGTGGCCAAGGGCGTCCTGCTGCCAAGTGCACATATGGACACCCTTATGCTTGAACATGGTGTTCATTATGGACAATCCATGATGAGCACAGAAGTCCAATAACAGAACACCACTCGGGTTCAGATCAGGGGGGCCGTTCCTCCCAATCACGCCCCTCCAGGTCTCACTGTCGCTGCCCACGTGAGCATTGAAGTCCCCTAGGAGGACGAGGGAGTCCCCAGAGGGAGCGCTCTCCAGCACCCCCTCCAAAGACCCCAAAAAGGGTGGGTACTCTGAACTGCCGTTCGGTGCATAGGCACAGACGACAGTCAGGACCCGTCCCCCCACCCGAAGGCAAAGGCGGCTACCCTCTCGTCCACCGGGGTGAACCCCAACGTACAGGTGCCGATCCGGGGGGAAACAAGCATTCCCACCCCCGCCCTGCGCCTCTCACCAGGGGCAACTCCAGAGTGGTAGAGCGTCCAACCCCTCTCAAGGAAACTGGTTGCAGAGCCCACGCTGTGCATCGAAGCGAGCCCGACTATATCTAGCCTCTTGACCTCGCGCACCAGCTCAGGCTCCTTCCCCGCCAGAGAGGTGACGTTCCACGTCCCCAGAGCCAGCTTCTCTCAGCACACGCCCCCTGTGACCCCTCCCATGGGTGGTGGGCCCATGGGAAGGGGCGCCCATGTCATCCTTTCGGCATGGGTGAAGGCCCGGCCACCAGGCACTCGCCAACGAGCCCCTCCCCCAGGCCTGGCTTCAGGGGGGTGGGGCCCGGTGACCCACGTCCGGGCAAGGGAGACCTGGCTCCATTGATTTTTATATTCATCAGGGGGATTTGAGCTGCACTTTGTCTGGTCCCTCACCTAGGACCTGGTTGCCATGGGTGACCCTACCAGGGGCATGAAGCCCCCGACAACATAGCTTCTGGGATCATTGAAACACGCAAACCCCTCCACCACGGTAAGGTGGCAGCTCCAGGAGTCCACCTGAGTGGAAAATTACACCATTCAGTCTTTACCATCATGACTCTGGCTTTGTTTTGTCTGTCAAGATAATAAAAGCTCTATCTGCTACCAATCCTGATGAATCCTCTGTGTTATTGCCCACAAAAGTAGAGTAACGCTATTTGACTTAATTTGGACCTGAAAATTAGACAAGTCGCACACAGTCTGCAGAACAAGGGACAAGTTGAAGACTGTGAGACAACAGTCCCCACGCTCCACTGCTTTCCCAACAGAGGACTGTTATAAAAATTAGGATTATACTGGGGTTCAGATGTTTTAACTCATAGTGTGTGTGTTTCCTGTTTTTGCATGTCTCGTGCACTTCCCTTATTTGGCCTGTGTTTTACTGAGGCTGGCAGAGAGAGATAATTATAAATCAGTAGTTCAAGGACTACTTTATACCACTTTATACCTGAGGGCCACTCCTCTCACACCTCTTTATCTTCCTGGACGGCCCCTCCAGGAAGTGTTTCCACATCCTTTTGTCTGTTGATTGAATTTACTATTACATTACAAAGACAAAAGGACATGGTATCTTGTCTTAAGATACCAGGAGAGATAATTATAAATCTATAGTACAAGGACAGGAGAGACAGGTTAGGAAGTATCACTTGGATAAGGAACATCCTGTTCATTACTGAGCAGAAAACCAAAAAAGGACGTTATGATATTATCTGTATCAGTGGGGAGGTGTCCGAGACAGCCCATTAAAAAATGTATAAGAACCAACTGTTAGAGCTCCACAGGAAGCCTTTTCTCTGTAACCCCTTTTGTGTGTTGCACTGTTAAACGCTTCTTGTAGAAGAATAATAAATTCAACTTAAACTTTGATACTTTAAATCCAGTCTTCCTTATTAAAGGGTTTTTCTTAAAAAAAAAAAAAAACATAACAAGGACTACTACTACACTGAAATAGATGAGAGAGTGTGTCAGCCCTTTTTTCTCTTTTCTTCTCACTGATCCTCAACCAAGTCTGCCCCTTTCTTCCTTTTCTCACCCAGGGACAAAGATAAGGAATCTGAAGCACAGCCATGAATACCTTTATTTTTATCAGTCAGATCTGTCTAAAGTGTTTCAATGAATCAGTAACATGTGATTTCTATGTTTTTGGTCCAACTGTAGTCATTCTAAAATTTTGGAAGCTAATACCATGTTTATCCATGGAGCCACACTGCCATCTACTGACCAGAGTTGGTAACAGCCTTGTAATTATGTCTGTGTAGAGGCGGCAGTGACTTCTCAGGAGAAAGGTACTTTTTTTTTTTTTAGATAATATAATGCAAATAACATGTGTTGTCTTAAACCTGCAGGTATGAGAGACCTCCTCTAACTAACAGGTTTAGCATGTTGTGGACACATTCTGGCAACTTGTGGCAAATAAAGACAGATTCTTCATACATCATTTAGCTGGAAGATGATCAGGTCACAAAGTCACTACTGACTGCTGGGAACAACTCTATTTTAAAACAGAACAAAACCCTCAGGAATGTTGTTAAACACTTACCAACTAAAATATAAAGCAACTCAAACATTGCTATTGTCTTTCCTAGTATGAGTAGTAAAACGCATGCTCTCATTAGCTTGATTAAACAAAGTATGATTGGAATAGAAAGTCATTTATATTTCATGTACCTGGTATGAAAGCTTTCTTTTACAGCTTATTTGACAAAATAATTAATAAGCTGACCATAGCAATGGAAGTATGTAAAAGTGCAACTATATGTAGTTGTATGTGAATAAGTATGAAAACTCTCTTTCTAGGAACAAAGGGGGAAATTATTAGAATTTGAGATTGAGTGTGAAAATGCTCTCCAACCTAATCCACGCCTGTCAGACATGAGATAAAACCATCAGACCTGGCCTGGATTTTCAGACAGTTTTTCTAGGAGTCTTCTTCTGCTTCTCGTAAAGAGTTTCTTTTGCTCTGTTCTTGCAATGTCTTTTGTGCTCACACTTCTGTGGTTTTCGATTGTCTGGGTGCACCGACTTCCTGCCTGCCTTATTCAGATAACAAATTGCTAGCAGAGCTCCTCTATGATTCAAACAGCCCACGGAGCAAATTCTATCTGCTGTTGTGATTAAGAGTTGATGTCAGATAGGGTTCTCATACTAGATCAGAAATGAAATTAACACAGTGTTCAACTGTTTGTTTTTTCTCACTCAGCTGTTATCATTAACCTTCATTTAGTCAGTTTAGTTTTTAGTCATGCACATGACACATTTTCAAACGCTTGTTGTCAAACCTGAAGACTCTGCCGTAGTTCCCGTGGACCTTGTAAACACCGTAGAGTCGATCGGCAACCCTCTAGAAGAAACACAGGAAATTCAAACTATAGTGGATATTTCTGGATGAAGGACACAGAAGGCGTCAGGAGGATCTTTTTTTTGATTCATATGCACAAAGAAATCATTTGTGCTCTATAAATGTCAAGTTACTTAAACAACAGGAACTGAGATGACAAGTTGTCGTGTCTCCTTTGTTCAGTTAGAGGAGCACAGTGTCAGCAGCAGGCTATCAGCTGTGTGTCATTATCGCTATTTTACAGTTATAACAATACCTTAGCAACACTGTCCAGCTTCAGTTGCTATCTCTATGTAGCCTAATAACCAGTAACAACTACTCAAGTTACTGTAATGAAGTCATTTTTGGGGTATCTGTGGATTTTTTTTTTTTTTTAAGCAGCTACAATCCATTTTCTTCTCAGAACAATGTTTCAAACGACAATGTGAAAGCAATGGGACAATGTGAAGGTCATCTCTTGTAGCAGTGAGGCTCCAGAGAATGACCTTTGCTCTCATAGAGTTGTTTTGGCTGCAGCAGGCTGATGTTTTCAGGGAAAAAGCTCTGATAAAGTCTCTGTACACAACCCGCTCAGCAGAAAACAACACACAGTTAGAGACGAGCTGGTGAACACAGTGCAAGATTCAGCAGCAGAATATTAGTTCTGTGTGTGTGTGTGTCTGAGAGAGAAAGACAGGTAGAAAAAGAAACTTACCGCTCGTGCTCGGAGCAGCTGAGATGTGTGAGACTGCAGCTCATCGCTGTAGTGTTTCATTTCCATGAAGCGTCTGAGTGAGAAAATAAAGACACATATACAGAAGACAGTGATTAAAATGTAGATCGATTTATTCATCCTTAACTTTTCTTTTCATCTGGTGGATCTAGAGCTGCTACGATTTTCCAATTGTTATATCTTTATCAGAGGTCGACCGATGGTGGATTTTTAAAGGCTGATATAATGATAGTTTGGAGCAAGAAAAAGCCAATGAACTGGCATTTATTTTCCCCTCAAAGTCACTGATTCTACTTCAGGGTTATTATTATGATAATGAATTTTGCAGTCAGTGCTCAATAAAAAAACTAACTAACCCAAGTAACAATGAATGAAAGTGAAAGACTCCTCTTTCCAGGAAGCAAACCAAAATACTCAGCTTGAGTATGTTTTGAGGATACAACCATGTAAATCTACATTTCCTGTTTTACCTCCTATAGTCCAGCCTGTGCACTGCTGTCAGCTCCAGGGAATGACCGGCCTGGGAGCCTGGTGGTTTGATGGTGAGTCATTGAGTTAGAGGATGGAGTTGGAGAATAATGTGATTCTGTAGAACAAGCATGAATTGTGGACTTTTTGGGTTGTCGACCATCACTCTCAGGATGGACCGGGCCTTTTCCACCCTTTCTGGTTTATAACACAACATTGTGTGTGATGAAGCGACGTGTTCTTACAGGCGCGATGGCTACAGTACATCTCCGCATGACTCTGAGCCAATTTTCTCCAGTAACGATTCACTTATTAACCAGCTAAACTGAGGGATCAGTCGACCTTTAACCTTTATTCTGATAATTTAATCATTTTTTAAGTATAAATGTGAAAGATTTGTTGATTTGGTTTTTCATATGTGAGCTTGGGATTTGGTAACAGGTAATACATTTTACCAACAAAAAGTAATACAACACAAACATACCTACAAACACTTAAGCTTACATTTTATTACATCTTAGTTCTTACACCAGCAGGAATAAACACACAGCCAACTATAAAATAAAACTCTTAATGGTAATTTTTCAATAACACAGTACACTTACAGTGTGTTTAGTAAACACTAACTTACTTATCTGGATTTCTCACCCTGAAGGTGGCACTGAGAGCTCTCAGCCTGGAATCTGCCTGCAACAGAAGCAACAGGAGGTGGTCAAAGCTTTGTGAACACGTAAACATCTTTAAGAATAAAGAGACAAAAGCTTGACTACCTTTGCCTGAAATCCTGTCTCATACACCACTTCCTTCCAGCCATGTTCCTGCCACACACAGCAGTAAAACAAGTTACTCAATGAGCCACTGATCTCTAAATAATGAGCACTTGAACAACTGCTCGTGTGTCCCCCGAGCTGCAGCATGTACCTCAGTGAGGAAGTGGTAGAGGATCTGGTCATTGGAGAGGACTGGATGTGACGCCACGCGAAGCAGAAAGTTCTCCAGCCCGACCCGGCGGCGCTCCACAAAGTCTGGGTCCATGTTGTCTGCAGACAGCTTGTGCCACACGAACTCTGCCTGCATGCAAGAGAACAAACAAACTGCCTGCATTCAAGTTCTGGGAAGCCTTTGTGATAAGCTCCTTTAGAAAACCACCTGCGTGGTGTCGGCATTGCTTATATGAAGCTACAATGATGAAGCCCCTCTTATTTTTCTTATTTCGATGTTGGGTTACAATATAAACAGTCTTTAGGAAATTCTGGGAGGCACTGCTAATATTTCGATAAAATGAGCAGACTGTGTGCACGTTAGCCTGATTCTCTGTAAGATTAAAAAGTTCTGACTCACTAAACTTTCTGTCATCAACAATGACACACACAAAAACAGTTTGGCAGATATTGTGTGGTCTGATCCTGCATCCGTTAAGCTGTTGCAGAAGTATTAGTAGAGACAGTGCAACTGAAGTAGTGAGTTTAGTGGTGAAACTCACTGGTTACACAGTAGCAGTTATTGTTGACTTTAACCTGTTTAAAGCAAATGTCTGCTTGTTTCTTCATTTATGGATGAGGACAATGTATTACTAATTGCTTTCAAATTGCTATATGACTTCTCATTATTATCTGGCAGCTGGTTTGTTCAAATAATAACTCTAATCGAAAATGAAGATTTCCAGCTCGTTGATAATGACTGTTTTGCCGCCATCTCTACCACATCATCCAATCACGATGTGTTAATGTGTTACATCATCTGTACAGCAGGACCCCATGCACATCTGGCAGTCTGAGCACATCTGGTACATACACAGGAAGCCAGTGTGGCCCTGTACTGTCATTATATATAGACTTTTCTTCAAGGACATAAAACAGGGCTGAATCCTTTGAGTATCACTGAACAGGACAGCAGGGCAGCTCTGAACTCACCCTCTTCTCGGGCAGAGGGGGGACCACGATGTACGGATAGGTAACTATCAGGTAGTTCCGCAGCAGTTCAAACTCGCTGTATCGCCTCCACAGAGCGTCGGGGGCTGGGTTACGACCTTCAACGACTGCATCCATCGGCCTTTAAAGATTGAACCACAGTGACAAACAGAAGACTGATGAGACGCAGAGCTGAAACAAGGAAGGACGGGCAAATGCACCCACAGCACTTCCTTTCAGATGCCTGATGACTCTCACCGCGTTTCGATGAGGTACACGGTGAACGTCTCCTGCATGTTCACTGCATTCTTGCCACTCCTCTTCTCAGCCTCTGCAACACAGATCTCCATCCTGCGGAGGAGCGTGGAGCCCTCCTCCACCATCTGAACCAACACATCACACACAGTGTCATGAGCAACCTCTGAAAACAGCTCTCTGACACACAGCTGTGTCATTGTCCCCACCCGTCTGCTCATTCCTGGCCCTGTCCATCTCAACTAACTTATGAAACATTGTTAATAAAGCAAACTAATGTTAGCATGGAGATAACAGCAAACTGCTGACTCATACATGACCTCAGTGTAGACAGACTAACGTTAGCTTAATGTAATTATATTTAGCCAACCTTAGCCTGTTTATGTTGAGCTAACATTAGCTTGTCGAGCTAGCTCTGCCCTGAGCTTTAAACTGTTAGCAAACGGTCAACAAACAGCTACAATGTGACGTCAACACAGCCTCTATCCGCCGCCACGTATGTGATGAGACCAACAAATACAAACGCTGCTGTTTCACCGTGTTGTTTAGGCTGCCGGTCCCGTCTGCAGCTGTGTGGTCTGACTCGTCGTCAGTAGCCACCGACTCTTCCTTCCCATCCTCCGCCATCCTCCTCTTTCCTCCTGATGTTGTTGATGAGCCAGGACGCATGCGCAGAGCGTCGCATCATTACATCAAGGACCAGTGTGGCACCTAGCGGTGTATTTGCTGATTGTAACGCCTCCTCGCCTCACCCATGGCTGCATTCAAATTTAATTTAAAATAATTTCTTTAGCATTATAAACGGGACACCTTGAACTGCAAAGGTCAATTATGTCTCTTTCTGTTATGATATTTTGATTAATGGATATATTAGATTTGTAATACTTTCCTCGAGCCGATAAAAGAGATTTAAAAGTCCACGACGTCATCACAATGTAAAGTCAGGGCAGAGCGGGGAAACACTACTGCCCATATGCAGTTGGCATATAAGCCCCGCCTAAAGCTAGTGTTTAGTTTGTTTATATTCCATATCTGCCATATTCTGTAAACAGACCTCCTAAATCTTACACACCTTTAAGCTAAAATGAATGGCTACATAGATTAGACAGGCTTACCTTAATACATTCAAATATATAAAGTTATCACACTGATCTCATGACATCACACCTTTAAAGTTAGGTAAGTTTGTTGTGCAGAAGTTCAAACAGGAAGGTTACAACTATAGCTGCATACAGTGGAAGGTGTTTCTACAGCGTGGAATCATTCAAGTTCAAGTTATTTGAAACAACAGCGACAGGTATTTTGACGCACAGGTGAGAGGGAATAGAAAAACCTCTGCAGAGGCACATGTTTATGTATGTTTTTGTGATCTTTGTGTTGTTGAAGACACATTTAATTTTGTACTTTATTACCTTGTGAAAATATTCTGCTGAAGAATCCTAAATTTTTCTGTTATCAAAAAACATGATATTATTTTGGTGAGACAGGTGGTCAGAGACCACTGTATTCATAATAATAGGGCATTCCTGTCATGTAAATTAGTTTTTTGAAGTGCTCTTTGATTTGTCATGTGGCTGTCCTGGCGTAGTATGGTTGATAGTGTCTCCATCTGGTGCAGAGCAGTCAGAAAAAACAAAACAACCAATTCAAAAATGTTTAATCTCTAAATATTACAGTTTCATTTACATTACTTTACATTCAAGTGATAAGAGACATCAAAAGGTTTACAAGTTGAAGGTCAGACCATGTACTCCGATAACACTGGTTGCACTCTTAAGATCATCACAGCTAACATCAGTGATTTCATTTTGGCAAATTAAAGGTCCAGTGTGTAGGATTCAGTAGCATCTAGTGGTGAAGTTGCAGATTGCAATCAATTAAATGAATACCCCTCATGTCACTATAATTGATACAAATATCGAATATAACGATTAAACACTAAACATAGTCATGAATATTATATTCTATACTAAGGTTGTCAAAGGTATCGATACGTTGATACTTTTTCAATACCACATAAAACAATGCAATACTACTATCTGATAGTATCAAAAGTACCAAAACTATAAGTTCAATCAACTGGTCAGTTGAGGAGGAAAATTATTATTAATTATTATTAATGTGATGACTTGTTTTTTTTCTGAGGTATTGAAAAAGACATTGATCTTTTTATTTTGTTCTAGTGTTGTACCAAAGTTTACAATTCTGGTATCATGACAACCTGATTCCATACACACTGGACCTTTAAGTCATAACAATGACCTCTACAGAGGCTTTGCAGCTGTGTTAACAATTTCCCAGCAGCCACATCACATCATCGTAGAGGTCTGTCGTTGGCTTTGTGCATAAAAAAAGCCGGAACAACTTGCAAGTACTTATTGGTCATTAATGTTGGTGACCAGTGAGTAAAGTGACTAGTCTTTGGTACAGTAGATTTGTTTCAATATATATCGAGTTATACTGTTTAGTCTTTGACATCATCTCAGTTAAAGGACACTTTAGTTTATTACTAATTGTCTTCTTATTTTTGTCATTTCTATCTTTAAAGCCACTGAGGGAATACTGGTCAGATGAAGGGAGAAATGCTAACTTCCCTTTCTGGCAAGATTAAGTTTGTCAAGACATGAGGCTGGCAGTTGCTGCATGAAGCAGCAGGAAGTTGCACCTAAAAAGCCATCATATGGCACCTGGAGAGGTCACACAACTGTGAAAAATCAACAGACATGATCAAAAAGACAGATAGAAAAAGAGAGAGAGACATTGTGGAGAGACAAAATCTGAAATGAATGCTATTTTGTGTTTTTTAAACAAACAGGTAAGTCGGGCTGTAGTGAGACATGAAAAATAGACACATTTCTGAAAACACATCTATGATCCTGAGTACACTGTCTTCCAGAGCACTCATTAAAATATTTATACAATAATACACTTGGTGCTCCTGGGATTGGCTGTCAAATTGGTTCAAATTTTTTTTACCACCAATCAATTCACCAGCTCCTTGCAGAGAGAGTGGAAACTCTAACCACATCATTATTAAAGTGCAGGTGGTCCTGAATCATCTTAGTGCTGTGCATGGCTGTGAGATTCATCCTCGAGCCGACCAAGAAACAGACTTGTTGCGGAGAGGATGGGGCGACGTGGGGATGATGGTCAGAGGAAGAGGAGGTAGATTTGTGGGTCTCCCAGTAGCTGCCGTGGAGGTCTAAGGAGGAAAGAGCAGGCAGGCTGTCTCTGTGCACGGGTTTGTCAAACTCCGTAGGTAGAGGTGGTGCGCTCAAGCATTTCCTTAGGTACGGCTCACTGTGAAGTCAATTACATAGGTGTTAATGAGTTTGTTTCATAAGATTCCTGCATTGAATAAATGGGCAACGAAGTTAAAAACAGAAAATTGATCCCTTCAGAAATACTAATCAGACTTAAAAAGCTCCTTTGTCACCGGAACTCTCAGGAGCAAGGCTTAAAGTCTCAGTACACTTCAAACAAACTGGGAAACAAAAGGGATGGAGGTAGATGTGTGAAGAATGAAAAATGGAAGACTGAGAGAACACACTGCTAGCTAATCTCTCCATAAAATGAGCATTACCGTTGGATTCCTGAACGTTACTAAAATTGCCAGATGCGACCTTGCATGATTTTGCTGTCGGAAATGGGGTTTTAAAAGCTATCGGATGATCATATAAGCACTTCGTTTGAAGCATTCTGAGGCCTTTACGGATGCCTCTAACTCATTACATCATTAGAATGAACTGCGGCCTTCCTTACACTCCAAGCAATATGTATAATGTATAATGCTTCTGGAGATTACCATGACTGAACCTGAATGCTGCATGCACTGTATAGAAAATCATCTGTTACCTCATAGAGTTGGCTGGTTCTCCTTTCCAGGCCTGTCGGTACACATCACCTGCCACCCCAAACAGCCAGCTCACATCAGCTGGCACCTCTGGAATCCACTCCACAAACCTGAAGCAGAGCAGAGATGATTGTATATGAACAAGCACTAGACTGATGTTTAACACCACAACAGATGACTGGGTCATAGACCTGACGCTTGCTACTCGGTAAGTGGAAATCTAGTTCTAAGTTGTGGAGATCTATACTCACCTTTGAGCCACTGAGTAGGCCGACTGCACAGGAAGTGTGTATGGCATGAGCATGTAGGAGGCCACTCTCATTGGCAGCATACCGGACACCTTGGCATACAATCCAGGTTTGTCTTGGCAGGCCTCACAGAACACTGACAGACAGGCAGAGGAGGACCAGTAAAATGCATGTTACACACCCGTTTAAAGAGGCATTACTGAATAATCTGTAATCTTTTCAAAAATCAGTATGAACCACAAAAACCTGGCTCAAACATGTCTTCATCTGGGATGAAACTCCACCTTTCTTGATGGGCATGGGCAGAACGATCTGCTCGTCCAGCCACCAGTGGCGTTTACGCAGCAGGTGGAGCCTCCGGAGCACCCAATCTTTGGTGGATTCCGTGTGCTTGCAGCAGCAGTTGGGCGGGCTCTCCGTGAGAGCGAGGCCCGAGGTTGGACGCTCCATCATCAGCAGTTCTGGCACCACAAAACATGACATCAGTGACACAGTCCAAAGGTAAACAGGCTAGAGGCTGGTAGGGCTGCATCATAGCTAGGTCACCACGGAAACACAGTAGTAGAATACTTACTGTTCTCTTCGAGGAAGCGTAGAGCATCCTTATAGCCACTCTGACACATCTCAGCCAGAACCTGTGGACAGGAAGACAGGATCATAACATAAAGATAGGCATTTATCTTCACGTCTGTGTATTTAGTGCAGGGGTGGGAGTCATAATTAGCCTAGCTTAGCATAAAGATGGGAGGCAGGGGGAGTCAAGCTGAGTGCTTCCTAACATCTCTATAGATCATTCATTAACACACTGTATCATGTTTGTTGAAAGGTGTGTAGGATTTAATGGCATCTCACGGTGTAGTTGCAGACTGCAACCCCCTCCTCTCACTCTGTCCTTCATGGTGTGAAGGGGAAACTATGGTGGCCGTGAATCATGTATCTAGAGCCAGTGTTTGGTTTGTCTGTTCTGGGCTTCTGTAGAAACATGGTGGACTCCATGGTAGAAGGCCTGCTGTGTTTGTAGATATAAAATACTCATTCTAAGCAGCATCCTCGCTCCAGCTCTAATCTATGGAAGATATAAGATAACAATAAATACAAAAAAAAATGTGGAGCTTTTATGAGGTTTTCATGACTTTTTGACAGTATTATTAGTAATATTTCTTTATTTGTATTTACTTATGTTTTAAAATATTTAGAATATATTTCTAGAGCTATTCAGAATATTTGTGAAATCTGGTTACATTCCCTGATAAAGCATGTTCAAGCAAGTTCAGATACATCTGTCCTGTCACAGTCATGATATGATTGTATCACTGTGGTCAGCTTGTTATATTGCATAACAATATTTGACATCAGCATAGGTGCTCACAGCCAATCCACTGGCTGCAATGGTCAGACCAGATGACCAAACTACACAGTTCTCTGCTTTATTTGACATTTCAATACAGAACCTGACTGTGTATACTAACAAGGTAACATTGAGTTACTGCCTCAAGCATATATATGTAGGCTTATTTGTCATGTGACATGGTACGGATAGGTTATTTCTCTCTCTCTCTAGGAATGTGGTAAGAACACACATTCCCCCGTCACCCAATTACATAACTGCGGGATCCAGACGACAGCACGCATGCACATGTGAGGCGCCGGGCAAACAAGGTCAAAGCTCACCTCATCTTAAAAGTTACCTAACAGTTATCACAGCGATGGGGAATAACAAAAGGGAGTGGAGGAGGATTAAGAAGGGAGAGGGCCAAAATATCATGGAGTGAACGTTCTGAACGAAGACATGTCAAGCAGAAGTTATCTCCACATTAAATAGGGCTGTCATTTCAGATTATCACTTCACAATTACAGAAGTAATCATGATAATGATATTGTAAAAAAGTTGAACAGTCAGCAGAGCCCTGACTGAGCCTGAGGCTTTACAGGGGAGCAGCAATGAGAGCTGAAGCATGAAGAGCTGTGAAGTGCATTTGAAGTGTCTTCTAGTTAAAGGTTGAGCTGTTTTGTACCAGCTGAAGGCCTGAGATAGTTTTTGGCTAAATCTGTTTACAGTGGGCAAAAGAACCAGTTAAAGCACTGATGTATTATACCCCTATAAATCTCTTTGGCTGTGTTGAGTATTCCAATTTTTTCATCAGCTGGTTGCTAACTTTGTTTCAAGTTGATGTTGGGCAGTAGATCTGAAAATCCAACACACTGACTATGTTTACAAAATATTCCAGTCTTTGCCCCTTTTTCCAAAAAAGACACAATTCTTACTGAGCTATTTAGAGGTTACATGAAAATTAATATTCCACAAATATTCACATTCACACATGGACAAGCATACTTTAATTAAAGGTCAGAATTGCGATATCTAAGTCTTTCATAAAAGTAGTAGTATTAGTGTTTAAATGTGTTTGTCCTTCCGACTAGAAATGTGGACCCTTTCTTTTGTGCTTAACAAACTGTTAGCTGGTTGGTTTGTTTATAACGCACAGAGCTGACTGTAAACACAGAATAATATCTGTACAGCCCCTCTTAACTGGAAAATTGTACTTTTAGAATAAGGCCTCAGTAGGAACATCTAGAATATGCTGTTTACATGAACAGTATCAAAAAAGTACCGGGAAGTTCTAAAGTTGTTACATAGTAGAGTGGATCTGTTGATTTGCAGAGGAATCTTTTAAACGAAGGCTGAAATTCTGGTGTCATGCCCCAAGTCACTGCTCACACTGATGACTCACACCAAACTGGCTCTGAGCCAACAGGTGGTCAAGGCATTAGAAAGAACACAATGTACAGACTCCACAGATAACATGTACATACAGATCTATATGTACACACTCTATGTTTACATAAAAGAATCAGGACATTGTCAAATGTGGAATAAAGTGGAAAGTGAGTGTTAATGTAATCACTGAGCTAAAAGAGGGTGCAGTGCTAATGGGAACTGTACCATCTACGCCACTTTAAAAAGTGAAACCTCCCTCTGATGCTGAAGCACTAACAGTACCTACCTTGGGTTCTGGTGGAAACAGGGCCCTGCTGAGGCGGTACATGTTGCCGAGGTTCATCTGGATGCTGGTGTTGGTGAAGCGCAGCTCGTGGAAGCTGGTGGAGTTGTCGCGGGGACAGATGTCGCTCTCGCCGGAGAAGGGGGAGATGGTGATGGTGTTCTTCAACTCCGACTGCGGCAGGTTGTCGCTGATCCCTCCATCCACGTAACGCTAAAGACACAGGAGGGTTTGTTGATATTGTTGATATTTTCATGTCAATTGGCGTCATCTGTTACAGAACAGGTCTCATTAAAGCATGATGAACCGTGCTATGATAATGGGGTCAGACTCTAGACAAAGCTATCCACATACTAACCAAACACTCTTTACCAAAACAAGAATATGGCACATCTCTCAAGCAGACACATTTGTGTGTGTGTGTGTGTTTGTGTGTGTGAGCAGCAGATTTTATCCATCTCATGTATGTAATGAAAACTCAGTTCCAGTTCAGATTTGTCCTCTGGAACATTGGAAAAAATCAAAGGACGACTTTTCTCATGTAAGGAGCTTAAAATGTCACAGAGAAGGAATTAACCTTATTCTAAGCTTGGCAGAGATGCTGCCAGCCGGGTGAAATACCCTCAAAACTAATGACTACAGCCTCAGCTGTACTTTGTGCTAAGCACGAATTCTGGTACCAACTACTAGAAATCTAACACAATAAACTGTGACCATGAATGTCGTGTGATTGGTACATTACAGCTGGATAACATCAGCATGGCAGCATTGTCACTGTGAGCATGTTAGCACGCTGTGGTCAGTATAGATTGCTGTTAGCCCCCTTGAAATGAATGGGAAAACGTGCGATTTCATCGCAGTGCCTGACTTAGTTTGAATTTGCTCAAAATTGGCTTTTAGTTCTGTTCAACTGTGAGATGTCCATCTCAAAATATAACCTGGCCACGATTGGCTGTAACTGTCAAACATCAATATCTGTATCGACATTGAAAATCCAGTATCTTCATTCTGCCTATGTCTAGTTTTTCTTGGATGTGAGGAACTTTCGGGAACGTATTTTTCAAGTCCCGTAATTTTCTTGGACGATTTCGGGAAAGCGAAAGTGTAAATTCATACAACAGGGAAAATGTTCCAATGTTCTGAATAAAGTACCAGAAAGTTATTAAGTTGTTAGGTTTTAAGTATCTTTTAATTTCCAGAGGAATTTTAAAAACAAAGACTGAAATTCTAAACTAATTCAATGGAATTTAAACCCAAGTAAATATACAGTTCTTCTAAGAAACATGTAATTGTATGCTTGGCTGTTATATAGAATAAAACTTATTAACCTATTATTATCACCAAGCTACATTATCAAAGGAACTTTTTTTGCTACATATCAGCTCCTTTCTAGGAAATTATCAGAAACTTGCAAAGGTTATCCACAAGGTGTCATGCCTCAAGTTTGCACACTCATGTTCATGAGTCACTAAACTGGCTCTGAGCCAACAGGCGGTACAGGCAGCAGAAAGAACACAATGTACAGACCCCACAGATAACACCTGCAAACACAGGGTTATGATATATACATACAGACCTATATATGTGCATATTCAATGTTAATGTGGCACGTAGTAAACGGCAGCAGTTGATTGGAGACACCGTGTTCCCTGCAATGTTCTGACACTGAACTTTGGCAACAAGACTGAGACAGCAGGCTCTATTCAGGCTGAAAGATCTCCACAAAGAGGGCGTCTGTCTTTATTCGCCACAGTGATTTACTCTGGGACTGGAGTTTTATTGTCTGGGTGTTGATCCACACTAAAAGCTACTATTTTCATCTACTTATACACACACTGTAAATAACTACATTTGTTCAACTGTTGCATTTTGAAGCAGAAACTTTCATCTATCTTTATATCTTGTTTTTATTCTGTATGATTATTTTGACATTTTAACTGCTTTCACTCGCTCTCTTTTTAATGACAGTTGAACTGGCACAAACAGTTACTGTACTGTACAGCCTGCAGTAGATCTACATATGCATGTGGCTGTGACTGGTCTGAAAAATGAACTGAGATCTGAAATGTGAGCTATAAACATGAAACATTGTAACGTACTGTCATAATTCAACAGGCCAAAATAAAGTGACAGCAGAGCTGACTTGATGATGTAAAGCCAGCAGTTATAACAGCAAAAAAGTCAGAGCTACATATTGTGGTATGAAAGCTGGTATTGAATTCTACTGTATTAATGTTTAAGTTTAAAATACAGGACATCATATTTAGTGTCAGTGATTGTTTGACCCTTTTAAGGGTCACTATAACTGATTAGAGTAAAAAATATTGCGTGATACTGTGATATATATATTTTTTTAGTCATCGTACTTTGACACGATGATGCTGTGTTATTCTACTTGTTAAAAATAAATCACACTCAGATTACGTGTGCAGTTGAACTTGAACTATGCGTGCGTGTGACCGTGATTCATTCACGTTCATGTCAATGAGCCTCGCAAACACTGAACAAACACTTGTCAGCACTTTCACTTCAACTGAAACTTCAGCAGCGATCAACTTTCCACCGACGATGTTCAGACATGATCACACCTCAAACAACTTAAACTGACACCACGTTTGTGAACTCCGTTAAGCGAGAATCTCATGGCTGCATTTTTATCAAAAGCATCATCTGGTTTATCTGTCTTCACTGCGAACTTTGACCTTTGTATTTTGTTCTGACTACGTAACTTCATCTGAATCCGGTCTGACTGACAGTTCTGACTGTGTGCGACCTGAAAACAGAGGATAAGAAGGAAATAGGTCTGATTAGTGTACAGTGGCACACACGGACACGATCTGTCGATTTGAATTAGATCATTGTCAAAGTCCAATAACAGCTGATAAGTCAAAGTGAAAGAAATGTTGGTATCAGAAACATGCAGCTCAAATGATTACCTAACATACTGATGACTGATTCTGATGACACAAAGGCAAATGATCTTCAATAACAGACCATGGTATACTTTTAATACTTCCACATTCACTCACGCGGCTTTCCTGTTCAGCTGCTTGTTGCCACATTTTTCTAAAACCAGCATGTGTGATTTCTGTCTTTCTACACACTCCTTCTCCTTTTTTTTTTAAAACTTTCTTGTTTCATCACACGCTTTCAAACAAACACTTTTGATTACATGTACTGAAGCAAACAGTGTAAAGAGGAAAGGAGAAGATGTAAACATTGCGCATCCCATAAGGGGAACCAAAGCTAAACAGACACCTACCACTCCTCTGAAGGATGGAGGGATGAGCCCGCAGTAGATTGGAATGAAACAGCTACAGACCAGTGCCTGTGGACAGAGCGTTAGAGAGTTAGACCAGAGGAAATCCCTTTACTGTCGCTTGCGTTAAAGGTTTGTCCGAGATAACCATGTCACCTGGATGAGCTCCTCTTTGGAGTTAAACTCCGACACCAGTATGTTCTCTCCGTTAGACACTCTGGTCAGCGAAACACAGAGCCGCCCCGAGGCCAGGACATGAGCGTCAGAGGGCAGGTCACGATTCAGGCCAGACTTTATCACTTTGACCAGGTTGAAGGAAGGGTGAAGGGGGCCCAGGTTCCTCTTCCTGGCCTCCTTTGCCACCTCGATCACATCTTCACAACATTTAGCTAAAAATGGAACAGAGAAATGAGTCAGGGGATTGGACTTTAAAGACACACCTGCAGTGAAGACTCCCTGTGATCAACTTTCAAGTGTCAACCTGCGACTGGATCAATATTCACTAAAGTTATCAGGAGTCAGTAACCAACAGTGACCTCTGCGAGCCTCTTCCAAGTACTGTGCTTATTGTTGGTCGATCTACAGTGATAAGTGTCTATAGAGGTCTGCTGATATCAGCCCTCATGTTCGCTTATTCAGGAGAGAGAAATCTAAAGGGCGAGTCTGACATTTATCAATGAGAGCTATTATCAGTCTGATGGACACTCTATATCAGCTCTGTACTTTTAACCTGATTACACACACATTACATCTAATCTATACAGATATTAAAAACCACCAATTACAGATGTATGTGTATTTATTACACACACACACACACATCAGCTTGTGTGAATTATGTGAATAATCTCATTTTACTGTTTTTATTATAATTAGTTGAGAAAAGTCCAGAAATGCTCAGAAGTTGCTGCGTTTGTTTCTAAAGCTTGAAAAATGTCAGGATGGTTTATTTGTCCAGTATTATTTGTAATTTATGTTGTTATTCTGGTTTCAGCTCTTTTTCTCTGAATAAAAGAGTCTTTTAAGTCTATTGGGCCAGACATATTACTCATAAATGACACAATAATAAACCATAATCAGTAAATTAAGAACAACAACAATTTTCCTTGCCACTGTCACCAAATGCTTCCTCGTGGTGGGAATTGTTGGGTCTCTGTAGACAATATTATAAACATTATTATATGGAGAGTGTCATGGGATAACTGTTATGATTTGATGCAATATAAATAAAATGTTACTGAATATATACACATAAACTTGTGAATTAATGTGCAAATTTTTATTTGTATAACTACATGCTGATAACATTCAAGCAAGTTTTGGTTTCATATTTGAAAAACTGTCTGAAAATACATTTATGACATATTCTATGTATTTCTACAGTCAGAAAAAAACACATTTAGATCATTTTTGAAAATAAGAATAAGAAATTTTATATTTATAAAAAAAAAAAACTAAAATATTATATATTAATATTGAAATTAGAGGAGTTCAACAAATGAAAAACTAAATTACAACAAATTTATAAAAACTTTGTGCTTTGTGTTTTGTACTAACAAAAAATATTAGGAATTATATTAATTATATTATTAATAAGAATACAGGACTGTATTGTCCAGGCTACCGAGCCAGAGAGGTGTATCTTACTTATGGATGCCTGGCTGGCGAGCACCGAGGCAGTCAGAGCACCGGCAGAGGCCCCGTACAGCTTAGTGGCCCCTCGGACGAGATACGGCGCTTTCTCCAGTAGACAGCTGGCAACTCCGATGTGGTAAATCCCAAGGAACCCGCACCCGGCGAAAGACAGGTTCCAGCCTCCGTTTAGGTCGAACATGGCGGGGCATTACCCGTCCCTGAGAGAGCAGGACAGAACACCGAGTTTCGCTGCGGCTGAGGCGGAGTCACACCTGCACTGCTCAGCGGAGAGAAGCCGACTGGAGCGGTGGACGGGTCAACATACGAGTCTATAGAGGAGGTACGGGGAGGACCATGATAATGATGCTTTCAGGTGCTGTCAGAACTCTCATAACATAAACTGTACTATATTGCGTCTATCAGGAAATGGGCACATTATATTGGATATACGTTGTGAAAAAACAAAGTGTCACTACGGTGTTATGTTGGATATACACATTTGAGAAGCTAGCAAATGTGTTGTTTTACGAAGTGTGTTCACTGTATTTCTAGAACTGGACATTAAAAAAATCCTTCCACGTAATTCCACGTAAATCTGAATTTAAATGTTCCGGTGGCGTCGCAGGTTGTTTACAAATACTGAGATTTACGAGGACCAGTAAAGGCAACATATGTTACTGAAAGCATGATTGCATTAATGTACGTCCAATCAACGGCAAGTGGGAGGGACCTAAAAGACAGAAAGACACCTCCCCTCCTCACCATCTTCTGTTTTTTCTGTTGTTTTCAGACTTTCCATACGTTTAATATTTGTTCAGTGACCATAGATCATCTTCACTGCGGTGTGTGTGCCTGTGTGTACATGTGTGTGTTCATTTTAGTGAGTAGGGAAAGTTCCTAACTTGTTGGCACATCTGAACTTATGTAAACATAACTCTTAGGAGAACCAGCTCTGCCGATGTAATAAAAATTAGGATTATACTTGGGTTCAGATGTTTTAATTCATATAGTGTGTGTGTGTGTGTGTGTGTGTGTGTGTGTGTGTGTGTGTGTGTGTGTGTGTGTGTGTGTGTGTGTGTATCCTGTCTTTTGCATGTCTCGTGCACTTCCCTTATTTGGCCTGTGTTTTACTGAGGCTGGCAGGGAGAGATAATTATAAATCAATAGTACAAGGACAGGAGAGACAGGTTAGGGAAGTATCATTTGGATAAGGAACATCCTGTTCATTACTGAGCAGAAAACCAAAAAAGGACGTTATGATATTATCTATATCAGTGGGGAGGTGTCTGAGACAGCCCATTAAAAAAATGTATAAGAACCAACTGTTAGAGACACACAGGGAGCCTTTTCTCTGTAACCCCTTTTGTGTGTTGCACTGTTAAACGCTCCTTCTTGTACAAGAATAAATTCAACTTAAACTTTGATACTTTGAATCCAGTCTTCCTTATTAAAGGGTTTTTTATAGGGTTCATTATACAACAAGTAGTTCTGACCATGCAACCTGATTGGTCAACTAGACATCTAGAATGTGCTCAAATTAGTCATCTAAAGCTAACAGAGGAGCTGTGAATCATCAGTGTCTAGAAATAAACCATGTTTCTCAGAGATGTCTCAAAATATTATGTAAATGAAGGAAATTGTGAATAATTAGGCATATATCAATAGATTATAGTATTATTATATATGAAGGTATTAAAGTAGGTCCATTATATGTCTGTATTATTAATTTAAGATGAATATAAATGCACACATTTAATACAAGACGTCAGTCAAACTTAAAAGCATTCACACACACTATAAACGCCTGACATAGAATATTATATGGAGTTAGTGGCTACACTGTATTATGTAACAGCACATAGAGCCAATAATAACAGAGCTGTAATTGGTTGTATGATGATGGTGCACCAGAGGATTATAACACACGGCGTTATGGGATTATCACAGCAGCCGTATGTTAACTCTGCCCTGCAGCTTGTAGGTCTGTGTCATGTGTGGGGAAGCCTCCTTCCCTCTGCGTGACCGCGCAATACTCGCGCCTGAGCGAGAGTGGTCCTGATGCTGGGACTTGCGCGCGCGCGCATTACATCATTTCTCTACCGCCTGATTGGCTGTAGGTCAAGTCGTCCGCCCGCCTGCCGTGCCAGCGAGCATCTCTCCTGCTGGAGCTTGAGCATCACGAAGGGAGCGAGCAGCAAACCGACCTCTGATTCAATTAAAAAAAGACACACATAAACAAACAAAGTGTTCGCGTGGGTGTGCGCCTTTTCTTTTTCTTGCACTGGCGGCTCGTTTTCGAGGATATGGCCGAGAGCGAGGCAGACACGCCGAGCACGCCGATTGAGTTTGAGAGCAAATACTTCGAGTTTGATGGAGTGCGGCTGCCGCCCTTCTGCAGAGGGAAGATGGAGGAGATCGCCAACTTCTCCCTCAGAAGTAGCGACATATGGATTGTCACGTACCCAAAGTCAGGTAAACAAGCCTCTGCGTCACCTGGGTGCACGGCGCACGCTGTGTGTTCACACGTCTGTGTGCTGCAGCGGAGACTGCAGGCTCCTCTTGTCGTTGTTAAACTTTCATCGTGTGAATAAAGCACGCAGTGAACGAGTTTGCAGCCGTGGGGGTCATTTTGGGCAACGTACATGTCACAGTCATCGTTAAAGTTGCAGATCAGGTTCGTGTTTGATGATCAGCAGCTGCTGGGTGGGTCACACTTATTGGTCACATCATGTTTATATTGCGCTTGTGCAGCAGAAGTACACTTTACAGGCCTCTATCAAGCTTCTAATTTCATAATCAGACACCAATAAGTAATTCAGCGTCAGGCTTTGGCGCATCACATAGCCTACACGTCTGAGCTGGCCTTCATCATCACAGTCCCATATGAAGCTGGTGTTTACATCCAGCTTCGGAGTGTGTCATTGCGCAGCGCTGCTGCAGGCCGGCTGCCTGTGCGCTGTGCCCTGCTGTGCGCTGGGTGGGTCCGGTCATGTGACGGCTTGGTGGGCAGCTGGAGCCCTGTTGTTATTGCATGCTGAATGGCAGGGGGAGTCTGTGTTCTGAAATACTGTTCTGATTCAGAGGAGCACATGGGATGGAAGAAAGTCAACTCGTGATCAGAAAAAAGTTCATTCAGAGACAGTCTTAATTCATCATGGGGCTTTCTAATCAATTCATCCATCTGATACATCTTAATATATAGAGATTTTAAAGAGTAGATTTTAAAGAGTTCACGATCTGCTGCAACACAATTACACACAAGGCTGAATCAATCAATCTTACAAACATATTATATAAAAAATTATGTAATAATTATCTTGTGGTTAGTCGGTGTTGCAGTGAAATGCATCTGCTTCTGCTTTGCAGATTTTTTGCTCTAGAAGTTTAGTGACATGGCCTAAACAAGTTGGGGAACTGCTGTTAATGTGCTAACTACTAGCTTCATAGCAGGCTAGTTAGTTCCAATAACACCCCCACCCTCTCATAATTTGTTCACCATTGTATTTCATTTGTTAAATAAAAAGTTATTGAAGAGGGAAAGTAAACTTCTCTGAGCTAACAAGTTTGGTAACAACTCGTTAGCTTATTAGCTTAGCTTGTCATGAGACACATCTTGAGACAATAAGTTAGTATAGCTTGTTCTATAAGACATATTTGTATAAAGTTATTGCCTCCTGTCTCATAACTGTCTGCAAAGCACTGCTTATTTGAATAGTTCAACACAGCTAATATGCTACAATAGCTTCCTCCATTTTAGGATCTTTCTGTCCCCTCAAAGTCAGCACTGTCAAGATGGCTTACTATTGGTCAATGGGGCAATTTCACAGTTCAAGTTAAACTTGATATGAAAATAGTAGTAGTATATAGTAATATAGCTGTATGATAGACCTATATTATACTTGTAATAATGCCAAAAGCCTGAAAATAAAGGCTTAAAAGCATTCAGTGTAGAACAATAAATAATACACAATTGCATGAATGTATCGTATATTTGTATGCAGATATTTGTGAGTAGGTTATGGAGTGTTGCTGCATCATGCTGCAGTACACATGCTGTTACATGATACTGTGAGAGAAAGCAGCAGAGCCAAACTCTCCTGTGTGTAACACACCGTGCTGCTTCCTATTTAGCTTTTGCACTGCAAGCATAGATTTTTGCTGCATCCTCCCATTCCATCCAGAGAGGCCTGTGTGAACTGCACATGGTCATGATGCACTTAGACTCTCGTAGAACTCAGTGCCTTTTATGCTGACCGTGGAAAGACAACTGAAATTCTCTAAATCATATCGATGATCATATTACATTGGACAATTTTCCAGGGTTACTTTTGTTACTGTTCTACAATATGTCTATATGTATAGTATTTTATAGTATGTTTATGGGTAGGGAAAGCTTGTTGGTATGGCATGTAAACTATACGGTTAAGGGAAGGTATGGTTAAGTTTAGACAACTAAGACAATTGGTTAAAGCTGCACAAATGGGTAATTATCGCTATCATCATTTTAATGTCTTCCAGCTCATTGCTTTGGTTTTACAGTCTGCAGCTTTATTGTTTTGGTTCAGTTTGGCAGCCGTTTGTACTGAAAAAAAACACTATACACTCCAACAGCAAACACAAGACACATAAAGTTAGCTGGTAAACATAGTGGATAGAGCATTTATTGGGCTAACGGCAGGAAACATGGGATATGAACTTGGCGTGACATAGCAGCTACAGCATGCTGCACCCATTATAATGAAAATGAAGCTGCTACAGGGATCACTGACATTGCACTTACACCTGTGGGCATCCCGCTGCTCATCTCTCTTTTTGTGCGGAAAAAAGTAACATCTACATAGAACAGTTTCAAAATTATCTGTTAAAGATGATTTAAATGAATAATGCATATAATGCAATGCTGCAGAGCAACCCTGTGGGTACATTTCACATTAAAATGAATTAATGCGTATTCATGATCATGCAGTTCAATTGGATTAATTCAGTAGCCTATGCTCCCAAACCCTACATAACAACTGCATTTTCAACAACATGCACACAGCAAGGCTGTACACAGTGATAGAGTATAGCTGATGCAGGAATTATATGTCTGCACAGATACACATAAATGTGTGAATCTTCACGGACAAGAGTGTGATGGGTAATCATAGGTCACAGAGACTTGGAGCTGACACCACTGCATCGTGCGTTCCTGGGAATCAAACAAGCTCACTGATTGATCCAACTTCCTGTTCAAAACAGAACACTGGAACTGAACTTTACACATGATTTCTTATGAAGACATGCCACGTGATTTAGAGAACACACCCAGTCCCAAACATACTTAATGAATAAGAGATAGATTCAGAGATTGCCAGGAAACAAGGGTCTGCTATTAGGCTGTTTTTTTCTGGTCTAGAATTGGTGATGTCTGTTAAGGTCACCAGGGATAAAAGTACTGAACGCATTCCAAAAACATAGTCTGGGCACAGGCATCTGGATTTGATGTCCTGTCTGGCTTCCAAAATCAGGACATTACTGGCCTCTCTGTGAATCCTGGTGAACTTCATGTTTTTAATGTCTGTTTTGAATGGAGACAAGCGTGTCTTGTGCTGAAAACCTGAAAAAAAAAGACATACAGAAAAAATGTTCACCAAGCCAGGCAGTTCGTCTTGAATCAGAATTGTTTAATTTGTTCAGAATCAGCCAAAAACAATCTGAAGCTTTTAGCTCCCCCACTTCTCTGCTGCAGAGGGGACAGAAAGCACATTGCAGGCCACATGGTTGGGGATGCTGCAGAGCTGTGAGGCCATTGGCTCCCATGTGACAGTCTCGGCCAATGGGATTTGCAAGATTCTAGAGTGCGGATGTCCTCTACACAGTTTATGATAGCATTTATGAGTGTTTTGACATCAGCCATATGCTCCGTTATGAGTCCCTGCAGGTGGTCCACCTCTGCACTGCACTGCATGCACACTTGCATATAAATCACAGAGGGTTGGAGATTATCCTGTGCTCCGGCTGCATGCTGTGCACGGCTGTGAAATTAAAGAGATCTACATTTAAAGAGGCACTCTACTGATTTTACTGTAAATCACTTTACCAGTACTGGGGCATACAACTCATCGTGTGCAAACAGTTTTATATCTTCTGTGGCTCTGGAGGAGCTTTCTGCAGTCTGGTGGTTATTTCAGCGAACAAACTCGACACATGTTTACCATGGGAGCTTGACACTTGACCATAAGTCAGAATATCTCGATCTCTGCTAGATCAAAAAGGCATAACAGCCTCAAAACACACACATGTATGAGCACTGATACAAAAACAGAGCATGTTAGGTTTCCTACAAGACCTCAACAGTCAAATTAGCCATCACATTAGTGCAACCATGTCTCTGTACAATTAAAACATCAAATGTGCAGGTCATGTATCATGTTTCTACTTAAGCCTTTGAATTAATGTTGGTGCGCTGTCATGCTTCGATGGTGATGGTGGTGACTCATTCATGAATCATACTTCAGCCTAATTTTCCACATGATCCATACTGATGAAGATACAGAAGAATATAAAGAAATGCATGGCAAAAAAACATCTTGCTAATATTTTAGGGACCCCTAATTTCACAAATCATGTTTTCAGGGGAGCTTACAGTATGTCTATCATGTCACGTTATTCTTTATTTAATCTGTCTTTCACAAGTCAAATGCTAAAGTGACTTTTGAACAATATGACACCATAGTCAAACCAAAGGAGTGTGAGGAGTGTGTAGCAAATATTTTCATCCTCAAATTAGTACCTAAAATGAATATCAATTCATTACTAGGATAGGGAGATATAAATATACAACATTTTGGAAAATGCAGCTTATTGAAATCTACACTACTATGTATCTTCATCGAAATGTAATAAATAAATATATGTAAGGTGTGTAGAGTAGACACAAAACTACAGTATAATACTAACTATGGACATTCATCTGATACTGCAACAGTCTCCACGCTTTAGGTTGTCCACCGGATGTTGGATCTGGTTGCAGGGATTTCCTCTCTTCAGACACAAGAGCATTAGTGAGGTCCAACAGATTCGGGTTCATCACAAAGCTGATGGAGTTGAGGTCAAGGCCCTGTGCAGACCAGTAAAATTATTCTACAGCAAACTGGAAAAAGTATTTCTTTATGGATCTAGCTTTGTGTACTGCCATGTTGAAACGTACAAGTGTAGTCCATCTTGGTTTGACTGAATAGGTTTTTAGTTTGGTTTAGACATGCCCTGCACAGTGCCCTCAGATTTAATTTTTTTTAAATTTTTATTATATTTTGTTTCATTTGAAATAAGTCACATCTGATGTTTTTTCATGGTCCAAAAACAACCAAACCCTTTCACAAATGCAAAACACATCATAACTGGTACCAATGAGTGTGACAGACTTTCCAGGAGACTCATAAAAACCTTGGTTATGTGATTTATGTGGTTTCACAGCCAGCATGTGGCCAGCCTGAGGCCACACAGATACACATCTTCCTCTAAGTGAGAACAGTCAGTCTTGTTCCCGTCTGCATCCTTTTATGCAGAAACTTGGCAAGCTGTCTGCATATTAAAAAAACAGCAATGCTGAATTGACCCTTCTCTGAAAAGCTGGCGCTATTACCTTTCTGACAACTTAATGACGCATTGTTGTGGTTTCACACGGTGTGATCTGATACCAGCCTCTCACGTTCATTTTGCTGCATGATTAGACTCCTGCTTTTCCAAAAGCAGCATGTGGGATGTCAGAATGGCACAATGGAGAATATCTGCAAATCAAAATGAGTCACAGGGACAACACAGAGAACATTAGCATGGCAATATGTATGACATGGTACTGTGATGATGAAGATTCTGCTTCAATACGGGCATTGATTGGTGTTTTTAGTGACTTTAGTGAGCAGCTGGTTGGTGATTTGAAGGCAGGAAGGTTGAACCACCAGGCAGACTGAAACATTGAACATTTGCTGCCATGTTACCCTTTAGCAAAGCACATGCTGTATACCTGAGCGCTTGTACTGTTCTCATGGCTGCATTAAGATCTCAGTGGCCTGCAGAGTGTTTAGTCTCCAAGGGCCTCCAAGCTGTTGTACAAAGTGTTTTTTCTGAGAGAGCTGTGTGAAGTCTGACACATGTCCTCAAGTGATGTCACTTGAGTCAGCATCAGTTGGGTTTGAATACTACAAATTTAAGCGTGAAAGAACATTTAGGGTTGTGGAGTTTGAAAGAAATGACCTTCCAGACCTCTGTAGCTCTGCTTCTTATCTGTGAGAGGCTAGCAGTGCACGGCTTAACTTTAGGGCATCACACAAGGGCCAACTGTAAAGAAGCACAACATATAAACTAAATAGAACCTTTTTATCCTCTTTTAGCTCCTTGTTTTGACCTACAAATTTGCTTTCAACCTCATTTCTAGCAGCAGTGACTGCTACTAGCACAACATGTCTGAATGTCTAACCGAACTACTGGCAATTAAGGTGCATTGTGGGTAATGTATACAGGTTTTGACAAGGATGATGAATGTATGGAATAAACAAGATGGTATCTGTGGTTCTGCTGCATCAAATTTGATCCTGTGCAATGCTAAAATGCTAGTGTAGTACACTGTGGCGTTCATTTTTATTTTGGGGGCTCTCCGGGACAGTAGAACAAGCTGAAAACACAACATCTGACATATTTATGCAACATTACCATTACTCATAACTTGGAATCATACTGTATTTCTGCCCACCTGATGAATTTAAGCCAAATATTCTCTCTCTTTTAGCTCTTTAGTTGCTAAATACCAACACTAACTTTGCTAACTTGTCTGTCTGCTGTCTGGTTCTGGTCGGGTACAGTAAGTTTATCTGAGTTGATTTTGCTGAAAACAGCTGCCTGCTGCTGCTGCTGCTGCTAGAAATTAGGTTGAAAGCAAATCTGTAGGTCAAAACAAGGAGCTAAACGAGGATAAAAAGGTTCCATATAGCTTATATGTTGTGCTTCTTTACAGTTGGCCCTCTTGTGACCATTTAAGATGCCCTTAAGTTAAATTACTGCTGGTACAGTAATTCCAGGTGCAACATTTAGCTTGTCTCGTATAAGTATTCTCCTGTGCACACACTTTACTTGTTCTCTTCTAGCCATCCCAAAGTCCTAAAATCCTTGTTTTTTACCCCTCTATCTTTATAGGCACCAGTTTACTTCAGGAGATCGTGTATCTCGTGAGTCAGGGAGCAGACCCAGATGAGATTGGCCTTATGAACATTGATGAACAGCTGCCTGTCTTGGAGTATCCCCAACCCGGCCTGGACATCATACAGGTACTGTAGCTGAAATGAGTTTAACCTTCATTCAGTTCATTAGCCGACTTCATCATTTGGAGACTGCAGGAGTTTTAGGTCTGTGGGTTCTTTTAAATTAAGATTGAATTGTTGTGGGTGTTCCTTTTGCTGAGTGTAGCTGCATTTTGTCAAAACCAACACCTTGTGTAGATGTGAAACATGAGGTGTTGCTATAGCTGTCTCAGTTTCACACCACCACAGTCAAAACACGTGTAGTCCTGCATGCAATCAGGGATTGTCTATCCGTAGCTTTAAGGTTTATTTAAAGGCTAATCATATCCCAAGCTCCTGTTGGATGATTTATGTCCCAGGTCCCTGTTTCCTCTTCCTCTGTTCAGGGTGTGATGGTTTGAAGCAAAAAATAAAACGTCCAAATACAAGGTCTGATTTTATATAATGGGGACTGTGAGAACAGTTGGAACTGTTGTATAATGTTGTGTGTGGTTATACACAAAGTCTGGAAAATGAGTTACAAACTGAAAGTGTGAAGTTTGAAAGCTGCAGGCAGTGTTCCACTCAGTTTTTAATGCCACACATTGTGACCAGTAGTCACATATTGCTTTAAGTTCTACTTTTATTGCCAGACCAAATGTACCTTCAATCGTCAACCTGTTTGAGAGGAAATAAATTGGCCAAATATTATAATAATATAAACACCACATAGAGAACAGCACACAGAGTGTTAGCCTTGTGACTGGCTGGAACTTGTTTACATTGCATGGCACTGTATAACAGAAAATGAGGAACACAGATATATACGCTGTGTATATATCAGGCTTGAATAAGAACACATCATCCTTGTCCCTTAATTTTAAAGTAAATGACTTTATAAAAGTAATGACTTCCTTTGTGTTTCACAGGAGCTGACGTCCCCTCGTCTGATCAAAAGCCATCTTCCCTATCGATTCCTCCCCACAGCCATGCACAATGGGGAGGCCAAGGTCAGTCCACAGAGACCTGACAGTATAGCAGCCGTGACAATATCTCCACGTTGTTCCCTTTTAGTGTAAAGGACACTTACATTCTGAACATGTTCATAACTATTGAACCATGAAGAGCCTAAGATGTTTGGAGAAAAATAAGTTTCATTTCCTCAAACTGTCTGTTTTTCCACATTTAGTCAGTCCACTGTCATTACATTACAAGTTACAGTTTACTGTGGATCTACAAAGGCACAAAACATTTAGTCACGTGTTGAATATGAAATTAGAAATATGGTGGTACATAAAAGTTTTTATGTGTAATATATGTGAAAAAAACAAACAAACAGAAACCTGTGCAGTTAATTGTTTCAAGTTTCAAGGATGTAGTATTGCCTATAACAGTCTAGTGATCTAGTCTCTGGTTTTAATAACATGGCACTAACATGTATCAGCACTGTTGTCCTTCTCCTTTAGGTGATCTACATGGCTCGTAACCCAAAGGACCTGGTGGTGTCCTACTACCAGTTCCACCGCTCTCTCAGGACCATGAGCTACCGGGGAACCTTCCAGGAGTTCTGCCGGCGCTTCATGAATGACAAACGTAAATATGAGGCTTACTGGAGGACTGAGACACTGTGAACTCCTGTTCTGTTTGGTGTCTGTCTGTAGACTACTGCAAGTTCATCCAGATGCCTCTCTCTCTCTCTCTCTCTCTCTCTCTCTCTCTCTCTGTCTCTCTCTATCTATCTCGTAGTGGGATATGGTTCCTGGTTTGAACACGTTCAGGAATTTTGGGAACATCGTTTGGACTCAAACGTCCTCTTCTTGAAATATGAAGACATGTACAAGGTAACACCACCACTGTTCCCTGTGCTTTTTTAGGCTTTAGTTGCAAAAACACACAACAAAAAATAGATGACACTGAAGCTGTGTGGTGTAGAGTTTACTTGTACAAGAGAATATTAGATGTACTTTAATCACATGGCCAGAAACACACGTGGAAATACTTGTTAATGTTGTTCTTGTCTGCTGGATGTATAAATGTGTAAGCATGTTAGCCTTGGAAAAAGTGTTGTGTTTACCTTTATCTTGTTCACACAAAATAGCATAATTTTCTTGTTTAAATTAACAACTTGTTCACAATGCTGATACAGAAATAATTGATTTTCTTCGCTGTTTAAGATCTGATTGTAGATCTGTTTTTTCCCCTTCTTTCGATATCATTGCATGATATTATTGTATTATTTTAAACATGTCATATCGAAAATGTTTTGTAGTACCATAATACTATACTATACTAGTAATACTTTTGACAGCCTTAACTGAACATTGAGCATTTTGATGTTAAACTGCTATCCTGACTGCGCTGTGATAAAAAACTGAACTTGGCTTCAGAGCAGATACAAGCAGACACTGCTATCTAATTCAAGCCTTATCCCCATCCTCACATCCTACAGCTGTACTTTAACCTCTGGTTTGATTGTCTTTTCGCATGACGTGGCAGACACATGCATCTTGTTTATCTTTAGTACAGAACATTCTTGTGTAAAACTCTATTCAAAAAAAGGACCACAATGTCCCAAATCAGTATTTACCCTTTGCTTTGTCAGAGGCTATTTTTACATTATCTGGTCTTATCATGTTTACAAGGTGCACACTCACATAGAACAGGCGTTTCAAGTAGGTTATTACAGACTTATAGATCTGAGAGGTCATTTCAAATTGTCACTTATTAAACTGCATGAAAATCTCTCTGAATATTAGAAATAGAAATAAAAAATTATAATATTTTATAACATTTTATATGGCCTAATTTTATCTATTTTATTTTGGTTGAGTTTAGAAATGAATGTACTTGTGTCTTGAAATGAGAAGAAAAGTAAGATGGCCTAACTTATAAAATAGTGGTGGTTATGCAGAGCTAGCATTGTTGTGTAGAATGTAAGTGGACCCAAACACAATCAGAGACTAAGAACTGTTAAAAAGAGTGTATTAACAAATACAGAGGGGGGGATGGTGCAGGGAGAAGTGGATGTCAGGTTATGTCAGGAGATCAGGGTTAGGAGGTTAGAGGTTAACACAAGGAACATGAGGGAGACTGAACAGTCTGGTGGATTGTTGATTGGATGATGCACTGCAGTGTTTACTGCTAATAAGCAAATGTTAGTATCCAAGATGCTGAATTAAATACCTGCTAAATATCGGCATGTTAGCTTTGCAATGGTGAGCATGTTAGCATGAATGTTGTGTACAGAGCTGGTGTTAGCACAGGGAACAGTGTGTTCGCCTCAGCCGTGGGTGGATGCTGTTTGAGGAAACAGCTGCCTTGGTTATTATGTAACAATTTAAGAGGAAGGCAGTATGTGTGTGATTGTTGTCTTCATTTCCCGTTTTTATAACTCCTCTCTTCTCTTCTCCTCTCCTCTCCTCTCCTCTCCTCTCCTCTCCTCTCCTCTCCTCATCAGGATCCGGGGACGTTGGTGGAACAGTTAGCCCGGTTCCTGGGTGTTTCCTGTGACAAGGCTCAGCTGGAGGGCATGGTGGAGAGCTGCAACCAGCTCATCGAGCAGTGCTCAAACTCTGAGGCGCTGTCCATCTGCAGGGGTGAGTGGAGTGTCCGGGGGAAAGGGCTTTTGTTGACATCCATCAAACGTGTCTTAAAATAATTTTTCATCACACCCTCAATATATCAGCATTGTTCAGCAACATGTTCTCTTCTGTTTGAATCCTTCAGTTTATGATTTTACAGTTACCCATTCTGTAAAGCATGTTGGCACAGTCTGTTTATCAGATGTTCAAGATCACAAAGTTCGCTGTCATTAAATGGCTATTCTAGTGATTTAGTGCAGATAGTTTAAACTGAAGCTACAACAGCCAGGATAACCTGACATTTAGTCTCAAAGTTGAATCCTACATATCCCACAATGCAACTCAAGGATTTAGCTTTATACCTCTTATCTTCTGCTACTTTTTAGTATATACATGTTAGTACAATTTATATGTTGTAATTTCTCAATGTGGACATAATTTTAGGTACTCTATACAGTTCACTAGCCTACTGGGTAGTAATATATCACAACATCATATGTTTTACATATAAAAATCTGAACCTGAAAAGTAGCCAATAATTATAAGTGTCAGATAAATGTAGTGTAGAAGTGGAGTAGAAGCCTAAGGTAGCAGAAAATGGAAATACTCAAATTAAGTAGCATCATTTATTAAACTGGTGGAGACACAAAAGTCTTTATTTTGTTAATTGTTTTGTGCACTTCACAACACCTGTGAACAGACTTTAGTGGAAAGCCAGCCAAAGGTCTCTTGCTTCCACTATGTAGCACAAGCTGACTTAAAGAAGAAAAAAGTAGTCCAAACTGAGGTGATGACATCATCAGGGTCATTTTCACCGACTTCACAAAGACATTATACAACTAGGTCACTCCATGACAAGTAATACAACAGTTATTCTGAACTAGTCTGGCTCACAGGAAGTAGGATGTTGGTAGAAGTCTGCCATTGGCCGACTGGCCCAGTGTTCTGTTTCCACAGTAACACTATGTGTTACTGTTTTTAAAGTGCTTAACCTTTTAAATAGCCTTTAGGTGAACCGTGTAACTTATGACCTTCAGGACATTTGTCAAGGTCAAGGCACCCCATGTCTGGACAAACAAACCTAATATGGAACTGTCTTAAGTTCCAGGGAGAGAGGTACCCCAACATAGTCTCCACATATCCCTTATATAAGTGTTAGTAAGAAAGCATTGTTAATTCTTATCGCAAGTCATGATGGATCTGAGCTTGTGTTAAAGTGCCTGAACCTCAGATCTTGTACTCTTTCTCTCACACCGGCACAAAAACCATCATTACACCTGATCAGTAATAGTTTGAACAAAATCAGGCCCTAGCTTACCTTTTTCTTCTTCTTTTGCCTAACCCTAACCCCTAACACCAAAGGGTACTGTCAGTGCATTTTGGTCTGGTCTCCCAAGACAATAGTGCAAGGTTTAAAGAGATATAAGTCAGAGTGTTTGGCTATGGTGAACTAACTGTTGACTTCTATAAAATACAATAGAGATTTTAGTCTGTAGTGCAACAAATGCAATACATGGTACTGTATAAGACACCACTGTGGTATAATGCCAAACAGAATATAAGTCTTGAATACATTTGAGAGAAGGAACTGTACAAACCTTCCTCTTTTAGATCCATTATGTCAGACCAGATTCATATCAGTGATCTCATGATATCGACTGACTGAGCCTCCAGTGCTCCACTTACAAAATGATTTAGACACAATGAAGGAAGAGAAGAAATAAATCACATGCAAAGGTAATTCAAAGGTAGTACTTTTATGTTGACACTGCATAGATTAGCAGGACAAAACTACTGTTTTTTTTTGATGGTCGCCAACTCTGGCTGAAAGGATTATCAACACTACAAAATCCAGGCAGTAAAAATGTCAAGCTGGGTTTAACAGCACCTCAGAGAGTCTCATTAGAAAAAAACAATTTAAGCCTAAACAAACTGGAGTGACTATTAAGCTGTTCTAGCTGCACAATACGTAACGTGTTTTGTTTTGGAATGTACAGCTTCTGGGATCAACTGTAGAGTAGAGTAGAGTGTAGAGTGTAGGTCAGGTCAGGCAAAAAAAATCAACATGTACAGATAATGGTGACTGATTACATTACTTTAATTAAGTATTTTTAAGGAGGTTCCTTTGGGAATTACTGGAAATAGTTATTTCCACGATAATATGAGGAAGTAAAGAACCTGTGTACAACATTAGTGCTTTCTACTGTGTTGTTACAGGGTTTTTGTTCTGCTGGAAGGCTGCTGGGATCATTGAGTTTGTGTTTGGGGAGTTATCTTAGGACATTAACCTGCATTGAACAGTGTGAATGCTTTGAGTAGGACAGTACTATGGAACTTCTACATATTACATTGTGAACAGCAGGCCAGGTCATCTGATATAATCTAAACACATTCGTGCCTCATACTGTACACTATAATGAGATTATATTTAGTTTAGGATTAGACAGACACGGACAACGAGAGTAGTCTTTACACCAGTTTCACAAGACATTTTCCCTTTTGCCTGGTAATGCAGGATCTGGAAAAAACAAAGCTTCTATTACTTTCTTTAGAAGTGAACTTACAATACAAACATGGTGCAGTTACAGTAACATACGTCTGACAGAACACTTAAACGGTAGTTTTCAATATGTAGCAGATACCGACAGTTAATCTTTCAGTGCAACATAAACAAACAAAGCAGGAAAAGCAGTGTTGCACTAACTTAACACAATAAAATAGCCTGTAAACCCTTCAAGGTCATTCACCTGTACACCTTTTCTTCTTTCACTTTACTAAAGCTGCGAACCAAATAAAACATGCTGGTGTGATTTTACACATCTGCAGTGCTGTGAGATAACTGAATGTAAATGAAATGATAATCATACCATCAAAATACATAATCATCGCATCCCTCAGTGGTAGTTTGTGCCACAGTCGATGTCTACAGGAGCACATTTTGCCATGGAGACACACACCGACTATTGAAAAAAATAATGAATGGATAATGGATAACTTCATAATAATGAGTTGAGTTTCAAGAATTTCTTCACTTATTTTGCATTGTTCATGTATATATTTAAAATTAACACACTTGTTTATTTTAAAGTTTGTATCTAAAAAAAATATAAGGGAAGGGTTCCATAATTATTCTCATAACTCACGGGATCTTTAAGTTGTGTATGTGGACATATGAGTCAATTTGACATGATTATAGCACCGCCATGTGGCTACTTGTTGCTCCTACACCACAGATACAGCCTGTGTCCGAGTGTTTGGTCCAGTCTGTTTGATTTAACCACCTTTGTTTAAGTTTTTTATTTTATTCCCTAATTTGTTATAATTATTCACTTTATGGTTTATGGTGTTGTTTTGATTTGATGTTATTATTTCTGTCATCTGTTTTTTTTTTTTTCTGTTTTCCATCATTTTGTTTTTCTTTTAGTGCATGGAATGGTGTCTTAAAACACAGCTGACAGTCTGATCTGTGTCATACACACATCGCAGCAGGTGAGTCACTGCTACATCAGGCTGCATTCACTCTGCAGCTGAAACATGTCAAATGAAATGAGATGTTTACAGGACAGAAAGAAACAACATCAGATCTCACGTGATTGGCATTTACATTCATCACATTCAACAGTTTAACTGCCATAACTCCTGAGTGGGACAACATAAAGACTGTCACAGCACTGAAGCAAAGCTAAAAATCCTTCAAGCTAACTGCAAAGATTTAAAACAGCATTTTGAACAGCATGGATGATAATTCTTGTGGCTTCCATGCCATCTAATTTAGACATGATGGTTAATTTTTCATAATCTTTTCCTTTCACGTTTCTATGAGAGCTGTTCTGAATTTGTGGGGCAAATGTCCAGGTTTTGTTGAAATATACCTGAACATTTTATCAGCATTTAAAATTCCCCCCTCTGTATCCTGCCTGCAGGTCGCGTGGGTCTTTGGAAGGACGTCTTCACAGTGTCTATGAACGACAAGTTTGACACGGTGTACAGACAGAAGATGGGCAAGTCCGACCTGACCTTTGACTTCTGCCTGTGAGGGGCTCCCTCCCACCGTACCGCCTCCCTAACTCTCCAATCCACTGATCTACTTCAGTACAGTCGACAAGTGCACACTTCCTGCCAAAAGCCACGCTCCTCCATCTCCATTCAGTCAATCAGTCTGAAGTGTAATGGTACAGTCTGACAGTGGGATTACACTATAAGACTTTTCCCAGAATGCAATCTGTCAACAAGTCATCTAAAGTCCCACCCTCGTGGACTCCAGATTTATTAGGAATTTCTTGAAATTTCTCAAACAATAGTTAAACCAAACCTCCCTCAACCCCCTACCTCCACAGTATGTTCCCACTGCTGTGTATGTACATGTGTATATATGAACCAGGGTTCGACCGATATAGGTTTTTTAGGGGCTGACACCAAAACTTTTGAGCTGAAGTATTGGTCAACATTTATATTTATAACAGGGTTTTGAGCTACATGTAGATATTTGTGACTGAAATACACAGAGAATTATGTGTCAGTATGTTTGGATACGGAAGTATGTCAAGGGGTTATTCACCTTTCGGATGGCGTTGCTCTGTCATTTACCGACTCATAAAGTTCTTAGTAGACCAGAAATAAGCAGTTAGCAGGAAGTGTCACGACCACACCTGAAGGCAAAACTGTTTACATGTGTTCCAAAAGCTAGCATTCAAAAGCAGAGCAAAATGCTGTTATAGGACTGAGATGTGAAATGGTGGTGCACACTTTTGGTTTCTCCTCCAAAGCATTCATTGTGTCGCCCTCAAGAAAAGTAAGAGAAGTAGCTATGCCAATATCAGCGTCAAAAATGTGTTCAATGATTCAACAAACATTTTAACACACTGCACTTGAAGGTTTTTTGAATCATCCTTGAGTCTAGCCCTTCACCTAGGACCAATTTGCCATGGGGGACTATCCCTGAGGTCTCTGATAACAATGGTCCCAAAAATTTGCAGAGGGGTTCTTAGGTTGTCTCGGCTGTCCCATAGGGAGAGTTTGAGAAGACATACAGGTTTTAGTGTGTGCCATTCATATTTTATGCAGGTCCAACTGGGAGTAGACCCAGGAGCAAACTCAGAACATGCTGCAGGGATTATGCATCCCATCTGGTCAGGAAACACACCGGGATCCCCTCCCTGGAGGAAGTAGCCATGAAATCAATCATGTCTATGGGCTATGCATAGCCTGCTACTGTGACCAAGCTATATAGTATTTTTTTTGCCCTAATGCTTTTGCTCTAAGGAACAGGCAGTCTAGAGGGGCGATTCTAGGCTACTTAGGCTGCTTACCATTTACAGAATAACAAAATCTAGAGACATGTCCTGTTTGAAAGAAATTTCAAAAAAAGGAACATTGTTAAAGTGAAGATAAAAGTTAATTTAAAACTGCATTGATAGGCCACTTGGGGTCAGTACAACAAGTTGTAAACATAACACGAATGTTAGCAAAGAGTGGCAATATTAGCATTCATTTAGGGTCATGTTTCTGTCTGTTGAACAAATGTTCACTCCATTAGTCAAACTTTGGTTTAGTTCTGTGTTGGTCTTCACTAAACTCTGTTGCTAGTTGCTAACTTTCGGTTTGCAGGTAGTGTAAAGTGTGTTTTTAGCATTTAGATGCTAAAACACATAGTGCTTTGCACTGGTATTGTCGGATGATGATTCTCTGTGGGTTCATCACTACAAGTGACACATATTCTTTTGACCCATTTAAAATATTTATCAGGGCAGTTTGAAGTTAGCATAAGTTAGCATCACAGTTAATTTGAAAGCTACTTTAAAGTGAACCTGCAAGCTGTCACCCGGCCTTTAAATTCATTTATTGCATTGTTGTGAAGGCACTTGTTGATCAGCCACAAATATCTGTAAGTAGCCTCAGAGATTCTCTGTGGTATTTTTGGTTGACAGGAAACATTTACATGAGACACTAAATCTCCAGAGAAGTCCAGGCTAATGAAACAGTTTTATGGTTAGAAGCTCTATAGGTCAGGCCACACACATTTATTTATTGGTGTGGAAACTGGAATACATTACTGCCTGTAAGTGAAGAATTACCACCCTGCTGTGGAAAACATTTTGGTGTGACGGCTGAAAAATACTTATCTACATCTTTAAAATGTATGGATGGATGTCACCTGTTACAGACTGCACAAAAAGAATTACAGGTTTTACAGACAGCATCAGTATCTGCCTTTTAATCTGCCAAACCAATATATCGGTCTAACCCTGAAACTTGAGTGCATTAGCAGTTGTCTTGATGCAGCAGTGGCTCCAAGCCAGCTCGATGCATGGAAGGTAACTGTAAGAGGTGAAGCCAAACCTGTAGAGAAGAAGCCCATTGCCCAAAATCAACCCAGCAGCTCAGTGTCACAGCTGGGAGACTCATTGTTTTTTGATTTTGCTTCAAGTGAAAAGGATTTTCAGCCTCCATCACTGAACGTGTCATTGGACATTATGAGCTTTATGTGTGTGTGTGGATGTATGTTAGTGTGTGTTAGAGACAGACAGAGAGAGAGAGACTTATGTCTTGAATGCATCACATCCCAGAATGACTCAAATGTGTAGAATGGTCCTCAGTGGTAGTATCAAAAAATAACGCAGTGGTAGCGTCTGACAAAGATGGCACCAATAAGCCCTGTGATTTTCTCCTTACTCTAAAACAAAATATAATGTGTAAGCAGTAACACACTCCACTCCTGAACACTTTGCTTGAGATTTTTAACTGGTATTTACATTGTCAGCATTTAAGACACAATCTGCTGCCCTGTATTTACTGTATATCATAAAATATAGCCTCCGGTGGTTAAAATGAGCAGCTGCTGCTCTGTTGCAGATGCAGCTGCGCCAAACCCATAGATAACATGTAATGTATTGTCTCCTGAAGCTATAAAGGGAGTTTAATGTGGACAAACAGTTAAGGTCTTTGTGGATGAAATTCAAAACTGGGGGCCTTTGTCTTTTTTAATTTAATTTGTTTGCAGAAAATACAACAGTTCTACAAAATATTATATTTTATACAAAGACATTTACATACATATACAATATTCAGAGACTCATACATATACTTACATATACAAAGATAAATAAGGAGACGTAGAAAGCTAAAGGTTTATGCAAAGACCTCTAAAAACTCAAGGCAAGATTCCATGGAATTAAAAAAGGACATGACATCAGCAGGTTTTCCTCAGGAGGTTTAAAAGATTAAAATTAATTGTAGTGATAATTTTTGAGTGTTTTGTTCAAAAGCTCATCCACACCATGGTTGGATAAAGCCACTGAGGGGCCTGAGGGCACAAATCTGTTGTTGGGCCCCCATCTCCCCCCTGTGAACTAAAATAATACAAAATATAAAAAGTTTTAAAATCCACATTAGTGGCTCAAATTCCCAAACAAATTTGCAATTAATCAAACTCCATATAACCCCATCCCACAGAGTGAACCTTGGGTGTGTCTCATATCCAGAGTAAATCCAGATGTGATTTTAATAAACTCTTGTTTACACATATAGTTAGCCAGATCACAAATCTGATTACAATCTGTCTCGGATTTCCCAAGCTATGTCCAAATCAGGCTCTCTTCCAGAGGATGGTGGTAATGCACCTAACAGCAGTTGTTGTAGTACTGGAGATCAGTCATGGTGAGACTGATAACAGGATTGGATCAGATAACAAATCTTAAGATCCTGAACTACAAATTGGTAGCTAACGTGTTGCCAATAGCGTAGTCAAAGAGATTTGACAAATATTAGCTACATGTAAGCTACCAAAGTACACCGTCTGGTCTTGGTCCTCACTCAGTTTTAACCCCTCAAAATCTTGGTCTCGTCTTAGTCTCAATTCACCCAGAAGAAGAATCTCTAACACAAAAGATTGCAGTTAGCGTTAGTTATCAGTCAGCATGAGGTGTTCATGTAAATTGGAAGCTGTGGTCTGCTTTGCATGGTTGGTAATCCACATACTCTTCTTCTGTGAATCATGCTACCACTAATGGGTGAACAGTGTCCTTTCTCTCTCCTTCACTCTGTTTTCTCAGAAAAGTCAGGTTTTGGCAGCAGGAGAGGAGAGAGAGCAGAGTATTAACCTGTAACCAGCATTAACTCTATTCTGCTACTCACTGTAGTGTCACCACAGCAGCAGCATATCTGGAGTCAGGCCATTAGCCTGAGGCATCACCTACAACCAGTGCAGCACCTCCACCTCCTCCTCCCCCCCCCTGCTCTGTTGCCACAGTCCAGCAAAACCAGTCCCTACGCTCAACCAGACACTTGTGAATGTCTTTATTGTGTGGATGTAAAACGACAACCTCAGTGCACACACTCGTCACGCCGCCTCTTTTACGGCCGCTCATTCTTTCTTTTCATTGTTCTCTCTTCTCTCTGTCACTGTGTTTACAGCCGTTGGCAAGGCTTCAGCTGCCCATCTCCACTTTTATGGTTTGTTTGGGTTTTTATACATGCCTATCTCTGTTTCCTGGGCATCTTTTGCGTTGTATTTTACATGCTTTGCTTGCTGGTTTATTAATAAAGTTGTGTCTTCAGGCAATATCTGATGACCGTGTTTCTCTGTCTTTGAACTTCTCAGTGTCTTCTCAGTGGAACTTGTGTTAGTTGTAAAAATACATTTAGTGCTGCTGTCAGGAGGAATGGAAAATGAGAGTCAGGGAAAAGACTGTTGCAGGCTGGTAAAAGAAATGAAATACAGTTCAAAATGGGAACATCAGGGCTGTAATGTAGGCTATAGATAGATAGATAGATAGATAGATAGATAGATAGATAGATAGATAGATAGATAGATAGATAGATAGATAGATAGATAGATAGATAGATAGATAGATAGATATTACTATTATTACCCTTATTATGTCCATCAGCTCCACTGCTCAACTCTCTCTGCACAGGAGGTGTCATTGTACAAAGATATAACAGTTGGTAGGAATAGTGGTCCTTTTTACAGTGGTTGCTCCTACTCCACGCCACAAAGCGATCAACCAGATCCCTGTACTCAGTCCCCCCTCACCCCACAACTGCAGAGTCATCTGAGAATTTCTGCAGATGACAGGACTCAGAGTGGTGCTGAAAGTCTGAGGTGTACAGTGTGAAGAGGAAAGGTGAGAGTACAGTCCCCTGCGGTGCTCCCATGTTGCTAAGCACCCGATCAGACACACAACCCTTCAGCCTCACAAACTGTGGTCTGTCCATCAGGTACTGTAGTCAGTTACTCAGGAGATGGTACATGAACATTCATCATCTTTATGACAAAAGAATACTGACTATATTTCAACCACAAATGTTTTCTTCTCAGGTAAGACTGTGAGAACAGAATACACTTTGGATGAGTTGGGATGACACGTACAGGATGTTCATATGTAAATGAAGTAATTATTAAAATACACTTGATTCAATATGTCCAAACAATATGAAAACATACCTACAGCTACATCAAAGTCTTAATAGGCCCTAATGATTTTCACTCGGATGTTTTGCAGTCATAGAAGAAGTAACAAAATGCTTTCCTTAAAGCGAGACTGTTAAAAGAAGAAAGAACACAAACTTATTACAAATTAAAATTAATTAACTTTGCTGCTCCAGCCTTGAGCTGGTGTATCCTATGTACTAACAATATCCTATGATGACATTTGAGCAAACTTTAGGTAGATATTACTGAGTCAACTATGGCTACTGTGTTTTAGCATTTATCGTTATCTCATAATTCACTATCTCAGTAAAAATAGCAATACGACAATGTAACTATACTCGTTTACAAGCCCTGCATTCAAAGACCTGATGGCCACCTGGGGAAAGGAAGTTCAATATTCACTCTCTTTTAGCTGTGTTTTGGTCTCCACCAACTCCTGAGAAAAATATCTAGCTTTTTAGCTCCTAAATGTTAACTACAGTCACTAAAATAGTCTGTCTGCTGTTTGGTGCTGAGCAGGGAACGTTCAGTTGGTCTTTAGAGCTTAAAACAGCTTCCTGCTGTGGCTGTAAATGAAATGCTAAAGAGTACTCTTAAAGGAAGTCACCATTGCCAAACACTTGCTCATGGTGGGAATGGTTGGGTCTGTAAATAATATTCTAAAGAGTACAGTCTAGACCTGCTCTGTATGGAAAGAGTCACAAGATAACTTTTGTTATGAATCGATGCTAAATAAATAAAACTGAATTGAATTAAAAGTTGTATTTTGCAGCAGAATAGCCTAGTCAGTGTTATGTGATTATACATATTATACCATTGGATTATTATTATTACTGATGCATGAAAGTGTTTTACAGCACTTCATTAATGCATTGTATTTTATATGCTCATCACAACCTGCAAAATAACTAGTAACTATAGCTGTCTAATAAAGGTAGTGGAGTAACTCTGACATGTGAGTACTATTTTTTCTCAAGTATGTTACTTAATACTTAATTAAGTGTAGTGCTTTAGTAAATATACTTAGCTACTCTCCCAGTGGTGGAAAGTGTTTGTGAGTTACTAGCCTTCATTGACTGTCTTGTTTTGAGCATTTCAAAGAAATCTGTGTTTTTGCATCCATGGTGACAGAACTTGGTTTGACAATAGTAGGAGGAGGCGACAAAACCAGACTCAGTGGCTGAATACTGTATGGTGTGTTCAGAGGTGTCAACTGCTGACACACAAACACACACACAGAGTGAGAGAGATCATGTTCATGTGTTAACTAGCAACCACAGTCTCTCCTCCCCGTGTCGTTTACCACCCTCCTGTCCAACTGACTCGCTCTGCACTCACACACACACACCAGTTTCACCCAGTATGGCCAAGCTGCTTCCTCTTCACCCTAGACTCGGACAACTGGTCATCGGCAAGCGGCCTCACACGGCTCCGAGCACTGCCACACACCCCTCCACAGAAAGACGGACAGGTGGGGGATCAAGGCAGACATGGATCCACACAGACAGAGGTACACTGATACATTTACAACCTTCACTGTCCTCTGCTTTTTGTTATTTTGGACGCAGAGATTAAATATTTCATAAAATCAATCATGGTTAATTAATGTTTTTTTAATTTAATGTTTCTTTTGTTGGGTCTTTCAGTATGTGCTGCCACTTTCTAACGATGACTTTCTAAGTTGTAACTAATGACTTAAATTAATGAATGATTATTGATGAATGACTACTAACTAATGTTTTATTTAGCAGTTATAAGACAGTAATAAAAACACCTTTCATAAATGAATGAATTAAATTAGATAAAAATAATTATTTCATCACTTCCTGGAGATCTGTTTTCACTTTGACATAGAAGACACTTTTTCTGTCTGTTATTAACCATCAGTGAAACTAACAGTTTAACAAGACTTTCATGTACTTCAGTAAATGTACGGTAATATATAAAGAGAAGGGTCAGCATTACTCTCACATCCAGAATATGTTGCCAAAATAGCTACAACTGTTGATCTGTAATAACTCATAATAACTATCTCCAGCTGTCGACAAAACCAAAGAAGTGTAACACACGTAGTGCACAACACAGCAAAAAACATAGAGCCAGTCTGAAATATGTTGGACTCATAAAACTCTCTTCTAATGGAAGTTGGGGTAAATGTGGGGAAACAGGAAGGATAAGAATGTGGATGTAAATGACCACCTGTCCATTGTTTTATGTAGTCGTATGTTTTTCAATTGTCCCTCCTGGGACACTATCGATCTGTATTTTCCTAAAGTAGCTTTAAAGTGACAGTAAATATGTTGTCCATCCAGTGACTTGCCGTCCAGGCCGTAGGATGACCCTAGAGCAGGTGGAGCCTCTGATCTGTAGCAGACTGGCCGACATCAAGTCAGCCTTCATGGCGGTGGACCCTGATGGGACCGGGCTGGTGAACACAGAGGAGTTCAGGCAAGTCCTGGAGAGCCTGCTGTGCGTCAGCCAGAACCAGCTCAACACTGTGCTCAACGAGGTGAGGGGGTCGTTCACTTTCCACTCTGTCCACATGGAGGTCAGAGGTCAGGGTCTCTCAAAACACTTCAGTAATGTGGCTGCTTCCAGTTAGGCTTGTTCACTCCATCCTCTTCCGCTTTCTTTAAACCTACCTGGTATACCTTTCATTGTAAACGTGTTTTTAAGAAAAAAAAATACTATGTGCTCCACAGAAAAGAAGGTGTTTGCTGTTACATTTCTTACATAACACATTAGTGTGTTCTTAAAGTCTAACATGACAAATGAATTTCCTGCCTTTTTGTTTTCTCAACCTAAAGCAGAAGAAAAACAACACTGCACCCATACAAAGACAGAAAGGAGAGCTGGGGTGTTAGTAACCAAAGTCAGAGTTACAAAAGCATGCCAATCAAGCCAACTCTAACCCTAACTCCAATCCCTGATCTAGGCGTAGCCACTATCCATGAGAACCTGACAGATAGAAAAGCACAAAAACTCTGGGGAAGAAGCTGAGCTACATACATTAATGAAAACCTCCTCTTCTCTGTGGTACAAACACTAACACTCTCCCGGTGCTCTGAGCTCACAATCTAGGCAGCCTGGCTAACAAACTGAGCTAACATTAGCTAACAGCAGCTACAGTTGGCAGCAGTTTACTTTACTGTCCATCAGAGTTGATGCAGAGCAGACGGAGGACATCAGAGGGAAAACCAGAAAACATTTTCTCCATAAAATACGATCCAGTTTCACCAAAATCAGTGAAATAGTTGGTAGTGCGTGAATTAGTGCTGTAAAGCGTAACATACTTCTCCTGACCTGGAGCCCAAAGTTACATAGTGTGAGAACAGATGTACAGAAAATGACAGAGACACCATTCATCTGATTACAAGTCAGTGTAACATCAACATGATTTAAATCTATTAGTTTATCATAGAAAAGTTACACAATGTGACTTTAAGTCTACTCTGAAATCTGGAGAAGGTGTCTGCCTCCAGAACCCAACCTGGGAGCTGATCCCCAAGGAGAGGAGCTTGATAGCTGAGGACTCTAGTGTTCCCAGGACTTTGACATATTAACTGGGAGAAGATCCCAAAGACAACCCAGAACATGAGAGGGATTCTGTACCCCATTTTGCCAGACATTGCTGTGGATTCCTCCTGGAGAAGCTGGATGAATGAGCAGTGGGGAAGGAGTTGTAGAGTACATTGCTCAGTTACCACTGTGAGCTGGACACAGATAAGGAATTTGTTCTCTGGGCTCCAGTTTGAGCCGATGGTATCTGCACTTGGTCTGGATGTGTGAAAGGTTGGCTCTGAAACGTGTATTATTAGATTTTTTAGTTCTGTCTGTGTTATGTGGGGCATCATCCAGAAGATGGCAGTAGAAGATTTTTTTTTAATCTCTTCCAGTCAGCTGACGTTGACAAATGATGTGGTGGAGACTGGTCAGAGGAGAAGTGATTGAGGCAGATGTTAAAGCAGACGTTACTTGTTTGTACCTCTGTTTTTGATGGCTGGCATCAGTTTTTCTTCTGGATCAGCTCACAGACTTATTCTATGTTTGTTCTGTGTTCATACAGTTCATACATTCCCTGCAGATGTTGACTGAAAAATGACACCATAGAAAGCAGTAGAAAGCAGCAATGTTTCTGGCTGGTATCGGATGTGGAAGTCGTCACTCTGCTTCCATGAGGCCTAATGAGAGTGTTGAGGCCTTGTATCTTCTCTGGCATTGATCAGTCGAGCGTGCACACGTCTGTGTTTGTGTACCGTGCACGTCACATAATCCCCCCCACACACACACACACAAACACACACCTTCATCTTCATCTGTGTGCACGACGCCTCTGTCACTCCGCTATGCCACTGTAATCGTCTCCACTGTTCCTCTTTGTTCCGTCTCAGCGCTCACGCCTGACAGTTTGACTGCCTGTCTTTCCCGCACAGATTTCCTCCCATAATATCAGCACTTTGTGTCTTCCACCCCCACACACCTCACCAATACACAACCCCACTTCCCTCCATCCCTTGCCCACTCCTCCCACTCACCGTCTTCTTCATTAAAGACACTGTGTGGGTGAGTGTGTGCTTTCTGGAGAGTTGTGGAAAAGTTTACTTTAAAGGACTATCACTGCAGTAGCAGCTGTTGTTCTGGTGACATTCTGATGTGGAAGTTGCTTTGTGCTTGAGGGAGCAAGATGCTAAGAGCAGCCCGACAACCACCCTCCTGTCACCCCCCCCACTCTTCTTCTTCTCTTATTTATTCATCTATCTGGTCTCACCCATGCCACATTTTAAGATTGAGATCCCTTTTTTTTGATTAATTATTAAATGTGCACTGGTAGCTGGCCTGTTGAAGAGAAGTTGCTTGAATAATTTGAGCTGGGGAGAATGAGCAAAAAGAAAATCACAGCTGACAGGTCTGATGATAAAGAAGAAGCTGGTGACAGACAGCCAGACTCATGCAGAGAACAAGACAGAGAAAATCCACTGCATCGTGAGAGCTCCAGCTCCGTCTCCTCCCTCGATAAATGACTTTTTGTCTGTTTATTCAGTCTGATTAGAATTGATTTTGATTCCTCTTAAATGTTGCCACACATCTGAATGTGATCCTGCAACTTGATCTTAGGTTAAGAATGTGGGAGGTTGGAGTAATTAAATAGATTTTATAACTGGATTTCCTGGTTTTAATTATTTTCAAGCAATCTGGTTCCATGCTTTATATCCGCAGGTTAATTAAACTCTTGACTTCTGCACTTATGTAATGCTTAAAGCTGCGTTAAACAATATTTTTATATTCACAGTGAATTACATGACTGTGTCGTGTGAAAAAGGTCACTAACAGAGACAAACCCACAGAGAATTGTCCCAGAGAGAATCCTCACAGCATTTTAGCTTCTTTCAGCCAATTGTTTTATTTTATTTTTTTTTTACAGCTGACAACTTTACTGTTTTGGTTCACTCTCACAGCTCTCATCAGTGTTATTTCACTACCTGCTGAGCACCAAACAGCAGACAGAAGGAAGGTTAGCGACTAGCTAGTGGAGCATTTAGGAGCCAAAATTGGTAGGGACCAAAACAGAGCTAAAAGGAGAGTGAATATTGGACTTAGATTCATAAGATGATCAGAATCACAGCTCCACATGAATGCTGATGTTGGTCTGTGTCTGCTGGATGTCTAAAAAGGCATGAAGTCGTCATGTGAAAAATATAGTCCAAACCTGGCTTACTTTACACCTTCACACATTTGACCAATCACAGTTTTAAGTTGATGTGAGTGTCGACTTGTCACAGCGTTGACAGGCACTTTCTATATAAAAGCCTTTACCATTATCCTGCAATTGCAGCTTGCTGCCACAGTAGCCACTGTTCTGCCAAAGTTACATTTAAAATGAAATTGAATCAGAAAAGCTTCGTTGTCCTCCACAGTAAGGCAACACGCAGAATGAAACAGATTCATGTCCAAGTTTTTATAACAGCGGCTTGATGGGAATGAGTTATGTGTGGAGTAGTAGTCTCTGAAAACAACGAGAAATAATAAAGTGAAAGTGATATTTACAAATGACCTCAACATGTCTTATGGTCCTCCCTCCATACCATCAGCCGCTGACCTCCGTCTCACCTTCAGCCTCAAATTGAACTGGAGGTGTAACAATGCTGTCACAGGTATATAGAGCATGGAGAACCCCCCCCCATCCCCACCTCCTCCCCTGAGGTGGGGGGCTGTGTGTTCCTGCTGATAGCGGTGATAATTGGACGGTGTGGTGTCTATAATAAGACTCAATGCTAGGATCTCCGCTGGGGACTGCTGCACTGGATTACACCATGGAAGGATGTAGGGCAGGGCAACAGGGACTCTACTTTGATTATGAGCCACCAAAATAGGTATACGTGTGTGTGTGTGTGTGTGTGTGTGTGTGTGTGTCTGTGCATGTGTGTGTGTGCTAAGTATTTGTCTTCTTGATTGAATGCGTGTGTGTATTTGTGTGTGTTTTTTTCCGGAAACTAGTTCTCTGATGTTGTGTGTTTAGGTATGTGCCAACTCTTTACCAGTTTTCTTTTAAGTGTGTGTGTGTGTGTGTGTTTGTGTGTGTGTGTGTGTGTGTGTATGTCTGTATGTGTGTAAAGCAGCACAAGGTCAGAACAAAAGCATGTGGCTGCATTCCCCAGGTGTGCCCTGTTCCAGAGAACAGCACCTAGTGTATTCCCCAAGCTGCCTCGTCCTGAAAATTACTGCTCAACCCACCTGACGCCAGCCAGCCACATCGCCACGCCGCTCTCCCCCGTCTCCACAGAGATGCCATTACACGTGCCATTAGCACAGACGCCCAGAGTTGGATGTTTGAAAAGTTTGGAGTGGGCTTGAGTGCAGGATTGCGTTGGGTGTAGAGTAACCATCATCCTCCTCTCCCTTTCCATCATCATCAATCTCACAGTTGTGTTCTTTTCTATATGTGGCTCCGCTTGTTTACTCCTCTTTGTGTTTGTGGCTGATGCAGGTGTGTGTGAGGAGCGGTGAAACAGTGGACTACATGCAGTTTCTGAGGAGCTTCAGACGGGCTCCCACGGCCCACAGTGTCTGCAGCAGCCGCAGCAGTGTGAGGTACACACACACACACACACACACACACACACACACACACACACACACATCTCTAAACAAAGAAATGCCACGCTGTGTTTGCATATTTAGGCGTTTGGTGGCAGCAGCTGAACATGCTTTAACTCTTTGTGTTTGTCTGTGCTTCTCTCAGGCGTGCTCCACAGAACACCTCCATGTCCCTGTCTGACATACAGAAGCATCTCAGAGAGAAGGTGTGTGGCACCATTGTACTAACATACTCACAGGGTTTGCAGACAAACATACGATACACTCCTCTCGACACATTCCTGCCAACTGTTTCTTTCTATTCCACTGATCAGTGGAGCAGTTGGTGGCTGACTTGGGCCTCTGTAGAGAATATTATAAAGAGTACGGTCTAGATCTACTTTATATGGAAAGTGTCATGAGATAACTTCTGTTATGATTTATATAAATTTGATTTGATTGAATTGGACTACAGTAGTTCATCATCTAGCCCTGCAAGGCGTCACTGCGCCACTACACATTTCAGATCTTACCAGTGAAGTAGGCGTCTAATCTGTGTTCCAATTGTGCAAAATCTAAAAATGTGTTCTCAAATTTTAACCAGAACTTTGAGACAAACCTCCATTTTGTTCTGTGACACTCATGCAGTGTTCACCTGAATGATGATGTGACATTGTCCTTGTTTTAACATCCATTAATGCTGCAGTGTCACAGTTCTGCAGACAGTGCTTTGAAAAACAAACAACAAATGAATGAAATCCTAAACACTAACATGACTCACACAGCATCTTCAGTGTGTGTGTGTGTGTGTGTGTGTGAGGGGGTGATTCATGTGGCAGCAGCATGTGTTTGTGGGGCCAGAATTCAGGCTCTACGTAGGAAGCGTGACAGAATTGACTCTGGATTTGTGCTGCTTGTGTTCCACATATTAAACGAGTCTGTTGATGTTGTTGAAGAAAATTGTCCTCTCTGTGGAAACATGAATGCCTGAGGGCTATCAGGACTGTCTTTATCCTCACCACAGACAAGTGTGTGTGTGTGTATGTGTGTGTGTGTGTTAAACTGCTTTAGTTTTAGCTGTTTTCAGGAAAAACATCTCACAGCCCACATCCTTCAGTCCAAACAATACACATTTATTTCAAATCCATCCATGTCCTCCTCTTTGTTTTGGTGCATGTTTTTTTTGGTATTTGTCTTACCAAACGTCCAGACATATGTCCAAAGTGTTTGACTTTTAACTCACACTGTGAAACACACTAACCTTGTCGAGGTATGAGGTCTTTTTTTGTTCTATATAGTCATGGGAACGGCATGCTTTAAAAGACACAAAAAGACAAGATATGAAAGGAATTAAAAGGAAGAAGTATGATCAAATGGAATAAAACATGAAATGAGTGCAGTTGCAGTTCACTCAAAAATATGAACAAATAGTCCCAAAGTGAATTTATTAAAAGGCAACAGGAATCCTTTAAACCCTGATGAGAGTTTTGTTCCAGATATGGAGGGCTGTAGAGGGAATAAAAACACAGACTTTTGACTCAGACTGGCCAACCTGGAGACAAACCACCACAAACAATGTCACCCTTAAGCAGAAACATATTTGACTTCTTAGATTAACAATGATCATTTGTAGAAACGAGACATTATTATTGTTTCTACTGGGTCAGATCATATTCTGTAGTGATTTAACACAGTAACTGTAGTATAACTGTGAACTAAATAGAACCACTAGTAATGTCATACTATAGCACTATAGTACCACCAAGAAAATCTGAACATTAATGAGTAAGTTAACTATATTGCCATTCCATTCCACAAATGTTGAGGTGTCAAAACTTAAAGTTTGTACAGAGTTACGTACATTTTATCTTTATGGATTATATTAATGCTGAAATGACAGTCAGACTGTGGACATATGACGTTCTTTATCTCGTGTTTGTAGAGTGATGTGTTTTTACGGACACGTAAGGCATTGTTCAAATGTCATATTTCTTTAAGGGAGTTTGGTGTCATATTTTCTCCGGACTGCTAATATGGTTATTTTGGAATGTTTTGTCAACGCTACAGAAACACTAGGTAACTGTTAAAGTATGATAAGGTTCTCTGATGTTGACTGCTGTTAGTTATTGTTAGTTAATGGCTGATGTCTAACACCAGTATGCAGTGTGCGTGTGTGTGTGTGTGTTTCTAAACAACTTGTAGACATGTGTTCATATTTGTGGTGCAAGATAGATGATGATAGATGATGACCATTAATGTAACGTTATTGTAATGTTTATTAGGACACATGTAAAGCAGAGTGATACATGTCCCAGTGCTGTTGTACTTTACCAGCACACAATGTGAATGTCTCTTGTCCAATCAAATTACTTGGTTGGGATACTGTAACAAGTTCTGTCAGGTCTAACAGTTTGGGTCTGTGTTTCTTGTTTGAGGTAGCATTATCTTGAACAGTGTAGATAAAGACAATAGTCAAAAATTCAAGCTGGTACCTGGAGTTTCCACAACTTGTTGTTTATTACTAACCCTAACCCTAACACCTCATCAAGCCCAGTTGTTTGACTGCTATTCTAAAATCCAGGACAACTTATTCCCTTTGTCTTCTCATCACTTCTGATTCAGAACCTTGACACGTTTTCACCAGCTCATTCTCAAACCAAACTCGTCGAACACCAATACCAAACACGTTCTTACTGTCATCAAATGCTGCTGCTTGGTCACTGGCTCTACACTTTAAAATATGATACTGTAGGTGGGCCTTGAGTGTCATGTCTGGACACACTCATATAGATGAATGGTTTCAAAGTCAAAGTCAAGTGACATAGTGAGAAATCCACCCGTGGACGAGGTGAGGTGGGGTGGGTCAAACAAACACAAGAGTCTCACCCAGGAGATCACTGTTCAGTCAACATTGACTAGAAGGTTACCTACAGTGTCACATTTTGAAGGTGCACATTTTGTATGGGTGGACCAAACAAGTGACAGAATTTGATGAGTTAAGAGTAAGAATGTGTTTGGTTTTCGGTGCGTCAGCTAACATGCGCATGATTATAACCTTTCGGTAATGTGTTACTCTGTTTGAACCAACTTAAGTATTCAGTAACTCCGTCCTTCTGTCAGTCTGTCGATTTGGCTGCACAACTCAAGAGTTTCCTGCAGCTAATAAAAAGGCTGCTTCATGATGGAGCCACAGCAATGCTCAAACATGAATCAGCCTCTCAAATACTTTGATCCATGACATACACAAACAAACTAATCAGCTGGACAAGCTGTGACTCATTTAACCTTCAGTAATAACATGTTCTTAGTTTTTCTCTTGACGATGAGTCACTCTAAACTGTGGTAAATGATGTACGCAAATAGACGAGTAAATGCGATCAATAACAGTGATCACATGGAGGTCTTGTTCCCAGGCATCTTTTGGTTTGGTCAGTGTTGGATAGCTCATAGATCATGGAACCTTTAGTTATGACCTTCAGAGTTAGTTTGTTTGTTGTTGTTGACACTTGAGCTTGTAAGTATCTAAAAATTGGGATTGTGTAATTTCATCATTGCTACTACCTGAAGCTGAATGTCCCCACCACACAGACTGTGGTGTCTTCTGAACGCAGCTCCTGTTCTCATCTGGTAAACAAGGTCCAGCCTGCTTTTGAAAGTTTTTTTTTTTTCCTTTGGACAATTTTAGATAGTGATAGTGGAGAGATAACAGGAGATAAAGGAAAGATAAAATAAGATAAGATGTAGTTTTATTTATCCCCCGAACGGGAACTTCAATTTGTCACAGCAGCACAAGGGAATGTTCAAAAAGAAAGAAAATAAAACACAATAAAGTACAATAAGGTTGAATAGGAATAATATATACAATAAATAACATAGAATAAATCTGTGTATATGTATGTGTGTAATGTCTGTGACGGTTTAAATATGATTGGTGTATGGTTGGAGTCTTAGTCAGTGGAGGTAGGAGGTAATGGGTGCTGTAGTGTTGTGGAATTTGATGACTGACTGATAGCATGAAGGAGCTTACTAACCCCTAAGTCCACTGTGTACAGCTGCTGAAGCTGACTGTGCCCATTGTAGACAATGCTTGTTATTTCACCAAATGCCACAGCACATCTCAAAAGTGTCTCTCCGCTCTGCTCTGTGGAGAATGGCTGTTCTGTTTGTTCCTCTGGTGGATATATAGCAGTGTGAAGAATGGACCAACACAGCATCACGGCTGTGACCTCACCAGCTTGGCCAGTTTGTTAGCACCACAAGTGATGATGCCACATGAGGACACTGGTCACTACAGACTAGTAGAACATCCGTAGCAGCCCAGTGCACACATTGAAGGACCTAAACCTTTATAGAAAGAACATTTTGCTCTGTTCTTTTCTGTAGAGGGCGTCAGTATTATCCAGTATGTTGTTGAGTTACACCACTAGGAACATATAAGTATCCACCATCTGCCCCCTCCATTATGGCAACATAATGAAAATGTAGGTCACTTCAAGAAAAAGCTGATTTCTTGTCAGTTTCCTGTGCATTTTGTTTATTCTGGAATGATGAAACGGTTAATCTGTTATTTGTTAATCATCTAACCAGTTCATTAAGCAAAATGTCCAAACTCTTTACTCTTTCCAATTTCTCAAATTGGAGAAGCTGGTTGCAAGTATGAAACAATTTGAAGACTTGAGATTGAGGCATTTTTCATCATCAAAAACATTAAAGTCTGTGTAAAGGCAATTCCATGTTTTCTTTCAAAACATAATAAATATGTTGGAAAATAGTTGCTGAAAACATGTGAGAAGACTTTGAACGATAAATTACTGAAATGTGGAGTTAGAAGAAAACTGTTTTTCACCAGTTTTCAGTCCAGAATTTTTTTGGGCGGTCCTAAAACGAGACTGTACTCAGTTATCACAGCCTTTGCTAGCTAGCTATGGCCTCAACATCTTCCCTGGATGCCAGAATTTGCACAACAGCTCCATTACTTTATTTCAGTTTCCAAAAAACAAAGTGATTAAGAAGAAGTGGATTGTGAAGGGTCATATTGATGGAGACCTGAAAATAATACAGTAATTACAGTAACGTTAAGTGACTTAGTGCACAGTAACATGATTTTACATCGTGTACTATACATAATCACGTTAGGGTTTTTTTTAGGGTTGTAACAGCAGCTTGTCGCTATGACAGGGAATATATGTAGTCAGATCTGAGTTTATGTGTGTCGGTAACGGCGCACACGTATGAAAGACACCTGTCTGGGTGTGACCATCTGCCGGGTGTGCTGTGCTGCCGGTGAAATTGTCCGTAGGTGTGGATGTAAGTGTGAATGGTTGTTTGTCTCTATGTGGCCTGTGATGAACTGGTGACTTGACCAAGGGGTACCCTGCCTCTTGCCCTAAGTCCACTGGGATAGGCTCCAGGCCCACCGTGACCCTGATGAGGATAAGTGCTTATAGATAATAGATGGATGGATGAATTGTTACTGAGTGAATGATATAATGCCCCAAATGTAAAATGTTTTTCAGCAGAAGTCCAGTCACACAAACTACTAAAGTAAGGCAAGAGGACTGCTGTCGATGGCTGTTGTGTCTTTCTTCCATCAATATATTTAGCTTTATTCATGCACAGCCAATTCTCCAATGTGCCTCTATCAAATGGTACTAACTGTGGTTGCTAGGAGACTTGTGATGCAACCATAAAGCCTCCACATGCACTAATTCTTTCCATCCAAACAAATACCAGTCATTTTTAAATCTATCACCATAAACGCTCTGCATTTGACTTCGAACAATTTTGTTGTCATGGCAACTGGATAAAGATGTCGGTCTATCCAGGTAGCGACCCCTTTGTGGGACAAAAAGTGGCTCTGTTTTATTCTGAGGCCAGTTTACTGAACAAACAGGGAAACCCGCTCTGCACTGCACACAGTTTTGGTGACTTTGATCTCTGTCAAAACTGTTTGTCAATTACTGTAATAAATGTGAGCGTGTAGGACTTTATGTGAGTAAGTGTGTGTGTGTGTGTGTGTGTGAGCGGTCACTGTCTGATGACTCGTCTTGGAGGACCAGCTGGGCCTGATAATGAGTGATGCACACGCACACATATGATGAAGTACCAGTCACAGCTGTTTACCCCGTTTGCTAGCCTCACTTATCAATATTCAATTAAGATCACTGCAACCCCAGCAAACACACACACATAGATGCACACACACACACACTTTGACTGAAGTAGCCATCCAAGGGAACGAAGGATGTGTCTCAACTGTTTATTAACTCCATCAGCAGCAGCATCCTGGGACATACTGGTCAGACTTCGCTCATCTGTCGCCTGTTTCATAAAAGTATTTTGTGATTAAAAACAATGTGATCATGGTCTTGCATTCTTTGAATTATGTTTTACACATAAGCATTGTTTTTGTGATAAATCAAATAAATGAACTTGAAGTGAAGCCAACGCTTAAGTGCAAAAAACTGCAGTTCCTCAAATGACCACTTGAGGCTGGCTACAGAACATGTCTGTAAGCACACATGTTAAATGTCACGTCTTTGCCAGTTTTTAGATTAGCTGGGAGGCGAAAGGAGAAGGACTGCCTACATGGCAGCAGCCAGAGCCACCATACTGAGCTTTACAATGGCTCTTCAGAAACCTGTGGGTGACGTCACACATACACTGCCCATTCTTTATACTGTCAGTGTTCAAATGTAGGCATAGATACAAAAAGGTAAATGAAAAATCAGATGACTGTATATCACGCATAGCCCCAGTAACTTATAAGGGATAAGAACAATAAAGACCATGAACCTCAACTTGTTACAGTTCAGCCAGGTATGTTTGTTCCCTCCTCTCTCTCTCTTATCTCTCTCCCACATTTCCTGTCATCTCTCTGCCGCCTGACAATAAAGTCTAACCTTATACCTAACTTCATACAATACAGGAGGCCCTCTGTCACGTAAAAGTCACCTTTTTCAGAGAATGGGTGATCTGTTGTATCTATGTCCATGTGTTTTTGATGGATGCATCTAAATGAGCACTGGATTTCGATAAAGCTCGGAAAAGTGGAACATTTTGGAACAGATCAACACTTTTTAGACAGGTGTGATTTCTTTGTTTAACTAAAAGAGTCATTCAGCAGCAGGAACGTGTTAAAACATTTAAAAAAACTAAACTTCTGTCTGTTCTCTGATGGATGACTCTGTTACTTCTGTCATTTTAATACCACTCTGGGAAGTTGCAAGTAATCTGTCTGAATCTGTCATTTTGTGAAACACACAAGTCGTCTATTGACTGGTGTTGCTGAGAGTGGTCACATCTTCTACCTGCCTGCAGGTTGTTTTACACTGATTAACTCATTTTGCAACGGCCTCAGTTTGAAAGTTGTTTGATGTGCATTCCCAAAAGCCAATTAGGTCTGACAGCTGGTTCACATATTGTATAAAACTGCTGAGGGGTCAAATTCAAGAGAATGTTAGACTACAACCAAGAGATTTAAATATAGGTAAGAACACAGGTTTAACACGCGGATAAATCTAACTTTGACACAGTGTCCAGTCCTCTATTTATCTTAATTGGACAGCATTACTTTTCTCCTGATGTGGTCTGATCATTGTACGATTTTCCTCATGGGTGCTCACGATTACTCATGGGTGCCTGAGCTCTTGAGCATGTAATCCAAGGAGACTGTCCAGGAAATAATGCCAGCGTCAGTCGTTTCAGGAAGTGCTCCACAACGACATCTGTTCATGTCATGGATGTGTAAAGAGAAGTGGATGACATAGTTATGAAAGCTGCTCAGTGGCGCACAAAGCCAAAAGTTAAATTTCCGGGCATAAAATTACCTCCTTATCTTCCACATATGCCTTCACATTGTGGGGCCCATAGAGAACTAGAGACTTCTGCCAGCTGAGCTAACTTCCTGTTTAGCCCACTGCTAACTTGAATGGAGATAAATTGATTTATCCGTGCGGCTCCTCTAGACTTTCCAAGTATTTACAGTTTTTCAGCTGCTCTTCCTGGGGGCTTGGTTCAAGTTCAGTGACGAAGTCTCTGGCAGTTGTAGTGATCATGACAGAAGCAAAGAAGGAAGTCAGGTAAAGTTGCTTTAGAGTGACAAAGTAGGAGGAGGTCAGGATGTATGGATGAGTCAACGAAATGATTCCAACAAACTTTCAACATTGTTTTTAAAAGTATGACCAAAAGCGTCCCCACTAAATAAAGTAGTGACTCAAACCATCTTTCCCTAATCCTATAATCTGATAGAAGCATCAGATCAGAAAAGTGTCATTCCAGAGGTCGTGGACCAACAACGTATTTTATAAACATGTATGTGGTGGTGTGTGGGTAGTGTGGTAAACTGGTCTGGAGGCCTGATTAGGTGTCCTGATGTTCAATCCATATTATCAGTGAAGAATCTGTGGAAACTGCCCTCTCTCTCTTATGAGCAGTTCCTTAAACCAGCAGAACAGGAGGAAGATTCCCATATGGGAATTCCCAGGAGTAAATCTTCATCAAATGGGGGTCTGTGGTCTAATCTGCATCTATTTCAGGAGCCACAGCCTGAGTATTTCTAGAAGCCCTCTTGTAGACCCTCCATGTTGTTTAGGTTATGTAGTGCCTTTGTAATACTAATGTTTGGATAGGGAGCAACGGCAGCAGAATGGTCCCAGAGCCCCTTATTATCCCTCTGAGCTCCACTTTAATGCCGCCTGTCTCTGGCACTCTGGAGCCCAACCAGAGAGTAATTAGCCCTCTAATTGACAGACAAAAGAAAGTTCATCTCTGCGCTCTCTTCTGATCGCTGTCTGATCTCTTGCTTTTCTCTCTTTTCTCCTCTCTTCACGCTCCCTCTGTCACTTAGCGGGTTTCTCCTCCTCTCCTATTTGTGAGCTGACTGTCTCCCTTCATTTCCCTCCAACTCTCTTCCTTTCTCCCCATCTCCCTCATTCACACTCATCCCTACTCTTCAGAGAGCCGTCCTATCCCTCTGCTCGTCTCCTTCCCATAATTCATAGTGACAGGAAAGGTTAGAGCAAGCACAGAGGAGCTCTGGCTGACAGAGAGAGGAGAGTCGAGTGTCTTTTAAAGGCTTGTTGTTACACACTGTTTACAAGTCGTCACGGTCTGACAGAAAAATATGGAAATGCTGCTTCATCTGTGACATCGAGTAAAGTCAGAGACAGCGTTGACATGAGGATTAGTGCTATACCTACATATTTATTATAACATCATGTCATGATGCAGATTTCTTTTTTCATTAGAGTTTTATTTGCTTGATTTCATCATTTTGTCTCTTGCAGGAGAAGAAAAAAAAGAGTTGTCTAAATGACAAATTTTGACCTGTTTTACCTTCTGTTCCCAGTGCCAAGTCAAACAGTATTTGCTAAATTCAACCATGCGGGTGAAGTGGGAGGCTGGAGGTGCGAGCACATCACATTAGCCATTAATCACCGCTCTAATTAAACCCAGCTGAGAAGGTTTCATGCTTAACAAACCACTGAAGATATTTTGCTGTGTTTAAACAGGTCAACTGGATTAAACAAACCAGTTTAAAGATCGTGTCACATAAACTCATGTTGTTTCATTCACCCAACTTCAGTCTGTGCTGCTTTAGACTGATGACTTATGATTTAAGTACTAATTCAGAGGCTTCTCTTCGGCCTGCCAAAATAAAATTCTGAGGGAAAGTTTCTGGACACATCTGTCAGCTTCAGTCTTGAAACAACTGTCTTTTAAAAAATCTCTTTCAAAAAAGACTTTTTATGTCTTCATTTGGAAAGTGACAGCTGAGGATAGACAGAAAACTGGAGAGAGCGAGGATGATGTGACACTGAACCCAGGCTGCTGCAGGTGAGCTACTAGCCCTGGAGTGATATTAAAGGGTTGTTTCATCTGAATTACAAAAACATATTTTGTCATGTCCCTTTAGTGGTCTATAGCCATGCAGGTAGTTTTGGAATATTGTTGTTATATGCACTTATCAGTCATAGTTGAATTCTGTCCTCACATTTTGACGTCCACATCACCTAACATGAAACAATGAATGGAATTTGTACTTGTAAGAACCTGGGACACCTGAAATAACTTTGCGACTCTATACCTTTACAAAAGTAACATTTTAAATTTTGAACAGCAACAAAACATTCTGGATAATGGATGCCACTGAATTTTATAAATATCAAATGTAAAAATGTTAAATGACTGGCTGCCAAACAAAAAGTAAAATATCATAATTCAAATAAATGTCAAAAACTTTTTAGGATCAAACCTTCAATAAGTTCAATTAGTTCTGCGGGAAGACACTGTTACACAGACATCAGGGCATCACACCATTCAATTATTGTCAGTTTTACATACATTTGTATGTAATTTAATGAAGCAGATAAATACTGTATAAATAATATAGAGTAATTTTTTCTGTACAAATCTAACTTTGTCTAAAACTTGTCTAATTTAACTAATTTGTTATTTGCATAATAATTAAAATAACAGTTTAGTTGTTCATTTCCAGATAATATCTTTTTTTTTCTTTTACAGTGTATCTCAGAATCAAAGTGGCTAGATACCAGTAGAGATATGCTTTTTGAAATATGCTTTTTATTGTTCTTGATCTTTGGGTGAACTCACCCTTTAAATGTATGAGAGCCAAAGGAAGGCTGAGAATACACAGTGATCAAATGGCTACCAGAGCTAACTTTGGGTCATGGCTATTGAGATCATACTAATCAGCTGAGAGGGTAACACACAGACATCGAGGAAGGACGGGCACGCACACGCAGGGCTCGCTGGATTAGCATATAACAGGCCGGTAAACAAAAACAACAGAGCTTTCATTAATTAAGGACCAAGGGGCTGGGTGGGCAGACGGATGGGCGAGGGCTGCTGAGACACTCCGAGCGCGGCACAGCGCCAGGCCTCCAACCACGCCAACCAGAACACAGCTGCCTAATGGAGCGCTGGCACTGCTGAAGGACGGGGGAGTGGAGGGAGGGGTTGGGGGGGAGAAGAGAAGAAAGGGGGGAAATTGGAGATAAAAACTAAATAATCAAGGAATTTGTGGGATAAAAAAGGCAGAGAGAGGCACAGGCTGAAAGACAAAAGGGGAAGAAAGAAAGGGAAACAAAGTTTGCGAGGGAATTGAGGAGCGGAGGAAACAAAGGCAGATAAAAGGAGAGGGGGAGCGTGTGTGTGCAGAGGGAGAGATGGGATGGAGATAGAGATGGAGATTGGATGATATCCCTCTGTCTCTGTTCATTAATACCGTATGATCTCCTCTCTCTCTCCTTTGTGATTTTAACACATTTCTAATTAGCACAGAATCCTCTAAGTTGGAGCGGAGGAAGGAAAGCAGGAGTGTGGGTGGGGGTGGGGGTGGATTGGGGGATCATATTTATATCTGTCTTTAATAAATTCACTTTCATTTGATCTTTTTTTAAACGCACAGGCTGCTGTGCAGAGCCTCTTCCCTTTCCCCTGACTCTGGCAGAATGAAAGGTGGTGTAAATGCAGGGCTAATTGTTATGCTTGTAAGGAAGCTGGCACAGTAGCTAAAGTTGTTAGATTACAAAAAATGGAGATTTTTAAAGTTTTACTGCTGCACCAAAAAACAAAAAGCGTCATCTCCCCTGTGACTCAGGAAACAGCTAAAGAAATCCAGAATTATAAAAACACAACCTAGTCTGGTGCATTGCAGGAAATAACATTTCAGAGGTCAGAAACTAGTATATTTGTGCTTGACTTTATTCCATCTGCTCTATTTTGTGCCTTCACAGCGACAACGTCAGTGTAACAGCACATGAGGGAAGCTCCCTCCACGCCTTTCACTGAGACACTTGGCAGCTCATCTAATCAGAGTGCAATTAGACGGAGACTTCTCTGGGCGACAGAAGACTCTGATTACCCAAGAGTCATTGGGGGTATATTTAGTATCTGTGCTCTTGTTCCTCCGTGGTTAGTGTGGCGCCCCGGAGCTACAGAGCGAGCTGGTGCATGGCGGAGACATTGGAAGGCGGGACGGGTTGGACTTGGCTCGGGCAGTGACTGACTGAATGACTGAAACTGAGCTCTAACAATGTTAACCTGATCCAAACCTTCATCATCCAGCTTTCCAGAATGTTAGTGTGTACACGTATATCAAATCTCTTTGTGCCTGTAGCTTCTCAGTGCCCTGCAGATCTGATCCTAGACTACTTGATATGTTAGTAAGATTCATATATTGGGTTGCCCGTAAAGAGATACAGTATTGCACACTATTAAATGCAGCCAAGTTTCCCAAAGAATCATATACATTTTGGATGGTGGTGAAGTTCTTGATTTTCATTCAATGGAAACCTTCAGTACCACTGTACACTGTAGACACAGTGAAAAACTGCCAAACCATGACAGTAAAAGACCGCGAAATATGCCACTAAATATGACTGTTGTTCTTACTGTATAAAACACAGTCATATTTCATGGCAAATAATTATTTCTACAGCATTTAAGGGAATTTATACAGAATGTAGTATTTTCTACAGTAATTGTACAGTAAAACACCGTTAGATTTTATGGAAAAATCTTTATTTTATACGGCATTCATGTGGTATTTTCATGTCAAAAAAGTCATGTATTCATACGGAAAAAATACGGAATAAAACACCAACCTAAAAATCAACAGTACTAATATCCTTTTAATATTATAAAAAGTACTGTTTTTATTACAATAAAATTCTAGCAACCACAACTGCCAGTTTTTTGCCATAAAAACATGTTGTTGTTTTTTTACAGTGTAGGTACTGTAGTAGTGTGGTGGGTGTAGGGTGGGTGTATGTTGATTTGGTGTCCTATGGACATTATCTGTCTGTGAACGTAAACAAGTGCCATTTTGGAGCACTTCACCTGACAACAGCTGATGCCATCGTTTTTCTTGGAGGACAGTCTCCTTCCAAATCTCGGCAAGGCGTCATGCAAACCTGCTCGTAAAGCAAGTTGGGTTCAGAGGTCTGGTCCAAAATGGAAAGAAAGAAAAAGTATGTAAAATCTGTGACCCCTGTCCATGTACTCCTGCCTCGTGTCCTGTATCAGGCTTCATTCTGCTGGCAAACAAGGAAAACTTACCTACTCCAGGGCACTCTGAGTATAATCAAAAGCCATTAATATGAAGTCGACATACCTGAGTTTCATTTACACTGGTTTTAATGGAATTTGTAGTGTCACATGACCTTGTTTTTACACTCCAAAATTCGAATTAGCCCAGCAATTAATGAGCTGTCAAGTTGAATTTGATAATGACACACTTTTGTAATTACTATTACTATTACTATTTTCACCAGCACAGATAAAATGCTAAAATGGTGTGTAAAGAAACTCTTCAAACTCTCAGAATAAAGGTTGATTTAATTAAGTTTTTCATTCTAAGATTTGCAAATGAAAATATCAATTGGCAGCTTCTGATGAGATCAGATCACCTGTAAGTACACCTCCAAGATTCCGTCATGAAACACAGGAGCATTTCCATCTAAACCATGAACCTGTGTGTGTGTGCTTTACCGATCCATAATCCCTCTCAGTCCTCCCTCCTCCTCTTCTTATCTCTATTTCATGTGTCTAGCAGAGATCTTTGCATCTTTGCTCTCTCCCACCTCATCAGTTGTCAGCACTTTGGGGAATAGGCCAGGGCTTCCACAGATCAAGGCAGCCGTGTCAATAACCATGTTCACAGAGATGAAAGCTCCACTGAGCCGAGCCTTACTAGTGATTCAGGTTCAGGAGTTCACAGGCGCTGCTGAGGTGTACTGTTGCTGTTGCTGTCAATCACTGTATGTAAACCTTGCAGATTGGAGGCAACCTGAGGACCGTGATCAGAGTGTTCCGGCTGTTTGACTACAACCGAGAAGGACACATCCAGCAGCACGAGTTCCGCCGCATCCTGGACAACTACTGCATCCACCTGACTGACAAGGAGTTTCAGAGGTGGGGGGTTTGTGTTATACATCTGACACGGTTTGACACGACAGATTGCACATCAAGTCTGTGCAATAGCATGCAAAGGCACACACACATACCACACAGGAGGCCTGGTTGTCCGGTCAGTGAGCTGTAATTTCTGCTAACATTCTGCTAGTCAGGCTCACTTCCTGTCCCAAAAGCAGTACATGCAAGCATACAAGCGCTTCATTACTGAGTCTACATCCCTCTTGAAAACTGTTTTGAGCCAACCAGTATATAGAACAATTCCATACTTCACTTCTCTATACTTCTCTATCAGTATTAGCCACGTTGTATCCATCAAGTTAATTGCTGAGATTCAGGAAGGTGTTGACATTGCTAAAAAGAACAAGGCAAAAACAACGAGTCAGACAATCAGCAGGCTGTGAACCAACCAAGATATTTTTGGCCATTTTTTGCTTTATTGGACACTGACAGCTAGAGAGACAGACAGGAAGGGGAAAGAGAGATGGGATTACATGCAGCAAAGGACCCAGGCTAGAATCAAACCTGGAATCTTTCTAACCATTCCAGTTTATGGTGTTGGTTTATCCATGAAACTCATGCATGTGCAACAGTTCCCTTCTAAACATGTATAAGTTTACATTAATAAAGATAAAATATGTAGGTAGGCTCAAATATGATCTGACTGCATCCATTTGTCATTTGTGTCATGGGCAAGTAACAGATGTCCCATTCCCAGAGTGATTTGCTTCATTTGGCCTTGTTCAGTGTGAGTGGATGAATGTAGCTGGCATGCTCTGGACCGAGTGTTGGACTCATTATTGTCCTACATCAAGACAATATTCCCAATCATTCATTGGTTGTCCCACTCTCTATGTTTTGAGCGACTGTACCACTGTAACAGGCAGCGTTAGCAGTACCCTATGGTAACAGCGAGTGGGTGTGGGCATGAGTGGGACAAGTTAAAGATTCATGTCTTTCATGAGCAGTGAGCACTTGGTACATTCGACAGGCTGACCTGGTGTTCAAAAAGGACTTCCTGTAGTGTAGCCTTGCTGTAGGTACACACATGGCAGTGCAGTGAGAAGTCTTGGGGTCAATACAATTTGATCAAATATGGATCCTTTCTCTCTCTCTAACACACACACACAGCTTAAAACAATTTACTTACATATAATCAAATTCTAATTATCCTTTTTTAACATGTGTGTATATGGTAATGTGTTGCACGCACACACAGGCACACACGTACATCGTCAACCAATCAGGACAGGCCCGACTATTTCCAGTATTCCCTGTAGTGGGAAGTCATCTGTTGGCTAGGACGAGATCACTAGCGCTAACTTTGTGGTCAGCCTTTGTCTCAGGATGAGAGAGAGCTAATTGACTTTTAAAACTTCGAGCCCTGCAGTCAAATCCACTCCAGAAACGCCGCTCAAGTTTTTTGACGCGGCTCTAGAGGATTGTGTGTGACAGGTTCATTTTCAATGGCTTTAATTGGTTTTAGCGCGCAGGACTCTCTCTCTCTCTCTCTCTCTCTCTCTCTCTCTCTCTCTCTCTCTCTGTCTGTCTGTCTCTCTCTCTCTCTCACACACACACACACACACACACACACACACACACACACACACACACACACACACTTGCTCTGCCTGTGTGCAGGAACAGATAAAGCCAAGCGTAAAGCCTGACCTCTTTTCTCATCTTGTCATTGACATGGATATTCGTGACATTATAGGTCACCTGTAACATATATTTATTTACACATCAACCTCCAGCATCTGTTTGCTTTTTTCCAGGTTGTGGAATCACTACAGTCCCAATAGCACATCCACCATTTCCTACCAACAGTTCCTTGAGAAACTAGGCTTTGGTGACAGCCATAACTTCAAGATTGCTCCAGTGTGCACTAAACTTGGTATGGATAGAGTGGATTCAAATGTAGATTTATGAATATTATTGAGAGGGAGCAGCAGTGAACACAAACCAAGATACAAACAACAACACTATGAGGCTGTAGTACAGAACAGCAGTGCTTGAAGCTAAATGCTAACATTAGAGTAGAAAGCATTAAGTGTGTTGTTGTCTAACAATTTGCTATTTTTGGGCTATAGGTAAAGTAAAAGCACTGAGACAGCTTCTTCAGGATAACTTGGTCCACAGCTGTAAGAAATATGTTAGCAGCAAGTTGGCCATTTTTGGAGGATACCCTCAGAAAGAACATAGAAAGCTAGCCTGCAAGCTCCTGACTTTGTTGAATATTGTTTGCATGTGTCGCTAGTGTAAGCATAGTTCTTATCGTGTAACTTTTTATAACTTTATTGTGTAATGTTAACATTTTTTCAACCTCTGTTCTCATTATCCACCAGCAGCCACTAGCCAAAAGCTGGTAAAATATGCCTTTTACACACACTTTATATATTTTTAATGATTGATAGATGACAAATGGCTGGTGACAGTATAGTCATATGTCAGATAGTCAATAGTAGCTACTTAAGCTACCCTCCAAAAATAGCACTGTCAGTGTTATGAAGTTCATCTAAAAATATTCTAACATGCTAACAATGACAATGTGCATCTTTAGCAAATAAGGTCACCATGGTCACTGTCTTATCTTAGTTTAGTGTGGTTAGCTAATGGAGAAGTTAGTTCTGCAGACCAAAGTGTTGATCAGGGGATCACTAAAGCTATGACCGTTCATCCTGAATGGAATATGCATTTCTGAACAATGCACTCCAATAGTCGTTGATACATTTGAATAAAGATATTTCACTAGATGAGTGAATGAGTGAACCTGGTGCAAGACAAAACCAGGGCATCAGTAGAGTATATCATCTTGTTACCATGGATATCTGCATCCAATTTAAATTCATCTAATAGATGTTGAATTCCAGTCTGGATCGACATGTCATCTTTAGAGCCCTGCCACTAGCATGTAGCTATAAACATACACGATTAAAACCAATTCCAACATCATGAAATGAAAAAAAAAATATGTTTTCATGTTTCATCAAATGTGTGGTAACTTCAGCTGGAAAAGAACCACTTGACAATGTCTCGGCCATAGTTGCACTTTATATAAGGATGCCAAAAATAAACATTATATCCAGAGCTCACCTGTAACATCTCTGTCAGCGGGAGGTCAAGCATACAACAATGCCAGGGGCAGAAGTGTCCTTCAAAATAAATGCAACATATGCAACATCGACCCCTGGTGGGCGCATGGCTCTTGTGCTCTTATTCTGAAAAAGATTAACTTAGTAATGTTCACATTACAACAAAATGTAATCTAAAGATTGTATTTTATAGAGGTGTCCAGCCGAGGGACAACTCCACCTGTCAAACAGAGGAAGCAGAGACCAGAATCTGTTTCCAGCTCATGTGATGCTCCATCAGTCCTGCCGCACAGGAAGCTGCAGACTCTCTTTTATGACAAGGTACAGACTTGTCTGAATTGCTTTGTGTGTTTTATTCCTCATGTTTGCATGTCACCATCTGGCCCTCTCCCCTGCATTATCCTCTTTAAAGACGGAGGGGTAAATTGGCTCTAAGTGGCGCGTCAGGATGCAAACGGCAGAGGGAACACTTCTAATTAAAATGTTTGCCCAGAAAAATCAGCTCCTGAGTTAGTGTGTTAATCATGGCTAATTTACGGGAAAGGCGGCAGAGTCGGGGCTGGCTCTTCTCTCACAACCGAGAGAGCTGTACTGGGATATTCTCCATGGAAACCAAAAGCAGAGATGACTCACTTCCTGTCCTTATCCAGGAGCAACAGACAAAGCAAGAGAGTGAGTCTGCCTCTAAAATATGAATGTACATCAATGTGTTCTTCTACCTGTCAGATGTGTTTGAACTCTACCCCAGTGTGGCAAGCGCTGCAGGCCTTTGACACCACCCACTCTGGCCTGGTAAAACAGGATGTCCTCAGGGCCGTTCTTAGCAGCTTTATATTTCCCATGAACCCTCACTCCTTCCAGAAGCTGACTAGCCGGTAGGGAATGCAATATTTTATTTATTTATCTTGTCTTTTCTCTTCCATCTCACCACATACCTACTCTGCCTCAACCTCCCTGCCCTTTACTCTTTAAATCTTAAAACCTAGCTATCACCTATTCTCTGTAATACATTTTTCATGTACGTGTATGGATTATGTGTGTGTATACAGCTATGGTGTAAGAGCAACAGGGCCAGTGAGGTGGAAACACTTCTTGGGACACTTCATGAGCCCACTCAAAGAAGAGCGCGACGTGAATCTTCAGTCCGACAGGTTAGTTTAAAATGATGTGATTACACATGCGGTGAGTCTCTTATCTCCTTTCCTGAGGCTTGAAACACATGACATGAAGGGTTCTAAAAGGTAAGGCATGACTCTGTATCTCCAATGTCAATACTGCTTTAAGATAATAAGAATTTTGGTTTAAAACATTGAATAAATATTATCAACAGAAGAAATAACATTAACAAGATGTCTGTGTACTGTGTTATATCTGCCAATCTTCAGCAAATATTCTGACAACACACCTATTTTATCAAAATACCCAAACTGTCTTGGTTAGTCTTTTTGCCAACTCTGCTTTGGTCAAAAAAAGCGTGGTGTGTTTGGTGTGCTGTGTTTGGTTCTGGTCTGGCCATGTTCACTGTGATGCTGATGAGCGTGGTTCCACTGTCTTGCTTGTATGGCTCGGGTTCTGATGCCCATTCCTTGGTTGGTCTCTTTGCTCTGGGCCTGAAAAAAACCTCCTTCTCTCAACCAAAGTTCCTGTGCTAGCAGTATAAACATGAACAATCCACCAGTGATGCTCCAAGCTTCCAGTTATGGAAGAGTCAGCTAGTAGGACTACACAGCTAACTGAGCGGCAAACTAGCTAACAGCAGCTACAGTTAGCGGCAGCAGCAGCACTCTAGAGTAGGAATTCAAGTTCAGGTGGCAAATTCTTACATGTCGCACCTTAGACAAATTTTCTTTACTTGTTGGGTGTTGGGACAGATAGTGGTTGTAAGAAATTAATAATAGCTAAGGTAGTTTTAAAGCACGATGAAAGTTAGGTAAATTAATTACTAAGTTAGACAGCTATTGAAAAGATTAAACCTGGTTTTACCCCTGAACTGGTCCATCCCCAACTAATTTTAGTAAGACATTTGACATGTCTTTTTAAAGATTTTTGGGGCTTTGGGCATGCAGCAGAAGGCCACAGGTTGGAGTTAAACCCTGGGCTGCTGCAGCAAGAACTGAGCCTTCGTACATTCTACCAACTGAGCTAACCAGCGTCCCACATTTGACATATTTGACATTTGGTGTGCACTTCGAGAAGGTTCACGACTGGACTTCTGACTGGTTTGTCAGAAATTTTGGTCATCTATCTGTAGTTTAAGTTGTCTTTACTAAGACTGTGTGATATAAAACAGAACTTCACTGTAGAACAGACACCATATTGTCTGCATCTTCCTGCCATCTGTGGCTCCATATTTTTCTATTTTTTCTTCTAATCTTGCTCACAGTAGAATTGCACAAAGTAACGCTGACTTTCTTTCTTTTTGGCAACATTGTTGGGGAAACAATCATCACATTTGAATAAACTTTATTGGGATTGTCACTGGGCAAACCCAACCAAGGGGTTCTGTGCTTATGTTCGAGTGTGAGCTTGAGACTGGCCAGCGTGAGCATAAAAGGATTTGCTTTTCACGCAGGAATGTTAGTTCGATGTGTAAAGCAGAACATTTATGAGTATGGGTAAAGTACTGAAGGTACTTTAGCAGTACTCGAGGTGCTGGGAAGGTAAAGCAGTGATTACTGGTCAGAAAGATGTTTGAAGAAATGAATGGCTATATATGCCTTTTCTGATTTTCCTTTCCTTTCCTTCTATCTCTTCTCTCAGGGCTTTGGAGAAGCCTCTCCCAGATGAAGACAACTTGCATCTTGAGAACATTTACCCGCGACTAAAAGAGATCTTTCATCAGGTGGACACGGTAGGAGTTAGGACTATAGAAGTAAATAATAAAGGAGCAATCAATCTTCTCCAAAGGACACACTGAAATGCTTTCCCTTATTTACGCAGCCGTGCAAAAAGTAGAAGACAGTAGTGATTTTGAATGTTATCAGACAGGACACATGGGAGTAATCTCAGCAGATTGCTAAAAGACAAAGGCACATGCTCAGGTGTATGCTTTAAATATAAATGCCAGACAGCTTTACAGATGAGCCAATCATCATCCGCAGCTTTTTGATGGCCATAAACATGATTAGATGATTGCATATGGCCACTGGTTAGCCACTCAGTCACTAGCCATATGTTCGTCTGACAGCCGTCCCCTTCAACACGCCTCCGCATCCAGTTCTGCCTCTTTAATTTCAAATCAGTCTACTTCAGCTGGATGAAACTTTGGAGTCTGACTAAAGTTTGGGGAAGGGGGTTTGAATTTTCCATTAATTCACAGTAATGTTTGATGTTGCTACCGCCACTCACAAAACAACAGTCGGCTTCCAAGTTTGAGGAAGTATGTGTGTATATGTGTATGTGTGTGAAGCCTCTCCCAGATATGAATCACACATATCTATCTGCCAGAATCTCCTCCTTTTAATGGCATGGGAGGGGAAAAAAATATCCCTCCATCAACTGTTTTAATAATCTATTCAGCGGTGGGAGATCAAACAAGAGTGTCCTCACACCACCAGCCAATAATGAGGTTTTTCACTCAGGCAGGTTCTAAGCCAACTATGGTTTTTAGACTATCTCTGGGGAAGCATTCAAGAGCTTGGAAGACTTTCTATGATTCACATTGTTTGTGTATGATTCAAACATACACATCAGATGGAAGCGATTTTGTGCCAGGCCATAATTAGTACTATCATAATGTTACAGTGCGTTATACAGTGCTGGATATTGTGTATCATAACCTCACCAATGAGTAAGCATCATTAACATTTGTACTGTCTATGTAATCCAATATGATAGTATCCTTTTATTTTATGACATTATCACAGAGACTGTTCATAAATCAATCAGTAAACAATCCTGAAGAATTGGTTTTATATGGATCCAGATCATATGTCTTTAGATAATCTTTTAGATAAATTGCTAGATAACATGTTTTCTAACATGTTTTCTTAATGCTCTGTGTCAGTGCCATTGTCAAAAAAAAAAATGATAGGATAGAAGTTTTGTTGCTGACAATACAACAGTTTAAAGAATTTAAAGGACCAGTGTGTGGCATATAGAAATGTAGTTTCTATCCCTAAACTCATTCTCCTTCTCAAAGCATGGAGGAAAGCCAGTGTTTAGTTTATCTGTTCTGGGCTACTGTAGAATGATGGTGGTTCAACATGGCAGACTCTGTGGACCTGCAGTGTCTGTAGATATAAAAGGCTCATATTTCAACATGTTTATTATTTTTCAGGTGATTGCACGCTAAAGAAAACATAGTTGTGCGTACTATATTCCATTTATGCCATATTCTGTAAACAGAGCCCTTTAATTTTGCCACACTGTAACTGTAACATACAAAGCTAACTTCCACTAACTGGACTCAAGTTTTCCTTTCCCGAGGCCTCTGTATGCTAATGGTGTCTGACAGTGTTTTGTTCAGCTCACTTTACTTGCGATGGGTTCATGCACGTGTGTCAAATTTAGTTTAATTACGATAATTTTAAATCTATGACGATAATTTATTCTCTGGGGCCAATGTTTCTGGGCTTCCGGTGTAGCTAGTGGTTATCTGGAAAACGGATAACGGATATCCAGGCCAGAACTTCCTCCACAGTCCAATTAGCAACTTGAGAATGACGGGAAACAACACATTTCTGCTAATCTCTATAAACAGTTATCTGCATATGAATGCAGATAGTTTTATAAAAACATAATAAAGGTTAAATGATCATCAGATGATAGCTGATGGGTTTCAAGATTGCATTTTGCCCAACGCCCTCTGCCTAATTTTCTCTCCACATGGACTGTTGGAACCAAAACCCACTAAGATCCTGCATTCATATGCAGATAACTCACATATCTGTGATGTCTGCCATCACTTCCCTGTGAAACAATACCATCTTTACAATTTGAAGGAGAACACTCAACACAGATTTTCTTTCCAGAAGGATGCAGGTTGGATCACTCGAGCAGACATGCGACATTTACTGGAGAGACCAGGTGGTACCCAGCCCCAAACACCCCTACCCCGTCTTCGTCCAACACAGATCACAGAGCTGCTCAAAGTACTAGACCCAGGACACACCGGGGTCATCCAGCTGGCTAGCCTGGAGAAAATCAACCCCAGCATCACCTCTTCTCCCTCCCCTGTTAACACTGCTGAGCCCCTGGATGAGACAGAAGACACTGCTGTATGTTTGTATATCCATTTGCTAGTGTGTGTGTGTGTGTTTGTGCACACTCCCTACAGGAGTGGCACATTTCCATGTAAGGCCATGAATGTGTACTGTGCTTTTTGACCATTTTTCATCAGGAGCAAGAAAAAACACCAGATGAAAAGCAGACAACAGAGTGTTCTGATAAAGTGTCTGTGGCATCTGCTTCATGGAGAACCGTGAGTGTGTTAACACAACACACTATGATCACATATCACCCCTATCACACATCGCATACACCACAAGATCAAACAGAGAGAAAAAACAAAAGAGCAAATCAAAAGAAAAAAAAGAGGGTACATTATTAATTCACAGTTTGTGTGTGTGTGTGTGTGTGTGTGTGTGTGTGTGTGTGTGTGTGTGTGTGTGTGTGTGCTCTTATATTAAGGTGGAGAATTTACTGCTGGACAAGTTGTGCGAGCAGCTCAGTTCAGTACTGGCGGCTCTGAAGCTGTGTGACCCTCAGCAGACGGGACACGTCACACAGGAAGATCTGAAGAAGGTCTTAAGCCTCTATGGCATGCCCATCTCAGACACACACTTCAAGAAGTAAGATACACACCTGCACACACACACACACTGAAGTAATCACAAGCTCACAAAGGACAAACTAAAAAAAAAGAAAACAGACGGCAGCTGTAATTTTCAGGAAGGAAAGTTGTGATATAACAAAATACGATGACGTCACCGAGTTTTACATTGATTTTCTTGGTTCATGGAAAGTTTTACATCAAAAATTCATAACAGACGTCATAATTGACCTTGTCTGCAGTTGGAGGACTCCTGTAAACTGTTTTACAGATGCTCTGTTATAACGGTGGTCTATGGATAAAATGCTTCTTGGGCTGCTGGGTAATTTTTCAGGGCAATACTGGGGCAGAGATCTCTGTTCTATCTTCTGTCACCGTGTAGACAAAATAGATATGGCAGAGTCAAGACCAAGTGTTTCTCAACTTGAAAGGGATACTTGACATTTTGCGAAATATGCATATTTGTCGACATCACTCTTATGTTCATTTAAATATGAAGCAGGAGCCAGGAGGAAATTAGCTTAGCTTAGCTTAGCTTAGACAGAAAGCAGGGGGAAGCAGACTGGCTCTCTCCAAAGTAAAAAAAAACAAAACAACATGTTAATTAACATGTTCTATTTCATCTTATTAACTGGTGCATAACCAAAACATTTCATTACCAAGTGATTGCTCCTAGCTACTCTTTGCCAAGACACTGTTACAGCATGAAGCTCCTTGTAAAACCTCAAGTCGTGTTTTTATGTTTCTGTTTGAGTACGGGCCGAGCAAACGAGACACAGTGTGTTAATTAGTGCGCTTTAGAAGGTTGAAACATATTTTTGATCTCCAGCTCATGCAAAGCTAAGTCCTCACACCAACATGCAGACAATATTGTGGCTGAAATGCATTGCAAGTTAACGCATCAGCTAATGGAAATCGGTGTCCTGTAGGAACATTAATGAGATGCACCTGCCATGTTGTACTATGACTTTGAACTGCCTGTTGCAAGACAGACATGTTGCACATGTATTGACGCTGCTGTGTGTGCATCTGTTGTCTCCTTGTCTTTCCAGTAGATGATAAATACGTCGTCACCATTTTCCCTGTGAAATCTGACTGTAACATGTAGTGCAGAGACCGGCTCAGTAACAGTTTGACTGGTTTACATTAAATCTAGTGATGTCTCAGACCTATTTCAGACATATTTGAACAGCAGTTAACTTATTTAACTCATAAATATTCTCTGAAACCAAATTGAGTCCAGTTTTTCTCAGTGGTCGGTGGACACCAACATAGAGCTGAAAAGGAGAGTGAATATTGGACTTGCATTCTTGAGATGGACAGAAATATGTAGCATTGTGTCTCCCGGATGTGTAAACAGACAACTGGCAACTATCACCTTGTGAGGTGATCCTGTATCAGAGGTGTGTGTAAAACCCACTGTGTTTGAATGTAAAAGTGCACCATGTATGAGTGATCTGCTGGATGTTTGACTGCTAAATGATGAAACTCCGACCTCTGTTCACTTTGGGGTTTTCTCCGCTCACTCTCTAACTTTCTCTTTTTGTTTTCAGACTCTGCGAGACCTCCAGCTCAAGACCTGGAAGTTCTTCTGAGCTGGTTTATTACACTGGCTTTCTCAGAAACCTGGGAGTACCACTAACAGAGGAGACATGCTCACCCCACAGTGAGAGGTGAGCCTCACTGGTTCTGTTGATTACTGTGGATTATGCTTACTTAATTCAGTTTGTTCCACCTCTAGAAGGGGTTTGAAAAACATCAGTAGGTTGTCTTACTGCTGAAAAATTGTCAGTCAACCCTTACTCTGTATCCATCAAACCTCTAGGAATTGACTGGTCACTACCTATGGATGAATTTTTGGTTGCTTGAAGTGTGGTAGTGAAGACGTCCTGCTTGTATTATCAATTTCAAGCACTTACTTGTTGCATATTCTGGGCTCTTCATTTGTATCTGGTGTTAACTAAGCTCTGTTGGACTTGGACTACATCATCTTTTACTCTTGAACTCTGAACAATCTGCCCTACAGGCCATGCACATCACCACAGTTGACCTCACAGTCAGTCGGGACACAGCGGCCTCCCTCCAGCCTGCAGGTCAGCCCAGACACCTGCAACATCCTGGACGTTGTTTTCCGGAGAATGAGATCGAGATTAGAGCAACGCCACGCCAGCCTGACTGACCGCATCCAGGCCATCATCCACAGCTCTGATGACACGCTGATGGAGACAGATGTACGAAAAGTGAGTGAACCAACGAAACCCACATGACATAAACACTCTACACATAGAAGATATACTTTGTATTTATAAATTGTACTGAAATGCACATTTCTTTGAAAAGCTTGATGCAATACTGTATGTTCAGCCTTTATCAGGGGTGGAAGTAACAAACGAATGTTCTGTTTTTAAAATCATAATTCGCTATTAAGTCAGCCTGTATTTTGAATTACATCCAACCATTTTGTCTGCACTGTTCTCCTCCCTCTCCTCTGGGTTTCCCATACCACCATGTAATGCAGCTCGCTTCCTTTTGGCTCCCATTTTAACTGGGCTCTTCAGAAAGAGCATGCCACTCTGGCTAGTTAGCAGGTTCAGTTTTTATAGCTTTTAACAGACAAAATCCTTGCTTTATGAGTATGGTAATTATGGGGCAGCGGTGGCTCAGGAGGTAGAGCAGGTCGACCCCGACTCCTCTAGTTAAAGTGTCCTTGAACCCCAAATTGCTCCCGAAGGTTGCACCATCAGTGTATGAATGTGTCTGGATGGTTAGCTCCTAAAACTGATGAGCAGTTGGCACCTGGCATGGCAGGCATTGCCATCTATGTATGAATGTGTGTGAATGGGTGAATGAGATCAGTCAGAGAGATGTGTTTTGTTCATATAAGCTCATATATTTTTTACATGGATCTCCTCATTCAAGCAGTTTTATGAGAGAAATACTTTCTTCCACTGCCCTCTATGCGTTCTGACTCACAGGATGTGAAGTGCTGTCATAAACTTCCTCCCATTAGCTCGTTCTGCTTTAGATATAACCACCAACCAAAGTGAGCAGCCAAGCTGATAAGATTCATGCTAATGATGATTAAAAACATAATTTATTCATGAGACAGGTAATTAGCCTTAGACACACAATGTGAATATATATATATTTTAAATCAATCAGTAATTTAGTAAAAACAGCTGATCGCTGTAGTATATATGCTTACATAGTATATATGCTAACATATGTTAGTAGTGAGTATTTGTGGCAGCAGGACAATGCATGTGGGAAGAAACATGGTACAACACAGAGAACAATAGGTCTGTATGGCACAGAGGAAGACGATGTATCTGTTCACGTAGAGACATCACTGTTGGTTTGTTCTTTTAACAGATCTGCTGATAATCAAACATATAGAAAACCAACAGGAATATTCTTGAAGGTCTGAAGTGTGTAATTACACTGAAATATGCATACAGCATATCTCCACCAGTGAGAAGCCTTTCAGCAGACACAGTCACGTGTGCACAGAGTCTGACTATTCTTTGAGCGAGGGGTGGAGGACGTGATGTACGAGCATACAGACAAAGCAGAGAGACTGTGCTGAAGGTGAGAACTCTTAGAAGCAAAAATACCTGATGTAGAAGAGGCAGCCATGGCAGCAATTAGACGCTAAAAATAAAAGACACACATGTTGCTCGATGCAAGCTGTCTGAAGAGATGTTCCTGTTTGTTAAATGTTAAGCAAAAGGGCGTCTGGTTGGATCTGTGAATCATCACACACTCCTACCTGAGCTTCAGCGTTCACTTTGGTTCTGTTTAGATTCACCCACTCAAGATTGTGACTAATGTTTCATTCTCTTCTCAATCTTTGATAAATGAACATGTTTTTCATGTAATTATAAAACAGGACGCACATTCATAAAAAGCAAAAGCGTATAACTGTGTGTTGTGTTTCACCCTGTAGACGTTTGAAATCTTCCACAGTTGCTCGGTCAGATTTGCTCGAGTACCTGTTGTACTTGGAGGATGCTCTGACCTGGCCTGCAGCACAGTGCAGTGAAGCAGACTGCCAAACCTGTCCTGCTTTCTCTTTTTCTGCCCCCAGATACTAGAGGACAGCTGGGTCATCCTGGACGATAAGAATTTCAACGAGTTCACTGAACTGCTGGGCTTCAGGGATGGACGGATCGAGCGCTCGGTGTTCCTGGCGAAGTATGAGGGTGAGACGGTAGAACGGCAGCCAAAACATCTTGACCAGCGGCGTCAGCAATCCCATCAGTTCTGCATGGCAGGGTTTTCGATGTTTAAATAGAGATTTTAAAAATCCCATCCTACTCCCCACCAGGCCTCCCGTCCCCCTCCACTCCATCTTCCCTTGCATCCAAACTCCTACCCCACCCACGGTGATCAAACATAAGCCCCCCGCTTCCTGTAAAATGATGTCTTTCTTAGCACATGAGCTGTTGGAGAAATCATCCTGGATTATAAATAGAGTAAGAGTGAGCCTCTTCGTCTCTCATTAGCAGAGCGGAGAAGTACACAGATTCAGAATCGCACTCATTTCTGCTTGTTTGGGCTAATTATGTGCTTTGGAAGCAGAAAACAGAGCAGCAGGGCATCGCTCTAATTTGTATCCTTAAAAAAAAAAGAAACACAGTCGAGAGAATAACAAAAAAAAAAAACAAAAAAAAAAACTGAGGAATCATTAAACAAAAGCCAGAACGTAAAGTTTGTCATGTCTGCAACGCATACAAATCAATGTCCTCGACTCAGAATGTAAGTGTGCTTCTAATTAGATGTAAATGAGGTCAGGCAGTTAAATGCCAGGTGAACCTGCCAGACATGAAGGCCACTCTGTGTCTGAGTGTGCATACATACAAATCATTCAGACAATGGAGACATTCCCTCACAAAGACTGGTGACATAGCAGAACCTGTTCACTGTGTGCTGATATTAAAACATCTGTTTCCCCTTCATGGTGTCTGCAGAGGCCACAGGCAGAGACGGGCAGCAGAGCTCTGAGGGTCACGGTGATAAGGATGAGGTCGACCCCCTGCTTATTTCTGCCGAGCAGTGCCTGGCTGCCATGAAGACTAGGATCAAGATCATCCACGGGGTGAGCAAGACATTGAGAGGAAAGCTGTGAATCAGCTGCTTTAATAATCCTGCAGATTTTCATGACGTCAAAATCCAGTTTCTATAAGAAAATGACAGGAAATGAAGCAGAGAGATGTGGAGTGACACTGCAAAGGTTCGTGGCCGGATGTTGTGGCCTTAAATCCCGTACACCAGGGTGCCACCTGACAGACATTTATTCACTGACAGACTTTCAGTGCATCTGTACTCTGTTATTACCTCTCTGTTGTGTTCACTCCGTCTGGTGGCGTCTAACTTTCCTGTGTGGGATTCAAGTTTCATACCCCTCCGCCGGAGGTTTGTCATGTAATTCAATCATGAGCTGTCTTTGGTACATTGTGCTAAATAAATTGTGAGTAGTTACTAAAGAATGAACCAGGAAAGAGTTGATAACTGATGAATCATTAATAATAATAATATAATGATGAGTTCCTAGAGAGTCTGGGAGATACACCACTGGACATATAGACCACTTTCTTAATCAGCTGTTCCAGCAGGATTCTCATCATTATCAGACCACATACAGTATATGTTAATATTCACATCCATGTCATTGAAAGGCAATAACGCCTCCTTGCCAAGAGAGCCATTATAGATAATATAAACAAACTTATTTCAATGTTTTAAGTGAGTATTTACATGCAAAATATCAACAATAAAAAATCATAAATATACAGATAAATAGTAAAGTTAATAAATTAATAAATGCAGTGGTTAGTACTGTCGCCTCACACCAAGAAGGTTCCTGGTTCAAACCTCGGCAGGGGCCTTTCTGTGTGGAGTTTGCATGTTCTCCCGTGTCTGCGTGGGTTCTCTCCAGGTACTCCAGCTTCCTCCCACAGTCCAAAAACATGCACTTAATAGGTTGATTGTTGACTCTAAATTGTCCGTAGGTGTGACTGCGAGTGTAAACGGTTGTTTGTCTCTATGTGCCCTGTGATGAGCTGGCGATTTGTACCCCGCCTCTCACCCAAAGTCAGCTGGGATAGACTCCAATCCCACCGTGACCCTGATGAGGATAAGTGGTTACAGATGATGGATGGATGGATAGATAAATAAATCAGGACTATTGGGTTGAGAAACAGATCACTACAACTACACTTCAAAAAAAGGCCGACTAGAAAGCCACTTTATTTTCTTGTAATGAGAAAAATGATAGCTGATAGCGTCACATGCTACTCAAGCTGTGTCTGCACCACACAGTGTTCAATAAATGTATTTTAAATTAAACCTGCACTTCCTGTTACCAGTATTAACTACAGGTGTTGCCAAATCCACCAGGACTAGAGCCTGAAAGGTTCCCTGTGGAGTTTTTTACCTTTAGTTGTTTGTGTATGACTTTAACTTTTGTTTATACACAATAACACTCCACAGGGCCCCTTTAAGGATTATAACTTTAAGCAGGAAATGATTTTTCAGCCATAGCACACACAGTTATTCAGTTAGTACATGTCTCTGTTGTGGTGATTTCCATCAGGACAACCTGACAGCGTTCCGCCTGATGGACAGGAAGCGCAGAGGTGTGGTCGATCGGCATGATTTCAAAGGGCTTTACAGCAGCCTGGGGTTCCTCTGCAGGGAGGAGGAGTACCAGCGGCTGCTGGATCTGATTAGCCTGCATCCCGGAGGCAACCTCAACTACGCAGAATTTGTTGATGTTGTTGAAAATAATGGCAAACGCAAAGAAGGGACACAAACAGCCAGTGTGTGAGTGTCATATATGATCTGAATCACTGATGTTTGGCCATTTTGAGGAAAGTTGGCTCTATGTTGGTTTTTCTTTCTCCTCTGACAGACTAGAGCAGCTCCATGCACTCCTCGCCTCTGAAGCACACTACAAGTGGGCAGACATGTCTAAGGTCAGCCACACTTACAGAAAGATATACAGATATACATAGAATCATTCTTTGAATCGTGCAGGGATCTGGACCTGTTCCTCACTTTCCCATCAGGTGCTGTGCCAGTTTGACACGGACGGCCACGGTTGGATCCATAAAAAGAGCTTGAGGGGACTCCTGTTCACCTATGCCCTCCCCATGAGAGCTGATGAGTTCGAGCAGCTCTGGTTGAGGTAAGAGATTCCCAGCTGAGGCAGCCCAGTTGGTGAAGGGCCCTTGCTTGTGCCAGCCACAGTTTTTAACTTCATTTTGACAGGTACGACCCAGAGAGGCAGGGCTGTGTAGCGGTTTGTGACTTCCTCGAAAAGCTGGGGTTTCATCACGAGGGGGAACTCATGCCTCGGAGCCAGAGGCGGAACCAAACTGCTGCCCAACAGGACACTGACAGACCAGTTTCCTCCGATACTGCCTCACTGGAATGTATAAAGTAAGTGAAGAAGAGTAGTGTGTGCAGTTTTACATGATATATCCATCCATGCTCTGCTGCTTATCCGGGTCCAGGTCAGTAGCTCAGATGTCCTTCTTATTGGCCACATCCTTCGATCCTGAAGCTTTCCCAGGCCAGATGGGATGTGATCCCTCCAGCATGGTCTGTGTCTGCCGCCCCCCCTCCCAGTTGCATGTGTCTGGAATACCACCACATGGACGCATCCTAATCAGATCCACTGACTTACATTTTCAAAAATCAAACAAGTCTTTAAATGATGCAGACAGAAAACTTGATTCAGCTTCACATGAAAAAAACCCCTGCATACTTAAATAACATAAAACACCCATAAGTTAAATAGATACAGCTATAGAAGCAAACACACACATAGCACTAAATGTTTTCCATGAATACTCACTAAATGAGCTTCTTACAGCAGGAGGTTCAGACAAACAAACACTTGAGTCTGGGGTAGAAACATTTTGCACATGATGTGATCATTATTATAATTATTATCATTATTGCCACAAAAGCCATTAAAATATTTTTCATTATAAATACTTGAATGCATGCATGCAACAGGGCTTATTAATTTCCTCTAATTTCAAGTATAACTGTATAATAGGTATTTTAATTTATGAGCCTGTGTCAACATTTTTGTCTAACAATTGTTAGTCTGTCTGAACATAAAGTTTCATATTTTTCATCATGAGCTCTTGTGCTGTCCGCAGACTGATTCTGCAGGAGAACTATGAGGGGCTGAGCGACTCCCTGACTCACCTGGAAACGAGGAGAGACGGCACAGTGACAGTGGAACAGCTGCTGAGTGTGTTACAAACCTACAGCTGCTCCATCCAGAGAGAGCAGCTCGTAAATCACCTGCGCAGGTCGACTCCACTCCTTTTACTTAAAACCATTAAAAAAATGTATTTATTCATATGTAGGTTATAATTTGAAACTGTATGTCACATTACTTGATTGATGGCAAGGTTAAACATTTTGCAGGTATTTGATGTATTGGACAAATTTAATTATTACAGTTGGGACCTTCAGTATCTCTAATCAACCTCAGGGTGGTGTTGGAAGAAAGAATCAGGCAGGATTCATCCTCCGGGATACATTAATAAATAATACAAAATTTCTTCACAGTGTAACTGAAAAACCTAACGTGTTGCGCTTCCTCTGTGTTCTCTTCAGGCTCAATGTTTCCTTGGATGAAAACTGCAGGCTAGCATACATGGAATTCCTGTCGGCACTTGACCACAATGCAGAGAAGAAGGATGACCCTCCACCAGCTTCCCCTGATGCTGTGCGACAGATAGAGTCTTTGGACAGCCTCAGTCCAGGCATGGCTCTGGCTAGGATGCGAGAACTAGTCACTACCTCAGCGCCTAATCTGCAAAAGGTGAAGCTCATAACCACATGCTTCATTGTTCATCATGTCTGTCATCAGTTTCTCTTTCACCTGATCCTTTTTCTCTTTCTTTCCTCCAGGCATTCCTGGCCTTTGACCGGGGCAGGACAGGGATGGTTAAAGCTCTGGAATTTCGTCAGGTGCTGGATAGTTTTTGTGCCCGCCTGTCAGACAAACAGTACAGATACATGCTGACTAAACTGGAGCTGGACTGTGAGAACTGCACTGTTAACTGGAAGGACTTCCTGAACAAGTTTCAATCACAGAGCACACTGGTAAGAGAAGCAGCTTCGAGAGATAGATAGAATAATAGAAATATGCTTCTTCGCTTTCTTTCCGATCAACAGTGTAAAATATGTTTTTAGGTTCTTCAAAGTAGCCATCTTTAGCTATGATCACAGCCCTGAAAACTCTTAACATTCTCTTAATCATCTGCATGCTGAGCACCTGTGGCTGCTTTTTCTTCACTCTACAGTCCAGCTCCCAAACAATCTCAGTTGGGTTTATGTTGGGTGATTGTGGAGGCCAGGTCATACTCCACTTACAGAGCCTGAAAGTGTGTTTGGGGTCATTGTCCTGTTGGAAAACAAATGATGGGATCAGACCAGATGGGATGGCATGTTACTGCAGAATGCTGTGGTAGCCATGTTCCAAGTGTGCCATGAATTAAGAATAAATCAACAGTGTCACCAGCAAAGCACATCCACACCATGCTTCACAGTGGGAACCACACATGCAGATGTCATATGTTCACCTCTGCATCTTACAAAGACACAGTGGTTGGACTCATCAGACCAAAGTACAGGTTTCCACTGGTCTAATGTCTATTCCTTGTGTTTCTTGGCCCAAACAGTTTTCTTCTTTCTTTCTGTTCATAATGCTGCAGGTGTCAGCAGACAGGTGCCTGAGCAGGACCTCAGAGCAAGGGACTAAAACCAGATTACCTATTCAGACCAAGCCCCCTGAAATTGCAGAGTATCTTCAGCAGATCCAGGAAGTTGTCTCAGGTCACTTGTATGAAATCACCAAAGAGCTGATGGGTATGGACCCTACGAACAGCACGACAGTCTCTAAAGAGCAGTTCAGACAGCTCTGTGATCGCCACTGTCTGAGACTCACAAATGATCAGGTAAAGCTAGAAAAATGTGTTTACTGCTGCATATATTCCAGTGAATTAGAATTCAAAAAATTCAAAGAGGAGACGTTCAAGAGAACAAGCACATTTCCAACAACCCGACCAGTGCTTTCAAGCTGAAACAACACAGACTGGCATCAGGCCATGGTTACAAATGAGAAGATGAATTTTAGTACGTTTGCCAGTTCCGCTCTTTTTAGTCTGGTATGTTTTCTTTAATTATTCTAATCAAAACCTAATTTATCTTTCTGATAATTATTGACTGCGTGAGAAAGTTAGTCATCTGTAAAACCAATTTACGCACTGTGCGTTACTCTCTTTGGGGTATTATTAGTCGCCCCCACCCTGTGCGGATGATGATTATGTTTCCTTTTGCTTCTCAGTTTGAGTGTGTGTGGAGTCAGATGCCTGTGAACGAGCAGAAGAAGCTGCAGTACAGAGAGTTTCTGAAGCGTTTTGGTGTTCTGGGCAGAACCCCCCACACAGAAGTGGGGGTTCCCACCAATGGCGTCCCATCTCCTTCCCCAGAGCCCAGAGAAACAGTGTCAGCAACAAAATCTTATTGCTCAGAGATTACAGGTCCCATTCTGCAACGCACTAAGGTACACACACAAGGATAGTGCTGTAACCTTACCTACTACACAGGATATGTTTTTAATGACGGTGTTTAGCTGCACAATACAGTCGCAACATCTTTTTGCTATATGCGACAGAATGATCTGCGATGGATGAAGACAGCAGCTGATTTGCAAAGCCAGAGAAGCTCAGTTTGTTACTACTGAAGAATTATATTAAAGGTGTATACTCAATCCTGAGTGCATGATGGTACATTCTGAGCATAGAAAATGATTTGTCGTAGAGACCTTATTATCAAAGACAGCACTCAAGCACTTAGAATTGAGGCACAAATATAAAACCATTGCAAACATGTAAAAAAGTTACAAAATAAGTATGAATATACAACATAAGTGTGAGTTATATAAGTAAGTATATATGTGATTAGAAATATATGCATGTGAAAGGAGGATGTGTGTGTGAGTGGGCAGAATGAATAGCTGTTAGATTCTGTTAGAATCAGCTGCTCGGTGTAAACCATTCTTTAATAAGATAACTACACTTTTCTGTACAGTTTTCTGTGTAGTTGCCCAGCTTGCCTCCTGACCTCCCCTCATTCCTCTCTCAGTCTGCCCCCCAGTGCACCTCCAGGCGTTCTGCCTCAACGGGGAGGCCGGAAACAGGAAGCCTGCTGGGCAGCACAGAGAGGAGGCTGCGCGGGGAGGTGCAGCGCTGCTGGAAGGAGATCCAGAGGAACTGTACCGAGGAGGATCCTCAGCAAGAGGGACGCATCAGCGCATCCTCCTTCCTGCGTGAGCAGCAAACTACAGACAATCATGATGTGTATGACCTGCTCTGTGCAGATGTACATACTAATGACTGACTGTGTGTTACAGAGATCCTCCAATCCCTCAGCATCTGTATGACTCATGAGCAATTTGAACATCTGGCTGTGAAGTTTGACATCATGAGTAACGGCTCCGTTTCATATCACAAATTCCTTCGTCACTTCCTCCTGAACCTGAAACCAGCTGAGACCAAGGGGGCCTTTGAGCGACGTGAACTCCCTCTTCCTGTTACACCGGTAAAAAATTCACTGTCACTCTGTCATGACTTCATTTTCCTTTACAGGTGAGGCCACTTTGATGCAAATTTGGCATAAATTTTGAAAAAACAATCAAAGATTTCTATCTGTATTTTCAGTCACATGTCGTACTGGTTCCCAACCTGGGTGTCCTGACCCTACCAAAGCTTCACAGTGGGTCGAGAGCATTAGAGAAGTACACAGTTAAAACAAGTTCTAATATTGTTATACATTGAATATGAAACGAAAATTTCATAAAATATGTAACTTAGTCAGTTTATTCTTAAAGTGAAAGATTTAGAAAGCGTGTTCTGGCCTGCAGTGAAAAACACAGAGCACACACAGTTATCAGGACCATCTGCCAATGACGATGCCTACCTTGGTTCGCATACAAGTTTCAGAATCCCTGCAAACACGTCTGCATTCTGACCAAAACCACAGTGATGTCTGGAAACAGTGACACAGGTACACACCTGTTTGTAGATCAGTTATAGGCACTAATAAGAAAGAATGTCTGGCTTGCCGCTGACTTCAGTTCACCTTACATGCACACTGAAGTTCTTTAGAAATTTGAAAAGTTACTTTCCCCTCATGTTTCCAGTGTGCAGACAGTCATCACAGTTGGAGTTTAGCGTGAAATTGGGACACAGACTATGTACTTTCAGCTACACATACCCACACTGAGCAGCACATTAGCACATTTCAAATTGACTCTGCCTCCTCTCTCTGCTTAAGGTCTGATCTATAGTCTTTTTATTGGCTGCAAGTTTAAATTGGGTTACAGTAAAGTGTATGTATGTGTGTGTGTGGAGGTGGCTCTGGAATATGAGGGGGAGGTGATGGGCGACGGCGGGTTGCCAGATTGTGTAAACTCAGCAGGGACCTCCCACCCCCAGGCTCTCGACTATCGCCTGCCATGACAAGCAAATTGGGCAAGTTTGGTGATTTGCAGTGTTTTCTTGGCACGGGGAGGTGTATATGAAGCTTTGAACAATGACACACGGGTGGGCATGTTCTAAAAGGACCCCCCGCTGAGCGACTAAGCCGAGCCCCAAGCTTTAACGGAGCGTGTGGGTGAGGGCCTAATCTGGCAACCCACGAGCTGCAACCTTCCAAACCAACTTTGGAATCACAAAGACCTTCATTGTCTCCACCGAACCCACCACCATCTGTGTGAAATTGCAGAGACCCCCTGCATCTTAACTGATTCGATGGTGTGTGCCTGTGGACGAGTTTACAGACAAAACCTCTTTATCTGATCACAGAACAAAAAACACTTTGTTTGTTCCGAGTCTCAGCTTGCGAAGAAGTGAAATATTGCGGATAATGTGGGGGGCTCTCACCTCTTATTTGTTGTTTTCTTTCTTCTTCTTCATGCCTTCTTGTTCTGTACTGCGTGGTCTGATGGGATCCGGTTCAGACGGTCCAGGGTGTTCTTAGCAAAGACTGCGTGGAGGTCATGCTGAGGATCTACGATGTGGTTCGCTCCTCCTGGACCTCCATCAGACGCTACTTCCTGACATCTGACCGTGCCCACTCGGGGACTGTCTCTGTGCAGGACTTCAGGAAGGTAAGGTTCAGCTACGGCTGCCCCCCCTGCAGAGCTCCGCCTGCTCTACTGCATCCAAGCGATGTCACTCAACAACAAACTGGGTCTTTATGAATTATTGATGCAACCGTTTGAGCTCCACTCGTGCCTCTTCTATCAAAATGTCTGAAGGAGAATGATGGAGAGTGACTGGAAATCTATGCAGCTCACACACACAACTGTTCACTTGACAGCCAATCAGTAATTTTAATTATTCAATTAAGCTGAAGGTTGAAACAAGACCGTGCTGACATTTTGGCCCAGGAGAACAGCAGCTGACACTCCTGTTCTATTGTCCCTGCCATTTACCTGCTGTACACTCTACTGAAGACAACGCTCCCCGAGCTAATCGATAAAAACAATTAGCGACCTGGTTAGGGACATAATACACTTGCAAACACACACACACACACACTCATGCATGCACACATACGGTCCACGCTTCAACTTCTGCTGTTGTTGCCCTGCAGGTGCTGCGCTACTTCAGCGTGAATCTGTCGGAGGAGGAGTTCTTCCACCTCACCTCTTATTTTGATGCCAACACCACAGGGAAGATTTACTACAACAACTTCCTTTGGGCATTTCTTCACTGAACTTCATTCAGATGCTGCAACTGCTTCAGAAAGCCTGGGACTGGGCAAAAACGGGCAACTGACCCGAGGCCTGAAACACTCAAGAGGCTCCATATTCACTTTGGGTTAGGGCTAGGTTTGATTGCAAATGGTGATAATGGTGAGCGCCTTAATGTGGTTTCTTTTAGCTAATGTTCATGACTAAATAACAGTAGATGGGTGGAAATAAGGGTGTGATGGTCCAGGTGGTACATAGTTGTGTAGTACATCTGACTTTACAAACCCGCCACAATGATTCTTTGACCTTAGCCTGAGTGTGGTTGCCTTGAGCAGCTACTATCGAGGCAAGAATTTTAAAAAAATAGATGAAATTTGTGATTTTGCATAATTGCTCCGTGTATCACTCACTTTTTTCTTAAATTTGTTTTTTACAAAGATGCTGAGAAAAGCCAGATTCATAAAAGTGTTCTTAGACCGCCGACTTGATTGCAGTCGTGTTCTTACAATGATGAATCGCACTGTCAAGTGCCAGCTATTCTTAAATTAGCATAGGGTAACTATATGGCAAAAGGGCATAAGACTACAGGAAACACAGAAATCACACACAGAAACTGAGAATTGAGAAAATTTGAGAGGTTAAGTTAAGAATGACCCTAAAGATGTTGGAGCATTGGACTCTAAACATGAGAAAAACTTTAGTTTGGTGCTCCAGGAAGTCAAGAGCATCCTAGTAGTATCATTAGTGGATATAAAATAAGATATCAGAAAATAACTTTATACACATGCTGCATCTGTAAAACAGGATTTACAGTATGGAAACCAACCAACCAAGCCAACAGCACATTAAAACACAGAGTTTAATCCTCCTCAAATATTAACAAAAACAAGTAAGCCACACGTTACATAATGTTAGGAAGTCTTTATTATCCTAAATGAATCATAAAAAGGTCTTACCTTATGCAGTGTATTTTTCTTGGCTCTGCTTCATGTAGAATCATCAATAATAATAATATCAGTTTCAGAGTCCAGTGTCTCGGTCAGTTTGCTCTCAGCTGCCATGAGATAATGTGCATCTCCTCAGTCTTCAGTTCATTTTGGATCCTGGACAGGAAAGTGATTGTCTGCCAAACTGATCATATCGCCCGGTTTTTATCCGTCTGCAGCTGCTTTTATCTGAATCAACCTGTCTGTGGTAATAACAAAGGTAATGTCATGTCTCTTAGAAACCCTCTACATTTTAAACATTTCTTCTAACAGAATAATAATAATTGTGCTCACAGACGTGTGTTTGCAGGTCATATAATCAGGCCTGACATTTATGTGACAAATCTTTTGCAGCATCAGCCTCAAGATTTTCTTTTTATCTCTGACCTTTTCCACTCCACCTTTTCACTCCTTTATTCATTTCATTTGATTGCAGTCGTGTTCATTTCATTTGATTATTTCCCGCCTGATCTCTGACATAATATGGACAGATCTACTTAAAGGGGCAGGGGGAGGTGACGACCTGCCTTACAGTGTAAATAGCCTATTGGAATTTTGGAGCCATGTGCTGGTCTAACATCAAATGAGTTTTGTGTTTCTTTGTTTTTTCTCCACAGTTTCTTACATTGCTGGTCTTTCTATATTTATCATCTGAACCTGTCATATTCATTCAGTTTGTATTCAACATTTAAACATTTCCTTTTGCAGATTAAAAATAAAAGGTCACTACAACTATTTGATTTTTATCGTGTATTTAAAGATGAACACCCCATGAGGCAGGACCTGGCACTACACAGCCAGCCCCTTCATGAAGCAGTCTGTGCACTCAGGTCCAATTCAGCTACCTCACATCTGATCCTAGATTTGGTCCTGGACAACCAAGAGAACAGAGAGGCTAGAAAAGTGGTTCTGATCAACGACAAATTGTTTCCCTGAATGGTCAATGGGCACAAAACCAGATCTATTTGAATCAATAAACAAAACCTGCGATGAAGATGGTGATTCACAGGTCTGGAATCAGGGTTGCTGTTCTGTATATACCTTTGCCTGTTTTGTGTTTGTAATATTTGTAACTGCAGCTGTAACACTCAAAATTCTCTTGGGGGATCGATAAAGTACGCTATTTATCCATCTATCAACAACACACACTTTAGATCACAAGCGTGATTCAGGCTGGGCTGCATAGAAGACCCTGTGTTAAAGACTACTTTTAATACCTTTAATACATCTGTTAACATTATACTTACATGGTGCATATTCATTAATAATAAATCTGTGTGCAGAATTATCACAGACTAAAAGGGAAGGGGGTGGGGGATTCAGTCCCACAGCTCATTTTTGCCCTTGGGGCTCCATGGTGGGTTAATCTGGGCCTGGCAGCATCTCAGATCTGCTACTGATAGAAAAATAAATAGAAAATAGAGACGAACAAGGAGGGATTGATAAATTATTTCTTCTCAACCTACTGTCTGATTGTTTGACACTGATTCGTCTTCCAAAACCAATCAATTAAAGTGTCTTTTTAACGACGCAGACGACAGAAAGGGGTGCATCTTTTGTTCAGATGGGCAGAGTGAGATGAGATGGATGAGGAGGAGATAGAGGCGACGTCTGTCATTCATTCAAAGGAAAAAACGCCACCGCAGCAAGACGTACGGTAGCACTCTGAGAGAGGAGAGAAAAGCTCGGGGAGTTGGGAATTATTATCTGTGGAAGCTAAGAGAGGCACGAGCAGATGGAAATGGGAAAAGGGATGATCAGAACTGAGAAAAAGAGCTCAGTGCTGTGGTTGGAGAGGCAGAGTGAGAAAAAAAGAGGGAGGGAGCTGGAGGAAGACAAGAGTATATAAAAGCTAGTTGTATTAATGGCAAAGTAAAAAGCCGTCTGCGAATAAATTACCCGGTCTCCCCTGGGATTACTAATGTAATTATTTGAACGAGGGTTCTCATTAGAATGTGCAGAGGTGTGGAAGACCTGCGGAACAAAATGGGAGACAGAGACAGAGCGGTGAGGGTTTAGCTACTGGAAATTAACTCGCTGCTCTGGGCTCTATAATTGATACGAGACACAGATACCTTTGATTGGAACAAAAGGAAAGAACCAGGACGGGAAAAGTTTCCTCGCCACTTCCTAATTGTTTTTTCACAAGAACAAGAAATAAAGGGGAGGAGAGACAAAAGGGAAGAGCGAGGATAGAAATAAGGAGGCATGATCAACCGGTCACAGATAAGGTTTTATTCAATCGCTTGAATAATCTCTCAGAACCAGCAGAATCCTTATGGTTTTAAGAAAGAAAGGTACTTTACATTTTTAGAGTTGTCTCCAGGAGCAACACAGTCAAACTTTGCAGCTGTTGGGTCTTCATTTTTTGTTTTACAGTTTAAAAAAAATGTAAAAGTCCCCAACAACAATGGCAAAATACAACACCATATGAACACTTTGATTCCAAAATGCTATACATCCATTTGAAAAAAGACCTGAATTGAACCATCCAGTGCTGTCGAAATACAGAGGATCCAGCCAGTAAACATGTTACCAAGGACAAAAGTTACTAACAGTCCTTTAAAAAGCACCACCACAATCTGCTTTCAAGTTTCAGCTGTCAATCATTCTGCATGTGTAGGCGTCCACTTTTTTCAAACAGTACATATCTCATTTTGGAACAAAACTCTTCATATGCAGATTGTCTGAGTAGCAGAAGTCATTAACTCCTTTAAGCATGCCTCAAGAAATAAATCAAGAAATAGTACAGCACTTTTTTTTTTCTCTTGGAAAAAACAGGAAACACATAACACGGCTATTGAAGCAGAAGAGCATCAGAATGAGACATCTAAATGAGGACTGGGACTGGAGAGACCAAACACAGCTCTTCATGAGACTTAGAGATGAAAGTTCCTCCCATCTTTTGGTTTTAAATAGTTCCCCTTATTCCTTTCTTGGAACATTTTCCTTCGTAGGCATGAATTAAGTTTGTGTTTTCATTCAAACAAACACAAACATTCAAACTATTACTGACTAACCCTGATCTGAATTCTGCCCACTTCATGCCTAAAATCCTGGTTCTTTGAAGACAATCGTAATGATGGATTGTGCCGGCATTCAATAACGAACCATTGCTTGTTTTTCTGATCCAACAAAACCAATTAGTGAAGCGGGACTTGCCACTGAAATGGTGCAACTGTTTGTTTCTTATAAACAAGTGTTGAGCAGAGATAGTTTGTACCTGCTTGACAAGACAAACTTTAATACATGGTAAATGCAATAAGTGTTAATTTTTGACAGTACGTTAGTTTAGCAGCGACTGAAACTAATCCCAAAGTAGTAACCTTACTGGAATGAATGATTGTGGACAGTTTAAAAGATAAACTCAAAGCACCAAAACAGAGTATGACAGGACTGTTTTTTTTTTTTTTTTACTTCTATATATATAAATATATATATTTGTGTCTTACCTTTATAGTTTTGTGCGTTTTCTTTCTCGAGTTTGCCTCATGTTGTTCATTATTAGCCATCAAACCTAAAATCGCTTTGCCTACTCGTCACACTCCATAACGTTAGCCAATTATCGTCAATAAAACAAGGATATATAATAGAACTGGAACCTGCACCCATAGGACTCATGGTGGGAATTGTTGGGTCTCTGTAAATGATTTTCTAAAGACTATGGTCTAGACCTGCTCTATGTGGAAAGTGTCATGAGATAACTTCTGTTATGATTTGGTGACATATAAATAAAACTGAATTGAATAAGCAGCATCTTGATGTACACATGCGGTAGCATTGTAGCTACAGTATTTCACCTTTTGGTGTTATCTTTTGTGCCTACAAGAATCAGGTTAATAAGCAATATCCTTTAATTTGAACTCTTCACCAATTTGACATATGGCATATTCAGAAAAGGGCACCAAACACATAAATATAAATATAACAAATGAAGGCATTTCAGTTTTATCATCCTGGGTCTGATACTGTTGCAGATATAGACTGTCTGTACAGGTTTATGCTTGTGTTTCTATGTTCTGTAAGCTCTAGGATAGAGCTCTAGATTTGTATCTGAATGCTCTAGATTTCTCTATTTGCTTGTGTTTCTAAAGCTGCAGTGTTCTACACCACATCTTAAACTTTATCTTAATTCTAAACCTAATCCTAAACCTAAATGTGCCCCTTAAAGCAGCGAGGACCTGCTGAAATGTCCTCAATGTCAGGGCCTAAAAACTCAAACTGCTCCACATTAACATTAGCATAGACACTCAGGCGTCAGTGTGCATGCTCTAACAAGTGTGCACACCTCCCACCATTATCCACAGACACGGGTTTCTTGGTGAGAAATTCTGCTCTTTCCTCTTATGCCCATTTGGAAACATTAAGACATCAGCTGGCACAATGAATGCTGATGTGCTGGAGAGGCGAGTGAAGCGGGAGTAAACTGCAGCCTCGGGGGACGTTCATACATAATGTTGGAGAGCAGGGAGATCAAAGTGTGACGTGGTCTTGTTATGCTAAGCGCACTGAGACTCTTACAGAGAGCGGCCTTATTCAGAAAATGGAGCAAAGGAGGGTAAAAAAAAGAAAATCTCTTTTTTCAGACAAACTGCTCAGGGACATGAAGGGTTAATAATCACCAAATGGGGCCGAGCAGCTTCACAGAGAAGAAAATACCATAATAAGCATTTACATTACTAAGAAATAGACCAAAGGAAATGTAACAACCACACATTTCTGGACACAAATATTAATTTTTTTTTTTTTTTGAAAAGCAGAGCAACAACTTCAAGAAATCTTCAAGAAAAGCTTTTTTTTTCTTTACATTGACAGAGAACATTTACATAGACCAGTTACAGTACATGTAATTACAGCTTTATTCCTCTGGAAAAAAGGATCCCATGAATAACATGAGGTGGAGGGGGCGGAGGGGGCGGAGGGTGCTCAGAAGCTGAGTTAGCACGACTGTCCAGAAGTAGCGTTAGCATGTAGCACCTTTACCTGCTGTGCTTTCCAAGTCCAGAACGCCACCCCCAACCTCCCAGTCGTAGCTAAAAAGCTGAGCTAGTCATTCACAGCATGAAGGATCGAGGGGAAGGGGAAAAAAATGAAAAAGAGGAGAAAAGGCAGAAGGGGGGCTACATGGAAGGACAACAAGGGGAAGGAGCTGCCCACGTTTTCCTCTGCGACCTCCTCTCAGCCAGTTAAGAGGCTTATGGGGGCTGTAATGAGGCCCGGGGGAGCGGTGTCAACATGTTTGACACCCTGACACTTACAAAGCCTGTGGCAGAGACCTCTCGCTGCCCTAACATGCTCGCTTTGATCTTACACACACACGCTGGCAAAAAAGACACACTCTAGCATGCTCCGGGCCTGAGGATGGGAGAGAAACAGCAGGAAGATACGGGAGGGGTGGAAGAAGAAAGAGGAGAAAGAAGAGAAATGAAAGTGTGAGGGGAGAAAAGTTGTGTTCGATTCCCTCTGGCAAACGTTCCGTTGCTACTGTTGAGTCATTCCTTTGTTAAGACTCTCCTGTAGACGAGGCGCCGGGCTTCACTTGTGTCCAAATGTGTTCAATTCATTGAAATGAAGTACCAACAGGGACGTCTGGGGTGTCTTTTCTGTCTCTCTAAGAGCCACATCAGATTGTCAGTGCAGTAAAAGAGGACACAGAGAAATGTCCACATATTGGCATGTAGGAGCCTCCGTCCGTTCGTCCGTTTGTCTGCTCTCAGACTCAGTGTTGAGATGTCGAGATGAAGAAATGATGGCACATGAAATCATTTAACATTAATAGCGTGAGGAAGCGTCCGTGCCCTCACTTAGTCCGCCCCATCTCCAGGCGTGTGCGTACGCGCGGCGTCAAACACATACCTGCGTTATATTTACAGAATTCCGGTCCGTTCTGCCCAAACGACTTCACCTGCCTCTCCTGGCTCCTTTCTCCTGATTGGCAGTAGGTGTTTTGGGGCGAGCTTCCTCTAGTCATGTGGTCCTGGGGTTTGGAAGGTCAAAGACGATGGGCGGGTTCATGGGCAGGAAGTTGACAGTGCAGGCCGAGGCGTTGACGAACGTTGTGGTGCCATCAGTCATCATGCCGTAACCTGGGTAGAAGTGAAAAAGGTAAATTCCTAACCACTTTAAAGCAACAATGTTTAACTTTTCTACCATAAAATAACAGATTTTAAATATTTTTAATGCTACACTAATGTATAATCAGGTGAATGGTGTCACACACCACAAACTATTTTGGTGAAACTGGATCATATTTTATAGAGAAAATGTTTTCTGGTTTTCCTCTGATGTCCTCCAGCTGCTCCGCCTCAATTTTCCTGGATGGACAGTAAAGTAAACTGCTACCAACTGTAGCTGTTGTTAGCTAATGTTAACTCAGTTTGTTAACCCAGCTGCCTGGACTGTGAGTTCAGAGCTCCAGGGAACTCTTAGTGTTTTGAAGCACTATGAAAAGGAGGTATTCAGGCACAGGGAACAGAGCTGGTGTCATGCCAGAACCGAAGATGGGCAAGTGGGAATGTAATGGGGCTCAGCAGATTTTATGGACATAATGGCAGAGACCAAAGAGGACGTTGACAGAGGAAGCTAAGAAGAGAATATGGACAAGAGGCCGAGAGACAGATGCCGAGCTGGGCTTCTTGCTGTTGGACTAATAAGTAATATTAGCTGGTCCACAGTAGTTCTACACTCTGAAACTCGGAGTGCTAAATTGCAAAAATACCAATTTCTATACAATATTGCTTTACAGAATCTGCAGTGTAATACACTTGTCTTACGGGTGTGCATTAGCTTGAATACATTAGAGACAAGGAGAAAGTTTTTTTTGTGACTCATAATAATGTTGCATAAATCCAAAAGCAGAGCAGTTTCTCTAGTCTTCTACTGATGCAACACTTCTCTGCAGCCGTTTGCTAAATATGGATGTTTTACTACATTTTTACAGCTTACTATTAAAATTTAGCCTCCCCAAAAGAGATGCAAATCCTCAGTAAATATTCCCCAATACATGATTAAATGATAAAAATAAATCAGCTGGGGTCCACTGTCAATCAGACGGGAATCATAATGAATACACAAACACAGAGGTAATCTCTTGGACGTGCAACTGAGAAACGGCACAGTTATGAGCGTTTAGTATCACGGCACATCTTCATGGTTTCTAATAGAATCCAGTTTGAGGAAATGTATGCAGAGTGTGACGCCAACACCACTACAGTTAAAAAAATTCGCTGCTCAAAAGGTACTTTGGATCAATGTTTCTTCCAAATGGCAGATGTAAAATGTGTGACTATTTTGTCAAGCATAAGTTAAACACCATCTCTCAGAAAGTCCTACAATTTAACTTTGCACTCTCAGTGATTTTTTCTAAGTGTAGGTGTCACTTTCAGCTTCTCCTGGAACAGAACTCTGGATGTCTGCGTCGGCCCTTTCAGATTTGGAATACATGAATACGAAACACACAGCGTGGATCATTTCTGAATTTCTTTCACATTAGTCCTCACATTAATGAGGGGAGCTGTTTTCAGCCTCATTCTCCTGTTACAAAATCTGATCTAGTTTCTAATCTGGTTCTCTCTGATGGGGAGACCGCTGCTCCACGGGTTCAATGCTGACCTGATAACCTGGAAAAAAAAAAAGCAATCCTCAGTCCAGGGAGACACCCTCTCTGCCCTCGCTGGCCTGAATGAAATGCTGATCGCTACGTGGCAGCTCTCTAATACACACTTTAATCATCTTCTTCAGGAAAATATCATGCAGTATCTCCATATTCTCTGAGGTTACAAGGCAGGAACTGAATTGTTATTCATTAATTAACTTCAAAAGATTCAGATTCAGGAAAAGATGAAGCTCTGATATATCTACTTGTGACTGGCTGATTTATATAACAAAGTAAAGGTTTAGGTGTTAAGATATAAATGTGTGAAAACTAACTGCCACCTTCAGAATGTGATAAAAACAACCACAAATACTTTAAATGATGTTCTTCTTCTTCAGTTTGATGCTAAATATGATATTTTATCTTACGAATTTAGGTAATTTAGATTTATGTAAGCCTATGTTAACTCTATTCATAAATAACAAGAGAAATACTTTATACTTTTATCTACTGTACATTCTGGACTAAAAACACATCATATGTGGGGATATAACTGAATACACGTACATTATTCTGATATGAACAGGTAATGTGTTCTGAAAATGTACAAACGAGATCACATTTGAGCAGTAAGGAGTGTAATTTTCTCCATCGAGGATGGACGGGACAATTTCAGAGTTGATCAAAACGTTCAAATGTTCACCTGTCACCTTCAGTTATTACTGGGCACTTTGCCTCTCAGGTAACAGACGGGCAGATTGTGAGGAACACCTGCAGACATTACTCAGGGCTAAAGTCCTTTGATCCATCTGTGTTTTCAGGGAAAAGGTACTTTAGCTGTTACTGTGTGCAGACGATTGTCCCGAAAAGATGAAAGATGAATACTTTCCTTTAAGTTTACATAGTTCTCAACATCTGGTGCAGGCACTGCCTACTTCCTGTGTCCATGTGACTGTCGTGAATTCACAATGTCAAAAATATTGTTCATGTAATGAACGAAAACCACATGTGCTTTGATGAAATGTGCCTCTGTTATAACCGCAGTGTTGTGTGTGTTGAAGTGTTTTACCGTGCATGTACCTTCATGAATGTGTCCGAACACATGTAACTTGGGCTGGACTCTCCTCTGGACTGTGTTGAGAAGCTCCATGCACCCGACACGCTGCATCTTTTTAGGGACCCAGTCCAGGAAACCTGCACATGAGAGGCAGTGAAGAAGAACAAAGCAGCTGTTCAGAGGAAATCACTGAGGCTAAACATCGAGGTTGGTCATACACTTTAGTGTATGCCACCTTGGTATTGCCACTTCTTGACTACTCCCCAAAAATCTGGTGAAGTGCAGCAAATAAAGAGCTGTACACGTTTCAGAGCAAACTTGTACAGCTGTGCAGACATACATTTCTAATTTTATTCAGAAATTTATGTCTGCACTCAGTGTATTATTTTCCCAGAACAGACATAACCAGGAAACAACACGGGTTATGAGGGGTCATGTTACAGTTCCTCAACCTCGAACCAATGCAATGAAAAATATGTATAGAGCTGTTTTTCAGTGGAATAATTTATCATATATTATTACTTCAGCAACAAGAGTTTTTAAGGGCAGCTGAAGACGTTAGTGTGAGTGAAGAGGCAAAATATTACATTAGTCATTTTTTATTCATTTACTTTCTCTCGCTTTACTTTCATTGGTTTGGTTAAATATATAGTTCAAAGAATTTATTAAACATGGTCATAGATACAGCTGTTAGTATGTATGTTTATGTATGCATACATATCTAAGTGTGTGTATGCATACATAGGTATAAAAATATAGAGAAATGTAGACACATTTGGATATTTTGTTGATGGTTTGTTGAAATTGTAGCTGGTTTTGTAATGTTTATACTGTTTTGGTTGGTTGGTACACCTTCCCTTAATAATAAAAAAGGAGAAAAATCACATTCAATTTCATCATAGTTGTGTGTTTTAGTGAGCCGGTCCTGTAAAAATTGAATCTCACAATTTAATCGTACCGTTCAAACTCTAAATAAAAAAAAACATGTCAAAAATGCAGTTTATATCCCAAATCTCTCTTTCAAGGTGACTATAGTGTCTGTTTTCATGATCAAAGGTGCATGGCATGAAGCACAGTCAAATGTACTCAATATAGGAAACATATTATGTCCTGGGACATGTACTACCATAACATCAAAGTTAAGTTAATATATGCCAAAAGTCTTATTCATGTAGTATTTCTTCTTATTTTTATATTCATTAAATCTAGTTTCCATCAGATTTGACACTTTAAGATGAAATAACACGTGAGACTAAAACATTTACATGTTTAATCCTCAGCTTTGTGCCATGAACTGGCAGTTATTCCGTAATGATTCTATTAGGATCATTTCAGTAATGTATCTAACGGGCAGCAGAGTGGCGTTTGATAGCGCTGGGTTGTGTCTCCATGAAGGTTATAAATTTCATCTCCCTTCAGAAAGCGATACATCACATATTAGAACCAAGCTCTCCATTTCAGGCTCCTTTCTCTAATGGCAAACTGCACATCGCAGCACAAAAAAACGACTCTTAGAAAGCAGCCATAGAAAATAAAGATCAATCACAGCCACACACAGATGCAGACTTCACAGCGTGTGTGACAAGGATGAAGCATGGAGTGTATATGATTTAGTAGCCGCTCGGCGAGGAGGGATGCTGCTGATGCTGAGTCAATAAAAGCATCAAGTCGGAGGAATAAAATGAGTGAGGAGCTCATGCCTCCATCTTCCCAGCCTTCTGTCGCTCACAGACAGGAGTAAAAAAGTCAACAAAGGAAAAGAGGGAAAGAGAGTGAAGTGAACAAAAGAATAAATTATCAATTATTTTGTCCAAACCCCAAAGGACAGCTTCATCCTCTGGGCAGCATGAATGTGCTCAGATAATCTCATGACAGTCTGCCCATTAGATTTTTATATTTCATTTGCATATGTTGAAATTTTGGCTTGGCTCAACAAAAACGGTCATACTCATCCTCTGGGGACAATAAATATCCACAGCAATTCTGGAGAGATTAAATTGAAGTGCAGCAACTAAAGTTTCAAGAAACCACAGAAATGATCAGATTCTTATAGACAGAGAAGATTTAATGGAAATCTGTCCAGAGGTTAACAATATATGTTGAGATATTTTTGATGGACATACAGAGGAACAGGTTCCCACTGACTGTGGTGTGGTGAGAAGTCTCCTATTCGCTTTTTTTCTAAAGTATTCCTAAAGGATTGTGGGATAGCAGGCAGACTAAGAGCGACCAACAACTCGAGAGAGGGGAATGAAGTTACAATGACGTACAGTTAAAAATACAAATGAAGGAATCTCTGGAACCAAGTCAAGTCTCTCATCTTTAAGATCAAATTCAAGTCAAGTCTCAAGTCTTTAGGAGCAGGTTCAAGACAATTCCAAAGTCTAAAAAACAAGTCCTTTCCAAGTCTCAAGTCTTTAAGTCCAAGTCAAGTCTATAAATTTTTGAAGTAAGCCAAGTCTCAAGGCAAATCTGTCCAAGTTGAGTTGTAGGTCCTCATTTTGGCATCAAATTCAGGTCTGAAGTCTCCAGCTCTGGTTTAGACACTAAATTTAAGTTTGGATGGATCCTCACAGATACAATATTTATCTGTTTCTAAACATTTGAACAGTAGTGTGAACCACAGTCCTTGCCCAGGACAAAGCTAAATAAAAGTTTGTGGCCATATAAACTTGTGACAAGCGAACAGTAGCGGGTCATGATGTGATTAGCTTGAAGCAGTTCTTCACTGGTGCAAAACAAAAAAAAAGAGGAAAGATAAAGACTCTCTAGGGACGACTTTCTGACATTCTTGATACATTTTTATCTTTTACTGCCAAACAGAGGGCTAAAAATCTCACTCAAGGCAAAGTTAATGGACCCTCTCATACTCAACACAAACATAAAAACTTCATGTTCTCAGCTGGCAGTGAATCAGTCTTGTGAAAGTGATAGAGCCTGACTACTTTGTCCTCTAAATGCATCTACCTGTAAAAAAACAAACACTTTTAGTTCAGTTTAGGTATAAAAACTCTAAGTGTATTCTTTACAAGTCTTGGGAGATGGTGGAAGTGAAGTGAGAAGTTACGAGGGCTTTTTTTTGTGTCTCGGGGTATTTTGCTCTAATGTGCCGCTTGTTTGAAAGCAGCTGCTGCTTTGGGCACTGAGCCTGTTTTCCTCTTTTTGTCTCACTTTCTCTCTCTCTCCTGTTAACTTCTTCCTCACAGCCAGATAAAGAGGCCATATTTTTCCTCTCTAGCCACCGATCTGCCGCTTTATCGCGCCTCATAAAAGACGGGCGCTTTTGTCGCAGTGCGAAACTGACGTCTTGCTCGCACTTCTTCTTCCTTTACCTCCATGTCCATCATTTGTTTCTCTGTCTTTTTACAAATTTCTCCAAAGTGGAGTATTTTCTCGGCCTCTAGCACTTTAAAGAATCCTACCTATCGTCAACACTTTTGTCCTCCATTCCCTATTTTCTTGTCTCATTCCATTCCCTCCAGTCTTGCTCTGACTCTGTGTGTGTGGTGGTGGTGGTGGTGGTGTGTGTGTGTGTGTGTGTGTCTCATGCATTAGTAGCCTGCTGTAGCTGCTCCATATGCCGGTGGCTTACGAGCAGATAGCTGGAGACACTTCGCTAAGCTGAATGGAAAATAAACGGCCGCGTTCGCAGCCGAGACGCAGACACAGAAATCAATCACACACACTCGTCTGAGCACCACAGCTGCAGCGGGAGATGAGGTGTGAAAGTGTGTGTGTGTGTGTGTGACAGTGAGAGTCTCTGTGTGTGTGTATGTGTGTGTGTTTATGTGTGTGAGACAGAGGCGTGTGTACGGGATGTCAGTTAGCTTGTGAGCCAGCATCTGTGTTTGTTCGAACTGTTGAGATGTTTGTAAGGCGAGAAAGAGTGCGTGTCTGTGTGTGTGTGTTTGTGTGAAGCTGAAAGGTGATCACTAAGACAGCTAATAATCTCCTCTAAAGGTGAAGTGTGTTTTCAGGCAGCGCTGACTGGACTGAGATTCCCTTCGCTCCTTTATTCATCCACTCAGTGCCACAGTGATTCATCAGAGCCACTGAGCTCATGGTGTGTGTGTCTGTGTAAGAGCCATAGATGTGTGGACATAACTGTATGTTGTTTGTATGAACATGTATGAGCAGGTGTTAATACACTGAGTTTATTTATTTTAACATGAAGTGCTCTGGCTGGTGTAGTTATATCACAATGGTTAGTTCAGTGAGGTAGCTAAGTAAAATGGCTGCTGCGCAGTGTTTAGCTATCAGTGTTTTCAGGAAAATGAGAAATGTTGTGCAAGGAAATTAATAATTCATTAAATATGCACCAGAATCAAATACATATGCTTAAATGACCTTTGTCAGATTTGGGGTAGTTACATGCCCAAAATATTTAGCTAGCAGTGTTTTCAGCTATGCTAGCCACACAGTGTGATGAAATGCGATGAGGAGAAGCAAAAAAATGTTTTGCAGGAAAATTAATAATTGATTAAATATGTACGGAGATCAAATACATAGGAATTAAGGAGTTCAAAATCAGACTGGTTGATGACAAAGGAAGACAGAGGATTAACCAAGAGAATTATTTATTAATGTTTCTTTTTTTGTTTAGTTTTATTTTGTCTGACCAAAAGTCTAAAACCCCTTGAATGTCATATTTATATAAGTTAAGATTATAAAAGCAGCAGTGGAAACAGATGTTCCCACCACCCACCCAAATCCCTAACCCACTTTGATCCCTGTGTATGAGTGCTTTTATTCACATTCAGCTAAGTCCAGCTATAGTCGTGCTGCACATCAACACACATTTTAATGTGCTCAATTATAAGATAAGATAAGACAGATTTTAATGATCCCACACCGGGGAAATTCACTTGTCACAGTAGCTCATATACAGAAGGTTGATAATAAATTATTCACAAGTAAGGAATATATAGAAAAAGTCATGAAGTCCTGCTGAAGAAAGTCATGAAGTCCTGCTGGTGTTAAAGACTCTGACAGCTGTTGGAATTGAAGGACCTGTGGTAGCGTTCCTTCTTACATGGTGGGAGTAGCAGTCTGTTGAAGGAGCTGTTTAAGCCCACCACAGTCTTATACAGGGGGTAAGAGGAATTGTTCATGATGATCATGATCATGATGATGTCAGCTTTGCTAACATCCTCCTTTCTCCCGCTTCCTCTATGGAGTCTAGGGATCAGTCCAGGACAGAGCTGGACCTCTTGACCAATTTGTTGAGTCTTTTCTCGTCTCACTCTCTCCAATTATAAAAATATGTTTCAGTTTCAGACTCAATCAATTGAAATGTGACTACTTTCAGGTCAATACATGAATAAAGGACAGTGACTTTAAGGTCTGTTTAACACATGCAGTGTACCGATGCAGGAGTTGCACTTTGTGATTTATTTGTCCATGTGTTGCAGGGATTGTTGGTGGTGGTCATAGTGCAAATGTGTGACACAAGAAGGGTGTAGTGAGGAAAAAGAAGCATGATTCAATATAAATACAGTCTGCTCAGCACATGCTCAGCTTTTACCTGCTGCATTCTCTCTCTGTCTGCTGGCTGCAGAGGCTTGTTCATATTTTGTGCATCTTTGATTTTTATTCATATCTAGATTGAGATTATAATATCATATTATATCATCATTTAAAAAGGCATTGGAGTTGAACCACAGACAAAGTAAATGTTTTGTAATCAACATTTCAGTCAGTTTAGTGAAACCCCACTTTGCTTATGAGCTCTCCTCCGTCACAATGTATTCTGAGTGGGGCAGTACCAGGAAACTGGCTGCATAATAAGCTGTTGTCTTAATGTCTTAATAAGTTAAACGCTCATAAGTACACGTTTAATGCTCTGATATGATTTAGACATTCATGTTGGCAAATTAAATTTACAGAAAATAGAACTGCTTCTGATTTCTGTGTCTGCACGTATGTATGTATATACACTGTATGTAACACACATACAGTTTACTGTGTGTGTGTCAGCACAGATGCTTGAATCGGTATGTGTGTTATTTTTAAAAACCGATCTTACATGTGCACACATTCTGTACCTGTATGTATAGGGTAGTGAGTGTGTGTGTGTGTGTGTATATTTAATTATTGTATATACATGTTTAGATGTATGTTGCAGCTTGTGTGTGTGTGTGTGTGTGTGTGTGTGTGTGTGTGTGTGTGAATAATCTAAATAAACTATTGCCCATGAGAATCTGCATTTGTTGTTTTCGTATGTACACTGATAAAACATATGCTGTGCATTCTTACACGCTTGTTTATGTGAGCTCGCACATATGTATTTACATATGTTCTGTGTGTGTGTGCTGTAATGTGTGTCTCACCCAGTGGGGGGCAGTGTGTGACCAGGATGTCTGTGTTGTCGGGGACCTGGTTCCACTTGTCCAACAGAGCCTGACCCCGTGGTAGATTGAAGCCCCAGCCGTAGTACCAGGGCTGCCTGCAGACACACACACACGCGGTTAATACACTGACTGTCAGAAGTACATACATCATCATGTGGGAAGTTTTGTTGAGGGTTACAGAACATCAGAATGTTTCATTCATGTGCAAGAGTGGCCACATTAAAAACACAAAACCAGAGAGCAGAACATGATGCACAACCTGTGACACTCATAACAACAGTGCTGTGTGCCATCAGAGCCCTGCAGGCTGCGTTCAACATTTGCAAAAGTAAATGTGCTCATAAACTCGTGGTGATGACTCGTGGTCATGTGGTGATGATCCTCGTTTGTACAGTATCAGAGTATTTCCTGTTAGATTTAGGTGTTGTTCTTAAAATAACGCACACTTTGGTGAAGTTTATACTAAAAGTTGAGTTTTGCTGACTAGACTCTTGTGATGCGTCAGTTTTTATGACGAGGGTCTGACACAATCACCTTGTAAATACAGTTTTTCTTTGTTTATGCAACTTTTTGGCTCTGGCAGCAAATATTTCGTAGCTCTGTGAGCCGTTGTCTGTTGCCTGACTGTCAAATCTTATTCAAGTTGACACACACTGACCCCTTTTGTCTCGTCTTTACAGGACTTAATTGTGCTTTTCAAAATGTAATTTGCTGCCTGGAGTGATTCATGAGGGAAAAAATCAAACTGCAGGAACACAAGACAGACAGCGAAGATCATAAATCCAGTGTGACCTCTAACTCGTTTTTTTGCCGCCCACACAAAGCAACTGTCAGCCTTCTTCCTCTTAGTGTCTAAACATGTGCTTTGACCTTTAAGATGAGAAGCTGCTCGGGTGAGGAGGGTGCAGGGGGGATTATGAAGAGCAGTCATCTACTGGAGGGGAGAAATCAAACAGATCCCAGGAAGAGGGGATGTGCGACGGGTGCGTAGAAAGCTACATTAAACATCTCCTTGATCACAGTCACACCCTGGAACGCTCCACGACAGGAAGACGAGGGAGGAAAAGTGAGAAATGAAAAAAGAAGGAGAGAAGAAGAAGAAAAGGAGGAGGGCCTTGATGGTTGGGGAGCGTGTCCCTTTACTTTGATAGCGGACGCCTCGGCCGTGAGTGACGGAGAAGAAATTAACATGTCACTTACAATCTGTACTCCGATCCATCTTCCTCACCAACACGACGCACGTGTGTGTGGGTGCAACCGTAGGCGACGACGTCCGCCGCTGCCGCCTTTTTTTTTTTTTACATTGCCGAGTGCAGTCACTCGAAACGCCAACTTTATCGCCATGGCCGCTGCCTGACGCGTCTGTGCTCAGTGGAACATCAGATGAGGATTTTTTAGAATAATTTCCGGAGTGTGTGTGTGTGTGTGTGTGTGTGTGTGTGTGTGAGACATGCTTGGGGACTTCAAAGACAGATGGGGAGACAGAAAGACGAGGCCTGAAGATAGGAAGAAATACCTGTCACACACACACACAAACACACAGACAGTCTCCTTGTCTTTCTTTCTAATTAAGAAAGCTAAAAATGGTGACTCCGAGGTGACCAGCGGAGGGAGGGGTGGTCAAACACGTGGCAGTGGATCATGGGAAATCACATCCTATTTCAGCCAGAGCACACGCGATTAAAATTCCATCACTTCCTGAACATCAGAGACTAAACATTTCTGACGAGTGATCTGGTGCAGCCCATGAACACAATTTCAATAATTTACACTGCGAATATTAAAACATTTAGACTGACTTTAGCATATTAATAGAGCCCGTGGAATGTAATATTCATGTTCATCCTAACATGGACGTCTCAATTAAAATGAAATGAGCTCTGCGGTGCGATTGATGCTCCTGATTCTCTCAGAGTGAATGGAGGGATGAACAGAGGGCAAAAGAGGAGAGGAGAGACTGTAAAGAGGTTTCCCCCCAACGGACTGATTCATCCTAACGGAGTGAGGATACGCAAAGAGAAAGATTCATGAGGATGGAGGAAACGAGTGATGAGATGCTTGGATGGAGCAGTTCAAGTCAACTTAAATGACCATATTGTACTTTGGCATGTTTTATTAACGACAAATCAAGTACTCTTTAAATTATTCACAACCTTTCTCTGAAAGATATTCAGTATTTAGATTGTTTCACTTCTGTTCAGTTTACCTTGAAAACTCTATCAACTTGAAGACTCAGTTTATTGTTCCTGCACTGAGTGACAGCATCAGTTCTGTATTCAAACACTGAAACAATGTTTATTTCTACCTGAAAATCAACCTCTTGTGAAACTCTTCACATGTGATGGGATGGTTGAATGTACAACTTTGACAACAGAGACTGTGATGTTCATTCTGTCTCTTACCAATAGCCAACGTTTCTTTGAACATGGACCACGATCTAAACCTCAACCGAGGTTCTTTAACCCTAAAACCCTACTGGGCATTTGGTCCGTCCTCCACATGACTTCAAACCCCTTCGGGGCATTTCAGAAGTGGATTGGTTTGCCTGCCAGACTTTGCTTCCTAATATGTTTCTAAACGTGTAAATATACTACGAAGTTAAATTGTTTCCCTTTTGGCTGTTTTTACGACCAGCAGAGTGCACATTGTGTTATATTTTGAAAATCAACTGGATCTAGATCTAGATGCCGTTTCTGTGTCTGGCTTCTGGCCGGCTCAAGTTACTCTGTGCAGATTGACGCGAGCTGCTCACGGCATCCGTCAAAAATAGAACAGCTGCGTATTCTTCTGGGACACTTCTGAACCAGACCGCGGCGGGACTGGTAGAGGTTTGAAAAGAAAGTCCAACAGAGCCTGACCCCGCTCCACACACAGAACGCCTCACATCCATGGCCAGTGGATTTGGGGGTAAGTCTGACCATAAGCTTTTTCTGATCTCAATCCAAGAGTTTTATTTGCATACACTTAAAGGTACCCTGTGGAGTTTTTGATCACGAGCATTGCTATAGAGTGATGTTTTTGTGTGTTGATCCCCATTTGTTGTACAGTACACGATCAACCTGTTCCCACTCAACCAACTTGTCAAATAGTAGTGCTTGGTAAGTGGTACTTCAAAACATGAGGCTGTAGGTCCTCTAGCATCATTTCTGGACATGCCTGTGTAACTTCATGGTTTGATGTAGACTGCTGTTACAGTTACCTATGCAACATATTAAAATTACACCAGGTAAGTCTAATCAGACATTGTGTATTTATGATTGCTAACTTGACTACACAGCCCTGCGGGTCCTACGGAGTCATATTTTGAAGCGTAGTGGCACTGAACAAGCGTCTGTATTTGACTTATTGATGTTGGTGACATGAAACACACCAATAGTTACTGTCCTGGTTTCACACTATTTCACTGATCTACAGGTGGAATTAATGGACTAAAAACACATCAATGTAGCAGCAAAGGTGAAGAAAACTTGGAAGGAAATGCATTCACCACATTTGTTGGACCTCAAAGATACACAATGCATTTTAGAGAGTGAAAAGGGGACTGGGATGCCCATCAAAAAATGGTCATAGGAATGACTTTTGCCACTTTTTTTAGCCACTGACGACTTGACGAAAATACTGAGAGGTGTTTCTAATATTCTGTTCCTGAATTTCAGGAACATCTCTCATTAATAACACAGTTAAACAGCAGCACAAACTTCAGCTTCCGAAATGATCCTGAAGTTGAATCAAAACCTCTCTACAACATTTTCAACAGCACAACACAACCTCATGACCGTTGGATTGGCCTGCAGCACTTTGCACACGAATCTTCTAAACTGTGCAGTCTAAAAATTAAAGCCAGAGGAAGAAAAGACTAAAGCTGTCAAAGGGTGACATGATGACGTGTTAGAGGTAATTGACTGCAAACAACATTGAGCATTAGAGCATTCTTGAACGCACAGTCACGCAATACTGCATCACCATGCAACACTAATATAACCGACCAAAAACAAAGAATGACTGTATGTTTACTGTGATGCATTTTAATGTACAACAAGTTTGACACTGTTTATAGTTAATGGACTGAAACCACTGCCTTTAATGCATGCACAAGCAATCTGTGAGTGACAGCTGCTGTCAAAACTTCTGAGAATATTCGGTCAGATTAAAAACTTTCTTTTTAATTCTTTACAGGCTATGCATCATAAAAAAATCATTATCTCAAGTTTGTCATCCAGTATACCTGAAAGTGATGATCCAGTCTATCATTTTGTCATCCGAGGATTACAGGATCCTTTATGAAATACCGCAGCTTGTTTTCATTTTGTGACATCAATCATTCTGTAAGAGAATCATCACTCTTTTCTTTTTCAAACGGCTCATTTCTCGCTCTGCGGCAAAAACGTCTCCATGGCATCCATGGGTTCCAGGAAAACGTCTACACACTGACTGTGGGCGCCTCCATCAAAGAGATTATCTCTCGTGAGGAAATGGCCGTAGCTTCTCTCCACCAGAGACCCGCTCCTGTATTTGCTGAGCAAACCTGAGACTAACTGAATGTAATTCCATGGATAATACCCCCGCTCCAGAATTATGATGTTTTTTTTATCAGGTAAGGCATTACAGTGGTACAAGTAATTTGTGTTAACTTAGAGGAGGAGAATCGGGCGAAGCGTGGAGCATATTCAATATTCTGTTAATGTGTTGGGCTGGTATTTGTTATGGGTTTAAAAAAAAGGAGAAAACAGATGTTTGTGTTAGAGCGCTCAATCCCCAGGCGCACCTTCAGGCGGTGCACAGGGAGGAAAACAACAGTGTTCAAACCATTACTTTCATTTCACACAAGCACACTCACACACAGTTACTGGCTTCACCTCTCTTAAGGACAAGAGGAAAAGTCAAATTTAACAGTTAATCTAAAATGCATTTAAGGATTTAACACAAACAGGCCCACTGATATCACCGGAGTGAGTCCATGAATCATTGAAGGCCTCTGCAGAGGCTTGCCAGGCACCCATGCCTGCCTCTCTCTCTTTTCCCTCACTCTCTCTCCTTCATCTCTCCCCTCATCACATCTCTCTGTCCATTCCCTACTTTCCTCTTCCTTCTCCTTCTATCTGTCTCCTCTTGACATATTACTCCATCTCTGTGTCTCTCCCTTTTCATTTCTCCCCCTCGCTCTCCTCGTTAGTGGGGGAAACGACCTGCTTCCTGGAGAGCAGCCTCTCTGAGAGGGAATCTTTTAGAAACCACATCAACGCTGGAGGTATTCTGAGGCAGGACTGACTATCACACTATAGTTCTTTTAAAATCAGAATCAGAACCAGGTTTATTGCCAAGTAGGTTTTCACATACAACAAAATTTGCCTCCGGGTTTTGGAGGCGTACAGGTCCTGGAGGGACGGCAGATTGCAGTGGATACCGACCAAATGTGTCTGTAGCATTGTACATTTTCAAGCACCAAAAGCTGCTACTGAATGTTTATTCTATGATCACATATTTCCTCAGTTAAACCTGCATTCATTCATTTTTTTTGGTCACAAAAAGACACAACACACACCCTGACCCTAACCTTTATAAAGCTGACCAGTAACATGCTAGTTGCCTACTACTCGAGTCATTTCTGACCAGCTCCTTTGAGCTCTGTTTTGGTCTCCACCAGCTCATGAGAGACAGTGTTTTCCTTTGATAAATACAATAAAATAATAGTCTTGTTCACAAACACAGGATAATGAAGGGCTTTTAATCTGGATCTGATCAGGAGGTGTTAAGTTAAAAAAATTAATTCATGTCTGCTGTCTGCAGCTGCTGCAGCGAGAAACAAGTTTTGTGAGAGGTGAGAAAATAAAGTTGGAAAATGTATTAAACCAAAACAATTAGCTGAAAGACATTACAACAAAACTTTGTAGCTTTGAGGGGTTTGATATATCTTCTTCCTCTGTGTCATACAGCTCCATTAGAAGCACATCAGTGATTCACACTATTGCACTGGGTGACATGTTCCTTCATTACCATGAACACACACTGTAGACTCCCACACACACCATCCTGCTTCCACAAATACTCACTAGACCACTAAATGTGGATTAATCCACCACTGAAAATAGTCCCCAACAAAACGACAGTGAGCAGCTGTTTTAGGAAATTGCTGAGACATTTTGAAAATAAAAATATATATTTGTGAGCTGCTTTTAAAAATTTACAGCTTCAGTAGAAAATAAGAAAATAAAGTATTGATCCACGCATTGTTGGTTTTAGTCTTATTATGGGATTTGTTGACAATCAAAGAAACAAAAAGAATAAAGATATCTTTATCCTTTAAATGCATGGGATTTGTAGAAAAATATGTTTATATTCCTTAAACTGAGGCATCAAATAATTCTTGTATGAGTACTGAAATTCATGTGTGGTACTGGCACGGATATCAAAACTTCAAATGAGATCCAGACACGTTAAAAAAAATAGAGCACACACATGGAGAAAAAGGAGGAGGTGAGGTGAAGAAGTGCTGAGGGAAGAAAAAAAAAAAGAAATAAGAATTAAAGAAGATTACTGTAACGAGGTCCATCTTAATGTGTAACACGGCCTTGTACTAATCACTACATGCACTGGCGCAGTGAAAACATCCAACCGTGATCACCTCTGCTAGATTTAATTAACTACTCATGACTTAACGACCCTAATAACAGCCTGGGAGGCAGGTTGGGGGAGTGGAGCGCGGTCTCAAACAAACACACACACACACACACACACACACACACACACACACACACACACACACACACACACACACACATTTGTGAAGAGATGTTTCTTCTGTGTCTCATGCGCAGCACATAGATGCTTATATGATGCAATTGTGCTTGTTTATCTGAGTTTTTTCTGCACCACTTAATTTCCAAACATCACTGCCTGACATTCATTTCTTTACATCCTCAACCCCCTCATTAGGAAGCCTCATTGGGGAGCAGTTTCAATTAAAATGCAATGGAGGGGAGGCTGCTGTTTCCCCTGAGACTCCCCTGCTACGGCAGAGGTCGACTCTGGAGCCTTAGCAGGTGAGACTGCCTGAGACTACGAGTTCTGGCACCACACCGGCTTCACTCCTCGTCAGCAGTTCCCAATGCCTAGGCCTGTAAACCTCCTCTTCCCTGTGGTCCAAAACACCTGTGGTACAAACACTAACACTCTGCTCTGAGCTCACAGTCCGACCAGCGCAGCTAACAAACTATGCTAATATTAGCTAACAGTAGCTATAGCTGTCAGCAGTTTACTTTACTGTCCATCAGGAAACTGTGTAAATCACAGAGAGTTAATGCAGAGCAGTCGGAGGACATCAGAGGGGAAATCTGAAAACATTTTCTCCATAAAATATGATCCAGTTTCACCAAAATCAGTGAAATAGTTGGTGGTGCGTGACTTAGTGCCGTAAAGTGTTACATACTTCTCGTGGGCGTACCTGCAGTACAAAGTTACATAGGGCAAGAACACAGACGTATGGATGCGAGACATCATGTGTCAGTCATGAGTTACATTGTTAACTTGCAGCAACAGCTCTTACCAGAGCTACTTGACATCAAATGGAACAATAGAAAAGCCTAAAAGTCTGGCCTTGAATGCCGAGACTGACAACAACAGTGTGGCGTTCCAGCGCCGGAGCCATTTATTCCCTACAAACACTTGTCTGACCTGAAGACGACAGAAAAGACAATTCAAATCGGACTCAAGGACTCAAAACAAGACAATAAGACATCAAAACAAAAATGAAAAAGTTTCTCTTCTCGTCTAGAAATTCAGCCGAGTTTTACAGTAGAGACATGTTTGAAAAGCTGAGGCTCTCCTCGCTCTCCCTGTGCCTTCCCTTCTCCCCTCCCACACAATGGGATTAGCGGCGCTCGTCTCTGCAGATTTGACAGTTATGACTCAATGGACACTATGGCGCTCGCGGACACATACAGGCGTGGAAGCAAAATGTGCACGTGTGCTTCTGTGCTCACATAGCCCGTGGTGGTACATGGCAAGCATCTGAGAGTTAGCTTCGGTCGGCCCACTCAGCACAGTGGGGTGCCGAGTTAGAGCCACACAGTGAGGGAACAAGTTGTTTTAGATGTTGCAAAGAGACGGATCTTCAGTTTAATTATTTATCATGACTCAAAACCACTGCAGACACGTGCCATTCCATTCCCGGTTCACGTAGAGACTTTGATGTTTAACCGTGGGCCAGCACACGTGCCATCATGGGCTGCACCTCACAGCAGGACTACAGGGACACCACAGAGAGAAAGCGAGAGACATAGACAGTGAATGATAGGAGGGGAGGGCGAGAGACATAGAGAGGGAGGGGTAGTGGGTGCTGAAGACAAACTTCAAATATGATACAGAAAATAAGATGAGATGGAGAGAATAAGTGGTGTAGTTGTGGGTGGAGGTATGATGGGGGAGAGGAAGAATGAAGAAAGAAGGAGAGGGATGGGTGAGTGAAGGGAGGAGGGACAGATGGAGTGAGGAAGGAGGGAGGGAGGAAGACAACGCTGGAAGGCAGAGTATATCTGACTCTGACAATAAGGAGGATTAGAGATGTGACAGAGTAGCCTGCAGCACCCTTCTCACTGTCACTGTGTGTGTGTGTGTGTTTTGTGTTGTCCTAACACCACCTCACTCCTTCCGTCCTTAACTCACCAAGTATTTTACTTTCCTCGAAAGCCATCCTGTGTCACACAGAATATTTTTTACTGCACTGATTCTCAAATTGAATAAACTTAAAAAACATTAAACTGTCAGAATACTACAACATTTTGAATCAAAATAAACAATGAGCTTGATAGAATGAAATAAAAAATTGAGTTTTGCATTTCCTGTAATATTGTGTTTCAAGACCAGATTGTTGTCATGTATTAGTCATGTTCATGCATGTAGCGCTCCCATACATCCATAATTAGTTATGAGCAAAAATGTGATGCTAGATAGTAAGTAGAGATAAAATGAGTGGTTCAAAAATACTGCAATTGTGGCTTCAAATTGGAAATATTAACCGTTTTCCCTAAAATCAGCTCTGGTTCTTGAACTGGTTCCATTAAGGATTCAAACAATAGAGTCAACAATAAATAATCTTCATCTATAAATATGACTAGCTTTCGTCTAGGCTATTGTATTTTCATAACAGTGGTACTTGCTATAATATTTTCGGAGGTTGTATGAAGCGGCAACCTCCGTAGCTGTGAAGTAAAGCCAATGTGAAGTGTCAAAAACTGCAGTTCCTCAAACGTCCACTTGAGGCTGGCTACAGAACGTCTCCCTAAGCCATAACTCCATAACTTCACAGCAGAAATAAACATGTTTACAGCCTGGTACAGAAAACAGTTTTGGTCTCTATAGCTAATTTCCCGTTCATGACAACTGTACTGAGGGTGAATTTTTTATAGAACTCACCTGTTCAAATTATTTAAGGCTTAAAGTTATGCAGAATTAGGAGTGTGGACGCTTTGACTGACAGGTGGATGTTAAATTAGCCAGGAGGGTTGTGTGATCCAACAGCTACTGCATGGAACTTGATGTGAAACTGTTTTGTCAAAGGATTATTACAACTCTCGTCCTGTTTTTCCAGTTTTAGAGTGTGCTCACTAAGTGATTGCCAAAGTAGGTGCTCATGACCAGAGGAAAAAATGAAAAGAGAAACTGAAGGTGAACGGACCTTTTTTACAGCAGACATTTTGATGTCAAACAGGTGTAACTAATATCATAAGTAATCGCTGCATTGCAATAATTGCAGATACTGAGCTCTTGTTAAATTATTAGTTCCACCTGTGCTTTGACAACTTAAGGCGTTTGCCGTGAAGAATGCCTATGAATTATTCAAAAAGCAAAACGTTGCAAGCACAAGATGGAGAGACTTTTGACAAGAAGGAAAAGAAACTCGTAATGCTCATCAGCAAATACATCAGTCACATCCAAAATATGAAGAAAGCTCTTCAGCCCAGAGAACCGTGTGTGTGTAAAACCTGACAGTTCAGCAAACTTTAACCTTATTTTCTTCTGCACAACAGAAGCTCATAAGAAACAAGTTCATGATGTTCTTATTTCAATAAAATGAAACTGGAATCCTTGTTTCTCACATCATTACATATTAATAATATGCGAATTTAAAAATGAAAGTGAAGGCACTCTAAAGGTAAATGGACTGCACAGTGTATAGTGTTTTTGTGCATTACGTTGCCTCTCATTCACCTATTCACACATGGAGCCACAATACAAAAGTGCTGGTCTGCCCATCGGGAGCAACTCGGAGTTCAGCGTGTTGCTCGGAGACACTTTGCCACATGGACAGAAGAAGAAGTTTGACCTGGAGGTTTTGTTTCTTGGATCTGTTTAAACAAGCAACAACCTCTGAGCTAACACTTAAGTACCCAATTCCTCCATCGGCCACTTGAGGCTGGCTACAGAAGTAAGTCAATCTTACTTCATCAGTCGTTACAGGTTCCTCGTTTGAGTAAGCAGGCTTCATTCAGCCTGCATCAGCTCCACCCACGCTGCATGTCTTTGCCCATTTTTGGATTAGCCTGGAGGCGGCAGAGTCAGGACTGCCAAGATGCCAATGACCAGAGCCACCACACTGACATTCACAACAGATCTTCAGAAACCTGTGGGTGATGTCATGGATGCTAAGTCCATGTTTTATACAGCCTATGTTTTTTTCTATCTCACATTGTTATTATGACCAACAGGAATGTTGATGTCAAAACTATGACAAATTATAGGAAACTAGAACTGAACTGAATTTAACTCAAATGTCCCACATCTCTAAAACGTGCCTGAATGCACCAACAATGAAGCGTCTTTGAAACAGTCCTTACAAAACATAAAGGTGACTTAACAAGTCAGCAGACAGATGTGCTGGAGAAGGAAGAGGGCAGTGAGGATGGAGAGTGCAGGCTGTGTTGGGTTTGAGGTGAACTGCTCCTTTAATCTGCCCTTCCTGTGGCCTTGGGTCCACCTGTGTGGCGGTGACTGTGTCTTCACCCCCACACCTCTCTGCAGAGAGGCAGATTGGAGACATGTTGGCCCTCAGCATGACTTATGTAACTCCCAGCAGGTCGCAGGACACACGCACACACACACACACACACACACACACACACACACACACACACACACACACACACACACACACATGCACACACTCTCTCCCTATCTCTCTCTCTGACAAACACACACACAGATGCAAACATACACACACGGCAGGTTCTGGTTTTGCAACGTTATCCTCAGAGACAGTGGGTATTATGGGTTTCTTACCTTAATTACCTGTGTGTGTGTGTGTGTGTGTGTGTGTGAGAGAGAGAGAGAGAGAGAGATGTGACGGTGTAATTGCAGGTATGCAGTGAGTGCAGCGGGGGTCTCAGCTGAAAGAAGCGGAAGGATTAGGACATTGCTCAGCTCTGATCTACACATAGTGTTATACTAGACACAGTCCGCTGATACACTAGCAACACACACAGACACACACATAGATACACACACACGCACACCCTCACACACTCAGTCGATGGCCCAGTTGGGTTTAGTTTGCTTGTGTGTGTCCAAGCATCCTGTGAATCCTGGACAAGGACACTGTGGCATCACAGAGCCCATCTGTGGGACACAGAGTGGGGACATCTGTCCATTTGACACACACACACACACAGTTTCTCACACACACACACACACTCTCAAAGAGGGAGAGAGAGAGAGAGAGAGAGAGAGGGAGTTTCATCAAGAAACAGTGAGAAGACACAGACAAACACAGGAGTGTTTCCCTGCTCTGTGTGTGTGTGTGTGTGTGTGTGTGTGTGTGTGTGTGTGTAATAGTAGTGCTGATGAGTGTGAAAGCTGTGAATGAGCACAGCTGTGAGCAGACAGGCTAGTATAGAGCATACACACACACACACACACACACACACACACACACACACACACACACGTATTACTGATGATGTAGACATTCCCTGAGCTGTCTCACTGTTTATATGATGAACCTCACTTGCACACATATGTGTGTGTGTGTGTGCTGTAGTAGAGCAGGTGTACTGTATCTGTACAGATGCGCGCGCGCACACACACAAACACACACACACACACACACGCGCGCGCACACACACAAACACACACACACACTTCAGTCTAGAGCTATAACAAACAATTATTTTCATTATTTATAATTATTTTCATGATTCAGTTGACTCGTTTTATTTATAGACAGAGTCGGTGTGTTAGGTGAAGGCGACATGCTGCTGCTAGTTACAGTAGTAGCACCTGATTGCTGCACTTTCAATGAAAAAATTATATAATTAAGTCAAAACTGAACACACACGTCTGATGTCCATTTTGAATAAACGTCCATAAAATGCTCAGAAATCGTTGTTTTTAAGTTTTCTTTAGAATTGAAGTAATCAAGTTTTAGTTGTCTGTTCATCTGTGAAAAGAAAAAAAAATATTATTAGGAGCTGCTAATAATTCACAAAATAATAACAAAATTCTTTTAATGGTACCATTTTTTTACATGAATGAATTTGATGCATTTTTTATTTAGAATTTAGAATTAGTATTTAGTATTACATTACCTAATGTCCACAGAACGGTACTAGATGGAAACAAGAGTTCATTCACATTTTCTTTTACCAATTTACTTGAAATTTGAACGTTTACAAGATACATTTAGATACAAACTAGTGTCTCCATGGTGACATTGTACTTCCTGTTTGCATCCCTGAGTTGTCTCCGGGGGGAGCAGTTGCATTAGAGGGGGTATTAGCAACAGTTGTTATATTGCACAGTGATATTTTTACCTCTACTGTAAAAAAAATGCAAAGCATTGCATCATGGGATTGTCAGAAAAAAGTGTCATGGACACTCTTTTGTTAGTTCCATAGTGGGAATGTGTGAAAGTACTTTTCAGTGCAAGCATTTGTAGTTTTGTTTAAACAGACACAATGATTACAAGACACTGTACTCACCAATGAACTTGTCATCATAACCAACAGAAATGATAACCCAAACTATGAAGATAAGTCATGGGATGAATGAAACTAGAACCATATTTAAACTACTCTTTTTGGAGGAGCTTCCAGCAGATAAATTATTGAATATTCTGTCAGCTGGAAAAGTTGGACCAGAGAGCAGGGCACTACAAAAACTCTTCAGCTGAAACAGTTTGTGAATAATCTGCCTTCCTCGTCTCAAACAGTCCAGATTCCATTGCCTATCCATTCCCCAAGTGATTGCTGTCACTGGCAGCTGCCTCCCTCCACAAACTACACCGCCATCACATCAACTTTCTCGCATTTACCCAGTCTGTCCATCCATCTATACCATCCATCCATCCATCCATCCATCCATCCATCCATCCATCCATTCATTCCCAAGGCTGTAAAATCTGCTTGTTTGCTGAAACGCTGAAATATCACACCTCAAGGCCTGCAGTCAATTACGCACTCTCACACACACACACACACACACACACACACACACACACACACACACACACACACACACACACACACACACACCTGGCAGGTCTCAGTCTCCTTGATGTTTCCCACTTTAATAAGAGAAAGTCTGCTGTCGTAGTGGGATGGAAGGTGTGTGTGTGTGTGTGTGTGTGTGTGTGTGTGTGTGTGTGTGTGTGTGTGTGTGTGTGTGTGTGTGGGAAGGTGTGGGAAGCAAAGAAAAAAAATTAGGAGAGGGAGGCCTTTGGGATGAGGAACACTGATGCAGGCAGACAAAGAGAAAGATGCAGAGCAGGCTGTGAAGGAAAAGTGAAATGAAAGGAGATACAACACTGCCAAACAAAGACATGAGGACTGAGAGCTAAGACAGAGGGGGAAGTGGGATATTGCAGGACAAGCGGAGGGAAGGAATCATACATCGGATTAGTGACAGATGAACAGTCGAGTCCCCTGTTCCTGCTCTCCTCTGCTTTTCCTGACACTCACTCCATCCTTCTCCCCATCTATCTCTCTCTCACCAGCCGCTTTTTGCTCTCTAATCAAGTGTGATGTCAGGAGAGCCAAAACTGATTCCAGCCCTCCAGGGAAAGAGGCTTTCACGTCTCACACTCTCTGTTCAGAAGATTAGGTCGTACAGGGAGTGTGATCAAATGATTTGTTGATTTAGTATTGAACTGTAGACAGTGACAGAGGCATCGTTCAGTGAGCCTACGTCGCACGTACATCAAATCAAACATTTACAAACAATATTGGAGTTTTTATGATCGCGGCGTCACGTCAGTCGGGAGGTTCTTGATGTTCCATGCATTGCTTTAAACACGTTTGTTTCACAGCGTGTTCTTGACCTGAATTTAAAGTTGTGCAGCTTTGAACAAAGTTAGGCTGAAAAATGCTGTGCTGTGCAATGACGGATCTGTCAAAAGCTCTGTAGGGTTTGAAAGGTTATTCAAAGTATAAAAGGGCATGAATGATTGCTTCTCTTATAATATAGCTGACTTTTGTCCACACTGAACAATAACATGGCTGGCTCACCCTACCAAGGAGCCCTGGGGCAAATATGAACTGATGGTTTGGGTTAAAATGACTACTTTCTTTACATTAGAGAACTTAATTAAGTCACCACCCAGGGCCTTATCATGTCAGCTGATCCTGACAAAACAAAGTTTCAATTTGATTATCACACAACCATTTGACACACAGCTTTCAGGGTTGGTGATCCAGCTGTGTCCTACCATCTTATTTATCACCCCAGTATAGTGGTCTAGTATAGTCCCCACTCGAGGATTTGTTTAGGTTCAACCACGCCTTCTGAATCTATTGAAAAAAACATTTTCAATGTTCTCACACTCTGTAATAAAATATAACGGCTCGGTGAAAGTAAGACAGCTGTATGAAAGCAAACCTTGTTATGGAATTTTCTATCCTTAGGTTACACGAGGTCACGTGTGGGCCTTGAGGTCCTCGGCAGTAGTAGTTGTTTGGCTTTGCTTGAGAACAGCAGGTGCCAGCCTATCTTAACACTGTGGTGACCAAGGAACTCAATGTTGCCTTCATAGACGTAATAGATAGCTTGACGTTTCATTAACATAAACAGACAACAGTGTCTCCAGCCTAGAATGTGCTGATGGTAACACTAACATGAATAAAAACATTCTCTTTGGCTAATTCTGGGTGTATAATATTTGTGGTGTTATCTTGGGGTTTAAAGTCTAATCACCAGGATGAGTTGGGCAGAATGTGAGACCGACTCAGGCACTTCTGATGAACTATGAGAGTGTCTCTAATTCTCCTTGGCCAAGCATCAATAAATATTACAGCATAAGACATCAGAGGCTCCTGAACACTTTCTTCCCTCCTGACCTCACCATTGACCATTGATTTCAGCAATTTCTCCACAACAGCCGCGGGGTGTGGAAGAAGTGAGTCCTTGATGTTTGGACTCACAGAGAGGTCTGGGTCAGGTGATGAATTACCCCAGACTGCCTTTTAGTCAAGCACTTTGAAGGCTGTCTTTTCATTCATCCATTCATTCATTTACAGTTATGACTTCAGTTAATTTGTCAAATCCAGCAACTTCAAGGATACTGAAGGCCTGCAGGAGCTGCACAACACAAAAGTCATCCCAGAGCTGTTATATGTGATTCAATTAAATGCAATGGTAAACTTTTTACTTTCCTTATTTCATTGTACAACACAGAGAAAGCAGAAATTCCTGCAATTCTTACAATGCTGACACAGAAGCCTTAAGTAAAACCGTTGTCAGGCTCAAGGATAAATTGATCTACACGCTCAAATGAAGCCAACACGCTGAAAAATGTCTGTTTGAGTCATAAATCTTTGCTGATTTCCTCCTTCCACAGTCTCCAGCCCATCTCATGCATCTTGTAAGTAGATGAAGCTCTGCCAGGGCGCCATTTTCCATTTCACAGTACAATACAAAGCCATAAACAAAACTGCATGAATCACTGTAAACAATACATGAGCGACATGACAAACGCCACATGGAAACGCTCTCAACACACATCACGTGACTCACCGCCGTCCCTCTCTGCCAACAAGAGTTACTGTCAGGAAACAAGACAGTAACAAGCACAGGCCGCAGAAAAACGCTTTGTGACGCTCCCCAGAGCAGGCAGTTCTAGACAATCCTCTCCACCCCCAACCCCCACCCAGCCCCCAACACCCCCCACACATACACTACTCAACAACACCCCCAATCTGCTGGGCTCGGCAGCGGGAACTGGGATGTGACAAATCAGCCGGGACCCTGGCAGTCAACTTCATGCCCGGCGATAATGAGCTCCCGCCGGAGACGACTCTCGCAGGGAGGGAACTGCAACGCGGAAAAACGGTAACGATGCGCTAATCGGCCAAGACGGAGTGTGTAAAGAATTTTAAAAAGAACAAAAAAAAAAAAGTAAGTTATCCTCTTACAGGGTGGAGTGTGTGAAAATGTGAGGAGGGGAGGGTGGAGAGAGTGATCTGAAGACAGGCAGATGGGCAGACAAACATAACCAGGAAGAGGGGATGAGCGCCGGAGTCTCTGCGGAGGCTCGGAGTGTGTGCTGGATGCGGACGGGTTGGATCAGAGCACATGGTTTCTGCGCTGCGTAAGCCTCCCTCGGTGCGGCAGGTGGAGGATGAGGCGTGCGTGTGAGGGTGTGTATGTGTGTGTGCTTACAGAGCAGGTGGGTGAGTTGCTGTGTCATTTGGAAATGGCGACATAGGAGGCCTAATTCAAGCCTGTGTGTGGGGACTTGTGGGTGGTAGAATGAGGTTTGCACATGGGGGCAGTACTTGAATTGGGCCTATACTCACTACTGAGTACTGTCACTGCATACTTTACTGTTAGTACTGCTACTCCCTAATGATTGCAGGTGCACATAACAGGTCTCAGATACAAGACATCCATTCCAATATGAACTCTAAAGTAACATCAACTCTGTTTAGACTTTCTCCTTGGAGGTCCAGGCCTGTCCAAAAAGGTCACTGTGCCACCTCAGCTGCCCCCTCAAAAAAACAAAACAAACTAATGTTCTAATGACATTACACAGTTTGGTAATTGAAGTCTTAACAGCGTAATGCAAAATAACACCGGCCGCCTAGCTAATTAAAAAAATAATAATATCTGCAGTGTCTGACCATCCTTATGTGAGGTGGGTGGCACTAATGTGGACATTTTCTTGCCGGTAAACAAAACTAACTTGCTAACAATAATGCAAAACTTAATTTTCGATTAATGTGAACATAATAAAGCGGTTTGGAACAGCAGCACCCACATCAACAAAAAGTTATGGCAGTGGCAGCAAAGCTCAAGTTAATGATGAGGCTAATATTAGCTCAGATATCACTGCCTCACCTGATCCTGACACACAGACAAGCTGCAGCGATGGAGGTAACAGACTGAGGACACTGATGCTGCCGCTGGCTGACAGAGTCTGACATTTGCTCCGATGATTTGAGAGCGGATGAACCTCAGCAAGTCAGACTTGAGAAGTAAACCTCACGTCTTGTGTCATCATACCACAACCGAGAGTGGCTAGGATTTTATTATTAACATTATTGTTGCTGCACTTGAATTGGAATGTATTGTTGCAAAAATCAAAGTATTCCCAAACTTAAAAACAACAATAGTACCGGAAATATTGACTCTATGTCATTGTCTACATTAAAGAGAAACGATAAGGAGAGCATCAAATCAAAATCATTGTAGAGCCTAAAGACTAGCCCCTAAAAAAACACTTTGTGGTTTATTGCCTCTATAACCACACCCATCGGTGATGTCACATGATCCTGCAGTACACCTGTAGTTCATAATAAGCCTCAGAGGATGTGTGCTTTTTTCAGGTGAGGTGTTTGTTTCCTAAAATGGATCACTGTTGCACATTAACACAGAAAACACACACACAGCTGAGCTCCATGTTACGAGCTGACTCAGTTTTGGTGATGTCATCCTGCATCACCACTGCTACATGGACCCGTGTGAGGACTTACAGTGAGGCATGCAACTTCTCACTGTGTCCGGTGTGTTCGTGGATCTTCTCTGGAGTCACCGAGATAGACTTCATATGTTATAAATGATGATGATGACAAACACTCCTGAGCATATGTGCTATCACTTCTACCAAATGATCTTGAGAGATCCACTCATCTCATCAGGAAGCTGCTTTGCTTCCAGGCCAAAAACAAGATGACCTGTCTGATATTAAACCCATCGAGTTCCACCTTTTCAGGTGTTTAGTCTGTACTAGAGATTAATTGACAGCTTTCACAGCAGACTATAACCAAACCAAACAAACAACAGCAACATAATTTATTCAAATTCAATCAAACAGGTTAAGTGTGACTGCAGTTTTTGATGCTTATGGATCACAGGGCAACTGAAAACTGAAAATGTCACTAAAATCTTGACAGGTTGATGATTAGCTGATCAGTCTTCAGTCTATAACAGCTGGATGATGGCTGTCTGAGGTGCTGATCCTGACACCTGCTGGCATGGAGGACATTTCTTGCTATCTGGGGTTGCAAATTTTCACATCTGGTAAAATGTGATGTTTTAAAGCAACATTACTTCAGCATGCTGCATGATATATTCCTCAGGTGCTGTTTTTGGGGGCACCACTCAGTGTGAAAATCAGACAAGTCTCACGCCGACATTTGAATTCACGTCTGGATATTAATGGGACTAAACCACACTGACACAGAGTGTGTGTGTTCTCACAAAAGGAAAAAGATTTTCACATTAATATTGCTTGTGCATGATCAGGGCTGCAGGTGCTGCTCTGCAGGCTGCTAGTTTCGAGTACCGCCACCTTTTCTATTCCAATCAAGCACTGGTTTGCGGTTTGTGTGGGAGCAGCTCAATTTCACTGTGTTTTCGTGTGGTGCATGGCGACCGCTGAAGCCACTGATCAATTTTTTAAACAATATCGACAGTGATAATGACGATTTTGTGCTCTGTTAACAGAAAACAAACCCTTTGTCTCTGTTTTCTAAACCTGATTCCTCCCCCTCGGCTGGTTGTGCACACAGTAGATTTCGACGTAATACAAACAGACCCAACGCCGCCACACCTGTTTTCCAACTCTCTGACTTTCTGCCTTCAAACAAACCTCCACGAAATGTCACAGGAAGGAAGAGGAGGAAATCCTTCCCCACCTTGTCTTGTCATGTCTGGACTGCAGCATGTGACATTTTACACAACCGCCAAGACCCACCCGCCTCCCTCCTCCACCACCACCATTCCTTACTGTTAGTGCCGCCGTAATGAAGGGCCGTTTAACTTGCATTTAGAAGCGCTGGGGGAAGCACATTTGTCCCTTCCTGTTCTAAATAATGACCAATTACCAGGGAGTGTGAGGTGGGCTTCAGTGCGGCGGATGAGACGTTTCAGACAGCAGAAAAGCTGTCATGGGTGGGCGGCTGGGGGTTGGACAGGGGTTTAGGCCTTTAATTGGAGGCAGATTTCACACTGATATTTCTGATGATGCTGCAGCATGAGGGATAGAGAGAGAGAGAGAGAGAGAGAGAGAGAGAGAGAGAGAGAGAGAGAGAGAGAAGAAGAAAGGGAAACAGAGACAGGGGAGGGGAGGATGAGCAAGAAAAGAGCCGATAAAGAGAGAGACAGTGGGAGCTGGGGGAAAACTGGAATGAGAGATGATAAGGAGAGTGAGAGAGGGAGGATGACATGAAGAGGGGAGGGGAAGAGAGAGAGAGAAAGAAAAGGAGAACAGGCCCCGCTGCTGTTTGTCTTGCAGGGATAATATTCCACCAAAGTCTAATTCTGTCCATAAAAGCTGTTGGACTTCTTTTTCTTTTTTTTTTTTCCCTTTCCTCCCGCAAACCTGCACCCCCCCACCCCCTCTTCCTTTCAGAGTGATAGTTGCCTTGGCAACCGTGGCAAATCTTCCTTTTCTCAAACAGATGTCCCATTTAGTTGGAAATTAGAATGTGTAAAAAACCCACGAGACGCAAATTATTTCAAAGTTCTCCGGTGGAGAGAAGGAAACGAGGGGTGGAGGAGAGGAGAAGAAAGGAACCGAAAGACAATAGAAAAAAAGGGAGGGAGCCCCCCTCTCTCTCTTTTCTCCTCTCCTCTTCTCTCCTCCAGTCTTCTGCGCTTCAGCGTGTGAATCGTGGAGATTAGCCAGATCATCCAGAGCTGGTGGCTCGTTCGGGGGAGGCGGAGGAGGTGTTGCGGGATGGTTTCATGGGCAGCGGGGTGGAAGGGTGGCTCCCTCGCCTGCATCCGGGATGGGGTGGGGGCAAGTGGCAAGAACTGTAATCCCGGTGCCAGCATGGCAGAAGGGACACGCTGTGGTGTGGAGCACTTGAGCTGCCCTCAAGGGAAGTATGGAGCCTGTCCTGTGGTCCCTGCACGCTGCAAAAAATATCCTGAGAACTGCTTTTAAATTTAAAATCTCAACACTTTGTGTTCCGTTTCTTCACTGTAAATAATCGTGTGCAAAACGTGACCATGACAAGATATTTAATGAAACAACTTGGCTTCTTGGCTGAGTTAATTGCTCTTGTTTCAAATGCAAATTAGTTCTTGAAAAACACAGATTTTAAAATATTATTTGGTCTAATTTAAAGGAAAAATCCACCCAAAAACAGGCTGCTGATGGCAACTGGAAACAAACAACAAAATGGAAACAACACAACGTTCTTCTGACACAGTTCCAGCAGAGCCACACCAGAAACACTGACGTTCAGCAATCAATAGGGAGAAATCTATCATAGAAGACATATATACACACACACACACACACACAGACCAATTGCACTGCAGAGTCTCAGTAGACCAGAATATGCAATGTAGCCTCAAGACATGTTGGATCTGTCTTAAGGCCAAAAAAAGACAGAGTTTTAGGAAGCATTACAGCAGGCAAGAGCAGAGCATTCTGCAACATCAGCGCAGAGGTTGAATCTGAACAGCTAACTTCTCAATATCTGCTGAACTACTGCAAAACTCGATGTCCATCACATCTATGATTGCAAAAAACAAATCGGAACATGAATAATAATAAAAAACTTCATTTTAGTTCAGTCAAAGAAGGATGAGGTTATCGATGAGTGTCCTGGTGCTAACCCATCTTATGATGTGTTTTAATTTGGTAGGTCAGGGTGTGTGTAGGAACTGTCAATTTTCACTAATTGAAGTTCAAAAGAATTAGAACAATGTGCAGTATTTTGTTTGAGGGAGCGCCTGCACATCTGAATTAACAGTGTCTCTGCTGCCATTTTACAAAGTGACAAACAGATTCATCTGTGGCGTCCTCACATTTCTCCTCAGATGGTTTGGGATCATGGGCAATCTGGGCAACAGGTCAAACAGTGAGTCAGTTGGACAGTTTTCATTGCAAGTGCATAAGTTGTGAATTTTAAATTTGGATGAGTCATTACAATCTGTATGTCACACAGAGGAAACAGGACTGATTCGTTCATAGCCGCTGATCCAAACACCTGTGAGATTCAACAGCATCAGTGGTGATTTTTTTTTTTTTGCCATGCCGATGCACTTTTTTAATTTGAGAACATTCCCATAAACTTTTTACACACGAAATAAAACCTCAGCTACCTAAGGCACCTATCACCACCTGCCTTACACGTTAGACACATCTTAGACCAATGGCAACTTAAACTTGATCCTATTTGTCTTTTTTGTTTTTATCCAGTTTAGATGAAACCACGGCCACTTCCATTTATGATAGGCTTGACAGCACATGACACCAACTTAATTTAGAAAATCTGCTACAGTGAGTTGGAAAATGTTGATGTGGGGTACTGGGTTTGATGAATTTATTGTTTATTGAGTGTTGAGTAATGGGAAATGTTAATTCTGAAGGACTATAAATATAAACTTTCCCAGGGAGGCTGAGCAGTGTGATAACTGGAGCACACCCTCCATTCTGCTCCAATTATCCAATTATTCTGAACTGAAATCAACATTTATACAAGAACATGGAAATATACAGCACAAAAGAGAAAAACACTTGGAAATACAATGAAATAATATTGTCAGAGTATGCAAAGGAGTGACTGTCAGTGTTCCCTACACAGAAAATCAGTGAGTAATTTCGGTACATCAACATGTTTGTCTTGCTTGAACGGCTCATTTTAATGCAAGTGGATCAATCTGAGTTAATCTGCCTTGTTTCACAGTGAGCACATTTGTTTGTGCAAAATCGCTGCAATAAATGAAGCCATGTTTAGAGGAGGCAGAATCATCTCATTTGCTGGTTTAAAGTGTGCGAAGATAGGAAGACAGAAATGGAGACGGTATGACTTCCCAGCATTGACACTTTTTACAGCGTCCGATGCAATCCCGACTCCCCCGACTCTGTGGTCAAACACCGAACATAACCGCTCGCTGATGAACTGGCGAGACGGAAAGAAGAAGAGGTAGGGAGCGGTGTGTGTGTGTGTGACTGTGTGAGTGTGTAGAGCGTGTACAGAGTGTAGAGGCGAGAAGAGAGAGACTCAGGCGAGGAGGAACATAAGGACAGAATCACTTTAATTCAGTTTTTTTCCCCGACAATGCCACATGCCTTGGGGAGGGAAGGCATGTGTGAAATGGAGGAAAATGCCCTGTAGCGTGCCATAACACACAAGCACACACAAATGCTGACATGCACACACACACACACCCACGCACGTTGAAGTCCTGCCCCTGGAGGCCATTTAACAGGTAATTTAAAGAGAAATCCCTCCAGGGAAATGACACAGTAAATGTCCTCTCGTCTGCTCTTCCTCCCTCCATAACTGTTTATTCAGCTACAGGGCTGTAGACTGGCAGCACTTACTGAAATTGGAGAGAAGTAGGATGAAAAAAAAAAAAATGGGGGAAGGAGAGGGGGAGAGAGGATATGCGAGAGGGTGGGAAAGTGACAAGTGTTAAAGTAGGCCAATTCTTTTTTCTTCTTTCCTCTACCAACCCCCTTAAGTACCCGTTTATTAATGTTCAGTGTTCGTAGGCTACTTTATTTGGGTCCTGTGGGATTGCAAAGGCTACAGGGATGGAGGTGGGAGATGGAGGAATGGAGGGGTAGTGGAGGGGAGGAGAGAGAGGAGAGGACAGGGCCCTGGGGGGGGTTTGAGAGTCTCAGAGTGAATCGGATGTTAATTTAGTGTGGGCTCTGGTGAGGAGGCCCAGAAAAGCATGAACTCCCAACTGTACGTCTCTCTGTCTTTTTAAAGCAGCACACCGGTGGCGCTGCATGTTATAGCCCATTGACTGCAAACCGTGCATACATTACATTACTGCCGACAGTATTCCAAAGTGTGGCACATGTTTTTAGATTGATTTCCTTCCTTCCAGGCAGCCATCGGTTTCACTTCATTTCAGTAGCCTATGGAAATCAACTTGGAAAAAGTTCAAACTTGAGAGCTGCCCATCACACTGAGCACTTTGGCAGATGAATGTTTTATGTCTAACAAAAAAATCCATACTATCCATACTATACTATACATACTATCCATAATATGACCATTACAAAAACTTGTATGATCATCTTTGGAGTATAATTAACATCTGGTTAAATGCGTTGACCCGATGTACAGTCACTTCAGGTCCAGTTATTCTTTTTACTGTTTTCAATAACAAAAGAAATTTGGTCAGGCAAAGATCATGGTCATGGTTGACTGTCAGAAGGCATGATGCAAGCCATGTGTCAAAGTTAGACACCTTGTACACTGAACCGTCCACCACAACCTCCTCCTGAGTACAAGGACTCAGGACAAGATTCAAAGACTGGAGGAGAGAAAGGATGCCATTCATTGTTTAGCTCAGGCATTCAAAGCTGCAGAGATGTGATCTATTGTTAAAAATGTCTTGATTACCTTTAAGTAGCAAACAAGTATAGCAACTTGGTTACTATGGTAACGGTCTGAGTCCCTGAGAACGACGGATATGTGGTGAAGACTTTATTACATGAGCTTTTAGCAGTGGCATGACTTCCTCAGGGCCCTGAAGATGATGAACTACATTGTCAAACCTCTGACGCTCTGTAGAAGTCTTAATTTCAAGTACGATGATATTGAAGAGTTGTTTTCTACTCGGCCACGTCATGCAACTTTAAAAATGGAACTGAAACTGATAACAGCGGTCAGCAGCTTTCCAATTCTCTGCAATAAGCGAAATAAACTACTTTGACACATGCTGGTACGGTGGCGACGACATGCTCAACACAAACACATCCAAAAGCTAAAAACTCATGCGTGACAGTCTGCTGCTTTTGAATCTGGGTGTGTGATCCCAGTGTAAGGCTGTATAATATTACACTGGAGGCAGTGTAAGCTCAGTCAGTAGGGACGTGGCTTGGTGGTAGTCGGTTCAAATCCAGCAAGGTGCTGAACCCCTAACTGCTCCCAGGGCACTGCTACATGGCTCCACATTTGCATGTCTATAAGCCCTGTTTGTGTGGGTCTGTATTTCAGGCCTTCATGTGTAAAAACTAATTGAGGGATCGATAAAAATCTTCATTTTCATTTTTGCCTCTGAGAATGGACTGTCATTCTTACAACCACTTTCTCAAGAAATCAGCCCATCCTCACCGGAAAAAAAAAAGGTTAAGGTTGTCAGTGCAAGCAGTTTACTACGACCCATATTTATGTACATTAGGTGGCGATCTCTAGTGGCCATAGAAATTATGATGGGAGCAGTATAAAGAGTGAGAAAGTTCACGTAGGTAGGAGGCCGACCCAAGATTTCAGAGTTGGCTGTCTTCTCTCCAGCTTCTTTGTAGAAACCTAAAGATACTGTTCATCAAAATGGTGCCTGTTTGCAACCACATTAGCCCATGATGACAGTGTAAAAAAAGACCACTAAATGTTCACTCTGATAGATTAGCTATCTACCTCTAAGTTTCTGCAAGTTGATTTTCATAGCGTCCTGAAATGAACTGAAACCAAGTGCTGCCTGGAAGGAAGGAAATCAGTCTAGAAACATAGAATGCGCTGTAAAATGGTTGTCGGTAATGTAAATGAAACACAATTTGTAGTTAATGGGCTAAAACATGCAACACCTTCAAGAAGGCCTTTAAGAAGTTGGATTTGTCACTTGTTCATTCTTTTCCTCCATCACTCAAACTTTGAGCGTCTCTGAAGTGTTTCCTCATCAGGCGGAGAACAAAGCAAACTCCAACAGCTCGGAGAGACGAAAAAAGGTCAAATTACCTTCACACCATCTCCACCATCATTAGACTCATTATCTTTAAAAGGCAAAGCTTTACGCACCGCCACTGCATTTTACCTCTCCTCTTCCACCCCTCCGCTCTCCCTCATTTCTCCTTTACTTGCAGTAGGGCCGTGAAAACAAGCAAGTTAATTAAAGTCGGTGAGAGTCCCTTCCGTTTCTCGCTCATCAGCGAGGACAAGCCATCAAACGGATCGCAGGTAGTCCATTTCTGTCAAATGAGAATGCTGAGGAAGAGGAGATGGAGGAAGACGAGATGGGGCGGGGTTTGGGGGGTGGCGGGACTCTCTTCATCTCTTTAGTTTTTGATGAGCTTTCTTAATTGGGCCACTATAGAAGGAGAAGTGAATCCTCAATAATTAAAAAATCTAATTAAGGAGTCTTTTGCATCTCCGTCCTTAATTATTCCATGTGGAGCAGCGGGGAGCGATACATTTCTGCTGTTTTCATTTAAAGAAGAAAAAAGGGGTCTCTCGCTTTCTCTCCCCTGTCGCTCTCCCTGCAAATCCTCCCATCAACAAACCGACTACTTTGTCTCTCTGTGTCTGTTTGTGTGTGTCTGTGAACAAGCCGTCCATCTCCCCTGCCTGTCTTAAATTCGTCACTATGAACATTTAAAGAGATTTAACCCATTAGTACTGACACATTTTCCTCCCCTCTTCTCAACGACCCCCCGCTCATCCTCTCTCACTCTTTCTGTCAGTCTGACTCGACCTTCCTGCTGAGTGCAACAGCAGAAAGTACTTGGACACAAGACGGTACCTGAAGACAACAAGTCTCAAGCGATGAGCTAGACTTACATCTTGACCCCACAAAACATCCCCTTAGGATTTGGAATCAAGTCTCTAACCCTATTAGTTTCAAAGTTATTAGGGCTGCCCTCCTAAAATTCAATTATTCAAAGCATCTGTCAGAGACCCTCGAGCCAAATAGTCTCTTGTCAAGGTTTTACATGTCTGCTGTCACCGGGAAAATAGGCTACATTTTTAAAGGATAAGGGTGGTGATAGACCTGAACCAACAATGAATGTATCTGTGAAGTATTATCAAAGCCTGATATGGCTCCTCTGTGCCATAAAGCTCCATTGTTACTGCTGCACTGGGTGACATGTTCCTTCATTACCATGAGCACACATACTAGTTTTTGTTTTTTTACCCAGTCCCACACACATTGTCCTGTTGGCAGGACGTATGTTAAAAACTACAGTGAGCAGCTGTAATCGAGCAGATGAAAAATGCCTGAAATGATTATCTGTTTATCAAAATGGTTGCTTTATTAATTCAGATTTCTGCTGATCATTTATTGGACGTCTGGTGAAATAATGAAACGGGTACAGCGAGGGTCAACAGCACAAATGTAAATACATTTTTCAGCATCTTGACCATGAACAGATATGTCAGGTGTGAAGATTTTCTTCCACACAGGACAGGACCTTGTTCAGGAAGACGCACCGCACTGCCTCCAGTTTTCGATGTTTCAGCCCAAAGAAGAAAGAACCTCTGATAACGGCTTTTGTTAGAGAAGATGTTTTCACTCCTCTTCCTATCAGACATGAGTTTCTTCTTAATTGGCCGCTGATGAAAAAATTGCACAGAGCAAGAAGCGCATACTCATGGCTGCGTTTGTGCCCGTGGAGGAGCAGATCCATAAATGTGCAAAGCTGCATGTCGGCCATACAGCTCATTATTAATAATGACTCAGATGTAATCTGCTGAGGTTGCCAGATTGGTTTCTGCTGCCGAGCATCTCACTTGCTAAATTATGAGTAGAGAGTAGTTCTGAGATACGGAGCATCCAAGATCTGTGATACCAGCTGGTGAAACTATTATGTACTTTGTGTGTGACTATTTAATTTCAAAAGTTGATTTTTTTAAAGCAGTATTCAGTCCAGTAATAGAAAGATGGAGCTCAGTTCTAATTAATAAATGAAGGACAGATAATATCTTTTAATTCTATGCTTAGAAAACAGTGCGCAATTTCTGGAATGCCTGCAACTGTACTGTGCAGAAAATCACTCTGAACTTGTGATTTACTTTTGAAGGGGTCCTATAATATGAACAAATCTGCAGCAGATGATGTTATTGCACTTTATTTTCCAAAAATGACTGGAACAGTAGGTAATACACTGGGAACAAGTGGGAACCTCTCACCCCACTGGCATCATCATTTGTTCTCTATGTGAGGAAAATACATTTTAAAGGCTCACTGGGAGAGTAAATGTAAGACGTTTTCTTTAGTGGAGAAAGTTGACATCCCATAAAAATGGTAGCCTAAGTATAGCCGCACAACATTTTTCATGCGTCGCTTAGCTCCTGTTGTTTATTGTTGTTTATTTTTGGACAATTCTGACTTTGTGGACTGTATTTGTTTAGCAAATAAATCAAAGTTTCTGTGTGCCCATACACTAAATTAATTGATGCTTATTTCTAAATGAACTGTATACAATGGAGATAATAGTACGGCACCTTTTATTTATTTTCACTAACAATAATTTTCAGCCGTAGTTCTAAAAAAAATAGCATGTATAAGTTATCAAAGTCAAAAATCTTGCAATGCTCAGTGATTTCCATAACAAACACGAGCAAAGCTGCAGTGCACATTTATTCAAATAAACTGTTGGATGGGCATATTCAGTAATCCCCACAGGCCTTCAAATAATAAATAGGTGTAACTTTTCTGATGTCAACACACTTCACACTCGAACCTTTTGTAGAGTTGATGGCAATATACTGTAGGCTGGCATTAGGACACAGCAACTGTCCGGCTGGAGTTGTTGGCACAGCTGTTTCCAAAATGCCTTGGTAAAGTGTGTCCGGGAAAAAAGGTGGTGTACCTGTGGAGCGGGCTTGAGTGCACAATTGGCGATCAAACCTGATGAGCTGTTGCCCATAAAAGGTGAAGGTTTTGGGTTTATGAAATTCTGCAAAAGGGAAACAGTTTAGTGAATACGTCTCTACCATGTGCTGTGTTTGAGTTGTGTCATATATCAATATCAACCACTCATCTGCATTTGTCCCACTGTTACAATCACATCTAACACCATCTAAAGAGGAAGGAAGTAGTAAAGCTTCTGCACACCTATTCGAATAAAGCAACAGACATCTTGCTTTATTTGAACGGCTGGATGGGCCAAGAGTGACACTGATGAGCAGCGCTCGTGTGATGGTTTGAACCCTGGTGTGTTTGCCTGGTTAACACACTTTGTTTAGGCTGACAACTTCTGCGCTGAAATGGGACAGCTTCATTTTTTGAACTCATGAAAGTTTGTCTAAAAAGGGCTTCGGTTAAATGTCTCTAAACTAAAGCAAACACGGTGAGATGAACAGCATGAACAGCTGACAGAAGAACTAGAGTTAGTTCAGTGCAACGACTGTCTGCCTCTCCAAACTGGGAACGCATTAACTGCACCTCATACCACTCCACTCCAAATAACCCAAACTGTCTCCCAAGTGCTGCACGACCTGCTGTCAGTCACCAGAATTTGATTTCCCCGTGTGGGTCCTGATGGTGCACTGATGATGCAGGATGACATCATCAAAACTGTCCAATCAGTGAGTTACCCATGAGTCTGTGTGACTTCATGTTCACTTGTTCAGCAGTGTCAGTTGTTTCTGTCCTGCATGATCCAAACTACTGTGCAGAATACAAGCTCTCTGTGACCGGTCAGAGAGTGACGAAGCAGTCGGGCTGAATTAATTGTGAAGTGTAGAGGAACAAGTCAGAGAGACTTGACTCTCACTGTAACCGCTGAGTCACATTTACTCTGCAGCCACACACACACACACACACACACACACACACACACACACACACACACACACACACACACACACACACATATATTAAACCACTGCCCTCCCTTCATAGTTCTGTTTCCTCTTTGCTGCTCTCCACCACACTTCTCTCTGTGGTTAATACCCATCCTACTATCCTCCTCTCAGACAGAGACTCGCTGTTCCATACATCTGTGACAAATGACTTGCAAACTCATATTAACGTCAGGAGGAAGGAGCAGAGCAACCCCCTTACACCAACCCACCATCGCTCCGCTCCGCCGATTCATGCAGTGACAAATCTGGAGGGTTTGGGGAGAATGGAGCAAGCAGGATGTAATTTAGGTTGGGGTGGTTTAGATGGAGATATGTGGTGTGTTTGTGTGTGTGTGTGAGTGATCCATGCATGGGATGGACTGCCTCTGACTACCTCTGTGGAGGAGAGAGAGAGAGAGAGAGAGAAGGGAGAGGATAAAGTAGGAGTGAGGGATGGCAGAGGGAACAATTAAACGGCCCGTGACGCCAGATGGAAAGAGAGATGGAGGAGGAGGAAGAGGAGACGGGAAGTTGGAGACAGTGGCAGACACCCGGACAGAGAATGAGAGGAGGCGACAGACAGAAATGAGGAAACAGAGAGCCAATCAGAACACAGGAAATAAGAATGGCAGGATAGAAAGACAGATAGATCCCATCATACCTCATCATCATCATGGCTAAAAACATGTGGTGTTCATCTCTAGAAAAATAATCAGTTGACAGCATTGTATCACCCAGTTACATATTTATGGATTAGAAGACTAACACCTCAAACCGTATTTCACTGTGTCAAATATATTTAATCAACATTTCATCATCGTTTCAGGTTCAGGTTGCAGCTACGGGGTTGTGAATATTACAAATTTTAGTTGAATCTTTTAGTGATTTTGTTTGCAAATGTTAAAAGCTCAATAGATAAACTATTGAACCTGATCCCTGATGATAACATCATAGTCCTAATATTATCGAATATTTTCCTTATATTACATGAATTTGTGCTTCCATCACAGTTCCACTACGTGCTTCTTTATGTTTTCATCTGTTTATTTGGGTTAAGCTGTTGTAAATAATGATAAAAAAAACAGGACGACTCACTTTAAAGTGAAAACTGCCGCTGTCCATGCAATTCACAATATTTGCTACTTTAAGAGTATTATGGGATCTACTGGACACATTTCCTGATTCCAGACTCACAGACTGTTTAAGCAGTCAGATAATCAGGCGGTCAGACAGTTGGGTAGCACCTCGGGGTGGTGGAGGTTATGGTGATAGTGTTTGGGGTGGGGCGGGGTGGTAATCCACGGGCCATAAAGCAGCGCCAGGCTGGCATCGTCATGGTGACGAAGGGACCGGAACAGGCACCATCCCACTAATTCTGCCAGAGAGTGGAGGAGGTGTCTGTATGTGTGTGTGTGTGTGTGTGTGTGTGTAGAGAAGAGAGGGAAGGAAGAAGTTTGGAGTGCAGAGGAGACATAGGACTGAAGTGATGGAGGAAGGAAAGGCAGGAGGAAGTAGATAGCAGATGGAAAAAAAGGGATGGGATGGAGGGAGGACCAAAGGAGGATAGATGGAGGAGGCAAGGAAGAAAGGAGGAAGGAGAGGAGCAGACAGTGCAGAGGGGGTGACACACGGAGCCTCCAGCTGGAGCCCCTCTGTGCTGCAGGAACACACCCCGAGGCTCACACACACACACTCACACACACACACACACAGATATTCTTACACACACACACACACCCGTCACCTCATGTGCCCATTACACCAGCTAGGGCCAGCCGGTGAATATGAATAAAATCTTCCTAAATCTCCATCCCTCCCTCTCTTTCTCTCTCTATTTCTCTCCATCATTCACCACCTCTTTTTTCTTTCTGAAATCTCTCCTTTGTCTCTCATCCTCCATCCTCTCTCTTACGTTTCCCCCTCCTTCTCCTCTTCTTCTTTTCCACCTCCATCATCTTCCTCTTGGTCTACATCAGGCAGCGCTCTGCAGTGGCCTGAGCAATAAACTCTGGGGACGCTGCTATCACAGCAAACCAATTACCCAGCACACACACACACACACACGCACACACACACATTGCCCGAGGGAGCATGTCACTAAAATACACACACACAAGGCAGATCATAGACCACCACCTAATCACTGACACACTCACACACATATGCACACACACACAGAAAAAGAAGCAGCCTGTCCACGATGATTTGAGGTAGAAAAAAAAAGAATTGCAAGTCAAAAATAAATAAGGAAGAAAGTAAATGATTCATTTCAATGATTCATTGATGCTCAAAGGAAGTTGAAAAGAGAACAGAAGGACCGTTGTGATACCGACGTGTTGACTTTGGCACCAAGTCATGGCCAGATTCAAACTGCTACAGGGGGAAAATGAGTCATCCTGTACCCCGCTGTGTAATGTGTACTCTTCTTCTGTGGTGGAGTACTAGTTAGAGCCTCAAGTTTGCCGTGTGTGTGTTTGATGGAACACAGACTCATCCACGAAGATGCTAAATATAAACACAAAACTGAAGTAATGAAGGACTTACAGCGAAATTTTGTTACACCGGTGGTATGGATGAAGGAGGTGAACATGTATTCAGATGATTCACTTGCTGTAAATGATTATTTTTGTGTTTAACAAATCAGGACGGCTCATTTTAAAGTGTAACACACCATGGCAGTCTGTGCAGTTCATAATATTGGTGCAAATAAGAGTATTATGGGATGTGTACTGGACACATTTCCTGATTCCAGACTTACAGTTTAAGCAGTCAGATAATCAGACGGTCGGGTAGCACCTCAGGGTGACGGAAGTTACGGTGATAGCGGTTTCGTGTTGGTAATCCACGCACCATAAAGCAATGCCAGCTTGGCATCGCCATGGCGACGGAGTGACCGGTGCAGGCATCTTTCATCGTCCATGTATCCGATGATGCATTTCTACAGGTGCAGCCGCTTAGAAAACACCTTGGAAAGCGCGTCAGGCAAAACAGCTGGTGCGTCTGTGGAGTGAGGCTGCGAGAATTTCCACATCTATGAAAAACGTAACGTGTGCCGGAAGAGAGGAGTGCACGGCAGGTGCGCTGTAGCGTAGTAGCGACGCGTCTCGGTGTGACTGATCGCTCAGGATACTCCAGGGGTTAAATCTATTTGCATGGTATTTCTGGTGTGTGTTTTCTGACTGTGTACTTGTGGTCGCCTGTGGTAAATGTTCTCTGCACACACAAAGGCAAGGAAACCTGCAGCAAGCAAGCACTCCAACAATTTACCACCAAGTTTCATTGACCATTCATCTCATAAAGGACACGATCAGGAAGAAATCCTTCAAACAAAACTGCTTGGTGCCACCAAAGTGCTACCTTCAAACAGCTACAATATTGTGTAAAATTGATCGTTGGAATGTGATTATTTTAGAGAAGCTGTGGCAATAAATCTCACACAGAAGTGAAACCTCGGTGAAATATTTAGTTCAGTAACTGCATGAGACGTTCACTCCTGTGTGCAGTGCAGAAGCAGGGGTTACTCACCAGGGGGAGCCGTAGATCCTGAAGCCCCGCACTGTGACCTCGGAGTCCTGCAGGTAGATGCAGTTGGTGAGCAGCGACTGGACGTTCTCGTAATTCTCCGGCTTCAGCTTGGAGGCTGAGGGGAAGTAGTAGAAGTCCTGCTTGATCAGGTCCGCCATAAATTCCTGGTCAAAGGTCAACTCGTGGTTTCCGGCAATTACTATCTTGATGTCGTAGGGCAGGGTACCTGGCATGGGAGGAGAGGGGGAAGTTGAGAAGTTAAAAAAAGGAAGAGTAAGAGGGAAAGGAAAGCAAGGTGACAAAAAGCTAAATTTGATGAAGAAGAAGGACAGATGAAGGGTAACAAAGCAGAAAAACAATGTGGTACAAAGTAGGAGTATAAATATGAGAGAAAGGGAGAGCGGGATAGAGAGAGGTATAAGATAAAAAAGGAGGGGGGGAGATGAGAGGTGTAAATTAGGAAAAAAGGAGGTGGAAGTAGTATAGGCAAGACTGTGAGGGATAGGAGAAGAAGATGAAGGCCACGCAGAGAAGGAAATAGAAAATTAAGGGGGAGACAGGGGACATGGAGTGACAGCAGATGTAGGGGAGGGGGTGAGAGAAAGGAAACGAAGGAAAGAGGGGTGGCAGACAGAGTGGGGAGGGACAAGGAGGAGGAGAAGGGAAATCGAGGACGACATGAAACCCATCCCAGACAGCTTGGCATTCACATGCGACAAGGCTTTCTCATTGTTTTCCCCTCCATTTCTAGCAAATCTGTACATCTGTCTTAGCTTCCCTCCATCAGTCAAGGTCTCAACCCAGTGCACTGCTGTCTTCTGTTTATGGAAGCATAGCTGAACGCATCCATCAGGGAATCTTTATCTGGAGGAACGATGAGGAGGGAAAGCAGAACGATCATTGTGAAGTTTACGATGCAGAATATTAAACATTTACCCAATATGGCAACCACCGCTGCATCTTTCCTCCCTTTTCTCTCTCATCAAACACCCACTCCTTCACAACCCCCCCTCTCATTTTCTCCTCCATCTCAATGGCTTTAATTGGCTATTCAGAGCCTGGCACAGCAGGGTGCGCGATCGATCTGTGCCCATCAAACCCAGCGGAGGCCGGCCTTCACGAATCTACATTATGTTTTCAAAGCTCTGCTGAGGAAACAGAGAGCCAACACTGACAAACATCTGGGGGTCTGCTTTGTCAGGTAGAGTGGCTGACGGAGGGTTCAATCACCAACCATGGCTTATTTTTTAATTTATTTTTATTTTTATTTTTGCCAGGATGGCGCGGCATGCAGCTGAGCACATCGGTTTGTGTGTCAGCATGTGTGTGTGTGTGTGTGTGTGTGAGTGACTTTCCTTCGTGTGCGCGAGTTTGCATGCATCTGTGCATGAACGTGTCATGTTAGTGAAAAGGAGTAATTAAACTGAGCTTTAGAAGAGGCTGACAGCCCGGCGACGGCTCTGTCATAACAGCCAATCACAGCCCGGTGACAGAAAGAGAGAAAGAGCTGGGGAAGGGGGTGGGGTAGAAGGAGAGAGCGACAGAAATACTTTAGGAAGCCCAAAAATCCTTGAGTGTGAAGGAGGAATAATAACAAGATGAAAGCAGCTGTCAAAGAGTGCCCATCTCTGCAGTTTGGGCCGGGGGCCGCCCCCTCTCCCCAACACGGCTCCCATTTGTTTGGCAGAAGGGTTTGTGTTTAGTTGTCAAGCAGACACCAAAAAAGCCCCGTAAATGAGGGGCTGCACCTCCACAAAAGGCACACGTACACACACGCTACCGCACAATCAAAAGATTCCTTTTCATCAGACTTGAAGTAGTGTTCACTCAATCGTACCTGGAAAAACCAAGGTTGAAGGAATACTTCACTCCAAAATAAAAAATTGATCATTATTTCTATCTCACACAATATTAAAAGCAATCTCGCTGCTTTCTACCCTGCACTGTATCATCAGTGTGTTTCACATCCAACAGACGGCACTGTGGGTCTGAAAAAGTCCAACACTGACCTTTCTGTTTCTCACAGATATTGAGAAATGTCATAGGTGAGGTAAAGTCAAGCAAACATTACACTTTTGGACCTGTGGTGTAATTTTATTGACAGTGTAAATGAACTTTTTTTTTTTTTTTTTTTATCTCTTCTGGAGCTCTGAGTAACCGAGAAGATCTGCCACTGCAATAATAAAGTGTCATTAGAAAAACTCCAGCTGAAAAAAAAGGTATATAATATATATTTAGATTAATAATTAGCATCCCAGACTAACACAAACACATCTTTGTGCTTTGTGTGTCAGATGTCTGGAGCTGCTTCACAATAAAAGCCTGGAAAAAACAAAGCTGGATGGGAACAGACATCACAGGAAGGCTTTTACTGTGGAGGAGCTGTGGATATGGTGGACAGAACTCCCTTTGCACTGCTGGTAGGTTGTATGAACATACAGACTGAGGATCAGAATTAGCCAGCACACACTGATATGACTTTACTGTGACTTTATTCTATTCATTCAGGTTCCCTCGAGTGAGAGTTTAGAAATGTTTACCGCAGCAAATATTCTTACTATAAAACATATAGTAAAAATATCGAGCTGAAAGCACAACATAATGTGCTCGTAAAATTTTCACTTCCAGCTTTAGCGTTAGCATTCAAGTCCAGCATTCACACTCCTTCTTGCTCTGGTTTGGTCTCCACCAACTCTTGAGAAATATATCTGAATTTCTAGCAGCTAAATGCTACATCTGTGGGCCACAAGAAGAAGAAAAGACTGAGTTGAATGATGTTTAAAAGCTTTGTAAAATCTGCAGTCGGGTGATAATTCTAAGTGATTTTGTCACAATGAGCGACCCTTTTCACACTTCCTCTTTTGTTGATATAAAAATATTAGTCGTGCAGCTTTAAGAATTATTTGGAATTAACTAGCATTTATCTCACAGCCGTTAATTTCTAAGGTCTTTGCTTACAGCTTGATAAATATTGTTTTGTTGTGTCTCACAAAGCGCTACAAAGAATCAGACAACACATTTTGTCTGCAGCCTTTATGACGACTGTGGCCGTTTGTGGAAAGAGAGCTCACCAGGAAAGGAGCCAAGTATCTGCATGGGAGCACAGGATCTACCTGGAGACTTGTTGTTTGAGTCTCTGCAGACTGGAGAGCCTGAAGTGATGAAAAGTGGACTGACCAGAGACTGCATACACAGCAGAAATGTAAAAGTATGAAAAATGAATGAAGTAAGGTCAAGCAGAAGCTACGTTTAGTCTTTAGTCTTTGACCTCTTAAACATATACTGAATACATATTAAAACAGATCAGGGTGGTGGCACGCTTTACATACAACAGTACAACCATGTCAACCTTCATCTGCACAAAAAGATAAAGACATGCAGCGATTCAAAGACACTGCGGCAGTGTTCAAAGACAGATAAGCTGTGGAAGAATGAAAGCTGCTGCGGATGAGATCATCAGCTAAATGCCTGAAATGCAAACACTGAAAATAAGTAACGGATCAGACATACTGTGAGTGTGTGTGTGTGTGTGTGCATGTGAGCCCGAGGGAAGACAGACAGCGAAGGCAACAAGGCAAAGACAGCGACATAACAAGGCGCTCATAAATTTTCAACAAATAAACACTATCTGTGTCTCCTCAGAAATTCTGCAACGTGAGCAGTTTTTCACCCATGAAGTTTGACGGCCAACTGTAAACTGAGAGGAATAAATCACAGGGAGAAATATAAAATCCTACCAGCTGGACACAAATACCCCACCATCCTCCTACACACACACACACACACACACACACTTACTTAGCAAAATTAAACTTCAATTTCATGGATGAATTTTTTGAAAGTTTCCCCTGAGAAAGAAAAAAGCTGCAAAATGACAATGTGAGAATACAAACCAGCTGAACTTTATATCTGACTAAGAGCAGTCAGCGTGTGCATATGTTTAGCGTATAATTCTCTGTCCCAGACAACTGCTGTCAATATAAAAATAATAACAGGACAAACAAAGCGAGAAATTCAACAATACAGTCCCTTATTGTGCACGTTCGCAAAAAGACCATTTCTGCATCAAATGAGGATGAATGTGTTGCGTCTGTGACAAAAGGGAGAGAAGAAAAGAGGAGAGGATGTGGGTGGAAGTGTGTGAGTGTGCCGGTGGGGTGGTGGTGGTGGTGGGTAGGTGCCGTGGGGATTGGGGGGGGGGCATCTAAACATTTGAGGGTGACGTTCCCCCTACAACACACGGGGCGACAAAGAGCGGCCCGCCATCCTTTGTCTTTGAATTCAAAAGGCTGCTTTTAAGCAACAAATAGTTTAAATACGTCTGCGAGGGAATCAGCGGCGAGCGCAGAGTGGACGGCCACGTCTTCTAAAATCATCAAAAAACAAAGGAAGAAGAAGAAAAAAACGAAGTCAGCGAGTGAGCAGAACACGGGACAGCGGCGACCGAAGGCGAGGCTGCGTTCAGGAGTGGAAACAGCTGGATTTGAGTCTTTCCTTCATCCTTTTATTCCTCTCTGGTTCTGGTTCAATCCCTTTTCACTCAGTGTCTTTGCTCTTTTGTCAAGCGTCTGCCCCCCTCCAGTCATACACATCCCAGATCTGCTGTCTGTCTGTCGCCACAAAAACCTCCCATGAGGTCCACATGAGGCCTGTGTGTTTGTGTGTGTGTACAAGTGTGTAAAAGTGCCACATGCAACCTGCAGGTATGTACACGATCCTGGGGATCTGTGCATTAGCATAATCACTGTGTATCCTGACGTGTGAGTGCATATGATTGTTGGTGTGTCTATACATAACACTGGCTACAGTATCTGTATGTGTGGACTCCCCAACCCCCCGCCACAGGAAATCTTCCGGAGTTCGGCCACCATTGTTCCGACACTGCGATGGGTGGTCTGCTCTTTGAAGAGGAAAATCCCTGTTCTGCCCAAAGCTCTGGCATGTACAGGGGGATTACTGCCCATTGTGTGTGCATGTGTGTGTGTGTGTGTGTGTGTGCTCTTCTGTGCGTCTGTGTGCGAGCAGAGACAAAAAAGCCAGAAATGTCCCGCCTGCCAAGACAAAGTTAATTCCTAAGTGTGTGTTGTGTGTGTGTGTGTGTCTGTGCGTTGATACCAAAAACTAGTAGCCAAAATGTCCTGCCAAATAACTTAGTACCAAAGTGTGTGTGTGTGTGTGTGTGTGTGTGTATCTAGGACGTCTATGAGTGTGTGTGTGCAGTTGTAGAAAACAGGGGCCAAATATTTCCTGCCAACCCAAAATGCTTAAATTAAGACCAGTGTGTGTGTCAGTATGAGTGAACGCATGTGTACGAGAAGCAGAAGCCAAAACTAAACGGCTAAAATTAAATTGAGGGAAAAGTCCCGTTTATTACGACGTGGATGTTATTTTTCGTAGTGTACAAGTTTTTATTGTGTGTGTGTGTGTGTGTGTGTGTGTGTGTGTGTGTGTGTGTGTGTGTAAACAAATTAAAGTGTCACATTTCTGTTAAATGATGGTCTCAAACCTCTCCTCGCATTCGCTGTTATTTTACCAACACAAGTTGTGTGTGAGGTAATATTATTGTGAAGCCTTTAAACATTTGAATTTCTCATTACGTTTCAAAGTGATGCCTCACTCATTAGGTTTTGTAATCTTTCGAGAACGTGTCCTACAGGAGCAGTTTGACATTTTGGGAAATGAGCTTGTTTTTGCTCTGTGATGAGGGTGGAAGATCAAGCCTGCTCTAATGTCTGTGAGCTAACAGCTAGCAGAGGCAGCGGTTCAACACGCCTACTAACACCTCTATAGCTCATTAATTAACACATCACTTCATGCTAACACGTTACACATCACCCAATCAAAACTTGTCTTTTTGCATTTCGTTTGCGTGTGAATTTACAACAGCTAAGCTGTTGTCTTCATGCTAATATCAGGGACCTTCAACTGACGGCTCACGGGCCACGTTTGGCCCAATAAAGCTTCCTGTCTGGCCTGCAGAATGGCCACATAGTGATCTTTCTACTGTGTGTGGAGAAATGAAGTATTAAGTTGCTGCTAATGCAAACAGAACATTTTCTGCTGCTGCACATTTAAAGTGTTTAACTGGTGACCAACTGTTAAATTAATAAACAATAACAGGCTAATTTTTTAAAGTCCAGCCTCCACACTCTGTAAAAATTCTGTCCTTTGGACACATTCAGTCGTACATCCGTGTCACCTGGCTACAGATACTTCCTTCCTAGTATAATCAGTCTTCTATAAACTCTGTGTGTGTGTGTGTGTGTGTGGTCTGTGTTAAAAGGATATACAGCCTTTAGGAGGACTTAGCTAACAGCTAACATAACACATGCAAAATGAAAGTATCAAAAGTAAAAGTCTGCTCCTGGTGACATGCAGTGGCTTTGGTTTTGGTGTGCCACCCCAAGATTTCTTATAACTACAACTATGAAACATTTCTCGGACTTCACTGTGGCCAGAACCCCAAATATAACATCCAAGATGTGATGAACCAGAATTATTCTATAATTCCAATCTCTGTGTCTGTTGTCAACACATATCCCCGTGTGTGTTTGTGTGTTTGCAGCCCACAGCTTACACGTGTCTCCTTTACATATAGAACATAGTGAGATTACAGCCAGACAGTGTAGCTTCAGCTGGCCTTTATCTGCATGTGCGTGCTTAAACAGAAATGCAGTAATTCAAAGGGAAACTTCAAAAGCAACGCCGTTGATGTTCAAAGACAGACAAGCTAAAGACTCAGCTCAGATCAGTCGTAATTCCTTTACAGTGTGTGTGTGCGGTGTCTGTGTGTATGTGTGACAGGGAGGGAAGACTGGATGTGAGAGAAGAAAGTAATATCACATGAAAGAGAGAGAAAAGAGAGGTGAGTAAGAGCGAGACATGCAACAAGGTAGAGATGGATGATGGAGAAAGAGGAGTAGCGAGCCTTCCGCCTTCTCACCTCAGCTTAAACTTAATACTCACTCGTTTCATTTAACTCGCCACCCACACACTGCTCTCATCACACACACACACGCACAGCCACAAACACACAAGCAGACACAAAACAAAGACAGACAGCAATTATGAGACGGCGTACACAAACACCACCTACTGAGCAACGCATCCAAAACACACATTTTATCTGAGTACAGCAGCACCTCCTAACACTTCACAATGTCCTCACTGAACATAATGCATTACACACACACACATACACACACACACACACACACACACACAGAAGCAGTGACAAAGACAGATACAGCGCATCATCAAGCAGCCTCGTAGGTGGTCTCTCTCTTCTCTTTCTCTCTCCTACACTCCATCTCTGTCTCTTTCATCCTGTCTGCTCCACTTCCACGTTCAGCGTGACAACGTCGCCTCCAGGATGAAGCGGCTGAAGATTAAGCTGCAACTTTGAGGACGAGCGACGTGGGCTTCTGATGAATGCTGATGAATTAAACGACTGGCCACTCGCCATCTGTCCCATGTCTGTTTTTTAAACTGGATTGTTACCGACGCCACATTTATCCGATATTAAACTGTATCTTCATGTTTTTGTCAGTAGCTAGTTTACTGGACAGAAATGGAGTCAGGACTGTTCTGTAACCAGTTTCAAGTTGATGCTCAGATTTTCTTTTCTCTTGTTTTATTGTTGCTGATTCAAATTGCTGCTGGCTCATGGAAAGCGTAGACGCTCGCATGTTTTGGAGTCATGCCCGGGTGCTACCGCGGATTCCCTACCGAAGGTTCCCCACACAGCAGCATCAGACCGAAGAAGTACACTAGATCACACTTCACTCTCAAGCCTTCATTTTGTCAAATCATTTAAACACATCTTGTTGATGGTGTGCTCCATGCTAGTGAATCCTCTGATAAAGTGTGAAGTCACAAGTTAACCAGTTTCACCAGGTTTTTATTATGTTCCATGTCATGTTGGCAAAACGTGGCCGGCGATAAAGTGTCTCAACCAAATCCAAGTGTCATGAGATGAACTGAAACAGGAAGTTGTTGCCTAGAAACTATTGACTATGATCAGAGGGGGTTGTAATTTATGAGTTTAAACATGCAAACCAGACTTTCTAGAACCTAAATGTCTCTATAAACAGATATTACACATGATCTCTATAAACAGATATTCTGAATGCAGAATGAGGTGACGAAGAATTTGGCATCAAAAGTTCTTCTGGTTTCCATTTGTAGTCTGAGTAGTATTGACCATGTCGTGTTTGAGCGCGTTTTGGTTGCAACAGTCCGTGTGCAGAGCAAAAGAGGTGAAGTGCATTGACACAACATAATCTCAGAATCCATTGTCTCATTGTCTGATGACAATTTATTAACTTTTAAAATTTTTATCTGCTTTTTAATGCTGATATGTGTCCAAATAAATCAGCAGATCTGCGTCTTTATTATCATTCTCTAATTAATTCCAAACAAACTGCAGAGGAAGCCATGGCCTGGATATCTGTTACCTGTTTTCTGGATAACCACTGGTAGCCCAGAAACATCAGCCATTGTCCCCAAAGACTAAATCATCACTAAACGACAGCCGACGGGCTCAGAGATTGATTAATCTGCTGTTACTGCCATGAAATGTAATATGTAGCCATGACAACTGCTACCACAAGTTTTATAGTACACGTAAATATTTTATTTTTCCCAAATGAAGCACCTGAAGCTCAAGCTGACATTTTGTTACGTTATCGAAGTCGTTACATTTCTTTGACTGTAAGTTTGTCTCGAGATTTTAACTTCTGAGCTTTAAAACACACCTCCGCTAAACATTTGGCTGCACCCTGTCGCTCTGCTGCTCCACCTTTGGATATTTTTGTTGGGATGAGCAGCAGATTAAAGTGACTCAGTGAGGCTGCAGACTGTTACAGTGCTGCTGATGCCTTCTCTGTACACAGACTGACTGAATCTCATCTGACTCCCCTTTGCTCTTTGCTGAACTCTAACTGCTTGATGTCTGTTTGCTCGCTGTCGGTTTCTAAAGAGAGGGCTGATGCAGATTCAGTAACAGGAATTATGAGAAACTCTTTCATAAGCGATATTCATTGACTTCACTGTCTTCTAAATGTTTTCTGAACTTGGACAGAAAAAAAGAACTTGTTTGAAAGAAAATGTGGAGATGCTTCCTAAGACCATTTACATCACGTTGCATCTTTTCCCCTCCCCTCACACACACACGTGCGCGAGGAAACGCAGTCTTTCAAGTGTGCAAATAGAAGACACAAAAGCAGTGAGGGACAGATGGGAAACGGTTTGCTTAAATTTACAGTCACTTGAAATTCTGTCGAGTTTCCCAATGTTAAAAACCATAAAGGAGTGTCAAACTTCCTCGTTATGCTCTCCTCCAGCAGGGTAAACATAAGAGAGGGGGGTGAAGAAGAAAAAAAGCTAGGAAGGAAGGAAAGTGGAGAGAGGAAGAGAATGAGAATGAAGAAAAATTAGGCTTAGGGGAGGAAGGACAGAAAAGAGGAGAGAGGGTGGAAGGGGCAAGAGAAGGAATATAGGGAGTAGGGATGGAAGGAAGGAAAAAAGGGAGCGAAAGGAGGAAAGAGCGTTCCAGAAAAAGACAGCAGTCATGAAAGTTTAATGCACTCGCTGTTACCAAGCTAAAGGGAGCAAGCTGGGAGGAGAATGAGAGAAGCTGAAGAGGTGAAGAGGAGGTCCAAAGGGGAGGCGGTGGTGGGAGGGTGGAGTGGTGGGGGTACAACACCTAACAGAGGATGGAGATGGAGGGGTTAGAAATCACACACACACACACGCACACACACACACACACGGCTGCAGAGGCAGGTGCAGAGCAGGAGACACACTCTCCCGGGCAAAGAAAAAAAAACACACTCACATTCAAAGTGCCTACACGGCAATCGCATCATGGTCATCCCTCATCTATTATTCAGCAGTAAAGGGGAAGAGAGTGGAGCAGCCAGGCGCTAAATAAAGAGTTGTAGCAGAGATGCTAAAGGCTGCAGACCTCGCAGCCCAGAGTCAGAGAGAGAGAACGACCTGCGCCTCTTTTGTTTTTTTATTGCAGCACCAAGAGGAAAGTTTGGATGACTTCAGTTTAAATAATCTCCTGTGGAAGAGTTATCATATTTTTTTACCTTCAAAATGTTTTAAAGGTCCAGTGTGTAGGATTTAGTGGCATCTAGTGGTGAGGTGGCACATTGCAACCATTTGAATATCCCTAACCTCACTCTCCCGATGGATCAAATGCTGTGTACTGTGTTGCATTTAGTGACAAACTCACAGAGAATTAACATCAATCTATGTAGTTTCCCTAAACCCACTGTGCAGAGAAAGCTCACAACCAGCTGGTGAAAATAGTGCAGGGTTAAGCAGTTAGATATTTTTCCCAGAGATTGGGGGATATGAAAACAGATGTTGTTGGTGAAGTAATGATTGTTGGGAAAGAATGAGAGGAGTGGATTGAACAGCAGGTGTGCTCTGAAAGGTTTCTGTGCAAATTCTGAAGCATTTTGACACTTTTTTTATGCAACTTTGGTCGCCATTGTTAACGCCACTGAATCCGTGCTGAGTACGGCTGCAGCTAAACACTGAAGCCCACAGGTGGTGGATATTTTATCACGTATTGGAATATTTTTTTAAATCTCTCTGCTTCAGGAAACAAATAAGGGATGATGGCTTTCTCTTTACCTCATGAATGGAGATCATAAAAGAGAGGAAACGCCCTGCATATTTCTTTGCCCTGTAATATTTCATACATTCTGTGGATTCTCTCGCATTAAGACAAAAAGACGCTGCAAATAGCCGGTTGGTTTTTAATCGATCTTTACTTTCCTGTAGCGGACTTCAGGATTTCAGTCTATGATGGCACGGTCAGACAGAGGAGAAGACAGGCAGAAGGAAAGAGCGAGAGAACAGAGCCTTTAAGAATTAAAGCTGCTCCTCTCGTGACCTCTTGTCGACTCCGAAGCACAATGAGATCCATATTTAAACACAATTCACTGCAGTATATTCCCGCTCCGCTCACGCTATCATGCGGCATGAATAAAAACGCCACTCAAGTCTACAGCGAGGGCAGCGCACAAACAAGCACGCTAACACTCAAGAGAAGCATTGGCTCGGCTTACGAAATCCACATGGACGCTCGTCAGCGTGTATGTGCGTTCAGTGCCGCGAGTGTGTGCTGAAAGCCTGATCAAAGAGACCATTATTGGAGACAATTGGACTGAAGTGCTGCTGCTCACAAGCTCGAGGTCTGCCTCTCGCCCTCGCCAACCACCTTTTTTTCCTCCTCCCTTCCTCTTTCTGATTCTCTCTCTCGTCTGTCTCTCCTCTCACCTGTCCCGCGTACAGTAATCAGCTTCCATCCCCGACAATCCAGCGCTCGCTCGCACTCTGCACGAACGGCAGCTTTTCAACGCCGCTTACAGTCCTTTTAGCCATCATGGCTCTTCAGCCTGCACAATGTGCTCGTCAGAAAATTAGCGTAACACACACACACACACACACATACATACAGGCATTTGCAATGAATCGAAAGGTACAGTAGTTTTATCAGTACAGATGATGAGGCAAACCACCACCAATAGAAACATATAGCTGATTTAAAGGACCGTGGCAGTTTTACATACTGTATATTTCACAATTTTGCTGACGTGGTTAAATGCTGCACAAGTTTTGATATGTTCAGGAAGCCACTGGTTTCAACTCATTTTCTCAGTGTAAACATCACTCGGCAGACTCTCGAATGCTTGAAACTTGCTTAACTTGTGCTGTTGCAAGTCTGCATTGTATTTTGTCAGTGTTACATTATAATTGCAGCGTGCTGCTGAGTTATCACACGTCTTGGAAAATCACGAGCACATTTCAAACGTAAAGGCAATAATAAGTTGAATTGAATGTCATGTGCCCTGAAAAAGGTGAGAATTTCTTGCGGCTTTCTTTGTCTCATGATACTGGAATCAAATTAAAAAACAGCAAATGGTGGAAAGAGGACTACATCCAGCAAGTACACAGAGCCAGACCACGTCTTTCTTCCTGACAGAGCGAGACTGTTTACACTACATCAGAGGAGGAACATGAGGAGTCTGAGCTATATGGTTCTTAAGAAACAGAGGATCTGGAACCAGATCGGAGCAGGAAATTGTTCTGAATTTGGCCTTCAACCAACATCATAGAGGAACATCTTGATTCTCTATAAAACTACGAAAGGGGCGAGTCTACACACCAGACAAGCTGAAAATCTATGGAACATACTCTTGATAAATGACTTAACCAGTGAATTGTTAATCAAAATAGCTTCCTAAAAATGAAAATAAGTACCGTTACTGACAGGATGTTTTTGTCTTAAATTGGCAAAATCCCCAAACTCAAGTCGACACACTGAAGTTCAAGAAGAGTGGAGGGACCATGATGGAACAAAAGATGACTTGTGAAAGATTAAAAACACACACACACACAAACGCACACACACGTTCACAGCCCTCATACAGTGACTGACAGCTGGACCTGCATGGATCACCATGACAACAGAGGGCAGAAGTTTGGCATCAGTCTCCAGGGCTGTGATCTGCGAGTTTAGCCAGGTAAGGCAGCCTTCCTCTGGGGAGCAGCATGGACCGTCTCCCTCCTCCTTTCCTCACCTCCTCTTTCTTTGCCATCTCCTCATTTTCCCTTTCCTCTCCCATCCTTTCTCCCTGCATGAATTTCATCTCCTGCCTCCTCAGTCCTCCCCTCTTTTCCTCCCTCCCCCTCTCCTGCAGCGTTCACCATCCCTGACAAAGCCTTGAGCGGCTGCCAGCGGCCCACGAGAGCCGACTGACTTCCTGCTAAAAATAAGAGCTGAGAGAAGAATCTCAGAGAGCTGCCATCGTGCGAGAGGAAGCGAGAGAAAAGGGAAATTGGAGAGGATTGGAGAATGTGGAGAAAGAGGAAAAAGGGGGAAATGAGCACTCAAAGCAAGAGGTGATGGAGGAAGAAGAATGACAAAAGGAAAAGAGAAACTAACAAAAACTGAAGGAGATCTGCCAAACCAAATGAAAGAAGAAGGGAAAGACTGAGGAAGGAGACTGCACCAGAGGAAAGATAAAAGTGTAGAAAGTTTGGGAGCCGATAACGCTACCTGACCGAGGTTTAGTTTGTACCTACCAAAATGAATTCGTTAAACCTGATCTCCCTGTAAATCTGCTCCGCACACACTGAACAGCAGTGTTACATTCATCTACAGAATGAGAGGTGTGTGTGTGTGTGACAGAGACGAGGAGCAGGAGGGAATGAAAGGGAGAGAAAGAATAGAAATAACCAGATTATAAATATTTATACGAGAGGAGAGGAAGAGGAAGAGGTGGCAGAGTTGCAGGGTTGGGGGGAAATAACGGCAGAGGAGGGGAGGAAGGGAAGGAGAGAGGAGAGGCTGACTTCAGAGGCAGCAGCAGGCGCGTTTGGCTCGGTTTATCTTTTCTTTCCCCGTCTCTCCCGTTGCCTCTCTCGCCGCTGGAGTGCGGGCTAGCGGATTTGCAGCTCGCGCTCCCTGCAGCTTGTGTGTGTGTGTGTGTGTGTGTGAGGAGGGGAAGGACAACAAGTTCTCCCCTTATCTCCCCCCTTCTCCTCTCCCCTCCCTCAGCGAAAAGACGAACACACAAAGGCCCACACACCCCCGCTGTAACAGGCTTCTGCCGTTCCCGGGGAGGTTTTTGCGCCGGTGTTGATGACGCCAACGACAATGACGATGATGGTGATGATAGTGGGGCCGCTCTGCTCACTCCGACTGTTGTAGATTCACCGATTCAACAGTTTTTCTGTCGCGCGAGGTCACTTCATTCCGGTTTCCAACAGATATCACGTAGCAAATGATAAGACTTACACTTGCTCCTGACTCAGTGCAGAGATAAGATGCTTCCATCCACAGGCTGGAAGACAAGACTGAGCTCAGTGAGGCTCTCACACTTCTGCCTGACAAAAGGAAACGTACTGCAGAACTTCTCATCACTGAATAACCTTAATAAGCCAGAAATATTGTAAACAGAAAATTCACTAAATGTCTGATTTGCTCTTTAATGCTCACAATTCAAAATACTTTTGATGGTCAAATGTTTGTGGACAGCCACTGGTCCAGTGTGACAAAAACAGATCTCATCTTTTAGGTTTCCAGGCAGACTTTGGCTTCGATTCATGTCAGTATGCTATGGAAATCAACTAGCGAAGACTTTCTGTCTATCACAATGAACATTCTGTCAACTTGCAGCCACAAGACGCTGCGTTCACATACTGCAGAACTTCTCAGCATGAAATAACCTCAAACCGAAACATTTGACTATGACTAAATGTCTGGTTTGCTACTCTTTAATGCTCAGCAGTGTTCTTATCTACCAGCCACTCAAAGTTTGGGGTTCTGTACCTTGCCCAAGGGCACCTCGACTGGTAACTATGGGAATTGCTAGGACCAGTGAAACTCCGATTACACAACGACACCCGCTCTACCACTTCAACCCCAGTCGCCCGCACATACCAGCTTCTGCCTTCATATTCAATTCATCTGAACAGCTTGTGTGTCAGTAAGCGCTGTCCCACGCGGGAAAGGCGGACCCCGCCAGTAAAGCTTTGATCATACTTCAACATAGACACGGACAGCTGCGGACTTGCATGCAAACAGCAGTTTATGTGGACACAATAATCATGGACGTGCCTACGCGTTACATGCTACTCATTCCACACATGTACACCAGAAAACAAGATGCCGACTTCAAGACAAAAAAAGAGCTCTTTTGTTTGTTGTATCTGGCTGAAAAACAAGAAAAAGTCAAATCATTTTTTTTTTAAAAGCATGTGCGACCGTTTGACAAGAACAAGACCAAGGATGTCGGTTCATATGGTGCACAAAAAGCATCCATTTTCCATGGTCCACACAGACCTTTGCGGACATGGACCAGTGATAAATCCCTTACAAACACGTGACATATGTGGCAACCATGAACTGGCCTTCACAAAGAAAACTCTGAGTCTTTTCTGAGAGGCAGTTCGAAATAGTAAATACATTTGATGGCCCTGTATAAATAGTGTTAAAAAACAGAGCTCAATACCATGAAAATGTTCTGAATCGTGTGAGGATCATCTACATTTGAAAACCTGAAGAATGAACCTAACTGGCCTGGTTTGTTTCAGTGGTTTGTTCCTGCTGATTCCAGAGAGAAGGGGCCTGTCAGCGTTAAAATACACAGATATGAACTGGGACGTGTCTGCAGTCTCTGTCAGAGCCGAGAGTACTAACACAAACCAGACTCACACCACACCACATCACACTTAAAGAACCATACTGCGGGTTTGCATGTATAACACAAGTCAGGCCGTCTTTACATTACTGCGGTCCGTTTTTCAAAGCACAGCGTCAGTTTTTAGATTTCTTTTCCTTCTTTCCTTTGGCTTCAATTCATGTCAGTACGCTATGGAAATCAACTGGCGGAGACTTCCTGCCCATCACAATGAACATTCAGTCAACTTTATTCTTTTGACAAAGTTATCATTGTGTGGAGGAGCAGAAACGTTTTTAAAAACCATCCTTTGTGGTGTGTTCAAGGCACTCCTCAAGGATTTGAGAATCAGCGGCCACAACACACTGCATTCATGAGAAATGAGAAAATTTAACACTGAAGACAAAGAATAAGCAGAATGTGGAATATTGCTGCTACGTACATTGAAAAACTTGCTGTGCAGACGTCAATTCAAATCTCTGATGTTCTCAGAGTGTCCTTGAACACACCAAAAAAAAGTAAGGAAGGAAATCAATTTAAAATTGAATGGCATGTATGGGAAAAATGATAAAGAGTAAAATAACGTAGATTTCTAATTTGAATGTGTCCTTTAAACTGAAAGCAATCTTATTGAAGCACTGAATTCCTTCCCTATTTTCAAAGAATCCTTCCCTGGTTTCTTAAAAACTTTGAGCATAACACCAAGAGTGAGTAAATTTAGTCTGGCATTGACCGCGGCCTTATTAATAGATTGTCACAAGGGGACCCAGTTACAGAAAAACAGGCCCCTGACCAGTGCCACAACTTTCAGAGATGCTGACCTAGCCAGTCGTTGAACTTCTTGACCTCAGAGGGCAGTCCCAGCTCGGTGAAGTCTCCGGCGTGGATGAACACGTCCCCATAGGGCATCTGGATGGAGTCGGTGCGGGAGTGAGTGTCTGAGATGCACACAAAGCGGGTGTAACCTGGTGGCTTAGGCGTGTCATGGGGCATCGGGTCCACCCTGAAGATCAGAAGACAAGAAAGTTGAGGAAAGTTAAAGGAGACGGAAGGAAAAAGGGGTCACTGCGGCGGCTGGAGCTCTGAAACAATACAGAAGAAAGAGATGCAACACTGTATGCAAAGTCTCTGTGGTAAGAGGCTGACAATGAAAGAAGTTTGAATTAGTATCCAGCAGAAAATCATCCCCACAGACTGAAGCAGAGGAGGAAACAAGAGACATAGGCCACAATAAAAGTGCAGCGCTGAGAGAGACAGAAAGAGAAATGTGCAGAGATAGAAAAAGAATAAAGCGCAGATATAGAAAAAGAGCAGAGTCCTGTGGGATTTCCAGCGAGTGTGCAGATCCATGAGGTCTCCAGGGGGAAGAGGGGAGCTGGTGAATAACCGTGGCCCACTTTATTGAGCTCTCCTCCAGGTACGATAACACCCAGCACTGCCTCCTCCTCCTCCTCCTCTTCACACCAGCACAAGAGAGAAAAAGAGACAAGGGGAAGTGGGAGAGGAGATATACGCGCATGTAGGACAGGCGGTAAGAGTCACAAAGTAATGAAAGTTCATGAAAGATGTTTCATTTCCATGACTGAGTGAACACAAATGTAACAATCAATACAAGACACTTTATATAAACTGCACTTAAAATGAAGTTCAAACTCAGTGTGACATCTTTTAACTGTACTAACATGCTGGCTAGTTGAGCATGCTACTTGGCCAGACATGTTGTTTGTTGTATATTTGGTGGCTCAGGTAGCATGCTGGTTAGCATGCTAGTTATCTTAACATGGTAGCTGAGGATGACTGTTGCTTAGTGCGATTAATGCACCCTGCACTCTTGTTTGGATGCTTCCAGCACAACTGTAGGCCTACTGTAAACTGTATCTAAACTCACATCAGGGTTGCGTGTTGCTGAGTTGAGTGTCAGACACTTCATTTCCTGCATTCTGGTGAATTTTACGGACCAATTAGTGCTTTAAATGCATCAGTTCTTTTACTATTTTCAACATAAAACAACATTGAGATTCAATAAGAGTACAGAAAGCACAGTTGACTGAACAGATCATCTGTTATGTCTGATGAAAGGTTTTTTCAGGTTTTGGTTTTTAGCATATATGTGGAAACATAATGCGTGCATTAGAGTAGGCTGTGGAGGAAAACTACGGACAAATGACATCTCGTATTGATTAGGTAAGGAACAATACAACATATCTACAGGAAGTTTAAAGTTTTATCCACAGCAGATTAATACTGATTAAAAAAACAGCAAAATAGAAGCTGCTGCAATGAATTAATAAGTGAGGAGAGTATTTCTGTTCAACTCGAAGCAGCAGCGGAGTGGTGAGTATGACATCTTGTTGTACTGATGGAATTAGTGCCGTCGAAATGTACGTTATGCTGGATTTATTAAAACAGCGGGTAAACACAGAGGAAGTGTTGAGTTTGCAATAACAGCAAACAGCAGTCACAGCAAATTAAAACAGGACCGGACCAGAAACACTGAAATATAATAAAATATACACATAACACTGGGAAATTAGAAGTCAAGGTCTGCCTCGTACATAAGCCTGTCTCAGATAAGCACCCCATAAAGTGACTACAGCTTTGTTTCTCTTGTGTTGATCCAATATTATTGCTGTTTGTCAGAGGTCATTGTCGTTGTTAGTGACAGAGCAGCAATCCTGGATCTGTGAAGGACTGTGTAACGCTCACTCAGAAGACTTTTCAAAGACTTTTAAGGTAAAACTGGTGAAATTCAAATCATTGTGTTTTGGTCCTGACGTTATAGAACTTTCTCCCACTGGGTTTAGTAGTGTAGGCGAGACAGCAGAGGCGTACTGATGTTATTTCATTCTCCTCAAATAAAAAAAACTTTAGGATTTTTAATTAAATGAGTCTTCAGCCGTAACTAACTATTAAAGAATAGTCAAAATTTAGAGAAATATCCTTATTTGCTTCCATTCTAACATGGAGATGAGAGGATTGATATTAATCTCATGTCTGTCTGTTAAGTATGAACCCAGAATCAGGACGTGGTTAGAGTTAGCTTAGCATAAAGACTGGAAACAGAGGGAAACAGCTAGCAGCCTCTCGCACTTCAAAAGTACACCTACAAACGTCTCAAAAGCTGACTCATCATGACGTCTCTTGTTTATTTGTGGTCGTGACATTAAAGGGAGTTACATGCGGGAGCCATGTGCCGTGTCTGTGCACAGCTTCCTGAAGTCTGCATTTTCAATTCTTCATCATGACTGTACGCAGAGAAAAACTGGCACTACTAAAGATGCTGCACAGATGAATCAGATGAACTGTTGTTTATTAAGAAATAACTCCAACATCTAACCAAAACTTGTTTTCAGTGATACAACATGTTAGTAAGTAATTGTAGGTGTATGTTTGAACTTTAGACAGAGCCAGGCTAGCTGTTTCCTCAGTCTTTATGCTAAGCTAGGCTAACCATGTCCTTACTCCAGCTCTGTACTTCACACACAGACTTGAGATTGGAAATAACTTTCTTGAAACTAATGAACTATTTCAATCTCATAGACAATTAAAAATGCTGATTATATTCAGAATAAACAGGAAAATGTGCAGAAAGTTGACAACATCTTGCTCCATGACAGCAGAGTGCTTCTGTTTCTTCTACTCACATGTGGACGTGTGGTGGCTGGAAGCGTCCCTGGTTGATGTTGTAGAAGGTGAAGGCCTGAGTGGGGTTGGTGCTGTACTCGTCCACCTCAACTGCCGTCCTGTTGCCTCGCTGGGTGTGCGACTGAGCCTGTGACTGCTGCCGCCTTGCTGCCATGATCTCTGACAAGGTGAAGGCCATGACACTGGGGACGGAAGTAGAACGGGTGGAGGAGAGCGAGGAAGTTTAGTTGCTTGTTGTTTTCACTTTAGAGCAGTGGGTGGATAGTCCCGGACTGAGCGGAGGCGTCCTGACAGACTCAAACCCTCGCCGAGCTCACAGTCACAGTGAGCTGAGGAGAAAACATCACCTCCTCCCTCCTCCTCTTCTTCTTCTCTGCACCTGAGAGGAACACGACAAGATGGCAATACTGAGAAGTCATTTATTGATATTGAGCCATTGAGTCTGGTTTCAGCATCTCAAAAATGAAAGAGTTGATGTTTTTGTATCTCTTTTATATCACAGTAAATTGAATATTTGGGGTGTTGGACTGTGGAGCTTGTAATGAGGAATTTTAATGATTTTCTGACACAGACACAATATTAGAAAGAACTTCCAGAACCTCTGATTCCTAAAATTGTTTGTTTCAATGTTTTGTCCATTTCTACAGCGTTTTTCAAAAGTGTTCAGTGGTGGCATGGAAGGGAAAAAAATGTTCAAACGTGTGGGTGCATTTTGTCTATTTACGGCTGCAAATAACATTTTCATTGATGATTAAGATGCTGATTAACTGATTAATCAGAAGTCAGAAAATACTTGAAAATTCCAAGCTGATACCGACAAGTGTTTTAGTGTTTTAGCCAAAACAGAAAGATTTTTAATCTACCACCACAGAAGACAGAGAGCAGCAAATCTTCACAACTGAGTAGCTGGACTGTTTTTCATTTGTGATATTTCTTCTTTATAAATTGATTATTAATACTTTATTTATTTATTAATACGTGTTTTTTTTATTTTTCATTGAACTAATAAATTAATAAAAACAGTCAACAGTGTGGTGACGTCTTCAAATGTCTTGTTTGTTGGACCAACAGGTGACAAAGAAGATATATTAAGATTAAAACAGACAAAAGATTCAAATCCTCACGTCACTGGATTCAGAGCATATTTGACTTTTTTTTTAAATTTTATAACAGCAACAATTATCAAAATTCAAAAAGTCATTGTCAATGATTAATTGTTTGAGCTTCAGCTCCAAAACCGGGCGTCAAATCCAGGTACTGACTTCTTTAACGTTGTTTCAGTCTTTTAACCAAACAGCACCACATCTTGATACCTAATCTCAACATACGGAGCAGCAATCACACAGCAGTGATTAAAATCAGTCTACTTCACCCCGTGGAACAGACTGGGATCATACCAACACACCACTTTTTAACTCTGAAACTCTAAAGCTCCTATTGATGTCGTGCCTTTAGTTCACTGCAACAAAAGAACAAAAAAAAACAAAAAAACCAGAGGGACCCTGCAGTGAGAGTGCAGTTAAAGTGACAGAATAATAACAGCTCACAAATCCTGATAAATAAGGCAACACCGTGGTGTTCAGGATTCAGTCGGCTTCCCCCCTGTGGCTGAAAAAAAGGTGCTATCACTGATGTTTGCAGGGACACTGACACATAAACTGTGTTTAATGTATATTGGACACGTCTGGCCTATACTCAGCCGGCTTAATAAGGTCCAGTATTGATCAGATATAACACAACAGTGCAACCATAAATTAAAGCTAGTATAGTTGTTAGCATGTAAACACACACAGTGCATTTATGATCGGACAAAGCAAGAAGGTTTAAATCATACTTTATACACTGAAGGATATTTTGTTGATATAAACTGTACAAATGAGCCAAAGTAAAATAAAGAATTGTTATATATATTGTATACTGCCGTTAAAAGCAAAGATCTCAATCGTCAATACATTAAATCAATAGGATAACTAGCATAAAGTGAAAATATGTAAGTTTATTATTATCCGTGACAAAGCGAAGACATTCAAAACGTTGATTTCAGATGGTGTGAAAACTAAATGGCTGCATCCCCTGTAGCTACTGCTGTACGAGTGCATCTGTTAGCTCGGGTTAAATGCTGATATTTACATCAAACAGAGCCACACAGGCAGCCTAAACACAACATTTTCACCTTGAATAGGAAGCTAAATGAAAAGCGGTTCGCTGAATGATAATCAGGCTGCAAAGGAGCTCGGATGATTTATTATTTACAGATGGGTTTTTTTACAAATGTTTCCCCTATATGCTGTCACGTCCACTATGTTCTTTTCATCTGATTTTTTTTTGCTTAGGAGATGTAAAATAATACAGTGAATTGATAAAATCCTTTCCCTGGTGTGTGAGGCCTGTATGTGTGTGTTGCCCATTAAGATTGGATTCAGCAGTGCAGCTCCTTTTCAGAGGCTCTGTCGACTGCTGGGTGAGAGTGGAGCCGATGAGAGGTGCCGAGATGACGGGGATGCTGGGAGACGGAGGCGATAATTTAGGGACAGGCAGCTTTTGGCAAAGTCCGCCTGGACCGCCGCGCGATGTCGGCGCGCCATTTCGATTCCTCATTCACCGCAACCTCACACGCTGACAGTACACTGACGTGACAGATACACACTTCACACTTCACACCACGGTTGTTTGTCACGGGCAAATCCCAGCATGCTCTGTGGATGTGTTTCAGGAGTGCATACATTACATGTGTGTGTTGTGTGTGTGCTTGCAGGTGGATGTGTATGTGGGCTTGTGCATGCATATTTAAATGTGTTTCTGTTGTCATGAATGTGACGGTGACACTGCCAGTGTGAGACAGAAAGATGCATTAGCAGATGCTGTGAGATTATAACACATTGGGCCTGAATGTAGTTTTCTAGATCATGGAGGCGACACAGCAAGGACGTGCACGAGCTGAGCTGTCTGAGCTGCTCCTCTGGAGGGAAAAATAGTTTTATTTTTGTTCAGTTGTGGCTGCATTAATACGAGTGGCCCATAATGCTAAAGTTAGACTAAATCACATCTCTACATAATTCAGACTTTTATTACTTTTTCAAATGCGTCCATGGTACACAGAGACAGGAGCTGAAAAGAACGGGGAGCTGAAAGAAAGAAAGTGTTGTAACGTTACGTTTCATTTCGCAACATGTCCGTAATGTCGCCACGTGTTGTGACGTCATGTCGCCACATGTCCATAATGTCGCCACGTGTTGTGACATCATGTCGCGACATGTCCGTCATGATGATCAAGTGATGTGATGTGTCTTTCTGTGACGTGACGTGACATGACGTGACATGACGCAAAAGCAATGTCCTGTGCCCCCTGTGCTGTTGCTGCTTTGTTGAGGGTCATGACATGACATGATATCACGTGTCGTGACGTGACGTGACATGCTGCGCTGTGTCTTGCCATGGAATTGACGTGATGTGTATTTCCGTGACGTGATGTGACGTGACGCAAAAGCATCGCCCTGTGCTCTCTGTGTTGTTGTTGCTGCTGCGTGAGAATTGATTAACGGGAAGCACTCTGCATAAAAATTTCCACATATGTTCATAAAATCTCATCACGTCCTCGAGAATTCATCTGGCTGCACTAAAGTGTCCAGTTGTCTTAGTGCATTTTTTTGCAGCAAGAGATGAAAGTTGACAAGTCAGTCGGACGTTGAGAATTGGAATGATTAGAATCGTTGAACTGGCAAAGTATATATAAGATACGTGCTTTTTTAAAATAGTACTTCTACCATCACCAAGCCCCTCGGGCACAGGAATGTAAAGAGCCCAGAACCAGTCCACTTAGATGAAAGACAGACAAAATATTTGTGTCTCTCAGTTGTAGTTTTTTGTGGTCGTTTAGTATTTCTTATTTTGCAATAAGATACCAAACGTGACATTACCTGGGTGAATCAGCTTGTTATGGATGGTGATTATGGCAAACATGCCTGTCTAAAACCTCAAACTGCCAAAACAAACGTGCATGATGAGATATTCTTTCTGTATCCAATTATCTAATTTTTTTTTTACTATAATTATGACCATAATTGTACGTTTAATTTATTTATTGGACCTCTTGAGAGTCACCTTCACAAAAATGTGCTGTTGTAAATATTCCTCGTCATGCAAATATTCCAAGTCTACACACACAGCTAACATACCTATCAACATTTGTATGAAATCAGAAAACACAAAGAGCTTCCACACATTCAAACCTGCACAGTCTATTACAAACATGAAGTCACAGATTTGTGCAGGAACTCGAGAAATCCCCTGACCAAAAAGCATTGTCCCGCAGTTTTCTGTAAAATCCACAGTGGAGTGAAAAAGGCACCTTAGTGTATAGAATTTTTGGGAAAGCCCTTTTTTAAGAGCGTGAGGGTAAGCACTGCCCGTCAGAATAATGTACTACAGTCAGTTTAATTCTGGCTGTGAGTGCTCTATGCACACATTCAGGCAGCTTTTTATTTAACTTTATCATAGTGCAGGTATGGATTTATAGTGGTGAGTTTTACAAGAGCAAATGAAGTGATTACTAAAGATTTGCACCCACGGCGGTGCTCTTTGATTGTGAAAAGAAAACCTCTCCAATAAAACTGAAATCAATCAGTCGTATGAGATGACTCAGAATCCGAGTGATTACTTTTCCATGTCAGGAATTAGTTTGTAATTTAGGGCTCGGCAATAAAAAATATAAAATCATTTACAAACACTTTAACTCTGTGGAACTCTCACGAGCCACGCTGCAGGTGAAGACTACACTTTAGACAAGACATGGGCGTTTCAGAGGGACTTTTTTCAGAAGGAGTCCTCCTCACAGAGGCTTCGTCTCAGGGGCCCCTGAATACTGTGGGCCCTTAAAAGTGAGGAGAGAAACAAAGGCCCTGACAGTAGCAGTACAGTACAGGGTGTTGGTGAGGCTGTAGAGCGGGTGATAAATGCATAGACAGAAGAGAGACAGTCTGATTGATGCTCTCTCTCTCTCTCTCTCTCTGGCACACTCATATTTAACACGCGGCGGTCACATTTGACTTTGTGGCAATCTGCTGTGCTTATTCGCTCGTTTTCTGCTACATCTGGACACACACAGAAAATTAAAGTGCATCTGAGTGTTGCGCTGTATTATACAGTATCTATTTTATGCATATAGCCTGGAGATCTTAAGTAAGAGTGTGAGCCGCTCTGATTTGGAGCTGCGGCTCTGTGAAATGTGGTGAGAAAAATCTCATCCAATGAAGCAAGATGGAAAAGTTATGTGAAAATAATAAAAGAGGATTTGGGGGGATATAACATTATTTCTATCTGAATGGATTCACCTTTAATTCACTCACACACAATTAGTTTCAATTAATTTACAGGCAGATTATTGGAAATCTTCATGACAGTCAGAAATGAAATCATTCTGTTGAATTATTAAAGTGGTTCATCAGCTTCCTGCACGTTGTGCTGAAGTTTGCCTCCATCAGAGGATCCGCTCTGGTTAACTGAACTCTAATCAAACTTTTTCAGCCGTTTGCTCCCACAGGCTGCACCAACTGTCTCCTGAAGCCTCTCTGAGCCTCTCCAGTCTGCACTGCGCTCGGAGACTTTGCCCTTTGGATGTGGTGCAGGTCTGAAATCTGATCTAACATTAAAGCGTTCCGGCGAGCTCTGCTGGAAAGCCCTATATTTTTAGGGGCGAATACAAGTCTTTATTAACATCCAGACTACTCAAAAGACGGCATGAACACCCTCCAACCTCACGTGTGGATTAAACACACGTTCCGATGAAGGGGGTCCGGAGCGGGGATGATGATGAACCCGGGAAAACGCAGCGCTGCGCGGGATCAATGCAAATCTGTGCTCCGGTCTTTCGTGCATAAAGAGGAAGACACCTCTGCATAAATGCATCTATAAGATGAAGAGGAATCAACCTACCGGCTCCTGTGGTCGGCTGCGGTGAGGCTGCTGCTCGGTGATGGATGTGGAGAGGACGGTGTCTGCGCTGTGACAGAGACGCGCTGGTCAGTTTGAATGCGCACCCCGTGGTGCACCGGTGGAGCGTCGTGGAGAGGTCTGTTTTCTCTCTCTCTCTCTCTCTCTCTCTCTCTCTCTCTCTATCGGTTCAGTCCTGCCCACCGTATTTCCCGGTGAGTGGTACAATGAGGAAGGAGGGATGGAGGAAGAGGGGGGAGGACCGGGAGCTGCCGCGCGGCTCCACAGAGCTCATTCACAGCGACAGAAATCACGGCGGCTCCCACAGGGGCCACCGGGGCCAGGACTTCATGAATACCGGGGTCAGGATTCCCACCGCAAGCCAGAACCTCAGAAACATCCACAGGCTGAAATATTCAGTGAAATTTTCATCCTACATGTTTTCTGTTTCATTTTTATCTTCCTGCATGATGATTTAAAGGTTGTCTGAAATGTCTTAAATAAAAGTACATAAATGGAAAATATTGAAAGTAAAAGTATCATTGTGCAGTGTTAAAGTAATGATCCGTGACTCTGTGTGTAGGTGTGTGTGTGTGTGCGTGTGTGTGTAGCTATTTATGTGGAAGCTGTCAAGTCAAGAACATTTCACCTACTTTATTGCTTTGTGTGATCTCTGATATTTCACCATATTTCATGAACTCGCTGAGAATTTTGTTGATCTTCAAAGTCCAAAGTAACACTGTGAAATGAATGAAAAAACATTAAATGGAAAAAATCTACTTAAATGTATAAGCACAAGTAAAAGTATTTTCACTGTGTAACACTGCAGGATCAGGATCACTTCAGTTTGTGTTCACATACAAAGAATTTGACTCCGGTGTCATGTTTCTCTTTGCAGAATAAAAACAGCTGTAACACAGACTACAATCTCGACAGGTGAACACAAACATGAAAGGAATATGTACTGATAAAAACATATATAAATATGTAAATTAAGATTAGGTTTAAACCCTTCATGTTCCTGGAAACCAACAATGACCTGTGTGACCTCAGAGGTAACTGTGACCCGACCAACACTCTTCGCTGATGAAAGACTCTCAGGCTGAACGATGGATTAGTTCTGAAGAACGACGTTTCATTATCAATAAATCTGAGGATTGTGATATAAATATACTGAGAAATGATCGTCACAATTATCAACAGGAGCTGGAATGTTTCAATTGATCCTTAAAAATATTTGAATAATCAAACAATTACAATTTGCTGCTGAATGTAGATCAAATAATCAGTTATTGGTATCAGGTCTGCTTTTGTCTGCAGAGATCGACCGTGTAACTTTGATTTGATCAACTGTAAACGTCAATATTAATAATGATATAAGTCAGTGAGTTTTTAAATCGTCATTTTCAGAGGAAGACTCTTCAAATGCAGTCGTACACTTTCATCTGTCACAAAACTTTTTTTAATTCATTTCACGTCATGAATCTGTCTCCTGTCTCATTTTATGACTCTGGGCCTGAACATCTTCTTTCAGACAGACATCATAGAGACACTGAGGGGACGTGTGACACAAGTTTATTCTTGATTTGAGAAAAGGGTGAGTTTAATAATAAATATGACCACAAACACATCATGACACAACAGACACCACACAGGACACATCTGGATCCACCGACAAGCATCCCCTTCCCCCACCCTGATGTCATTCTCTCCATCTTTTTCTACAGTTATGTTGGTTTACCTTTTCTGTCAACTGTTACTATGGTTGTGTTCATACTGACACTCCTCTCTCCCAGTGGTGGTAATAGTATTCAATAATATTCGATGAAGTAAAAGTAGCAGTACATTAAAGTGTACTCCGGATCCCTTCAAGACATTTTGCCATTTTGTCGTCCTGGGAATGGAAGTCATTATCTGTTGTATGTGTTCTTGTTTCTCCAGGATGACCTTTGACACTCATTGATCCCGTTCACTAAAATATTTTTAATGTTGAACATTCAGCTTGATATGCAAACAGATGAATACATTGCATTTCATAAAACAAAACCTTTACAGGCTTCAGTCTGTTAAATCTTTACATTTGCGCTGACTTCACTCTCCATCATTTATTGGCAGTGTGTGGGATAATCAGTGGAATTACAGAATTACAGCATATCACCACCTCTGCTCCTGTTTATCCGCTGGTAATTGGACTGGGATTTCGGCTGGTAATGAGCTAAACAAATAGACCACAATCTGGAGCTCAAACGCAGCCTTCCACAAGCACCATGCAGGAAGTTCTGGTGGGAGCATTCAGAGCTTCAGGTTGGAGTGAGTCTGCCATCTAATGGACATATCTAGTATATGAATCAAAATTCACTGAATCACTCAGCTCTCTGTGCTGGGTGGTGAGCTCGTCTGTTCAAATACACATGTAAATACAAGAAATGACAAAGTTTCTATAGTTGCCTGAGAATAAAACTGATTATCATATTTGGATCGCAGCATTCATCATCAACCATCTCTCCTCATCATCCCACATCAGCTCAGTCATGTACTAAACTCTTCAGACATCAAATATGTCGGCTTAGTACAACAAGACATTTGAAGCTCATTTAAACAATCCAGACATTCTACTTTGATTGTTTCCCTTTTTTGCAAGCTAAATGACTAAATGACTAAATAACAGGGGTGTTACAGTCTGTCCATTCCATCTTTAGCGCTTTGTATCATATATTATCTTGTATTTGTATGTAAATAAGGAGAAAAAACTTTTAATGTTGAAGAAACTGGAGGAAACTTCCTGAGGAACAGAGATCGTTCTTCCAGGATGATGTTGTTTGTACAGAATAAAAAAAGTAATGAATGAAGAATGCAGTCTGAGAGGACGCCAAGCTACTTCCAGGTTGTTATGTTTAACTGACAGGTAGGACAAAAAGCTCATCTTCACCATGGACACCTGGAAAGAGGACATATTACACAAACGCATCATAAGTCAACCTCAAGGACAACTTTCACACAGAGCATGAACACATGGGAGAAGAAGGACAAAGAGACCAACCTGGAAGAAGGTAATCGTAACAGGTACGAGGGTACTCAAAGTTTTAATACATTGAAAGCTGAGTCAAACTGTCCTGAAATCATGGTGCCTTTGAGAATCTGTTAAATGTCAAGTCAAGTCAGTCTTGATTGGACCCTCTGGGGTCAGACATCCTCTGGGGTCCAGTCAATTGTTAGTACCCTAGAGGGTTAAGAAACAACACTCTATAGTAGCTGTGCATGTGGGCAATCACATGGCTTCATTGCCAGTTGCTATGAGCGGACATGACATTGTAAAAGCAGATAGCCACTGTTCATGTTCAGCATCAACGTTTTTGGATGTATTATCCAGTAGAGCTGACACATCCTGTATAACCACAGCGCTGTCAGGATGTCTGTTTGCATTATAAATCAATCAGTGTGTTGCAGTCTTTTTTCCCTCTGATGTGTCACAGTACATTTTGTACGATGTGTATTGGAATCATCACCCAGCCTTGCTGAATATGAACCAGATTAATCTGGCAATTAGACCAAACAGTGGCGGTGTTGTCACATTTTTGTCACAACTTATCACTTCGTATCCAGTGAACTTTCAGCAGAGCGACTGATGGAGGATGGCAACAAGATAGTGAAGGGAGAGTAATCGCAGCATCTGGCACAGTCGCATTTGACTGCAGATTCTGGCTGCTGATTGGACGTCCCGGAAAGATCATGCAGGCAATATCAGATCTGCCTGTCAAATATGATTAATGACCAACAGGCAAGCAGCTGAGAAGTTACAGTAATGCTCTAAACAGGCTGTGAACTCCATCATTAAAGGAGTGCGCCACTGTCAGTCAGAGTTATAGGCCATTTACATCTGAGTAAATACACTTACACTGATTATTCTGTATTCTGAGATCATGCCGTTCTTTTTGTGGATGACACAAAACAAAAGACAAAATAAGGACGAGGACACGATGCATCAGTGACGTTTGTAAGGCGACATGTTTATTTCCTGCAGCAGACTTTCTCTTCTTCTGGTGTCAGCTGACTAACAGGGAGGGGAGTGTCATGTAACACAGCAGTGATATAAACACAAACTTTGACCAAATCAAATGAAGGTGTCAGGCTGTGATGGATTCTTCTGCTCTGCAGGGACTGTTTTCTTTAATACAGTATGCAAGTAAGCACCAGAAACAGCTGATTTTGTACAGACAAACAAAGCCCATTTTTTGTGTGTGTAGTTTATCCGGCATCACTGAGTGTTACTGTGACTGTTTAAATGCAAGAAGGGAGCTATGTCGTGTATATGTGATGATTCCCATTCTGCAAACAAAAAGATGATGTCTGACATGCGGTCACCTCCAGCTCTCCACCACAGTCACATCTGTGAACAGCGGCACCATTGTTAAAAATTGTGGATATTGTTTCAAGCAATTCTGCAAAAGAAAATGTGAATGCTTGTTTCCATCGACTGCGAATGTGAATGTTCTATAGTCAGAAAATCAACAAGACGACACACCAGTGGATGTCAAAGTGTTTGTTGAGTTTATTTCATGTCTTAAAGGTCCAGTGTGCCAGATTCAGTGAACTCTATGTACAGAGAATATACACATGAGTGTATAATCACCTAAAAAATAAGAAATGTTACATATATATTACTTTAAAATGAGACTTTTAGATCTACAGATGCCTCAGGTTCTCTTACACAAAGTGGAACCACTCTACAATTCTACAATAGCCGAGAATGGTCAAACTAAACTGGACTATTCTTGATACACTGAGCAGTCTATCACTCTGGTTGGTTTACATGTGTACGTTGGAATTTATTTATTTTTAAATTTCAGTCTCACGTAAACTCCTGGTTGACAGGTTGATTCTATCCATTCAAGACACCCATCCACCATTCTGACCTCAACACTCTTCAAGTCCAGCGTTATCAGTAACTGTTCCACTGACAGGTAGGGCGAAGGGTCAGTGCCCATCAGGACAGAGACAACAAAAATGTTTTACATTCATTTCACTTCATTCAAAAGAATAAAAACAAATGTATTTGCGTGTTTCAGATCATCTTGATTTAAAGTGAATTAAGATTTGTGGCTGGTGAGGCTCTGCATGTGAACACTGTATAGGCCGCCTGAAGTTTAAACCCTCCCTTCTTTCTCACCTCTGCACCCCTCACTGTGTCATCAAGTGGGTGTGATTGCCAGATTGTCTCTGCTGGAAAGTTACACATCCCCCCAGAAAGGTGTGAGAGAGAGCTTAATGTGACAATGGCTGAACAGGTACCCCCCGTGGAGAACAGTTCACTGTTACTGTTTACTGAGGCGCCATTACCTGTGTTTTTCCTGCTGTGAAGTGAATGGCACTGTGCTTTCTACCACTAGGGGGTCTCTTACATGAAAACAACTAAAGTCATAGTTTGATGACATCTAGAAGCAGCACATGATTGTGGGAGTTGTTGTCTTCATTGTAAATAACTACAATTGCAGATGAAAATTTATTAGACAGGACTCAGGCAGCAATTATTCAGATACGAGGTGATGTATTACATTTTGAACAAATGTAATGTCTCTGATTCATCCCGTTTCCTCTGAAGTTATAGCAACTCGACAGGGTAAACAGGATATGACATTATTGACAGGCCAAAAGAAATGCACCATTACCTTTACATATTTTCTGGGTTTGAACATTGCTGGAAACATTCAGGATGATGTCAGGACACAACTCATCAAAACATGACTCAACAAAACGAAAGATTTTAAGAGGTTTCTGCCTCTTAAAGGAAGCTTTTCCTTGCCACTGTCACCATGTGCTTGCTCATGGTGGGAATTGTTTGGTCTCTGTAAATAATATTATGAAGAGTACGGTCTAGACCTGCTCTACATGGAAAGTGTTGTGAGATAACTTGTAATATGATTTGGTGCTATATAAATAAAATTTAACAAAATATATAAGTTACATCTAGTATATTTAGACATTTTAACATGGAAATGTTACATATGATAGTTTGTATAAGTAGGTGAGCGTGCACAGGAACTGTGTACATATCCTGACAGTGGTTTAAATGGGTTATCTATCTAAGTAAAACAAAGAAGAGAATAAGAAAATCATCTCAGTGTGGATGATGATGAGCGTTTCTGGTGTAGCATCCAGATCTGCTGCACTGATTGCATTGCTTAAAGATAAGAGGAACATTAGCAGTGTCAGCTAAATTTTCCAGAAGCGTACTTGAGGTTGCGTGTAATGTCACATGGAGCCACTTCTTCTGAGGAGAGATAAGAGATATAATGAGCAGATACAAGCTGCTCCAAGGGCTCCTCTGTGCCTGTTCACTACGATTCTATACGGAAACACACAAGAGAGACAAGTGGAGTCTGTTTTCTGCTACGGTTTTATTTAATTTGTTCAGTACTGGAGTTTCATGGACCAAACAATGGCACAACACTGCGTTACAGTTTCTCTCTTTGGGTACAACCGACTAACACAAACGTTAAAATTATTCCTCTACAAATTGGACTAAAGTACATACATACACAGTCTCTTTCTCTATCACAGGCACCCAGCACAAAAACTCACTGCTCAGACACACACAGAAACACACTGCACACACATTCACTCTCACTCTCTCTCTCTCTCTCTCTCTCTCTCTCTCTCACACACACACACACACACATACTCAAACACACCCATTCAATAGAATACATTCTCAGGAAAAAAGAGCATTTCATATCATTTTTTTCATAACACTCATATTGAACAGTGCCCACCTCAAACAGGAAGTAGGCCGTACCATAACATGTCTGTGTGGCAGCTATTTGGCAAAGCCAAACAATACCTAATGACAGCATGCTTTTATTGTGGGAAATGATCTGACGATCCAGTGACCTCACTGACGTTTGTGTTCTTTTTGTTGGGGTGATTATCAGTCAATGCCTGTAAAAATATATTTTAAAAATTATTTTCCATTTAATTATTTGTTCTCTCGACTATTTAATATCTTATTTTGGAAGAAAACCCCTAACAATGACCAGCTCAGTACTATGCAGGACCACACTTGTAGTTTAGCGTGCTCACAGCCCATAAATAACAAATGCTTTACATGACTGCAGACTGTTTGCCAAAGTACAAGCTTCTGATTGTTTTCCCACCTTCTAGCCATGTTGGTTTCAATTCAGCACTCTATGAAAATCAGCATGCAGAGACTTGTTCAAGATATTCCAATATCCCAGATGTAAAAGTTCGATGCTGAAAAGGATCGCAACATCAGATCCGAAAAATGAAAATTCTCTGCTGAGAATCATTGTTACTTGGAATGACATGTAAAGGTTAATGTGCAGCCAGTGTCGGGGTTCTCACTATGACCGGGTTTATTTCACAACTACACTACTACACAAAAAAAATCAATATTATGTGTCAACTCACTGAATTAAAAATGACTGCATTGCATCTGCCGTGGTCCTCATGAGTCTGCGTACATAGCAACAGTCTGTTATTGATAGCAGCTATGCAGGAATAATAAACCACAGAATGCTGTGATCAGAATCCAGTATTAAACAACACTTCAACACAGAGCTGCTGTTGTGACCTCAGTCAGTCTGTGCAGGTTCTGGATACATTCTGCTGAAAATGATCCTGGTGCTACAACACAATGACAGACCAATAGACTGTATGGTAGGAAGTGGACAGGTTGTGTTTTACTGTCTTTGGGGTGTTCATTAATTCTGGCTCTGCTCTTTCAGTATTTGTATGTCCCAGAACACGACAGTGAGAAGAGTTCAGGAGAGCATAAAAACTGGACTGTAACTAAATCCACCTGTCTACATCTCTAAAGCTAGTAATTAAAATACATTTTGTGCCAATTAAAAAATTTACATATAAATTAGGAGGCTGTGTCCAGCCTTTATGCTAAGCTAACTTAACCCTGGCTTTAACTACATATTTACTGTGCAGTGTATTTCTGTAAGTCTGCAGATTAATTTTCACAGTGTCCTGAATAAAATGAAACCAGTGTCTGTCTGGAAAGTAGTTAACCTGAAACCTCATCATGCTTTGGAAAATACTAAGCAGTGTACATAATTTGTAGTTAATGGGTTACAACGTGCAAAGCCTCCAGTCTGGTCCTTTAATCTCTGATCACTAGGCTTTGAGGAGCTCCATTATCTTCCTTGTGCTCAGCACAAAGACACTGTTAACAGGAGTTTAGCTTCTCGAGGAACTTTAACACAGTAATAAGAATGATGAAGCATTTTTATCGTCTGTCAGTGGAAGCTTGCTTCTTTATGAACAACGCGACACACAGATAAAGTTCACTGGCTTACAGTTGAAAGCTGCATGTGCTACAGACACTACAGACAGGACATGCCTCTCATTCTGACTGTGCCCCTGCCACTACATTCACCTCCGGACCAACACTCCAGTCACACCGTACATGTTTTTCAACTCCACTCGCATTGTGCAGATACAGAGTCCATCTTCAATACGCGGTATAGGATTTCATAGACATATTAGTACCAATGGGAATGACACAGAAACATTTAGCTGGGTTATAAAAGAAAAGCATAGTATACACACTATACTTCCTATGAAAGAGGTTCATCTGGGTGAATGCAGATATTGTAAGTAGTTGTTTTAGAAACAGGCATATACTGTAGTGTATGTATGCATAAGGCCATCATACAAGAAGCCTTTATGGAGACGCTTCTTCTCTCTGGCAGCTATAGGACATGTTTGCAGGACGAAGCAGGACTGAGCAGTGAGAACACAGACAAACTGTAGTGGTGGTGGCAGCTTTGAGTGATCCAATGCTTACACTGTCTTCCCTCTGTGCGCATTAGTTTAACATAGAGTCTCAGCTGTTCAGGTGCCGAAGCTTCAACCTAAATGATTCCTCGCAGTGTGAAATGAAAGCTGCTGTAACTCATTTTAGATTTTAGGGGTTAACTGCAAGCTACAGAGTGGGAGCAATAACAGGAGACATAGCTGTCTTCTCTCTCTCATCACCGCCACATGTGGCACATTTCAAAACAACACAAAAAAAGGTAACAAATACGTAACTTAGATCTTTTTCCTACAGTTTAAAATATAAAATTCAAGTGCAATTAAAGTTCCAAATATTAGTTACATCACACACATTTCTCTCTAAAGTAACAGTCTGTTACTTGCAGGTAGTTTATCTCATCTTGTTATATATCTTTTTTATTATTACTTAAAAAAATTATAATATAGACTTTCTGATTCACCCCATTTAATCTTTCCCCGTGCTCCAGTGGATAAAGCACCCACTGAAGTGGAATGGTTTAGATTTCCCCACTTTAACATTTCTTTCTAATCATTTTCCATGTTAAAATGTGTTTTAAGTGCACCGATTGTTTTCTTATCTCTGTCTCGTGCACGTCGGGGGGCCAATAAAGAAATCCAGTTCAGGATACATCCATGTACACTGTGTGGGCCAACGCATCTTTACACATCACGTCACATCCAAAACATCTGTGATGTGGGCTTCTGCAAGTTCTGACATGTTCAGTATAAATATTACAAAAACAAAAACAACAACACAGAAAACAAAGCAGAGCAAAATAAAACGAGAGGTGGACGAAGTCAAAAGAAGTTCGCAGAAAAAAAGTTGTTAATGAAGGTGCAGAAATCTGGGAATGGTTGGGAAAGAAGATGTGGTGTGCAGAAAATAGGGTTTGACCGATATATTGGTTTGTTAGCCTTCTACTAAATACTACGGGTCCAACTTTATGCTAATATGTACTAAAATTACTTTAGGGATGCATAATTAATTACCTGTTCATGCTTTACACATTACTAATACATCATTTGTATAGAAAAAGCAACACTTGGGGAAATTTGCTTTTTTGCAGAGAGTTAGACGAGAAGATTAATACCACTCTCATATCTGTCCATTTAATATGAAGCTACAGCCAGCAGTGCGGCTTGATTGGCCTTTCCAGCTTTTAAGCTAATAGATGACTCTTTGCACTTCAACATGAGTTCACATCTCTTTTCATTTATTCAACGCAGCAGCACATCACTGCTCTGTAAGGCTGTGACAAATGAAAACAGCTATAAAGGCCAGATTACAAACGCTCTGTCACTACATCATCTTGTATCTGTTATCAACTGCTCAGCGATGTTCAGGGCTGATCTGATGAAGTTTCCGGTTTGTAACACATGTAAGGAGATTGAACTCTATGTTCAAAACACAGATATTTTATACTGGTCAATAACAAAAGTATTAATTAATACTAAGAGCCACTGTAACAGCTAATATACAGTTTTTCTTGTATTCCACTTGAATACATTAAAAAAGACGAAATAGTTTTTAGTGTCTATATACTTGCTGTTCTTCTCAGTGACATGAATTAATAACATATACTGTGATAATGATGAAACTGACCTTAGATAAAGGACATGAGGACTATGTGTCTGATCATGTCTCTGTAGGCCTTTATATATAGATTTAGATTAAAAATACTCAGTTTGGTTATTATTATAATTATTAGTTATTATGAAGTTCAATATTCCATTATTGGTGATGGTGTGAGCCACCCTGCCTTAAAGAGCTGCTAGATTTTATAATAACAAACTGAGAGAAAAAAACACTGTTCATGTTTGATATAAAGGGTCAAATTTAAAGAAACAATATATCCACACGTCTATCTTCTGGAATCTTCTGCTACATTATTAAAATATCAACAGTAGCTTTGAAAAACCTTTATCGGACAAACCTTATATAAAAAGCTGCACTCACTGGGTTTGTGTTGGGGGTGGGGTCGGTTAATGATGTATTACTGATTAAAGGAAGGTTCAAAGATGAGCAAAGGCATCATGCGACAAATACAGGAAATGAAGATGTTTAGTCAGAGAACGGGCACACTGACGTATTGACCCAGGCAGGAAGAAGTAGATAGGGAGGGGGGTTACATTTAGGTTGCTGGATTTGGAATGACGCAGGATGATGGGGGTCTTTAACAGGACTCGAGGCCCTGCCTATTTGTACGGCCGTAGGAACCTGGTGACTTTGGAGCGCAGCAGCTTGATGAAGGAACGAGGGAACATCTCTTTGGACTCCTGCGCCGTGTACCTGAAGTAGTTCTGGGGGTGGGCCAGCACGTCGAACAGAGCCTTTATCAGCTTCTTGTCCTGGGGGGAGGACAAAGAGTGTCATCCTGCTGGACCAATCAGTAAATGAATCAAAGATAAAGCACCATACAGTGCTGTGTCCTTCAGTACCTTCAGAATCTCCTGGTGGTTCTCGGAGGCATAGAGCCTGCCATCTCGTACTATGTCCTCTATCAGCTGCTGGTAGTCCTCTGGAACACAACAGGGTTAAATGACGGGGCCACATTAATATTCATGATTCACAAGGAAATTTAGATTTTTAAATTGATGAAGAAATCACTATTGGCAGCCTGTCTGTGAGATTAGATCTAACTCAACTGTCTGAACCTGAACTCACCATCGTAGGTGACATATGGAACTTGGAAGCCTTTGCCACTGTTGCCCTCGTTGGACTTAAACTGAATCCAGAGCTTGCGAGAGCGAGAGGTGAAGGCGATGGGCCGCTCGTAGGTCTGACACGTCTCATAGGTGGTGATGGAGGTGGGAAGCGCTGCAGGAAGAGAACAAACGTGAGTGCATGCGAGTAAACCTGGCTACAGGAGCAGTTTAACCCACACCTGTCGGCCACATCATGTAGTTATGTCTGATCGAGGTCAGATCGTTCCCACCACAAATTAACTTCACTTTGTTTGTTCACTTCCTCTGAAGGGCTATAGGGTATTCTGTCAGGTTTGTATAAACCTTGAGAAAATATTTGCAGGTTGTCAAATGATCTGTAGTACACTTCAGGTATGGTATATAATAATTTATGGTATACATAATTTACGCTGCCACTGGTGAAAAATTCATGTGTGTGTCATGACAGCATCAGAGGACTGCTGGGAAGGCAAAGAGATAAAATGCCTCAGTGATGTACAAACAGAGGTTAATCTTCATGTTGTTCTTCAGTAGGTGTTTTGTTTAATTCATTCATTGTTTGTAATGTTGGTAATGCAATAAACTAAATCAGCATCTTTGCTATACAGACCATAAATCATTCTGATCTGTTGTGGTTAAAAAAAACTTGTAAAATCAAATTTCTTGTTACCACTCTTTCTCATGACCAGCACGTCTCCGCACTCATCCTCGATGGGGAGGAAGATCTCTGGTACCACAATGAGAATCCGCCTCTTGTGTGGTGGGTTGATGGTCCAGACACAGTCCACGTTGGACGGGTAATCCCCGGGGTAGTTAGGAGACTCAATGTAGCCTGTGTATTCTCCCAGCTCCCCTCCACACACCTGGTCTGAGGACAGTATAATTCATTTCAATACAACAGCACCAGTGTTTGTAAAATATATTAATGAATGCTTCTCTGGGTAGTATCAGATAGATGAGCAAATGTTGAGCAGCGTTACTTTTGCAGTGGGAGACATTGGTGGCGCCGTCAAAATCAGTGGTGGTGTTCCCCGGACAGGTGATGCAGTAGTTCTGCCCAAACTCAGACTGGTAGGTTCCTGCTGGGCAGCGGATACAGCGGTGGGTGCTGGAGTTGTAGTAATGTCCAGGAGCACAGTGCACTGAGGAGGAACAGGGGGGAGTGAGCATAGGCGATGAAGATAAACACATAAACAGCAGGACATCTACAAGATACATCACAAAGCTGTGACATTATTCGCACCTTGGAGTCATCTACACGAGGTTTAGTGCTTTGTTTATCTGCCTGTTTTGTAATCATCATCTGCTTGTGCAAATTGCAATCTCATACACATCTGCACGCTCCTTTATGACGCCATTAACAATGAAACTGCTGACAAATGGCTTGTGTCATTGTAAATGCCAGTATTAACATACACAGCACTGAAATGGCAGATAAAAACCTCCACAGAGTCTACAGCCATGACTGCTGACTGACATTAAGGCTTAAAAGTTATGCAGAATTAAGAGTGTGGACAAACTATGAGCATAAACTTGATAAGCACGTACAGTAGACATAAAAAGATACACACTGTCAGACACACAGAAACAAAAGCCTCACCCTTGGCCTCACAGTCCCTGAAGGAGACTGATCCTTCATACTTGGTCATGAGACCTCCTCCACAGGGAAAGCAGAGGACCCGGCCTGGTTCTGGCTGGTAGGAGCCCAGCGGGCAGAGCTGGCAAGGACGGAACCCGTCAGCAGAGTAATGACCTGCTGGACACTGACCTGAGAGGAGGACAGAAGAAGATCACCTGTCTTCACTTTCATTTTCTCAGTTATTCTCTTCCTTTATCTGGATGTGGAGCTCTTTGTCTCACAAAGACACTGTTTGACAAAACTTCTTTATGAATTACACAATGTAAGAGTGTCTCAGTGAAGCATCAGTTGGTAAATATCTTTCTGATCTCAGATATGAGCTCAGTAACTGAATAAAACTCACAATTTTGTGGCTGTGATTCCCATTCAGTTTGCATTAATGGCCACAAGGTGGTGCCAACACTGCATATTTATACATACTGCATATGTGTGTGTGTGTGTCACCAATGCAGAGAAAACTAAAAACTAAACACTACTGCTGTGTGTTCAAATGACTAATACAACAATGCAAGAATGCAGCATCTGGACCTCTTTAAATGACTGTAATGATGGGATGGTGAGTTACCTCCACACTGAGACACGTTCTTTGCACCGGCGATGCCCTGTCCTTCAGTGCTGGGACACGGCTCACATGACAGCTGACCCATGGTGTCCTGGTAGGTACCGGGAGGACACTGAACACACTGCTCCTGCTCCCCGCTGTAGAATGTCCCCATGCCACAGCTCACTGAGGAGGACAGCACAGGTAAGGGAGGTACTTTCTCTGGCTTTCTTGTATGGCAACCAACTGACAACTAACAAAACTCACCACACTTTCCGTCTCGCAGGACTTGACCTGTGCTGCAGGCCTCAGCACCCTCTGGTACCCTGGACGGTTTCTGGGCCACCTCGTACTCCGTTCCAGAGAACTGGATGTAGAACTGCTGTTTGTTGATGGACTTCCTGAGTGTCCGCATGGCGCTCTGCAGCTTCTGCTTCGTCCTCTCCCGCACACAGTCCACATTACATGAGTCTGAGGAAAACATTAGTGTCTGTCAAACAACTGTTTTCTATGTTTTTTTTCTATGTGTATGATGTTGTATTCTGTATGGTTTGGTACCACAGAAGACTTTCTGTAGCACTCATAATTATCTTTGCGCTGTATGTTTGTAACAGGTAAGAAAGAACAGAACATCATACCTGAGGCTTCCTCCTCCTTCATCTCCATCTCGAACTCAGCTGTGATGTGAGAAACCTCTTTGGAAGGAGATTTGCGTCCTCGTCTGCGCTTCTTAGACGAGTCACACTTGAGGTTGACAAAAGTTACCTGGCAGTCGTCGGTGCAGGGGAACTGACCTCCTTCCAGAGCAGAAAAACATGGAAGTGAAGAATGAGGATGAGGACATGAAGAAAGGGAGTCATGAGATAAAAGATGAAGATTAAAACTATGTTTGGTGCTATAAAAATATGTGCGGTTTTTCACCTTTCAGATAAGATATATATATGTGGCAGTGTGTGTAAACAGAGGACAACAAACAAACACAAACAAGGGAGAACGCATAACACTGAACCCAGAATGGCCCTGCTCCAGCCAGGATTCAAACCCTGGACCTTCTTGCTGTGAGGTGACAGTGCTAACTATGGAAAGGTGTTGCTGATCGAGTAAAACTCTAAATGTGAGCAGTTCTTTACCCTGCAGGCTCTGCTTGGACGAGTCTCTGTGTTTCTCCTTGTTGCGGGGCCTCAGGTGACACTTGGCGTCCTTGATCTTAAACCTGGCCTTCTGTTTGATGGGTGCGGCCAGTGTGTCTTCATTCATACACAGCAGAAAGAAACACAAGACTGTTAATCACAGCAGAGTATAAACATCAAGTTTATAAAATGTACATTTTGCATGTTTGCATCTATATTATTTTAGATCCTTTCTCACGTAATAAAGCAGGGTGATGTTTTCTGCGCCCTAAATCTCAATGCACCGTTTTATCTTTCACACCTCCAAATTTCTCCTGGCTCCACAACAAACACAAGGACATCATCTGTGACTAGTGTCTGAGCAACCCTGCTGTGAAGTAAGTGGGCTGACTGTTGTCTTCATGTTAGAGATGATTCAGTCACACTGAGGGACAGTTTTACTGCAGTGTGTTTATCAAACAGACACACCAGGCTGGAGTCACAGTTTGCCTCATAGCATATGAATTTAAGGGAGGATCACACATGTTAACAGTGGTTGTTTATGTATTCTGCTGAATTTACTGAGGTCACACTTTCTGCCAATGTCACTTTGTTGGAAAAATTCTCTGAACATTCTCTGGAGGCATAAACACAGTGAAGATGGGATTTACAGAAGCCAGCAGGATGATTGTTGCTGGGAAAAGAAATGTGTGAAATGATCTCCTAATGTATTAATACATAGATATGTGCTGAAGATTATAATATCAAGATCAATTTTATCAGTAATATTTTGAGTAATAGTTAGTGAGGAATGTGTCAACATTGCTTTGTTCAAATTTCTTTTCTGGGCTTATCGAGCTCTGCTCCACTGACAGTGTGGTCTGGAGGGCAGGACCCAGATTAGTCCAGAACGTTACAGAATGCTGGGCCGCTGTCTTAATAAACCTCAGCCCAGTGAAAAGCACAGAGCGTCTCCCATCATGCTTGGCATACTGTACCGGCACAGGTGGGTAAAGCGGCGGTGGCATTCCTCTTCTGTGGAGCTTTACCAGGCTGTACCGGCACTCCACAGCTCAGTGTGTAGCTGTTCTCTGAGTCTGTAGGAAACACACACACACACACATTAGAGAGAAATCAGACATGATGAGAGGTTAGGGAGGCTGACTGTGTGACCAGGTCCTCCTGTACCATCAAATATCTGAGTTGTGTGTGTGGATATGGGAGTGTGTATGTTTCCCTTGGCGGTGGGCTGGGATTCAAAAGAATTTTATAAAGGTTGTATGACATGCCTGATGAGTCAGAGAGCCCAGAGGAAACTCTGCTGCCATGTGACCTTAAACCCCCGTTGAAGAGTTAAGGCCCGAATGAAAGATCTATGAACCCTGTCTTTCTATCTTGATGCTCACATACACACAAAGAAGCATTTCAAGTAAGAAATGAGGGATGAAGCCTTTAGAGGTCATAAAAGCAAGATGATTAAATAAGAGCCTGGGCTGCATTCAGCCACAGGAATTTACATGGCTCCCTCTCCCGAAAATTAAAACGCACTCCAAAAGGACAGAAAAACAAATATTTCACCTCATGCCTGAGAGCTATCCATCATCCTCACACGATGGCTGCCAAGTTAAACGGAGCGAGGGCCACGCTACGGAAAAAATGGCGTGATCAAAGAATGTAATCGATTTACAGATGTGTGTTAAGTACTATCACAGGAGGACGGGATGGGGTGAAGCCAAGAAAACCTCATAGGGTGAAAAACACATCAGCCTGAGCAGAGAGCTCCCCTAAGGAGTCAACAAACACAGCAATAAAGAGCACGAGCCTTCATCAAGCATCAGTCACCTCCAGAGAAAGGATGGCACAGAGGGCTGTGACTGCGAGCTGTCACCAGCAGAGGGAGGCAGCGTGTGCAGCATGACAGCTGAAGACATTTGAGAGAGATTTACAGGAGAAGAGAGGATTTCATTCGCTGGAACACAAACGAAAATCTGAGACTATCTTCACAATTACACTCTGTTACATTCAATGGCGTTCTTTGTTTGCAGTTTATTTCTATTGAAAGAACAGACAAAGCAGCTCCACAAAGAAATATGTCTCTACACTTCAGACCACTAGTTCTGTAGAACATCCTAGAACTGCAGCACTGAGATGATCCACAGACAAAAATACAAAGATAAGAATAAAACAAACAGTCCTTAATTCTAGCCCCTCCATAATGACATGCTGTCCTGAATATCATACGTTTCTAGACTAGAGGTCGGACAGGACAAGCATCCTGAAGATGTCACCTGGGTACTGCAATAGGCAAGTCACAATAATTATTACTTAATATTTGAAGCTGCTATAGGTTGCCAGAAAAAAAAAACTTCTCCTTTCATCTATATTTTTTTAGTGTGAGATATGCCAAAAATAAGAAATTGACAAAAGATTTGCTCCATAAAAGTCAAATAAAAAAATAACATTTGAAGTGTTTTTATTGAGCCTGTGGCACAGGAAGAAGGACTGAACAGAGATGATTATTATTAGTATAGTTTTATTCTATAAAGGGCTGCAGAAAGGACATGAATTTTCTGTAGACAGAGATAGATACAGTATCTCAGTGGAGACTGACACACTGCCGTCATTCCTGACATATCATCATATAACATGAAAACAGCAGTTAAGCTTGTTTTTTGCGAACTTGGATGGGCATAAATGGTGAAGATGTAATTGGCATATACTAAAAATCTTCCAATAGTCAACATAAGAAAAGCAGCAAAGCTGTGTCAACTTAATCATTTTAATTTTTTATTTCTTTTGCAGTAATCAAATGAACTACTTGGGCATAAACTCTGTGTGTGTGTGTGTGTGTGTGTGTGTGTGTGTGTGTGTGTGTGTATGGGTGTGTGTGTGTACCTGCGAGGAAGAGGGCATTGGACGGGCAGGAGAGAGAGCAGACCTCAGCCCCTCCGCTCTTGGTGCAGGTCAGCTGGGCTCGGGGTGCTGGCTTCCCATTGGGCAGACACTTCACCGCCTCTGAGGAACACACAGAGTCACATCACCATGACAACCACCTGGACACATATACACACACACATACATATACACACATACACACAGAGTCGGTGCTTACCGATGCAATCTTTCTTGTTCCAGTGGAGTTTGTGTCCTGGTGGACACACACACTCGTAGCTGCCCTGGGTGTTTACACAGCCGTGCTCACAGCTCCCGTTGCTGATGCTGCACTCATCGATGTCTGAGACATAAACACAGAGTGTGATGTACAGTGTGTTGTTTTACTTTTAAATAGACAAGGGGAAATCAGTAAGGTAGACAGATGACAGAAGAGACGCGATCTGGATTACGGACACGTAATTTTATAGATGAGAGACTGTAAAGCTCAATCACTACGGGGGGGTGGTCAATCGAAAAAGCTCAGACTGTATTACTAACTGTATACTGTGTCTCCAAGTGAAAGGTTTCTGAATTATCAACATTATCAAAATGGCTTTCCTGATTAATATAATGTTCACGCTGCTCATGTGAACATTAGTGCTCTTCAGATTCACAACAGTTGTAGAAATAAACATGCAGGTAACATCAGCTGGAATTTGATTGGTCTGAAGTGTCTCAGTGCTTCTCTAGCAGACACCTTACCTTCAGTGGAGTTTGCCATTTTGGAACCTGATCCTATTTTTGAGAGGAGCTGTATCATCTGTATGATCATTTTGGAGTTAGTGCTGCTGTACTAACATCTGTTCCTATTATTTTGTTTATTTTAATTTAAATCAATGAGGGTAAACTAAATCAGTGAGACCAGTAGACTAAATAACAGAAACACCTCACTGTGTTTAAACATAAACACTGAACATTGTAACCTCCATAGAAGGAGGATTTGTCTCAGACTGTGAGCCTGGCAGCAGCTCAGTGTATATATCTGTTGATACAGATGCATCCTGCTAACTCCACCTTTCCATCAGTGACGTCAGTTAGTCGAACAACAGGACAGTCAGAACTGTATGTGTTGACTGAGCTACAGGTGTGTGACAGCACACACACACACACACACACAAACAGAGAACACAAGCAGGCCAACATGCAGGCACACAGACCTCAGCGAGCAGTTATTCAGGGGAAGTGAGGTGTGAGAGTGCTTTCAGCAGCAAGCCGTCTGCACACGCTCAGTGACCCCCTCACCTTCACACTCTGAAAAGCATTTCCCCTTTCAGATGCATACACACAAACAGACACATTTTATCTGCCCTGTCACACACACACACACACGCCAGTTTTGGGCAGACGCTCACCTCCACAGTGAGTGAGGCCGTACAGGATGTATCCCTTGTTGCATAAGCACTCAAAGCTGCCGGGATAGTTGATGCAGGTGTGGTCGCAGGTTCTCTCAAAGGAGCACTCGTCAATGTCTGAGGGGAAGGAAAGAGATACAGAAATAAAAATGAAGACACTACTCAATGCATACCTTCCAAATAAGGCTTCATTTGTTGGTTTTCTTTGTCCACACTTGTGCTGACGAGAGTGGTTTCTCATTCACATCAGTACAATGCTGCCTTCTTGCAGGCAGCAGAAAGTGACCACCCCACCATTTTTTCACATGAATGTCAATTTATCAATCATGATTACTACGACTGAATCTCTGAAAACTGATGATGACATATGTATGTATGACAGCTTGTGTTAGGTAGAGTTTGGCAGATGTAGAAGGGCCAAACAAAAAGATCTTAGTTTAATTTGATCCAGTATTACCAAAGACTAATGGTCAGGATAGATCGATTGTTTCTGTATTGTTTATACTATGGTAGCTATGCGTGCAATCTGCTTCATGGCAAAGATTTTTTATATTTATGCAATGAAGAGGCTTTGATCTGTCAGATATTTATTTCATTCATTTGATTGGCTAAAAACAGGCATTGCCATCTGATCAGGCCATTCATAGTATATGATTTTAAAGTGAAACTACAAAACGCACCACATCCCAATTTAATAGGATTGACCAACAAGTGCTCTAACTTTTGTTTTGTCTTTTAACTTCCTGTCTGTAAATGAACGTTCTTGTGTTGTGTAGACTGACGTCTGCTGCTCGTGATCTCCTTAGTTTTATAATCTAACATGGAGCGTGAAGGACTGACAGAGCTTAACATGAGAAACTTTCTTCTTCTACAGTCTGACAAAAATAAAGATTGTTATTTACACAGCAGCGCTAAATAGACCAGTTCTACTGCTCTGGGATCAGCTGGTAATGTTACTTGTCATGGTGACTGGTCAGAATGTGTTAGTATTTACTTTTAATTATGTGTATACTGCATAACACTATGATATCATAGGAGAACTTGTGTGGTTGCTGTTCAGAATGTGAGTTAATGCAATATTTCTTCATCAGAGTCATTCAGTTAATTACACTGTTAAAAACAGTCTGGTTTTCCATGGCATGAGCTTATTGTTGTGCAGCATTGAATTGCCTTCTTAATGTGTTAGAGAGAGTTGCTTTGTTAGAGGTAGTGTTGGCATACAGTAAAAAGCCCTATTGGACTACTGTAGTAGTTTACTTTGTTGAGTAAAGACAAAAAAGAGAGAAATGACAGTCCATCATTACTTTAAGACATGAAGGTAAGTTCATCTGGAAAAAACTTTGAATGTGTCTTCAAGGGTTTGCTGCTGAGATAAGTTCATTACAGTTACCAGCCTGTTAATCCTACATAAATGCTTCACAGAGTTTCAGTAGACTGAGGAAGACCAAGAAGAAGATGAAGAGAACGGCTTGGACCAAGAAACACAAGGAATGGACAGATCAGTGGAGATCTGTACTTTGGTCTGATGAGTCAACTTTGTGTCAAATTTTTGGTTCCATTTTTGGTGTCCAACAGGACAATGACCCAAAACCACTTCCTGGCTATGTAAGAGCTATTTGACCGAGAAACAGAGCGATGGAGTGCTGCATCAGATGACCTGACCTCCAGAATTATTACCTAAAACCAACCGGGAGGTTTTGGACCACTGAACAAAGGAATAGCATGCAACAAGTGCTCAGCATATACGGGAAGCCATTCCAGGTGACTTCATCATAAAGCTGACTGACAGAATGCCAAGAGTGTGCAAAGCTGCCATCAAAGCAAAGAATCTAAAATATAAAACATATTTTGCTTTGTTTACCGTTTCATGTTTCCCACATAACTGCTTTATAGTTTTGATGTCTTCAGTGTTCACCTACAATGTAGAGAATACCACAAATCCTACCCTATCCTAATAAGTACAGATCAAAACAGTGTCAAACTCAGCATTGTTTTACACATTTATCAAAACCATTTAAGGGTTGCTGCACCGGTTGTCCAGTTGATGGTGATATGACTGCAACACGGGTATTGCTGGATTTGACACACATTAATGGACTTATGAACGGGTTCAGTCATGGTTTAAATAAGTTGGAATGAGAGCAGGTTTTGTCCCGATGGAAGCAAAGGTCAGTATGATGAGTAGTTTACAGAGATTGTGATCTTAATGACTCATTTATGGACAAACACCGGCTGCTCACCAAGGACTAAACACTCCATCCTATTAATCACATTGGACATTATAGTAAACAAATACATGAGTTCCACACTAAACTAGGACAAGAGCTCATTCTAATAAACCAATCCAGAAAAAACTCCACTGGACTGAGGTTGAGATGGCTCATATTCACCATTACATCAGCGTCTGTGTGAGTATGTGTGTGTGTGTAATGTGTGCGCCTGCCTGCACATGTATTTATGTATACTTGTCCAGCACCAAATATTATTAACCTATCAGGAATGGAGGCCAGTGTTTCAAGCTCACCTGGTTTATTTCAGGCTGTTCCACAGGGCTTTGCAGGAGCTAAAAATACAACATGTTATAATGGAGTTTGTCATGTGGAGGAAGTTGTTAAGGCCTGGATGTTGGCTCGGTAAATATTCCAGGCAACTGTCCATGTGAGGACTTAGGAACAGTTCGCCTGCTTTGAGCTAGCCCACAAGCAGAGTTTACATAAACTGAGCTGGGCACACAGGAGTTGTCTACAGCTGTTTAATGTAAAAGGAACATATATCAAATAAATTTCTGGTTTGGCTGATGTGTTTTTCTGTGAGACACACCCTTAGTCAGTCATTGCTGACATTTATCTAACGGCTGACAACATTCTCTCTATCACTCTGCCTTTCTAAACATTTAGAAAAGAAGGAATAATTTGTGGGAAGAGCTTATGCAACTATGGCAAACGATTAATCTTTCTGCTTTGGTTTCTTAGTCAGCTCTGGCAAATGCTCTCACACTGGCATGCAGTGTATCACCAGGAGCTATTTTCTCTGGAAAAGCTCACTGGCACAGAAAGAGCTGACAAATTAAACATTATGTTTCATTTTAAGGTCACGCTGAAGCCGAACAGTCCAGATGTCAGTGGATGCGGATAAACCTGGCATCGTACGGTGGCAAAGGTGTGTCAGAAACGGGCACTGATGCTGTGATGTGGCTGACAACACTCAACACCACATTATTAAAGATTGCAAACACACCGCTGATGATGCACAGTTAATCTGGCACACACACACATGCATACACACTGTTTGTGGTTTTGGGCCAGAGACAGAAGCACCTTGGGATTTTGTTGTTAATAAAAATCATTTTGTGTTTGTCTGCTCTCCCGTCTCACTTGCTGCGACTTGTAAGCAAGAATCTGCCTTTGGTCTTACAAACATAATCACTGATCGCAAGGCTTCTACATGTGCACTACACACGCAGGCCAGGATGTTAGCTACACTGCTGCAATGATCTGTAGATGCAGAGTGAAAGATGACACACTGTGCACGCTCGACCTTTTCTCGTTTATGCATTTCAGCCATGCATTTACACACATTCTCATTTCCCAGAGCATTTGGAGTTTAAAGAAAACAATCCAACATTTGTGGAAATATACTTGTTTGCCATATTCAACAGAGACAATATGATCAATACAAACTTCTGTGAGTTCTGTTGGTCCACCTGGACAACATGCAAGCACTGGACTTGATGGAAGGTGTATATTTTCTCTAGACTGTACTGCAGGACCTTCTGTCTCCATGCACTGGACAAGTGGTTCAATTCATATTGATTTTGTCTTCTGACATGACTGAGAGCCAGCCATGTATGGTACCTTTTTATGGCTATATGATCACAGTGACCGTCAATGGCTGCTGGCCAATTGAGTGTACACATGGAGCACTCCACCAGTCAGCTTAATGTTTACTTTTCTACTTCAATATGAAGTTATAGAGTTTAAAATGAACCGCAAAAATAAGCCCTAACCCCTAATTCTAATGGGCACCATCCCAGCAGCAGTAAACACTCTTTCAACACTAGCTTCCTTCTGGTCCCAACTCAGTGGGTGTAAAAAGGGCACAGAAACCAATAAAACTGTGGATTCATGAGTGATTGGCTGAGCAGCTGATTGAGACAAATGGGGCTGTGCCTGTTTGTACTTCTCTGTAACTCATCATTAGAGAAGCAGAGACTTTGAGTCTTTTAAGAAATGAAGTATTGAACTCGGTCTAATATTTGTGTTATCAGTATGAGGATTCTACTTCTTCCTGTTTATAGTGCACCAGCCTGGCAGCCATTACCACAAAATAATGCTGCATTCACATGAGGATAGACAGTAGATGACAAACTGGATATCAGTTTAGTGGATGAGGGCATGACAGAAGCACTAATTCAGAAAAAAAACATATATTTACCATATTTCATTTAAAAAATATATTTTTTAGTCCAAGCTTTGTTTCTGTTGCTGAGAAAAGAGACAGATTAAGTAGCCAAGCTAAGCAGGACTGGGTTGGGTGTTTGCTCTACTCATTCAGTTGTTGAGGAAATATACAGTAACAGTCCTCTTGGCACAAATGTCAGTCATAAAATAATTACTTTCAGTTTTAGTAATTTTTGGAATGGATTGTCAGCTGTCAATCACTGACCTTGACATGTTCGTTCATCGGTGAGCAGTTTGTGGCCCTTCTGGCAGCTGCATTCGAAGGAGCCCACCGTGTTCCGGCAGAAGTGATCACAGCCTCCGTTGTTCTCCTGGCATTCGTCGATGTCTGGGATGGAGAAAATAAAAGAATGAAAAACAGAAAGGCCATCTGTAAAAGCTCGAGTTCGTGTCAAACCTCAACCCATGATTAGTGTGTTCATCTGATTGACAATGATATTGCGGCTGATGTGGTAGAGCCACAAAAAGTCCATGTTCAGAATCGTACACCTCTACACATTTAGCACCTGACTAGTGGGGCAGCTCCAGACAGCTCCATGCAAAAACACAAAAACTCAATTTTTACTGTAAATCTGCATCAGATCTATAAAAGGCAACGGGGAGGAAAACCTTCATCTGGTTTAAGCCTCAATCTATTCAAAGCCCTTGGTGAAAAGGTCTTTCCTGGCAGAAGGTCTCAGGCATGTTGGATGGAGGGATGGTTTCCCTTATGCTCTTTATTTGTGTGTTTCAGTAGACAAACACTAACCTTATTTCAAACGATAATGCTGCAAACACAAAGACACACGCTGTCCCAGCACAGCAGCAACAGGAGAGCAGGAAACAGTTCATGTACTTCTGCTGTCGTGGAAGATGCAGACTATGTGGACTGATATTTTATTTCTTTTTCTGTCCTTTCATTTTTTATTGACTTTTCCAAATAAGGTGTAGCATTCATCATGTGTATATTGGAATGGTACATGTAGTGTGATGCTTGTTTAACAGGGCAGCAGAAAGCATGCATCAGTCTTTTGGGGTTTAGCTCGGGGCTTGTTTCGTACGGATCCCGCTGTCTCATCCCATGATATGCTATTTACCTGGAACTAATGGAGTCAAGCTGCTGGGAGAGAGGACAGACAGAGACTCTTATTGAGAAGTAAGTCTATTAATTCCTTTTGGAGGGTGGCCAACAGCCAATAAAAGGAATGATTGTCACCTCTTTATATCTGATGTCTCCCTCCATCTTTGAATCCAAAACTTCACTGGAAAAGACACTAGCTGTCCATTATTGTTTTTTCATCTTGAGATTAAAGATGCCCTGGAGACAATCAATCTGCCATGTGAATTTAGTTGTACTTTGGGCACATAAACAGAGACCATCTGTTTTTTGTGTTTTCAGGGGCTTAAGAACAAAAGAAAAAAGCAACAAAAGGTGAAGAAAGGAGAGGAGGAAACACTGGCTTTTTATATCTTTGTATACTCGTAGTTTACAACAGAAAAGAGAAACATAATGCCACCTATGTTACTGAACATGATAAATGATATTAACAACCATATCTTCAAAGTTACACAATGTTGATATTTAATATTTCCCTCTTATCTTATTGTGGCAACTAAAGCATCATTAAACCTGTTAGAGTTTCGGTTAGATAACTCACAGCACATCAACGAATAGAAATGGTAAGGAAGCTGCTCAGGTGTGCATGAAGCCAAAAAAGTTTGATTCCCAGATCTTCTACATATGCTTCTGCATTGTGGGGCCAATAGAGCAAGTGACACTACATATAATTCATTTACCATTTAACAGACACTTCTTTCACACTGTAAACCTATGGGGAAATTGTGTAGAGCATTGCTGTCATTACATGGTTTGGCCACTTTGTCAAATCAGCTTCAAAGCCTGGAGCTCTTTCTGGGACGTTACATAGAAACATTTGTGAAGTTGTGGATGGAAACTGTTTGGAAAAGACCAGGTACTTTTAAAAAGTACTGCAGATGATTGGATGAACCATCTGTATATCAATATCTATCATAGACAAACTTCAACCAATCAGATCAATGAACAATGAAATGTAGTCAAGCTTTTCCTGAAGTCAGTTGGGAAGAATGAAAAAAATCTTTTCTATCAAAAAAAAAGTCTTCAGTCTTCTTTTAGTGAAGAAACACTTTCTAGTTCTGATATACCTGATGTTAGCAGCATCTATGTTAACCTCCATTGTTGTTTTCAAGCAAACATGTTCTCACATACAGCTAGTGTTAAACCACACCTATAGCTCATGCTGTAGCTTCCAGTGATTCTTCATATGAAAGTCAGCACCACTGTGGTTCAGATACAGGTGAATAGTTCGAAGCCTGGAAAGATGGATTCTTACGTGAGTCCAGCTGCCTCGCAAGGATACCCTCTGGCAGGACATCAAGTTACTAAGTTTTGTAAGTTTAACAGAAGAGAAAGACCAGAAAAAATGTATTTGTCTGAAGGAAATGATGGAAAAAACTGAAAACTGACTGCAAGTCATTAAAATAACATCTTCTACATTTGGGCCTTGTTGTACAAAGTCATTTCTTGATCCTGCCAAGAACAGAGAGGTGATAACAGTCTTATCTGTTGTCCTCCTTATAGCCTGATTTATACCAAATGTGTTGTTATCATTACAACTTGCACCTTAAAATGTGAAGTGAAAATGCAGGACAACACTCAACGATTCATGTTGGTCCCATGTTCAAACAAACAAAGTGGCTCTGCCTAAACCGTGTTGAATAGAAACCTGAATACCTGAGCTCTAGTCCAGGTGTGGTGCAGTGATCCAGAGGCACAGATTCTAAAATAATAATAAGGTGAATGTGATCGCCCCCGAGGCAGCATGTTCAGTGCCAACCACAAACCTGCTGGCAGATCTGGTTTCACAAATCCCAACCATCCAACCTCATTCCCTCCATCCAGCCTATGGTGCCCTTAAATGAACCCGAACTGCAGAGTCAGGTCTTCAACTTTTTTTTTTAATAATCAGTGGCTTTTTCAGATTAAGACATTTTACTACTCCTTATCTCTCAGTTATAGAAAGTGCACCCTGTTCAGACCATGACAATTTCTGCTTCTGTAAAAACTTTGTTTCGAGGTGGAGAAGGGCAAGTAGGAGAGATCAGACCGGAAGGATTTAGAAGGTGGAGGAGGTGCTGGTGGAGGTGTAGGTGAAGGAGGAGGAGCGGAGAGAGGGGACAATAGTCTGGCAGATTACACAGGCTAAGTCCTTTTTGATTGGTGCTCTAAGTGATGAAAACTGTGAGGGATTAACACCTAAACCCTTGAGCCAGGGAATAAGTCGAGCAAGACACCACAGAGAAATAGGGGAGGAGGAGACGGAGAGAGGGGTAGAGAAAAGAAGAGGAAGGGAGAGGACAGAGGAGACATGACAGAGGAGAGGAGGGAAATTAAAGAAATACTACACAGTGGCTGTGCTAGTAAAGGGTTTACAAACTAATCTATTTCTGATGAATGATGTCCTCCTTGGTCTAACAATCAGTTGTAGGCTAGTTAGCAAGACAGGCTAAAGAACGCACCTTATGTCCAAGAAGATAAACACACTGAAAGAGAAAGAAGAAGAAAGAGAGAGCATTCTCCAAACCATTCAAATACAGAGTATCTCTCTTTCTACGGCCACATTCAGCATGTGAACAAATCATAGATATATTAAGAGAGATGGATACAGAGCTGTCACCAGGCAGCAACCTCTGTGGCTGTGAGGTACAGCCAATGCGGGAGTGCCAAAAACTGTTTCCTTGAATGCTCGAATATCCACTTAGAGGCTGGCTACAGAACATGTCAGTCTCCATAAGCCCCCATGTTAAAATGTCCACCTTCACAGATGAAATAAACATGTTTACAGCCTGGTACAAAAAACAATTCATGACAACTGTACTGAAGGTGAATGTTTATTGAACTCACCTGTTCAAATGATATTAAGGCTTAACAGCATGCCGTGTTACAGATGCCTTACAAGAGCACCACCACTGATGATCCACATCTTTCCTGATTTTTAGATTAGCCGGGAAGCGGAAGAGGCAGGACTACCGACATGGCAGTGGCCAGCGTCACATATTATGAGCTTCAATACGGTTCTTCTGAAACCTACAGGTGACGTCATGTATGCGTTGTCCATTCTTTATACTGTCAGTGGCTGGCCCTCAGCCTCAACTGCAAATTTGTCCCAGTGCCTGCTCAAAGTACTGCGACAAAGAAATCCCATTCCTGTTCTCCATAGACCATTATAAAAGAGATAAGGCTAATTAGTACTCTTTATATGATCAATTTTTAAATCTTTGTAGAATATATGGATACTAATGCACACGAGTAGTGAGCCACATAGCACAAATTCAGAAGCTAGAAAACATATTTGGCTTATGGTCTTCGCAAGCGAGTGATCTTGGAGTCTGGAACCTAGTTCCTATAATACATCAAAGGGAGAGAGCAAAAGTTTGACATGCCTTCTTCATCAAGTTATGTGCCAATCACTCTTTGGGAAAGGTTTAGACCCCACGCTCCAATATTTTGATCTATGGTGTATGCACACTTCTACATCACATCTGCATACTGATATTAGCCTCCCAGAAAGAGGAACTCAGTTTTTGTTTTGTAATTTTGATGTTGCCATGTTGTTGCAGTAAAGAAGAGTATCAATCAATGATCTATTGTAGAGCAATAGACTTGTTTCCCAAACAAACAAGTGCTCATCAAATGTTGGTAGACGCCAGGCCACAATGAGTGAAGTGAAAATAGTGGGCTGGCCTGTGCGGCTATACTAACATTGTACATATTTAAACTATTAGTATGCATAATTGTGCAGCTTTATCAGTTCAAACACAGCTATTAACAGGGTCAAGAGGTCCAGTCAACACACACACTCAATTGGCCCTCAGTGTAGTGTGATAGGAGCCCTTATAAAACAGCCAGTAACTCAGCCACTGTGTTTTTCCACCCAGGCCTCCCTGGCCTGATCCTCTCTCTGTATCCTCAGGGAGATTCTGCTGAATGAACTCTTCATCTAAATATGGAGCCGAGACAGGAATCCACAACGAGCTGGCTGCACGCCGTGGTAAAAACGTAGTAAACTGCATGTCCCGCTGTGCCCTGTCAGCTGCCTTTTAAAGGGATTGTCCCTCCATCTGGCCCGGCTAAAACGGATTTCCCCGTGTCTGGAGGGAGGAGAATGAGGCTCTGGGGTTTTAGTGGGACAGGTAAGGTTCAAGTACAGTGGCTGTGTAATGTCCCAAAATGTGATGTCATACCATAAGATGATTAGCTCCTTTTAGTTTCTCTGTGATGTCAAACACCTTCTCCTGACTTTCAGTGCTTTTTGCTGTTTTAAATCCTATTTGTCTTTATTCGTGCCTTGCTCTCTTGTTTTTCATTTATTCTCTCTGTATTCCTCTGATGCTCTATTGTCTCCAGTTGAACCTGCAGCGCCGGCAGCCTCAAAGGATTCAGAATCAATCATGGCTACTTGCCTGTTCTTTTCTTTGACATACTGACAGTAGCTTGTAGGGATGATCTTTATCAGCAGGAGGGATGGCTGCCTTTCACCATTCAGGTTACACTTGCCAACTCTTTTTTTTTTTTTTCAAAAATTTTAAGACGACCTATTTCTGCTTTTCATGAATTTAGAATAAATCAGTTAACAAAAACATGGAGCAGAAACCACAAGAAGAAAAGCTTTCAGAGCGAGGAAATCTGGAGTTGGCAACTAAGTTGTATACACAAACTGAGAAACACACACACCATTCCACAACATTCCCCCTCTGCCCACGTCGTCTCTGCTCTAATGCCTATGTAAAAACAGTGGGTACCACCCCGGGTCTACCCAACACAGACAGACGCAGCTTCGTAATTATTCTGGCAGCCACAAACACTGGCAGAACCACTGCATCTACCCACACTTAATGGCCACTGTGGGGATGGCTGAGCCTTATAACGGGGTATATAATTACCTTTAATGGAGCTTAAATAAGCTTTGAGCTCAAATAAATACATTAAGCCTCGGAACATCTTGAAATGATAAAGTTTGGAGAGAAGAGAGAGAAGACAGATAAAAGCAAGTTAGGAGAGTGGGCGAAGGGAGAATGGAGGGTGGCCTGACATGTGTGGCAGTCCTGAGAGAGCTGTCCTTCTGTTTCACCTCCATCTATTCAGAACAGTACAGCAACTGATTTTCTTACCTTACCACAACTCAAACGTCTTTGAGAGGGTGTGCTGGACGGCAGCATTGGTGCTGCACTCTCTTTACCTTTTTAGAGTTTATTTGTGTGAGGATCGTGTAAGATAATAATGATCAGTCACTTGTCATATTTTGTGTTGAGCTTTCTAAACTTTCTGAACTGTTTGCATTGAGTTGCTGGCTGTCATTTCTGTCAGTGCTTGTTGTGTTGCTTCATGTTTGCTTATGAAACAAAGTGTTTTACACATTTTACATGTATTAATTCAGCAGATGTTCGTGGCCAAAGTGACGTGCGAATAACGTGGATCGAGGAGAATAAGTGCTGGAACACTCAGTTACAGGTTCCACCTGATATGAGAGCCACACAGTTGCAGGTGACAGGAATGCCATTCATTTTAAGGGTCATATGGCCAAATATTAAACTAATTCTAATCATGGAAATGAAAGGTCAATGCATTAGTCAAGGTGTTACATGGTAGATGCTGAGATTTCACTGGATAAGTAAAATTTAGAGACTGACCAAGATATATCTAAAAGCTGATTTTAATTGACCAGTCACAGACCTCAGTGTCAGCGTATATGTTGTCTGATATGTGCATATATAAATGTTTTTTATGTATAGTTATTTATAATTTTCAGTGCACTGATATGATCCATAATATTAATATTGGCACTGACCCCAAAAGTTCAGTATCAGTCGAGCTCTAGAAAACTAGAAGTTGGTGGAAGGCGATAAAAAGTCAGGGCATCCATAGAGACCATCCATAGGGACATGCTGAAAATGCAGGATTGCCACATGAATGGGCACCCTGATATCATCATGGACAAACATCTGGGGTGCCAGAGGCCATCATGCCCGAGGCATGTTAGTCAGGACGCTCCTAATTAACTAATTAACGGTTCATACAGGACTACACATGGACAACAAAAAGGGTTGATTCACACTGAGAATTGTCTGTTTATTTCCGACAGATGTGGAGATGTGAACAGACACACACACGCACACACACACAGTGGTGATGTTATGTCTCTCACTCCAATGTTTCCTCCACAAACGCCCCACTCTTTCCATCTCTGTCTGCCCTTGTGAGAGTGGAGTCATTTGTCAGTTTCACTACATGAAGCTTGCACATACTGCTGTGTGTTTCTACGAACACACACACACACACACACACACACACACACACACACACACACACACACACACCAAATGTCTCCTGAGATCCATCTATGACATTTACTCTAGACAATCAATACCTCACTCCGGCCTTCGATCGATAGCTCCATCCTTTGCCAAGAGCTGTGTCTCTCTGAATATCACACAACTCCAGCAGACATTTCAAATGTCTTCCTGACAGACTGGCTATCTGCTACTGCCTGCATACAACATGCAATTTGCAGGTTTCAGGAAGCCAATTTTAGTAGTTTAGGGCCTTTTTAAAGCTACCCAGAATTAGATTTAAGAGCAATTTAACAACCAAAATAAAGAAATAAAAAAGCTGGCAAAAGCAGCATATTTCCAATTGAACATTGCTAATGAAAGTTCTGAGACTATAAATGGAAAGTTACAAGGAAATCATTTAAGAATATGTTGTGAAACTTGTTAAAGAACATTCAGTGAAAGCATAACATCATATTGTATTAACCTCGTTCTTTATGTAAACCTTTATTGTGATGAGCAGAAAAGCTCATTAAAAACTGATGCTACTGTTGGTCTAATTAGCTTTTTGTAAGTAAAGCTGCTCATTTCATTACACTTTGTAGCAGTCACCACAACTTGCCATATTTTTACTCTGCTTCTTTCCAGCGGTTGCGTAATTAGGATCAAACATAAAGAGTTTGTTATTTAATGTGAACCTTATCTAGTTTCTGATCCCATTTAAAGGTTCCAAAAATGTTACGACCTCAGTCCGTGACATGAGTCAAGCTTCCCTCAGAAGATCATTAAAATGTGAATGAATGCGTGTTTCCATCCCTTACTGTGGTCTTAGTATTAGGAGTTGAGTGCATCAAGAAAAGTCGGTGGTGTTAACTCAGCATTAAAACAAGTAGAGGACTCAAATCAGACATTTCTGTTTCACGCTTCATGTATCAATGTGAAGAGTCTTGTCAGGAGCACAGTTGTTGTGACTGTTTAGGAGCAGAGGAAGCAGTTGTAGATTTGTATGGCTGACCATAAAAAGTCCTTGAGAACTTCATATTCATTGTGCTGAAAGCTTTGCTTGATGTAGTCTGGGAACCAGACGAATCTGCATGCTGGTTTATTTGCTCTGGCAGAAGCATCTGGACCCCCTCCCATTCAGAAAGATTTTCAACCGTCCTGGATCTGGCCAAGCCAATCATAACCATCTATCTAATATGGGGTGGGTTTACGCTGAATGCACAGAGAGATGTTATCAGCCGTTGAGACATTTTCGTAAACAATCAAGATGCTAGCCACTGATGTGGAACTGTTTCTGTTACATCTGCTATCACATCAGTATTAGACAAACTGGATGGTATGTTTTCTCCAAAAGAAGATGAAACTACTGCATTCAAAGCTTTTGTTGTGTTTGCTGTAGTTCCAACAGGATTTGGTCAGTTTACATTACGTCACAAGTTTTGATGCTCTGACTGGCATAGAGGCATTTTGGTCATGCGGACACTGATAATACCTCTTGGAACTGAGAGGTTCCAGAGAGGTGATACCAGGCTATGCTTGAAGTGAAAGAAGAAATTTCTAGTGAATCTGTCTGCATTGGTTAGTTTTGTAACTTTTTAACAGAATATTTGGGTAATCCAAATCATAGACCTTGTATACAATGGAATTTGAAATGAAACTACTGGTTGTTGAATGGTAATCTTGGGGAAATGATTTTTTCTTCCAGGGTACATACTTTGGAAGTGAACTTTTCACATACACTGTGCTGGCCGCAGAGGAGGCTGTGGGCCAAATGAGAAGGCTTGCTAACGTCCACCTGGGCCAAAGGAAACAAGCCCACCACCCCCTGCCTGCTCCTTTGTGAGCCTCAGGCTGTGTTTGAGGAGTCCAGTGTTTAGAAAGAGAAATCTGACTCCAGGAGAGACCCTGTGGGGCTCAGCTGCCTGATAAAGACCCCCATGACTGACCTAATTGATCAGCAGTGTAGCCTAAACCAGCCGCCATCAATGGGGGTAGAGTGAATGAACCCTAACTCCTTACTTGTGACGCCAGCATCCGGAGGTCAAGCACTGGGTCAGGCTGTTACGTAAGCGGCTCATCTGTCTGCCTCGCACCTGAGAGAAAGACTGAGATGGAAAATGTCCCTTTAACTGCATTTAGAGTTTAGCTTGTAGGAATGTGCAGCTCATACCTCCAGGCTACGAGCTATGAGTAGTGGAGAGTTTTTACCAAATATAGTTTTACCAAATATTTGCAGTGAAAAGCAATTAAATGGAATACATTTGCAGAAACCTGAACCTCTATAAATAATTACGGACAGAGTACAGGGCATCTAGTTTTCTTGGAGTGTGTTGGTTTTCTTCATAGCTGTAGTTGTTGATGGAGAGGAAGGACATCAGGCCGGGAGGTGGCATGTATTTATTCAGGTATTAGTCGACCCCAGTAGTTGAATCTGTTTAATAACAAACACTCCACGGGTGCATGTGGGCCAAGGGACACTCGCAGTACTACACAACAATTAAACAGCCAGTGATCTGAGGCTGGTTTGGCTGAAGTGGAGACTGCTGTCATGTAAGGTTATGGAGACTACGGCGTTATGACTGGATTAGTGCACCTTATGAGTGATCTGTGGCTACTTAATGAGGCACCACGGACACAGAGACTCGACTACCAACACACATCACAGTTTCATTGTTTAAACTTTGGCCGGAGCACTTCTTGCAGCAGCCTTGCATCTTCTGCCGTACTTTAACACTCATTGAGAAGGAAACCTGACTGTTTAAATGCAAACATGGTTATGATGTTCCTCGGTTAGAAGCCCATTACTTGGTAAACCTGGTGAATGGATGTGATCATGTCATTTTCTTGGTGTGATCTGATTGTGTGTGTGTGTGTGTGTGTGTGTGTGTGTGTGTGTGTGTGTGTGTGTGTGTGTGTGTGTGTGTGTGTGTGTGTGTGTATTCAGGTCTTTTCAGGTAGAGGAGGAATGCAGGCCAGTGGGGACGTGTCTCAGGTGCCAATACACACTGTGTATTGTACAGAATAGTACACCAACCACATGCTATCAACAGACACACACACACACACAGAACCACAAGCACACGAGCACACATATCCAACCTCCAATGGGCTTGTATGTGCACAAAATACAGACTAACATGCAACCTAAATGTGTTAATTAACCCACAGACACACACACACACACACACACACACACACACACACACACACACACACACACACACACGCACAGTAACTCATCCAACCTCCAGTGTGCACCTTCTAATCAAACATCTGGAAACTGTTCAAAAAAATCTTCTTCCCCTCTCTCTCTCCCTCCGTCTACCTCTCTCTCTCTCTCCCTCCCTCCGTCTCTCTCTGTCTCTCTCTCACACACACTTGTCGGCACGAGAGCCCCGTGATGAAATGCCTCCTCGGGTTGGCGTGTCTGTCATCGTGAGAGGCTGAACCGCCTCGTCTGTCAGCGCAGATGAAAGGGCATTTATCGGACTGGTGGGTTTTAAACATGCCCTACATAGTTTATATTGAAATGATTATGATAGACAGGCACGACAGGGCACATCCCCTTGGCTTTAAAGCAAGGTAGACACCGACAGGAAGAGAGAGAGAGAGAGAGAGAGAGAGAGAGAGAGAGGGAGAGGAGAGGGAGAGAGAGAGAGAGAGAGAGAGAGAGAGAGAGAGAGAGAGAGAGAGAGAGAGCTGTCTGTCTCTATCAAGCAATTTAGTGGCACATTAGATGAGACCACCTCACAGTGTGGCACTTATCTTGCCGCTAACTACTATGTTCAGTAAACTGCTAAATGCAAGCAATTATACTCGAGTCTGTTCACTGCAATACACTGCTAACACGACTGTGATTACATGTGCCACCAGAGTTGACACACACCCACATATACACATATACATGCACATATATTGGCTTCAGCAGGAGATATTGATTAGATAACTCTCGGACAGCCGCTGCAACCTGTGCGTGCTGTTGCTAAGGTTACAGGGAGGACGTGGAATTTACTAAATGGTGTTTAGTCCCCTGGTCAATAAAGAAGGGACTAAAGGGAGAAACGAGCTCCTGGCAAATGAGGGTGCTGAAACTGAAACCAGAGTTGATACATTTACACAGTGGAAGCTGATGAAAATGGTCGTATATAGTTGCTAGCTGCTGAGACTGGGAAATTGCTCTAGATGTATATTAGACAGACAACCTGTCCAGGGTGTAAACTGCCTATTGCCCATTGCATGCTTTAAGACACTTGACGTCTGGCAAGGGACCTTTGACCCATCTCTCACTTCCCTACTTTTCTTTCTGCACTACACTGTAGAGTGTCTAATAGAAAAAAAGAGTTTAAAAAGCTGCATCAATGTGAACTGATTGAATGTGAAAGTTCATGTGAAACTACCTTAAAATGTAGTCACTGCAGTGGTCACCACATCCTGACTCCTGAAAATGTTGACTGTATTAAATCAACATTATGTAACTTTTGTACCTTAAAATAACAGCTCCACTTCTGATGCTACATTGACTTATAATCAGGTGAATGGTGCCTCTGTCATTCCCACTCTGCACCCTGTACAACTGTTCTCGCACCATGTAGCTTTGGGCTCTGATTCGGGAAAAGTACATAACTCTTTACGGCACTAAGTCACACACCAACAACTATTTGATTTTGGTGAAACTGGATGATATTTTATGGAGAAAATGTTTTGATGGCTGCTCATATCAACTCTGCAACTCTGCTGACTACAGCTGCTGTTAGCTAATGGAGTGTTAGTGTTTGTACCACAGGCGTTTTGGACCACCAGGAAGAGGAGGTTTTTAGGCTGAAGTGTAGGCGAATGCTGATGGGGAGCAGAGCCGGTGTAGTGTCAAAACCAGAGATGGACAAGTGGCTAATGTAAAGGCACTCAAAGAAGACAGAGAAGAAGAGATTGATGGAAACCAAACACCAAACTACCAAAAACACAACAATAGAGAAGTATCTGAGGAAATGACACTAAAAAGTTGAACACATTTCTTTCTGGTTGACACACAGCAGTTGACAGTCCTCACAGGGACTGCTTGTAGAAAATAGATCCAACAAAAATTGTTCATATTGTGTTCTGTAGATTACCCAGGGTACAGTTGACATTGGTTGCGAAAGGAATATCGCCTTTTAAATGTAATGTTTCAGTGCTATCAAAATAAAAAACACACGCATTCCATCGTACTGGGATAGAGTAAGATAACTCAAAACCTGAACAAATAAGTCCAAAACTGCAGACTATTACAGATAAGACAGAAAACAGATCTTATTTGGGTGAAATGAACCTTTTTGACTGACATTTTGCCAAACAAAGGCAGAAACACAAAGGCAAAATTCACTTCCCGGCAAGCTTTTCAGCCTCAATGTTGATATGGTTGCCACTTGTTCCTACCAGCTTAGCTCCACCCACAATCCAACACATTGTCCAGATATGGATGTTTGATTACTGGCTCACTCTTGTAATTTAAAAAGATGGAGTGGAGCAGTAAACCCACACTGCTGGCTTTAAAGCCTCTCCTCAGAAACCTGTGGGTGACATTACACTCCAGTCTTTGAGCCTGGACATCATGGTCTGAGTCTAGCTGAGTTACAAGCAGCAGTAATATTGTACACTCAATGTGTGTGTATTGTATTGTGTAAGTTTTGTGTGTCTGTGTGTCTTCCTGTGCCCGAGTGATAGATGCTGATCGATGTGTGCTGCCTGCTCTGTGTCTCTCAGCTCCCCTCAGCACTGATCCCCGCTCAGGGATTTATGAAGCCCGGGGGCTGATCCACAGCCAAATTATGTGGGCGGGGCACAGCTGGACTGCACTCATATCCATCTTCCCCACTCAACTCGACCCGAAACACAAAAAAAAAAACAAAAAAGGGGAAACTTTTCATCTTTCCACCACTGTAAATGTCGGGTTCTGTCAGGACCACAAATCACCCGGGGAGACAGACTGGAAGTGTTCACACAAGCTGCTGGGCTTGAACTTGACATCAGACCAGCAGACGAGATCTTCTCCCAGCATGCAACTGCGGTGTTACATGCCTGTCAGCAGACGGAGATGCTGCTGGAGGAGTTGCTGGAGCCAAATGTTTGGCCTCATGAACATGGCTTTTCATTTTCAATATGTGCTGTCTTCCATCAGTCATTTCAGGAAGTGCCCCAACAACATCTGTTTAAGTTCAGTGACAAAGCCCTCTAACAGCTGTAGTTATCATGACGGCAGCAAAGGAGGAAGTCAGGTGATGTTGTTAAAGAGCGACCAAGTCCCTGTGGGGAGGAGGTCAGGGTGGATTGATGAGTCAACAAAACATCACACTTTAACACTTCCAAACACCAAGTCAGCGTTTGTTCCTTTAACCTTGAACACCATTGTTCAAACCACCTATTTATTATTGTAACCATGACGATGGAGGAGTCTAAACTTTAACAAAGTACTTATTCTAACCTAGGGCTGCCATTAATCAATTAACCGGTCCATTAAATGTCAGAAAACGGTGCGAAATGTTGATCAGTGTTTCCCAAAGCCCAAGGTGATGTCCTCAAATGTCTTGTTTTGTCCAAAGAAACCAGAAAAGATTCATATTTGAGAAGCTGAGATCAGAGACTCTCAGACTCAAACTGATTAATCACCAACTCATTATCAAAATAGTTGCTGATTATTTAATCACTGACAACTACTAGTTGACTAACTACTACTACAACCAAACCTTAACCAGAGTGTTCATCAAAGAACTGATTTCCGTTTTGTTGTTTCATTTAGAGGACTTGTTGCTGTATTTATGAAGTAAATGAAGAACATTTATCAAACCCTGGACAAGAGTAAATCACACATTAATGATGTTTTCTGACATACAAACTATATATTAATCTAATGCAAAAAAAAAAAATCTATTCAGGTAGAGCTCACTAACATTGTGATTATGGTTATCATGTTGCATTATTGTGTGAACCAATTGACCTCTAGAGGAGCACATCTGTCGGTCGATTGTTGTATTTATTGCATCTGCAGCTGGATGGTGCTGTCTGTGTATGTCATGAGTGGGAGAGTGAGATTGAGAGAGAGAGAGACAGTGGCCGGTGTGGGCCTCACTGTTCAAACATCTCAAAGTTTGCCGACGCGTCGTCTGCCTGCCAGGCCTGAGACAGCTCCGGCTCCAGGATTTCGCACACCTACATGCCACATTCTCAAACTGCCTGACACTCGTCTCGCAGACACGCATACTGCAGAACACACACACACGCTCATACAGTATTATACATTATCCATCTCTCCATCCACACAGAGAGGAAGAGCGGTACCATCGACCACCACACATGTACATGTTTCATTATCCTCACAGTAAGTACAGGGAGCTTTACCAAGAAACATGACTTTCCATGTCCCTCATCTCTGATGTTGAAATCATTTTCCAAAGAGATCTTTTCTCAGCCAGCATGAACAGGAGAAACAATTACAGAAACTCTTTCATATGTACATGTGAGTAAAAACTTAGACTTTAAAATGTCCCATATATCCTTACACGTGTGACTAAGCCCTTTGCTACCTACTAACAACCCTCTCACTGCTGCTTCATCCAGCTCTGAGGAGAATAAAGCACCTCGGCCTGTAAACAGCAGTGTTTGACTCAGTTTGAACCCACAGGTCAGCCTCATTCAGTAAGAATGTTTGTTTAGAGGAAAGCCAAAACACTACAATAATAAGTTTGGGATGTGCTGTGGCGGCCTTCTCCTCGGACCACCGTCATTGACGTCACCGGCGGGCTGTCGGAAGTGGAGAAATGCTCAGCGGCAAAATCAACAACGGCAAGCGGCGGCAGTGGCAGTGACCGCGACTGGAGCTCTGTGCAGTTGTGAAGTGAAGCGGATGGCGGGGTTGGGTTTGGCTCTGGATCACTCAGATACCAGTCATAGCAGACTCAGGTGCATACACAGAGTGCTCAGTGGACAGCAGCAGTGAACGGTTGACCCTTGCAGCGGGCTCTCAGGCCTCACACACACGTATATTCCCACACTTTCACATATTTACTGACCTTTGCAGGTTTTGCCGTCGGGCTGCAGGGTGAATCCCACTGGGCAGCTGCAGCGCACCCCTGTGGCTGTGTCTTTACATGTCCTGTCGCAGCCGCCATTGTTTACGGCGCAGGTCTCTGTAGATGGCGGGACAGAGGTGTAAAAAGAGAAAGAGAAGAAGGGGGTGTTAACAAGTGACCCCTGCTTCTGAGAGAGCATGACAAAGAAACTAGAGACACTGAAGGTGATGTGGGTTGAGACAAAGCTTCATGCGGTAGAAGAATACACGGTCAAACAACGGCACAGAAGGATATAATGTATTCTCATTTTTTTCTCATGTAGCTTTGTCAACACACTGATGAAGAAATTACATCACAACACCCCAGTTTTCATGAGTAGAGACATTTTTATATCGAGGTAAATACAGTGTTCATATACAGAAAGTTACAATCAGGATCTGTTTGTCACTGACAGCAGTTTATCATCACAACAAGACAAAAACACATGACACTGTGCTGATAAAGGAGGGTGAAGAACTCTTTGGCCTAGAGGTCGGTCCTGTTTCCAAACGTAACAAGAAATCAGTTAACACAAATAAAAAGGTAAGGGTTAAGGTAAGTAGATAGAAAAATAAAGTTAGTGCAAGGTTGAGTGCTCTAAGTCTCAAACACACTCGGTGGAACCGGTGTGTATATTGTCCTCCAGAAAAATTTTCTTGTACGTGGCGTAGATAAGGTTTGCTCGGACTTGTGAATATTGCCTGAGCTGATCCCAAAACAAACACGAGCTCATGGTAACTCTAGCTCACCTGCCCGGCCGCTGTTGCTTTAGCAAAGCTCAGCACACACTTTCCCAATGGGCCCGGAGAAGTGCTGAGGAGGCTGAAATTTGACGTTGACTCATGTTTGTTGAAAAGGATTCAATAAAACTACAACTAATAAAGAACTTAGTGACTGTTCTGCTTTGACTTCGGTAATTCCAGAGAAAATCCTACATATTGCTGCGGGGAGAAACAACTTTTTTTTTTTCTTTTTTTTTATTTTTTTAATCAAATTTAAAACAGAATCATAAAATAAATGTTGACATTTGTAATTCAAAGGCTTTTGCAGGACAAGAACAACATGGAAATCGGGGATGTTCTCCTCCTTTTTGGCAGCTCTTCTGTTTAATTAAAATGCCGGGAGATTGTGTGCCTGCGAGAAGTGAAGAGGGAAGCAGGAAAAGTCCTTTCAGGCTGGCAAACACCTCCACGTCTAGAGGTCAGAACATTAGCATAATGCCCTTTCAGAATGCAGAGTCACACAAACACATCGGAGCCAAGATGGCTGATGCTTTCTATCACGAAACAGGAAGGTATTTGTAGATTTGTTTGTGTTTCTTCATGCAGCTCTAAACAACATCAATCTCACGGCTCCTTCCCTTAATCTCTGTTTTCTAGCCGGCATTTGTTCCTCGCTGTGTTTATCCGTCAAAGCTTAGTGTGTTCATCATTTGCAGTCCTTTTCATGTCTAGTTCTCTCTCTCTGGACAAGTTTTGAGGCCACATAGCGAACTATTTAAAAAAAAACAGCCCAGGAAGGAGAGACACTCCATCATCCAGGCAGCCTGTCTGATGGGCCCTGTAGGGTACGACAGCAGACCCCTGTCCCCTCTCTACTCCCCAGTGCAAGTCTCTGTCATGTGTGTGTGTATGTGTGTGTGTGAGAATGTGGATTGTCAACTAATAACTTAAGGTGCCTACACAGGTGTATACAGTCAACAAGACTTTTAGTGTGAGTGTGAAAGTATATGTGCGTGTGTGTAGACTTGATGCGTGTGTAGGTGGTGTTTATGGGTCAGAGTGATTTATACTGAGTACAGTGGGCCCTATCATTAGCAGACGGTGAGCACAGTCCTTCTCAGAGCCCCTTTCTCTACAGGCCACGCCCAGCCTGGCCCCGGGGCCAGACTGAGCGCGGGAACACAGACGCACCGCTGGGCCTGATTGATGTGCTGGACAAACCCCTCTTCCCCCTCCACCCCACCCCCCCTCTCCAAGCCTCTACACCCTCCATCTAACCTTGCATATTTCTGTCCTCGCCTGGTTTCTGTGTGTGTGTGTGTGTGTGGTGAGGCATATTTCTGCATATTACTTGTGGGCTTGAACTAGAATTACTAATGATGGATTCTGATCACATGGTTTGGTTCTGTTTGTTCATCGTTGTCTCTCTTTTTTTTTTTTGCCAATTGATCAAATCAAAATTTGAAATGTGTCATAGTGTTTACATTTTCTTTCTTTTTCAACATAAATATCAATATATTATTTGATTTTTGCTCCTGCAGATAAGATGTAAAGACAGTCACTGCAGCTGGACAAGAAATATCCTGTAAAGTGACAGCTTGTCAATTTACGTTATTATTATTATTATTATTATTCTACAGATTAAATAAACAACACTTAAAGGTGTTAATCAGAGAGCTGTAAGACAGAACCAGGCTAGCTGCTTCCCCCAGGGTTACACTCTAAGCTGCACTATGCTAAGCTAACTGCCTCCTAGCTGTGGCTTTATATTTATAGTGCAGATATGAGAGTGATATCAGGGATTGTAAAAGTATTTCCAAAAATACTGAACTATTGATTTCATGCCCACTGTCCATTTGGAGCAATTCATTATTGAGTCCGTTCTAAAACATTCACTATATATCTGTATCTGCAGTTTCTGACTGTTGCATGTCACCAAGACTGTGCAGATTTGTGTACACTTAGTACATTTTATTCCCCTGGGCCACAACAAGATGATTTAAATGGTTGGTTCACTCTTTTTTAGAATGTCACTCTTGAGTTGTTAGCACTGTAAGTGCAGTGTATTAGGCCTACTTATACAATAAAGACCTGTCATTGGGTGCTTTGACTCGAGTTAAATCTAGAAAAGGTAAAAGCAGTTGAATACATCGCTCCTCTTACAGACTGATCAAGGGCAGCAACTTCATCTGTAGGGATTACAATATGTCAGCAAGGGGCAGAGGAATGAGAGGGAAGACAGTAAGTATACATGTCCATCACACTCCTCGCATGGAAACGCTGACCGCTGCAAACCGCTCTTTCCGTGAGAGGAGGACACACATTCTATTGATTAAAACTGGAGAGAGAGAAGACCATGTGCACTGTGTAAACTAAAGCATCATGCCAAGTAACAACAACTGCTGCACTGCTGTAAAAAGGTGAGAGGAACAAGATCCCCCTTGGCCTCGTGATGGGCAGCTAAATCATATGTCAGTCAGCATAGCTCCGGCCTGTAATCACACTGTATGGATACACCTACACACAAATACACACAGCTCAGCTCAACTCCGTCTGTCTTGACATGATGGTTTATTTGGAATCTGGGGGCCACAGCCACTGTAACACCACCGAGTCTCTCTTTTGACACTTTGCTCACATGTGTCCAGCACCTGGCTCCTGATTTAGTTATTCCTTCAATATCAACATCATGAAATGTCTCAGAATTACTCTCCATCAAGTCGCCCACATTCCCTCCTCTCCTCTCCTCTGCACTCTGTTTCCTCTCTGTCTCGCTCCCTCTCTTTACTTAGCCTGTCCTCATCTCAGCAGCACTTTTTCATTAGAGTCTCGACTGCAGTTCCATTTGTCTTGATCAGCGTTGTTGCCTGTGCTGTGTGATGGCAGCGGGGGCAGAGACAGGAACGCTGCGTGTCAGACCAAGCAGACAAACTGATAGCAGTGTCAAATCTAACATACTGATGCTGTTTAGGCCATGCCACTGCTGAACTGGGATTACCTCTGTGCTTTCAGCAGCCACATGAATGTGTACATGTTCGCTCATGCATGTGAGCATGACATGCACACAGACACGAAGATTATACGTCTAATTAAAATACAGACACTACTGGTAATTTCAGGATTAGGAATAGGGGTAGATTAGTATCCAGATATGCTTATGGTTAGTGTTTAACCTTGTCCATGAATTCAAAATTCAACAATTCTATGACACTGCTACAAGTTTACTTCATATTACGATAAATAGAGTACTAACAAATGTGCCCCTTATACAGTATAAGCACCAATGGCAGAAAGCTACTATACAAGCAGTTTTGGGTTTAGTGTCTTGCTCATGGACACTTTGGCATGAGCTGGGGATCAAACCCACTCTGCGCCCATGAAGTGTAGTGCAGACCTCAAGCTGCGTAACTTTCGCATTTAACAGCAGTCTAACTTGCTGTATGCTTAAAGGTCAAGCCAACTTCAATACCGTTTTGGCTGACATGGAGGGATTTCCATTTTTAATTCCATTGTTTAAATATGTGCACATCTCTGAGGTAAGATGAGGAAGATTTATTTGCAACTAGTGAACAAATTATTCAGAAGCCTGGAGAAAAAAGACTGTTTCAAACCTTAGACCGGGTCTAAGAAAGTCTGAAATGTCTCTGCATCACTAGCCAGAGGTGCTGCTGTGGCTGATCCTGATCTCATTGTGGATTTGAAAGAAAAACTGCCATAGAGGGATTAATAACTTTAATTATGTTTTTCCAAAATAATACCAGTGAGGCAGACATGATGTGCAATAGGGCAGTCCTGGAACACTAAAGGTCACAAGTGGAACACCATTAAGACAGGTGTCATGCTGGTACAGTAGGAGGTGAAGCAAAGTTTAGTTTAGAAATAAAAAAAAATCAGTTAAAAGATAATCGAGGGAGGAGAGAGGACAGAGAGGCAGAAGAAGGACAAGGATGCGTCCTTAGAACCTTTCTCCACTCTTTCCACAATTCTCCACTCTTCCTCACTGGCCAGAACCTGCTGAAATGAAACTGGTACGGAACGTGGTTTAATCAACTACAGACTGTACAGCACAATCAGTTTGCAGTTCTTGGTACTGGAAAGGGTTTCTCATGTGCCTCTGTCTTAGAAAATAAAAGAAAGGTGAAATTTAAAAGAGTAGAGGATGAAAGTGTTGCTTCAGAAAAGCAAAAAACCTGATTAATCAAGTCAAAGAATCATTTCTTTATTGAAAGATTTGTTGAAGGCCTGAAAGCATGAAGTGGCAGGGCACTGTCTTTCAGAAACCAAAAATATTTTTTAAAGTAGAAGTCTTTGATACTGTAATGGCATTTATAGCAGGAATAGAACACCCACTGACGAGCTTAAAGGATCTCGGATAGGATTTGATCAGTAGATAATAAAATATGTTCCGAGGAGCAGAAAAGAAAGCAGGGGCTCCTGAGTTTGTTTTAGGCAGCTCCCAGAGACAAAATACTTGACTATTTTCATCTGATGACACTAATGGAATCTAAAAGGCATATCTGATGATAAAAATCTCATAAAATAGGGCTAATATCTTCAACATGACAAAGAGCAACCATTTGGTCACAGGGTTATCCAGTGTGCTGACTTTAACCATGATTGAACATAAAGTCTAAATGATTCACTACAAAGGACTGGGATGTCTGAGACAGTTTTAATACTCTCCACTTTGATAGTGTAGTTTGGTAATCATGGGGCAAGTTGGGACCTTTTCAGGCATTCTGCTTTGCTACTAAGGTGTCCTGTTTTTGTAAAATGGGTAATGGTGGGATTTGGAAACATAACATTTGGAGTAAGGTACAACTGGGAAAGTTAATGTTAGTCATTGAGAAAACCTTAGAGCCATCCAGAAATTTGGTAGGTAGAGTTAGGGAGGAAGGGTTTAAAGGAAAACAGTGACCTCTTTACTCCGCTTTCATCACGTTAGATACTGATACAAAACCGTGACTGTGGGAGTAGACACAGTGGGCATCAAAGATTACCAAAAAAAAAAAAAAAGATTAACAAAATAAAGACAGAGAGAGGAGGACGAGGAGGAACGGAGAGGAGTGGAGTTGGGGATACAAGCACAAGCGCCATGGCAACACATAGAAAGAGGAAGAAAAGAGTTACCCATAAGTAGCCGCCGTTTCACCCGCTTGTCCACATCAGCTACTGACGTGGCATTGAACTCAGAGCTCTCAATTGCAGCCTCATCTTTCTCTAAAACACAAGTGACAAGGGGACAAACAGTGAGCAGCAGGTTAATGAGAAGCCCAAATGACCAGACCTTCAGCCCCTCTTGGCGTTTGAGCAAAAAACCAAAGCCAAGAAGCAAGAAGCGATGAAGAAGCGCCAAAATCCCTGTTAGAGTGTTAATCCCCAAACAAATGATAAATCCCCCAGAGCAAACAAAAGAACAAAACAAAATAAATGAAAATGATCAGTATCAGTGTGTAGCTTACAAAATGAAGCGGTAGGTAGGCAAGTAGGTAGGTAGGGAAGGAGAAGGGAGGAGGTTCAGGGCTTACACATGAAAAAAGTAAACAAAAAAAGAAAAAAGGCAGGTAGAGGTGTGGGAGGTTTTGGGGATGGAGTGGGATTGGGGTGAACGTTAAGAGGGATTTTAATTCTGATGTTGACGTTGCTGTTGTCGCCGATGGAGTTTCTGTCTTCCATATCAAACAGCCACACTTTGTCAGCAATGATTCCCTTGCGTTAGGATGAAGGAGGAAGACGAGGAAGAGAGGGAGGGGAAGATACGTGTCCAACACTTCCAAGACAAGCTGCTTTAAATGTGGGCACAGACACAGAAGCAAAGAAAAAGGAGGTGATGGTGACGACGTGGAAGAGGAGGTGCAGGGAAGGACGAGAGGTCTTGACAGCACGACAGGTGCTCGAAGAAGCGAGCAATGACAAGATGATTGAAAGGGAATCATGAACAGAGTAGGAAAACAGAACAAGGGAGACCAAAGAACACAGAATCAGTCCCATCATGGGCCACAATGGGAGAGGTATATGAGGGAAGGAAGTGTGCACACACTGAGAAATGGGGATTTGAAGGGGGGGTGTAGGAAGGGCATGCAAGGAAATAAAAAAACAGGAGGAGGTAGTCTGGGGGCAGCGCTGGTTGCCTGTTTGTCTATGGAACACATCACAACTGGCTTTAACAGTCAACGCTGGAAAAACCACGTTCCCAAAGCTGGGCAGCGGGGGAGGTGGAGGGAGTGAGACTGCTGTTAAGATGGTAAGATGGCATGCATGTGGTGCGGTGTTGGCGATGGTGGGTTTGATGATTGGACTTGGGAGAAGGTGGCAGCCTTTCATGGGCCTGAGTCATTGGGACCTGAATGAGCATCTCTCTGTGAATGGATGCCACTTGCCGCAATAGGACTGGGCTTTGATGTACACACACACAGTCCTGTGGGATGGTGGTGGGGGTGGTGAGGGTGTTGGATATGGGGGTAATTAATGTCCCTTCCATTCCTCGGCCCACTACCGTTTTCTCTCAGGCGCTTGATGGACAAAGTGGAGGACTCTCTGAAGTACACTCAGGGATGAATGGAGGCTTTCTGGTGCTTAGCTAACGGGTGAAATGTGGCTGTGTGAATGTGTGAGTGTGATTGTTGAATCGAATGCTTGTGCATACCAGTGTGCATACTTTTGAGTGTCTGCTTGCTTGAGTGTGTGAAAAAAATTGGTCAGAGAGGGAGATAAAATGCTAGCGTGTGTGTGTGTGTGTATGTGTGTGTGAGGGTGAGGGTGGATGTGTAAGACAGGTTGAGAAGGGGTGGGAAGGAGAAGAGTCCCACTCACTCCTAAAGAGTCTATGGGACTAAGCAGTGGTTGGAGGCCCACAGAGAGGGGAGTGTTTTAGAGAGCCAGACCTACGCAGGACGAGGAGGGGGGAGAGTTAAACCACTCTACACTACTACAGCTAGGAGGAGAATGGTAAAAACCAATGCACTGGAAGGAAACAGAAGGACCAGGGTCGCTAAAAAACAACCACAACAATAAAAAATGTACTTCAATTCAAAAAGGGAAAAATGAAAGAAAAAAAAAAGAAAACAAGAAAAAAAAGGGAAATCATAAAAATGCAGAGCAGGCACTCCCATGCAGCTGGACAAGAAGACAAACAGACAGACGGACAGAAAGATTAGTGAAAGAGGCAGACGCAGACAAATGGACGATGAGGCACGTGAGTGGACACATGCAGTAAAAACGGCATGTTAGAGTGAAGAAAGGTGAGCAGAGTGAGTCCCTGCCTCTCTTTGAAGATGTATGGAGCAAGAATGGGGGCCGATGGATGGGGATGTGGGTTTGCTGTTTGACAGGTTGGTTGCATTTTGTTTAGGACTTGCAAGGAGGTGAAGGATGAGGAGGTAGTAAGAGAGCTGGAGGAGGAGGAGGTTAGGTTTGCTTTCGTGGGAGCTTTACCTAAGATCAGGCTGCAATTGAGATGTCCGTTTTTTAACCACCGAGTCTAACACGTGGCCTAGCCCCCCACCCAGAGTCACTTTTTCCTCTTGTACACTGAGGATTCATCCTTTAAATCCACCTGATTTGGTTTTAACATGGATGCTCAGACAAGACAGGCAATCAGGTACTATCACCAGAAAGCAGGAGGAGGAGGAGAAGGAGGGAGGAGGTGGAGCAGAGGGACAGTGCTACATAGAAAGGGTAAAAGGGAGGGTGGGGGATTTAAAGAGAGGCCCCAAGAGCAGTTGGGACACTCAGACCACAGATTCAGAAGTCCTGTCTCTCGTCAAAGTATGAATAGAGGGAGACAGAAAAGAGAGACATTGGGAAAGGAGGGAGAGGAGGGTTCCCGCTCGCTCTCATTCGGATTCTTCTTCGAAGACTTTCCTTGATGGTGTGTTTGAATTCTTCAAAGCAGCTGGAGAGAAAAAGGGGTTATCAACAGTCAAATCCTGGCACTGCCGAAAAGCAGCACAGCAATGTGCTCGAGTGGTGAGGCTGAGGGACAGTGAGAGAGACAGAGGAAGACAACAGACAGAGAGAGAGACAGACAGAGAAAGAGAAAGGGAGAGGTGTTTCCAGTGTTTGAACACAGCAGGAAGGACAGCACATCAAAATGACATCAGATAATTGTGTGTCCGTGTGTGTGTGTGTGTGTGTGTGTGATCAACAGCATTGACATCATTATGAGACGCTTCTCACTTCAGAGACAAGAATGAGAAAACTTGTCTCTTGTCTCTTCTTATATCCATACCAAAGTCTTAAATCTTTGTCTTCTTTGGCTTTAAAATGAGTTTTAGTATTTTGAGGTTTAAACTGCTCCTTACAAATGAACCTGAACATGTAAACTGAAGTCACACAGACTCCCAGGCAGCTCATTAATTGGACAGAGATTTGGTGACTTGTCATCCTCTCTGTTGGAGATTCTGGCAGCAGGAAGTCAAAACTAATTCTGATTCTGAACTCTGAACTTAAGAGATTACTGCTTGAGGAATTTCTGCCTAGAATGAGCTGTTATGAACACCTTTTCTGGTGTTTGCATCAATTCTGAATACTTGAACAAAACAGCCAGTCCAGACTGTGGTTTGGTCTTGGTTCATTTTGTCATGCTAAACTTTCCGAGTTTGAGGAACTGCTGGCTATCAGATGTTAACCTCCATCATTATGCCCATTAATCCTGGATTTTTGGGAGGTTTTCTATAATTGAATTGGGTTTCCTCCTTACACGTGAGAAGTCACGCAGCAGTTCTTCAAGAAAAGAAGACTTCTTTTTTAGGTGTTTTGGTGCCACCTAAATTCAAAAGTCCCTGTTTTTTCCAAATAAACCAGAGTTCAATGAACTGTTCATACAGTGTGTCCATAAGCCAGCTCAGTCAGAATCACTCATGTTAATACATTTGTTATTATTAACAGAGCTGACTATTGCTATGACCTGAGCCCAGTCTATATGAGATTTACATTTTTTTGAAAGATGTGTGCATAGTTTATGAATTCATACTTCCAAAAGAATAATTCCAACACAAAGAAGAAAGAAAGAACAATATGTTGCCAAAGATAACACATTATGTTTAACAGCCAAAATGTTAAATGCATCTACATACCATAATCCAAAATCAACATAAAACTTTATTAAACCCAAGGGTCCCATTTAGATTGTGCATGACTTGACTTCTTTGTTTATTTAGGACTGCATTACACGGGAACATTTGTGCAACTACATAACTTGAGGGCCCAAATTATCATTTAATAAAACGATTAGATTGAGTGAACAAATTATTGATTAATAATTTGAGGGTACAAATTCCAAATAAGTACACACAAATGATCAATACCTTAAATTGGAGGCACTTGAAGCTAATCTACTCAAACTACAACCAGAGCGACTGGAACAAGCTGCAGCAGACTGGCTGCGACAGCACAGGAGTGGTGATGGAAATTGCTTTCGGGCTCTACAATCTGTTACATTTGTATCAGCAGAAAGGACGTGGAGAAAACAGACTTATGAACAACTCCACTTACCTGGAACGCCTTATCCATCCTCTACTGGTTAGAAAAATAGGAAGATGAAAATGAACATCCTCTATGTGAGAGCCAGGATGTGGAGGCATGCTTCTGTTGACAGTCATATACAAATGGCCTGTTTGGGCAGAGAGAGCTGCCTGCTGCGTGCTGGCTGGGCTCACTGAGTCCACTGAGTTTTGACGTGATGAATGTGTTTTTCAGAGTGGGAGAAGTGTCAGTCATTCATTTTCCACCAGCCAACTCATCATTTCTCTAATAGTCAAAACATATTACTGCTCACTCTTTGGCCCTGACACTTCACTGCTGTGGTACTATGTCCAACACTTATTATAGGCATTATCATGGTGTTTGAGACATACAGTAGATGCTTATGTGTACCTCTACATCTTGATTAACTGACTGCAATGCTGCAGTTCGTTTCAATCCCCAACAGGAATCCTCTTTCTTAGCCACTGGATGTTGAAAGTAGTGTTCTGGTGACTCATTGGATAAGACGAAGATTAGCTTCTAAGATTTTAGAGCTTGTCATTTTTTTTCTTTTCATTGAAAATATTTAACAAAAGAACATTGGAACAATGTCATCTACCCTACAGCCAGCATTTATGTATGGAAAGCCAAGAGGACCGTAAATGTGTATTTATAGGGCTTTTTGCCATGAGCTGCACCTCTATGGACATATTTAAATCTAAGGCCTGTCAGTCCTAGTGATGCAGAATTTGTAAGCAGCCCGAGAGGCTCAGTTCTGGGCCAAAAAGCCCTCAAGCTAGCTGCTAGCTTTTCTCTTTGGCTATAAAATAAAAAGACAAGTTGGAGAAAATGTTCAACTTGTGTCCAATTTTGAAATCCTTGCACCTTGTGAACAATCATTTTCATTTTGTTCTTGCAATAAAATAATTACTCTACATGAGTTTTCAGCTTGTACAAAACTTGTAATGTACCTACAGCCTTACAGCAGTGCTTCTGGTGGGTTATATACACTGATGCAATGTTAGAGGCAGGATATAATGTGCAGGCAGCTTTTATTAAGATTGATCGGACAAAGGTTTTTTCACAGAGAGCATTTCCTTCAGCAGCGTCTCATCGTTTCATTATCTGCAGTGTAAAAAGGCTGATTATATTAATAAACGGTGATGAAGCTGGATGTGGACATCATCCTGTGTTTGTGGAGGAGATCCCTGTCTCTTTCATTGTTCAGCAGGGTGTGAGGAAGAGGAGAGGAAATGTGGTGAGCTACCTCAAACTCGATCCCTCGACTTCCTGATTCTGTTACTTTTCTTCTTTTAAAACATCTGTGCTACACTGAAACTGTCCAGAGCCAGAGCCTTCTATCATACAACAGATGTTACAGTCAAACAGCTGTGATGGCTCCAGGGTGTGTGTGTGTGTGTGTGTGTGTGTGTGTGTGTGCGCGTGTGTGAAGCCATCTTGGTTGTCACTCACCGATGCAGGTCTTGCTGTCTGAGTGCAGGGCGTACTTCTGGTGGCAGCCACAGACCGGCCCGGTATCCGTGTCATCACATGTGTGCTGACAACCGCCATTTCCATAGTTACACGTCACTGAAGACAACACACACACATTAAAGACTTACTCCTGGCTTGTGTATCATGTGCAGTACAGAGCTGGTGACATTTCAAATGTCCACTAATTCTTTATTAAGCTACAGTAATGATGTACCAGACAGAAGCTCCAGAGGGACGTTCATGCTGTACAGTAATAAAGGAGCAACATGATGAAATGACAGGTGGGACACAGTCATAACTGGATGAAGAGAGACACAGAGAGAGATGGGGAATACAGAACAAGAGAGTTAAAGTAGAGGGAGAGAAAAGGGTGGGGGAGGGAATTAGAAGGAGAGAGAGGTATAAGAGGGAGGGGGAAGGAAGTTACATTGGAAAAAAAAACAAAATGATGTTTGTCTGAAAATTTCATGTCATGTTCTACATAAAGTGAAGGCTCTATTAACGTGACTTGAAATCAGTATTTTCATAGTATATTCATAGTTAGTTGATAATTTGCTCAGACATCTTTAATATTATTTCTTGGGACAGTTTCTGTGTGTTATTATTTTTATGTTTGTCTGGGTCACAGGTCTCTTTTGGCTTAAAAGCTGCCTGGAGTTAGTGTAGTTCTACATTATTCCAACAAATTCTCCAAAAATAGGTTGTCAGTCCATGCTCAGGATAACAGAACACACTTTCATTTATAGATTTAGATTTGATTAGGTACAAAACAAATTTAGTTGGGGTTAGGGAAAGACCATGGTTTGGGTTAAAGTGACTACTAAAGTTTATGGTAAAATAATAACCACAAAGTCCCATGTAAAACCGGGACTAGGTTCTGGAGTTTGAAATGCAGCTTAAGTTCCCTTTGAGGCTCCTGACTTCCTGTAAAACTTCCTAAAGGACAAAAGGGGCCTAAGGAGGAAAGGGAGACACATGGAGAGGTAGAGGGAAAGAGAAAAGGTTTATTTTTCTTAATTCTTTTTTGAAAAAGAAAAAAATGAAAAAGAACGGGAACAACACGAGGGATGAGAAAAGATGTGGAAGAGTGAGAAAGAGAATGCACTCACTGAGGAGAGATAAAGAGAGAGAGAGAGAGAGAGAGAGAGAGAGAGAGAGAGAGATGGAAAGAAAGGGGGAGATAGTAACTTAGACATTTCACTGCAGGACCTTTCTCTGAGCTATTTTGAGAACTCACAAACCTTAGCCATTAACCACCAGAGAAACCAGGTTTCAGCTTTACTTCCTTGGCCCTAAAACAGCCAGCTAAGTAGTACTTTTTCACGGGCCACAAACTCTTGCGATGGAGTTTGCCATAATAAACAGAATTGATTCGTCAAATACTAACTATGTGAGACCAGCAGTTTTTACTTTCTCCTAATTCGCCTAATCTTCACAGCTCTAGGGATGAAAAGGAAAAGCAAGCATAAATACACTTAGTGAACTCTTTGGGAGCTTTCCCTAAACTTTGTAACTATTTTTGGATCTTTCAGTCGCTCTGAGGATTAAAAGGAGGAAAGACAGGAGAGTAGAACAGAAAGGATGAGGCAGAGAGTGAAGGATGTGGGGGACAGAACAAGGAGAAAATGGAGAGAGACAGAGAGGACACGAGAGGAGAAAGAAGGGAACATTGTAGACATAACTACCATTTCTTTCATCACTCGTTTACTACCGTCCTGTGCCGCCATGCTCAACAGGCCGGCACAGCACTGGCTCCCTCGCCGCTAATGAAATATTACCACAGCGGGGGATGCATTAGAGCCTTTCAGAGGCTTTCACAATCTTTACACTCTCACCGTCTGAGAGGAGAACAAGATGTGTTGCCAAACAAAGTGTAACTAAAAGCTTATTTTTTCCCCCTCAAAAACAGCAGCCTTAAATTCCATGGCTGCAGGCACTCGGTGTGAAGAGTAAGAAACAGGGATGCAGCAGCGAGATGGGGGGGTTAGAAGCACGAATTCTCTCTACTGAATCCATCAGCACCTTCAGCTTGGCCTGAAACGCTTAACTGATTTTGGTATTAAATGTCCACCCTCATATTTTACTGCTGAAGGTCTACTGGAACCCGTCCATCATTGCTATTACAGATGTTTATTACAGGAACAGTTTAGATCCTTCATCGCACCAGTACGTAACCTCAATAAAATCAAGTCTATGAAACAAAGTGTTAATACCTTTCTGCCATGTGGATTGTAAAATAAAGTGACAAGTCAATTGACTAAATATTAACAGATGACGGAAAGTGTATTTGACTACATGTAAGATTTCAAGACCTCCTACATCTGTGAGCTGCTCATTAAATGTGAACAAATGTGAACAAACCCGACACATAAATGGAGGCTAGAGGTTGAGCTAAAGGCACAGTCACTTCCTGTGGTGTGTGTTTTGCGGGGGGATGTGGGGTAGCGCTGAGGTCAGGTGTGATACGTACATGTACAGTCTTTCTGGTTTTTGGCCAGCTCAAAGCCGGGACGGCACTCGCACGACACCCCGCCTTTGCCTGGAGCCTCTCTGCAGATGTGGGCGCAGGCGTGGTCCTTGTTCATGCAGTTCATCCCGTCTGTGCAGGGGACAGAGAAACAGGAACAGACACTTTAATGACTTTTTAGAGCTGTGGAACTTCTCTTTGATGGCACACATGAGTGATGATGAAGTCCCTGAACATATATAACACTACAACATTAAATATGCATGACTGAATAAGCAGCAATAAGACGTAAACAAAATCTTTAAATTAACACAAAAACAGTGAATCTGCTTCATCAGCTGGTTGCTGTTTGATAATATTTGCCAGCCCCACCCACTTCACACGGGTGAGAAGAACACAGCAGAAATGTGAAACAACCAAAGCTCTTGTAACACTGGCAGTCAGTAGTGTGTTCACATAGGAACACATCACTCACAGTAAGAAGCAGCTTCACTTCCTTGCGATTTGGTCAGTTGCCATTTCCTATTTAATGACTTTAAACACATGGACCAATTAGAAATTTGCATTTTCCAGTCGCAGCAAATAGGATAATTACTTGCAAGTTTTTTTTATGTTAATTGCAACTACACAAGTATATGTCTATGTGCTCTATGTGCTCTGTGTCCCTCATGTTGATGCATAATTCTACTTTAGACATCACATTCATTTTATTTTGCCCTTCATGTTTCAACTATGTTTTGGTCCTAAAGACCCAAAAACTTTATTTTTAACAACGTTGGCCCCCTGGCTTTACAGATGTTAATGTCAGTTGGTTGGTTGGTTGGTTTCCACAAACTCTTGTACATATATTCATTGTCCTCTGAGGATGAACCCTGACTTTGGGAAGCCTGAGATTTTGCCTCAGTTGAATTACTGCACTTTTTTGCTGTCATTGACACAAAACAACTCAGTATAACAGCATGGCAGGCGTTAAACCTTCAAGAGAGAACCTAGCAACAAATTGTACTGTGATGAAATATAGAGAGGTGATGGAAACATCTCTGTTCTCAGCTCTGGTGCTGAATGTTTGTGAAGTTGGCTAAACCAACTGACAGCAGCTGGGAGGAGAGGCGCTCTGTGGTGCTCTAGGATTTTATAACTGAACTATGACCAGGATGCACTTTTTATTTCTCTGACTGTGTGGAAATAATGATGTTTGCACACCACAAATGATGAGGCTTTAAAACGTGAGTCTTGACATGTAAGCTGTTAGGAGTTGAGCTTGGGGCAGCTGTTCTGCAGATGAGCTGGAATGTACTGAGCGGAGGAGTGAATAGAATATTTCTCACAATCGTAGGTGAGATGTATCAAAGAAAATGCAGAATGTATAGGAAGATAAAATATCTATAAATAAGACAACGCTGGTACCACAGACATGCAACAAATGCAAATTCAAAAGTCAAGTGGAACCGTGCTGTGCTGTATAAAATCCATAATTCCCTAAAGGATGATTTTACTGTGATTGATTGGACTCCACCACTGACAACTTGAAACTACTGCATCATCGTAACACCCATAATCACAGCAGAGAACAACTACAGGAGACAGTGAGGACTTGGAACTGAGGACCTGTGGTTTCTCTGGTGTCTGTGACAGTGAACATGATCCTCAGGCTGAGCTGAACAGCCAAGGGTCATCCAACCACTGTTTGCCTTTCTTAATTACTAAAAGCCACTTTTACTCGTTTGGAAGTCCTTTCTCACACACTAAAATCCAGAGACATTTCCTTCTCTTCATGAGCGCCAATTAATCCCTGAACTTAATTTATTACTGTGCTCAGCCCATATTCTCAGCTGTCACTGATCCGAGGCTTCTTCTTCTTGTCAGCGCTGACACAGCTGGTCATTCCTCCTCCTACTCTTCTTCTGATCCGTTCATTCCTTCACCCGAGCCTGTTTGATGTGGTCTCCCATCCCGGTGATTTACAGAGCACACTGTGGCAATAATATCTGAAATAGGCCAGTATTTAAATCTTCATCAGCGGGGAGAGAAGCAGGGGGAGGAAGCAGGGAGGTGGAGGATGGAGGGCCAAAGCTCTCCAGAGAGGCGAGTAGGGAGGAAGAAGGCAGCCAAAGATATTACTGAGCTCTGAGAAACACTGGAAAAGTTAGTTTGGGAGTGTGCGGATGTCTACTCATCATGGCACAATCAGATGTCTTCACTCACAGAAGATGATTTCTATCGCTAAATTTTTACAGCTAAACTTTATTACCCTCTAAAACAGTGTTTCTCAATCCTGGTCCTCAGGGACCACTGCCCTGCATGTTTTAGATGTTTCCTCCTCCACCACACCTGATTCAAATGATCAGCTCGTCATCAAGCTCTGCAGTGGCCTGATAACAAGCCACTCGTCATGAAGTTTGGTGGAGTTAAATTAGTGTCAACACGTGGCGATATAAAGTACTTTTTTAAAAACATCAGCATCAGTCTTTTCAGAAAGTGCCCTCAAAAATGACATATGTTTTTGTTGACAAGGCCTGTCAACAGCTGAGTAATTCTGTTGGGAGAAAAAGGGTGGATGTGTGGGTCGACACGGCATCAGACCTTAACACGGCGGTTTGCTTCCCGTTTCCAACTGAGTCACCACTGCGTGGCCACGATCGTTCCATAACTTTAACCACATGTTTACTTTTGTAACCATAACAACAAACCCCCTTAACATTAAGTAAGCGCTTCTTTAACCCAAACCGTGATCTTACCCTCAAACTAAGTTTTTGTTGTGCCTGAACTTACCTGAAGGGACGTCAGATCACACTTCTATGTGTCGTTCCAGAAAGCAAACACAAATCTTATTTTGTTAAGTTGAATTAAAGGTGTTACAATGTAGTTATGAAGTCTGTAGCATAGCATAGCCGTTATAGCTGCGCTACAGGAACCTCTTCAAAAATGTAGATACTACTACACTACTGTTGCATCTACATAGATACCACATGAGAGCATCAGGACCTGTGGAGCTGGTTGTGAGGCAACATAAAGCAAGTTGAAGGAAGGCTCAGTAACCTTTCCAAACATGTAGCAAAGACATTTCCACTGCAATGCTTTGGCTAGTTTCATTGAAGAATTTCATATTCAAAGAATCAAATGTGAATCCCCAAACTGAGAAACAAAGTTTGAAAAATTAAACAATATCAGACAAATGATTAATTTGATTGTCATTCATTTGCATCTTTACTCCTCAGGACATGCTTTCGTGCAGTAGCACTCACCACACTTCAAAGACACACCCCTTCCCTGGTCCCCATGGTGAATAATGTCCTTCATGGGGCCCAAGAGCACTTCAAGTACCTCATTAGGGTGCCATTCCCCCTAGAGAGTCTCCTTCACAAACAAAAAGTCCTTTCTTAAATGCTGCCATTCTAGCTGTCTCTACAGGACCATTCCATCAAAGTCTAAAATCAAAGGAGCCAAAGGAAATTGTGCATTTACATGACGAACAAAAGATCAAACAAAACCTGTCCCTCTGTTCACATTACATAATTCATAAAATATATTTCAGTTAACATTAAATGTAGACAGGTACTGATGCACAACCAAATTTGGACTCTGTACAATCCAGAAAACTAGCAGTGCAATGAAGCGGGGGTAAAAAAGACCCTGTTTGAAAACTAAACTCATAAGAAAGCAGAGTATCAATAATCAATTTAAAACTGGGAGAAGTTAAATAAACTGAAGCAGAGGGAGAAGGTGCACACAGGTCTGGGACTCAGCACAATCGAGCCTAAAGCAACAAACAGAGCGGCGGCTGCGAATCATGGCCTCTCACCGTGTCCGATGTGACAGCGGAGGGCGAGAAGCTAAGCCTGCAGCTCACTGACACGTTTACCTGTCAGACCTGAATAACCCACATGGGTCCCTGGATACATATTCAGCCAGATCTGTTGTCAAGCTCTGTTTAGCTCAACGTCAGCGCTGACCTGCTGATGCACAGAGATGGGCACGGAGACACAGTCAAGTTCAGTAATTCATTATCATGCACAAAATACCCGCAAGACTCCTTCACAACTCACATCATCCAGAGGGGCATTTTGAAATAGTGTGTGTGTGTGTGTGTTTTCATCAGTTTTAGAGAGATGTTCATCTGTGTTTTTATGTTCTATAAATCAAGTTTCAAACTGTAAGTGAGTGACACCATGTTTGATTTGTTGTACTGAAACTAGCTGGTTTGAGACATTGCTTTGGATATGGTGTGAATGAACGATCTTGAAAACTTGTTTGCAATACTTCTTTTGAATTTTATGTTTCCAGGTTTTCAAGCCTACAACAAACAGGTGCCTTAGGTTGGTTTTGACGGCGGTTTAAAAAGGTAGAGAGAAGGTCGGCGATTGTTTGCAGCTCAGGGAGGTCAGCGGGTTTACGACTACTGAAGCTCCTCGCTGGGAGCCCCAGCAGGTCCAGATAAAACACTGAGACACGTTTTCATGGCCCCTTCACCAAGACGCCCCCAGGACAGTCTGTCTCACACACAGTCTCTCCTCTGTCTCTTTTATTATCCTCAGTATGTCTTTCTCTTTCACTTTCCCTGCCTTTCTTTATCCACCTCTCCACACATCTCTCTCTCTCGCACTCTCTCAGGAGCGCCGACTCCAGATGAGGTCCAAACATATCACAGCCGTGTTATTACAACCTGACTCTTGCAGCGTTACACCCCAAAGCCCCAGAAGTCTGACTGGCAGAGCATAATGGGAGACAGAAAAAAAAAAAGGAGGAATGAAGTGAAAGACAGAGATGGATAGAGGGAGAAAAACTGAAGAAAGGGGAGAGGAATGTAGAAGAGAAAGAAAGACAGACAGAGGGAGAGAGAGATGGATAATTTAGAGCCTCACAGTCGCTCTCCTCCCTGTTTCCTCTGAGGCTGATGAGGAATGAGGTGATGCTGAGCGCCAGTCTCACAACCTGATCTCTTCACCAGGGAGAAAGAGAGATTTCACAGTTTCACTCAACCGTATGATGTTAACTTTTAACATGTTGCAACATTCAAAACTGGGCTAATTTGAAGCAACTATACAAACAATAAGTCTATAAATAATCATGTGATATTTATAAAACATAACTGAAAGTAGTCATCCACACATCAGCGTGTTGTCGTTATCCATGGAAACAATACAGACTGACATCATGACCAGTCATAAGACCGCTTGTGTGTGCGTGTACATTACTATATGTGTACATGTGTGTTTGTACATGCACGACCACTAATGACCATGTGCATGCCTGTCTGTGCCCACACATTATGTGTTACCAGTGTTTGTACTGTAGGAACAAAGCCACCCATAAAGAACTCCACTTAAAAGGCCTCTTATAAATAAACTTCAAACTCTGCATCAAACAGGATATATAGGATTATACTGCTCTTCCAGCTTCCTCTGCTGCAGAGCGTAGCTGCTTTGTGATGTGCAGCACCTCCAAGTACGTACAGTTGTGATTGTGTACCTATAGTATTTGTCAATCTCTGAATCCATCGTTGTCTGACCACGGTTAAGCCTTTGGCTGCAACAGTTTCAGGGCTTCTGATGGAGTGAGCAGATATCCAGGCCAAGACTTCCTCTGCTGTCTGATCAGGAACGTGATACACAAGAACGACGAGAAAGACACATTTCTGCTAATCTATAAACACATATCTGTATATGAAGCAGAAAGCTAATAAAAAGCTAAATCATCATCAGACGACAGCTGATGGGTTCTAACATTGGATCCAGTGTGTTCCACGTCTTTTGCTCACACAGATCGTGTACCTGCATGCAACCAGAGTCTGCTTAAACATGATTGGTGAATACTACTCAGACTGCAAACAGAAACCAGAAAGCTTCCAATGCCAAAGTTTTGATCACTTGTCTGCAGATTCTGTATTTGTATGGAGGAATCTATTCCATTAAACTGTTCAGCAGATAGAGAAATATGGCTAATCTAGTCAGTTTCTTTCCATTGTCTCTTTACACTCAGTGTCATTGTTCTTTTTGAGTGCTTTTGTACATTTATGCTTACAGACTCTGTCCACCTCCCTATACTCATATTTTAAGTGTAATTCATCTGACAAAGAAGAGACAAAACACACAAGCATTTCCTTTTTGACAATTTTTTACACATCACAGTAATGTAATATTATAAGTATATATAATCATTCTTCTAATTCTTTTAGCCATGATAATCATGTAGTGAAAATTTGATATTCTGACAGCAGAGATGTGATACCTCCCATGTAAAAACCCCTTTGTCTGAGAGGCTGTCTGAGAGGATAGCAGCAAGCGCTGAAAAGTGCCTAGTGGTACTATGTCTAAAAGCTACTGTGTCTCATTTTGCACATTAAAAAAAATACAGTTTAGGATTTTCTTTACTTGCCCAAAGAACGAAAGACAGTTAAAGAGGAGATGTGTGGCTCCAGGCCATCTGCAGAGAGGAGGAAATAAAGCGTGGGACCTAGTCAGTCAATATGTGTATGTCTGTGGTACTGCAGGTTAGTTAACGATGGCATGCACAGAATGTGCCTGTAGACTGAACTGAATCAGAAAAGAGTCTGACTAACTTGAGTTTTTACTGTGAAATAATATGGCCAGGGTATAAAACACCTGCTTTCAACATGGAGTTTGTGTTAACAATCTGTCAAACTTCACAATTGGTACTGAGAATATTTAATTAATCTTATAATTCAGATAAATTGAGCTGACCTACCTTCTAATATTGAACAGCATAAAGTAACATAGAGAATGGACTAAAACAGACCTGTTCTACTTCTCTCAGCGTGTAGTGAAAGTAAACAGACAATCATAAACCTCTATTTCTTCATTTTTTCTATATAATGAAGCCAGTCGCTCAGTAACCTAACATTACATAATTGTTTAGTACAGGGTTTGGGCCTCTAATAGTTAAACAGCGACAGTATTATGCTATTATGTTAAAACCGCCAGTCAAATTAGAGGCACTGCCTTCATCCAACTGGGAGCAGGGGGACGTGATGCAAGGGTACCTGAATGGGCTGCTCTCATCTATAGGACAGCAATGTTTGGTATATGTGTAAATATTTAATGTAGCCTGGAAAACCTCAGTGTATAAACCTAACTGAGGACTTTAGTCATTACAAAAAGCAGAAGAGTCTTAAATTTCAGACTCAAATAAATGATGAAGTGTGATAAAATATTCTTTACAAGTGCTGGAGTGAAAAGCTCACCAGACAGAAACCCCCCCAAAAAACACAACCGTCTTCCTCCTCCCCTCCCTCCACTTTTCCATCCATGCTCTTGTAAATGCCATTTTAATTGAAATTTGTCAGACGCTGGCTGTGTGTCTCTCTCACTGGTCTGCTCAAACCACACTGCTATAGGTGCTAAGCCATGAATTTCAATGAGGGCTTTTCTTCAACTGGCTGCATTGAACTCCTTTAAATGAGGACTGTGCCTTTCTAATAACCCTCACCAATCTCTTCTTCAAACACTAGAGGAAACAAACACCACACACATACACACACACGCGCACACACACACATTGCTCTCCCTCATTCTTTTGCTTTCTCCTTCTGTATCTCACTCACGCAGCACACTGTGAATGTTAACATGGATATATGATTACAGTTTTCATTCTGAGACATAATGACTATAACAAATAGAGACAGATATTGTGTTGTATTCCACATGGTGCTCCATCAGGAGAGATTTGGAGGGAAAGCAGTTGAATTAATGCAGTAAACAGGCAGCGGGCCTCGCTTTTCCAGTGCAAACGGAACTAAAGCTTGGTAGTGAATGGTTGTGAAACCTGAAACAAAAATACCGTGTTTATCTTCCGCTTCAGTGAATCTAAAAAGAAAATGAACACACCTGGAGCAATAACAGAAAGAGGGGACAAGTAGCAAAATCCCCTTTGTGACCGAAAGCAGCAGGGTGTATAGGAAATGTGGTCTCAATTTAGAGAAACACTAACAATCTCTAGATACTAACAAACTGTCTTGACAGTTCTCTCCTGTATTTACAGAACCTTTAAAGATCACACGGAACACTAGCTGAACTACCTGGAAAACAGCGTTGAAGGTTTTCTCGGTAAGTTATTCCTCCTGGAAATGATTCACTCTTTTTCCAGGATTACAAGGATTTCTTGCCATAAATCAAGGTTTAGTTTGAAAAACAGGACTGTGAAAATTAAACATAAAATGACATTTCTATTTGTGCTCTTGTTCTCTTGTATTCTTTACATTAGTGAAGCAATCATTTTCTTTAAAGAGCATTATATTATTGTGGAAATACCGCACCAGCCACACAGAATCATTCGATCCTCTGTTTTTCAGCATATCCTCAGTTTTACAAGTGGTTGTGTGGAAGTATCTAGTCCTCTTTATATTGCTAACCTGAGGTTATTCCTGTATGTTTTAGCAGGAAAGGAATATCCTTTGAGGAATTTTGGCGGCTTGAGGTAGCACAGCATTGTTCATGGACATTAAGTTGCAACTTTAAGGCCAACTTCTTCACTCATCCATTTTTACTCACTCATTTTAACAGCTATCTGCAATCAGTTTTATTGTTTTGATTCAGGGTGGAGGTCTGTCTGATGGAGCCACTTCTTCAAATGTCTTCACAGGTTGAATTCACTTAATTTTAGACTCCGCTTTGGTCAATTTAAAAACAAGAATAAAAGTTATGCTAGCTGCTCTTTAAGGTGGTGTTCTGAGCAAAATGCTAACTTTAATATTCTAACATGCTTACAGTGACACTATCTTAGTTGAGCATAAAAAGTAAGTAATAAGTAAGTATTTAGTCATAAACTGAAGTACAGGATAAACTGAAATGCTGACCTGATGGTGGTACTAGATGAAAAAGTCTAGTAATCAAAGTTATTACAATTCATTCTCATCAAATTTCATGTTAATCCATCCATTAGTTATTTCAATGGAAAATAAAATTGAACCTCAAGTGACACTAGAAGAAAGTGAGAAGGTCACTGCAATCATTGAGATACATCCTCTGGGCACCATGAATGTGTGTCTGTAACCAAATGTAATGCCAATTCATCCAAAACTTGAAACCAAAATCAACCAATAGAGGAACGTCAATGTAATGCATCTTCTGTGGAGCATGAATGTCCAAACACAAGTTCATAGAAATCCATCCAATAGTTGATTGATTGAGCTACCGACAGACAGAGCAACTGAACACCATTGCTATCCACAGAACCATGCTACTAGCATGACTAAAAGGTCAAAAAATATGCAGGAGAAAAGTTGATTCACTTATAATACTGTAATAATAACATGTCAAGGACACACTAAAACTATGACAGGTTTCGAGAAGTTTGAGTACATATATACATGTAGCACATGTAGTATACATACAGACACTAAAAAACTAGGACTCCTAGTATTTCTTGCTATCCTAATGTTCATTGATGATCACATGATGCACTAGCAGGTGTAACTAAAAGTACAAGCAATTAAGCATTACACAATTCACTTGTCATATTATACCAACATCCTGCTCCCACACACTGTTTCCAACATACACACATTACATGAAGAAGCAATGACACTGTTGCATCGGATCTTAAGATTAACCAAAAGACACATGTAGTGTGTAGCTGTGTTATGCAACACTGGAAATCAAACCTGAGAGACTAATGTGATACTAATGATTACTTTCTAGTAGTGCCTGTTTGCAATGTCAGCACTACAAAATAACAACTTTGACAACAGGCAACCAAACATGTTGCGTCAATATGATGGATTAGCAAGTGTCAAGTTCCTGCATGTTGCTTTTCACAGTGTACTGAAATGAACTGAAACCAAAGGCTGCTTAGAGGACAGAAAAAAAGTCTGGAAGTGATGCAGCTCTTTGGAAAATGGTCGGCAGTCTTGTAAAGTATACTTCATTTGTAGTTATTGAGCTACAACTGCGAGGTATGGTTCTTTAAATACACAAGCAGTGTGGGTGCTCGTGTCCTTTGAGCAACAACTATAGCGTCAAAGCAGCAACGTTTACATGGAGGCCAGAGAGCAGGCGAACCAGAGTTCAGTGTGTTATGTTAACAGAGTCCAGCTGCTAACGTTAAAGAGAGGAAAATCTTTTGATTCACACAGCCCTTGTTAACTGAAATAGTATGACTACAAAGCGTGTGTGTGTGTGTGTGAAAAAGTGTGTCAGACTGGTTCCGGCTGAGGCAGATGTTAGTTTCCTGTAAAAGGCTGGGAAATGATGGGACGGGGGGACGTTTACTTTACGTGTATTCATGTTTACGTATGTGTGTGTGTGTGTGTGTGTATTTTAATTCCACTCCCCATGTTTCCTGTGGTGTTTGCTACTGAGCAGCAGCTACAGACCAGGTCAGCTCCACGCCCTCGTATTAAACATTTCCACTGACCAAAGACAAACTCTGGTCTAAAAATACAGTGGAGGCAGCTTTTTGAGGGAAAAAAAGCGCAGAACTGAGAAAAAAAAAACATGGATTCCACCTTCCGCTCACAGGTACAGTAAATAACTCATATTTACCTCAAAGGGAGAGATTGCTAAGTTATTAGAGCTTGTTTTCAAAGTTAAAATCACACGCTGGAATAATATTTAAACAAAGTATTTTTAAAATGAAGGAAGGGAAGCATTAGTCACTTTCAGCACCCCCACTATGCTCTGGTGACCCAGCTTGTGTGTGTGTGTGTGTGTGTGTGTGAGATTAGCCTATAACGGATGGTCGTTTCGAGGAAAGTTCACGCCATGGTTTCGGCAATAGAAATGTAGGCAGACAGATGTTTGGCAGGGTTTAACACACTCTCACATAACAACAACAACAACAACAATGACAACAACTAAAAAGATGCAAACCACAAAGTGATGCTAAAGTCACAGCATCCAAAGACAGACATAAACAGCAGGATTTTACCTCCAACACCAGGACCGCTGGAGGAGAGAGGGGGGAGTTAAAACAAAATACAAACACTCAGCACTCAGACCCTCACAGACAGAACAGGACAGACCTTAAATATAATACCAGCTCCATTCATTTACTCCATTATGCTTCACTAAAAGTCTTAGACAACATAAAGTTTATTGATATAACTTTATTCATTTAGGGGAAACTGAACACACTGCAGTGTATTTGGTGTCTATTTAGATGTTTGATGATGAATTTACATTGTTTATTTAGCACTTTGGTTCAGAGCAAGACATCTTCTGACTCTGTGGTCTGTGAATATTCATGGAAGACAGAAGATGATTCTTAATGATTTTAATGAAACCCTGACCTGTCTAGTGAATACATTATGGGGGCATTCATAGTGAATTATAATGCATTCATAATACTTTATGACTACACTCATAAACACACAGAATATTTTCTGATGCACTATGTCAACAGTGATGAAACATTATAGATGCAACTTAGAATGAATTAGAACTTCAAGTGTCTTAGGGATGCTTTTGACTAGTTATAAACTAGAGGTTGACTGAGCTTATAACACATTATGACTGCCTATACTCACCTGTATACACACCTCAACAATCAGCTGGAGTAAGAAATCATAGTGTGCAATAACAGTTCATGCAGTGTCATAAGTTATCGTGTGTTCAGTAAAGTGATGTATATACTGTGAGTTGGGGTGTTCTAACATACCACTTTTGTATTACAACCACTGTTGTATGACTCCAATCCACATTGTGTAAATTATAAATACAGGATGTATATTTGAGCATGTCTAAAATAACTTACAGACTTCAGTGCAACAAGTGTCACTGTTTATGCACCACAATTCATCATCTTTCTTAACAAAAAAACTTGTTTTGTTTTAGCAAAGAAGCAAAAAGCTTTCTGTTTGAAGTCACTCTTAATGAGTCTTGCCATTTCTGTATAAATACATGCCTGAAATCTTCTGTCATCTCTATGCAATAACACTAGACAACTAAATCAAAGTTGTGTTCTCACTGCATCGTCTTTATGAAGTCAAACTATTTGTCAGTCAAAACCTTTATCTGTGGAGCCTTGTAATAAACTCAAGTATTACAGATCACAGTTGAGCATTAAACCTAATGATGTGCCTCTGTGCACATTATGGTTTCTTAAATTAGAACTGCTGAGCGGTTACCGTATCTCATACGCAGACACGCAGAGCTCTAAGTGTTTAGGTGTATGACAGGTGAAGTGTTGTTCCTAGCTTTTGATGATGTTTGTAATTGATGATGATAACAGGTAGACAGAGCTCCCTGTACTTAGAGTTCCCACGTGCCCCTGGGCTGTCATTTTAAAGCGCCCTGTACCTCCAATTTCCTGCTTTGGTTTGTTTAAAGTGAGAATTCCTCCCTCATGAAGAGTCTGTGCATGTCGACATGTGTGTGTGTGAGTGGTGAATACATTTCTCTCTCTGTGTGTGTGTGTGTGTGTGTCAGTGTGAGTGCGGCAGCAGCCTCAGCCTCAGCCTGCTTCCTCTCCTCTCAACTCCAAATAAACGCATGCGTTGGTCCACTCCACCATGTTTGTCTCTCTGTGTTTATTTTAATCTTTCTCTCCCCCAACACGCACGACTCCCCCATCCCCCACAATCCATTGCTCTCTTTGCCTTCCTCTCTCTTGCTACATAGTGCTCATATGTGTGACTGTCATTGATATCATTATCATTATTGCTGTCATGATGGCAACACTTTACTTTATGTCCCCTCTATTTAGCAATCATAAGCAGTATGTAAAGATGTGATATATGGTTTATAACACATTATAATGTGTTTATTGGTGTTTTTGTAAATAACTATTAGTCATCCAGTGGACACCGAGGAGTGGAGGCTGCTGTAACACGTAAAAGTATAAAATATTTCTTCATAGGAGACAAATACTGTCCCTTAATAAACACAATGTCCGTATATCTGCTTAAAACTACATTATAATTTATGAAAATTGGTGGATAGTTTATAACACATTTATAAGCAGTAATAAACATTTATGTTCATTCTACTATATTGTCATACTGTACTGTCATGTGTTGTCATTATGTGTTTATACAGCCTCCATAAATAAACATTTATGTGTATCTACTATTTTAAAAAAAACATTAATGTATATTTATTGCTAAAAGCTTCTACGAAAAAAGACTTGTTTCTCAGGCTGCTTTTCATTTGTGATTATATAATAAGAACGTCATTACAAGCTGTGATTTATGAAGAGAAGTCATTCCTTTAAGTTTCTAGTCATTTTCAGCTGCCTAATCATTTTTTAAACTGTCTGCAAGAACTCTAATTCTGTAAAAATGTAAGAAATGTAACTTGAAAATAAAACAAAACTGACAGTCCGGGACATTTTCTAAAGTACAAGGATTCTTTCTCAATTGTTTTCTGATGAAAATGGTTTGTTTTTTTAGCCCACAGTCCACTATTAAGAACCGCCTAGTCATCGTGTTCCACAGTTCACCGAGACTCCTGCAACCAAAACATTCTCTTGAAGCGCCAGGCATGGCGTCCGTATGAGATGGTGTTTAAAATTCCCAGCTTACAGCCAACTTCAACTTTGCCAGGAATTTTGGTGTTGAGCTCCGAGAAGAATTTACAAGCGTATTCTTTTCACTGTTTTGGCAGGGGCTACGTCGTTTAAAAGGCACAATTAATAAATCAGACACGGAGACAGACTCGGTCAACTCGGAGGCATCAGTTTGATACCTAATACTGATCAGCCTCTGCACTGTTGCTGCGAATCGCGCCAACTGCAAAACAGTGAGCTGGAGCTTTAATAAATGACACATTCAACGCTTTTTTATTAAACGACACAGACATTAAAATTGTTTCTGGCACAAACTGGCAGCAGGTAACCCAAGACTGTCAATGACGAGCCAGATCCTCCTATTAGAGATCCTCAAATTTCCAAATTTCTCCACTCTACATGCATGTCACCATTGGGCCTGTGAGCCATACCTGAGTCATGTGCTCATAGCTCTCCCACATCATGACAGATCATGAACATTTGCTAAGTTGTTTCCCAACTCAAGGGTTAGAAACTTGCGGGCCAAAAGTCTTGGTTCTCGTCTGGATGTGCTTCAGACAGAGCTGTGAAGCACAACAGAGTGGAAACACACCATAATGGAACAAACAATTGTTGCTAGGCTTTATTATCCCCCAGGCGAGTGTCAGGGAGAAAGAAATGAGCCGCGAGCTGACACTTACCATATGCAAAGCAACAATCTAACACAAACTGTCTCTCCTTCTCACACGCACGCACACACACACATATACACACACACTGCCTTGTGTGTGAAATCATTTATATGTACGAAATTATAAGCTGAGAAGCTGGTTGTGACCCAGAACTCCCTTCTTTTGCAGTTATGATGATCATGGCACGTCAAGGTGAGATCTACAGTCCATATTTCCTGCTACGTATCACTTATGAGCCAATTAAAAGCTGAGCTCTCCGCAGGTTGTTGGAGAGCAGTGTGATGAGGTCGACCCACAGTGGGAAAAGATGTGGCAGGTATGTGGTGGCAAGTTTTACATACAGGAGAATATACGTCTACACACACCTCACTCTCCCATACACACTCTCAAACACTAAAGATTAGACAGCAAGTCTACCCTCTGTTAGCTGCTAAGTGACCATAATGCCACCTCAACTCACAGAAAATCACTAATTATTAGTGAGTAAAGTAAAAGTACTGTCAATTGTTCAGTTAAATTAACCAAAGTACTGCTTGAGCTAAGAATCAGGCCACTCCCAAGGTCAGTGGTGTCACAATGGTGAGGTTTTGTCTTGTCCTGGGTTTTTGTCTTTTATTTTGAAAATTTACTACTTGTTTTATTTTGAATATTAACTCTCCTCTTGTTTCAGGTCACTTGCCCTTCCTCATACGTCCCCGGTCCGAGTGTCTTCCCTGATTCCTGATTGTGTCCACCTGTTCCCCATTACCCTCGTGTGTTTTATAGCCTGCGTCTCCCTTTGTCTTATGCCAGAGTGTCTCGTTCATGTCGTGCACCCCAGCCAGTCGTCTTAGTCCACGTTTTGTCCTTGCCTTGCCTTTTTAATGATGTAAGCCTGTATTCTTTGCCTCTTTGAGAGTGATATTTTTTTGTACACTTCATAGTTTAGCATTGTAGTTCTGTTTTCTTTCATAGCCCTTTGTTAGCCTCCATTGGAGTGATTTTTGTCCAGGTGAGCCTCCGGTTTTAGGAGTGTGTGTATTGTAGTCTTTCTAGACCTGAGTTTAGTTTTTCCTCCCTTTTGGAGCGCTTTGAGTTTATAGTTCACAGCCTTTGTTTTCCTCCTAGTGGAGAGATTTTCTGTTCTCTTTGATTAGTGATTTCTTCCTCCCTTTTCGGAGTGGTTTTTTATTCATTAATAGTCTTATCTTCTGTTTTGTTTTTTCCTTAGAATTCATAGACTAATTTTCATAGCCTGTTTGTTTATCACTCTGTCTGAGAGGTTGGAGTATTTAAAGTCTGCCTGAACTATTATTACTCTGCATCTGAGTCCTCTTTGAGTCCAGGTCTGACAAATGGATAAATCTGAACAGTCATAACATGATGATTATTGTGAAAGGAATGAAGAAAAAACAAGTTTCTTTTTCTCTTCCTGTTTTTTATTATGAAAAAAAATTATTGAAATGAAACCATGTCAGAAGTTTAAAGGTGAAATATCTCACTGAATCTCAAATCTACATAAGAAAATAAAGCCTGACATTGACTCAGGCAGAAACATCTTTGACAAAAATGGATAGAACAGAAGAAGAAATAATACCACGAGTAAAAGTCTTCTGGACTGATTTACAGTTTATATAAGTGGCCCTAATCAATCCTGCATGTGCATGTTTGTGACTCTGCATGGTGTCAGATTGATGCACTGTCTTCAAACAGCCCTGTGAGAGGTCTGTAACTGGTTTACGGTGGAACATTTAGAAGGTAAGTGGATAGTGAAAGAGAGATGGAGAAAGAGATCTGAGCAGATGAAACTGAGAGCAAATAAGAAGAGACGGGACAAAAAACAGAGAGAAGGGAGCCACAGTAGAAAAGATGGAAAAGAAAATGTGTGAGGAGATTCCTGTGGGACGCAGGGATGCTGCTGCTATTCCTGTGCAGCAGAGAGGGAGAGGGGACAAGTGTCTGATTGAGGATCTCTGGACCGGGTGGAGGGCTGTGTGCTGGTGGTTAAAGGCTCAGAACAGGAATATACCACAAGCGTCTTCACTGCTTGTTTACCATGAAGATCCCTCTGACAGGAGCACGAATCACATGTGTTAACACAGTAACTGCTTTGATGTAGAAAATAAACACTAAGTATTTTGAGAGTATTTAAGTAGATTTGCATAAATACATTTAATAAAATATTTAATTTTAAAGAATAAGGAGTTAAAAATGTCTTTGTCCATACGTTTAGTATTTCAGTTACTTTTGCTATTCACTTCCATTTATGTATTAATCTGTGGTCTCATTCGCTGGTAAAACATTACTAATCCACCACACAAAGTAAAAACAACTCTCAATGGCTGTCATCTGAATTTGTTTCCCCCCTTGTGAGCTATCCCCAAACTTTCAGAAATAGTTCGAGAGAGAGAGAGAGAGAGAGAGAGAGAGAGAGAGAGAGAGAGAGAGAGACACACACACACACACACACATGCTGGTTTATGGGGTTTCCAGTGAGCAAACACACTTCTATTTCTGCATCTCTTTCACATCTTTCTCTGAGCGTCCCCACAGAGAATCCTCTAACATCCTGACACTGGCTCCTATAATACGCCTTCACACTGACCGCACCAACACCGTGAGCGCCTGGCATAAAGAGAGGAGAGGATAACGGAGAAGAGGCTCTGTTGCCGCCTCTTCCTCCATTTGATCTCTCCCTTCCTCCTCCTCGGTCTTCCCCCTCACCACATTCCTCCTCCTCCATCTCATTTTTATGCCTTTGCAAAGATGACAAATGACTGTCCTCCCTGTCTGTCTTTGAACTTGACTGACACACTGTCTCCATTCACAGACGCATGCATGTAAGTATTGTGCTTAGAGAATGTGTGTGTGAGTGTGGGGGAGAAGAAGAAGGCAACCCCTGCTCACCTCGGGATCACCGCTCCTTCAGCGCCCCTCACTGCCGCTGATTGAGCCCATAAATTAAACGCGACAGGCGTAATGGGTCGGGCGTTCCAGGGGAGTGGGGTCAAACGATTTTTAAGAAATCCAAAGGGCATGAAATGTATGCCAAACATGCATGTCACATGTCACATATCACGCCCACTGTCTGTTACTGCCACTCAGGGTGTGGAGGGCAACTGGTGTCAGTGCCCTCCAATCCCACGTCTCTGTGTGATCCAGACAGCCTGTCACAGGGTCACATACATGGAAGATATGTCCTTTTTCCATTTTAACACAGCAAACAGCAGGGATATAAATAAAGGGAGATCGTTTCAAAATGAAACTTTTGTAGGTTCATACCTAAAGCCCTGCCTGTAACATAGCTACAAATAAACAACATGCTTGGTACTATATGTAGTCTCTACTTTTACTACAATTTTGCCCAGAAAAAAAGTCATCTTTATTTCTACTGTACAGTATTTAAAGCCCCATGGTGTAACTTTTCTACCATAAAATAAAAAAATTTTAAATCATGTTGCTGCTCCACTGATTTGTAATCAGGTGAATGGTGTCTCTGTCATTCCCTGACGGTCTGTTCTCACTCTATGTAACACGAGATGTACGTAACATTTTATGGCACTAAGTCACACACCACCAACTATTTCACCAACCAGGTGAAACTGGGTCATATTTTATGGAGAAAATGTTTTCTGGTTTTCCCTCTGATGTCTTCCGGCTGCTCTGCCTCAACTCTCTGTGATTTACAGAGTTTCCTGTTGGACAGTGAATTAAACTGTAGCTAACTGTACTATAGCTAATATTAGCTCAGTTTGTTAGCTGGGCTGCCTGAACTGTGAGCTCAGAGCACCGGGGCAGTGTTTATGTTTGTACCACAGGGAAGAAGAGGAGGTTTTCAGGGGCGCGGGAGGATGCAGATGGGCAGCAGAGTCGGTGTTATGCCAAAACTGGAGCTGGGAAAGAGGGCAATGTGACTCAGCAGCCTTCGTGGACATAATGAAAGATGAGAAGAGACCAAAGAAGACGTTGACAGAGGAAGTTAAGAAGAAAGAGGAGAGAGTGAGCGAGCAAGAAACCGCCGGACAAGATTTAATGTTGGACTAACTGTCCATATTTACCATAGTGGTATGACAGTCTGAAACTGGGGATGCTAAATTGTAAAAGATACACATTTCTACAAAATGCTGTTCCAAAAATAAAATCTAAAAGAACCTCTGTGTCCACTCAAAGACACCATCTGGGATGCAAGAAAGAGCCTCTGTACCCGTTTATGGTTCCAATAGGCATGGATGGATTACTGAATGGGCCTAGCGAACACAGACCAAGGGGCACAAGTCATGGGGGCCCTGGTCCAGAGCCTCTGTTTGAAGTGACTGCTAACATTTCTTGTTAGAGACCACAAAGAGACACAAAAAGGGATGCAAAACAACCCCAAAGAGCCATAGAAGGACTCGTATGGGTGTCTTGCTAATCTGTAGAAGGGGTATTATTGTCTGAAACAAAACATTCAATATTTAAGCCTTTTAACAAAACGAGAATAAATCTCTGCAGACATCCAGTCAGAGATAGCAGGATGTTTCATTTTTCAACAACTAGAGCAAAGCAGCATCCATCTGTCCATCTCTCTCCAATCACTTTGCATGAATTCACTCCACCTATAATAAATAAATGCTTTGGCACATCCTCAGCCCAGCAAACTGAGCCATTTACCCCAAAACCCAAAGCATTTTAGACAATGTAATCCCAGTGTGTTGTTAAATATTGAGCAATGAGCATCAAGTAGCTTTATATAACCGTGAAATAAAAATCTCAATGTTCTCTTTGCTTCTCTTAAGTGATTCATTTCCAGAAAACAACTCACACTCTCACAGTGCTCCTTCTCTCTCTCTGCTTACCATCAGAGCGGTGGATGCAGGTATGCTGGTTATCACTGAGGAAGAATCCCTCCGTGCACTGACACTCGTAGCTCCCCATGGTGTTGACACACACTTGCTGGCATCCACCGTTATTGTCCATGCACTCGTCCACATCTGTTAGAATGGAGAGACAGACAGAGAGAGAGGGAGAGAGAGACAGAGGAGGAAGGAGAGTGAGACAGATAAGGTCAGCACGGTGGAATAGCAGATAATTACACTTCATAAACAAACATGTGTCAGTGAAGGTTTATGTGCCGGGAAATGTCTGATCAGAGGGATGACACTTGAGTCAGGAATGTGAGAGCCATGGACACACACACACGCACACACACACACACACACACACACACACACACACACAGAGGGCAGACAGGGTGACCCAGCAGGCATCTGATCCTGGCTCAATCAAACTCCTGGCACTGAGTGGTAACAGGGGTCTGACAACGTGAGCATGTAGAGTGTGTTTGAGTGTGGTACGTGCACATACTGGTGCACCGATGTGTTTATAGGGCCCCGATGTGCCGCTAAATGCCCAGTAAATTTCCAATGGGGCATTTTGATGGGGCTGAAGTGAACTGCAAACACGTAACACCCTCGACTGACTTTAAGAGGGATCAATCAGGGCTGCCCATGTGTGTGTGTGTGTGTGTGTGTGTGTGTATGTGTGTATACACAGTGCCTGACCAGGATGACTTTACATTGTAATTAGTCTGAGGTTGTGAGGTTGACCTAGCTGCTGGTGCAGACAGGTTACACAAACACAGACATATGTGGTGAAGAAAGACTAAAAAGTATGTACAACTCTTTGCATGGTGTACTCCTGTACACACTTTTTAATGGTTACCATCAAGGCAGGACATAAGCAGTATGTGGCATCTGGAGATGAAGACAAAGATCTATTTAAAACTAGGTGTAAAGCTAAGGTGAAAAACCTGCCATGACTGTACTGGCACTTCACCCATCACCATATACTCAACCTATCAAAAGGTTGTGTTTTTCACTTCACACAGCAGTGCAGTAGGACCTGCTTGTAGCTTAAACGTGGACAAAGCAAAAGAACAGTCATCAGCACATCAAGCACACCCCATACTGAACTGGACTGAACCCATCACTCCCAGCAAATGTCATCTGTGAGATCAGAACACCTCCTGTTGCCTGCTTCTATGCTGAAAACTAACTTTACCAGCATCTAAAATCATCTACCAGTCTCACAGACATGAACCACAGAGCCATCACACACTTAGCACGTACAATAGTAAACGACACTGAGCAACCCCTCAGTCAGCACTTCCATCTCTTTGGAGGTACAGGACTTTAAATGGGAGAAGAGCTTTCTTCAGCAGGAGTTTTGTTTCTTGCTTCTGTCATAGCAGTACTGAACAAACTCCCTCACACACACACTGCTGTGAGCTGGGATACTGGAATATGCAGTACATCATATTCGTATGTTTTGTCTGTATCTGCCCTCCCTAGTTTGACAGGACTCCAACCTCTGTGTTTGTCCCCATCCACCCACAGAACCACTCACTAACCACCAAGTGAGATTTTACCACCATGTCATATCATGACAATATGTGAGGGCAGATCGTGTCCTGATGGAATGTAATGTGATGTGGCATAATTTGGTGTGACATAATATTAGATTAAATATGGACTTGAGTTCTCCAAAACAACAAAGTAACAACTAAAAAGATTCATGTAACATTTGGACAAGATAAACAGTTGTAAATGTTATTTATCAAAGCATGAAGGGCCTGGAGCTGCTGGGTTCAACATAACTACATCCAGGATTATTGAGTTAATTGACAAACATCTGTCTGTAGCTGTTTTCTGTGCTCCATCTGTCCCTTTCTACTCCCCTATCCACATCTGCAGCTGCCAATGGAGCATTTTATTTCACTCATCAATATAATAAAATGCTCAGTTTGACATTGCAATGTTTTATCACTTGGATTTAATGTGCAGGAGTTGAAGTTCAATTTATATTTTGCATATTATTTGCATGTAGCATTAAAACCACTGACTCTGACTCCTTTTTGAATTAGCTTCTGTGCAATTTAAAAGTGCCTTGTTGGCATAAAGTGCTCCACGTGAATCGACACAGTTTTGTAATGTAACACTGCTATGGTTTAGGTTTGGTTAGGTACAGTAAGTACTTACAGGGAGACAGTTTGGATTCAAAGTATGGGACACATAAATGTGTTGACTGGTAGAATGAGGAAACAAACAGTGGTCTCTCATGTTTAAGTCCACTGTTTTGTTGACTCATCCATCCACCTCTGCCTCCTCCACGTGGACTTCGTGACCTCACCTAGTCCTTTGAACCTGTCATAATTACTACAGCCACTGGAGGGCTCTGTCACTTGAACGTAAACTGGTTTCGTTTCGGGGCATTTGATAAAATGACCGATTCTGTCATTTTCTTTTTCTTTTTTTTGGGGCAACCCCATTATATACCATTATACCCAATTATATAACCAGATAGCATTTATTACAAAGTGACAGGAACAATAAGCTACAGCTACATGTAGGTCAAAAGGCTAAAATCTAATTTTAATTTGACTGTAAGGTAATTAGAGGTAATCAACATGCAAAGTGCAACCTAGCCTAAACCTGACCATGTTGCACTATTTCTACCCTATTATTTCAAAAGAGACTTGAGACATGACTTCACTTGGACTTGGATAAAACAACTTAAGCAATTCTTTATTGGAGCATTGTACTTGGCAGAGATTTTCATTATGATGCCCACCAATGCTGACAATCTGTCCCTGAATGTCTGGGTCCACTCAGCTCCTGATTCCTCTACGTTTAGAAGGTGAGGGTGGGCTTGTTAAACCCCTGCAGAGTGGACAGAGCCATTAATAGCTTTGTAAAGAGAGCGAACGCTTTACTGTCATATTAAACCTGGTGAGAGAAAAGAGGATAAGGGCAGGAGAGTTTCCAGTGTTAAACACAGTCTCTTCTTTGATCTGCTCTCTCTTCTCCTGGTTGCCTTGCACTGCTTGGAGAGCCATTCATACACATGTACAATCCGCAGGAGAGAGTCACGAGAATAGTTCATTTTTATACTCTCATCTTTTCCACCTTCTGCTCATGTCTGTTCACTGAAGCGGCCCCTTCACAGATTTAAGGAGAAAGGAAATCAGCTCCAAGGGGACCTTAAAGAAACCGGGAACAAAACAGGCGCCAGCACTGACACTCCTCTGGTTACAGAGCTGCAGACTGCGGAAGGGAGGTCAAAAAAAGCGAATAGAGGTAGAGAGGTTGGTTGCACGGTGCAGGGATGAACTGATTCTGCCATAGCACCACACATACAACACAGCTGTGTTGGGGTGAGTTACTGTATACAGCTGTTAGAGCCTCTGCTTGGCAACACTTGGCAACTGCTGAATCTAATGTGTTGCTGAGGTCTGCCTCCGTATCACACACTGCCACCCTTTGAACAACACAATCACACGACTCTTAAACTTCATGCTTTGAATGTGCCATGATGTCTGGTATGCTGTCCAAGGGCCTGCAGTCCAACTTCTAGAATGAGAACGGGTGGTTATCTTGTGACTGAAGCAAATGAAACTGTGTGAGCAGTCACTTTAATTCAACCCCTCCTCGATGGAGGCGCACCTACAGGTTCATTTCCAAAATTCCAGTTTTCCCAGACCATTCAGTGATTTGATTTAAAGATTATGATCATGCTTATATCCAACACTCCACCCTTATCTAAACCTGAGACATACCAAATTTTAATTCAATACACTTTCCGACTTTCCAGACATGTTTGGGTTCAAATCCTGTTAAATGCAGAACTGCCCACATATCCATTCAAAGTGGCGCGTCATCTTAGCTGCATGACTATTATTTGCACTAAATGCACCCTGGATGGTGTGTGAATGAGAGTGCAATCAAACTTAATGCTGACTTCATTCTGTCCTGGACCCATACACCCATAAACCTCCAGTTCAACGTGTAAATATACTGGTGTATTAGTGCAGCAGAAGTCCCCTGTGTCCTCGCTGAACTCTGGGCTTTGTTTTCTTTTCACTTCCTAACACTGTCTTCAGGCGTCTCTCGCTGTTTAACGGATGTCATTAATATGACTGATGCATTTAATTTTCAGGCTGGAGGGAGGCAAGGAGAGAAAGAGGAACCGACAGAGAGAGAGAAGAAATGCAGCCATCACTAAGTCCAATTGATCTCTGTCAACATTTCTGCATAAACACAGGCCACAGGGCCATTTTGCAAGTTTCAACCCAGAGCCCCTCTGTTTTGTTTGATTGTGCTTGTGTAAACTTGTGTAAACCTTTGTTTAGACACAACGAGGATGTGCTTGACACATCAGAGGGGTATTTGACAGGGAGCAGGGGGATGCAGAGCGAGGGAGGTGAAGAGAAGATGGGAAGCGAGAGACATGAGGGTGAAGGGTGAGGGCGGGTGGGGGACTCGAAGGGGAAACAAAAGTCTTGAAAGTGAGGATTCAAATGAATGCTGCATACGCACTTTAAATTTTTGAATTTACATTGAGAAGCTGTAGCACAGGTGATTTAATGATCTCAAACAGAGGTACACAGGTATATACTGCGGTATGACAAAGGTGCTGTATGTTTGTAGATTGTTCTGTTGGGCTTACAACAGCAGCAGCAGCAGATTATCTCAAACATTTCTGACAATATTTGCACAAACCTTTCTAAAGTGTTTCATTATGAGTCAGTGAGGAAACGTACCTTATGCTTCATTTCCTATGCATGGTACAGCTTTGACTCTGTATTGGTTATCCATTGGTAAAAGTTGTGGATATTGTGCCCAGTACTTTCTTTGGTATCACCTCAGTTGAGATTCCACTTCAGTTGTCTATTGTTAAAGGTGGAGTTAAAACACTGTCTGCTCTTTGATGCACAATTTCCTGATCTCTCTTTGTCATCACTCCTTTGTCTTGCTGCCTTCAGCCTTTTCTGGAACAAAGTTTGTCTTCTTGCTGTGACAAACAGCCAAGAACATCATCCAACACCAACATCAGATCCTTTTATCTTCTACTGCTCCTGTGTTTGTGTTGCTGAAGATCATGTCATGGTAGTTGAGGTGTTGAGGTAATATCTGCAGTGAAAAAACGAGAAAACTACCTGGTGCAAAAAGTGAGTCCGGTCGAGCTGAGCTGCACTATAAAATGCAAATGAGGCTTTAGAAAGTTCAATGGCTAATGAACGGGAGGAACGTTTACAGCAAGCAACTCTTTCACTGAACGTCAGCTTATCTTTTTAAGTTAGCAGATTTCTTTTATTGTTCATGCATTTCAGGTACTGTCATAAAAATGTTTATGTTCTGATTCTGGTAATGAACAAACTAAGAGATAAAACTTGTGGTGAAATCTGACAACGTAATGAAGTGGCTCATCTTCGTATTATCTGTGGAGGCATGTGCCAATGATCCAGTTTTAAAATAAGCTGGCATTGCTGCTGACATTTCACACATTGTCTTTGTGTCTATGTCTTTCTTGATGATAAATTTTACATTGTAGTAACAGGAACACATTTTGGGCCCTCATCAACAATCTGAAATTAGACTTTTTATTCAAAAAGTGACTCAAAATGTCAATCAATTATCAAACTAGTTTGAAATTGCTTTAATAGAGGTCAATTAATTGACCAATCATTGGCATTGTGGTTGTTCAAAATGTGTGTTAATACATTGACTGGCAAGTGTGTTTCATTAACGTGGACTTGAGAGCTCCCAGGTCATCTTTCCTTTCCCTCCCTTTCTGTCGTGTTTCCTACCTCCTGTCTGTCAGTTACATGTTGGACCTCTGTGTGACACGCTGCGGTCGCTGACTCCCCGCCGTGCAGCCACCTCTCAGATCTCGGCGTGGAATGAAAAGGACGCATTGGAAGGAAAATAAACTCACGCGAGCGCACCAGACCTTCACAAAGGGCACCGAACGAACGACACATTGAGCCCAGCTGTGTCCACGCCAAAACCAAATAAATAAAGTCAAAATCAAAAGGAAGAAAGGAACTGAACAGGACTGCTCTTTAATCAAGAGGACAATTAGGCAATCTTAAATCAATTAGTGCCCTAACTTGTTGACACAGTGCATCTGGGAGATGATGGAGTAACTTCCTGCACGCTCATACAAACTGATTTCTTTTTTTTTTCAACACTCTTCAATTTTCTCAAAGTGCAGTTTGTCATCCAAAGCTCATTGAAAACACCACAAGGTTCTGAGGTTTCTGAATATCATGCTTTGGGTCTATTAAAAGCCACAAAGTCTTTATGGTTTTTCACAGACAGGCCCAGAGCGTGCGAGAAAATAAGAAATAAATTGAGTGTGAACTTTGATGGAGAAACAAACAAGTTGGAGAAAAATGTTGTTTTCAAATAGAGTTGTTGCACTTTGATGGTGACTTTTACACTGCAATTTCCATTTCAGTGCATTTAAGAGCGTCAGTCTGAAGCTCTGCACTGAGCTTCAGTGTTGTGCAGGGATACAGACCCAAGAACTTAGTGCAACAAATGTCTCCTGACGACAGGGACTTGTCATTATGTCCCCAGCTATGATTAATGATCCACAAAGAAGGGTAGGGAGTTAGCAGGTCCTACCAGTCACAGGAGGCATGTGATCTTAATTTACGGCATCTTTGAACTCATCGCAGCTGATTTTGAGCCACATTGCTGACATAGGATGTTATGACAGCTTGTCACATGAGAGCCGAGACACTTTCTGTCTCTGGATGTACACACACTGCCAGAATTAATTGTGTGCATGCATGTATAAATGGGACGAGAGAGGGAGTGTGTGTGATCGTGCGGCACAGAGTGCCCTCATTCATACAGTAAATCTCCTGCTGAATGAGACACTTGAGAGTGAGACATTATAACAAACACTGAGGTCCTTGTTGACGGGCAGCATGAAGACGAAGGCTGGAGCTGGGCTTAAACTGCGGTTTGACAATAGGCCGACATGTCAGTCTCTCAAAGTTCTGTTTATATGGTTACCATGCATCACAGGGCGCTATTTACCTCTACAGTTAGTGATGACAGTAAACATAAAGCATCAGAGGGGCTGGTGACGATATGGCATCCATGAGTCAATACACAGGAACGCATTACCCAATCCACAGTGTCGCATATCTTTAAAAGTGAGCTAAATACAGACTGATGCCGCGGAGCATGCATCAGACCTAAAATACAACCTAATCCTCTGGACAGTCCCTTAGTCTGCTGGCAATAATATTAGTATTTCTTTTATTTTTTGCTTTTATGGGGTTTGTAACGTGAAATTCAAGTAATCTGGCCCAAAATTAGACACACCACATTTGCAAAAACATACGTACTGCTTGCATCAGAGTGAGCCACAGAATACAGGCTGCTATTAAAACTATGAGTCACTTCAACACCTTTGCTTACAAACAGGCTGGTTTTGTCTGTTTTTGAAATGTTGACTGTCTGCTGCAGTTTTTTTTTTCTTTAAATGCTTCAATGAACACACAGCAAACTGAGACTGTGCAAGCTTCTACTCGGTACAAAAACAAATAGGAACTGAGTGAGATAAATATTAATCATCAAAATGAAGACAATTAAATTTCACCTTATAGTTTGACTAAAACTTACTATGACCAGTAATAAAATCAGACACGATTTTATTACTGGTATAATAAATAAGTACACATATTGCAGATAGAGGATCAGATGTGTCACACTGAAACAGAGGTAAAAATATAACATACAAAGAGGAAATACTTAAACACTTAAACATGTTCCAAATGGAGGATCTTCCAAATGCTTCTGAATTTATGGCTTCATTTCCTTACTTGTTTCAAATGAATATTCACTCCCTCTGCTAAGATCAACGTGTTATTTAATATCTAGAAGACAATATATCTGTGCCGTTCTAAAAGAAAGGCTTAGGCACTCTCAGTTTGGCTGACCATGTCATCCTATCTTGCATCACTTTTGGAGGTGTTGGCAAGGTCAAGCAACCAGCCACATGTTAAGTGTGTGTGTGACAGATTTAAGAGAAAAGCTGCGCGACCTGTCAGAGTTTTCAGACACAGCCCAGACCCAAATTGAGATCCAACATCCAAAAGCCATTCATCAGGTTTTCTCCTCTGAGGCCCAACTGCTGCCAGATGCAGGGATATTCTTGCAACAGTCATTATCGAGATGCTGCTACAATTGTATTCATTCGTTTGCTGTTGTTTTCTACAGCTTCAGCCTGAGGCCTCATTGCTGGGAGTACAATGAAACTTGGCATAGTGTAAGTTGGTGACACACAGTGGCAGTATGCAAATCTGGTGCGTTGTGGAGCTACTTAAAAACAGTGAGCTGAATAGGTTATCCACATTCTAGCCATACTATCACAATGGTGCATAGTTATTTAGTATTTCAGTTTTCAGGTATTTGTACATTACTTTAATTGAATTATATATTATAATAATATATAATAATATTTCCATATTTATTGAATATATCCATATTTCCTGATACTTCATGCTTTTACTTCACTACATTTACATTTCATTTATTCAACTTTAGTAGAAGTGCTGGCTTCAGCAGCCTGCTCCCTTGCAGGTTAACGTCCTCATGCCTGTGCTGTGGTCTGCATTGCTCCAATCAGTTTATTCTGAACCGTAGACCATGTTTATGTGTTGTATTCCAGAAGTCCCTCTCCCCAGCAACGCTTTTAGCTCTTCTTGGGGGATCCTGAGGCCTTCCTAAGCCAACTGTGATCCCTCCAGTTCTTAGTGCCCAGAAAACCTTCAGACGAAGGCACCCAGGAGGTATCCCAATCAGATGCCCAAACCTACTCAGCTGCCTGCTTTCGACAAGAAGGAGAAATGGCTCTAACCTGAACTCCCTCTGGATGGCCAGGCCCCTCATCAATAAGGTCTTTTCGGCCAATTGTATCCACAATCTCATTCTTTCAGTCTCTACCCAAAGCTGGGTGAAGACTGTAATGTAGATCAGCTGGTAAGTTCAGTGCTCTGCATTACCGCAGACACCATACCAATCCAGCTGAGGTGCTGACTCTCATCCCAGCTGCTTTGCACTAGGCTGCTTGAATTTCTGCCCTCACACTAACCCCATGAACGTCAAGAGCTGATCCACTGTTCAACGGCCCAGACATCATTTGCATTGCTCCTCCTTCCACTCCACAGGTACTGTTCCCAACTGTCCACACTACACTGAAGATGTGTGCAAGACAACCAATGTCAAGAACCTTGAGCATCTATGGGTAAATCTCATCCACACCTGGCACTGGCACTGGCACTGAAGGGCTTCTTGATTACCTCAAGAAGCCCTTTGATTTCTGCCAGGGATAAGAGTGAGGCTTCTGTCAAGTTTTCAGACTCTGTGCGCTTTCCACCGCTCAACGATATCCCCGGTCTGAGTCAGCAGTTCTCCTCCCGGCTGAACACAACCTGAGCCAAGCCTTGCTTTCCCTTCCTGAGTCGTCAAATGGTTTGCCAGAATTTCCTTGAAGCGAACCAAAATCCTTCTCCGTGGCCTCCCCCCACCAGGTTTTTGCTTAAACTGCCGAAGCTGTAGCCTTTCTGGTCCCCCGGTACCTGTCTGCTACTTCAAGAGGCCCCTGGGCCATCCAAGCCAAAAACTACCATGTAACAGACAACAATTTATTGATGAAATATTACTGCAGTTTCAGCTTGTTGCACAATGATAAGCCCATGTCATGTAACACTGGACTGTGTCTCCACTGTGTACTTTGGATAAAGAAATTGTATTAACACACATTTTGAACAACCACAATGTCAATGATTGGTCAATTAATTGACCTCTTTTCAACTATTAAATTAATTTCAAACAATTTAATAATTGATTACCCATTTTGAGTCACTTTTTTAATAAAAAGTCTGATTTCAGATTGTCAAATGTATCATGTTAGTTTTCTCTTACACCATATAGACCACACAACTTATTGATTCATCAAGAAAATAATCAACACATTATTTAATAATGAAAATAATTAATAAGGGTTGCAGCCCCACACCAGACAATCCACATTATGATATCAGCTCAGAAGATGTCATGGTAATCTGTCTATTATGGATATTACTTCTGTAGAAAATAGCACTGAAATTTCAGAAGGTCATGCAATGACTAGATGATGATGACGTGGATCATGAATATCCAGAGCACATTCCACATTCCTAGCATCTCATTTAACACATTAATATATATGTCTATGTATCATTCACACATACTGACTAGTCAGTCTATGTCTCTGCTGCTTTTACTCGATGACAGTCTATAAAAACATTCAGTGATCTGTCTGACAAATAGATCTAAAACATGGGAGAGAAGAAGAGAAAGGACACCAGACTTATTAGGGTAATTAGATGAAAGTTAGTACAAGGTCAGCAGACAGAGAGGAAGAGAATAACAGATCAGAGGAAGAAAAAAAGAAGAGAGAAAGACAGAAAAAGGACAAATACTGAGAGAGTAAGTAGATGGAAAAATAGACAGAGCGTGGCAGTGAAAGACTATATTTAAGGGACAGAGAGACAAAAAGAAAAACACAAAGGAGAGGAGAGGAGAGGAGAGGAGAGGAGAGGAGAGGAGAGGAGAGGAGAGGAGAGAGAGGAGAGGAGAGGAGAGGAGAGGAGAGAATTGAGAATAGAAGAGAGGAAATAAAGTAAATACTCTGATCATATGAAGGGAAGAAAGTCAAGAAATAATGTAAAGAAAGGGTGAAGGAAGACTGAAAAAAAGTAGGGAATTAAGGAGAGAAAGATAAAAGAAAAGAAAAAATAAAGAAAAATTCATTGTTGGAACGAGACAAAAGTGAAGAAGATAGAAAATAAAGAATAAGGGGGGGAACAAAAGGAGGAAATGAATAGAAAAGACAAAGAAAAGAATGAATGATAAAAGGGTGAAAAGAGGAAAGAGAAAATATAGAGGGAAGTAAAGAAGTAACAGAGAAAAAACAGAGGACAGAAAGAACGAAGCAGTGACTGAAAGTGAAGAAAGGAAGGAAGGAAATAGAAGGAATGAGCAACACCAAATGAGAAAAAGAAAGAACAAAGAGTGAAATAAAATAACAACATAAAGGAAAGAGAGAAGAAAGGATGGTATAAAAATGAGCTCAAAGAAAAGAAAAGAAGAGTCACATACAGTACAGACTGTACTGACTTTGATTGCGATCACACAGTTCTTGCATCTGATTTCACGCTTTACTGCCTCGTTTGAACTCAGTAACCCACTTTTAATTAGCGGCAGTTCATTAAGGCCGCATCCAGTCGACATCCAATAAAACAAGTCTCAGGGTTGAAGTCAGACGTGGGCTGGCTTCCTCTCGTCAGGCCATAAAGAGCAGGTGATGACAGTTCTCACATGACTCATGGTATCGTTTGAATTCACGGCACAAACACGTGTGGTGAAATCCCACTAACCTCACACCCTTTTCTTCAGTTCAACCACAACACATAAAACGACACAGCAGCTAACCAGCGAGCTAACGGCTGCAGACAGTCAGGGCCCATTTAGAGACAAGCCAGCAGGAAATAAACAACACAAAACATTGTCAGACACAATTATAGTGACACCTTCTCTCCAACATGGAAAACAGCCTCTTTCTCATATATCTGTTTCTTTAACGACCAGGCTTTTATTTTTATAGTTGCTGCTTTTATTTTTATAGTTGCTGCCATCATGTCTCTCAGTATGATCATATTTTACAGACGAGCTTCATTGCGTGTGGATGCTGAGGCAACCACCACAGATAAAGCTCATGTGGCAATGTTGCACTGCACTTCCTTTAATGACCACTAGATGCTGGAAGTTATGGAAGAGAACAGGAAAATCTATATCTTTTCTCTGGAAATGTTTTTTCCACCAGAACGAGTGAAACATTCCTGTTCTTCCTGTCTATTTCTTAGTAGAAATTACAAAACATTTTTTTTTTGGAAAATATCAAAGATTAAAGGATAGTCTTAGCACAGCAAACTTTGAAAGTTTCTACGTGCTGTAACCATTCCTCCTGTTCATACTGGCCATGAAGAAAAATGTTCCTGATGTGCTTCAAATGTAAGAAATTGTGGACAAAATTCAGAGTGAAAACACATAGTGGTGGTAGTGCAAACATGTAAAGAGAATTCTGAATAAAAAGTAACATTAGATAAAAATACTGTTTATAGATTGTACATTATCATGCCTGTGGATCATGTTCAGGAATGATTACAGCAAGCAAGAACTGTTTCAAAGCTCATATGGGCATGTGAGTATTGTTTAAAGACAGACGTGCAATGTGAACTTATCCTTTAAATATTAAGTTTTTTATTTTGATTGACTTCATCATCTGGATATGGGCAGAGGCTTTTAAAAAGGTTCATAATGCAGATGATGTGGAATTAATTGGAGCATATATGAATATGGACATGGATTAGAATTGATTGAGAGTTGGATTGTATTTACATCCATATCTGACAAAATCCATTCATGTAAAAGCTAAATGAAAGTTATATTAGCTTTTTATATCCAAAACTTTATTTTTATCAGATGATTCCTGGTTTGTCTTCCATCATATTTATTGTATAATAAAGAAGTCAAACCTGGTGGTAGCTCTGAACCTATAGGATTAGAGCTGCATTATGTAACTTTGTTTTCACTGTAAATTACATATTTCAGTGGGGTTAAACTCTGTTGTGACGTGTGTGCTGTTTCCATCAGTGAGCAAAAAGCTACATTGATGGATATGCACAGTGAAGCTAAGAAAATAAATCTTTCAGTCAGTGTGAAGCCTTGACATCATAAAACTGCTGTCTTCAGTTTTATTTGTCAGTGACTGATATTTCTTTTATTTTGACAGAGTGAACACTGACATATCCAATTAAACCTGGAAGCTAAGACAAAAATGTCCTAGTTGTCTAATACTTGCAGTGTTTGGTAGTGGAATTTTGGTGCAAAGAAAAGATGTTTTCACCAACTTTGTGACTAATGACAGTTTAACTCCTGTGAAACATAACTTTATTAGTGTAGCCAAACTTTACTCAGCCAATAGAAACCACAGAGGCCAGATGGAATCTCAGCACGGGCATCGATTTTTAATCTGTGGCCATGTTTGTGCATGGAGGATTGACTTCTGATGGTGGGGTGTCTTTAACTCTGCTTTATATCAGCTGTCTCAAAGTCATTCCTGTGAGATGAATCCACAACTCAGCAGCTACTCTGCACTGCTGGCTGCTGCTATTAGCACTCAATCTCTCACTCAATCTCTCCAAAGGCTCAAAGAATGAGCTTCGACACTTACAAATGCCAAAACATATCCCACCAAACACACACGGGCATCCAAAATTGTGCTTTTTTTATGTTACTGATTTTATTTAGCTCTCATCAGTCAGCAGCAGAGGACTGACAGGATGAAATGTGTTTGAGCACATCCGTGCAGAACTACTTGTGTTGCTCGGGACAGAAAAAACATTAGTCTGGCTGACACTAAGTCAATAATGCAGCGCTGGGGCTAAATGGGCTGGATCTGTCAGTAATAAAGCACAGCCAGATATCTGTAGGAGAACTCTTCAACCCCAACCGCCCTCCCAACAGTACAGAGAAACAAGCACAAAACAGCACAAATCATGGAAACCCTCCAAACGATGACAGAGGGACTCTCCGGAGAAAGGCAGGCTGAGCCAGACAGGCTTACGAGATACAGGGACACACACACACACACACACACACACACACACACACACACACACACACACACACAGAAACTTCCATGCACACTTAAGTACAGGGTCTTAAGCACAGACAGACAGACATGTCTATGCACAATCATACTCTGCATCAGATGTATGCTTAGACACACACACACATACCCAACACTCATCCATACACACCAAGGATAGATTAACATTTAGACACACAGCTAAAGGCAGATTTCCCATAATCCTCTCTTTAGATTTTCATTTAAATAAATGTGTCAAGTGTCTATCTATCGCTAAATTGGGTAACACAACTGTGACTGAGCTTATTGACAAAAGTATTAAAATATTTTTATATTTGCAGTATTATGAACTGGCCGCCTGTGGGGACATTCCTGCAAGTCTCTAGACTTTCGTAAAACTGATTGTGATTTAGAATTTCTATTTGAGTGGAAAAATTGGAACTGTGCTCAGAGTTTAACGGTCAATTTCAAGTTTTCTGAATTGTGTGCATAGTTTCATTTTGTGTTTATACAATGGAGAAAAACTGTAATAGATACAGCATTTTTTTATGAAAACAAACAGAAAGTTCTTGATGTTTTTTACTGCAACTCTCTAACATGGACCAACACATTAATCATCATAACAAAATCCCATGATGCCACATGAAGGCAAATCAAAGATTTTGTCATTTGTTCAGGTGTAAACAGCGCAGTCCCTCCTATAACCATTTAGTCCATCCATTAATCAAGTCCATCAATTTTAACCCTGCTAACAGAAACACACACGCACATACACACACACACACACGCACGCATGCACACACACACGCACACACACACACAAGGAATGTGTTCAAACGTAGACTGTTCTTACCCAGACAGTTGTGTCCGTCGTGGGCCAGCATGAAGCCATCGTAGCAGGTGCACCTGTAGTTTCCAGGTATGTTGATACATTCGTGGACACAGCCTCCATTGTAGTCGTTCTCACACTCATCCATGTCTAAAAGAGAAAGGTGGTTGTGTTACTGTGCCTTGAAATTATGCTTGTTTAACTCTTTCTGAAGACATTCACTCATATTCATTTCTGAGAACACATTTTCTTATTTTCCAGAGGGACGTTATCCATTTCTGGGAACATAAAACTGCAAATTCTGTGGTCAGAGTTTGATATTTATGGAGTGTTTTCTTGTCAGTGGTGTGCAATGTTGCACAGTTCATCCTGTCAATCAGTGGACACATTCATTTTTTATGTAAACTCGGCTATGGTGGAATTTGGAACTGTAAAGTTTTTGTTTAGATTTTTATGTTAAATATAATAATCTCTCAAACCAAATGAATTAAACCAGAAACACAACTTAATAATGCAGTTTTTCAAAGAAAATGAAGCTGCTTCTTTTATTTATATTTACTTATATATTTATTTATATTATAGTCATCAGTCAGCATACTGATGAGTTGGAAATGGAATCGATGAATTGGTGTATTAACGCCCATGTTATCCTCCAGTGAAGGAATGGAGGACACTCAGGAATGGATAAGGAGGGGTAGCTAGGTTGGGGGTGAGGAAGGACAGGAGAGTGTCAGTTGGTGTTTATTCGTCTAAGGATGTACCCTCGCTCCCCCCACCAACCCCCACCTCCATGCTGAGCCAGCGGAGGCTTTCACAGGAGCTGCTCACAAGTGGTTGCCATGTGGAGCCACTTAAACAAACAGTCCTCCCCCTCCGTGTGAACAGCAGGAGATCCGCCAGGCAGTGAGGAAGACCCCGGCCCACATCCTCCTCCGCCTCCTCCTTAACCTTCTGTACTGAAGATGACACAGTGCAGGTATGAACCATCTTGTTCTATCTGTCTCCACCTTAGGCCAAATAGGATGTCAGTTTGGTGAATACAAAATCACTTTTGGCATTTCATTCTAGGGTCTGTCCACCCTGTTCAACATCCCATCCTTCACTCTCATGCTGTCTTCCAAACACTGTCTTCCTTTCTGCCTTCTCTCATTCCATTTTACATCATGGCTCCACAAGCTGCTCGCCTGCCTGTCTGTCAGTCAGTCTGTCTACCTGTCCTTCAGTCTGTCCAACAGTTTGACAGCTGATATCAATCAAGATATTTTGAGACTGGAGTCAGTGATAGTAGCCATCCCTCTGCAGGTGTGAAAACAGAATGCCATGTGAGGTTGCACTCAAGCTACATGGTACCTTCAGCCTGCTAACATGCTCACAATGATCATTCTAGCAGGCTGATTTTTTCAACAGCATGGTGGCCCTCTAGGAGAAGTCAGGGATCATCAAAGTCATCTGAACATCTGAACCAAATATAATCTAATATAATCCATGCAATAGTTGTCAAGATGTTTCAGTTTGGATCAAAGTGGTGGACTGACCAACCGACCGAGGAACAAAGAGACAGACATTACCATCCCAACAGCCATGCTGCTAGCTTGGATAAAAATTGTCTGTTTACTAAACCAAACCCAACCAACCCTGTGTTAGCAAAGAACAATGACATTTTTATCTATATAATAAGTAGATGGAAAGTTGCACACTGTTCATATTGTGTCATATTTCATGTTTTAAAGGACTAGTCTGCAGGATATTGTGGCATCAAACAGTGAAGGTGCAGGTTGCAACTAACGAAATATCCCTTGCCTCTGCCTCACCCTCCCCTTCCAACCACGAAGGAAAAACTCTGGTGGCCGTGAAACTCACACAAAAACACACACTGTAGAGACATAGCAGTTGGGGCGCCCTGGTAGTTCATCAGGTAGATCGTGCACCCCATGTACAAAGGCTCAGGCCTTGCCACAGCGGCCCAGGGTTCCATTTCTGACCTGGCCCTTTGCTGCATGTCATCCTCTCTGTATATACCTTCCTGTCACTCTTCAGCTGTCACTGTCAAATAAAGGTTCAAAGGCCTAAATATAACCTTAAAAAGAACATTGTAGATGGACTGCCAAGATGACCAAGCAAGCCTCTGTGTCTGAAGTGAAGCCAGTGCAAAAGTGCCAAAAACTGCAGTTCCTTGAATGTCCACTTGAGACTGGCTACAGAACGTGTCAGTCTCCATAAGCCCTCATGTTAAAATGTCCAACTTCACAACAGAAGTAAACATGTTTACAGTCAGTTTTGGTCTCTATAACTAATTTTCCCGTTCATGACAACTGTACGGAGGGTGAATTTTGAAGCAGAATTTATGACGTGGACACCTTGATTGACAGGTCGGTGCCATTACTGGTGGTTTGTTTGAACCACCAGGCTTCATTCAGCCTGCCTAAGGTCCACCAACAATCAACATTTTTCAGGCTTCAGAGTCAGGACTGCCAAGATGGAGATGTCCAGAGCCACTGAGCTTCATAATGACTCTTCAGAAAGCTGTGGGTGACGTCACAGAGACTACGTCTGTATTTCTACCATCTATGAAGAGGACACACAACATCTGTAGATATAAAGAGGTTCATTCTAAGGTAACAAAAACACAATGATTCTTATTTTTAGGTGATTATACACTAATGAAAACAGTTCTGAATATTATATTCCATTTTGACATATTCTGTAAATAGAGGACACTAAATATTTACCTCTCATCTTTCATACCTCTAAATCATTTAACCTTTAATTTTTAGTCGAAAGAAAAAAATTAAACTAAAATTAAGCACAAGAAAGGACTTTTTAAATATTTATATTAGTGTGTTTTTGTGGCCTAAACAAAACCACATGCCGGACACTGGATGCAAAGTCCTGCGCTTTGTAAGCGCCAACAACCCGACCACCTTCCTACAGCTGCAAGAACGTAGCACTTCTTTGACTGGAAAAAACATTACCAGGCAGCAATTACGGTTTCTTCTAAATGGATTTGGCAAAACAAATTAGTACTATACAGACATAATGTCTAGGAGACATGGTTGGTGTGGAGCATAGACACTGAAGCATATCTTTAAATGAACCTTTACGTCCAACGGATTTTGTTTTTTTTTCCAGCGCCAATATCGTACTGACATTTGAGTCCAGACTCTGTTTGTCTGGATCGCAGAGTTTCTCGGGAAGTGGTGGAAAACTGTCAGTGACTCGATTGCCAGGTTTGATCGATGGGTGGAGGCCGATGGCTCTGAGCAGGATTTGAGACGCTGGTGCACAGCAGCGATGGGCAACACACATACACACACAGACAAGGCCTCCACATCCTGCATGTGGACTGGACATAACCCAGACCTGGACACTGAGTATATACAAACACGCAAACATACAGCACGCACAAGCACCAACACTAGGACACACAGAAAACAACACACGTGTGTACTGACTCACACACCGCAAGTACAGACGTGAAGATTTACAGAAGAATACGCTCACACAATGCAAATGCACAAACATGAAAAACAACACACACAATCAAACACACTCGTCTACCACACTATTCACAGAGACCTTCCATCCACAAAACACTTCCATTCAGCTGATTAACATTGTGATTTTGCTCGACTAAGATTGCTTTGAAGAGTCCAAAAGCAGGCGGACATAAACATGAAAAGATCCTCATCTGAGAGGTTTCACTTAGTTGGAAACCATCATGACAAAAGCCAAATCAATGCCACATTCTGCGCCATGAAGACATGTTTACCGGAAGCCAATTACGCAGGCCAACACACATTTTAATTCTGTTTGCCTGATCTCTGACAAAGGAACCATGTCTTTGTACTTGAAGGATGATGAGTTAAACGAATACTCCCATCCATGCATACTCACAATGTGCGATGACAAGATTAACGACAACTCTTTTCTTAAACTGCTTTAATATGAAGCAGTGATCAGAGCCTCCTTCAAACGGTTCACAGAAAGAAAAAAAGCAGCTTTAATTGCATGTGTTTAAGAACAGCCAGAATTCATCTTAAAGGTATGGAAAACATATCAAATGGCCAAAACAGTCATCACTGGCTCATCCTAAAAGGCATTTGCAACCAATTAGAGTGAGCTGGAGTGGGCGACTGTTTGGGGAAAGGTTGTTTGGACACTTTGCTGTGCTGCCAGCTCACATGGTGTGGTTCAGCACGATGTGGCGCTTCCTATGTGCTCTGCTTTTCATCTGTCAGAGATGAAGAGAGAAGGTAAAGACTTGGAACTACAGGAGCATGAGGCTGAGAGAGTCTCAGCACTGAGGGCGAATGAAAAGCAGCAGGTGATTAATTGGTGCCTGAATTGCTTCAAACAGGCAGTTTAAGTTGGCTAAATTTGAAAACACGTCTTCTCTCTGTTTTGGCCGACCTTTCGAACTAAGCTGGCAAGAATCAGAGCATTTAAAAAAATATCTCTAATGCAAACTTTGCTTTGCTGAAGGAAATAGGAGAAACACACATGAAAACGTGTTAAGTCAGACAAGTTGTCCTCTCTGGGATTGAAAGACTCAATTGATAAGATAAGCATTTAATATGATGTGTGATCTTTTATAAGGTTATAGAACTTGTAACTGATCTGATAAGCAGTTGCCCAAGTCAAAGCGGCAGACGCTGAAATATCCTGACTCTTGAGTCAAGTTCCAACACTGCGCATTTCCCATAATGCAACCAGGTAAGAACCTTTAAAGGACAAATCCTAAGGATGTCTGTTGACAAGTATGTTGCGTTGTTAACACTGTAATACACTCGTGGTTAAATTTCTGGCGGGGCCATTGAGCAAGAACACAAGAAACTTATGAACTGCTAACTTCCTGTTTAGCCTCCACTAACTGTAATGGGCAAATGGTTTAATCATGCAGCTCTTCTAGACTTTACAAATGTTATTGGAAGAACAAATGGATCAAACTCTGACAGTGAAAAATGATGATAAAATTATTCTAATAGTCGTTTTGTGGAAGTTGTTATGCTCAAAACATATATATACCGTTTTTAACAGCCACTTCTCTCAAACCCATTGCTGTCTTTACAGTTTGGCTAAAATGTCAAATTGGCTTCAAAGCCTGGCGCTCATCCTGGGGCTTGGTAGAACCAATCACATTGTAGTCTTTTGTATACTGATTAGGTAGAGTTAACATGTTCTTGCCCTAGAACACAGCCACAACTGGTACACTGGACCAGCATACTAGTACAATATGAAAATGGTAACTAAAAATTAAAGAAAGATTAAAGAAATTAAAGAATTCACAACTAAACGCATAGGAGTTTTGGCTCTATAACATCAAATGGTTCATATAGTGGTAGAACACAATCTAGTTACGTGTTCTGGCTATATTTATTGTCCTACTTTTTTTTCCCATCACTTTTCACAGACAGACTGATTCTATCAGTGAGCGTTTCATTATTTAGTGTTACAGTATAGTGTATTATCGTGTTCTTAAGGCCAGGGTATGTTGTCTGACCGTATCTTAAGGCAAAAACCTATAGCTGTTCTAAATAACTACACTTAAAGATGGGTTAAAAAGTCTGTCATAAAGAGGGGAGAGACGTGATTATTGTTCAAGTAAGGTCCATGCTTGTCACATAAAATAATGCACGTTGGTTGGATGACTGCCTACTGAGTTGATGAAAAGAATGGGAAAGAGGGTTTTTAAGTGTGAGGTGTATGTATGACAGGGAGATTAGAGGAAGGTGGAAGAGGCTGGTGGAGGGAGGAGGAAGGTGCCTTGTTGGGTCTACTTGGCCCCAAACGGTGCCACTTCCTGCCCCTGAGCTGTTGTTGACATCTGACAGCGGTGCCCGACAGCTTTGGACCGGCTGCTGCTTCCGCTCACATGCGCGCGTTTTCTAATTGCAGGGGAAATGTTTATGCTCCACGTCTCATCAAGTGAATTAGGCGCCTTCACCGACGGCCCCGTGCCCCCTGACTGGACAGATGTGCTGAAGGGCAGAAGGAGTAAAGGAGAAGGGGGAGGAGGGGATGCTGCTTAATTCCGTGCGAGGTGTCTGCAGCTTTCTGTGAGCTGAATGTTCTTTAAATGCCGTGTAGAATGACTGTTAGCACTATTTTAATGACAGAAATCCATCTTCATATTCGTACTAGTATGCTGGTCCAGTGTACCAGTTGTGGCAGCACACCTGTCTGAAAATCTGTGATGCGTCATGTCAAGTAGGAAAGGAAACTACACATGTACAATATCTGGAAGATTCTACAATTATATTTACTGATGATGTATGAGCAGAAAATATGATGCCACACATGGCACATGTTTTTTAAATCTCTGCAACCATTATGTGTTCGCCCACATATTCCAGTAAATGCTGTTAAACTTTGCACTTTGATGAGGGAAGCATTATGCAAATGAGCACAGATCAAACAGCAGTACTCAAAGTGTGAAGCAGAGCAGTGGTATATCATAATTAGTACCAAATCACTGATCCCTTATGGCTCCACTAATTTTTAATTTATTTCTATATTTACAATAAAACATGGGGGGTAACTCATAGTCACACACCCACGCAGAATTACAACCCTTCATTGGTTTAACAACATGTTTACTGTACAGTTCATTCTCACCATCTCTGCTCCCACATGATGTTTTCAGAAAACAGGACTGACAAACCAACTATAGTTAGCTGAAGAAAACCATTTAGCAGCTAAAGAGCAACACATTTTACCCAAAGGTTGGTGGAGACCAAAGAGGAAAGAGAATGAATGATGTAGGTGACTGTTTCCTGACATGTTAGCCATAAAAAACTTATAAAAATATAATATGCTTCAGTGATGTTCCCTGCTTCCTTCTCCCCATGTCTTTGTTTGGGTGGGTGTAGACCTCCCTTCCAATCAGCACACCTGTCTGCCATCTAGTCATCTCCCTTGCTACAAGAGCTCTATACAAGCTGCCAGTCCTCACTGGATCATGGTTCTACTCACAGATAGCCTATGCTGCACGCTTCTATAAGGCTAGTTAACTTTTACATGGAGTTAGTTAGATAGTCTGCTTGCATTTCTGAGACTGACACTTGTTTTGCTTGTCCCCAGGTAATCACATAGCTCCTTTCCTGACGGTATACTTAATAAAAGACCTGTTTTTACCTTACCTGCCTGCCCTGTGTCTGCACTTGGGTTCAGTCCTGAAACAGTGACACCATAGACCTTTTTCACAGCAGCCATTTTGAAATGAAACAGTAGGGTCAATGCAGATATTTCCAACAGGTTCAGTTCCATTTATTTTAGCAGGGCCTTTATAGTGAGCTAAAATGTACCACAGCATCACCCTGACTCTTAATTAGTATCATTGCTAACACCTGTGTTTACCTACTGTTTCATGTCAAAATGGCTGCTGTGAAAAAGGCCTACTATCTCATCTCTAAAGGCTTTGTTGAGGTTGTTGAGACTCACTAACTGTGAGTTAGTAGCTAGTAAAGGCAGTTAACACGCTTACATAAACTTGGTAGAGAGCAAACCAGAACTAACTGGGAAAATTTAGGAGCCCTCAATAATATTATTAGTTCTACTGTTTTTCTGCTATGTCAAGTTGAGGTTACATATGTAGCTGTTTGATTGGTAACACCTGTGTTGACCCTACTATTTCATATCAAAATGGCTGCTGTGAGAAAGGTCTAATAAGCTAACATGATGATAAAATAGCGGCCAATGCACAAATAATTTAGGTTGTTTTCCAGTAAAAACGTGACAGACAAGCTCTAATAAACTCACTGTATCTGCCCAGCACCAAATGAAATGTTAGCAATGCTAGCAAGCACATAATGATTCAGCTATTTTTGTCAGTGGTCCGTAGAAAACAAGACAGATATACAAGAGACTACATGAATGCTATTGTTGCTAAATATGAAAACGCTATAAAATGCTAAATATAAGCTACTGCTAATATGTTAGCCTTACCAACTTTGCAAGGTGATAAGCTGCGTCTGTTGCTATGTCTGGCACGTCTGGGTCTGAAATTTCTGCCAACGTCCTCATCAATTCTTGACTCAAATACAATGGTGGACAGTAAAAGTAGTGGACTATAAAGTAAATACAGTCACAGCAGTTTGTGGAGACCAAGACAGAGCTAAATATATCATGAATACTTACATTCCTCAGGTGGTCAGAAACACATCTTCAGATGAATGGTAGTGCTGCTCTGGGTATTCAAGTGAATTAGCCTGCTCACACATTGACAGGTGTAATTAATGACACTAACAATGGCTCCATTCCATTTAGGTTGACCTGTTCCAGTGGACATTAGTTAGTGCATGACAGCTCACTGACATGTCTACTGAAGAGCTAAATGGAGTGAAGTCGTTAATGTCATTAGAGGCACCTGTGCTTTTGCTGCAGTTACAAGTCAAAGATGCCTACAGAATATGGCTGTCTGTCAGTTCTACTTCTAACTTAACAAAAACCATTGAAAGCTGCTTTAAAACTAAGCAAAACCAACTATTTAATTACTTGTCGTGATCAACCCAGTGTATAGCGTGACTTCCCAAACATCTGCAATCTCAGAATTTGTCACCATATATTTATTTATTTTATTTGTTTATTATCCTAGGGACAGCACCCCATTAAAAGTAATTGCACCAGAGTTAGCTAACATGCTAATTTACATCTGTTATGTTATCAGATTGACAGCCACATTAAAACATATTACCAAAAGAGCTGAGAACCAAGGCTTTAAATTAGTCTCTGAATGTAATTAAAAGGAATTTTAACAGACGTCAGCGACCATTTTTACTTGATGGCGTCGCAAAATAACAACCATGTGTGCTTATTCGAGTTGGATGACAGGGCAAAACAATCTAAATTTTTTTTTTTTTTTTTAAATATAGCATGTCACATTCTATTACTTGCTCTAAGAGAGCAGCTGGCTGCTTTGTCAAGAACAAGCCAGAGATCAACTGCCTGGTTATAAAGTCAAGGCCACTCATTGTGATGGATGAATTTTTTTCTCTCAGTTTTGAAACACTTACATACAGAGTCAGACACAGTGTGTATGTGTGTTATAATATTAAGTTACAGTCTTTATACAGGTATCTGTCTTCACATCCAACACAAACTTACATCTCAGCTCTGGGGTGAAAGCTAAAGTCAGTACCAAATTGCAGGGAATTTCTTTCCTCCCTGTGAGCTTTCTCTGAATGACATTTCCACCCCGCAGCGCCAGACATCATCCGTCAAAGATTGACAAGGAAGCTGCTTGGCATGAGGTCACAGTATCTATATATAAAGTCTAAGCCTCAATGAATCTGACCTGCTCCACTGAGTCTGAGCATGGAGGAAGCTGACAGTAGAGACAGTAGAGGGAGGGTGGTGCACGGACAGAATCTTTGTTGGGTGGGGTTGCATTTGTGTGTGTGTGTGTGTGTGTGTGTGTGTGTGTGTGTGTGTGTGTGTGTGTGTATAGCTAGCCAGTGAGGAGAGCGGCTGAGTGATGACGGAGGTGCAGACGCCAGGCAGACAATGGCCTAGTAATTGTCTGCCACTTCTCCCTCTCGCCCTCCCACTTGCACCGTCTCCCTCGTCATCCATTCTTCCCATGAGATGCCCTTTCTCCCTCTCCCTCTGTCTCCGTAAAGCAGGTCGGTTGTTCGTCACTGTGGCACAGAGGACGGGAAGAGCTGCGAGTAGAATCCAGTCTCAAGCTGGCAGAGTATCTTTCATAAAATGTTCCAGTCTGAGAAAAGGATGTGATATCGATATCGATAATGAATAAATATTGATCCCAAGTTGTAAACAGGCTAGAACAGCTGTGCTGCAATTTGTAGTTTGACATTGTGAAAGCCAGTGTATTTTTGATTAACTAGTTGAGGACTATACTTCATTATCTCACTGATGCCTGAAGCAACCAGTGAGAGAATGAATTCACCCCTTGCATTTTTTTTAACTGTTTCAGTCTGAACAGTCCCTAATGATTACTTCAAGTGCGTGCAACTTAATGTGGCAACGCTGTCCACACTACTGTGGATACCTGTGTGGAGCATCAGTGTTAAAGTGTGTTCAGACAGGAAGTGAAGCAGACTTTTATCTTTACACAGGCTGTGGCTCAGGAGGTAGAGTAGGTCGTAGATCAGTGGTTTGATCCCTGGCTCCCCCAGTCTGCATGGTTAAGTGTTCCTGGGCAAGATACTGAACCCTTGTATGCTCCTGATGCATGTGCCATCAGTGTGTTCAGTGTGAATGTGATTAGCTACCCAGCCAATAGAAGTTGGCTTCTTGCATGGCAGCCAATGGTGAATCATATGTAGTGTAAAAGCTCCTTGAGTGATCTTAAGATTAAAAAGTCACTATATGAGTACAGTCCATTTACCATTTACAACTTTGAATGTACCATGCATGTTAGCTGTAACAGAGCTAGCAACAAACACATTGACCACATGTGTATGTGGAGTGTACCTGTGTGTGTATTTGTTCACCTAGTCGAAACTCTTCTTTCTGTTATTTGCCTCCATTCTCTCCTTTCCCCTATATCCCCTCGTCTCTGTACATTTATGAAGCTGATTCAGATGAGAGAATTTTTCAATTAAGTTGAAACATTTTCATCTCATGCAGATGCAAACCGGGCAAGTTGTCTAATCACATCTTTCCATGGACTTTACACAGTTACTATCCTGCACAGTTTCCTGGGAAACAGTTGCTTCTATTAAACTCCATCATAGTTGTGAATCTGCACGTGATGTCTTGTCTATGGTAAACGGACTTCATGCACCTTTCTAGTCATATAAGCACTCAAATTACATGTCATACTCACACATAGATACACTGCTCGCAGACGCTGCCATGCAGGCTGCTTTTCAGCAAGTAACTAATCATTCACAAACTTACAAACAGATGGCACAGCCTTCAGGAGAAATTTGGGTTTCAGTATGTAACCCAAAGGCACTTCGACATGTGGACTTGAGGGAAGTGCTGATCTTCTAATTAGTGAACACGCTTTACCTCTGAGCCACAGCCACCCACTGCTATGTTTGCCTTGTTATCCAAATCAATGCAAAAAGCACCACAAATAAACTAATTGGCTCAGAAATATAAACTACACAGCCAAACTGTGTGTGTTTAACAGTAATACAGTGTTCATAGTGATATTCTCCTCCTCTACCTGCCTCATGCTTAATTAGCTGCTCTGGCAAAAAGATAAAATCTTGGACTTCAGCTGAGACACAAATGTGTTTGTGAATGGAGATGGCAGAGGCTTCGGTGTTAAAACACATAATGAGAGGGAGGAGACGAGGCTCCTATTCAGCTCAATGGGCAGCGCTGATGAAAACCAATCAATTAGCTCGTGAGTGACAAATGCTGAGTAAACACAAGGGTGCTTTTGCAGGCCTCTGACAGCTCTGTGGCAACCAGACACATCATTCATCCCTCTGGACCATCGTACACTGTCAGAAATGTCCAAAAAAACAGGGTCGAACTAAGGAAAAATAAGTGAAAGTGCACTTTGGTTAGACATTTATGAGATTTAAAGAGTTGACATTTCATATTGTTGTTGTTGTTATTGGATTTTTGCTGCAGGAATGCCATCAGTAATCTCCCAGAGCTCAGCAGAGTCTCTTTGATTCACAGCAATTCTGTACTGCCTGCACGCGCACACACACACACACACAAACACATGTTCAGTAAAACAGGCTTGTCTTGATACACAGCTCCTCCCACATACTCTTCATTTGACAGCACAGGGATAAAAGTTCACATTTTTCCATAACGAGCCGGCAGTATCAGCTCGTGGAAAAGTCTACAGAGAGGGCAACGTTCATAAACGCCAGATTAGATTTCAATGGCGCACGCTTTCAGTGAGGCACATTCAGTCTAGGAAATGACTCTTCCGGGGACACAGTTCTAATATGAGCACTCACAAGCTAGGAGATAAAAGGAAAACACGTGAATCTCACTGTGGCTAGGATATGATCCCACTGAGTCCTGCTGAACTACTGGACAGTCGACAGAACAATGTGGCCTGCAAGCTGCTAATTTGTAGTGCCGAAGTGTAGCAGAGGCTGAGAGCACAGGTCGTCTCCCTTGGTCACCGGGGCCCGAATCCCAGCCGTTACAAAAGCACAACAGTGAGCCAGGGTTTTCTCAATGTGAAGCCACACAGGCCACATGTCTCTGGAACCTCTAGACTGCACTGTAACAATGTGATCATCGATACAATACATTTTCTTGTTTCTTTCTGTAGAAATAGGAAAGTAAAACAATAAGTTTGTACGTTATACAGATTCCCCATGTAGCAAGTCAAGACTCTGGTGTTCTGACCACACAGACTCTTTCGATCTTGACAAAAGTACATCTGTTTTTTGGCCTTAGCCAGCACTTTCACTGTATCTTTTGTTTTGTATGTGAAAAGTCGCACCACTTTACATCGTTGCTTTCTTTGGCAGCTTCTTCAGTGCTCAGCTTTCATTACTGTGATGTTTAACTAAAGGATTTTTCCTGGGAAATATCTGAATAACACTGTGTCTTAATTAGGAAATGTCAAAGTTTTCAAGGACTGGACATAAGGTCATTCTCTAATGTTTCCCAATCAAGTGTTTCAGGCCATGATCCTGATCCAAGTCTTTTATTATTGAGTATTTGCCAATGCAGATGGATGCAGCTGCACAGTTAGCCCAAAGAAGGCGTTATTCAGACAGACATTTGACCAAAAAACACAGTTTTCTCACTCATTTCTTCTTTATTTTTTTAAAGATATTTTTTGGCCTTTTCAAGCTTTTATTGTATAGAGACAGCCGAAGAGTGACAGGAATGTGAGGAGCGAGAGATGGGGAATGACATGCAGCAAATGGCCACAGGTTGGATTCGAACCCTGGGCCACTGCTGCAAGGACTGAGCCTTTTATACATGCGGCGGATGCTTTACTGAGCTAGACAACACCCCTTTCTCATTCATTTCAATGAGACCGCTATAATGATGCAAAGGGAGTTCAAATGCATGACTGTCTGGTAAAGAACTTGGATTAACTTTTGCCAGTGCAACACCCACTGGGAACGTACTGTGTCGCTCAGTGAAACAGAGGTAAGAATGGTTCATGCCATGATGACTTTACAGAATTGTCTCACACTATCATTAACCACTGCACAGCATTTCTCGGCTGATACACCTTTAAGGCTGTATTCACAATAAATCAGGTGTTTATTAGGCGACAACTCTTTCTTAACTTGCCCGTGCTCGCTTTAGATGAATATCAATAACTGAAAATGCTTGTTGCCAGTAATTTTCGGTTTAGATTCTTGCACCACTATGAGTTCTGCAAACGTTTCAGAATTGAATGGGCTATATTTTATGGATTGGCATATATGAAGCTTTAACTAGTTCCAATGGACATAATCATGTAACGAAACGTGTTCATCGACCTCCATCTTGACGTTTGTGGAGCAACCTGAGACATCAGTTGTTATGTTACATTAATCAGTGCAACAAAACAGGAAGATGTTTGTGTGAAGAGTTGCAGATTCCACCTGTAAGTTTAAGGACAATAATATTGTGTCAGTTTGCACTGTGTGTGCAGTGGGTATGGCGATCATGATGTGGGTGTCTTATTAATATTCTGCTTCAACTGTTATCTGGGGAGCCTCTGGACAGATGTGCAGTCTTTATGATGTTATACTGTTAAAACTCAACTGCTGAGTAGATGCACAGAGGGAGGACTTGTTTCCACAGGGTGCTGTCCATGCGTTAGGAATACAAATGTATCCATACAGTCCATACACATTGAAGTACATCCCCAACATACTGAAATAACAGGCTACTTGTTATTTTGCCTGCACCCTGAAATGATACAGATTAAATAAGCCACTGAAGAAAGAAAATATGAATGTGATGGGGTATGAGAGACATTTTCCATGATTAGTTTGTCTGGAGGCTGGGACAACCCACACAGCTCATTATTTTTAATTAGCGCCACCTTTTCAGTTTTGTTAGTGTTGACTTTGCACATAATACTGCTAGTCTTTCTGCCAGCACGTATTATTGCCAAACCACACAGAATATTCTTGTGCCACGCTAAAATATAGTATGCTGAATCCAATGATGTGGAGATGATATGAATGCATCATGTGTGCATGTACTGTATGAGTGCATCTGAAGGTCTGTGAATAAAATCAGGTGCTTGGGACAGAAAAGTCAGATAAGATGACAAATGAGAGATAACAGTGTGGACAGATCAGAGCCAATGCACTCATGAGGATTGTGCAGTAAAATGTCAATGACAAAGCCTCAGTTTTATCCAGTTTCTCACAATCCACCATGTGTTTCACTCGCTGTTGAGTGAGTCCTAGCTGATATGGAATGATGCTGATAATAAAGAAGCAGAGAAGACCTGGGGGATGGAGAGAGCGAGTACAGGCGCTCTGCTGCTTCCAGGTGCTTCCAGGAATAGCAGAGCCGCTAATGGCGCTGGGCTGGCAAAGTGGCCCGTAATGCCTGTTGATGGAAAACACAGCCGGCCAATTACAGCGCACATATCTAATCACGGGGGTCAGGGGTCAGATCCCATCCACCATCTGTCTTCATTCGACGTCCCTGTCATTAGCTGTTGCCTCATCACTGGGGGGAGTTCAATAGGTCTCAGCGTACATACAGTCAAGCGAAGGGAGGAGAGTGTATCATGAGGCATGTTTGACATACACACACACACACACACACACATACATCCACACAGAAATGCTGGATGTAGAATGGTGATGTGATGCCATTGACATTCAAGCTCCAAGCTCCATTGAAGCAGAGTACAGCTCTCACACACACACTCTACACACACACACACACACACACACACACACACACACACACACACACTGATTCAAATCCTGGCACAGGTGAAGTGATGTGATAAAAAGTGGCTGGCAGGACAGATCTTTTCAGACAGCAGCTTTATCGGAGGAAGTTCATATTCCTGAAAAGCCCAAATCTTCTGCTGTCTCCTGCAGAGGACAATGTGTGTGTAATAAATCACACACTATATGGCAAACAGAAAAGACAGTCATGCACATTTAAAGGGTCAGTTAAACAAAAAATGAGAAGTTGTTTTGTGCTATAAATCTACTGTAATGGCTAGAAAATGTTCCATCAAGAGTAGGGTTGGGTTATCAGTTTTCAGTGCAACACATGTGGTGATTATCAATATATTTACACGTCAGGTACATACAGAATATAGCCCCTGTTAGTTTCAGCTCTATTAATAAACAAAATACACTTACAAAATGTCAAGAAAGAAAATATTCCTACACATAAAAATACAGCTTTCTGATTCTGATTGAAATTCCTCTCTTAATTACCTTCTTAACTTAACAAAAAAAAATCACAAAATCACCTATAACCAAGTTTTTCCATTGTTTGAACAATTTGGTCAAAATAAATCCTTAATTCATCGAATCAGATGTGAGAATATTTGTTTTTCCCCACTTGTTCGTGAGATATAGACCACCAAATTAGTGAAATAAACTGACAAAATTCACCCAAAAAAAACCATCTGAGATACTGAGTATCCGTCCAATCACTCAACGCTAAGAGACAGCCATCATCATGAAGTCATGCATGGGCTAGCCTAGCTCGGCTCTAAATGCATGCAATCCCACATTTAGCAAGTGTGTCCCTGTGGTTGACTGTCCATATTGACAAATCAGCATGCACTGCAGCAGCTATGTGATTTTAGTGGAGTTACACAACAATTATTTATTAGCATACAAAAAACTACAGCTCCCATGAAAATTTACTAGCGTGGGTGTTATCAACATATAATAAATTCCATTAACGCTCTTTTTGAAAATGGCTAAAAGCTCTGTTCAGTCTTCTTTACTCTGCTCTTACTAGACTTTAAATTGTAATTCTCTTATCCGACTGAACCCTATGGAATTCAATCCTGTAACACTGGTACCATGCATATCACAACACAGCCCTATCTTATTTTCTGTGTGTGAGTTTGAGCACATGCAGCTGAGCAAACAGGGAACGTGTCAGTTATTCCTGGACAGTGCTTGAAGTGGAAAAAAATAAGTGCCAGTACTCCCCTTATTCACATGTTGGCGTGTGTATCAGCCCGTATCAGGAAATCATTAAATATTACGTTCTGAATTTCTGCTGTAAATAAAAGAAGCTCTGTTGTGTCATTGTCTGACTCTGTTCATGTTCTCTTTGTACCCTTTTGGAGCCAGGCCAACATTATTTTGAGGTTATTATAACTTACTTAGATCAAGAAAGAAAAGCAGGCAGGCAAGAATGGAAATGGGTAAGTGTCACGTATTGCCCCCTGGGTAATGCAGTTTATTTAGGGCTATTATGAAAAATTCACATGACACAGAAACAACAAGCTTAAGAGCAGAAAACGTCAGTCAGAAAGCTAATTCTATGTTCACGATATGAATGTAGAAATTTCTTCTTTCTACATAAAAGAATTCTGGGAAATGTAGGAAATAACTGTGTAGTTACAACACGTCATTGAGACAAATAGATCAAAACCGAGCAACAACCTCTGTTGCTGTGAAATGAAGCCAGCGTTTAAGTGCCAAAAACTGCAGTTCCTCAAACAGCCACTTCAGGCTGGCTACAGAAGGCATCAACCTCCATAAGTCCCCATATTAAAATGTCCAATTTTATAGCAGAAACACACAGTGTTGGCCAGAGCCACCATACTCTGAGCTACACGACGGCTCTTCAGAAACCATTTAACTCAGAAGACATTTGATACAATCAAAAGCTCCAGGACAACAACTAAATGGACCCTGAGGTGATATTGCTTTGGCAACTCCATAACTGTGTATAACGGGAAAGACATGTAGAAATGAAGCTTGTAAGCATAATTCTAGTTTAATGGAACTTGGTTTAGATCATCTGGTTAACTGTTGGAATTTTTACAACCTGTCTGACTGTCTGACCACTCATGTTTCTTGCCTAGTCAGAAGTTGTCGCAAGCGCCAACCTCTGTGGCTGTGAAATGAAGCCAATGCAGAAGTGCTAAAAACTGTTATTCCTTGAACAGCCACTTGGCTGGCTCCAGAAGTGAGTCAGTCTCCATAAGCCCCCATGTTAAAATGTCCAACTTCACAGCAGAAATAAACATGTTTACAGCCTGGGACAAAAAACAGTTTTGGTCTCTATAGCTAATTTCCCCGTTCATGACAACTGTACTGAGGGTGAATTTTTATAGAACTCATAAGCAGAATTAACAGCGTGGCCACTTTGATTGACAGGTGGGCGCCGTTACAGATGGCTTATTAGAGCACCCAGGCGTCCTTCAGCCCTTTAATGTTAATAAAGTTTGAAATATTCAAAAGGATTGTAGCATCATTTATATAAATGCAATCTGTCTTGTTATGAACAGTAGAGTGCACAGTACATAAGAGAAGATTAGAGGATTACATGGAGTGTGTGTGTGTGAGCTAGGATGCAACATAACAGAGAGAGGTGGATAGCATATCTGTGCAGTCGACGGAGCTCCAGCTATGGTGTGCTTTGAGGCAGAAGTGAGTGGAGGTGTGATCGCACAGCCAGGTGCTGCCCCCATCTCACCCTAACACCCTCGCACAGTCCACTTCCTCCCTGTTAATTAGGAGATCCTGTGTGTTGTGAAACAGCTGTCTGAGAGACCGTTACATCAGAGTTCTTGTACTCAGATCCACCTATATTAAATCTGGATATGTTTGAGATGGACACCTGCACACCTGACCAATCATTGCACAACCTGGGTATGATTGTCAAATGGTCTGCTTTGCTAAAATCAAGCATCCACGAACCCCCCGCCAGAAAGGGGTTTCAGACACTGTTAGACAACCCAGTAAGCATGCTGAGGCTGTGAGTCAAAGATGGAGTTACATCATCGTCTCAACCCACAGTTCACTGACTGGTCCAACACTAATCTGTCCTTTGTGGATGCATGTGCAAGCACACATGTGCCTTAATGAATAAATCTCAACCAGTCCTGAATGTGCTTCTACTTGTACTTGGATCAGCCAAGATCCATTTTGGGTACTAAGAGTTAATAAGTCCAGAAAGTAGAGACGAAGAGAAGTGAAGTGAAGGAGCATGCTGAAGTAGAAAGGTCACTTACCCTCGCACTGCTTGCCATCTCCCTTGTAGCCCGGCTTGCAGATGCAGTTGTAGGACTTGGGAGTGTTCTGGCAGAGGGCGTCAATGTGGCAGTCGTCCGAACCCTCTGCGCACTCGTCTGCATCTGCACAAAAAAAATCAGTACCCAATCAGACCTGAGTCCAAGCGGATTCAATGAAGGTGTTCTGATGTTTCAGAGCCCATACAGAGCTTATGCTACTACATTTTTAGTATCACAGCAATCCCTGGCCTTGTGTGAACATAAAACTGATTCCAGTGAGTTCCATGCAGTGATGTACACAGCTTTTGAATTTAGAAAAAAGCACTGGTGTTGGATTGGCACCTTAACAGCCTGAGTTATTAGAATTTGTAACAGGAGAGAAAAGGCTGGACTGGTGCATCCCTTGGATGGAGCTGTTTCCTAACTGCAGTGACCCGTCGTTTTGTGTGCTGTTTAACTGATATCACATGACAAGAACTTGTACATATTTTTTCAAATCACAGATAGCAGATAGCACAGATAACAGGTCGGCACTACACATTTACTACTTTTACCTCTTTTGGCTTATTTTACACGTACGTGAGGACAAATTAATGAATGTTTCATTTTCTATCAACATACACAGTTACACTAATTAATAAAGATAATAATAAAGAGGGGTATGGCCCCACTAAGGAGTCATGAGAAAAATCTGATGGGTTGCAAGATGATAGTCAGAAAAGAAGAAAAAAGTAAAGAATTCAATATAAAACGAAAAGGTTAAATATATCAAGTATTCCTCTAATCTACTAAGCTTATTTCTTGACCTGGACTGACGTATGGAACCAGTGACGATGGCTCAGAAGAAGGTATTGCTTTAAAAGACATATGAAAGCCAGTTTACATGAGGAGGAGCCTGAAAGCTGTTTCAGTATCTTCTGGAGGAGTTTCAAGTCTGAGAAAATGACCCTGATAATGTCATCAGGGTGTGGAGTCTGAAAGTGTGTTGGCTGTGCTCGGAAACTGAGAGAAAAGTTTTCTCTTAATAGATGCAAACACTTGAGTTGAAGTATACTGATTCTTTCACTGGGCATGGAAGATCTGATCAAAACTGTGACTGAGTTGCATTTTGGGAAATGTAGTATCTGGCTTTTTTAAAAATTGACTCATACTGTGGGCATAAAAATCAGCATATCTCAGACTCTGGTGCTTCAATTTGAAACAACTTCATGTGAATGTGATATAAAGAGCGTACCCCTTTAAGGCTAGGAACCTCTAACCCTAAACACATATTTTTCCATCTGCAGCTTTAAAGCAACACAAAGTTGCTTTAACTTGACTGTTTTTTCAAATCAGTCAAATCCAATGGCATCCTTCCCAAAGATAAATTATAAACCGCTTTTGTGTGACAGTGAGAGAAAGCTCTAAAGTCAAGGTACAGCTCCAGAGAACACAGAGAACAGAAGGTTTAACGGCTCCCCAATTGATCAGGTTATTGATAGAGGAGCTGGTCACATCTGGGCCTGAATCCCAGGGCAGAGGGCCAACTCATTATACACACTGACAGAGGGAGGGGTGGAATGAGGGTACCCAGAGTCAGACTTAGAGATGTTTGTCATATCCATCGTTCAGCAGACCTTTGCATCACCACAGAGCTCCTTGGCTCGGCCTCTGCTTCCATCAGTGTATAAATAGCCTGTGTGAGTTAGGTAACCCGGCTGGAAGCTGCCTGTGGTTCAGCCCCTGCTCTCTGTCTGGCCCTCCGCCCGACTCAGCCGTATAAAGGCAATAAATAAACGATAAAATGGAATTTACAATAAATAATTCTTCTGTTAAAAAGTGTTTCATTGTAGTTTCATTGGCGTCAGAACAAAGAGATCGAGACAGACAGAAAGCAGCAACAAGTTCAAGTCTTTTATGTGATGTTTGACGGTGAAAAGCTGCAGGAGGAGACACTCTCACTCAGATGTTTCACTTTATGTCCTCTCCCTCCTGCAGGGTGCTCTATAAACCTGAGTGCTCCTGGTTTTGACAAAGCCTCGCCTGCATGGTGGCTCAGTGTCTCAATATTGACTCCTCATCCATTCACAGTGGTGGGAGGCTGAACAATGTGCTGCTGCTGCCCGGTCGATATTGGGCCCCTGCTGCCTGCCTGCCTGACTGCCTGCATGTCTGCTCCTCCTGGGACTTGGCCCTCCTGCCACCACCCCCCTTCAGCACACATTTACATACACACACACACAGCCTCCACCTCCCTCCTCCTCTTCCTCCTCCTCCTCCAGCTCTGGACAGGCCACCAAACCCGGAGACAAGGTGCTCTCTAGCGGCTCAACGGACAGCTTTTCTAAAAAACCACCTTCGGTAAATCATTAGCCCGATTTCCAGACGGTGAAATATTAAAACAGGCAGCCCTCTCACTCAAAAAATCAAAGCAAATGAGTGCTTAACCCAGAGATCAAGCTGCGGTTTCCGATTGGAACTGACCTTTGCGCGCAGGAAACAAGTTTCAGTGAAGTCTGGGACGCTGGTTAACCGACTGGAAACCAGTTTGCGCATCACAAAAAGGTTCTTAGGAAAGGCTGGGATGCAAAAGTGAATTTCTACCAAGAGTTTGGCATTTAATAAACCAAACATGATTCAAGAAATGAGCAAATTCAACGCGCAAAAATGATTTAAAGCGTGCGTAAATGCGATTTTTCAGCCTTTAAGTGCGTTTTTGCATCATTACGCTGCGGTTCTGATATCACACTGGATACAAACACATTGTGATGTTATTAAAGGAACTTGCAATGCGCATGTATTACTAAATGACAAGTTTAAAGTGGCCTACTTCATGATTTTTTTTTTTTTAATCTCCAAACATATCATGAGAATTTTCCCGGTCATCTTTCTTTTTCCTCGCACGCCGGTGACACCGAAAGAAGCCACCAAAAAACAAAAAAAGTGCATTTCGTGTTTAACTATAAAGCAAGACAGAGAGGAAAGGGGAGCTCTTACCTGCGAGTCCGACATTCCCCATCACCCTGCAAGTATTTATGAGGAGGATAAACAAACAAACGTCCCGGGAAAAACAAGCGCTCCCCATGCTGACAGACGGTGTGAGGATTCAGCAGGGCTTTTTCTGGGGGTTTGGACTGTATGTGTGTGTGTATGTGTGCGTGTGTGTGTGTCTATGATAGGAGAGGAGGAGGACCGCTTTAGGTGGACTGGCAGCGGCGGGGAGAGAGAGAGAGAGAGAGAGAGAGAGAGAGAGAGAGAGAGAGAGAGAGAGAGAGAGAGAGAGAGAGAGGAGAGCAGCTGGCTTGTTTGTGCCTTGATTGGGTGTGTGTGTGTGTGTGTGTGTGTGTGTGTGTGTGTGTGTGTGTGTGAGAGAGAGAGAGAGAGAGAGAGAGAGAGAGAGAGTGTGTGTGTGCGTCATGATGGAGATACTCAGGGTTCCCCAAGCCTAAAAACCTCAGGTAAAAATAAAATCAGAGTTAAAGAAATTCATAAAAATTCTAACTCAGAAACTCTAATTCCAGTTAAAATTATTAGAATTTGAATGCCAAATGGGATTTATAGCAGTGGTCCCCAATTTGGGCTCCCTAATCTGAGGGACCACCAACTTTTGCTGTTTATGTTTTATGTCACATTTCATCCTGTCAGGGGTCTAACTATATGAGAAATAAAAATGTAAACAGCAGACTTAAACTGATCACAGTTCAGGTCCATAACCTGTATGTGATGTGACAAAACAAAGTTGATAATCACTGATTTAAAAGAGTCTTGGTCTCATACATTTAAACTTCTAACATTATAAAAGTCTATAACCTGTGGGTGATTGGCTACCGTTACTGTATGAGGGCAGAGGATAAGGCAATATGAAGGAGTCTAGGCTTAAACACTGTCATTTGTTCTTTAGTAGTCTTGAACTCAGTTTTGTGAATCACGAGAGGTTACAAAAGTTTAAGGATTGAGAAATACTGACACCTAGTGGTTTGACATCAAGGGTCAAGAATGGATTTACTTACAACTGTACCAGAGCCTCAGACCTCCAGGGGCTCCAGTACAGCTACAGGGTGTTCATGTGCTAATCTGACTTGATCAAAGACTTTGATTGTTTGGTGAAATACACTACCTGCAAGTTTACCTAAACTTGAACTTTTGTAGTTGTCAAAATGTGTCCAGTTCTAATCCATCTATTGTTGCCTGCATTGTCGGCACAATACCATTTTCTGCTCCCTATTCACAATTTCTCTGTCAGATCACTTTGTTGTTTAGCTCTCATCCTACTAACTCCTACTCGTCCTATATGTTTCACCTTCTGAAGGTGTGAATGTGTTTAAATGTTCTTTCTGATTTTATATTATTATTATTTTTTTAAAAAGCAACTTCTTTAGGGGAGTTTATGACATAAAAAATAGTTTACTTAATGCTTAAAGGACCAGTGTGTAGGATTTAGAGAGATCTATTGGCAGAAATTGAATATTGATGTTTTCATTACGTATATATATATATATATATATATATATATATATATATATATATATATATATATATATATATATATGAATTATATTCATATCTGCAGAGAGAGCAGCTTCTTTCACAGAGTCTGTTGTGTTGCACCACCATGTTTCTACAGTAGCAGGATGGACAAACTAAACACTGTCTCTAGATAGGGCCTTTGGTTTTTGTGGTGACAGCCACCATAGGTTCTACAACGTGCTTGGAATATGTTTCATTTGGATGGTACTAATTCCTACACACCGGTCCTTTAAACTTACAAAACGCAAAACGTGCATTACACCAAATGGACAACACTCAGTACTGATGTGACTAGCTGTTTGAAACATTCTATGTCATCAGTTTCAAGTATCAGTTTTTGTCCAGATGTTGTGAAGCTGTGAAGTGAAATTATGGAGGCGAAAAGTCAGCGAATACAAGTCAAACAGCGCCATCAGCTGGAGGAACTCCTTCAACGTGACTTTGGTCTCGTCCCGCCCACTTCAGTGCATTTTTATCCAATCAGCGTGAGAAGACAAGGTGATGCCTTTAAGTGCGCGACATTTGCTAGCGTGCGGTTTGTTCTTTTAGGCCTGGCATTATGGCAGTGGAGAGGTTTGACTTTTATCATTACTGAAGAACGACAGTTGAGAGCTTACACTAGCCACACGTATTCACATTGCAGCTGTATATTTGGCTGTCACACTGCTATTATTCATTTTGCAACATTGTATCTGCTGTGTGTTGCTGAAACTGTCGAGAACAAATAAGCAGCCATTTTATGCTAAAGTTTCTTGAATGTGAGACTTTTTTCCTACATGTGTAATGATATATAAACAACGAGATGGTGGAAAAATCCTAATGAAAGTTTAACTTGACGTACATTACGAGGAGTACTTGAACGCAGCACGATACGTCACCAACTGTCATGGCGTCTCCCTTGAAGGGGGCTCGGTGCTGGAGAAAGTAGCCGCTGTCATTTATCAGTTTTGTCCGGTGTACAGAGCAGCTGACCCCGACTGAAGAGGCTGTTAGGAGCGGGTAGTTACCATGGGGACTGTCCATGCGAAGGTAAACTCAATTTCTTCCCGCCGGCTGGCCTTCGTGTGGGGATTTAACCATGACCTCCTGTCCAGTCAATGCTGAAGGCTGCAGCGTCTGTACTCGATGTACTGTTCCACACAGTGAGACAGAGACTGACAGTGAAGACAGGTGACCGGTCCACCTGAGTGTGTGCGGGCGAGCTGTGCGTGGACAAACCGTGTCACTTTACCTTAGCTCATTTAAAAGGCCGTAATGCTGCTAATATAGGCAGGGCGGCATTTTAAAATGCAGATATCGTCATGTTTTTGACAAAATACCTCCATATACTCATTGTGGTGATATATTGGTGGTGCTTTCAGGCTGTATTTACAGAGATTGAGTTTATTAGACCAAAACAATGTAATAAATTCACAAGATGATGTCACTGTAATAAGCTTAGGGTGATATATTTACCTGTCACTGCCTTACAATATCCAAAAATCCAAGTAGATTTAAAGTATCATATCCCAGTTATTATTATTATTACTGTTATTGTTATTCATCGTAAACTAACTTAATGACCAGGTCAGCCCTCACCATGTGCAGTGACTTTCACTGGCTGTAGGACATCAGACACTCTTCCTTTCTTAAAGCCCCACCCACAGCCTGCACTGCCCTTTCTCTTCCTTGACAGCTGCTCCAGGTGTCCTACACACTTTTTTTGTTGAGTTATTGTTCAGACAGAGAGCTGCAGGAACAAAACCAAACACAGAGTCGGAAATGAACCTGGAGGTTGAATCGAGGAGGATTTTATTACAGGCGCTGTGTTACTTTGCATTAGATAGTGCAGGCGGTGTCATTTAAAGCGTTGGTCTTATCATTGCAGAGTCTGGATCCTCTCCCAATGCATGGCCGGGATTTGGGCGTCAACCCTGATGACTTGGTGGAGGCTCCAGAGGTGGAGCAGGAGTCCAAGCAGGAGATCCTCGAAAACAAAGATGTGAGTGGTAATAGTATAGAAGTAGCACTAACAAAATTCACTGGATGCTAACCACAGTACCATCTGAGATCCGTATATAAGTACAGACAGACTAAAACGGGGATATTTGCACTGCTATCACATTCAAGGAAAATCTTTCACTTGGACAAAAACTGGCAGAAAGCTGAGGAAGAAAATGACAGCAAAATACATTTTAAGTATGTTTTCATCCATTTGTGGTGGTGACAGTAAAATTAATAGTAAAATGTCTTTGATTCCAGGTGGTGGTCCAACATGTCAACATCCAGGGTCTTGGAAGAACTAAAGAGGATCTGCTCGGCTACGAGATCTCGGATGTTTTCCACGCCAAGAACCTCATTGATGTATGTATTCGAGACTGCACTCGCACCGAGGCAGGGCAGCACTCTGAACACATGTACAGTAGAGTCTCGTAGTAGACGAGGGGTTGCTAAGCGCAGAGCTCTGTCTGTCTTGGTTTCAGGTGATGAAAAAAGCTCACATCGCCAGACAGAAGCTGCTCCGCCTGGGGATCTTCAAAGAGGTGGAGGTCTTAATCGATACATCTGAAGGTAACTCTGCCTGGTGTTATATCATGACTGTGTGTTCAGCTGACATGGATGTGCAGAAATAATCTGACTGGTCCTCCCTCCTCAGGCACAGACGCTCTGCCCAATGGGCTGGATGTAACTTTTGAGGTGATAGAGGTAAAGAGGCTGACAGGAAGCTACAACACCATGGTCGGCAACAATGAAGGAAGCATGGTGAGAGAAACACACACTCATGTCAATCACATGTCCCTCTGTGGGCGGGGCTTGGGTAGAGCATGAGTCCTCTTACTGAAGTTTCTTACTAGTATTCATCTTGACATGGATCCATCTCACACATACTTTAGTTTCTGAAACACTTTTATACCACAGCCATGGAACATGTTTTCTGTTTCCACTGCATGGCGCAACTCAATTCAAACACACTTTTGGTACCAGATACTTCTGGTACTTCTCAATTTCACTGTCCAATGCAGCTGGTACCCTCTCAATGTAGGTGGAAAATGCTGCGACAGTGCAACAAAAGCACACATTAACAATGGAGGATATTCTTTCCTTTTGAGATCCTTGTGTCAGCAAAAAACAGAGGAATGTCTACACTCTGTGGTTTTGCGGGCTGCCATTTTGCAGTGTTTATAGACCAAGGTGATGCCAAAAAAAGTACCAGGTTCCAGGTATTACCCACAGTTTTTGACAGCAAAAAAGAGAGAGTCGAGCTGTACGATGCAGTAGACACACAGCATTTGACTGCTGTAACTATGGCAACAATACAGACGCTTTACATTCGGATGGAAGAAACGGAACCGACAACTCGCTCCACCTTTGACCTTCCTCTGTCAGGACACCTGGTGTGCTGGAAAAGATTGTCAAGAAAAGCTGCTTCCATATGAATCATATCTTATAATATGATTACATCATGTTATGTGTGTGTGTGTGTGTGTGTGTCTGGTGTTCCAGGTCCTGGGTTTGAAGTTGCCCAACATGTTGGGCCGAGCTGAGAAACTCACCTTCCAGTTCTCCTATGGGACCAAGGAGACGTCATATGGCCTGTCCTTTTCAAGCCCCAGCCTGGACACTTTGAACGCAAGTATGTCAGTAACATACACTCTGAAGCCACCTGTCTCACTGTTTTCTAGTGCACTGGTTCCTAACCTGGGGATCCCGACTTAACTAGGGGTCACCAAAGCTTCATGGGGGAGTCACAAGGCTTTCTAGATTTTAATAAAACTTTAAAAAATGTATTTACAGTAGGCCTTTATCCCAGCATTTCATTTATTTCTGTGACCTTGTAAACGGCTTCTCCGCTTACTATTTGAAGAGTGTTTTTCTTTCTGTTATTGTATTGAGTAAAATGCAAATCAGGTACATTTGCTACTGGGAGCAGGAACGGTTCTGAACAGTCTGTTAATGGTGCATTCAAGTAAAGCTTAAATGCACCACTGAGACAGAGTTTTTGACCTGGTGTCCTCTGTTTTCAGCCTCACCCTCAACATGTACAAAGTCACCGGCCAGTTCCCATGGAGCTCCTTAAAAGAGACCGACAGAGGCATGTCTGCAGAAGTCAATGTAAGAGGCTGGGTGTGTGTGTGTGGGTGTGTGACTTATGTTCACTTTTGGGGACACATTTCAGACTGAAGACTAGTTAATTGGAGAGCCGTCCCCTAATTGGGAAAAAATCCGATTCTGGGCTCAGTGTTCAGGATAAGAGTGTCCAGGAAATGAATGTAAGTTCCCCAAAAGTGACCATATGATTTAAGCCAATAAAGCAATTTAAAATAGACAGACTAAACTTGACTATGTGCTCTGTACTTGAATCACTCTTGATTTTGGCCCCAGTAATCACTGTGACTCTCACAGCTGTTGAATTAAGCAGAACTGACATGTTTATCTGCCACAAACTGAAGCTCTCCATCTTCCTGTGCTCCTGCAGTTTCCTCTCGGGGTGACCAACCACACGTTGAAGTGGGAGGGTGTCTGGAGGGAGCTGGGCTGCCTGGCACGCAGCGCTTCCTTCGCCGTGCGCGAGGAGAGCGGACACTCGCTGAAATCTGCCCTCTCGGTACAGCCGGAGCCTTTTTCTACGTCCCGCTACATCCATAATATCTGATTAGTTTTTGTTTGTTTGTTTTATGTCTCTTCTGAAAACATCATTTAATTCAGCACATTTGCCTTTAATGCATTTAGTTTTCAGGAACTGTTTCTAAAAGCATTTTATCCTCTCCTCCTGTTCTGTTTGTTTGCAGCACACTGTGTCAGTGGATTCAAGGAATTCTGCCATTTTCCCCAGCAGAGGTGCCTTACTCCGGATCAACCAGGTAAGTGTGCACACGTGTGTCCATGTTACATGCCTCGCTAAACAAATAATATTTCTAATGTTAAATAATACATATAATATTAATATTTATAACTTTTGAGTTCTGAATATGATGAATATGATAGAACTTAAATGTGACTCATCACGGTGACATGACAGAGATCACTGATGTTTCAAACATTAATTAGCATCTGTTAGGACAATGCAGAAGTTATTACAAAATGAGGTGTTGTTTCAAAGATTACAAAGAGACGTCACAGAGATCACTTCACAGAGATGTATTGATGTGTCTCTCTGCCCTGCAGGAACTGGCTGGGTACACAGGAGGAGACGCCAGCTTCTTGAAAGAGGATTTTGAGCTGCAGCTCAACAGACGGCTCTTCTGGGACTCAGTAAGACAGAAATAAGTCACTGCAAACACTTTTAACAGGACTCACTTCTAAAAGTGTTGCTTTGGTGTATTGTTTTTGTATTAGACGATGTATAACCAGGTCTAGCTGTGCTGATGGTGCACATGTAAAGTTAGTTGCATTAAGTGCATTAAGCCACCAGTGGGCGATAAATCAACACTAAATGAGTTACAGAGAAACATTGACGGATGTTTTTTTTTTCTTTGTTCTGTTTCTCTGAATGACTGATATGAAGGGAACATTTTGTGTCCTCCCAGGTCCTCTCTGCCTCTCTGTGGGGTGGGATGCTTTATCCATTGGGAGGACAGCCGTCCTGCATCGCTGACAGGTACATCTGATTCATTACAAGAGCTGTCATCTGGCTCTGACAGTGTCAGGCACCGGCTGCTGCGGAAGACTTCGACATTCCTCTGAGAACAATGATTGGCTCTTTTTATGAAGCCGTTACTCTCAAAATGCTGAACCTTCAACCTCCTTTTAAAATAAGCTTATTTGAGTATTAGCTTCTTAATGATGATCAAGATTATCATGAAGTTGTTCTGGGTTACTGTATAAACACGGGTGTCGTGTGTAAACATAAAAGGCTCATTCTAAGGCCACAAAAACAGAACTCTTATTTTCAGGTGATTCAATGACAGTTATGTTTTTTTTCCAGGTTCTACCTTGGAGGTCCAACCAGTGTACGAGGGTTTGGAATGTACAGCATCGGGCCACAGAGTGAAGGTAAATACTGTTTAATAAAACAAATCTTAAAAATGAACTGAAGTATTTTAGCTGAATGTATCAAACGTGTGTGTGTGTGTGTGTGTGTGTGTGTGTGTGTGTGTGTGTGTGTGTGTGTGTGTGTGTGTGTGTGTGTGTGTGTGTGTTTCAGGTGACTATCTGGGCGGAGAGGCGTACTGGGCAGGTGGTCTGCACCTCTACACTCCGCTGCCCTTCAGACCAGGCAAGGGAGGCTTCGGAGACCTTTTCAGAACACACTTCTTCCTCAACGCAGGAAACCTCTGCAACCTCAACTACGGTGAGTGGACTGAAGAGAAATACAAAAATCCTTTTTATAGTTCTGATTTACTGAAGAGAAATGATAAAACACAAACGTAAAGTATAGATTTAGACTAATGAAATGTACTCTACCTAAAAATATTTAAGTAGCCTGTAGATATGACATGCTTGTTCAAAGTGGTTGTAGCGTTTTATTCTTTTGTCTATTAGTCACTCCTGGAGTGTTTCTGACTGATATTTCCTGAATCAGGAAAGCTTCCAGTGTCTCACTATAACATGTTGAGTGTTGTGTGTGTGCAGGTGATGGCCCACGGGCACACCTTCAGAAGCTAGCTGAGTGCATTCGCTGGTCGTACGGAGCGGGCATCGTGCTGCGGCTCGGCAACATCGCCAGACTGGAGCTCAACTACTGTGTACCCATGGGAGTTCAGAGTGGAGACAGGTAGACTTCACCTACACTCCTAGATATTACAGGACTGAGGCTCACTGATGTGGCTTTTATTGACTTGAGTGGAAAACCTCAAAATGCATATAGCACTGTAATATTCAGAGCTGTCTGACAGTGAACGTCTCTCCTCTCTTCTCACAGGATATGTGACGGTGTCCAGTTTGGAGCAGGAATCCGCTTCCTGTGACCTCATCACTTCGCTGCCCTCGGTACTCCAGCAGAGGCTTGGATGTGAAGAGGAGGAATGTCTCGTTGTTTGTCACCTGTAACTTGTTGTAGAGTGTGTAACACTAGCATGGGTCATATGTCCTGGGGAAAACGTGCCTGACCACCCCGAACCCTCCTTTGAATATGCACCAGTTAAGACTTTAAAACAGCAAAGTGCCAGTGCTGCGGGACACAACCAGGGAAACTTTTTACAGTACAAACTGGAAGTGTTTTTACAGAGTTCAGAGATGAAAGTAACTAGATGCTGCGAGCACAAGACATGACCGCAATGGCAAAAAAATAGAATTATGGTGAATCTATGACAATTTAGCACTTTTTCTGCAGTAGACTATTGAGTTCTGGTTTGGTCTTTTATTTTGGACCACTGTCCCTCTTTCCTTAGTTTAAATCTCCAGCGCTGGCACCTTGTCTGTGGGGAAAAGTCAGCCACTAGTGATTTCACCCACTGTGTTTCCTGTGGTCACACAAAGTAACTTATTCTCCAGAATGTTAAAGAGATTTTGAGCATGTTCCCTGTTTGCCTTCCAGGAGCAAGAATTGGTAAAAAAAATTATTGATAGTTAACCGTACAACACACACTCTCATGACCTGATGAGTTTTGTTGAGTTGTACTGTGCGATCAATCGATTGCAGCGGCAGCCAGGGAGTAAACCGAGAGGAAGGAGAACTTTTTAAATCGAAACAGCCGGCGTATAAAGAGAATCAACCGTCATGCCAAAAGCGGTTTGTTCAAACATTGTCTGATGTGAAGAACGGCGGGTTGATGTCGGGCCGGCAGAACCCCTCTCCCCCCTTGAGCAACATCCACCACCAGTGCTCTTACCGTTAGTCCTCTTTTTGATGTTGTTGAAGATATTCACAAATAAATCACAGCTGCTCCCCTGGCTTTTCTTTGGATCCTTTTTGTAGTTTCTCAAATACACATTCAACTGTCAAGCAGATGCTCGAAGTATCAGTCTGTGATTTATATGATATGTGTGTGTCAGTCACTAAAGGGAGGTACTGTTCTTTTAACCTTGATTAGGTATATAACACAGAAGAGTTATAATTTAATTTCTGAATAGTTTTATTGCATTCTGGGATATAGGCACATCCAGTGGGTGGAATAAATGCCACATTATTACCTGGAAGCTGTACAGGTGTACGGGGTAGAGTCTAAACTGTGACGGCACTGTCGCCCTGCAGGTTGTAACTGTCTGAACCTTTGCTCTGCAGGAACCTGTGCAGGGCAGTTGAGTGTGGATGGTGCCAGATGTGTGTTTGCTCAGAGCTTGTTCTGTGTGGAAGCCTGGCCAGGTGTACAGCAGGTGATTGCTGCGAAGAGCTGGAGCTCAGCTTTCAAGTTTATCTTTAGCTGCAGAGGGACGCTGTGCCTTTTGAACCTTAGATGGCAGAATCCACACAGACCCTGGTTTTTGGCACTAGCCATCAAACAGCTACAGAAAAAAAGTTACACTATTTGTTGGATTACAGCACAAAAATACACATAAATAATGAATCCTTTTATTAATGCTAATGCTAATAAATGAGCCTATAATCGGCTAAAACATACCATATATTATGCTAACGAATGACTGACAATGACCCTATATCATGCTAATAAATGAGCCTATATCACGCAAATAAAAGAGCCTATATTAGGCTAAAACATTTGCCTCTATTTTGCTAATATATGAGCCCATATTATGCTAATAAATAACCCTATATTGTGCTAATGAATGAGCCTACATTAGGCTCATTTATTAGGATGTTAGCAACTTTGTTTAACTCCCATTAGCAAACAGTAGCTTATGGCTACCACCAAAGTATAAACTGTTGACATAAAAATTGTCTATATATCGTACATACAGGTGACCAACACATTGTTTCTTGCTTAACAAATTGTGTAAATTATATATGAATATCGTTGTGTATATTTAATGTCAACACTTATAACGTAGTATTAAATAAACTAAAATAAAATATATATGATTTTATGAACTCCCACGCGAGGCCGCGCGGTTGAGGAAGTACTAGCCTAAGCACCTCGTGACCGCGCACGTACAGTAAGCCAAACAGTACGTAGCGTGTCTGCTGCTGTCTGTCTGTCTAACTGGTTATAAGCTGTCTGTGTGGGTCCACGCCACGGCCACTCCTCTGACTCACACACTCACAGAGGCAGGCAGGTGTGTGTGTGGCCAGCGGCGGACATACCTCAGCAGCAGCAGCAGCAGCAGCATCTCGGATCAAATCCCGCAGCATTCGGATTTAATTTGATTTTCAACTCTTTGTTTTTAATTCACTAAACATCGCCATCATGTTGTGGACGGCGAGTCAAGTCATAAGGAAATTCTCCACCTCGTCCGTGAGTAACGTTGCTAACGCTGTCTATATGAGTAGTGTACTTATATATACATATACTGGTAAACACTATATGTACTGTACGTATGCATACAGGCATATGATATATACATGCATACATATGCATGTGTGCATTTATATATGTATATATATATATATACATCCTGGTAAACAGTGAGCCCATGCCAGGTTCGGCTTTGATTGCAGATCACTGAGTCATAGTTCATGTCAGGTCTTTATCGGGCTCCTTCTTTATACTGTAAGTGTCCGTTTTCAACATATACAGCAGATGATGGTGTATCAGTGCCAGTTTGCCACGTTACTGTCTCCGCCTCTGTCCCTGTGCGCTCTGACTGAACCGGCCTTTACTGTACAAGATCTGGAAGAATTGCATCAGCCTATGAGCTCCTCACTGTACTGTACACCGACAGAGGCTTAGCTCCGAACCCGCAGTGCTGCAGGCAGCCCAGAGGAGAGAGCTATACGAGGACAGATCGGCCCATGCATTCATCTTTACTGGGGCTTGTTGTGCAATCCCAGTGTGCTGCCCGGGAGCTACCTTCCTGTGGGTAGCTGTTTGGAGTGAATGGCTTCGAATGCATCATTGAAGCACGTTGCAAAACGCAATGAGACGGTGGTCCGTGCAATTGACAGGACCATTCATTCAGCACGGGAAACCTGAAACCTCCGTCCATCACACACGTGTTGCTGCAGTCAGAAACTTCCCTCTCTGGATGAGGGTTGTGCTCTCTGTCAGCCAATAGCTTTTCTCAGAGCTGGCTTTTAATAACTATTATACAGGGGTGGACATCAGTGATCAGGAGCCCTGGGTGAAGGCAATCCCACCCCAAGCTCCTTTCTTATATACACTCACACATTGTATACATACTTATATATAAAAAAAGTTAAAAAACAAACAAACAATTGATTAAATGAATGTGTATTTTTTTCATAGATGGTTGTTTGGTTTACAGAAAATGAAAACATGTCTTCAGATTTCATGTTTTATCTGTGGTAAATATATACATGCCGTACACATGCATTAGTTATTTGGACCGATATTTTTCAGTTTTGGGTACTGCAAGTTCCCCAACTTTACAGTTGTGCAATCATTGACAGCGTACAGTAATCTGCATTCTTTCTAATAGCCAGCAGAGTGCAGCCATATTGGTCGCAACAATATGGTCTAATTGAATTGAGTCTTATGTAAAAAAAAGACTGTTTCTTCTGACTTGATTTATGACCTCAGTAAACAGTTCCCTCGTGAGTTTATGGTCTCAATCTCTAGTTTCAAGTCTTCTTCCACTCGGGGTGATGTGCATTTAGTAAATTATGATCACTTAGAGTCAAATATACAATAAAAAGATAGCAGCGCTGATCAAATCGACGTTCTGTTGTCTATTTCTCTCCTCAAATATTTTCACATACATATTTTTAATTACTGTTTTAGCTGTAATACAAGTATGTTTAGAGTCAGGCAGGGCTCCAGATTTTCTCAGTCAAAACCAAGCACAGTCCATCTCGCAGTATGTCATCCACCAGCTCCATGTGCTCATCTAAATATGGTTCCGAAAACCCAAGATGGCTACAGCCTTAATGCCAAACTTGAGCCTTCAAAACAGTTGTCCACAAACGAATCCATGACACTCACTGTGAGTTTACACTTGAGTGCAGTACAACAGGGCAGTAATGTTTTGGGGCCCCTCTAAGGCAGTCTGTTGCAGTTTCCTGTTGCTAAGACCGCCTCTGCTCTGGTCAGTTGCATAACATTGAGGAGCTAACACGAGGTCAGGGAAGAGTTGTGTCTGCTGAACAGAACTCTTTGTACACATCATCAAGCAGCAGTGTAGACTCAGTCATACTGCAGATAGGTAAAGCTCAAACTAATGTGTTTGTGTTTTCTCTCATTGCAGCATTATTACCAGAATAAACTCAAACTAGCTATAATTGGCCAGAGCCTGTTCGGCCAGGAAGTGTACAGCAACCTAAGGAAGCAGGGCCACAAGGTGGTGGGTGTGTTCACGGTCCCTGACAAGGATGGCAAGGCCGACCCCCTGGGTGAGTTCATTCCCTCCTCTCTCACCTGTTGGTTCAGATTGTCTCTCTGGTTTGTGCACCAGCAGACTGTGTGCTCATGGTCCTTCATTCAGCTGTGTAACTAATTGAATGGTTGACTTGATCAGTGGAGTGTTTACGTCTTCAGTTCAGTTCAAACCTCTGTCTCTGTCAAAAGAAACTACTACAAACCAACTACAGAAGAAAAAGCCTGAACTTAGCACAAGCAAACATCCGAATGCTGTTGAAACATGCAAATGGCTGGTAAAGCTGTTTGGCCGATGGACTTAGAGTTGCACCCTGGAAACATAAAAATACCAGGCTATAGAGACCCAGATATAGACCTGGTTAACATAAGTAAGTTAAATAACAGAGATTTTACAATGTATATACATAGAAATACAACAGATTAAAAATAAAAACAATGTGATGGCCTCTGATTATCTGCTGTCCCTGTTCTGCCTCCGGGTCATGGGCTGTGCTGTGGCTGAGGTAGATGCGTGTTGACTCCACAGTGCTCGTGGACAAAGACAGGCCTTTATCCCACGTTAGCTGCGGGATAGTGATTCCATTGTGTGTGTGTGTGTGTGTGTGTGTGTGTGTGTGTGTGTGTGTGTGTGTGTGTGTGTGTGGGGAGAGGCCCTGTGTGGCCCAGAGACACAGCTCCGAGGTGAAGTCTTTGATGTGATGCAATCTTTCCAGGAAGCATCAGCATCTTCGGCTATCAGCCGCCTCTTGACCCCTCCTGTTATTTTTAGTCATAAACATATTTCAGCTGGGACTGATGACATTTCAGTTCAGATTTGAAACCTTTGGTGAGTGGAGGGAGGAAGACAGAAACACAGGAAAGATACTGTAACATTCAAGACCATTGAGCATTATTAAAAATACCGGCAGTATAGTAATCCTCACATTGTAATCTGAGTATCGACTGTTTGTGCAATCAGCACAGTCTGTTTGTTTATTATTTTTTAGCACTTAGAGAGTCTGTACCTCTGTCTCTCACATGACTCACATGTGGGGAGGTCTGTGTTCACATGTGTCAGTGGGTGTGAGAGCTGACAGGGCTGCTGTTGGTTTCCTGTGACCCCAGTGGTGTATTGTAGCACAGCGGGCCAGCATGTATGACTCAACTGGAGAAAGAGCACCAGGGTTCAGTGTTAGTTTAATCATTTTTGACCTGCCTGGTCGGGCAAGCTGGGTCCGACATCTACTATTCTTTCGTTTATTAGTAGTTTATCAAATTACAACAAAAATGACTGGCAGCCATTCATCTCTCAAACTTGCAGCAAACATAGTAGGAGTTTGGTCGAGGACTGGGCGATATGCCCAAAAAGTTTAATTAATATCTATATTATATATCTATATTAAATTTTGCCATTTGAAAGATTGTTTTCAACACCTATATCCTCTAACAGCACCTGATTTAACTCCTGACTTTCCAGGAGAATTGAAACACTTCAGTGTGCTTCCACCTCCACTCATAAATTTTTACAGTCAGAGTTTCTCTTACACTCTGTCACACGCTTGCTGAGCTTCACTTGTCATTTCTCTTGTTTCCGGGTTATCAGGCAATCCTTATTGTTGAGGCCCCACTGCACTGTACCAGCTTTATCGTGGATTTGGTGTGCAGGTACAGCAGGTGGAACTGGTTCTGACTGGAGTTAAAGTGGTGGAGACTCTGAGCGACCCATCACAGAGAGTGAAACTGGACCCTGGGCAGCAGGTTTTTACCTGCAGATCCAGACCAGTCAATTGTCTGGCCTGATTATCGTCACCCTGTGTCAGACTTTCTGCTTTCTACTGTCAGGAGTATCTGCAAACTGTCTTCTTCTCTTTCAGCCGTGGCGGCTGAGAAGGACGGGACGCCTGTGTTCAAGTTCCCACGGTGGCGCGTCAAGGGGAAGCCCATCCCGGAGGTGGTGGACGCCTACAAGGCGGTGGGCGCCGAGCTCAACGTCATGCCCTTCTGCTCCCAGTTCATCCCCATGAACATCATCGATAACCCCAAGCACGGCTCCATCATCTACCACCCCTCCATCCTGCCGCTGCACAGAGGAGCCTCGGCAATCAACTGGTGAGGAAGAGTAACTGCACGCTCTGCTTTAAGTACAATGTCGAAGAGTGCACTTTAGGTTGATGTAGTGAGGAGTGTAAAACTGACTTAGAATGATGTTAGACTGAACACACACCCTCTAGCGAAATAGATGAGTGGCTCATGAATATAAATGTCCACACAGTGCTATGCAAAAAATGGAGGTATGTGCACAAACTGTTGAAATGAAATGTCTTTCACTCACTGAGTCGCGGCTGAATGGAGCTGTGAGCCCACAGAGTGAGTCTGGTCATGTGATTAAAGGGACACAGCGTGAAAAAGATTGTCAAGATAAAAACCAGCGCAAGCCGAGCTGGATCCTACATTTCCCATGATACAATGCGGTAGCATCATTCAGTATACCTCCCCCTCCCAACGCAAACATGCATGTAAGTGCTAGCTGCTAGCTGTAGCTGCTGTACTAGGCCAATCACACGTCATATTAAATTGAAGAACGCTCGCAGTGATTGGCTGCCAGTGAAACCACACACAGTGTGTGAATCATGACCGTGTCAGTATCATCGTGAGCGCTTTAAACAGGAAGTGTTATATTGTTTCTTATAAGCAGTGTAATAGTAAATTCAATTTCTTTGTTTCAATCACTAGAGACGCACAACCTCCCCCTTCTTAACATAAGATACCAGCTCCTTGTCTTTGTAAATTGTGATGCCTAGACTCAACTTTGCATCTAAATACAAGATCCTGCAGGATACTTCAGGTGTAAAACACATCAACGGGGGGTTGGCGCCAATACCTGCAACAGACAAAAGGGTGTGAAAACACTTCCTGGGGGGGCCGACTCCTGCAGTTAGACAAAGGGGTGTGAAAGGAATGTCCCTCAGGTATAAAGGTTTAGGTATCCCCATGCTCTAGGTCTTTTCTCCATCTTTGACCGCGTGTTGAATTGACCTTTTCTTTGCAAAGAAAATAAAACCTTGTCGGCCGGCAGAAGTCTCCATTTCATTCTTCACCAGCAGAATTTCCACAACAGCAGTTACACTCAGTGTGTGAATGTCACAAGTGTAAAAGTGCTCAGTAGACCAGAATAGCGCTTTATAAAAACATTTACTACTACAGTGAGAAATTCAAACCCAGCTTACTGTCTCACTCCAGAGGAGCTGATATTAATATTAAACACTTCTGATGGAGTATGGAGTTCAAACTTTTGAAAGCTCCTCCAGAGATGCAGACCATGAACACAGGCTGAGTAATGCTCCACATGACACACCTGCACCGACAGGTAACAAAGGGGTTAACATCCTCTCACTGCTGTAACTCTGCTTCTGGCTCACTGCCCACGTGTAGTAACAAAATGACAACAAGTGACTCTTGCGTCACAGGTCTGCCCATAATACCACACTGCTCTCCTCACAGTATTGATGAAGACATCGCAGTGAAATGAGACACAACTAAGCAAGAAAGATAACAGGCACTTTCTGCTGAGTGTGAACAGACGGTGGCCGTTGGCCAAGAGAAATTACACTGTAATACTCAGAGTATTAACTGACAAGTGCAGGGGACGTCTGCCAAGGACCTGCATGAAAGAGCTGTAGCAGTCAGTCGGGATAATGTATCGCTGCCTTTGTTCATGTCATTTTAGCTGATTATCAGGATTAATAGTCCTTTTCTCTGAATCTGTGTAGTTCTCTACCACAAAACAGCCACATGTAACCCCTAATGATTGCTTTAAAAAGAACGTCACGTTGTGTGTCATGGTAAAGCAGCTAAAACATTGACAACATGTTCCTTTTCTACAGCCTGTCTTGGTCTGGTATGTTATATTAGCCAGGTGTTCGCTAATTGTAACTAACGACCCTGAGTTAATGTGTTTGCGACTGTTCTTTTATCCACTAACTGTTACTCGCGGCTGCTGTTAAGCAAAAGTTACACAAGCTGTACTCAGAAGAACTAAAGGGTTAAAAGTATAGCACACAGGTACTGAGTCCTGACTGTCTGTTTCCCAGGTCAGAGCAGAGGCAGAGGAAGGTTTGCTGCAGGAGGTTTAAACCAGTTCTGTTCGACCCCAGCGAGCTGGTTTTCTTATCTGTCCGCTCGCTGGTCTGTCCGCTCTCCACCCTTACTATCTCTCCAGGCCTTTTATCACTGCGTGTAAATGAATGGCTTCCGTTTGTTTTCAACTGTAAAAACTGTAAAATGAGATTGAGATTAAGAGATTTAAACTTTAACTTTCTTAATGTCACCATTTATGTCTCGTTCACTTTAATGCTAAATCTGGCTGTTTGGTAGTTGTGACATCACTATCAGCTGCTTAAAAACATTCATTTAAAGTCAGAGGAAGTAGTTTGTTTTTCTTTTTGTCAGAGTTACATGAAGAGATCGATAACACTCTCATATCTGTCCATTAAGTATGCATGAAGCTAGAGCCAGGAGGTGGTTAGTTAAGTATGGAGACTGTGGAGGAAACAGCTAGATTAGCTCTGTCTAGGTCCTATTCTAGAGCTAGTGTTTAGTTTGTCCATTGTGGGCTACTCTAGAAACATGGTATATATAAAAGTTTCATTCTAAACATAAATGATTATTATTTTCAGGTGATTATACACTCATGAAAACAGTCATAACAATTATATTTGATAAATGTGACACACTGGACCTTTAAGTTGGGGAATGTTGGCCTCCATCTTTTGAGTAATTTTGACCTGAAGTCATTTAAATGAATCTCTTAACTCGTCCAAACAACACTTCAAGACACCAACAACTGCATTTTGATAAATAGTTTTCATTTTTAGACACTGAGTAGATGTGTTGGATTTGAGTTTAGAGTAGTCAGAGTGTAAAATGAGCATTTCATGTGTCAGATAGAGAAAAGTGTGTTGTTTTGTAGATATCTAGACTGATTATCCTTTGAGGGGGCCTGGAGCCTATCCCACCATGCGCTGGGCAAGAGCACACACTGGACTTCTCTGTAAAATGTAGTAATCATAATGTAATCCCAGCATAGATATCTTAAATTAACTTGCAGCTTTGTCACCCAGTATATTCTAAAATCTCTTGCGATCAGCCTAAATGAAATGAATATAAATATACAGAGTTAAATGAGAGCTGGTGGCAGACAGCTTGTTTGTTTCGCACTCTTATCGTCGGTCTCATTGCCTCAGGCTCATTCTCTCCAGGTGCATTCACCTTTTATCTTTTCTTTATCTCACTCAGCTCCATTTGCTCAGGTTTATGATCTGCTTCATATCCTCTATCTGTTCTAAAAATACATGTGTTATGGCACAGCTTCAAGTTTTTTTTTTTCCGCCGTCTCTGTGTGTGTCACCAGGACCCTGATACATGGTGACAAGAAAGCTGGCTTCACGGTGTTCTGGGCAGATGATGGACTGGACACCGGGCCAATCCTGCTGCAGAGGGAGTGTGCTGTCGAGCCGAATGACACTGTGGACACGCTCTACAACCGCTTCCTCTTCCCAGAAGGCATCAAGGCGATGGTAACCTGTCGGAATTTTATAGTTTTGTGTAGACTGCTCCTATTAATCACATAAGCGGTGGAATCAGCCATGGATTATGAGTGTGGATTAATATAAAACCCTTTTGAAATGAACTAATCCAAGTAGTCAAAACCCGTCCAGACATATCTGCATTCTCTTTCCCATAATGCACAGGTCCCACTTAGCATTTTTCTTCAATTCAGCAACATATAAACATATGAACTTCACAGACACACACTTCAGACTCAGGTGTCACACGCTGTTCTCTGGTGCAGGTGAAGTCGGTGCAGCTCATCGCCGACGGGAAGGCCCCACGAGTTCCCCAGACGGAGGAAGGAGCGAGCTATGAAGGCATCCAGAAGAAATCCAACGCCAAGGTGAGAGTTCAGATGTAAGGTGACGTAAATATGCTGTGGAACTTTATCATTTAGGCTGGATTACCAACTGGAAAATGAGGAAAACAGTCCACGGACCCTAAAAGGCCACAGGCTGTCCAGTTGCTTTGCTAGCAGCCAAACAACACACAAGACATAGCAGCCCAACAGCAAGAACGACTACAATGGGAAGCTGTGGATTTGAGCCAGTGAACAGTGTTCATGCTAAAATGGGGTCTAAGGAACAGTATATGTTTCATTACTGTGCATTTGGATAAGGAGCTTCCCACAGAAAAACATGAATATGTACTACAACACACGCTGGGTGGTGACCTAAACACGTAAGTATGACTCATTAGTCACTTTGCAGAAACACAGCATATATTCTGCCTGTCTTAAGCAGTTATGTAACTACGCTCACTCTGTTAGCTCAAGTGGGCCAAGTATGTAAGACTGAATGACTGGCTGGTGTTTATCTTACACAGGGGAGAGACAGAGGTGAGACTGGTCTGAGCTGCTTTTTGATTTGCCACGTTGCTGGCAGCGTGTCTAAATGTGCTATTCTTAGTTTGCAGGTTGAGTTTCCAACATGGCTTCTCCACGTGTCGCTCAGCTAGCGGCAGCCAGCTGTTGGGCTCCCCTCTCCTTCTCAGAAATGTGCATGCCCTGTTCTGAAAATGAATCTGAGGCCGTCTGTGTGACATCGGTGTCTCTTCTCCCTGTCTCTCAGGTAAACATGGCCCAGCCAGCTGAGGCCATCCACAACTGGATCCGCGGTCATGACAAAGTCCCCGGTGCCTGGACTGTCATTGATGGTCAGGTGTGTTTCCTGGAACACAGAAAATACCCCACACACACACACACACACACACACACAGTGTCTATTGCAAAGTCAGACTGATGGTTGATGTAGATCCTGATGACAGATATTCAGTGACTTAAACATGGTGCCAATGAGTCCTGCAGGGGCGTTGAAATGTGGATAGTATGGTAACATTAAAAATAAACATTTAGGCATTTTTTTTTTTTTTTTTGTATTCAATATTTTATATTATTTTTGGCCTAACAGGAAGGAAGAACAGGATAACTAAATAAATATATTTTAAAGATAAAACATCACAGCAACAATAATCTAATAATAACAACTTATTCTTAACAACATATGTAATAACTGTTTTAATTACATAACCAGGTCGTCAATACATATGTGAGCAGTACAGTATCTATCATTTTGGGGTACAATCCCACAGCCCAGTCATTACTCTTTGGGTCTCCACTGTGCCTTGTAGTCTAATAAAATAAGAGTTTACAGCTCTGTAGCTCTGTCTCAAGAATCAACATGTAAAAACAGCACGTTGTGGTTTTACTGGTTGGTTTTTGCACAGATTGAACAAACAGGATATAATTTGTTTATTAGTGAGCTTTAGAGCTGCTGACAGGTGGATTTTGTTGCAGTTAGGCCCATTTTTCTCTAATTCCCATTTCACAAAACATTCCTGTAAGCAGACAAGTCTTAGCCCCACTTTTAAAGAACCTCAGAGCAGAACTACACAATGAAGAGAGGAACTCATATGATCAATATGTCAAACTTCCTGTTACACAACATTCAAATGTGACCCCTGCATGTTTAAGAAACACACACCCCATATCTGTTTTTAATGCTCCTCTGTGTGCCTCTCCTCAGCCTGTGACCCTGTATGGCTCGTCCATGCTGGGGGGGTCGGCCCCAACCGGTCAGGCTCTGGAGGTGGAGGGAGCATCCCAGCCCGGCCTGGTCACCAAGAATGGGCTCGTCCTGTATGGAACTGATGGGAAGCCTGTGAGTGTCAGAACAACTATTCAGAGCAAACAGAAGTACTGCAGATACAGTAGGCTTTATGGCTGCTGGGTTTGTTCAAACACTGCATGTTTGCTCCACAGCTGCTGGTGAAGAACCTGCAGTTTGAAGACGGGAAGATGATCCCTGCTTCCAAATACTTCTCCGCTGGGGAGAGCTCCAGCGTGGAGCTGACGGATGATGAGAAGAAGATGGCAGAGGAGATCAGGGCAAGTGAACCATCAGCAGATAGATAGATCAACCTGCTGTTTCTTTCACTGTACTATAAATTCTCTGTAACATTTCTCTGTGGTTTTGAGAAATCAGTGCCTGATACTGAATGTGAATGTTGTTGTTTTTTTTTATCACAGAACATCTGGAAGGGTATCCTCAGCAACGTCGCGGCCATTGAGGACTCCACAGACTTCTTCAAATCTGGAGCCGCCTCCATGGATGTGGTCAGGTGAGGGAGGACACTCAAAATCATTCAGCAGAAAGAGGAGGAGGAAAGCAGGTCGCATCGACTAGAGCTGATATAACTGAAATGTCAATTCTCATGACCATTTTCTGGGACACCTGAAACAGAAAAGTCACACAGTAAACAACCTAAAACAACCTAACCATTCGTGACAGCACTTGAATTGATTTTGATTTTTTTAGGTGACTAAAATTTCTGATTAAAATCTGTTTTATTGCTGCACAGATCCACAGCAGTACATTGCTTAGCCTCTCCAAACTGGTGATGTGCTTACCGTCGTCTACTGTAGATAACACACTGCCTATAGATCAGAAGCTCATAAAACCTTAGTTCAAATAACCCAAACTACCCCTTTAATACCAAAGCTAGATAGATATACAGTATGTATATCGTCAGTGTTTATTTTCTTAACCTCATCTGAAAAACATTTCTCCATTAAGAAGATTTTTCAATGAAAATATTGTGTTCGAGGGTGAAACCTTGTTTTCAGTTTTACAAGTGTGCCAGTGACAAACACGCGTCAGTGACTGCTGCTGTCAGGCTGTTGAGCTGACAGAGAAGAGAAGAAGAAGAAGAAGAAGAAGAAGAGAAGAAGAGCACACTGCGTTTCTAAGCACTGATGTCGTCTGTGTGTCCAGGCTGGTGGAGGAGGTGAAGCAGAAGTGCACCAGTGAAGTCCAGCTGCAGACCGAGGACGTGTACATGGCCACCACCTTCCAGGACTTCATCCAGATGTTCGTCCGCAAGCTGAGAGGAGAGGACCAGGAGGAGGAGCTGGTCATCGACTATGTGAGTGTCAGACTGCCTTTAGATTTTTGATCTTTCACCACATATTAAATGAGAGTTTTTGTTTGGTTGACCTGTGATTGTTGCTGCTGTGTTGTATGCAGGCAACCAAAGAAGTGAACAACATGACAGTGAAAATGCCGTACCAGTGTTTCATCAACGGCCAGTTTGAGGATGCAGAAAACGGGAAAGTGTACAACACCATCAACCCTACTGATGGATCAGTGAGTCACATCAGCATGCTGACATATGCATCCACACATACACACACACTCGTCTTCATTATCTGACTGTGTGTGTGTGATCATTGCGTCCTTCACCAGGTGATCTGTAAGGTGTCGTACGCCTCAGTGGGGGATGTGGACCGGGCCGTGGCAGCTGCTAAAGAAGCTTATGAAAATGGACCCTGGGGCAAGATGAACCCAAGAGACAGAGGAAGTCTGCTTTACAGGTGAGTAGCTCCATCTAGAGGACTACAGTGGGATTACATGATCAGGAAAACCAACGGTCTTACTATAAAAACCTCTCCAGGCTTGCAGACCTGATGGAGGAACATCAGGAGGAGCTGGCCACCATTGAGACTATTGACTCAGGAGCTGTGTACACGCTGGCCCTCAAGACACACGTGGGCATGTCCATCCAGACCTTCAGATACTTTGCTGGCTGGTGCGACAAGATCCAGGTAGGTCAACATTCAGGCACACACTGCAGTTTCAGAACCTCTGATTATGACACCAGACTCACACGTTTGTTTGTTGCAGGGCAAGACGATCCCCATCAACCAAGCCAGACCTAACCGCAATCTGACCTTCACCAAGAAAGAACCTCTGGGGTACAAATATTTACTTCCTGTATTTGAATACACTCTGTTAAGCTGTGTGATCCATGCTCATGTATTGCTGTGTGTTTTCTGTGGCAGCGTGTGTGCCATCGTCATCCCATGGAACTACCCTCTCATGATGTTGGCGTGGAAGAGTGCTGCCTGCCTCGCAGCTGGAAACACACTCGTTCTTAAACCCGCACAGGTGAGTACACCACACACTCTCACTTTAAATGAAGGAGCTCATACAAAGTGCTAAAACAATGAAATGCTCTAATAATAATGGAGTGTCTTAGTTGAATATATTACTGACAAAGGTAATTTAGCAAGAGGGTATTTCGATATGCTTTGTCATTTACCATCACATAATCCTTTGTCTTTCATCTCATCCAGTGGATGGAGTGTGATCAGCTCGTGTTTTATACGTTATTTCTGATGTTTGCAGGTCACTCCATTAACTGCACTGAAGTTTGCTGAGCTGTCAGTGAAAGCTGGCATTCCAAAAGGAGTCATCAACATTTTGCCAGGCTCAGGTAATGAACACAAATACAAAGATCCACATAGTTGAAGTCGAAGGTCAAGGCAACATATGAATTAGAAATCACAAGTCAACACCCCATCACAGGTTATTTGTCTATAATTTGTTCAGTCAAAGAGCGGTATCATCTATAAAGAACTTTAGATAACAGAAATTAGATAAAAGTCTGGTGAAAAAACAGTTTGTCTTGCAAAACTGTTGTTGTCTTATTTTACTTAAATGGTAATCTCTATAACCTCTGGTGGTTGTGACCCTAAGAATAACCAACATCTGCTTAGATGAGTCTGGAATAAAAGATCTTTAAAATATTAAATAAATATTAAAATGTACATTTTAAAGGATAAGTTTGGTGATATTTTATATTTTTAATGCCCACTAACGAAGATTAATGTCAACCTAATGTATCCCAATCCTGATAGATCTTCTTCTTCTGCGTCATAGAGCTCCACTGACATCCAAAAACAATTAAAAACATCCTTGAGCAACACTGTTGCACTTGGTGACATGTTCCTTCATCACCCACCATGAACACACACACACTGTAGTTTATGCAGACTCAGTCACACACACACCGTCCTGCTGCTACAAATGCTCACTAGATCACCAAATGTGGATTAATCCACCGCTGAAAATAGTCCCCACCAAAATGCACTACTCCCTCCTGTTTGAGTAAAAAACTACAGTGAGCAGCTGAGATGTCTTGACAGTAGGAAAAATGTTCAATAACAGTCTCATACAGCCCATCTTTGATGCCTCACATGGTTTACTCTTAGTCTGTGAAGCAGCATGTTGACTGCACAAACAGAAATTATGGGATAACAGAGACAGAAGGAGGAAGTACTATCAGACAGTTCAACCAACTCCTAGCATGGCTGCTCTTTGATTCTTGTAACATCAGTCCACAGTCCACCATCCTGACCTCTTTCTCTGCTGCAGGTGGCATGGTGGGGCAGCGTTTGTCCGACCACCCAGACATCCGCAAATTGGGCTTCACCGGCCACGCCCATCGGCAAACAGATCATGAAGAGGTACAACCTGACAAACTCACTGCTCGCTGTTTGACAAAAGTGCAGGTGAAACTTCATGCCTCTTTTTTTCCCTGTTGCAGCTGTGCGGTGAGTAACCTGAAGAAGGTTTCTCTGGAGCTCGGGGAAGTCGCCCCTCATCATCTTCAGTGACTGTGACATGGACAAGGCTGTTCGCATGGTGAGAGAGCAAGAGTCACAGGAGGAGAGGGATGTTATTGATGTACACTGAGGGATTATGAGGCTGCTTTTACACCATGACAGTGCTAAAATTGACAAACAGTTTGTGGTTCCAGTTTCTCAAATGTGAGGAAAGAAACACGTCATTGGCTGTTGGTGGTTGTTGTGGCTCTGACTGGCTGTGTTTGTGTGTCTGCTACTCCATAGGGCATGAGCTCTGTGTATTTCAACAAAGGGGAGAACTGCATTGCTGCTGGACGTCTGTTCGTAGAGGAATCCATTCATGATGAGTTCATCAGCCGAGTGGTGAGTGAGATGTCCTGAACTTTAGTCAAAAACACTGGCTCCTACATTTCCCATAATACAGTTTAATAGTGTCAAGTTAAGAAAAAGAAACAAAAAAGAGCATTATCAAGCCAAAATGCATTTATTTATGTATTTATCTCACCATCACTTTTCTTTAAGGTGGAAGAGATCAAGAAGATGAAGATTGGAGACCCACTGGATCGCTCCACAGACCACGGCCCACAGAACCACAAAGCCCACATGGACAAGCTGCTGGAGTACTGTGAGGTCGGAGTGAAGGAGGGAGCTACGCTGGTGTACGGAGGCAGACAGGTGGACAGGCCAGGTAGAATACACACTGAGCACCCAGAGGCAAATCAAATTCAATCCAGTCAGGTCACAGAACAGAAGCTCAGAGTGCTGTGAAAGTAACTTCACTGTTACTTTGTCATTTTGAAAGGATCTTATGATCAAAATTATAAATAATATATATTATGAAATAAATATTATAAATAATATATTATATATATATAAATATAATATAAGCTTTAGTATTAATGTTAGCATGAGCTAATAATCAATACAGCACCTGTCCTCCAGGCTTCTTCATGGAGCCCACTGTGTTCACTGATGTGGAGGACCACATGTTCATCGCCAAAGAGGAGTCCTTTGGCCCCGTCATGGTGGTGTCCAAATTCAAAGATGGGTAAGTCATCAACAAAGTAGCGTTGTTTCCATTGCATTGTTTGTTTGAGTCGCTAACCCATGTCCTTTGTTTTCTTGCTCCAAACCACAGCGATGTGGAAGGAGTGCTGCAGAGAGCCAACGACACAGAGTACGGCTTGGCCTCAGGCGTGTTCACCCGTGACATCAACAAGGCCATGTATGTGAGCGAGCGTCTGGAGGCTGGGACTGTTTTCGTCAACACTTACAATAAGACCGACGTGGCTTCACCTTTTGGAGGCTTCAAGCAGTCTGGCTTTGGCAAAGACCTCGGTGAGTTGACACATTAAGTTGACATGAATGACATGACATTTATTTTATTTTATTTCAGATAAATAGCCTTTTAGCCTTTATTTAACCAGGAAGGGAGTAGCATAAACTAAGAACAAGTCAGTTAAAACAGATACAAAACAGCATAACTGTTGAATTCAACAATATCAGTTTAAGCAACGACACCCCCGCGATTCTCCAGTTTCAGTGGAGACAAGATTTCCTGTATAACATTAAAAGTGGTCAATGGCTTTACAAAAGATTGATGCACTGCAGTAAGTACCGTAACCGTATCATTGGCATACAAATGAAAATCAGCATCTTTAACGCCTTAACCCAAATTATTTATAAAACTAATAAAAAGAAGTGGGCTGAGCACAGAGCCCTGTGGGACACCCTTGCAAACGGAAAGAGCATCAGAGCACTGACCATCAAACTTGACACACTGGGACCTATTCGGAAGGTAGTTTGAGAACAATCAACTGCTTGCTCTGATAGCCAGATATCAACTGTGAACAGCCTTAGCTAAATCAACAAAAAGAGATGCACAGTGCTGTTTTTGGACATGGATTGATCCTTTGGCTGAAGATTAGAAAATCATATGATAGCTTTATGCTTTTATATCAGATTTGTCTCTGGGCTACATTTCTTTGCCCAGTGATCCAGAAAGCTTTCACCAGTAAATATTGTTTGACTGACTGTCTTCTTGGTCTCGTCCACAGGAGAAGACGCTCTAATGGAATACCTCAAGACCAAAGCAGTGACTGTGGAGTACTGAGACACAGACTCTCCTCATGAACTCTGACCCACATCTAAAAAGGAAGGGGCTTGTCTGTCTGCTACGTTCAGACATCCAGCTTCATTCAGCCTTGCTTCTGGACAGTGTGTGTGTGTGTGTGTGTGTGTGTGTGTGTGTGTGTGTGTGTACTGTATGAATGAGATGAGAGCTTTGTTGTTCGTACGGACAACGTGCCTGTCTTTTCTTGGCTTTCTGCGTGGAAATTCACATCATCATCATCATCATCATCATCATGGACAAAGGACACTTGCAGTTTACACCCATCTGTACATTTACACATCAAACCTCGAGTGGACTCCTGATGCGAGCCCAGCTGGGTCTGACTGGGTCTCACGGTTTCCATAGCTTCCATAGAAGTGTGTTTTATGTTAAAACACACTCCTCATTTTCAACCTGAAACCTGTTTTTCCATCATTATCAATCATGTCAATTAGTTCTCTTCAGCCATGCCTTTCTCATTCACTTGTAATGCTGCCTTCAGTGTCCTTTAATACCTCCATGTTTACTCTTCGGCAGCTTCTGGGCTGCTGTGCACCGTACCAGAAAATAGTTATTTGATTAGCTCATGAGTACATGAATGTGAATGTTGACATTTGAGCCTGACAGGACTCAACTAGAGTGCTGCATCTGGTTAGCAAACACAAGTAACTCCATAGAAAGCTGTTGGTCAGAAATAATCATGGTCATGATGGGCAAACAGGATTCAGATAAAAAAAGCCAGAGTTGGATTTTAATCCTTCATCCAGAAAAAGTAAAGAATCATCTTAACTATTTTTTTTTCATAGCTTTCGATCCCATCTCACAGTTTACATCAGAGAATCACCGTGCAGTGCAATCAAAAGGTTGGAAACAACCAGTAAGTCGACCCTGACTTAAAGAGTAGCTCAGTGTATACGTCTCTGGATGAATGTTTGAAATCTGTTTCATATTATAATTTAAATGATTGATTGACAAACATTCATTCATAAGCTATGACGTGAGGCACAGCGCCAATTTAGTTCTTTCTCACGCTGAAATGGATGTTTGACGGTCAGATCTCAGACGGAGCATCTTTGAGCGTCAACAAAGAGTCTTATAGCAGTTAGTACTCACAGCTTAGCATTACTACATAACGATACTGTATCTGACAAAATGTAGCAAAAGAAACTGTGATGGATTAACTGTCTCGGGCATGGTTCATAACTCTAATGGTTCACCTTTATCTCTAGTCTGAACTTTCAGAATTGAGGTTTAAAAAGGCATGTGCACACATGCATCTACACTTATAAAACACTAATAATAATACAGTATTTACTTGTCAGATGATGAAGCTATGGTGAGCCATCTTTATTTGGTCTCCATCACACACATTCTGGTTGTTTCCATCATGTCCTTACAGCTGTCTGTTCCCACACAGCTTCATTCACTCTTTTCATTTTGGCAAATTTGGACTTTTTTGTAAATATTTTTTAGCAAAAGAGGGAAAAAGGACTATTTGATATATTTTTGTCAGAGGGAGACTATATGTTATAACACTATATTATATTTGGTAAAGCCACCAGCTAGATGTTTTTATGCATCACTAATGTCAAGTTGTCAGATCAGTTTTCTATCCGTCTATCTGGGCTTTGAAACAAATGTTTCTCTCACGCTTTGTGAAAAAGGTGAGAGCTGCCCCCCTTCACCCCCCAAATGAACAGTATGTCTTCAGCCAGTAATGTCAAACAATAAACTTTGATTTGGACTTTATTGTGTACAGCTGCTGTTACTCAGAAGGACAAGAGTGATTCTGCTCCTTCCACAAGTGGTGCCAAGATGTAATATTTCCTGTTATAGAACAAGGTGAAAGTGCTGCAGTCGTCAAGTATATCGCCTGACCTTAACCCTGTGGAGCAGCAGGGAGGAATTTTGAAGAGACAAGCTGCACAACACTCTCCTTTAAATAACAAATCAATGTACTCAAAGAGGTCAACCTCAAGGAGTGGAACAGGACAGACGTGACAGTATCTCCTGAAAGTGTACACTCAATGCCAAGAAAGTGTCGGTGCAGTACTTAAAAGTAATAGAATATGACTTTGTAGGAGTGAATAAAGGTTGGACACATCCACCTAGATATAAGCAAAGTTGCCTAGTTTACTTATTTTAGATGCTGATGACATATCTTTCTATGTTGCTAGTTAGGAAAAGAAATGTCTTCATGTTCAGAGGGTGTGTACTCATTCATGCTTTGTATTGTATGTGTTACATATGGAGGTAAGAGTGTAGCTTAATGAGAAGCCATGTCTGTATAATTATTTAATTTTCATAAAAATCATTTAAACAGCTATATGTGACAAAATGGAGCCAAAGTCAGATCACTTACACTTACACTGTGAGGAAAGGAGGCAGCGTTGCCAAAAGATAATTATCGTATTTGTACGATGAATAATGACAGAAAGTGTCATAATGTACACAATGTTCCGCAAAATACGACAAGCCTCTGGTACAAGAATTTAACATTTCTAATCTGGCAACACTGAAACTTTTGAACAAATCATCCATAATTAAGTCATAATGAATTAACAGAATTATCAGGTAGCTAACTTGCTAACATGAATGAATGCTCATGATAACCAAAAACAAGGTGATCCACGGTGTTACACCTCAACACATCATGCACAGTGAGAAGTCACGTGGTCAGCTGATTGCCAGACATGATGAGGTAATCACAGTGTCTGTTCTGGCTCTGAAGGCACTTTTGAAACTTTGTCTTTTACATGTACAAAATGAGATTAACTGTTGTTCCCATAGGGATGAGGAAAATGTCTCCACACGGGAGCTTTCTGTTCACCGTCTCTGTGATGTAGGTTAAAATCCTTCCACACCTGAGGGAAGTGTTCTGTCATTGGTCAGTTAATCCCACATCACCTCAGAGGGTGAAGAAACTCAAACACGCAGCCAAAAGTCTGTCCGGTCATCTTTTCTACTCTCCCTCTTGATCAACAACTTGGATGTTGGCTTTCTTCTTCTTGCCTTTGTCTCCGGGTAGTTTGAGGTTCTGCTCTGTGACCTCACTGTCCTCACCAGAATCTGATTCATCCTCAGAGTCTGAAGTGTCCTCTTCATCGTCTGAGTCTGACCCGCTGAGCTCGACCAGCGCTACGTCCTGAGGACAAGAGGAAGAGGCCACACAATGTCATAACCATGACAGGACATACAAAATCCAAACTGTTGGTGATAAAATTGTGAAATAAAGATTAGAAGAACAATGAAAGCTGTTGGTGAATGGAACACCAACAGACTGACACTCACCATCTCTATGACCCTCTGTGCCTCCTCCACGCTCTCTATGTCAAAGAATCCAGCAGGAGCTCCCTCCATCTGCTGCTTCAGCTTCTCATTGGCGTCGGCCATCTGAGGAAGGAAGCTCTGCAGCCGGTCCAACACTGACGCACAAAACACAACAAAACACGGATCATCACACCTCTGGCTCTTTTCTATTTTCTTTAGTCCTCTGACAGTAAACGGAACATCATTGTGGACAAAACATGACATCTGAGGACCGAGGAAACACTGATCAACATTTTTCATCACGGCCAACAGATTCTTTAATAATGAATACACCTGTAGTTGTAGTTGAACAGAAAGTCAGCATGCTGGGAGGTGATGTTTGGTCTTACCGCTGCTTCTCGGGACTCTCTCAGTCTGCAGGGAGCTGCCAGCCTTTGGCTTGAGGAGAAGCTTCTCGCCGAGACCTGAGCAGACAACAAGTTCACAATGAGTTAGAAATAATACCTACAGTTTTAATAATACAGTTTTCTAACCAAGTAGTTAGCACGTGTGCTGATGTTAGATGGTTATTTTAGCTGTCTACGACTGAGGATAGCATGATAACGTCAGAGGACGTGAAGAACCTTTGAGACAAGTTACTGTTGTTATGAAGAAACCTACACAGACACAGCATACAACATGTACTTATGACTGTTTCCACTGCATCGCTAAATAAAACATGAAATGAGCTCCGGTTAGCTGACTCTCTAAGTGTACCGAGCACAGGTTTTGACACACTTTGACTGCTACTAATATCAGTTCAAACCTCCTCCGTTGCCACATGACAGCAAAGCCTGTGAACTCGCTTTCTTGACGTTTAATTCCATTTTCAGACGCGACGCGATAATGTTTTCATCGACATGTGTGTTACGAGTGAGAGCAGCTTCCGGATGGAAGGTGAGAAAATAAATATTTAAGCGCCGACTTAAATGGCGCCCCCTACTGTTTGGGAGGAAATTACACTGTGAAGTTGGTCGTGAAAATTACACCGACCGTATATGGAAAAAGACATCGTTAAAATGCCGCACTTTGACTGAATTTAACAGTAAACGTAATAAACGGGCGACATTTATAACACAAACTGGATAATTGCCAAAAAAAGTGCGCTCTGCGGCTGCGCACTGCAATCAAAATATCTGTGTGGCACTTTTTGTTCTGATGAGAAAGCCCGTAGTGTAGGTGAGAGGTCTCACTCTCGCTTGTTTTTGTCACCGCGAAACCTGCAAGACTGTTCACCCAATGAGAGTTTTGTACTAGGCTACATTATGAACTTGTCTTTGTGTGCTGAAAGCTAATTCAATGTATATACAGCAGAATGTTTTATATTCTCGCCTAAATAATAGAGGGATACAATGGTTAAAGAGAAATACGTGTCTTTCTTTTAACTGCTATATCAAAATTAATTGACTTCCTTGTTGTGAATTAAAGCTGTCCGTATGCAAAACTTTCTCAACTGTGCCGGATCACATACGCAATTTTTTTTCAAACCGGGTGGCTGATCTTTACCATCATAGACGATCTTTGGTGGTACTCTTTGCTCTGACGCGGCTTTCTGGCTGCTTGACTGTCAAGGAAGAAGACTCGCATCTCTTCTTCTGGATGAAAAGTCTCCATAGCAGAAAGGTAATTAATTTAAAATAAATAAACTAAGGTGACCAGTAGAATAAATACTATTATGTTTGTATCTACTCGCTAACAGCAGTCACTGTATTCTCCCGGTTAACGCGTGAAGAAAGTGAGGAGTCGTGCCTCCTACTGTTTTGATTCCTGCACAGCTAGCTAACGTAGCACACTGTCTTAGCTAACACAAACAAACGCCCACAACTCACCAACATTTTCTGTGCTTAGCAAAGATACCAGTAAACATTAGCCTGTGTCACAGGACTGCGTTAAACGAAGTCGCTACGATAAAACAGAAATGAACTGAGGCTGAGACAGACAGGTAATAATATGATAAGGCCTGAAGAGTGATGAAGTGCAGATGTGATAGGTGGCAAGCCCTTTAAACATTTAAACAGCAGCAGTAAGTCTATACATGCATAATGTCATTTTGACTAGTGGCAAGTGTAATTAAAGATGTCAAAATGGTAATTTTTTTTTATCAGCATTTGTGAAAATGTTCATATCTGTAACTTAATTACAGCTCGTCAGCTTGTACCACCTCTCGTATTGCTTCTGGAGCTAGCGTTTGTCTGTTAAACGTTGTTACAAAAAAAAAATCTACATGTGAAAATATATATTGTTTCATGTCAGTATAATTTAACTCACATTAAAAACAAACATTAAACGTTAAAGGGCTTGTTGTAGGTGGGCAAACTCACGTTATAACGACGGTTTTCGGACTGCGTCATCAACTTTAGATAAGCGACACCCGTCTAAACAAAATACAGTTTTTAACAACACATTTTCCCGCTTTCACTGCTGCTCTGTACCAACTAAATAACCTAAAACTCCTTGTCCCTTCACTTCAAACTTGTTCACGTACTAATGAAGATGTGACACCATCTTTCCTGCTTTGGTGTCACTTTGACATCAGCTAAACTCATCTAACACCTCTCCTCCTCCACATCAACATCCGGTAGTAGTGCATACTGTGAGATGTTGACAGCTGTACAGTGAGCTCACCGGTGGCTGCCAACAAGACTTCCAGCACTGAATTGTAATCATGAGCACGACTTTCCCAGAGCTCGTGTAAAGATAAAAATGCCTGCAGTCACTCCTGTAATGATGTCACTCACGTCCATGTAGAGTTAAATTGAATTCCTCAGTTTCATCTGTGCTTCATTAGGAAACAGCTGCTCTGTATATTTAGCCGTCTCCGGTTTCAGGTTGAGTTTTGGTCCCCTTTAAGTAGTGACTCAGCTGTTCCATCTCACAGTAATATCTCCTCCGATGTGTCTCCAGGCGGTGATTTCCTGTTCTTCCAGCTATCCTCTCCTGTCTGTTGTCTTCCCTTGTGTATTTTCCTCAGGCTGATGAGTCCATGTGTCCAATTTCTGCTATGGATGGTGCACCTGAGCCTGTGTAAACCAGTTTTCCTGTGTATCATTTTTTTACACCACCCTCAGACTGAATGATAGGAGATGAGACTCTGCGGCCGTAGACCACATCATGAGTATCCAGAGTCTGGGAGGAGCTATAGGGGAGTCCCTGGGCTCTAGCCTGACAGTGCGTATGAGCGGAGCAAACGGCGGGTGGAGTGCTGTCTCCCTGAAGCCTGTTTCCTCTGGGCGCTTTGCCTCATTCTTCCAGACTATGGTTCCCACTGGTTATACTAAGCTACAGGAGGAGCGGCTAGCCATGGTGGATCTCGGAGCTAAACCAGAGGTCAGCCCGCTCCAGAATGGCTACAGACAAGAGACATCACACATAGAAGGCCGACGGCTCCTGGACCGGGCCTCTCGGTCCTCTGTGACTTTATCTGATTGTGGAGATGGGGGTTACTCTGAAACAGAGCCCATGCTGGCTGAGAGGAGGCTCTCCGGGGAGGAGGCAGACGCAGAGGAAGAAGAGGATGAGGAGGAAGAGCTGGGATCCGATGTGCAGAATATGCCCAAGGAGTCGCCTCTGGCCATGGCGCTGCAGATATTATTGCCTTTCCTGCTCGCTGGATTTGGAACTGTATCAGCTGGAATGGTGCTGGATATTGTGCAGGTAAGCTGTGCTACAATACAACTGTTGTTCAAACAACAAGCAGCATAGCTGAGTGCTTAAGACAGGGTAGCATTAAAGGCCAAGTCCTGTTCAGCCATTTCACTGTTTCTCTTTGTTTTCCATTGCAAGTAAGTCTAACAAACCTGTGTGATTATCAGACTGCTCAGCTCTGACTTCTTGTTGCTCCTCTTGGTGAGGTTAAAGGTGCCCTGTGGATTTTTCTTGTAAACAACCAAAAGTTAACACTGTGTTAAAAGTAAATCCCAGAGGCTGAGTGTGTAATTCCTTCCTCATAACACAAAGACAATGTTTACATCCATGTTCACATGCTGTCGTCCTCTTATAGGAATGATGGAAACTACAAAAAAACAAGACTCAAGTTGCAAACTGGATTTTTTCCATAAAGTACAAAGTGGCAAAGGCTTTGTGTGTATCCCTGAGGTCTAACAAACATGCTGAATACATATCATACCTCATGAAAAACATTTGCAAATATGTATTATGATATTCTAAATGAAAACACTACTAGTGGCCAAAAACTCCACAGGATACCTTTCACTTCCACTTCATTTGAAAATGATGGATTGTAATCATGAGAATATTATAATAAAACCATATTTTCTCCAACTGATTTTCAGCTTTTAGTAGTTAATTTGACTTCACCAGTGTTTCTTGTTTTGGAGGTTAGTTTGGAGGCCTTTTTTGTCTTGAGTGACAGACATGTCAGGTGGTTGCAGCATGCTAAGCAGCACACCATGTACAAAACATTTCTTTAGAACACATCGCAGTCTTAGGCACACCTTTATTTAATCAGTGCCAGGACTTTTGACAGGAGTGACAAACTAGTCTGCTGACACTGTTCAATTCAGTCCACTGGTTCATGATGCAAATGAGGCCTGGAATTTAGATCTGATTGTCAAATGAGGTTGACTGAAAGTGGAGTAAATATAAGGTTAGACGTGTTTAAAATAATGTCTTCCATACTCGTGTCATCCGCAGCACTGGGAGGCATTTCAGTACATCACAGAGATCTTCATCCTGGTTCCTGCTCTGCTCGGCCTCAAGGGAAACCTGGAGATGACTCTGGCCTCAAGGCTGTCCACAGCGGTGAGACAAACACACACAACGACTCTGCCTGAACACAGTCAGGATAACACACTGCTTTGGAAGTCTTTTTATGTGAAGCCTGAGGAATCAAACTCGGAATGGATTTAGCGTCCATCAGTGTAGTTTTCCGGCTCCAGCTTATTTGAAAGAACTACAATGACGATCGTTCCATTTTTCTTTCAGTGACATAACGTTTAATCTTCTGACATAACTTGTCGTTGTAATTAGATGGGCTGTGTCCAGCATCATGCTGCGTTGACTCAACTACTGTTTGCCAGTTTGTTTTATGCCTGAGTTTCCAGCCTCATGATTCGTCCTTCTGGCTGCTATAGATGGCACACTAGATGTGTGATGTCATTGTGTTGAGTGTGTTTGTTTGTGTGAAGTCATCTTCGCAGTTTAAGCCGCCTACAGTTGGTATTGGTCATCTCTGTGGCATCTGGACAGCTGTTCCAGCCTGTTATTACAGCGTGAATGTCTTCTGTGCTGTCAGGTTTCCTGGAGAAGAACTGAACAGACTTATAGCGACCCTGTTTGTCAGTGCAGCTGTCTCTGCTCTCACTGTCCCCATCTAAGTTCAAGTTTTAATCCAAGTTCAAGTTGTAATTACTTTGGAAAGTTTCAGAATTATTCTGGAGCATCTTGAATGAATTTTGGTGTAACAGCTTTGCGGATTAGCAATTAGTCAAGGAATTTGCTGATGTAGCAGAAAGAGGGGTGATTCCCTGCAGAGGGTGGTAAGAGGGGCTGCTGCAACAGCAGTTCAACAGTTGGAGGGCAAATTTTTTGCTCGACATCAACTTCATGGAGCAAAAGCTGTAAACAGGGAAGAGCAGCGAGGAGGGAACAGGTCTGCCTGTACCTGAGCCACGACTGCATGCATTCACAGCACGTGATTTCCCATGAAACTGCGTCACATTCGACACAAACCTGTCTATTTCCAATCCTGTGAATGGGGGCATGAAGCGCTTATTCAGCAGAACCTGTCATAGATTCCTCAGTGTACGTCTCTCTCTGTGTTTGTCTCCACTACTCAAACTCTGCCGAAGAAGTGAAGGAAGAAGCAGAATTGTCTCTTTGTTTGGTTTTTGGCTCTTCCTGTCGGCCCCGGCCTCCCTGCATACAGGCTCCACAGTCACAGTGCTGTGTCAACACGGACAGCAGAGCTCAGTGTGAGCTGATACTTCTCAGTGGTGTTCCAAAAAAAACTATTTGTCTTTGTGTTACTGTTCTCCTCGTGCTCAGCTGGGAAACAGACAGCGATTCACAGTGTGGTTAAGTGTGGTGTTCTTTTAGTCACTGGTTGAGGAACTGTTCGTTGTTTCTTTAATCAGTAGATGCGTCAGTGCAAACAGCAGTGCAAATACAAACCCATATCTGATGGTAAGTTAGTTGATGATGACGATGATGAACTATTTCAATATTTACAAGCTCAAACAGACTATTGATCGACTGGCTAAGCTAAAGGAACATCCTAATTCAGAGAGGAGTGAGGGAGAAGGTCAAATGTGTGTCGCACATTTACTAACCGACTGCGCACAGCAAGAAGTGAGACGTTGACCTCGGTGCTGTTGGCAGAGCTCTGAGCAGCATGCACAGGAATGAATTACAGTGTAATAGATTTGAATATATTTCTCACCTTTTCCCTCATGGTCTGAAGAAGTCACTAAATTTGTCATTAGCCGCTTTTTAGAAGACAAAAACCTACAACCACCTCACTTTTTTGGAATTTGAACACACAATTAAAATGATATAGGCCTTTTCAGATCATTAAGGAGCTCTGGCTGGTTTATATTCAGTCATTAAAAACTCATAAAATGTTTTACTTTCTTCTGTCCTCCTTCCCAACACAGGTGAACGTGGGCAAAATGGATTCTCCCATAGAGAAGTGGAATCTAATCATAGGCAACCTGGCACTAAAGCAGGTAAACACACACACACACACACACACACACACACACACACACACACACACACACGTCTTGGACTTACTTATTTACATATGTACAGCCAACATTGCCTTTTCAATAAAATTGAATCAAAATTGCAAAGATTGCTTGAACGAGGCCACCTTACAGATTTGAAATGTCATTATAAATAACAAAACAATCAAACTGAATTGTATTTAAAGGTCCCATATTGTAAAAAGTAAGTTTTTAATTTTGGGTAAATTGTTAAGCAAGTCTAGGTGCTAAATAAACACAGTTAAAGTATCTTGAGTATCTTAACTTGTGGAAGGTTGTGATGTCACAGTCAGTCAGACACTGCCCCCAGCACAGACTAATATATCTTCTTATGGATGTTAATATGGGACTTTTTAATATGGACACAAAACCTCCCCTACATGCTGTCTATCTTTATGTAGCAGTAGGAATGTTGATGTTGATATGTATTGCAGTTAGAGAAGCAAGCTTGTGCCAGGAAGGACAGGACAAATCTGGGTAGGAAAAGTGAAAAAGCAGCACTTGCCTCTCCATCATTGCTACCACTGAGCAAGGCCCTTAACCCCAACTGCTGCAGTGGAGCTGCTCAGTGACCCACAGATCAGACTGTGGTTATACTGGACAGCTTCCAGGTGTGAATGTGATCAGGGCTGAAAAAGAGAGTTTCTGCTCTCAGTGAAACTCCTGTGAATAAATAAAAGGAGAAAAAAAAAACGAATATTCTGATGCACGTTACTGATGGTGTTAATCGGTTGGACCCACGTGGGCAGTGACTCAGACAGTTCGTTTGACTTGTGTCTGTGTATCCAGACTGAGCACTAGTTCTGCTAATCATCTACCCACACACTGATAAACACACCATAACACATGCAACATCATCATGTTTTGACGAGCTATCTGTCTGATATGTTACTCAATTACATCTGCCAGCAGGAAGTGTTATGTAAGGGAATGAAAAAAACCACCTAGATATGATGTTAGTTACAGTATTTCACCATTGTTTCTATATAAAACATTCCCTACCTAAAGTGACCTTTTTACTAACCCTGTAAACACTGTTTGCCTGCTGTCACACACGTCGTAGTGCTTGTTTTCTAAAATCAATAAAACGGTCCAGCAGTAAACCCCCCTGCCCCTCTCCTCCCCAGGTTCAGGCCACTGTGGTGGGTTTCCTGGCTGCCGTAGCAGCCGTGGTTCTTGGTTGGATCCCGGAGGGGAAGTTCCAAATGAGCCATGCTGTGCTGCTGTGCTCCAGCAGCGTGGCCACGGCCTTCATAGCCTCCCTGCTACAGGGTAAACACACCCACCCACACACACACACCGACAGCTGAGAACCACAGTTTAAAATAAACTGTTAACATTGTTGCTGTGGAGGAGATGGGTCACGTCCGTCCTCTTCACAAGCAGTCTTTGTAACTGATCTAACATACAAGTTAGGATGACAAAAACACTTCTTTCTCACTGACAGACTGTGTGTGAAAGTCACCAGTAACACGATGACCTTTAGCCAAGTGCTCCACCCTACTTGTGTCATGTTCAGGTATCATCATGGTCGGTGTAATTGTGGGTTCAAAGAAGACGGGCATCAACCCAGACAACGTAGCTACACCTATTGCCGCCAGCTTTGGTGACCTCATTACCTTGGCGATCCTGGCCTGGATAAGCCAGGGCCTCTACAAGTGCCTGGGTAGGTGAACAGCTTCTACATTCAAAAGACTCCTACTGTCCCAATTCCAGACTATATTCTAATTGTACACAGTATACACCATATATGGTATATACAGTATATAGATATATGTGGTATATATACCACATATATCTATATTCTGTATTTTTGTGGTGTGTAAAGTACAGTAAATCAACATACTTAATGGTTTTATATTGTGTAATGTGACGCGGCTGGTAATTTCGAAACGTCTAAAGCTGTAGAAGAGTTACAGCCTGTGTCAGCACAGAAGACGAGAGTTATGGCACAAAACTACAGGGAGGCGACTATTCCTCCAGTGTGTTACAGTGTTTGAAGCCAATGCAGACCCAAATCCACAACAGCCTTCTAACTATAGAATTGAGATCTTACATAATAATAAACATCTAAAAAGTTTTAGGAATTAGTTTCAATCCAGATTCAAAATATTCTCATGTAAGCTTTTGTTAACTTTCCTGACATTAGGTTTGAATTGGGTGTGGTTACGCTCGGGTATTTCGCGGTTTGTATTATGCAATTAATTCTGCGAACCAATCATAAAAAAAAACGCTTCAGTTCAGTTCAACAAAACAAAACCTCTCTGCTCTCACATCAGCCGAAAGAAATCGACTTCTCATAAACTGACTAATCTTACACTTGTTTTCCTTATTGAACAGAAAAATACAACCATGCATCTTCTGAATTTTAGTTTCTCACTTTTACTAAACTAAGATCAGATCAACTGCCTTGTTAACTCATTATAAAACATGCTTCGTACTCACGAGGGAGCTGTCAATCAAAATGTGATCTCTGCCACAGCTACACAATATTGAGAAACTGTCTAAACAGCAAGATGAACGCCCGACTTTGATATCATATATGGAGTATTTCAAGCTACATTTCCGGAGTTAAATTTTTCCAGAGCTTAAACTTTTTCTATCTAAGATTTAAAAAAAAGAAAACATGCAGCTGTGTTAAGGCTGCTAAGCAAGGACACCCAGAGACTTTGAGGAAATGTTTCATCAAATACATGCAGCTTTTAACTGTGTTTGAACACTGTATGACTTACTGTAGAGACAATACGTCAATATTGAGGTTGACACAGCATGGCGCTTCTGATTTTCGTGAGTCCATTAACTTTCTAACATCTATAGTCCAGGATCATTAAGTGTTTAAGGATTTTTGCTCTCACTTGAGTTTGGCACAGTCACAGTGTCAAGTCAGAATAAAGAGGAAGGAGTAAGTACAAATTAGTTTGAAAGAAAATGTGAAAATGCAGCAATATCTGTGAATTCTTGGCAGAAAGTTTTAAGAAACTTTACCTTTATGACTGCATTCATCATTGTTTCCATGGACACAGTGAATCAGTCTGCACAGACTGGGTTTGGTGTTAATTGATTTGTATGAGCATCAGTACCTGGATACAATATTCTGGGAATTATTTGGCAACATGATAGCACACACTGTCAGAATGTAACATGTATGTTAACAGTTGGCTGTTTGTACTCGCATGTCAAATATAGTGTGGGAATGTGTGAAATTTTGAATTGGGAAATGTAGGAACCCATCTAGGTGTGTCATTGAATTTAGCAGTTCCCAGATAAGTGAACAAAATGAAGGAAAACGTTGTGACCACACATCAACTATCCCCTTATAATATCATTGACCAAATACTACCTTTTGTTGTCACCGTTTCTGATATATGAAGTGCAGTTACAGTCTGCCTAATGATATTTTTAATCAGTTATTTCTTTGTGAGCTCTTTGTGACACCAGAGTACTTAAATAAACTCATCAGGTTTTTTATTGTGGAGTTAATTTATTCAGTCTTCTGTTTCTTAGAAATCAATGAATGAATCTTTAGGTGCTTTGTAGTGAGACACTTCTCTCAGTCAGCCAGTAGGGGTCCCTCCTGCCTCACTCTGGATTATCTCTGCTCTCCAGTTTGAGAACAGACGTCTCTGTTCCTTTCACCACACATTCCTCATGTTTAATTCATATCACATCCAGACCTGTGTTGCAACACCTTGTATTACTTAATACAGCGTACACTGGAAGCTGTTTCTTCTTGGAAAGCATCTCACACTAACTAACCCTGTCAGATCTAATTGTATGACATAGATGTTCAACACTAGGGAAGGAGCAGTGCTGTGAGCTAAATGTATTAAACACACTTCAGATTTCATATTTCCATGGCAGGAGAGTGCAGTGAGGCTGTCTGGCTGTGTCACTCTCAGGACAGTGGCTCTGTTGTTCTTGAGCCCAGGCTCACCGACTCTTTCCTGCTAAATTGGAACTAATGGACAGTTAACTCTCAACTAAACAGAATTTAAATCACATGATTATCTATGCAGATAAGAACTTAATGCCTCTAATGCATCTAATTTTGATGGAAACCAGAGTAGAGATGAGACACAGCCGATACAGAGTAGCTGCAGGAGCCAAGTCGAGACCGGGCAGGTTTATTTATAAATAGCTTTCAGCAAACAGAATTTTTTACAGAGAGCTTTTAGTGAGAGGGCTGAACAACAGATAGAAGCAGGGATAATGAGAGCTGGAGATAGAGCCCAATATGTGTCGGTGTAGATGTGGCAACATTGGGCCATTTCAAAGCAGCCCACAAAAGAATTGAATTCATAATGTTAACAAAATGGAAAGTAATGGTTAGTATTGAGTTTAATTAATAATCAGTGTGTGTCTGGATGTTTGGACACTGGTTGCACTTACCCCTGGAGAAAGGAACATCATCTACAATATCTTTCAATATTTATTATTCCCCACATATACTGGCAGTAGGATGTGCCTGAAAAAAGTACCAGAAAGAATGTCTGGATTAAAGTATGTGTGCTAATATATTTTACTCAAATTGAAGTAGTTTTCAACAAAAATACCACAGAGTTGCAAAATGGGAGTGGTTTTTGGGACTATTTCTCACTGGAAATTTCCATGAAAGTTTTCTGTAAATGATCCTCAGTGTTCCTCAGCAGAAACATGGGAGTCTCCAGGACAATCTGATGATATTACAGATGTATTTTTAATGCCCATCAGTGGCATAATTTATTTCTGAGTAATCATGTTTTTTTCCATCAGCTTGACATGGTGGATGAGTGCTACAATACCCATGAGCCTCAGTCATCATCGCTGTGGAGAAAAAGCACAAATCTAAACTGCAGCTAAATAAAAAAGCTGTCCCAGGAACATATTGGTCGAAATGCAGTCCTGGAAGTCATCAGCTGTAGTCTGGTGAAGATGCAGCTTTTTATTATCTTTTGTTAAAGTTCTGTACATTGCTATGTAGATATCTGTTTGTAAAGGTCAACAGAAATGTGTCCCTCTCATCATTCTCACAAGCTGCTAATTGGACTGCAGAGGAATTCTTGGCGCGGATATAGCCATAAGCACAAAACTGACATATCACTTTATAAAGTTGACACAGAACAAAATTAGCATTCATCTGGAGTCTTCCTTCTGGCCATCTGACAAATGTAAGTCCAATATTCAAGTCAAGTAAAGTCAGTTTTATTCATACAGCCCGATATCACTAATTTTCCTCAAAGGGATGTATCTGTCAGCTCTTTGGTGCTAGACCAGTAGCGTTTGGTGAGTTTATATTAGGTGGGTGGGTTTATTTTCCCTGAAAACAGCTGTCTGCTGCAACTGGAAACAAGGTTTATGAGAGCACCAAGGGTGTACCAGATCAGTAAAGTTATAGGCTGTAAAATCAAAACAATAAGCTGAAAGATAAATAAAAGGCTATGTAGAGCCGAGGGCTACTGCAGAGTCTAGTCTCAATTTTCTGCTTGTTTGCCACTGCTAGTGACCCTTTTCACATTACCTGTCATCATTTGACCATTGTTAACAGGCTTATGTCTTTTGTCTTTTTATCAAAAAACCATATTTATTCTAACTGAGTTGCTCATATTTTGTTACTGATGATTTAACCGGTAGAGTTTTCATCATGCTCCAGACTCGGTTATCTGAGGCCTGAAATAACTCCTTTCACTGTGTGAAACTGATAATACATATAAGCAATATTTGTTGCCACTTCATCCCAGGAGAATTTAAATTTAATTTCCTGTCCCTAACCGAACCTTGTCAACACATCAGAGTTAGAATAACCCTGACAGGTTCCTAACTTTGTGTGATTGAACTGGATTCTTTGGCAGAGAAACATATCACTGCTCTCACTTGTAGTTTTTTAACGTTACAAACTCACGCTGGGTTTTGGGTGCACTTCTGTCATCATAAAGCAAGCTAGCTATCATCACTGTTTGGATCGTCATTTCTTTTCCTGTGCATTAGAAGCATCTTGCCATTTCTCAGCTAAAAGAGATAGTTGGCAGCGTCGCTGCTCTTTTTCCTGGCAGGGCGTTTTAGCAAAATGCAGTCCACCAGAGATGGACAGGAATATCAATAGTATGTTTATTGGTTTATTCATAGCAACAGGGAGGCACAGTAGCAGAGTGTCAGAGGTTCATGTTAACAGTTTAACCTGAAGAAAACTTTAATTAGCGCATGGCTAATATACAACTTACCCTGTGCATGTTAACTCAGTGTCAGATCCCCTGTCAACGTCTGCAAAGGGAGCTGGGGTGATGTGGGACAAGGCTTCCCTCTTAAATGTGTGCCTCAGTATATCTGCCTCAGCTTTATATTTTAAGACTGAAGGTCTGCTAGAGCCAGTTATACCCCTGAACTGAACAGTGGGCGCTTTCTACTCTCCAGCTATGAGGCCATGGAGATAATAAATCTGGGACTGTTTCCTAATGACAGTTATTTAGTGCTTGGAACAGAATCCTGCTGGAAACATCTGGTGGTGGCTCTAAGCAGGTGCTTTACCATAATTACTCTTTCAAAATAGTTGTGTTGTGTTCTATTGTAGTTTGCACAAAGAGATATAGTTGCAGGGAGAAAGTGAGAGAAACCTTACCTGTGTTTGTGTCTCTCCTCTTGGTGCTCCACTTTCTCTCACGTTTAAAACATTCGCAGCTCAGTAAGTATCGTGACTGTATCAAATCATAGTCAGGTGTCATATTGGCACTGACATTACCCAGGTGGTTTCCCTACCATTTCCCCAGGGCAGGCTAGGATAGGCTCCAACCTTCCCAAACAGGAAAAATGAATGCATCTCTTCCTTTTCCCCAGATTCCTACCCATATGTGTCGTCACTGGTTTGCGCCTTCTTCATGTGTCTGACTCCCCTGTGGATCGTCATCTCCTCCAAGCACCCAGCCAGCCGCACCCTGCTTTACTCCGGATGGGAGCCAGTCATCACTGCCATGGTCATCAGCAGGTGTGTGTGTGTTTGTGTATGTAACTGCGTGCGTGTGTGTTTAGTCTTCAAAGGGGAAAGAACAGCTATTCTGCGTCTGCAACGTCCAATGTCTGGTTTGCTTGATGACTCATCCCCTAAACAAGTTGCAGCACTCGAGCACATACACCCTCGGGTACCCTTGAGCCTGGCAGCCTCAAATACAGCCAGTAGGAAAGGATTGATTGTCTCACTCACTCTTTCTTTTGCTCGCCTCTCAGCGCTCGGTGCAGGTGATCCCACATTACTCAGGCTTTTATCGAGCAGTAAGAAAATGCAATTATTGGCTCTGGAAATCAAAAGCTTAAAACTACAGAAAAATCTTTCATTTTGTGTCTCGTACTGTCTTCGACTCTCTCTTAATGTTCTCCATTGAGTGCAGCTGATGACTCATATTTTGTGGCATTTGTAGAGGGGCACACAGATTCACTGTGGACACCATTTGGATGAAAACAATGCTCTGTCTCTCAGTACTATCTTTCTCTTTCCATGCCCCTCTTTGTCTCTCTCTCACAAACACACACAGTAACATCAGTTAATGATCTTATTATGTTGTGTTCTGCAGCATCGGGGGGCTCATCCTGGACAAAACAGTGTCTGACCCAAATCTGGCTGGCATCGTAGTGTACACCCCAGTTATCAATGGTGAGTCTATTGGCACTGCTTCCTCCTTCACTCTGGATGGCTTTAAGGTGTTACTGTTTGATTTGCCTGCCCCTGAGGCATGAACATACAAGGACAAGCTGGTCTAAGACTGTACCAAAGGTTTTACAATAATAGCTTCCCAAATCCTGGGGGATTTAGAGAAGACGTATGTAAAGAGAAGTCAAAGCTTGTGCAGTTAGATTGCTCTAGATGACTCAGTTTTAAATGATTTCGACATGACTATTATTATAGGTCAGTGTTTTCAGCTGTGCTAGCGGCACTGGGGCTATGGCTCTAGGGATGGAGGTGTCTGTTTGTCAGTCAGTCACTATGGTCCAGACTGAAATGTGTCCACATCTATTAGACAGAGTGAAATTTTTTATTATGGTGTCATAGATACGCTCATGCCCAGCTCGCATGAGCTTACAAGATACCATAAATTCAAATTCAAAAGTCATGAATTCATCTAGAGAGAGCCAAAGCAATGTCACACTTTTCCAGACATCTAATTTCCATATAATTTCCTTTGGGATTCTCTGTAATTTCTTAAGACCCAATTTATTTCTTTATTTCCAAAATGATTGTTGTAATCGATCCAGCTGTAATGTTTGTCCTCTTCTGAACTGCCTTATGAAAAATAACTTGCCTGTGATATTTCCTGAGGTGTGTTCTCTTCACTGGGTCTGTACATTTTAGAAATTCCCTCTCTGCCTGTCTTTTATCATTCCAAGCTTTTTGACTTCTGCATTCCAATATGGCTTAGTCCTAAACATTTTCTGATATGTCCCTTTCTGACATGAAAAATCAGCTTTTGTAGATGATTATGTATTTATTTTCCTATATATTATATAACATCAATTGTCTAGAAATATATATATATAGAAATCAGAAGAATACGTCTTAAGACTTACACAGCATTTAAAGTCCCTGAGAAATGCAAGAAATGATTCCCCATGGCTGTTAATGCTTACATCTATGGACCATACAAATAGCATATGTCAGCATCTAAGTAATAAATCTATATATATATATATATATATATATATATATATATATATATACTATGCCATCCACAGTTTCATGAATACCAAATACCAGTTCCTCCTGAGGCTTTGTTGGCTCTCACCTGTAACTTCCTATTGTCATCAAACCAGGACTAGCCTGGAGCTCAAGGACGTGGTCAGTATGGCATCCCAAAGTAAACCATTTGTTACTCTTCAGCTTGTCTTTACCCCTAAGCTACCTGTGCCACTGTACTAAAGGCAGCTTTCACCACTCCTTGACCAGGTCCTCTTTCTGGAACAGGACCACATTCCAGACCAGTTTTTCAGTAGCTCTCTTATTTTTTTCATTTGGGTCCTCACCATCATCATATGACACACTATGCTGTTACTGTTGCTGTTTTTCAGTGGTATCTATCATTGTTTGTCGTAGCTTCATCTCCATCACCTACAGTTTGTCTTCATCCTTGCCCTGCACCCAGTGGGTCCATTTTTCTGCCATGGTACTTATTTATCAAGTAACTTTGCTGCTTCCCCAGTATATTCTGTCACCATGTTTCATGAATGTTTATCCACCAGTGGTCTGTTTGTAACTTGCCTTCATGATTGGGGTTGTTTTATTTTTGACTATATTTAGTCACAGACACCAGCGTACATCTGGTGCTGGGCAGCCAGCCTGAAACAGACAAGCATGTGCCTCAGACAATGAATCATCATGATTTTGGTGATCCCCTGAAGTTTCCTCTACTTTGGTTTATGACCAAATATCTGATAAACATGTGTCACGTATCATTGTGAGCATTTTAGCATGCTGATGGGAGCATTTAACTTAAAGCACCATTGTCCTTAAGTTCAGCCTCACATGCTGTAGACTCTTGATTTTTTCAGGTTAAATGATGTGTTAGCAAACACATGTCTTGATTCTAAAAGGGATAGAGGTCTAAGACCACGTTAACTGAACTGCCTCCAGCTCTGTTTCTTGATCCGGTGCATCACCAACAGATCTGTTGAAGTGTGGAGGAGGAAAATGAAGAGCCAGGGCTCGACAGTAATGGTTGGCAGGTTGGCATTTGCAGTCATTTTGAGAAATTGACAACCAGTTCTAGAGTCAGTGTTTATGTTTGTCCTTTGTGGACTGCTGGAGAAAGCAGTAGACTCTGTGGAAGAGGAGCCGTAGATATAAAAGACAGGTAAATGATTTTCAAATGTGCACTGTTCATTGCACACAGTTACACAGACACACCCACGTATATGTGAATGTATGTGTACATACATAAATATACTGCAGAGAAACTCACACTCATTCCTGGACCTTTTAACATAAAAAAATAAAACATGCACACCAAAATAAGTATATTTTTAATATTTTCTGCATTAGTGATATTTAATTATTAACCAGACAGAGATGCTCAAGCTGATGCATAATGCCTTAATTACTCAATATATATGACTAAAAAGGGTAACCATATTTACAGTTTCAACAACGCCTAGTAGCCAGCCTAGCAACCACTTTCAAACCACTTTAATGTTATAAAAAGTAGCAGTCTTCCCTCAGCTCGCCCTTAACACACCCAGTAGACAAAATGCATTTCTGGGTACTCCACTCCATTTTCTCATAATTCATGGTTTGTGATGTTCAGCCTACTGACCCTTGTGTACATCTCCTTGTAATAAACATATTTCACTTGGTGACATTTCCAGAATGACTTTTGCCCTAACTCAAACCACTTGATGGGTTATGGCTGCGTAGCACTCTGGCCTAATGGTCTGTGCTGTCAGTGGAGAAATGATGGATTGTGAATTCTGGTTAGTTTATGATCAAATAGATAAATATGGTGCGCTGTTCCTGCTTGGAAGTGTTCTGAATATGCTGGCGTCTTTTGCATTTTCCATAGCTGCTGAGGCCTATGTGCAGTTACAACATGATTTCCCAGAGAGGAAAATAATTACTGTAATCAATGGCTTTAGTTTAATTGTGTAGTTAAAAAAAGACTTGGTTGTCAGTAAAAGCTAATGTTTAAATGCATGTGAACACGGTTAGAAATGTATATGTATGTTTCTGGATATATTTTGTGCTGAGAATCATTAGTTTTTAGTTTTCTTAATGAGACTCTTTCGTAGTAGGCAGCAGCAACACACCCAGTTTGATTTTTACACAGCGCACAGCAGCTGTTAAACTTTGAAGTTTGGCTACAAAGAAACTCTGTCTGTTGTTGTTTGTCTCATTTATCCCTCTCAGTTTTGCAATTAATGCAGTCTTTGACCCTTCGAGCTGAGATATAGACAAAGTGTTTATACACAAGATGGATGACACGGCATAGAGTCTATTTGTCTTGTGCTTGCCAGCTCCCAGGTGTGAATATAAATGTGAAAACAAAAGAAAAGTAAACATTCCCTGGATAAATGAAGGTTACTAAAGACTCCAAATGTTCGTCAGCATAAATAAGTTACCTAATGAGACTAGTTTAGGCAATAGTCCGCAGTCCTTCTGTCTCCACTTTACAAAACTGGTCGTCTTCCATTTCATCTCATTTCATCTCATTTCTATCTCCCAGAGCGAACTGTCTCAGCCACGGTTGCCAGGGGGCTGGCACCTCCACGGCAAGAGATAAGCGTTTAATTTAAATGGCATTAATGAGAGACATTTAACAAGATGGAGTACGATTCTGTCTGACTCTAATTGGTTTTCTATTGAGACGCACAAACAGCTGGGGGATCAAGCGTGTGCGTGTTTGCAAGGGCGAGGATGTTTTACTTTGTGTGCCCAGTGTCGGGGGGAAATATAAGTCTCAGCAAACTTTTAACTGTCTCTGAGGCGGTCTTCTCGTGTCTTTCAGCTGATTAAAATGCACCACGGATCCTGTTCTAATAAAAAACACAATTGAACAAAGGGCAGACAGGATAGAAACTGTGAAAGGATGGTGTGTGGATGTTTGATTAGAAAGGAGCAGGAAAGGAGATGTGGAGAGTGCGATAAGAAAACAGGTGAAATGAAATACGGAGGGAGAACGCCTCCTTTTTTCCACATTGCCAGTATTTCATTTAAGTACATTAGGGTTATTTTATGTAATTACACCTGCAATAGAAGGTATCTTTGGCTGCCTAAATTGCATTAATATTTAAAGAACCCAAGAGCTATTCAGGTATGTTTAATCCAATTCTTGTTGTTCCCATTTCATTAGCTACAGTGTATCAGCTCAAGTGGCCCTGGTCTTCTTGCCTCCATTTTGATTTTAAATTCAGTTTCAGGTCATTATAAAGGTCTTAAAAAGGATTTGATCTGTTCTGTGTTCTGAACCCACGGATACCAAATTATGTTATGTATCTTGTTCTGCAGTTTTCCAGCAGACAGCACATTTTCATACAGCTGAGTCTTTAATCTTTGCTTGTCATCTTGGCATATTTGCCTTTTTTCTTTCCTGTGTTGTTTGTTTTAAGATAAGGTGTCTGTCTGCCGAACATCTCAATAAGTCATTTGTTTCTCTCCTCTCTCCATCTTTTTCTTTTATTATATTTTATCAGTGTTTGTGTTTTCACATCACATCTTGGTGTTATAGCCGTTCAAATAAACACAATGAAATTAAACCTGGAGGAGAGAAGCAGAGATGAGATGAGCGAGCAGACAGTTCTTATGTCTCCCCCCCTCCGGGCAGAGCGGTCCAGCTGAGAGGAACACAGACCCTCCTGCAGACCCCCATGTAGCCATGCTGCAGCCCAGACCTCCTCATCCCATTTTGTCTTGTCAGACCCAGTGACCTGAATAAGCCAGATTGCCCCCAGACCTGTTTCACTCTACCTCTGCCCCCTGCTGGGGGTGCAAGAACACCCTCCACCCTCTTACAATCTTACCATCACAAATGCCCTGAAGAGCACAAAAACAGAAAGTCGAAATCAGTTCACAATCCAAGTGCACGGTTATTCCAATTCAAAATGGGAGCATAAACATGTTTGAAATGCCAGATTGCAGACTGAAATTGCTTAGTTCTGCAGTGTCTTATTTATGTTTATTGTTTATTCCCAAAAATTGAATGCAAATTGAAATTTGCACAGCCACAACAGTGTAAGTCAAAATTAATTCACTGAAGCCGTAATGTTGATTTTTTTTTTTAATAGTTCAATATTAAAAAAATCTTATTTCTTTCTGAGAGTGAAATTATAAAATTGTTATCAATCTCGCCCCTGTGTGTAAAGCAGGACATGGTTACCTTGGCTTAGCATACAGACTGGAATCGAGGAAACGGCTAACCACACCTTACCCAAAAAAATCCTACCAAAACCTTTTATGATCACTAATGAATATGTTGTATGCTGTTTAATCTACAGAGACAAAAAATGACACTGTGTTGTGTGGTGGACCTGTTTTTGTTACCAACAACAGCTAGGTGGATTATTGTTTATTGTACATTTCCTTTTGTGTACGGATTAAAACTAATTTCGTCCCACCTTGGACAGAGCCAGGCTGGCCGTTTCCCCTTCAGTCTTTGTGCTACACGAGGCTAAACAATTCCAAACTCCAGCTCCACAGACATCGGATTGATGTCTCTTTGCAAAGAAAGGAAGCAAGCAAGCGTATTGAGCTATTCCTCTAAAAACACACAGTGGCATATTCAGATTGCGAGGGCAGGAGTGTGAAGTGATAAGACGGGGAGCAGCAGACAGGGAAGAGTGAATGTGAATGCTCATTGTAAGGTTACGTTTGTTTACAGCCCCAGTGGGAGCACTGGTATTGCTCCAATAAAATGTCACCACGCGGACAAAGCCACAGTAGATTGAATTAAGTTCCTTGTGTATGGTTTGCAGGACACAACCACTTTAGTGACTGAAAGTCATCTACATATAGAAGATCTGTTTACCCGCTGCACTGCAAGAACCTGAATGATACATTTTTATGACTGTGAATAAAGAAACGTCTGTCTTTTCTCAGTGCTACAGCAACACCTTTTTCTTCTCTTCTGAGCAGCTCTGTGCCCACCTGTCAGCTAGTTTGCTGGTGATATCTGTATGTACGTGAGCTCTCCTGCAGGGCTTAGTCACCAGACTGTGGCCACCAGGATGAAAGACACAGGAAGCTAGTCTGTGTGTTAAAGGGAAGGCGTGATAGCTGCAGCATGTGTGTGTAAAGCGGTCCTGTGTTTTGTCAGTACAGATGGCATCCCACATTCTCATGGCTGTTCATCTGTTGATGTTAATTAAAATCTTACATGAAGAAAATAGAACTGCACGCAAAGATGAGAGGAAAGTCTGTTAAGAAACATCATTTGCTATATTAGATTTTTTTTTTTCTTGTTTTCTACCATGGTAATTATCTTGCAAACTCTTAAGATCGTTTTTATCATTGTGTGCTGTGGTAAAAGCAGAGCCTTCGCACAAGGCTGCCGTAGTTACGCTGTAACTGACTTGTGCCTCCTCAAAAATGTCGACTATGGAGATACCATGTGGAGACCACAAAAACTTGGTCCTCCTAAAAGTTTTCAATTCTAGTGAAGATTGTTGGTAGTAAAAATAACATTAAGCGAGTTAAAGCAGGAGAATTTCAGACATTTTAGTCAGGTTTTCATCCAAATGTAGTTCATAATTTAACCTAATTTACAGAAACCTGCAAAAACAAAATGCAAATTATTAGGAGTTGGTTCATTAAGATAAACAGTGGGTGGCGCTAAATTCTTAATTCATGAGCTATTGCAGAAGAAGAAGGGGCAATGAGATGACATAATGAAAGAGCACCAGTCAGACCTCAGATGGTGGAAAACATGATGTAAATATGACGTTCCTGATCGGATTACAGTCTCCTCATCGCTCCACATTCATCTGATATTTTATTCCTCCAGTGGAAGCTGCAGCAGCATCACATGCTTAATGTATGTCATCATTCATTTCATGTCTGTCTCCACTGCCATTTTCGACTTGTGCTAACAGACGGCTCAGTTTGGCAAGGCAAGAACTGAACGCATAAATGACTGCCTATAAATTTATCTCTGACGTTTTGCGTTTTAAAGCCGTGACCATTATAACGACGTGACTGATAATTGCTTATCACAGATCAGTGCGGTGCAGAAATGCCAAAGACATGTTTCATAGACTGTCATACAATTTAGTTAGTTTGTCCATTGCAGACAGATTTTTTTTCAACAACAAAATATCACAATGTTTCAACAAACAAATGTAACCTATTCTTACATTGTTTGTGTACATAAGTTATGTTTTTATGTTCCTAAAAGAAATATGGCCTAAATATCGATATCTGTCTTAAAAATGCAGTATTGGTTTGCAGCTTTTCTCACACCCCACACTGAATCCTCTGCTCCAATCATGAACCATGAACTCTTCTGTCTTGTCAGGAATCGGGGGTAACCTGGTGGCTATTCAGTCCAGCAGGATCTCCACTCACCTGCATTTCCACTGTGCTCCTGGGGAGGTTCCTGACGAGGCCAAAGGCTGCTACTACCCCTGCCGCACATTCTGCGGTACAGGTCAGTGCTGTGCCAGCAAGAATACTGACAGTTTAATGAAAGCACATGTTGGCTAGGCATTACTGTACAACTCCAATATAATAGGTGTGAAGGTGTGTAACACTTGGTTGCTGATTAGAGGCTTCTCAACCTGACACATTTTAAAAGGTTTTTACATCAATACACATGTTTGGATGTGACGGTCAATGTAAACGCTGTCAGCATTATAATCAGCCTCTAATATGTGTAGTAAGATCACAGCATGAAGCTAGTCTTCAGCTCTGTTCCTGGTGAGCTGCAGTACTGGAGCTTCTTTGTCCTAACAGGCAGTTAATTGCCATCTCCTGCTGGCTCAGGTTTAAATTCATTCTTGTTAAGTCTAAAATAAAAACCAGCAGGGATCCTGGGGACAGTAGGTGGGCTGAACAAAACATCCCAATTTGTCACCAAACTATTTATTCCTGTATTTTCTAAAGACTGCATGCACAATTTAAGTTTAAAGAAATCATTCCTCATCCCATTCACCTTTAACCTTCATTCCCTCTATTTGTATTTTCTCAGGAGCCAATCATCGCTCCGCACAGGTGCTCCTCCTTTTGGTGATTCCTGGTCACCTGATCTTCCTCTACACCATCCACCTGATGAAGAGCGGACACACCACCCTGACACCCATCTTTATGTCCGTCTACCTGGCTGCTGCTTTGCTCCAGGTGAGTACCTGATGGGTTTTACTGCCACAATCCAGTCTTACAAACCATGCAACATGCAATAATTTCCTAATCCTTTTAGACTGCTGTTCAACTTAACACAATACAAAGACATGATATTTAATGTTCAAACGAATAACTTTATTATGTTAGGTAAGTATAAGCTCATTCTGATGCCTGCAACATGTTGCAAAAGTTGGGACAGGAGCAAAAAAAGACTGAAAGTTGTTAATGCTCAGAAAACACCAGTTCATCGTTCAGGTTCAGTGTAACAGGTGATAGAAACATGAAGGGGCATCCTCGAAAAGCTCAGTCGTTAACAAGCAGGAATGGGGCGAGGTTCACCACTTTGTATGAAACATAGGGATTTCATCATCTACAATCTATAATATCATTAAAATATTCAGAGAAATCTCTGAACGTATGGGGCAAAGCTGAAAACCAACACTGAACCAACACCCCCGGCTATTGAATGTAGTTATCCATGTGTTAGAATTACATCATTTAATGAACAAGAACACATGTTAAATATTTAAAATTCACATACGATTAAATGCTAATACTGGAGGAGGGTGGGGAGGTGGAGGTTACAGTGTAGCCAATGTTGCTCACCATAATCTGTGACTGTACTTGCACTAAAGAAATTCATTTTTGTATCTGCACAGGCTCATATTACCTGCACATTTCATTTCCATTATTATTCAGAAGCAAACATTATTTTCTCAGCAGTGAGAATTGAAATACGTTGAATCTGCAGATGTGTGTCCTTTTTAACTCTTATTGTGAAGGAGGAGGAGCAGGCGTGTGTATCCTGTGAATTCCTCGGGTGTTGTGCTCCCAGGCGATGCCTGAAGAAATCCGACTTCCATAGTCTTTTGTTTTGGCAGCAGTTGAGATAATTATGAAGGAGCGACATGAATTATGAATGACTGCTTTAAGTTTTACAGGTGAACCATGTCTTGACGCTTGGAATTTTAAGAATTTAGCTGGTATGTTTTTTTTTTGTGTATGCACTGGACGCTCAAAGGCTTTTTAAAGCTCCCTTAAATCTTTAATGCAGATATGGAACATTAGGATGTAATCCTAGCCACTGAGTAGTTGGAGACTTTCCAAATCAATTAAATCCATAGCCAGTAGAGCTGCTTTAAGGGTGATTCAGTCCTTGATAGAACATCAAATGGCACAGACAGGCATGGTGTGTGAGGGTAGAGAGTTTGGATCCAGCCTCTGTTTTTTTAATATTAAAAACATTTAAAGAGAGAACACGAATCAATTTCTTGATTAGATTTAAGAACTTTAAACACTGTTCTGGTTTATTTTCTTTGAGTTTTAAACCTTTCGACAAGATGGGTCAGGCTAAAAAAGCAGACAAGACACAGCATGTCAGAGTAATTCATCAACTTCTTTGTTGTCTGTGTTGATCTGTCTCTGGGATGTTTTGGAGAAATTGCCTGAAATCTGCTTTGAGTGATGGTTTCTGCGCTGCATCATAGCAGCAAGGTTATTATGGTATGATTGGTTATTGGAGCATGCGGCAGAAATTACTCAATTACTCATTGAGTGAATTTCATCCGTTTTGTCAGCAGTGCATTCGCACAGACACAGACAGAATAGCAGACAGTAATTATTAGGCTGAATGCTGCACATAATATACAAGTTCAGTACTAACTAAGTTTTTCTAATGCCACATTCAGGCCGAGGTTCATTTTTAATACTACAACGTTGATAAATGCCAGATTCTGTATTAATTATTCATATTAAGATGAAACTCCAGCACAATACAGAATCCATGTTTTTCAGTACTTCTTTGAACAGTTTTCAGACAGATTGTCTTTATTGTGCCAGAAGGGAAATTTGTCTCACATGAGAAGGACACACATATAAATTAATATCCTTACAAATAGCCCTATTACATGTATATATGGGTCTATATACATGCAGTGTGTATATACAGCACTTAGACCCATGCATACATCTGCATTTTTATACGTTTATAGAAAGAGTAACTTAATCGGAAATACCCTTGTTGAGTTAGTATTGTCACATGTGCAGTCACTTTCTTCAGGTAGGTCATGTGATCATTGCAGATGTTTGGAATGAAATGAAAACTCAGTAACTCTGTCCTCTAGACTCCCAAAAATTCCTGACATAAACACAGAAATCAACTGATGGCAGAGTATGGCATTGTAATTACATAGAAACAAGTCATTGTGTGTCACTGTGTCACTGCTTTAATGTTAGCTGGTAAAAAAAAACATGCTTTGTGAGTGAAACATGAGACATTACCAGCCAGAGTAGACATTCTAACAAGACTCAGTATGTAACTATAGTTAATGGAGGCATTAACATGACTGAAATGAGTCTGAAATGTTCTGGTGCTGTTGATGCAGTTTTTGGTGAAAAAACAGACAACCACAGACAAGTTAGAGATTAGTCGGCTGAACACAGTGAAACATTTAGCAGCTAATTAGCCACATATTTCTATCAGGGGTTGATGGAGACTCAAAACAGAGCTCAGAGAAAGTGAATATTGAACTTCTTTTCATTCATCAGGTTGATAGAAACACCACTCAAAATGAATGATGAATGTTACTCTATAACTGCTTGATGTGTTTTTCTTCTTGCCAAGATAAGAGTGTAAATAAAAGTAAAAGACAATCGACAGGGAATGCAAACATCAAAGACACGAGGAAGAGACTGACTCCAGCTCAAAAAGGCAGAAGCATTTCTCAGTTACGTCAACTTTTAACATAGCTTTACATTTTTCCAATGAGACTAGATTATTAAGGTGTAGTAAATTCTGCAAATTACTCCAAGTCCGGGGAGCATAGTGGGAGAAAGCTTTCTTTTCCAGCTCAGTGAAAACTCTGCGATTGAAGCTGAAGACTGCTGGAGGTTTTCACAAATATGAGGGGAGTTCACCCAGCATGGCCTTGTAACAAAATGAAGTTGTCTTACATAGGCTTAGTGATGCCAAGTCCACTAAACAATAAAGTGTACAGAGTATGAGCACAGAAACCAGGGTTATAAATCATAGAGCACTGTGTTGCACAGTGTACTAGACAACATCGCCACAGTCCAAAACACTTAAAAGGTAATCTGCACACATTCCATCTAGGCAGGTTTCTATTTCAAAATAGAAACCTATCACAAAATTATCAATGTGCACTTTAATAAGGAAGCTTGTCATCCAAACAAACATCTAAATACCTAAGTTGAGTTTCCATTTACTAAGATCTATATATACATGTAATGAGACATGCAGCTGTTGTAATGCTGGGTGAAGGTCATTTATGGCTTGGCTCAGAGGAGGGGGCAACTAAGTATGCCACTTTCTCATCTGCGGAGAGGTGCAATTTTGCAGTATGCTTTCCCAATATTAGTTATAAATGAAATGAAATAGGAGCTAAAAAAAAAAAATCTATCCTTGGGACAACCTTAGACCATCTGTAAAAACACATTGTGTGAATTATAATTCCTGAACCAATTTATAGCTGTGTCCTCTTCCAATATAACTTAATGTATTTAGTAATAGCTTGTGGTCTGTAGAGTCAAATGCTTTTGACAGATCAACAAATGAGGTGGTGCAGTGTTGCTATTTGTCCAGCACATTGACAATATCATTTAAGCTATATCAACTTAAAAGCTCCTCTGAGAAAATCTTTCAAAGCACGCCCGCACCATAGATCCATTTCTCCACTGCCCCTCTATATTCCCACTATGTTGCAAACAATAATGTACTTAAACCTCTAAAATACATCAAGGTAAAAGGGATGCCTGATTAGGATTCAGAGGTGTCCTAGACAATCACCATGAAAGGGAATGTAGAAAACTGCACAGGCTCTCACTGATATCTTTATTGGGCTGAAAACAAGCGTGTGGGTGTTTGAGGATTGTGAATAAGGTATAATTGTGCTTTGGCTGCACCTTCAGTGAGCCTCTCCACCTATACTTCAACCCAGGCACTAATGATGGTAATAAAGATTCTGCCACTCTCATTGTCTCGCCTGACACTCAGATAAACACATAAGCGTAACATTTTGAGGGTTTAAAATGAAGGTATGGGATCGTCTGTCTCATAGTAATTTATAATCCCTCTTGTGAGGAACATTTATTTAAATGTTGCGTCTATCCTTATTTGGAATAGAGTGGCTAGGAGAGAAATCAAAGAGTCTCAGTTCAGACACTTGAATGTGTGAGACAGGAGCATTAGTTATGGATGTCAATAGCCTGAGGCAGAGACCTCAAAAGACCCTGGTGTGGCGTATCACTGCTTATCTGAGAAGTGAAATCACTTTATCCATGCAGAGGTATTTCATTTAATGTATCCCCAAGTGAAGAAATAAATGTTTAATTCTTACATGACCTACATTTCAATATCCAGTTGCCAGATACTCTCAACATGGACTCAGTCCTTAAAATATAGTTATATTTTATATTTTCTCTCTGTACCTAATACGGGGCTGGACACAGTTTTCCAAAGATGCTGGTCACATGGTGGAATTTGATAACGTCACTGAGTCGAAGTAAATAGTACTGTAACAGTCTGTTTTTTTAATTGCAGCGATAAGCGGGAATTGCACATGTTGCGATTTGATAATGTTCTATTTAAAGTGAAAGCCACAGAAAATTAGGGGAGAAATTGAACCATTTCTGCAGAAAAGCTCCAGTCATTGTGATATCTCTGAAAGCCTCATGGTCAGTGAGTGAGTGGAAAAGAAGAAGAAGAATGTCGTTAAATTGAAGTTCTTCATATTTTGGTATACAGTAGTTGGTGGTGGTTACACAAATCCACAGTGAATATAAAAACCATGGACATACCAAACCAAGAGGAGACACATGAAAATAAACTTAAACAATACACAAGATAGCATGATTTAACAATTCTGTGTGAGCCCAAAGAATATCCAGACAAAGAATGAGGCAATGCTAAATAAACTAAGGCAATACAGTGTAACAGGCCACAGAGGTGTCACAGAAAACTCATAGCGAGAGAATAGTAGTTTGACAGTTTGGGAGTCAAGAGACTCTAACTCTGAAAAGGTTACACAAAGTGTACTAGTAATGAATATGCATGAGCGTGGTAATGTAACATTCATGAGAATCGTGATACTGGGACATTTAATAATAATAAGGCCAAAAGTCATGGAGTCAGTACTTGGTCAAATACAAACCAATAAGAGTTGGGTTAAAGGCTCTTTAACAAAGGGTGAACATTTTGAGCTCTGAGGCCCAAACCTCATTATTTCAGTCGAGGCTGGCTATCAGATGTCATCAGTGTCATCTTTATGCATCAGAATTCCTGCACACTCAGCAAGTCACACAAAAAACACAATATAACAAATATTTCAGAGGTTAGACACTAATATTCTTTATTATAAACATCTGAACTTGAAGAATCCTCTTTTGGGCTGTACATTTCCGATTGTCTAGCACTTCTATGTCTACCAAGGGTTCAAGTACAACCTCAAGTGAAAGTAAAACAATTTCCATTTACCTGTATTGCCCCACAGCCTAAATGTTTAATTATTAAGCTTAAGAATGTCAAAGACATTGAAGTATGAAGCTTCAGAAAACCTTTATCCACCGAGGATGACCAACTGAAAACCCCACAAAAAGCTAGTTAGAGGACACTGAGTTAAGATGTACCATTTTGAAAGTAAAATGTTTCCAAGCTATGTCTTTTCTAATGATGCGTTCAGACAGTTTTTAATTTAAACTCAATAAAATAGCTTTTAGAAGATGGATCGTAAAAGGCACACTGTCAGCAACAATATTCAGGTAGACTGTGACATTTAAACTATCATGCTCAATTGATATTAACGAGCATAATGTGTGCCAAGAAAATATTCCCCACATCATTACACCACCAATGACACAAGACAGGATGGATCTATCGATTCATGTTGTTTACATCACATTCTGACCCATCTGCATGTCACAGCAAAAAACAGGATTGGTCAGACAAGCTGATGTTTTTCCAATCTTCTACTGTCCAGCATTGGTGAGTCTGTGCCCACTGCAGCCTCAGTTTCATAGCTGACAGCAACCTGCTGTGGTCTTCTACTGCTGAAGTCCTCCCACTTCAAGCTTCCATGCGTTGTGTGTGCAGAGACGCTTGTCTCCTGAGCACTGTTGGAACGCCTATTTATTTGAGTTACTGTTGCCTTCCTGTCAGCTAGTCTATTTATTTTCCCCTGACTTCTCTCATTAACAAGGAGTTTTTGCCCACAGGACGGCCGGTCACTAGATGTCACTAGACAGAATGTTGATGTCGCTGGGTGGCAGCCATATCGTATGAAAGCGCCTTTATTGTCAGAAAGACCTGCATTCTTAGTCACAATTTGAGATTTGGACTTGCCCTAGAGGCCTGGAGACTCTGCTTGGACTTGCCCAAAAACTGCATGTTTGGTTTGCAACAATATTAACCTGTTTATATTGAAACCAATTGGTGCGTGTCCCCTACATAATAAGGAATTTCATAGAAGAATCCATGCCAGCGCAAGCTAAGATTAATGAGTCTAGTTGCTCTTTATCAAGCTTAGGCGATCCCCTGTGACATCAGCAGCAGCAAATTGAAGTTCAAGGTTTTGAGTTTGTATGGGGTCCTGCTTTTGGACAATATCAGGCATGAAAAGACAGCGTATTGTTTTACTTTGTTTAGTCTCTGTCCTTTTGTGTGCCTCAGACTGCTCTCTCAGTGAGAGCCACAGACAGTGCCCACTATAGCTCTATGAAGATGTTGACCTGAACAGGATGTGGCAGTGTGAAGTGAATCTGGACCTTAATGCATCCCAAATTCATTTTGTCAGGCAATTACACGCCAATGAAACATTGAGGGACCAGGAACAAGCGCCCAGATGGCTGAGATAGGGTTTAGAAATATTCCAGTGCCTCAGGACAGGGATATTTATGCTAAAGACCAGACCAGTAATACTGCATTTTACCACTACAGTAGATGTTGCACATAACTCCGCTTTAATAATGAGTGCCAGAAATGTAAGTTTCAATCTTCCCATAGTTTCACAATAAAAGCCTTTTTTTTTAAATTAAGTTTGTAGTTAAAGTGTTCTGTCTACTGCTACGTTACCGACTGTACTCGGTAGCTGGCTAGCTACCTCGCTAACATAGCACCAGATCTGATAATCATGAGTGACATGATGGTTGTCAGGGACAGCTTTATACTAGACTTGCTTAGGTATTTTGCAAAATTGTTATCAACGTACTGTGAAGACACCACTAACTTTGCAACACCGTCTGCTCTGCTGTGATGCTACTGTGCTAATGCTACATGTGCTGCAGAGTTGGGTCAGGGTTAGGGTTAGTATTTTAAAACAGGTTTCATTCCTAAAAAATGCGACACAGGTGTAAAAACCAGGACTTAATTACATCAATGCCTGATGGTTGTTGTATTTTCCTACATGTCTCTCTGCCAGCTGTGTATTAGAAAACAGTTTGTGCCTAAGAGAAAAATTCTCATGGCTTGTCTTCTCTTTAGTGGCACTTTAAACTGACATTATACAAAGAAAAATCCATAATAACCCACCTGAGTCTGTGTATATTCAAGTCATTCTTGAGCAAAATTGAATTCAAGTTATGTGCAAGAGTCAGTTATTATACAATATCGGTTTAACGATGTGAAACAGCTCGCAGTGGTCTGCAAATCAAGCATTTTAGTGAGCAGTTTTGCTTTTTTAGAGTGCAGCAAAATGCAATTATGTTTGCCTAGATGATAAATAACTTCAGTGTTCAAGAGTAGATAATAATGTGACATTAAATGATACAGTGTGTGTTCTTTCAGTCAAGATTTGCAGGTTTCTTTGAGCACAGGATTGGAGGTTGTGTATACTTGCATACTTAAGTAATGCACAGAGGCAGAGGGGGCTCAGAAGTAAATCTGAGCAAACTGAAGAGGGAATTTGGTGCCAGAGAGCAGCTTAGAACAGGGATTGTGTTAGAGTTGATGCATGAATGTGCCACACTGACAAAAAAAACATCATATACCATCCGTTCAGTCAGTAATTTCAAAGACATCAACAGAGGTAATGGTTTGCCATTTTTGGTAGATTCTTATTAAAGTGAACTGCATACTGTACTGTTACCATGCAATCATTGACACAGAAATAAATGTGATTTGTTAACTTTGAAGAGTTGCATAGTTCAAAGTATTAAAAACCACTGTGCAGTGTTTTGGTGTTTGATAAGCCTTCAAACTCATGTAATGCAGAGGCCTTTCTAAATGCGATTTCACCAGTACCCAAAACCACTCTATTTTTTTTTTGTTGTTGTTGTTTTTTTAAGCATTGCCAATTTTTGGCTTAACACTGAAATAACATCCAATTAGTTTAGAATTTACATGAATGAAAATTGTGGATGTCCCAAGCAAGTTATTTTGGCCCCGGATTCCAATATTGAGTATCTGCTCATACTGTACTGAGCCAAGACTTGAGGTCCTGAAAATGAAGAGACACCGTCAGCTAGATTGTTTTACTGGAGAAAACATATCATTTTGTTGAAATTATTGGAATCTTTGGTGGACACAGCAAGTTTCATTTTGGTCATTGAGTTACTTACAGAATGGAAACATTTGGTGACAGTTGATATGACCTACCCCTCTTGATGTCATTTCATCCATTTTATCATTTTAACCAGTGAAAATGACGTTCTGCACTGATAAAAATGAGAAGCTGTTGCCTGTATGTTTTGTTCATTGATAATAAGATGAAGAAATTAGTCTAAGTATCAACAACAGAGTTTTTTTGTCAACTGTGGTGCTGAGAATCACTCACCTGTTGCAACCAAATGATTTTTCTAATTCACACACACTGAATTTTCACTTTGACACATATAGTGATATTGATGTGAAGGAGAGCAGCGCTAAAACACTGATCAGGTTTATTTTATCCAATACCAGTCCATTCTAAAATGTTGCAATCTGCTCTGATACCGACCAGGGCTAAGTGTCGGTATCCAATATGGACGTTCTTGTCTTTGCAAGAACCCAAAGAAACAAACTAACCTGACTGCATGGTTTGTTGGACGAACTTTAGCCGGTCAGATCAATGAACGGTATAGTGAAGCCGGTTAGAAGAAGAGTGAAAATATCTTTTCCATTGGCAAAAGTCTTCAGTGTCATTCTTTAATCTTCTTTCAATGAAGAAACTCTCTCCAATTCTGTTATAACTGATGCTAGCACCATCTACACCTACCTCTTTGGCTTTTTGTTTTTTGAGCAGTCACTTCTCACACGTTGTCGAACACTTTACATTAAACTACACCTGTGGCTCATGCCGCAGCAGCCAGTAGTTCCTCATGGGTGGACACAAACACGTAGCTTGAAGCCTGACAAGACTGATTTTTGCATGACTTTGTAATCTTGCGTGTCCAGATGCCTCACAAGGCTAGAAACACGCCACCATTATATAGACTCCTGTGTGTTTTTTTAAGCAGTTTTTTGCAATTTTTTTTGGTCTGACTCAAGCTAACAAGTAATGTCTTTATTAGTTTAAAAGAATTATAATGGATAACATTAGCAGTGTCCAAACTTGACTGAAAATTCCAAGCCCATTCCCAAATGTCTTGAAAATGTTGCCCAGTCCATCGAGTAACGTTTTTGTGAACCCCAAATAGAATCGAACACAATCTTTCAAACACCTCCTCATGAACAGAGCACTCTTCAAGTTCAAACAAGTGGTTTATGGCAAGTTTCTGCAGTTAAAAGATTTGTGAATCTGAGTTGGAATCGATTTGAGCATGAAACTGAATGTATACTTTCTCAGGCCTTTGTTCAAGAATTGCAATCAACCCATTCTTCTGCCATCATACATACATACAACAAACTGAACCTTCTTGCGCTTATTTTTATCTGTATATTTCTGTCTGCCACCTGCCTAAGTGGTTTGTAATTGGAGAAATTGACACAAAGGCAGATCGAGGCGAACGTGGCCATCTCAGGAGATCAAACAGCTTTATCTTGTTGACACTTCTCTCTTCCCTCTCACTATTCAGACATGACTAAAGAACCAAATACAGAGACGGAGAAACAGACTGCGTGATGGATCGGCACTGTTATTTTGTCTTCATTTTTTATTAGTTTTGGGTATGTGGAAATCTCAATGCTGGAAAAACTAAAACTTTCCACACCCGTCTCTGTCTGTCTCATCCTTTCTTTCTTTGTCAGAGAAAAAAAAACGTAATAACTTCGATGGAAGCTGTGTACTGTAAATGATGGATTGTAGTTGACAGTTTTGAGGCAGGTGATGGTACGAAAGCAACAATTGCAACAACTGAGAGGATGTCCAACTGTGCCGCCCTGTCATCATGAATAAAAGACAAAGCCATGACACCCTCGCTTGTGGATAGCAGGGTTTGGAAGCTTGTTGTTCGCCTTAGAGACGCTTTCATCATGTCATAACTGAACATTATTGGATAGGAAAGCAGGACCATGTTGTTTAACAGGATTACACATTCCATCACAAAACGCCCCCACATTCGAAGACAAGCAGAGCTGTCAGCGGGTTATCAGAACTCATTCGTTAGTGTGTATCTATATACAGAGATCATACCATATAGTATATCTATAGTCTCCCATCACTTCACCTGCTTGTATTCTTAGCATGTCAGTATCTTTCAATAACTGCAATACTTTTTTTTTTTTGTTTTTATAATGTTTGCACTGCCAACTGCGGACAGCTCATTTACCCTTAAATTATAGACTCGTCCTTATCTTTTAATAGACTTCTCTTTTTCTCTTCTGCACTGTTCTCTCCATGCGTGGAAACTTGAATTATGAATAACACTCTCTTAACTCATCTCTCGGTCTACTGCTCTGTCCATTACTCCTTCTCCTCTCTGTTGCCACTACAGTTTAAGTGTTTATGGCATTCTGCACGGCATTTTGAAGCACTTATTCCCTCCCAGCCATGATAACATGAGCTTTGTGTGGCTGTACTTAGGCACAGCGGTGCTTTAAGCTAAATGCTAACGTCAGCACGCTCACAATTACAGTGTAAGCATGCTGACGTTCAGCAGGTATAACGTTTAACGTGCACCGTTTTAGTTTAGAGTGTTAGCTTATACTGATGTTTGTTAATTAGCACAAACCACAAAGTACAGCAGAGGCTGATGGGAATGTCATTAGTTGTGCAGGTTGTAGGATACGCTTGAGCAGAATTCAGCTTAATTTGAGGCCTTTCAGACCACTTTTAAACCAAGGACTACATTCCCTTTTATTAGGGCTGTAAACTAGTGGTAGGACTATTTAGGAGACTGGACAGGATTAGCAAGGGACTGCTAATGGACTTGTAGACCAAGCAGGAACCTCCATGGCTGTAAAGTAAAGCCTATACTGAAGTGCCAAAAACTGCAGGTTCTTAAACGTCCACTTGAGGCTGGCTACAGAAGTGAGTCAGTCTCCATAAGTCCCCATGTTAAAATGTCCAACTTCACAGCAGAAATAAACATGTTTACAGCGTGGTACAAAAAACAGTTTTGGTCTCTATAGATAATTTCCCCGTTCATGACAACTGTACTGAGGGTGAATTTTTATAGAACTCACCTGTTCAGATTATATTAAGGATAAATGTTATGCAGAATTAACAGCACTGACAGGTGGGAGCCGTTACAGATGGCTTGTTTGAGCAGCCAGGCTCCTTTCAGCCCACCTCAGGTCCACCTATGCTAATTTTTAGATTAGCCCTGCCAAGACACTGAGCTTCACATCGGCTCTTCAGAGACCTGTGGGTGACGTCACGGATATGACCACATTTATACTGTCTATGTTGTGAACGTGTGAGATTACCCAGGCTCTGTCACAGCACGGAGGGTTATAGCTGTGGTGTGATCGTGGTATGTCTGTCAGACAATCTTACACACAGAAAAAGGTAACCTTCCTCAAAATCAGATGATGTGAAGTTGTGTGCATGTGAGAGTCAGGTCAAACTATTCCTTTGATTTATGAATTAGACTTTGAGTTTTAAATGGATCAACTCCTCAACTCCTGGTCTTTGCTCACCCAGGTTGTAAGGCTGTTCTTTCGGAGAAAGGATATTGGGAATTTTATGAAATGGCGGTCTAATTGTCCACCTTCTTTCTCTTCCAGGTGTTGCTGCTGTTGTCCATAGCAGACTGGATGGTACACTCTATGTGGCGGAGTGGCAAAGATCCGGACAGTTTTTCCATCCCTTACCTGACAGCTCTGGGTGACCTGTTGGGCACCGCCCTGCTGGCACTCAGCTTCCACTTCCTGTGGGTCATAGGAGACCAGGACAGCGACGTGGGCGACTGAGGAGGCCTTTGACAGTAAGGCATCGGCAGGAACTGGGAAACCTGCTGTTTGCCATCCGACTTCTCACGCCCCTAAGCCTTGTGGGAATGCGGTTGTTCTCTGTTGCCGACCAGCACATTCCTCTGCTTCACTTCACTTAAACCACACGATGGCTTGAAAACTATTTTCTGCTCCTGGCTTTATTTTCTACACCCAAAAGACATTATATTCTATAAATTTAGACTGTTCTCAGTACAGATTGTGATCTGCATAGTTTGCACCAAAGCACTTGCATATCAGATTGCTGGTCTTGTTCACAGGAGCAGGAAAACACCAGCCACCAACCACATTGCTGAGGAAACCTTGCTGCTGTTGGCAAGGTGATCTGCTCTAATGTCAGAGGACTTCTTCTACAAAAGAGTCTCTTGGGCAGGTAGATATTTTGGCGTTTTACCACCCACAAAGATTTGTTACCTGCCTTTTGTATAACTGCTTTGCCCCATCAAGTCGGTGGAAGGACACAGAGACTGCTGGGGTGGAGACAAGACAGTTTGTCCACGGTCAGCTTGTGAACACACACTTTGAACTGCCATGTTAGCAGGTCTACCCGCACCAGACCAACAGTTAAAAGGGAGAATTTGTGTCGATGGTACGAAATCCAAATTTCTTTCTGTGTCTACCTTTTTGTTTTTGTCGTTTTTGGTGTCTTCTTGGTGTCCAGGCTCAGTATGTGCTCTATCCATACAGTACAGTTATAATTTTCCTATTTCAGTATTTTCCCACAATGTTCTCCACAACAATAAGGCTGGAATCTTTTCAACTTTTTGTTCATTTCAATAACAGGATCTTGAAACAGGCATTCCCAACCTTTGTCCACAACAACAACAGTCTTTATTAGCTCCTCCAAAGAGATCGAAAAATTACTGGCCTGATATTTATGAAACTTGGTGGTAAGGTGTAGCATGGGACGAGGAAGAACCCATTAAAATTTGTTGATATGAATCACAGGGTGGATACATAAATAATTTAATTATATTCAATTTCATTCACACTGAGAGATAGGTCAGTTGTTGCGTCTATGGCAGAATAAACTGCTTTGTCGCATGCGTTAACCCGGCATTTTTAAAGTGAATAATGTGCACAGGAGCATAGACAAAATAATCAAATAAATTGATAAAGCTGACGTTCATTTTGTTAAAGTTCAAAAGTATCTTCATGGCTCACCAGCCAAGTACCATGGTACCAGTTTGTGGCCTTAACTGACCTCTTGATAAACCCTTCCATCGAAGAGCAACTGTCCAATCATAATGTAGCAACTGTAACAAAGTATGTTAGGTCTGTGCAACAAGCCACATGTTGAAGGGGCATGCATGGAGCTGTAGTAGTACTTAGTGTGAGGGTCAGGAATGGATTCAGTGTGTTTATCTGCTCTAATATAAGCTGCAATCGTTAGCATGGCTGGCTAACTAGCTACCTACAGTAATAACTGAGCATTCATTTCATTAACTTGCATTACTTAATGAGTTTACAGATAACAATAAAAAAAGTTCACGATGAGTACATCCATTGTGTAGTTCCCCACCGGGTGGAAAGCTGTTCCTGGTTGCTATCAGCGTTTGCGTTACACTGAGATGTATCACATTGCACGACACCATCACACTTGACCCAGGCAGCTAATCAAACGAATCAAAAGGTTAGCAGTTCTCTCGTGCTCTACAGTCCACAAACCTGAGCAGCATTACCCAAGGTACCATTACTTTACACACTGGTTAGTCCTCATCCCAAAATGATGGTTATGTTGGAAAGAAATAACTGAACTTCCATTTTTTGCTTCACACAAATACAAGAAGCTCCACACTGCAATACAAGAACAATGCTGTTTCTTTGTTGAGTGTTACATGTCTTTTACATCGATTATTAACCGGTAAGGTTGACGACTTACTGACAAAGACTGGCAGCTTTAACATCAGTTTTTTGGCCATCAGTAAGTAAATTTGCCATCATTCTCCTCAAACTACACATGGCTGTGAGAACAGAAAGCTCGGCAGGCGTCATAGCGAGGAGACTTTTTGTGTTCTTTCTTTCTTTGCAGTCATTCACATTTTCTGCCTCCTGTTACATTCTGTAAATGTTAACAGCACTTCTCTGTAAAACAAACCATGAAGGCCTTTGTATATTATAACCTGAGTTCACTCTCATTCATTTCCTCTGTTTGTTTGTCCACTGTGTTATCCTCGGTGAGGGGTCTGGTTGTGGAGGGGTTCCGGTGGATGTTTGCTAATTATGTGCTGTTCACGGTGAATGTATGCATAGAATCAACATGCATGCACACAATTAATCAGTTTTCCTTTCAGATTAGTCAGATTTTCTGCTCATGTTTGACTAATCAGTTTAAACACAACCTGATTAAATGTCAGATTTCTGCTCGATTTCGTTCAGATTTCAGAGGATGTCATGTTTAGATGACACGATCCGAGGACATTGATCCAGATGAAGCACCCTGATTATTGAATGATTCCCTCTGACCGCAGGAGAAATAACATCTCACTTCAAAATCAAACCTTTGATCACCTTTTTAATCTGATCTTTCAGCTGCATACTGTGTGCATGTGAACGTAGCCGGTGGCTCTCTTCAACTTCCATATGTGCCTCTTGAGACTCACTGGTTACCAAGGTATTTTTCTCTGTCACGCCATGAATGCAATTAAGTTTCTACAGCGTTTTAAAACTGTGCAATGATTTTCCTTTTGTACTCTCAACTACTACTACTACTACTCAACGACGACTATTGTATTTTTGAAGAGTTTTATTCCAAAATGAGATATCCGACTTTTTAATCACAGACATGAAACTATTTACAGTTGTCAGAATCTAGAGGATGCCATCAATTTGGTACAAAGTGGATCATTTCCTTTTGGTATGAAACATTTGCGTTTGCTTTTGTGGCTCACATGGGCCGAAAATGTCTAAATAAATGTCTTTGAATTGAGAAGCATCTCATTTCTGGTTATTTTCACTGAAGTGTTTAGCTGACAAGTAGCTGTCCTCTTATCCACATGGGCATAAATCAGTAATCACTGCACTGAAAGAGAAAGGCAGCCGGCAGATGAAAGCTTAGATTCTGAGCCAGGAAGGAAGGGCACAAGTTCTGATTGAAACCAGCAGTAACATTCTTCTCCCTCTCTTTGCCTGAAATAAGCCGTAGAAATCATCTATGTTCTCTGATGGTCTCCATGACAACATGTCCAGGCAACGCTCATCCTCTTCTATTGAAGAACACTGTGTTTGAGAAAAGCACACATACGACTAACACCAACACATCCAGAAGCTCATGTCTGCCTGTTGAAGCTGCTGTTGAGTTTCAGTTCTGTGGGAATGAAGCTATCGTAGAACAAAAACAGTCTAATGGAAGAAGGTCTGTCCACTCACACTCAAGAAAATGATGGAGATGTTTGGCATTTTAAAATGACTTCAGTGGTTCTGTTACATCATGTGCTGGCAGTGTATAATATTACAACAATTGAGATAAATAGTTAAAATGTGGCATTCTTACATAACTGTGTTGCATTGCATTGAGGCCAAAGTTTAAATTTCAGTTAAACTTTTTTTGCTGGACATTTTTATAATACCACTTCTGCCTAGTGAGTGACTGTAGCTTTCAGTATTCCTTTAGTCCAACATGAGGATGCAGAAGTAGAGAGGAACAAAGCTCCTGCTAGCTGACCCTGGCCTCAACAGCACAGGGGAGTTGTTGAGGAGAGACCTGGAAGCAAAGCAGGAGCTAAACACAGATTGACACCAGATTCTCCTCTGACCCAGAGCTGTTTACCGATGGGAGGACAGTTTGGATTTTGTTTTTTACATTTCTGATCCGTGACTGTCCTTTAACGTTGTCGTTTGACATCCCTTATCCTTGTCCTTTAACGTCCACATAAAACAAATTTCAAGGACTGCTTTTTTTCACCTACATAATATTGGAAAAAAATTTGACACATCTTGTCTCAAGTGGAGGCAGAAAAACTAGTCCATGCATTTGTTACTTCTAGGCTGGACTATTGTAACTCTTTGTTATCAGGTTGCTCCAATAAGTCTCTTAGGACTTTGCAGCTGATTCAGAAAGCTGCTGCACGTGTTCTGACAGGAACCAAGATCAGAGATCACATCTCTCCCATTTTGGCTTCTTTACATTGGCTACCTGTTAAATCTATAATAGAATTTAAAATTCTTCTTCTTACCTACAAAGCTCTTCATGGTCAGGCACCATCATATCTTAAAGAGCTCATAGTACCTTACTACCCATCTAGAACACTGCGCTCTCAGAAGGTTCCTTGTGGTTCCTGTAGTCTCCAAAAGTAGATTGGGAGCCAGAGCTTTCAGCTATCAAGCTCCTCTTCTGTGGAACAAACTGCCATTCTGGGTTCTGGAGGCAGACACTGTCAACACTTCTAAGAGTAGACTTCAGACTTTCCTTCTTGATAGAGCTTATAGTTAGGGCTGGCTCAGGTCAAAATGAAAATGAATCGATTGATCCAAACTCAGAAAAATAAATCAGAAAACAATCATTTTAAAAGTTGTTTGCTTATCATAAAGTTGTAGAAATTGCCATCATGTTATTCCACCATCCTTTTGATGCTGTAAGTGTGTCTGTAAGTGTGTAGTGGCTTTAGCGGTTCATGCTCGCATGAATAAATACAAATGGTCCCACATTCACATTGTAAGCAATTTGACATTACTGTAATTGTAGTTCCTTATGCATTTTTGACATAGCAAGGATTACTACCGTGTGTACAAGAGTCTAAAGAGTGTCACTGCATCAAGGGTGGAAGGTAGTAAAATACTAAAATACTTTTTTCTTTTTGGAGTACGTGGTCAGGAAGTACACATTGCTGGAGAGTTAGTTGAATTTGTCTGAACATAAGTTAGCTAATCACCGTCAATTCTTTTCTACATGTTTGACTTGATGAGAAGTGATGCTGCCCTGAGATGGTACTTTATTTTATTCATTCATGTTATTAATTCATCCATCTTTCAAATGAGTGGTCAGTCCCACCCCGTCCTTATGCGTAGGCGTCGAGGTTCTTATGACTTGTCAGGACTTCAGAGGCTCCATAAGATCTGATACCCAGCACTATAAAGAAAGAAGTCAGTATTTCTCCACCAGTATTCAGGCAGTGTGGAGGCAGCTTTGAAAAAGACTGTCGGAATTTTGTGAAATTACGTCATGACAGGAGAATTTTTACAGAAAATAGAACTGAACTGAAAGAGTAAAATATATAGACGTGAAGCGTGGATCAGAGATAGGCATGGACTCCTGAAATCCTGCCTACAGGTATCTGTGTCTATTTTAGTTCCTCCTTCGTGATGGATTATTAGCATGACAGCTGCCATTTTAGATGACGACTGATCGGCTCGTTAATTTGGCAGAGTGTAGCATCTCTCTGGAGACGTAACCACCGAACATCAAAGTTTCCTTTAGAAGTATCCCCAGAATCGATTCTCTGCAGCTGATAAAGAAACAAGCTCACAAGCTGATAAAAGCATTGATGTCTCTGCGATTGTGTGGCATCTCATGAATGCAGCCAAGCTAACATGTCAGCATGGAAATAAGATACAACTTCAAAGTTGGATGTCACTAGTTGTGACTTCCTTGGAAACAGAAAGAGGCAGTGAAAGGATCAAAAGAAGATGAGGTACTTAGAGACCTTGAGCATGGTCTAAATTCAAAGTCCTGCCTTGTATCGCCAGTGGATTTCCCATATTTCTTTCAACATGGAGAGAAACATTCCAAAGCCCCACACAACTTTTCAACATCGTCAAATGGATTTTCTTACCTCTCATGTGATCAAAGTCAAAGGCGGTGGATATAGATTATTCATGCTTATGGATTGTCTTCCTGGCTTAGAGAATCAGTTGTGCTCTTTAGATCAAGGACTTTTTTATGGCAGGAGGTTTGAATATTGAATAACAACAGCAGGACATCTAAAAATACCTTTATTATCTGATCAGTAAATAACACATGCCAGGCGGTAGTGATTTTATGAGTAGGAACATATGATTAACATATTTCAGTCAGTGTGTAAACGCGTGTTGTGTTTAACAACGCACCTCTGTTAATGTCTAGACGGTTCATTTTTAACAAGGTCACTCAAGCTAATTTGATAAATCCAGACGGGAAGTTTTGGGGGTGCATACACTCTCCTGAGTCACCAGCAGTGACCCAGACAGGACCAGAGGGCCTGTGAAACCTAAACCCCCTCCGTCACCCATCCAGCCACCCTTGGGGCTATTAGCAGTATGTTAAAATTGAGTCTCCAGACAGAGGAGGGGTACTGACAGGTTTGGTGGTAACTCACAGCCAGCTCATGAAACCCCCCAGCAGCTACCAGCGGTGCTCAGGAAAAACAATAGATTTTCATACACGGCGTAACTGAAAACAGATTTCTTGCCAGTCACACCGAGGTGCTCAGACATGTTTAAACAGCGTGTCACACTGAAACCAGGGACCCTTAAACTGCACCATAAAGTGAGAAAGGTTTGAAAGAGAGGTTTGTGAGGGTAGTGTTACATTCTGTTATATAGTCTAGCTGGAGATTTCACATAATCACTCTAATGCTGTGCAGGAGGCCGTCGGCTCGCAAAGCCTCAGTGTGTTTCAAGTGAAGCGCTTATCAAATTCTCTGAGAGTGTCACAGTGGGAGGAGGTTTCCATCACTTTTTCTTGTATACAACAAAGTGCAACACCATGAACGCCTCTGAGGACAGACGGACAAAGGTGAGCGATCCCTGTTTGTACGACACAAAGCATAGAGACTACAAAGACACACACAGAGTTCTTGTCATCGGATAGGGAATGTGATGTAGTCAGGAGGGGGCTATGACGTCAAGCTTTTCATACTATTCCAGTGTTGCCTTTCATTATAGGTATAAACATTAAGACAATGCCTCTTTGATGGACAGTGTACAAAGTTGTTTATTAGAAGAGTAGTGAGGACAGACAGTAAAAGCTGATTTTACACACATCAGCGGTTTTTCTGTCAGGCCTCCCTTTTCTCATGCAGGAAAAATGTCAGTTAGTGTAGTTCTTTTAAATGCTGTTACGTTATCAAGTACACACTAACAAGATTAGAGGAAATGATAGCAACGTGAATCATGTTCATGTTATTTCATAACAATTCTATGAGGAGTAACACGTCATGCAATTTTGCACGATTTATTGTCGTGTAAATGAAAAAAATACAACTGTTGTAACAGGATTGATATTTTGTGCAATACTTCTGTATACACACAGATTCAAATATATTACATTCATATAGTGTTTTTATATTCATATTTCTTGTCATTTTTTACACACAATCCTCACTTTCTCATTTATATAGTGTGTAGTACATTTATATATACTTATATAGTATATTTATACACATTTATTAGATTTTTATATAATGCTACTTCTCAATACTTCTGCATACTCTTCACACACAGTCACTTTTACACAATCCTAATTTCATATTTATATAGTGTTATATTTTAATTATATCAATCGATATATATATGTATATATATATATATTTTTACTTCCCTTCTTATTTTATCATTTCATGTCTCTTGCTCTTAACGCTGGCCTGATTTTCTCATCCAATTATTAATTGTCTTCTTGTTGTCTTGTTGTCTGTAAATTGTGAGTTAGTGCCAGACATCTTAAAAAAAAATCTTAACGTTTCTCTGTGAAGTTTTTGACAGGATGCAGGGGTAACGTGATAACATATTCCTGCTGCTGGCTTCACGCTATTCCACTGATCTGCAGTTGACGGTGATACAAAGGAGGGAAAAAAAACACAGCAATGCACCAACAAAGGTGGTGAAGAAAAACGTCAGATTTGTAAATGTTGAATGAGGGAGAAAATGCAGATTTGTTCAAACACACATTATGAATTTTGGGAAGAGACAAAGATAGACTGAATGTAAATATAATATTCGTTTCCACAAGCTTCTTTTTCTAGACCCCGTAGTATCCCAGAGCGCCTGTTCCTTCTTTAACTATAGCTCCCAGGGGTGCTCATCATTTTAAAATGACTCCCAGTGTATTAAATCATGGAAAATTAAACAGGGAGGACTGACCGGGTCACGCTGACTTTTCCACATAAATTCAAATATCTTCTCATAAAAGTTGCCAAAGACACTACCTATTACCACATTACTGTTGTTGGTGGGTTGCTCAATATTGCATCACATAATCACCATCAGCAGACAGCAGGACCGCTCTCACTGACCAGATGGACGCTGTTATCCTTGAGACAGTTCACCGAAGAGTCGACAGGGAGGACTGATCGGGTTACGGTGGCTTTTACACATATAAAGTGGGTGATTTTTTTCTCTTGTAGCTGTACTATTGTTATCTACAAAAATCTGATGTTTTTTGAAGTGTTGAATCAAACTTTGTTTAAAAAGCTACAACTGCCACATATTTGATATCGGATTGATGGGAAGGTTGTGTTTTTTAAGGGTAAACAGAGAGATTCCTGGCACCTTAGGGTGACATTCCTCTGGAGTCAGACTGTTCATACTGAGCTCTTACGTTGATCTGCTCCGACCTATAGTTCTCGTTCTCTTTAAAGGGTTGTTTCTCACACAGGCAACATGCCACTGTCTTAAATGTTGAGTCATTTCTCAGAAAAAAAACCCAGAGACAGCTGGTAGTAGGCCTGGATGTGACACTGTGACCTCTGCACCCCACCGGCGTCCTCTATCTTTTACACTGACACTAACTGTAGTTTCGACAAGAAAAGATCGATAGCGCTGTTACCCAGGACAGATGACTCAGCCTGTGGTGGGTGCTCAGCGCTCTTGGAGTGAAACGCCGGTCAATCCGTCTTTATTTAGGTGGTTATAAATCTCATTTGGCACCAAACCCAAACCGAGACAGCAGGAGGAGGCTGACAGCCTTTACTCTGTGGCCAGATTCACAACTATGTGTGTGCCACCCGGTGGACACCATAGACACACTAATTGCCCATCGCCAAAGAGGCACACAGAGTGATGACACATTTCAGGCAGACTGACAGAGTTTTCTCTAAACCTCACATGTCATCGTTTGAGTCCAGAGGAAATGACCAGTAACTGTCCTTCACCCTCCACTCAGCCACGACTGGGCTTTAGCAAAACACGTCAGCACTGATGGATCATTACATTAGCTGTCACCACTTTTCATGACACATAGGCTAGAGGTCTACACAAGTCTAAAAATGTGTGCTTGAACCCTAAAAAGACACAGAAATGTACTACCTGGAACGGAACCAGACCTGTCTATTATTTGAAAGCGGGACATGGATCCCAAATGCCAAACTTGGACTCAAACCAGACTCATCTATTATTTTAAAGCTGTGACTTAGACTCATACAGAACCCAAAAATGCCAGACCCTGACCTGGACACAAACCAGACTCATTTGTTATTTAAAATCTGGGATCCAGACCAGACAAAACCAAGATATGTCAAATCCAAACCTGGCCAGGAGATGCAAACATGATCCCACAGATTTCACAACTGATTGCTATACGTTTATGTTCTTTTACAAGTTACCTAATGTAACATCATCATCCTTAATGCATAAAACCCATCTTCCTGCCCAGAAAGTTGTTGAAACACCTCCAGGTTTTGAAATAACATGGATAATACACTCATTATTTCAGTTTAAAAGTTGACTTGCTTATTCAGTCACGGATGACAAACACGACTAATTAGGAATCATCTTTGTAACTTTGTTGCGTCAAGCATAAAAAAGAAAACTTTGACTGTTTACCCTTTTGAACTGTAATAACAATTGCTCATTTGCTGCCATTGCTGCTAATGTTAGCATTGCTAATTTGCTACCATCTGTGCTCTCCTTGACTGAGCTCACCTCTGCCTTCTGACCCTTCACCTCCTGAGACTCACACAGGTCATTTGATACCACCTTGTGGACACAGATGGGCTTTATTACACACACACAGACACACACACACACACACACACACACACACACACACACACACACACACAGTAATTCCATCATGATCAGCACTGTCTGATCATGGCCAGGTCCTCTTGAAACAGACCCTGGACCAGCAGTAATAGCATGGACCTTACCCAGATGTATAAAATCTGTATAAATGTGTATGTGTCCCAGGTCATGTGTTGAATCTGATGGACCTGTCAACATCTCTAGCAGTGATCACATACTTTCATACCTGTAACAGATAAAGAAGAAAAGGAAAGTGCTCATAAAAGAAAGATGAACTGTGATCCAACACATCCTGTTCTTTCTTTCCATGCATCAACTTTAGTGACGATTGGCTGCTCTCCCCATCTGTTTGTCCAGTGCCTGTGGTGTCTTTAGCTCAGCCTCAAGCTGGAAACTGTCTCAGTGCAGACAACTCATCAGGATGACTGGCATGTACAGTGCAGCCTGAAGGTGAAACACTGCATATTATAGCTTACAGAGTAATTATTCATGCTGTATATCTACCTGCCCACCCTCGTATCCAGCCTGTCAAACAGCATGTGTTTGCAGATCTGCTGCTGGGGGATTCTGACAGAAATTTAATTCATGGGCAGCAAAGAGCCATAAAAGCAGGTCTAACCCAACAAAACCATTCTATAACCATCAATAACCTTGTTATTTCAATATGTTGCTTGTCCTGACTGGAAAGTAAAAGTAGTTTGCTATACCCTCAGGAGGACTTTCATTGCTTCCCTCCTGTAGGCATGTCAGAGGTCACATTCAGAACAGTACATGAGGCTGTAAAACGATCATAGGCTGAACAATAACATGGAATACCATTTTGAAGAAATACATTATACATTATACATTTCAGTCACACAAGCATCATCAGCTACTAGGCTGGTCCACTATCCATGACATTCTGTACAGTCATGGTCCCCAGAGAATGAATCCAAATGACTTTGACGATGCTCTCACTTTTCCTCTTGCGTCACCATGAGGTTGATATTTTTGTTTTCTAGTGAACAAAGCAACTAATATATGGATTGTCATGATATTTGCTGCATGGTCCTCAGAGGATGAACCCTAATACCTTTGGTAAACCGCTGACCTTTCCACCAGCAGGTCAGAGTTACTTATATAGTTAATATATAAACACTACTACTACTACTAGACGGATTGAGCAGACTCTCATTGTTTGTAGAGGATCAATCCTAAGTGTTCTTTCTCAGGATGAATCATTTTAACAAAAATCGTTTGCATGTACGTGCAAAATAGGTGGCTCTGCAAGCTTGTTGACAGCATGACAGAGTACTTACACTAAAGGAAATGTGTTTAATCCATCCACTTCTCTACCATCCATTCCTCTTTTGTGGAACTCCAGCAGAGCATAATATCATTCTGGATGGTACAAACCATAACATGATAGCTTCTTCCATTTTTTGGCTTTCCAAAAGGTCTCTCCATTCTCTTAAAGGTCAGCACTCTCTATGAAAATGTGTGCATAGTTCACCTAATTAGAACTCTACACTACGACTCTAACCTCTGTAACCTCTGTGTGGGAATCCTGAGATTTCTTGTTTTTGGTATATTTGCTGTTCTAAATCCTGATGTGACCAAGCCCAAAGGCACTACCACATCTTTGATATTTAGCTTCAGTGACTTCTGTTTGGTGGTGATTCAGTGGATTCATGGATTCAGCAGGGTGAATGACTCACTAGTTTCCCTTTGGTTAAAAGCCCAGTCCCTCTGACCAACAGGCCACCTCCTGATGACAGATGACATTTTTACGACAACATTAACCCTCAGGATGTAAAATGCCTGAGATGTGAGCGGAGCGGTCTATCTCTATTCTATTCATTTAGCCCTCAACTCTAAATGTCATCATTTGCATAAATCAGTGGGTGATTTATCATTACATCAGGCAATCCATTCAGTTTGGATATCCTGCCAAAACTTCATCTTTATGGACGAAAAATGAACGAAGCATGCATCATGTTTTATAGCAAAACCCTCCCTAACACTTGGGGATTGACAGCTCTTTATCGTACAGCAGCTGTGGAGAAATTGCCTTGCTCAATGGCAGTGAAAATCATTGCTTACTTGTTTTTTTTTTAGAAAGCACAGCAGTTGCTTGCGGGTTAGAGAAGTGGGGTTGAGAATCAAAAGTTACCGGTGTTAACAAGGACCTGTAACATTAGCCCCTTTTACATTGCTTGGCCAAGGAGGGACTGCGCCGTTATTCCACCTCCTGTTCTGTATAAGAGGCTTAATGATGGGGCAGATCATTGTTGTTCCGCCTCCGAGCAAGCAGTGGCAGTAATAACAGAGCCAAATCAACATCTGCGTAAAAGGGTGAAATGGCATCATGGGACACACATGTGCGTAGTGAGCGTGTGATGAAGTGGAACAGTGTCAGAAAGTGACGGCGGTTCAGTGAAGTTGTCCATCTGGTGTTAAACATACAGTTTGTCCGTGAATAAAGCTTCTGTAGCTTCTCAGGACCTCCCGTGTGTTATTTCCCAGCTGCTAGAGTAACTTTGCTAGTGTCGTTGCGCCCCTTTGTGTGGTTTGGTGTAAAGAAGGAAAGGGTTATTGTGACAAGGCTGCTTATCCCAGTCATGAGAAACCTGAATCAGAAACCTTAGTAAATCTGATGTTATCTGTGATAATTAGGCATGAAAACAATCTTACTCGAATTCCTCTGCACGGTACAGAAGAATTATCTCCTCTCTGTCCCTGAAGACGCAGGATAACTTCTATCGGATCATCAGTTAGACTATTTTCAGGTCATTATACACTGATGAAAACATGAATGAACATAGATGTCAAGCTAATATGGAGCTTCAGTGGACTTAGTGAGTCAAATCAAGTAGATATCTTTCAAAGTTGGTCTTTTTTGTTCAAAATTCTCATTTCGTTACTAACTCTCTACTGCAGGACATTTGATGACTGGAGCCTCATATTAATTTCAGATAAACAAGGTTACAAACTTTTTAGTTCAAAATTCTCTTTTTGTTATTGTCCCTCCACTGCAGCTCAGCTTTCTCTCTAGGGAAACACAAAGAAGGAATTTGAGTTGATTTGATGACTGGAGCCCCATTAAAGAAAAAGATTAGATTATGATGAACTTTAAAATACATTAATGCACAAAACAAGGACCGTGGATTTTGTAGCTAACCAGCTACATTAAAAACACATTAGGAATTGATCTTCTCCTTATGAACAGGAAAACCTGCTTCAAAGCTCATACGAATTGTTTCCACACAGACACATTGAACTAAAGTAGTGATTCACCCACGTTATATAATATATAACATTTTGTAATATTAGGAAACGTATGAATATTATCTAAAACTGAACACTGGATAGGAAATTTGTATCACATGGAATCTGGATTTTTGTATATTTATGGTTAAAAATAAACCTTTATGATGGTTTACCACTGTGACCTGCCTATCTGGTTCAATCCCTGTTTTGTCAACAAGTCATGACAATTGCATTTCTGAAGACAAACGGTCTGTTTAAGGAACATGCCTCTTTTTTTGCTTTTTCTTCGTCGGAATATGAAGCTGCTTTTGTGTTTTTTTAACCTACACTGAAACACACACACATACAAATACACACACACACAGACACACACACACACACACACACACATACACACACATACATACACTCCAGTTGCTGTTGGCCTCCCTCTAATGACAGGGTGTGCAAGTTAGAGAGGGTAGGAAGGGCAATGTGTATTTCAGACGGGACCACAAGGTCAGCCAGGAGGAGGAACTCTGCCAATTGTGTGTGTGTGTGTGTGTGTGTGTGTGTGTGTGTGTGTGTGTGTGTGTGTGTGTGTGTGTGTGTGTGTGTGTTGAATTGAGTGGTTTCTGAGGAGGTCGGCGTTAGGCAGCTGGTTGCACTAGGGTTGGCTATGAAAACAACAACACCACTCCCTTTCATTTCAGTGTGTCTTGTTTACAGAAGGACACATGCAGTGTTTTAATATAACATAATAATATTCTCAGCTGATATGGCAGATATATTGATATCGATGCTCATACTTAGTACAGTCCATTTACCATTTAGGCAGGGCATGATGGGAAATGTGGGCCATCCCTGTCACTACAGTACCCTGTATGTTTGACTTCACGCTACTTTGTTGCTGAGTTGGAGAGATGCAGTGCTGGAAAGTACATAAATAACATCCCCATACAATACTACTGTCACAGTGGAGGAGCCTCAGAAGCCTGTTTTTTCCACCAGATAATGTTTATTGAATGTCTATAGCAGAGGCGTTCTTTATGTCTTGACTCTGCAACAGTGAACCATAATATTCGTGGCTGTTAACAGCTAAATATTGTTAAAGATGACATGCTTCGGTAATCAAGAAATGTTTCTGAAATGATGCTTCAGATTTGGAATAAGAACAAAGATGTTGCAGGAATCTCATACATAGCTTGATAGAGTACAGAATACATGATTTAGTCCAGAGCAGAGGTGTAATGTAACTAAGTACATTTACTCAAGTACTTCAGTGCAATCTTGAGGGAGGTACCTGCTAATTTATACTTCTAATCTACTAAACAGTACTTGTTTAGCTATTTATTTTATTTTGATTTATTCTTTATTCAGAATTTCAGCTTTCAGCTACAATTGACTGACAATTACTGTACAGTACTGATGTTCATTTAGCTATATTATTTATTTATTTATGAAATTGGTTGACAGTATATATGTTAAATGATGTAACATATTTCATATGTCATTTCCCCCCCTAAAGTCTGTATCAGTCTCAAAATGGTCTGGCTCTAATATGTTATTTTGTGAAAATTTCAAAGATGTTTTTACATGTTCTATTTTAGTCCAAGAGCTAAAACATTACAGAAAATGAACTGCATTTATCACTGTCTTGCTCAAGGACACTTTGATAGATAGACCAAAGGAGCTAAGAATTGAACCACCAACGGACGACCCACCCGAACCACAGCCGCCCCCAGACCATGAGAACTGGCTGGTGGTCCAAGGTCTAAACTAAGCCTGGATTCATGACTGTATTAATGTGTGATGTTTCAGGTACCTCTTGATATAAGCAGGAAGCCAAGACAAGCTCAGCTGTTTGTTTGAGACAAAGATTTGTAACACAAGGTTCAGACACCTTTGGGCCAGACTGGACTGTTTCAGACACAGCAATCCTAATTCAGATGTCAGAATAATCATTTTGATGCTACACTGTAATCACACTTGTAATCGTCAGTCTCATTTTGCGCCCTGTATGACTGTTCACAATCATTCAATCATATTTTATGGAGATAATGTTTTTTGGTTTTAGCTCTGATGTCCTCTGGTTGCTCTTCCTCAGCTCTCTGTGGTTTACAGTTCCCTGATGGACAAGAAATTTTAAATGTTGCTAAAGTAACCATTAACTGGCACTGACTGTAGCTGCCGTTAGCTAGTAAGCTCAATTGGGTGGATTGGGAGCATGGAACACCTGGGGAGTCTTGGTGGTTACACCTTTGGACCAATGGGAGGAGGTAGTTTTTCAGGCCTGGAGCAGGAGCCACCTCAACAATCTGTGTCGGTCAAACAAGCAGTTTTTAAGGATGTATTTTGCAATTGCCAGTAAGGATTATGATTATGTCCTCATTAGTCACTTTGATGCAAAAATATGTGAATATGGAGATCTAATCCAATCCAGGTTGAAAATACCAAAGTTACCCTTCAATTCATCTAAATTTCATATGAGATCACATTCATATGTAATTATTTTTAAGGACTTCCACTGTTTCAACTCAAAAGCTCTTCTCACTAAATCAGTCCTCAGAATTGCATCCAGTTTGGCCCAGAGATGAACAGTAAATAACCACAGCAGAGAAGACCAGAGTACACAGCTGGCCTAGGGGCTTGGACATATTTCATCATTTCATCCCATGCCTCTTGTCTCTTCTGTAAACTGTCCAGTAAACCGAAATGTCATGAAAAAGTCTATAAAATATGCAACAGTTATGTGGAACTTACTGTAAACCAGGAACGACTGTGTTGGTGGGTTACATTTGGCCTGCAGTCCCTATGCTATGACACACAGTTTGTTTGTGGAGGTCAAAGAAGGTCAGTCAGTGGGTTGTATATTTTACTAACAGCACTAAAAATCTATGTTTCTCACGGATGAGAGCAATCTGCCTTTCTCTTTTTTCTTCTCTTTCTTCTCTTTCTGCAGTTTTCATGTGGTAGTTTTTGGACCTGGGGCCTTTTCTTTAAAACAGGCCACTTGAAAGGAACCTCTGAATGCAGCAGAGCACAGTGTTGGCGTAATGACAGAGACGGTGGTCTTTGCAGCGAGGCTGTAAAGGCTCAGAGTCGGACAGAGATGTAGGCTGAGATACAAACACAGCTGCTGTAGTTTTAATGAGCCGTGGCTTTACAGCTAGCAGGTGCATCAGAGGCAGGAACACGACGGGCTACTCAAGGCTACAAATCACGCTAACATCTACCCAACAGTGCCCTATCGGAGTGATACTATAGAAGGAGAGAAGAATTTTATGTAGAGGGTTGTGTGCCATAATATCTGATTGATCAGATGTATTTAGGTAGTGATGACAAAAGTTGTTGTCTTGCTTTTTGTTGCAAAAAAAATGTACCATTTAAACTGACTTAATTTGTCTTATTAATTCGTTTAAAGGCAATAACATAAGGTGCATTAAATCCGAAATACATAGTAAATATATTACAGTATAATACACTGCCTCTGAAACATAACTCAAGTAAATTATGTAAGTCTAGTCCAGAAGTGTCATACTCAACTATACAAAATATAAAGGTGTGTTCAAGTGCTGCGTGGACGTAAGCATAAGCAGTGGGAGGTGTTGGGAGTTTCAGTGTAATTTTATTGTGAAAACATCAGACAGATGAACCACAGGTCGCGCTGCTGGAGCATCGACACCGCTCTCCCACACTCAGTGTACAGTACACGCTCAGTTATTTATGATTTCATAAATGGATGTTTCAGGTGAGAAAATGATTTTTGTATTCTGGCTAAATCAACACATTAAAGCTGCATTAATCAATATTTTTCTAATAACAAAATGATGAAAATGTTTTGTGAAAGGTGTTGTTCACTGGGGCGAACCCACAGAGAATTATCAGCTGAGTCTGCAGCTCCGTGGACCTTTAGCCTCTTGTAGCTCATTATTTTGGTTTTTCAGTGTTGTGTTTGGTTGTGGCCAATAAAGTCAGTCAATGCAGCGTTAAAATAGTTAACTAATGATGCTTCCTGGACATACCCGTACGCTTGTATCCAAAATAGCTGCTCATTTCCTATAGAACAGTGTGAGATGTATGCACTTTACAGTGCCCTTAAAAAATTCACTGCTCATTAAAGAGTAAACCACTGAGTCTGTGATATTGTGAGTGAGTGATTTTGAGCACAGCCTATATTTGCACACAACGCATTCCCCCTGGAACACCAGATGCTTCAGTTTAATAGATCAAGAGAGCCTGTCAATTAGATCAATTTAAAGGAGTGAAAGCTTATAAATAGAAGGCATTTAGAGCTCGCCCAAAGGGAGTCATGGACAGGGCACTGACTGGTAATGATGGGGTGATGATAGCAGAGAGACATAATGTCCTTCAGCCTGGATGATGACTGACAGACGGAGTAACAGGGAACCCTGTGAAACAAATCCATCCCAGTGAAATGTCTGGATTATAACTTTGAGGTGGATTATTATATATATAAGTATATATAAGTATGTGTACCACTACTAACAATAAAATGTATTTTACTCTCTTGACCATCATCTTCCATTCTGACAGAAATATAGAGGCAATTATGAAAATTGAGATAAATTCATGGCTTTATTTTTGTTCTGTATGGTGTGTTCAAGTGCTGCGTGGACGTAAGCATAAGCAGTGGGAGGTGCTGAGAGTTTCAGTGTAATTTTATTGTGAAAACATCAGACAGATGAACCGCAGGTTGTGCTGCTGGAGGATCGACACCGCTCTCCCACACTCACACTTGAGTATGCCTGAAAACAGAACAACGAGAGGCTGTCCCGAGAGGAAAAGAAAGATACAGAGAGTTTAGACGTGTTGCCATGGTAATAGCGAGGAAGAAGTATATGTAGTTGTCTGAGAATAAATAAATAAATAAGTGGCGCCTATTTGAATGAGAGTCTCGCCTTCCTCTGAGACGTTCCCTCTAATAAGGCAGAGTGGGTACAGAACACACACACACTCACAAACACACACAAAGACACACACACTCAGTCACAGCGCATGAGGCAGTCCGATACACACAACGGTGAAAGATTCTAGTGACACGGTATAAATTCAGTAACAGACACGGCTGATTTAGGACTCATTCCTCAAAAGGTCACACACATTACTGTACAGGTTGCAGCACAGCATCCACACCATCTGGCAGAACATGAAGCTGCTGGAAAACACTCAGGAGACCAGAAGGTGTGTGACCTCTGCTCACTGAAGGAGGACATGCAAGATGTAAGGGCAACACAGAGACACATGAATCCTGGCAGGCCCACTGAGCCAACAGTCACGCTAATGTGGACACATTTGGACAAATGCTGTTAGAATGTGATAAGCCCTCCGCCCACCTCCGCCTACACACATTTAACAAAGAAAATGTCTTAATTGTCTTCCACTGAGCATGTTCATCACATTTGTTCTGTAAACAACAAAACAACTCTTTGAAAAGGGCAGGAGATCATGTCAAAGACTGCTTCACCATATTACAACTTGGAACACATAATCCAACGTTTGTTCAGAGTTTTGATTTTTCGGTTATGATGACACTGTACTCACAAAAGTAATTGCCATGCCGACATGGCTACAACAAAATCTGATGGGGAAACAAACACCCAAAACAAACTGACAGTTTAACTAGATGACGAGGCCAAAACTGACACTTTGTGACGGGCCACGAGCCAAAAGCAACACCCTACTGTGTCTGTCAGTCCAATGTTAATAATTAGAGATTGTACATATTTAAAGAGGATTTTACCTCACAAAAAATAAACAGCATAAACAGCCATTTAAATTAGGATTTTTTAAAATTAATTAGTTAATTTTAATTATTTTTATTATTATAATTTTGTGCTGGCAACATCTGGCGGGCCAAATCAAACCTTATGGCAGGACGGCTGTAGCTCGGGAGGTCGCGCAGACTGTCCACTGATCAGATGGAGAATAATGACTGAAAAAATGGTGACAGGTATACATGACAGTGACACAACTGTACAGGTCGACTAGGCTGTGCCATCGGTGTGTGAATGTGATTAGTGGTTTTCTGATGACCAGTTGTTACCTTGCATGGCATTCCATTTACTATTTGCAACTTTAGCCCATTGGCTACACTTTGAGCAGCCATCAAACCATCAATTCACAGGGAGAAAGTGTTGTGTCATATCACAAGCCAAAGTTAAAACCAGAAGTAAGTCTGCAAACTGTGATTCGGTCTGATAATCTTCATTCCTTGTGATGTGTTCGTGTTAGTTGGCAATGGGGACAAAGAAATATGTTGATTTCATTGTTACTGTTAGTTGACCTGTACGCCTGTATGCTTGTCACCATTTTTTGGGGCATTATTTTCCATGAAGGTTACTAGGTAGCTTGTTAACTTTACACAAAAATTCTTTACTCTGTCTACAAAGCTTTAAGTTTTGGAACCAAACTATTACAGACCAACTTTTTAGTTCAACTACAGTGCTCACCATAGTTTCACCATAGCTTCTCTGTACAATGACTTTACATGACTTCTGTGAGAACCTGAATTGTTGTTTACAGAGCAAGTGCAAAAACGATTAATGGGCTGCAAGTCAAGAATCTCGATAGTTGACTACAGTCTGTTTTTTCCATGTTTGAGAACATTTTCAAAAAGAAAAAAACATTCAGATGTGTCCACATTGGCGTGAACATGAACTGAAAGCTCTCTGTTGTATGCTAGTGCAGTCACATGGGCCTCAGCAGGTTCTTCACTGTGTGATATCTCAGTCGGTATGTAGGGGGATGAATGTGTGAATGGAGTTCTCTTCAGGTAAAATAACATATCCACAATGGTGTTACTGCATGTGTTCCATTTTGTGTTTTTGCTGTTGCAAAGTGTGTTCTGATGTTTGTTTCCTCTCTCTGTTGTTGAATCATTGTAATCTAGGCACACAATCTTTTCACCCAAGGTCCCAATCATTTCATAATTATACTGATTATTTATAATCAGTATAATTATTATATAATTATTTATAAACAGAAAAGCATGTTGATTTTTTGTTGAACACACAGAAAAGGAACAAATAGTAACTCTGTATGTGTCTGTGTGTGTACACTTGCGTACCTATCTAAATGTGGACTTTGGCACTCTTACACATTCAACAGGGGACTGGAAAGCCAAAAGAGGACATTTTTCAGGTCCCCTGTTGGACATGCTTACCTGTAGGTGTACGAGTGTGTGTGTGTGTGTCAGTGTGGATGAAGGCCCAGGTGACCACAGAGAGAAAGCACTCTGAATCTTTTCAGTAGCTCTGTGTTGCTGTGAATGAAAGGCACAGAGAAACAAAAGTACCGCACAAACAGTGTGTGTGTGTGTGTGTGTGTGTGTGTGTGTGTGTGTGTGTGTGTGTGTGTGTGCGCGTATGTGTGTGTGAGGCAGCCGAGAGTAATTAATCGATCCAAACATGACAGTTCAAAATCAACAGCAGTATGAATGACATCATGTCTACATTGTACAAAAACGTCCCGTACTGGGACTGTAGATATGTGAGATATGAAACAGGCAGAGAATGAGAGAGACTGATCAAAGGTTCCGGGCTTTGTCCCTCTGTGCTGATGATATTATAATAGTTTTGGTGAAATATATTTTCATAGATTGTGTAAATTGGTGCCAAAAAGGAACCAAAATACATCTATTTGATTTTGATTTGATTTGTTTGGATGAGAAGCCTGATATCATATGTCTGCTCAATATAAAGATACAGCTAATTTCCCACAGTGAGAAGAGTGGAGACAGGGGAAACACAAAGACAAAATATAACATGTCAATTAGTGAACTTAAGATGTGCTGGGGGACAGATCTTTTTTTAGGTGACAGTGTCAATTAACCCACCACTTTAGTCTAGACTGAAGTAACTCAACAAATATCGACTGAATGTCATAAAATGTTGCTATAGTTGCTCCCCACAGGATGAATTATATTAACAAAGATTAGCATGCTAACACGCTCATTCAGGATGGTGAACATTTTTCCTGCTCCACATCAGCAATTTAATGCTTTGTGAGCTTGTTAGCATGCTGATGATAGCAAGTTTGCTGTGCCTAAGTACAACTCGCTTCCCGTGCTTGCTTTCCGTGTTTCCAGTCTTCATGCTAAGCTAAGCTAACCAGCTTTAGGCTGCGGCGCCATATTTTTATGAGAGCAGTATTAAACTTCTCACCAAACTTGTCAGGTGTCTATTTCCCAAATTTTTGAACTTACTCTCTTTGATTGGTAATGATATTTGCACTATGCATTATATATATATACAAATGTGCATAAATAACAAAGCACAAATCACATCACCCACTTCTCCTCAGAAAAACAGCAAATATGTAATTCAGTCTAACAATAGACATCGTTCAAAAACAACATAAATATACCTGTTGGCTTGACTTAAATTATAAACTCTCATACAGGAGTAGGAGTAAACACTGGGCAGTGAACAGTCCTGGATTTATGTAGACTGGGGAGTTAAGAATAGGGACAAAAGTACTTAAAATGTGGTTGTTTGTTTTTGTCCAAGGCTGGGGCCTCTCACTGCTCAGGATTTTTACCAGCTCTGTTTGCTTAAGCAGGCTGCCCTTTTCCTGCAGGGACGGCAGGGATCATTGCCACTGACTTGCTTCTGTTTTTGTTTTTTTTCTATGCAGGAGGCCACTTTTGGAGTGAGGTGGGAGAGGAGAAAATAGAGCATGGAGAAGAGAGGCCTCTGTGAATGGCTTGTTTGCAGGCTAATAGGTCCTTTGTGTAATGTCCGTCTTCCATTCTGGAGGTTAAATGAGCAGTTTAAGCTGAGGCCCAGTCAGTGTGTTAAAGTGGAGAGGTGTTTCGCGCCCATGCCTCTGCTTTCAGCTGCTGAGTAAGATGATGCGTGGCATCAACGTCAGCAGGAGTGCTAATGTGCAAGCCGTGTGTGTGTGTGTATATTTGTGCGCCTGTCCCAGCAGGAGACTGTGCTGAGAATACAGCCATTGTTTCTGCAGGAGGACAGCCAGGCTTCAGGCCAGGCCAGTAGCTTTTCTCCTTTATTAGAGCAAGATGTCTACATGGGGATAAAAAAAAAAAAAAAAAAAGAATGACGCTGTTCTTTCATTATAACCCATACACACAGGCATGTGCACACATGTACAGTAATAATAATATTTAATAAAACTATTATAACTATAATTTAAAAAATTTTGGCACACCTATCAGTTATGCTAACACGGGGTCACTAGACACAACCTTATGGTGAAGTTGTATGTTTTGCAAAATTACTTTGAGGTGTTCCAGGTAGTAATTATTAAACTTCCAAAAGGTTGGGGTTTAAAAAAACAAATAGTCATTACTGAAGTAGCTCAAATACATGAGAATCAAGTGCAACGAAGAAATGCATTTAAAAAAAAAAAAAAAAAACATTGAAAAATGATGTGTACCAAACACCAGGCGTAGATCTCCGAGGCTCTCACAGCTATTTTGGCACCAAATGTTTAACAGGAAATAGAAAAAGAACCCATAAATATCTGATGATTTCAGACACAGAAGGACAAAGCCATGGGCTGAAATGTACCGTACACCATTTATAAATTAAAATGCTGTGATGCATTAATAATGTATCGGAGGCAAGTTGTGAAGGATAAATCAACATGACAAAACAAAACTCTTAACAATAGTTCAACTTTTGAAATTTCCTAAAATGTACATCAGCCCAGGAAGAAAAACAAAAACAAAACATCTTTCTCTCTTTAATCAACAAAGCAAATTAAATAATCTTTTGTTATTGCTGCTCGCAGCAATGCTTCATAAGACAGTAAAAACAAAAATAAGCAAGAAGGATAATCCTAATTTACTGAAACACGTTTGGTCGTGAAGTAGGGGCTCTATGCCCTGGTTATGTCCTCTGAGCCCCTGTTCGGGCATGATGGGGCACGGCAGAGCGGGATTATGAGATCCAGTGCTTTCACAACCACACAGGCTGTCTCTTTCCTTTCAGGTAAGACTTGTCACTCACAGCTGGTGCACCCACTCATGTGGGAGCATCGTGTGCCTTTCTAACCACATCCTGTAGCTCAAAGTGTTGATGCTTGGTGTTACAAGCAATGATTTATTAAGCTCTACCATACTTTACTGCTTGCAACAAGACTTTCTGTTTTCACAGGGTCCTCAGGTTGTAACACACAAGGTCCCTTCTGCCAACATCATAATGATAGAGACCAGTGACAACTTGTTTCGTTACAACTGTTGGCTGAGGGCCATGTTGCCACAGTTACAGTTGTAGAGGTCTTGGGAATGAAGTCAGTAGCCAGTAGCCATCTATTACAGGGCGTCCTTGAGGTGGTGATGAACCAGTTTCCCTCTGAAATGTATAAATCTAATGAGGGCAAGGGTGATGGGTGCTAACACGCTACGGTGATAGCACAGCAAAGGAGATGAATTGTGTTTTACAATTTGACGGAGTTTCTCTACCGTTCAGGGGGAGGAGGAGATAAGCTTAGCTCCCACGATGCATTGGGGTCAGGGCGCGTGCGAGGCCGCTGTTTGCTTTGTAGAATCTGAAGCAGCCTAATTTGTCAGCAGTTTGTTTAAACACATAGGGAACGTCATCAGAATCCCTCTTCAAGTCCGTCCTCTGAGGATAAGTTCCCCTTTTAAAACACCTTGAAGACCTGCTTCACCCACACATTTTAGTCTTTGCATGCGTTTGGTTCATTTAGCCCACATTCTCATCCAATCAGCCTTCCCTGTATCACACAGAGATGACTGGACATCCTTCACCTTATGCCCAGACAAGCACGCATTACCTTTCTTTCTTTCAGCACCTGTTTCTGTCTAATTCAGACCCCACACCTGCGTATGACAGTTTTTTTTAAATCAAGTTTGCTTCCAAAAAATTCCGCCCTTCACTCATTTTGTTGCCTCTCTCTAATGAAGGAAGCCATTCTCAGAGTTCCAGCTCTGTCCTCCATTAGTCCAGCCGGAGGTAGCTGGGTGTGGAGTAGTTGAACATGAGGAAGTCCAACTTGTAAAGTTGGTAGAGTTGGATCTGCTGCTGAGTGCTGATATTGCTGAAGAACTGGGCTGTCATGGCATCTGTGGTACGAGTGGACTTGGCGTAGCTCGGGAAGCGCAAGGAGTCGCCAACACCCACCAGCCTCAACACGTAATTTGCGTCGTCTTCCAGTGTCTCGTACTTGCCCACCAGGTCGTAGTGGATGTGACATGGATGACAAAGCTGGTAGACGGTCTGCCAGTGCTCGTTGAGTGGGCCATCACGTTGCGTGGCTGGATCCACCAGGTACTCAGCAAATTCTTTGAATTTGACATCAGCCCCGTTGAGCAGGGCGTCCTGCGTGGCATTCTTGCGGTAGCGCCGGATGATACGGGTGCCAAACCGCTTGTGAAAGGATGAGTTGTACTTGAGGGTGAACTTGTTGCGGTATGCGGAGACCAGCCTCTCAAAAGGCTCACGAACAAAGAGGAACTTGAGGTAGTTCTTGAGGCGGTGGTTGATTTCAGCAATACTGTACTGGTTCAACGTCTTCAAATTGGAGGGAATGTGGGCTTCATTGGAAGGTATTTCCATTGGGTCACTGTGGAAAAAAGGCACAAGGACAGTGAGGAACAACAGTAAAACGAATGTTATACTTTCATGTCCTTGTATAATGACAAGATTTCAGTGTAATGAGGGCAGCATGCAGGGATACTGTACGTGGAGCAATACATTTAAAAAGGGATTGCATAGCACCTGAGAGTGTTAGGTGCCATGCAATCCCATAAGTCAATTTAACGATCTGCGAGGCACTAGACTCACCTGTATTTGCCCCGTCCTGTGAGCACCATCATGACACGTTTCCAGTTGGTACAGGCCACCTTGGGGACATAACAGTAGATAAGCTCATGATCCTCATCCACAACAAGGTGTTTGAGGTCTCCGGGTGTCAGGACTTTGCGCTTATGGCTGGATGCACTGTAGACCCGACAGGAATCTACTACCTGATCCCTCCTGGCCTGGTGGAGGACGGCTGCCCCGGACAACTCCGACTAGTCAGGGGAAGATAGAAAAAGAGGGATTGGGAGAGAGAAAGAGACATTGTGGTGAAATTTAAACAAAAGGCAGGAGGTAACTATAGGATATGAAGATCTGACACTATCAACTGTTTTAAACATTTGACTTTCTAAACATTTGTTAAACCACACTAAGCCATTTTAACAATGCAAATGAAATAAGCATAATTTCTTGCTTTAATAAAAATATAATTTTGTAGCTCATTTAAGGAATAGATGGATACGCAGTTTTAGGGTGTTAACCAAGTAACCATAGCGACTGTACTTCAACATGTCTGATTTACACAGTTACTAATGAACCAAGCAGAAGCTAGTAGAAGCTAGTTGTGACATCAAAGTCAGTTGCTTTGGTATGCTGTGTAATATATAAAACCAATATATTATATATTATATTGGCTAGGTTTCACAGTACATTGAAAGTGTATTACAAAATATAGCCATATATGGAAAAAAGTTCTTCACAATTAGTCTTTGAGGTGTATCTTTTGTTCTATATTAATGCATTATTTTTACAGATCACAGATTTGTGACAAAATTGTTAACTATCTCTATAGAATTTTGATGTCTTTAGATATTTTTTATATTCTTTATGTGTTACTATATAATTTCCAGTGTAAGGATGCATTGTGCCAATAAAGCACTCTAAAATGAAAGAAACTGAACCAAAACACTAAGAGAGAGACAGAGGGAGAGAGAGAGAGAGAGAGAGAGAGAGAGAGAGAGAGGCAGAGTGATAGTGAGAGAGTTATTAATCTCAGCCTTTATTATCATACTCATCTCTTTATTGACTATCTTTTTCCCCTATCTCAGTCGTTCCACAGACTGTGAGAGAGATTAGTCCATGGGTATGGAGGAAAATAATGATATTGGAGGATATTACAGATATTGAGTCTTCAATATGCGCAGATCCAGTCAGCAATCATTCATCTCAGGCATATTTCATATTCACCATGACACTTATGATGAAGTGGACCCTAGCAGAAGGGAAAGGAGGAGGTGGCTGGGGAGGAACTGAAAGAGTCTGAAAGCAGAGAGAAGCCTGGGGGGTTTTGCATATCTGAAGGGCAGGAATGTTTTCTTATGCCTCTTGATTATTTTTCCTCTGGGTCTGAATTCCCCTCCAGGGCAGTGCCCCCGGATTCCTTGCAGAATCTAAATTGATTGTACTGTGGACTGCATCTTTACTGCTCCATCCCACTCACAACAAGTGTGGCCTTTCAGTGGAACACTGGCCAGGGCTGGGAGGGAGGCAGAGCTGCTGACACGAAGTGCTGAAATAACTCAAGGACCACCAACAAACGCCATACATGAAAACAGCTTGACCAAAGAGGTTTGTATGTATTTCTTTTTGAAGTCACTCTTCATGCGTCCAAGTGGGCGATTCATCACGCACACTGCTTGCTACAAGAAGCCTCGGAGGAAACCAATCTTTTACACCTCTTTTTAAATCTGATTACAACATATGTAAGCAGTCGTGTAGCAGTCACAAAGGAAACCCTTGACCTTAAAATCAGAGGTATTTCTGAGAAATCATGCCTAAAAGGCATGTTTCATAGTCCGTTACTTTCTCAGGAAGCTCTGTTGGATAGTCATGTGGGGATACAGGCATACATAGGTCGATGCTCTCTGTCTTTATGTCCATGACAAATCAATAAGATGAAGACGTGGAGGGAAGGCTTGTTTTCCCACTGCAAATTCACACTAAAGCAATACATACCACAAAAACACTCTCATTAATATTTAAAGATACTAGAGGCATCTTGCTATGTTAGAAATGATTCATCTTTTTGTTTTGAAAGAGCGTGTTTGTTCTGTGTTTCTGTGTGTGTTATGAAGGATAATTTATTGTTATATTCATTAAATAAGCACTGCATAGTTGGCACAATTTATATTGTTGAGTATATCTAACAGTCTGGACTGATTTTAGTCCACAATTCTGCAGACTCCTATGGATCACGTATGGATCTTTGCACCACCAGTGTATCTTCTTCCTACAAAATAACAGCGTGTGTGCACAGCATATAATTCTTCTCAGAAAAACGTCACTTGTTGGCACAACACACAGTATGAATCTTCTGCCAACAAGATAATAACTTGCGTGCACAACAAATGAATCTTTCCACAAAAAACAACTTCCTAAATAACACCATCCTGATCTTGTTCACACAGGATTGTGCCTAAAACAATATCTTATTCCAATATGATAATATCTTATATCTTATTAATATCCTGGTTATATAATCTCTTTCGCATTGTTAATGATTTCTCATAACAGTTTATTTTCTTAGAAGTTTGTCCTTAGAACTTTATGCAAATATTGATTTCCCATCTCCATCTTGTTGCCTCTCTGTTACCGTCTCTATTGCTTTTTCAGACCTCGTTGTCCCGTCCGTGTCACATCAAGCAGCCCTTTAAAGTGTTGTGAGGAAAGTGCAAATTGACAAGACATGATGGATTCTTGACGTTTCTGCTCAGGAAGAAAGCCTCATTTGCACCCCTCCCACTTCTTTTCACTTTGTCTGCTCTCCACTCCTCTGTATTCATCATCAAAGCCCACTAAGGCATAACAGCACACAGCAAATAGCAGCTCTTTGTTGATGAAAATCTTTTCCTTTTTCTATCTTCTCAGACATCAAGCTATGATTCACACAAATGTTGCAGTGAGTGTGCAGCCCTTCATCCCAGAAGAGGACATATGCTGTAATTAACACGGGTGAAGGAGACAAGGGAGGAAATCTTGTCATCTCCTGCTTTGCCTCATTGTTCCCCTCTTTATCTCTCTTCTTTCCACAAGATTACTTTCTGCCATTTTATCTCCTCGTCAACCAGCTCAGTCAAGTCTCTTGTGTAGTTTCGATGAAAGGGTGAGCATGAGAGGGAGAAAGCGGAGGAGGAGATGAGAGAGGCGATAATGTCGATACAGTCTGAGAGGAAGCCGTGATGGAGAGCGCTGACCTCTGGCCATGTCAAGCCATTCCCATGGGAGAGCAGATAGCATTTCTTGTGATTTGCTTGCACATTACCCCTTTAATCCCCGTGGACATGAACTAGTGGGTCAGCATCGGATAAGTGCTAGCTGAAGTCATAAAACCACAACTCTGAAACTAGTTAGCAGCTTCACATGATATGGTCAATTTAGTTTGATCTCTTCCGATTGGTCAAAATCCCAGAAGGGCCTCCAACCTTCAACTCAGCAGTTTTTCTGTGCAGCTGCACTACATGATAAATTACTTAGCATTACAGACACTATATATACATTTAAATGAGAAGTTGAGTGCGTGTGTGAGATTGCACTTTCTGTTTGTACCTGCATGCATGTGCTCTGGAAAACCGCCTAATCAAAAGTGGGAGGAAATACAAAGTGGTGGAGGGGGACAGAAACCCCTTACGCATGCATTTAAACCTAATATCACCACAAAAAGCCATTATCAGCACTGTGTATGCAAATAGAAAAATCTCTATTTTCTTATCTCCGGATGTCGGGAATAGCTCAAGACGAGCCCATTCTACATTCATGACAACGCTCTTTTCTTTTCTCGGCACACGTGTTGTTAAAAAGTGCAAGAAAGTGATGACAGGGGATTACGGGGATTCTGTTTCCATATTTCAAGTCTTAATTTCCTCACCGCGGCTGTATTATTCTCACTGAAAGTTGTTATGCGTTTGAAAAATGATCTGAGAATCAGCATCAGTGTGGTAGACGCGATGGTGGTAATGAATACCTTCCTCCTGAACTGCTGATGGTTGCAGAGAAAAGAAGATAGAGAAAGGAAGCTAGCAGGAGATTAGAAAAGGAAGGATGGTCATTTCATTTTTTTGCAAAATTGTTGGGGGAAATAGAACCATGAAAATACAATATCAACTGAAGTGTATCTTGGATTACAAAGTAATGAAGCCATAACGTATAGTCTGGTACTGACACTGTTTTGGGAACACCATTTCTAATACTAGTCACTGTACTTAAAGGAACCCTGTAGATTTTGTGACCATAAATAGTGCTAGCAATGGATTGTATGCATATTATGCACACAAACATGACATGTGATGCAATACACATTCTGTCCAAAGCTTTCATGTTCTACCACTAACTGACTAGTTGCTGGTTGCAGTAAGTGTTGGGAAAGTTATTTTGAAAGTGTAGCTAGTAGAGATCCAAGCTACTCTTCACTAGACGTAGTCAAACTACATGCTAAAAGTAGCAAGCTACATTACAAGCTTCTGATGTACTGAAGTTATTTCACCTCAGGTGACAGGTCAGCTTCAGGTCCTGCTCTTTCTCTAACTGTATACAGTTGAAGGTGCAGTGTGTAAGATTTGAGGCCTTTATTTTCAGAATAAGGCAGACATGGATTATAATATTCATAACTATGTTTTCATGTGTGTATAATCATCTGAAAATGAGAATCTTTTTTGTTTTTGTTACTTAAAAATTATCCCTTTATATCTACAGCAGGAACAGGTCCTCTTTCACTGAGGCTGCCATGTTGAAACACCGTGTTTCTACAGTAGCCCAGAACAGAAAAACTAAGTCGTGATTCTAGACAGGGCCTTTCAAGTGTTGTTTCTCCTTTACACAAGGAAGGTGAGGATGATGTGAGGAGATTGCAATGCCACGATTACACCACTAGATGCAACTAAATTCTACACACTGGACCTTTAAACAAGCCCGCTCTGCTTAGTCAACAGGCAGTTTCAAACTTTTTACTAGCTGTGGCAACGTCGGCCTCTCTGTTAGTCAGCTGGTCCCCTTTGATCCAGGTCAGAAAAATCCAAACAAACAGATTAAACATTTTATATCGATATTCATGCTCTCCAGAGGGTGAATTCCAAAGACATTGATGATCACTAGGCTGTTTCTCCTGTGCCACCACAACATTTTGATTGGATTGTCATAAAATTTCAGAATGACTGACTAATATTTTGGTTTATGACTAAGGCTGCATTAGAACTGACTATTGCTCTGCATGGAAAACATGGCTCTCTAATTCATTTGAATGAGGGCAGCCATGTTTTGCACACAGGGGTGCCAACACAAAGGGCTCTGGCAAAACAGCACAGGGTCATTGGGTGGAAAAGTTGAACCTGGCTCCACTTTTGCTACAACACAACGTTATCAAGCAATGAACAATCACACACACGTTCCAGGTGGATTACTTTGTGATTTCAAAGCTATACTCCAGCTGTTCTTGCAGTCGTCACAATAAAAGATTAAATAGTTGTTGGCATGAAAAATTGCACAATCCTTTGCGGTGTTTTTGGCATCTGATAAACCTTGAAAATGCATGAATCTGTTACTCCAGCTGGACTCTCTGTATCAAATATCATCTCTCACTGTTGCCTGAAGCAACACGCCTCCACCCATGCAGCCCCCCTACTGTTTTCAGTCTGAACACCAATTTATTCTTGTTTTTCTCCTTCAATAGAAAAAATATAAAACCTAGCAATGTAATGTTTGGTTGTGCTACCCCATTACTCAGTGGAAAAGGAAAAGAAATAGCTTGCTACTGAAACATTACATAAGTTTGAAATAGGAACTCTTCCCTCAAGCTAATGGGTTACTTTACTAGTTAAACTAGTAGTTACAAATGTTTTATGAAATGCCTTCAATGCATTTGTTGGGCGTCAATGACACACACAGTGTGTTTTCATGAAAAGTGTTAGATGCAAAAAAAGAAAGAAGGAAAAAGAAACTCTACAGTGAACCTTTAATGGATACAGGGTGCACACCGCAAAGAGGTTTGTGGAGGGCAAAGGGGGTCGATAGCAAATATTTACCCAGTTTAATGTGGCCACTGTGAAATCACAATACAGACAATATGTTGAAATGATGACAGCTAAGAATAATGGCTCCAAGACAGCGACTAAAAATCATATTGAGCTATCTCCAAGCGTGTTACATTCACACTTTGAATTAGCATAGATATGAAAACAGCTTTCTGTTGATAATTATTCCTCAGAACTTGAGAAATATGTTTTAAATACTGTTGGGGAGAAAATGAGATGCTAATGCAACGTGATTTGTAGCTCAGAGAGTCATCAGAACATTTTTAGTTTAGTGAAGATGCCTGAAACATATTTTCCTCTAAGAAATGAAAAAAAAAACAACTTACTGCAATTTAAACACCGCAGCAGCCAATACTGCTATTTAGATATTTCCCAATTAATTGTGCAGCCCTGTTTATATGCTGGTGCTGCTTCCTAGGTATTTATACTCCTCTGTCTCTGGATGATTTGAAAGTGTCTGGAAACAGGCCCACGTAGAAAGAAAATCACTCGTCTGAGAGAATTGGTGAATTCATGCCCCTGATGTCCAAAGTGTAGGTGAAAGCAAAGTGCTGCAGAAGTAATTCCCCTCACTTCAGGCTGGTAATGTTGTGATGTTGGAGGCATGCTTTCTTCTCTCCTCCATTTTTTCTCCTAAAACCTGATCCTTCTGCCTCGTCTTCTGTTTGCGCATCACTTTCTCTCCATTCTTGCTAGCTGTGAAGTCAACTAAACAAAGATCAATAGCATTCATCAAAGCACCTCTCTCTCTCTCTCTCTCTCTCTCTCTCACACACACACACACACACACTGAGCACTAAAGACAGTCTGTCTCTCTGTCCCTCTCTGCTTACAGACTGGCATTCATAGAGCAGGAATAAAGCTGCCAGTGTACCACAACTGTACCAAACACACACAAACACACACACACCTGATTTTCAAGTGCGTAATGCTTCATCTGAGTCTCCGTAAAAGGCAACAAGGCAAGGCCCTTCTATAAAACCTTGACAATGCTGACAGTTTATGAGGCAGGTTCATCCTTTCCACTGAGGCCGGCGTCAAATTAACTTTCCATAATGTCATTTATGAGAAGCTGGACCAGCATAGGGGGACATGCCAGCCCCTTGACCACCTGCACCCACTGCGACACGGAAAAGACCCGAGGAAATGTTTCTTTACCTTTATTTATCTGGGGAAATAACTGAGAACACATGCTCTTTTCTCATTCTTTGGAATGCCCTGCTTCATATTCATGCAGCTCCACATACTCATACCTGGAAAAAGCTCAGTACAACCACAGACGTCTGCTGAGCAGCTCTGAAGGAGTCTGAGGGGATAAATGTGTTTAAGGCAACTCAAGGTAATAATTTGCACAACTTTTATTAAAAACCAGAGCAACAAAAAAAAAAAACAACCCAAAAAACAAAATACAAACTTCATCTAGGGCAGCATTCAGATTATATAGGAGAGACTTACTAAAAAGTTAAAGAGTAATCTAATAAACTAATCTATCTATCTATCTATCTATCTATCTATCTATCTATCTATCTATCTATCTATCTATCTATCTATCTATCTATCTATCTATCTGCCGCACACCACCACACAACCCTTCAGGCAGTGTGCCGGAAGGGTTGTGTGGTGGTGTGCAGCGGTGGGGAGGAGCTGAAGTGGGTTGCTGGGGTGTGTCTATATTTGCTGAACGTAACCGCTGTGAAACAATCAGGAAATAACTTTTTATACCTCTGATTAATCGACTTTATCGAGGCTGGCGCTCGCCCACTCTCATTGACTGTCTATGTCTCTCGACCAAAGCTTGCATTCTCCCTCTCGAGCTATTGGACATAAAGTGAAATAAACTTTTCGTGCCTCCATTTTGCAGTGTAAATTGCGAGTCAGACACACATTTAGAGGCTGGGTACATGAAATTAACAAAGCTGACTGTGGAGGTTTGACTGATCTGAGCGTCTGATTGGCAGCTACAGCATGACGTTGGCCTGTGTTTTTCCAAAAGTTCAACTTCTCAGCTGCAGCCAAAACAGATGAACCCCACTCAAATGAATGGAAAAAACTGCGTTTTTGCTGCAATCCTGTCTGAATGTGGCCTTAGCATGTTTCAAACTATACCACATTCATGAGGTTAAACTGTACCAGTATCTTCCAACATTTCTAGCACAGACAATCGAGCAGTGCAAGCAACAATTCCCATTTTGAGTGAATGCATCATGAAAATCAATGCTGTGCCCTCATGTATTCCAAAGAACAGCTACTGCATCTGCATACCTCACTTTTAAGGTTGTTTTTCAGTTTTCTGCCTACTGCTTAACAAGAACTGTACAAGCTAAACATGTACATGTGTTTCTGACAACAAGTGGTGATAAAAGTTAACATGTCCTTAATGTCTATTCAGTGCACATTGTTTCCCATATCCTTCTTCAATAAACCATTTCAGTGTTTCATTAATGACTTCCAACATCTCAGGGAAGGTGTAATTTAGTTTAATTAAGTTATTGAACTGGCTTCATTCAAACTAAGTTTTAATTTTCACTTAGCCGGTGCAAGAGGCTGCTGGGATTGAAACCATCTACCTTGTAGTCACAAGACCGCTTCTCCAACCTCGAGACATCCCCAAAACTTTTTTAAAAACAGCAAAAAATAGCATCCTTTAAAGCAGTGAATCTACTGATTCATGATTTTTGAGCTGATGCATGTTATGTAAGGGCACTGCAGGGAGGCCGTGAATGGACACAGTGTGTATGCCGGGGATAAACTGCACCAAGGTCAACGAAGCCAAACAAACATGTAAACACACGCAGACATACACAATACAAGGTACAAGGTTCATTTATTTATCATTCTGGAACATGGGGTTGTAAAATTAATTGCAATTTGTTGCACAATTTGTAGTCTCTTTATGCTGGTCACAGAACAAAATGATATAAATGGAAGAATTATAAGTCATAAAAGTAATTACTTATGCTTGAGTGCAGAGGATGAATTGAGGAGTCTCACAGCTCTGTGCACGCACCTCACCTCACTGATATTACTGATGCTTTGTTGATGCTTTGCAGTGATGTTCTGGGCGATTTTAATTACCTGCTGCAGAGCCCTCCAGAGTCTTGAGCTGTACAGCAATTTCTGATGTTTCCAGTCAGGATGCTTTCTATTGCTCCTCTGTAAAAGTTAACAGGAACTTGGAATTTTGACTTTTCTTTTTTCTTTGTGATGCTGATTCCCAGGAACCTTAACTGTGTCTCTCCCTCCGTCATCTCCACTGATGTAAACAGGGGTTTGTGTCTTTTCTCTACATCTTATCTCTTCATCTTATCAATTCAACAGTCATCTCTTTGGTTTTGTTGACGTGGGCAGCAAGTTGTTGCCTGCAAGACTGGTGATTTTCTCACGATATAAAGTCATCACTGATTGAAATCCATCTCATGATGGTGGTGGTGCCAGCTACAAAAACAAAGGTCTTTTCATGTCAAGGAATGCAGTCATGTGTGTACAGTGTGAACAGGAGGGGTCTGAGTACACAGCCCTGGAGTACTCCATTGCTGAGAACAGTAGAGGAGGTGTGACTGCCAGTCTGAACTGTCTGTTTGTTTGTGAGGAATCCCATTATTGCCAAGTTTGCCAGTTTCATGGGAATGGATTTTGTTGAATACTGAGCTGAAATGAACAAACAGCAGTGTGATGTAGGTGGTGTGGAGGGCAGATGAGGACTTGTTGGTTCTGAATGCAAACTGGTGAGGGTACAGGCTGGCTGGGATGTTGCCTTTGATGTGCTGGGCAATCAGTTTGTCAAAGCGCTTCATCAGAATGGGGTGCCACAGAGCAGACACTGGAGATGTTTTAGGTACGTATTAAAAATGTCAGTAATAAGCTAATTGGCACATGTTTTTAGTCCAGCAGCTTTGCTCATATACACTGTCAGCAGGTTTCTTCTCACTCAGCTCTCATACAGTGTCCACCTCCCCTGATCTTACCAGAGTGTTGTGTTCTCTTGGTGCAGAACAGGTCAGGTGCAATATTTTGATCCTGGATGTTATGATGAACCAGGTCTCTAAAGATGTGGGCACAATAGTTTCTGATTTCATGTTGCTGAGTTAGACTGAATCTTATTTCATCCATTTTATTTTCCTGCAAATGGACATCAGCCAGAAGTAGGCTGGGCAGTGGAATAACCTGAGGTACCAGCTGGGTTAGCTCAGCTCCTGCCTCTCTTCCCTCTCTTCCTGGGGTGATCGCAGCGATTGTGGTGGGGTTTCGTCCAACTGGTTTGGCGGAGTTGTTGGAAGATGCCCACGGCAGTGAATGTATCAAGGTCAACTACACTTAATCCCTGTGCTTCCTTTTCCAATAGTGGTGAGAGTAACTTTGTCATGATCTTCAGTGATGGAGGCAAAAAGTAAATCAAAAATGTAGCAAAGATTGAAGCAGCTACCAACGCTGCATCTGCATACGCTACCCTCACTATGTAAAAATGTGATGGCATTTGCTGCATTGCTGTTTCATTCTCAGTAGCAATTATTGCCAATAATAATCACGAAATATTTCAATAATCCCAATATTTCCATCGTAGCAAAAGTCAGATATAAGTGAGTGAGACAGTGTTGCCTACCAAACATATGATGGGAGTGTGTATTGTTTTACCTTCAGCACTTCAGGGACGGTTGTCTGTAAAAGCTGCAGTGAAACCTCGAGGCTACGTCTTGCCTAAAGGTGCTGTTAACAGACCATCTTTAAAAATTTACTAGCGGAGGTTTTAATGGGGAGTTTTTAGTGCCCCAGGATGGTCTTTTCCACCTTGACAAGGATATCACTCTGAGAAGAATGCTGGGTTTTTTTTTAATGTAAAATGTTTCATTTAGAATTAACAGGACTAAATATTAGAGTTTAATATTGTTGATCAATCACTTCACTCTTGCCTTTAAAGAACTAAACTGGTAGAGTCTGACTAAGTAGTGAAATCGGTTTAAAGGAGCATTTCAGTGATTTAGTATTGTACTTCCATAAAGTTGGAGGAATCACAGGAGGGAGATGAAAGAAAGAAATGAAAGCTAAAGCCCAGATATTACTCTTAGTGCCCCTTTTATGTATTGCTGTGATCAAAACTAGTACAGTCTTGGGCCTGTATACCACTGAAATTGGCTCTTCTCATATTCAAAGGCCAGAGGAGAGTTCAGAGCAGAAGGCTTTCTGAGCTGATATGGATCAGTGAAACCCATGAAATACCATCTTTCCTCAACCCTAACCATTAAATCCCAACACTGATTACCCACAATACATATAAACTTACATCAGCTCTTCTCCTTTGACTTCCTCACTAATCCCACAGTTGTTTACACGCCATTCAGTTGTGTTATAGTTGTGCAGATGGCGATGGCGTCTCTCTCTCCGTCTCCTGATAATGGTTCATGTAATAAATATATTTTATTTGTCGTGCTGGATCAAGGCTTGAACTGAAAGACTGGCTCTGCACAATGCAGACTCAGTCGTTAACTGCTGTATTTATCCAGATGGCAGTAGCCGGTGCAGGTGTCGCTTCTCACAAAGAAGATTGTGTACATTTTTAAGTTAAATGCATCAATCTGGTTCACTGTGAGGGTAAAATAAATGTGTGAGATCTGTGAAGAAGCTTTTGCTCTCTGAACATTGGCTGTATGGGTATAATTGGTCATGTCATGTCAAAAAAAACCCATTATTTATACTATGGCTTGGATGAATACTTGATGGTCTGATCATGATTTTTGGGGCTGATTGCTGGAAGCAGTAATGGCCACTCCTAATAACTGATCATAATAATGGTCTAATTAAAGCTTATTATTTATGGTGAAGCATGATTTCTTTAACTAATTAAGAAATTTTAAAGTATCATAATTTGACAACTTATTTATTGGCAGGCAGCATGTTCCACATATTTCATTCTCTCTCTGAAACAACTTAAATTTGACCATTTTGATTCTACGTCACCTTATTTTCGTGTTTACTCACAAACTGTTTTAATCTTCTGCTTTCTTTTGCTTTTTTTTAAAAAAACAAAACAAAACAAAACAAAAAACTAATTTCACAGTCTCAAATCATGACCGAGCTCGTGCTCATTTCTTCTGTTTTTTTTTTAAATGAACTGCTTCACAAAATACTGAGCTGGATTTGGATGGAGGAACTTTGCAGCTGTTGGCTCGTGGTCTTGTGGTTTCACTGCGAGCTGAACTCTCCTGTCTTCTCTTTATTTTCTCTGCTGAGACGATGAACGTCCACGCAGGTGTTATGCTCTATAAATAAATACTATATAAAAGTCTGCACATAATAACACTACTAAAAAGAAGTCCACAAAAACAATCACTGAGTGAATGAATACTGTGGTATTTCTGGTTATAGGGTTGATTGAACATCTCGCTCTCGTACCCTTAAGGATCATACGTAAGTATATAGCATAATTTAGTCCAATGATTACTTCTGTTTGGTTTTACACAAGAATGCAAAGCAAAATATATACAAAAATTCATAAGATGCATGAATTCTGAATCAAATAATTTGATCAGATATGATGGATACAGTATGTAGCAGCCTAAACAATCCTGCAGTACTTGATGAAGGAAAAATGAGACTATAATACAGAGAGAAGTTTTTTTTTTTTTTTCCAATTCATCTAAAACAATTCTAAGTACATTTCTGGACACTGAAAATCTATTTGCAGAAATGTCACCACCTTTAGTTTCATTCAGTTATTGTGCAATGATGCAGTTGTGAGCAGGGACTGTTTTTGAATTCCTGGATCAGATTTTCCTACACTCTGGCCTCTTGGATCGATCGCTTGAAAAAGCATTTTGAAAACCATCCGTCTCTCGCAGCTGTACAACCACAAAATTCACCATAATGCAACTTTGATACAAAACAAAAGCAATGACCGGTTTGAACAGCTGACGCTGAACTATAAACACATAAACATGTAAACACAGGATGAGGTGAGGTGAATGAACTCCGCTGTGGTCACTTCAGGGTAAATCTCCAGGGTATGTGACACCTGGGTAAGCCTGACTCTCTCTGTCCCACGGTAACACTAAACCTGTAACCTGAGCCCGGAGACATGCCTGCTTCCCAGGGGAAAGTTACCCCGCCTGTGAATGCACCACTGAACCAATGATAAACATTTACAGTGCCTTTTCTTTTAGTCGGACCCATTACGCTGGTGCTGTAAACAGCAGGACAGTAGAAGAAGAACTTGCCCTAAATGTTGCAGCTGCACATTGTACAGTATGTGGTAATATGTATTTACTGTATGTGCAACGTGTGTGTACTTGCATATCTGAAAAAAAAAACATATTTTGTGCATTTGTGTGCATGTGTGCATGTGGAACTACTTGTGTAGTGTGTCTCTAAGTGTGTATATGTGTGTGTCAGTGTATCTCAAAGAGAAAAGTGAGGGTATAATTATAGCACCACAGACAAGATAATGACAAACTGCTCTGACTTTCCCTCAGAGCCATCAAAGTTTCTCTTTCCTTTCATGAGCACTTTACCCTTTTTTCTCTCTGCATGGTGTGTTTTACCCCAGGAGCCCAAATCAGAGGCGAGAACGCAGCGAAAAGGGGGTAAAAAAGTGTAATGGATTTCATTTTTCACACGTCAACTGTACTTTTAAAATCTGTTCACAGATTGGTTCCTTCAAATGGCAGCGAGAATGAGTGTGACTGTTTTAGCTTTGAAGGCCATTACCCAGAGGTCATGTTCTGTGATGTCACTTCATTTCAAAGCAAGCTGGTACAAAAAAAACAACATGAGGTTAGTGATGTGTTGTTTTTCTGTTGCTCAGCACAAATACATAACTTAAGTTGGATTTGACACACTGGATAGATAATTATGGTGCAAGTTTTGACTTATTGTCAGCCTCCAGAAATGATCAGTTAAATCATCGCCTCTATAACGCAGCAAAAACTGAAGATTGTAGCCTTCATGGAGGGAGGATTTGTGCAGAACTGTAATAGTTTTAGCTAGCTGTACTTAATAATAATAAACTGGAACTTAATGTGGGGTCAAAGAAATGTTTGAGTTATGTGCAGGTAACTTCTGTGATCTTCTGAGCAGTGATCACGCTGAGCAAAGGGTCTGCTGGGAAAATGTCTTTGCTTGTATGTCAAGTAAAGTGTATTGCTGAGTTTCTCTACAACTTGCTTAATCAGTTATACCATGTTTGTGTGGGTTTGCTCTAGGTACTCTGGCTTTTTCCCACAGTCCAGAGACATGCAGGTTTATAAGTTAACTGGTGACACTAAATTAATGATGGTTCAGCTAGTTAACGTATAAAAGCAATGTAGTCCACTAACTCGCTATGACGAAACAGAACTCAGATGCCTCACAGTTGAAGAAGCTTCTTTCCAGCACTGTTCACAGGACATTGAGCCCGGCTCACCAAACCTCTGATGCCCTTTAGGACAGGATCTGGTCCAGCACACAGCCAAACTAACAGTGATTGATAAAGCAAGATATTTCACAATCAAAGCTCTTGCCAGTAGATACAACAGCTGCCTACTAGCTGTCAATTAAATAAGTAATGTAAGTAATTTTGTGCAATAATATATGTAAGTGATATCTTTTCTATATCATTTCTATCATGTTGGTCTTTAATGCAGAGCTGCCTGAAGTGTGAGAATTTTTTGTTTATTTTGTGTGTTATATACACAGTATATTATATAATAGGACAGAACTGAGGGCTCGCCTCTCCTCTGCAAACTTTCAGACTTTTAGAATTAAGTTTTCCTTTTTCCACTCAGCTCTGTGTAGAGACCCTGCAGCAGTTTTCAGAGTTTGGCTGCATGGCTGAACAGACAAAAAAAAAGTGCTGCCTACAGAAACTAAAACTTCATCAACAAAATCAGTGGATTCAGATTTAAATACTAAAAATAAAAGCAAATAAATAGATGAAGTTCTGCTCACCAGTATGATTTCTTTTCTTGTCTTATTAAGAGTCTAAATCCAAACCACAAATGTACTGAGAGAGATGTTATGATGCCACACTGGGATGTGTGCAGGCGTTTGCTCTTGCATATGATTATGTTCTTTAAATTATTTTGTCTAAATTCACAGATAATGCTCATTTTAAAACAACTGGCTAAATGTCGAAAAGAAAACATGACTTGAATAGACAGAAAACAGAAAACAACTGATTTTAATGCGACTTTTATTTTGTTAGGACATTTTTTTGCCTTGATGGTGCAGTTATGGTTATTTTTCATTTTAATTTCATTGCACTTTGAGCGATGCTGCTGCTTAATTACATTCTTCATTTTCTCTTCACGTTTCATGCCAGAAGCATTTTCTCAGCTGAGGACTGCGTTTGTTGGGAACTGCAGTGAACAGTTCCCCTCGCAGCAGAAGAAACGAAATCCAGTAGAAAAACAATTTAAACCAATTTTAAATCGTTTATACAAATCTGGGTATTTGTGAGTGAGAAATGGTGGCGAGAACAAGGAGCTCAGCTCTCAGGAAAGATAACATAAGAGAAAGAGAACAGCTGGATTTGAACTGTCAAGATCATGAAACAATTTTCAGGAAACTAAAAATCTTATTTATTCTGTGTTCTCTGTGGCCTTCTGTACTGTACTGTCTCTTCTGTCTACACAGTTTATCTTCTCAGAGAGTGCTCATCTCCTCTAAATCCCTTTGTCTCTCTCCTTTCACCTCCATTCTTCAGCCCTGTTCAGATTCAGCCTCCAGAGATGGACAGACACAAAAAGAGGAAAGCCTCCTCCTCTAATACCCTTTGTCTTCAAACCCAGAATGACTTATCTAGCTTCCCACACACACACACACACACATGCACACGCACATATCTTAAGCCCGTCCCCACAGCGTCGAGCTGTGCTCTGCTCTGATGCTTTTACAACTGAGCAGCACTCAGGCAGCTGCTTGCCTTCTTTGCTGTGGGTGAAAGGTGCAACGTTTCTTTCAAGTCTGTGCCAGTCCCTGCCGCTGTGCATAATCTGGCCCAGGGTGCCAATTCCAGGGAGGGTGAGGGAGGAAGCGTGAGAAAACACACACACACATGCACACACACTCGACTAAAGTGAAGGGATTGGGGGGTTAGAAGGATATCTGAAGCTGGTGAAACAATCCATACAGGTATTATCTAGTGACACAGTGCAGACACGTTCCTCCCTTCACTGAACACATTCACTTTGACACTCTGAAATTACCTCTCTGCACAACATGACGAGGACTTCAAATTCATGAAGTTTTGGTGGAGCAGTATGAGTAAATAGGTCTAGACAGGTGTACTATGAAGTGAGATTAATGGGTTAAAGAGGGGTGTTGAGCTTAAAGCCAGAGTTTATCATCTGATGATCATCCGGATTTAAATCTGCTGTAAATAAATAATATTCTCTATGAGCGTTATAGATTGTCAGTACACTTTAAATGTTACACAGCAGATCATTCATCATCATTCATAAGAACGTTGCACAAACTACAGACCACTTTCACTTGACGTTTTTATGTTTTGTCCTGATTTGCTGCGTGTCCGTCTGTTACACTGCTGGTGTTGCAGGTAATTAAACATTGATTAGAAAATGGATTAGTCTAATAGTAGCCTATATATCATGGATAATATTAAACCACTAAATATTACCTACCTAAATGCAAAATTCTAACCTGCTGTGTGAAGTTTAAAGTTTAAGAGCTCCACGGTGTGCAGTCATCACGTTAGAAATAACCTGAAGGCACTTCAGTCGATTAAAAAACCCTTTTGATTTGTTGCAACATGTTGCTTTTTGCTGCGTTCATTTTTTATATCGTTAGTCTATAAAAAAAGTAGGCGGCATGTGAATGGATGGCATTGTGCAGCAGAAATGTCCCCTTTTATTGATCTTTTCATCTGATCCTCTGAAACTCAGATAAAATCCATCAGACATACACACAGACTATGAGCACATACTTCCATTACAGTAACACTCCGTTAGTCCTCATGTTAGCTTTGAGTCATCCGGCCCTGATCCAAATCCAGTGCCCATGTGCACATCCTTTTCATCAGCCTCCGTTCTGATCTCTGAATCAGCGTTTAACAGTGAGCCAGGATCTGGCTTGGTAATAATGGTGTCTACATGCCTCTGTGAGCCAGCCTGTGATTACTGCTGGGAAGAAAAAAAAAAACATTTCCATGAGGAGGAAAGATTATTAGTGTTCGTGTATTTAGATGATATCTGACCGTGTGTGGCCACATCAAATTGTTCCCTCTGGAATATTATTTCATTTGGCAAATCAGCTCATTCTGATTTGAATTTGGATTAAATCAGTGTAAGCCTCAAGGATGGAGTGTTCAGGTTTACTGTAATGCAGTGCAAACACATTTGAGGTAAAAATAGCACAGACGAGGATCTCTGTGAGCTTTTGAGGCCTCAAAGACACTTTGTTGCTCCCTGCATACTGTAGCTTCAGGGCTTGACAAGCGGTAAGTTAAGCCTTGAATTAAAGACTTGAGTCCAAAAATGTTTTTATTTTCTCCAAATTTATTCAGTGTGAGGTTTGTTTATAAAGAAACCACAGATCCTAACTCAACATCTGTTCCTCCGAGACCCAACAGCCCAGACAGACAGAAAAGTTTTATTTATGATTGGATATGAATATTTTCTAATACCTCTGACTTACTCTTGACAATAAACTGAACTTTGACCAGCACACCACTGACCTTCATAATTGCTGCACTTTGTTGCTCTATAAAAGTACAGTCCAACCTTCCTCTATTGTCCTTCCTGTTTCTGCCTCCAGTAAACTCACAACCACATCACACGTGACAACGCCTTCAAAATTATTGGTCTCCTCACCCCCAACCTCTCAGACCTCAACAGCAGAGCCATTACACAGCACACAGTACAGTACATGACCCCAAGCCACCCCCCCAACCCATTCTTGACACTGCTCCCATCTGGTCACAAATACAGGTCCCTGGCCTGGAAACAGACACACTATGTCAGTCTTTTCCCATCTATCTATCTAAAATATCCAGCTGTGAATATCATCAGATTTTGAACTTGCCATACAAAAAAACATCTAACCCCCAAATTCAAATGCCCAGACGCATCGCGTTGCATGTGCGCCACGGTTGCTGCAGCGGTATGCAGCCATTGTAGTCAATGTTTTAAACCCCACCGGCTCTGCCACGGTCCGGTTCAGAAGTGTCCCAGAAGCGGGCCTCCACTAGGCTCCGCAGGAAAACGTGGCTGTTCTATTTTTGACGGACGCCACAAGCAGCCTGCGTCAATTTACACAGAGCACCTCAAGCTGGCTGGAAGCCAGACACAGAAACAGCACAGAGAATCCGGTCGATTTTCAAAATAAAATACCCCGTGCAAATTGCTGGTCGTAAAAACAGACAAAAGAGAAACAAATGAACTATGTAGCATATTTACACATGTAAAAGCATATTTAGAAGCACATATACCAGGAGAGGACCAAATCTGAGCAACTAAACAAAGTCTGGTGGGCTAAATGCTCCGCTTCTGTAATGCTCAGGTGGGGTTCGAAGTTGCGTGCAGGACGGACCAAAACAGTGTTGCAGCTGTGACGTGACGGAGACGTGCCCAGTGGGGTTTCAGAGTCTCCATATGCAAATTAGGCAGGTGGAGCTACAGGGCTGATCTCTGTTTACTTTTCTGAAGGTGTTCTTTTAACTTTTTAGGTAATTTTTTTCCTACGGATGTGGCAAAACTGTATGAATTACCTTAACATGTCCAATATATTATTGTATTCTGATTATAATGTGTCATGGGAGCATTTACACTTTAACAATTATGCATTAAAGATCTAGTGTGTGAGATTTAGAGGGCTCTATTTACAGAATATAGCATTCATAAGTGTGTTTTCATTAGTGAAAGTATTAATCATTGTGTTTAGGTTACCTCAGAATGAGCCTTTTATATCTACAGACGCTGTGGGTCCAAAGAGTGTGCCATATTGAACCACCGTGTTTCTACAGTAGTTCAGAACAGACACACAAAACACTGACTCTAGATGGGGCCATTGATGTTTTTCATGTGTTTTGTGACACCATCGTTTGTCCTTCATGCTAGGAAGGAGAAATTCTCCAGATTCTTCACACTGGCCCTTTAACAAGCACTCCTCCTTATCCAGACAGGTTAACGTTAAGCAGACTGAAATCGTCCTCTTGAGTTGAAGTTGTTTATGCTAATTAAGTTTATTTGTACGTGCGGGTTCAGCATGGCTCAAGTCCCAATAAACACTCACATTTTCTGACCTTTAAGTGGAAGGAGTTTTTTCTTTCTTTTCGGCGAATTAGGTTTCTTGCCGAAACAACAGTTTATCTGTCCAGTCTCCAGCTATAGTGCAGGTCGCCAGATACAGGAAATGAGCACAGGTTTTGGTTTTCGTCTCTGTACAGATACGATGGGACTAAAAAATGGCAACCTCACTGTGATGTCAAGACTTTGGAAGTGGCACACACAGTCACTGCACCTGGCTCATGTTCGACAAATGAAAGTTCTCTCGCTAAAAAGAACAGAGCTACAGGAACACGCAAACACACATGCACAGAGCAACAGCTATGTCTTGACCACTGACCCCAAGCACCCTGCTTAAGTTTACTCTAGCTGTAGTAACACCCCCCCTGTGCACACAGAAATATATCAATGGGACTTCACATGAGTGAAAACGTGTGGAAAAATCTGCCACGGAAAAGTGACCTATGGTGAGTCCACGTGCACCTGCTCTATTCTTAGCTGTCCAGAAAACTACTTTGAGGTGATAAATGCCTGAAAGAGAAAAACAGGTGAATAGAAAAAATGTGAGAAAGGTGGAAAGCTTGAGACAGCAGAGGACAGAAGAGGCAGAGCAGAGGGAATAAATGAGGGCTGGAGGTGTGGGGAGACAGGCCGGGGTTAGCTGCACAAGAAAGAGGCAGACAGGCAGATAGTGATAGTGAAGAGGATAGTGATGGGAAAACAGAAGAGGAGCAGAAACTATCCAATCCATCAGGGTGATAGCATCGCCTCCACCAGCGTCCTCTTGTCTCGCTCTTCTCTTCAGCTACTGCACCACAACAGCTTCCTCAAACACAACACAATCCCTGATAAAAGCTTTCCATTCAGCTCCTGCAAATAAATCAGCTTCCCTTTACAACGATTCAAAATGTCCATTTAGGGAATACGTGGTTTTGCATGATGTGGCCCATAAACTAAACATTGTGTATAATTTTTATCCTTGCCAACCCTCTTTAGGTTATAGAATTGATTTCCTACCTTCAAGGAAGCCATTGGTTTCACTTCATTTGCTTGAGATTGGTAATCCATCACAGTTACCATGAAGTCGCTTTGCGTTTTGTCAGAAATTACATTATCATTGCAAGCGGGGACTGTTTGGGAAACATGTTTCACTGATGCGTTCAAGGACACTTGAAGTTTTTTGCCAAAGAGCATCATTATTTACAGTTCATTGCAAGTAAGGTTTTATTTTCTTAGCTCAGAAGCTCGTAGTTTTCTCACAACAGCGCTGAGATGCAACAACATTGCTAAAGATTGGTCCAACAGGCCAACAAATACAAGCAGTCAGATGTGAGAAAACATTACCCCAGGTAGTCAGATTTATTTAGAAGCGAAAATGGAGGCAAATGGTACACACACCCACAGTTTTCCTGGTAAATGAGGCATTATTACAGGCATGCTTACTGTTTTGTTTGTTGAGTGCAAATTTTTGATTTTGTTTGTTTCGTTCTGAGAAACCCACGGGAATAAATGTGGCCAATAGCAATGCATGCCAGTATAGCACCACCTCCAAGTCCTGAGAGCAAATTCACTAAAACTGCACATAAATTGCCAGTTTTCACAGAGAATAGTCTCATTCTTTCTAAAACAAAAACTCATCAGTCATCAGAAAAACTTGACAGAAAGCTGTAATGACAAAGGCATTCTACACATATTGACTTTGAGGTTAGCAATGACTCAGTGAGGATTATCCTTTTTACACCATTTGCTCTTTGTCTTGAAAATTTGATTTCCTTAAAATGTAGCTCATGAATGCAATACTTTTTGGCAGCCACAGCGAAACTCATTTGGCTGCCAAAAATCTGATTTTTCCCCTTAAAACTAATGACTGCCTGGAGGGTAGCAAATCATCTTGAAACATATCATATACTTTGGAAAGTCGCCAGCAGTAATGAACTTAAAATACACAAGATTTGTAGTTAATTGGCTTAATTGCATGAAACCAATACAGTTGTTTTAAGTTTTTAAGACTTGGAAGAAATCAAATACTTATATTTAACTTTATTTAAAGTGTTTATGAGGCACTTTCCACCAAATCAGGACATCTTAAGTTGTTAATATGCTGTGGCTTTAATGCTTAGCAGTAGCAATGGTGTCCTTCTAGCTCAGCAGACTAAGACCTTTGCACCATCCCCCCTCTGCCTCTCCTCACTGTAGCCCAATAAAACAGAGAAGTCATTAAAACTACAACCCATAATATACTCTAATTTCATACAGGCAATTGTGTAGTTATAGCAGGTGTCGTCTTCTCAGATGGCTCCCGTCTCGGAAAGCTCTTTATATTTAGCTAAGTTGTGAAATACTGAATGAACTGAGGCTCTGCTGGCTGGAACAGACACCGACAGAGCATTAACAGTCCTGCTATTCATGGAAACAAGTGAGGAATACTACCTGCTGATGCAGGAACACTTTATTTTAGTCGTTTGTTCTTTCCTCTCCGTCCTTGAGAGAGGTAAGTTGCTCGACAGCAAAACCTCGTCCTCGTCCTTTTTTCGCCCCTTGTTGTCTGTTCTCATTCTGACCTGACTGAAGACGGCTTTGTCGCCTCGGGCCTGTAAAGTTCCCTGACTACAGGATGGAAGATGGATGGCCATTATGCTAATGCTGTCCCCTGGAGTTTTCAAGGGGCAGCCAATGTGGAAGATTGCTGTCACTTCCAGGATGACATTAAGAAATTGATGCACACGTCATAGTTAGTGGAGACTGCAGCAACAATCCACGTTTAGGAACAAGAAAAAAACTTGGAAATCAAAAAGCAGGTTTGCACATAGGCAGGCGTCCAACAAAAAAACTAAAGCCAGCTATGCTCACATCTCAGAAGGCCTTGTTGGATCAGACTGACAGCTGGGTCAAAGGAGAGTACACATGGGAACAGATGAGGGTCAAGAAGACAGAGAGATACATAAAGAGAGAGCAGTTAGCTTCCTACCTGTGTGGGGTTATAGAGCTCCTGCAGGGCGTTGCGGGACCCTTTCCTACAGCAGCCGTCCACCACGAAGGGATTCCTCCGCATGACTGAAAAAACAGAGAGGAGAAGGAGATACCACTGAGAACTGAGGAACTTTCAAACCCAATCGGAACAAAAATTATTTTTCTTTAACTGTTTTACACTCACACACACACAGGACTTATAGACATGCAAATGTAGGGAGATGATGGAGTGATCGGCCACCACATAGCAGCGCCCCACAGTTAGGGGTTTGGTGCCAGTCCACACTCCATTCAGTGACCTAAAGGAGCCACCATCCGGTTCCCAAGCCAATTCTCTAGAGGCTGAGCTACTGCTGACTGTAAGTGGAGAAGGTGTTATTTCTTCTTTTACTTGAAAGGAGCAAAACTGTTTAGGAGTTGTGATTCTTTTGGACATGCATAGTTTCCAAAGGTGTCCAGCATGTTGGACATACCTGCCAACATTTGTCTCTCAAGATTTACACTTTTTGGACATCTTTCACTCATGCTGGATGATCAGAAGACCTGTAATCCTGCGACTGATGTGAAATCTACCTACTCCTTGTTTAGCTGTGGTCCTCCCTGGACGTCTCCTCAAGGACACCACTTTGGTAGCCATCGCTTTAAATGACCAACGGCTGCGAGAAGGAGGTGGAAAGCTACTGGGATAAATAATGAGAGCAGTGACTATATGCCAAGGGCGAAGCCACAGTTCAGTGTTTGTTTGGCTGGATCTCAGCTCTTTACACAACTCGATACAGAGCAGTAGCTGCTGGCAGAGGCTCAGTGGGAGCAGCCAGTGCAACACTCCGCCCCCGCCAACACACTCTCTCCAATTACTGTGGATGGAAAAGCGCTGAAGGACAGCACAGGACCGACAGGAGAGAAAATGAAGCACTAATGAGAAAGCCAAGGACTTAATGGCAGTTTAATCCACGTGCCTCATGTTCATGGATGAACGTGTGTTATTGCCATGAGAACATTCGCACTTTCTATACAGTTCACCTCCATCAGTTAACCTTCAGGATTAAACTACAACGTGATCAACTAATTAAGCTTGTTGATGTGCACTTTAATATATTTTAATTAGTAACCTGACTCTATTGAGCAGTTCAGAAACAATTACTCGATAACTTCATTAGCAGCTGAACAGAAAATAATTAAATGACAGATTTGATTAAATAAAATGTCATATGACAAATCCACAGGGGGTTCCAGCCTCTCAAATGTGAGGACTTCTCTCTGTATTACATAATAATAAAATGTATCTTCAGGTTCTGCATGGTGGTCGGACAAAAGAATTAATTTCACCTTGGACTTCACTTTTCCATTTGGGACTCTGATGCCATGTGCTTGGTATTTGGTAATTCATTTATTTTTGATGCCACCACCAGAAATGTATTTCTTGCAGTGTGGAGAGGATTCTCAAGCAAAATGTAGCCCTTCATGATGTGAAGGGTCCCAAATTTTGTAATGATTTGCCAGAACTTTATGATTCTACTGATTATTGAGAGCCCTCGCATCATCCATTAGCTTCAGTAATTCAACACAAACTCTTTCTTTTATCAATATCTCTGAAAATAACAGAATGTTCTCTAGAGTTTATTTTCCATCAATCTATCGATCCACCACAATGCAGAAGCTGAAGCCTTAGGGATTTTAATAGTAAAGATAAATAACAAATCATTTGTTAGAATACAAAAATAACTACAGCAGCAATGGTCCACCTACTAAATGACTAAACTATCATTTTTACATCTTTGTATCTGATGTCTAAAAGATTTAACAGGATGATTCAGGAATTTTGAAGTAGAGTTGTAAGAGGTACTTATCCACAGTCAGTGTGTTATCTACAGTAGGTGTTGGTCAGCGCACCTCCAGTTTGGAGAAGCAGACAGCAGGACAGAGGCAGAGCTCTGCACTGCTGTTAACAGGGTCAGCAGAACAAACGTATTTTAGCCACTTAAGAGGTCCACCTTAAAAAAACACTATCTGTTTAAGTGTACATGATCTTTACAATATTTTCACTGCTTGACCATGCTGTCAGACAGCCTTTTTTCTTTGGCACTAACTGTAGAATTTCTGTATTCTAGGGCATAAGCCCAACTGCTGTATTACACCACAGATCAGCTTTTAGCAGATCAGTCAGTCAGATCAGAGGACACCCAGAAAAACACAAACATGCGGGCATACTTTAAATCCTTAGAAACATGAATTTTGATTTCAGTAGTGTTGGATTGGTTTTGACAGTCCAGTCCGTTGTACAAGCTTGAACCGGTTAGATCACGATCCATTACTGTTTGCCTTGTTAGAGTCACTTAACAGGCTTAATACCAAACTTTTTTGAAAATATTTCAGCATAATGAGCACGTCGTCTGCTACTGTCAGTATTTTTGTCATTTAAATCGTATTTTCTTTGGTGCCGCAGTGGACGAATAACATCAACAAGTCTACTCTCATCTCGCATGTCAGACAAACATCAAAGCAAAGACAAGGACACACATTTCTCAGCAGGCTGCTGATTTAAAAAGAAAACTGGTTAAAAATTGAAGAATGGAGTGTGTGCTAAGGTTGGCACTGACCACAGATACACCCAGTATCCCTGTGTGTGAACTGTAATCCTTCCATTGGCCCAAACAAGATCCATTGACGGAGCCCTGGGGAGAAAGCTGAGCGCTTGTTAGCTTAACGAGCCCCAACAGACAGCCATGACCTTCAAACACAGAGGAAGGATAGAGAGAGGCAGAAATGCCTTTACACACTCAAAATCACACACGCACGCACACACACACACACACACTCCTGTACATGCATGATTAATCATGCACACACACACACACACGTAAAAGGTGTGATTGATAACCCTCGGGCTAAAGCTGGTTCTGGCTTAATAAAGCACTTCAACACTCCATCCCACTGTGGACGATGTAAACAGGCAATTACTGCTTTCTCAGAGGACGACGGCGTTTTGTTGCAATAATGCAATCATGGAATATTTGCTTTTTAGGCTTACTTACACAAAAAAAACACAGACACAACGACTGCGCACACACATTCCCACTCCCAGTGGGCTGAATCAGCAGAGCAGCAGTGATTACTGATGTGTGGACACAGACTTGAGGTGTAGCTCAAGGTAATGAGGATTCAAGCCCGCTGTGTGAGTAACTGTGTGTGATTGTGCAGCACTGACGGGTCACGGAGTCGTGGTGATACAGTATTTATGTGCTAGCCACCAGTGAGCCTGGATGCCAAAGTAAATCAAATTGAAATCTTGTCTTTGCTGAGTGTGAAGCAAAAGATTCAATATTTCCAGTCTGCTGTCCTTCCCACAGGGGACGGTCAAGTTAGGTTCAGCACACTGAAAGGAGGCTTTGGTATAGACTGAACAAAGCTGTAGCATCTCTCACTTGTAATAAATGTGTAAAACAATTAAATGTATGCAAATATTCTACATAATCTACACACAACATGTCTAGGAGAGCTTGTAGAGTTGCATTATTTCATCTGATTACAATGCAGAGAATTGTGGGTAACAAGTTTGTTGATTTACAGTTACAAGCTAGCAAGTTACACTGGGGTTTAATTACTTCGCAGCACTTTCACATCCACACTGTGGAGGTCGAACCACACGGGTACACTAATGTAGTGTTTCTTCCTGCTGAAACAGTGGTGACAGCGCTACACATAAATCAGCTGTGGATCATATAATTAGCATGTAAGCGACATGTCAATCAAATAGTATGCCATGTAGTTAAAGAAATAATTGCACCATTTTAATAATGCATTCAAACATTTATAAGTTGTCACTAATTGCTTTATTTTTAAGTAGAAGATGCACTTTTACTTCCAATGGTCCCTTGGAAAGGTCTTTCTAGTGAACTAATGAAGGTGCTACATCATGCTGGAGGAGAATGAACTAATAACTTTCTAATAATTTATGGCTTATAACCCAAACAACAACAAAGTATACTACATCATTTACTAACTATTAATAAAGCTATTAGTTTAAAGATATTAACCTGTTATAAAAGTTTCCAGCTCTGGTTGTGCTGCTAAATACTGGAAACCATGTAGTGTAGTCATTTCACCCTGCTATACCAGCTATACACCAATAATATATATCATGTTGTCTTGAGTAGTTAGTGCATCAACCTGAGCTGCATGATATGGAGAATGCTGAATATGTACCACACTTGTACTGTGTGATGAAATGTCATAAATGTCTAGTGACTTTCAGCTTTAAAATCATATAACAGTAGTATCAAGTTATAAAGCATGTCTGAGCTAACGTCACATAGCTGCAGGTCGCCCTTTAGCTTCGCCCCCTTGCTTCAGATTCCGAACGACTGAAAAGCTTTTATTGTGAAGGAGCCCTGGAAGCATTCAGAACATTTCTATGTTTTATCAAAGGCTCAGTTTGAAACATTGAACTTAAAGCTCTGACAAAATATATGTAACATAAAATATATGCAGTATGTATTTATAATATAGTATAATGCATTAGCAGCTAGCTTTTCGAATCTCAGCCGTTCGTGTTTACTGTGAAACTTCATTTCACAAACATCCAGTTTCCAAAGCAGCTGTTTTAGTCGGCTGCCTGTGAAGGTCAAAGATCATCGAACGTTTCAATTGGAAGTGAATGTTTTCTCCAACCAACCTGTGGTGTTGTCAACTCATCTCAAAGTGAAACCAATTTCTGTATGAGAAAAGAGAAAAGCTCATCTTGTCCTCACATTGTTCATAACCCTGCTTCACACACACACACACACACACACTGACATAAGAGTAATTTAAAACCATCCACAAAGGCCTTATCTCTGTGCTCTGGTCTGCTCTGATGCCCTCAGGTATGTACACAAACACACACAAACACAGGCGCTGAGCGGATTAATCTGTCAGTAATCCAGTCTCTGTACTGTCTGCTAACTTCAATTGATTGTTCATCCCACACACACACACACACACACACACACACACACACACACACACACACACACACACACACACACAGTGAACTGGGACTCATATGATGAAGCTAAAAAACAGCTTTCAGTGCTCGGTATGTAACCAGTATACGTCCACCCAGTCAACATGAACATAAGGTCACTCATAGTCCCCTGCCAACACCTGGTTGGTGGGAAATGAGCCATAACCATGGAAACTGCTACCTTTTACCATCCTCTCACCTGCACGGGCTAGCTGGATTCCTTGGGTCTGGAATCAGGTAAGGTCATGGGAAAGCAGAACCTTTTCATTTCCTCAGTGCTGACAGGTATTGACTGTCCGCTACTGCAAAGTACACACACACAAACACACTCATGATGATGTGCTCATAGGCTCAAGTCTTACAATAAATATGAGGCTGGTGCAGTGCTGTGACCCTCAATCTTGTAAAAAATGTACATTTTTTATTTGAAATCCAGCAGAGTTATCAGTGATAATTCAATAATGCAAGAGTTTGTGTCTTTGGAGGAGAAACATGAGAAATAAATTAACAAGCCTTTTACTTCAGGAGAAAGTTTCTGGAGCCACTAAGTCCCAAATTTGGGAAAAGGGAGTAAGCCAAGGTAAAGTTAAGGTCGGACAAACAACCAGCAACCACCACGGCTGGCAACTGAACAAACGTGGCCCCAAACCTACCTGCCCCCTTTAAAGTCTCAAAACTCCTGAGCCTGGAAAAATTCACTGAAAAAACTCCACATTGCTGTGGCTCGAGGTAGAGCGGGTCGTCCACCAATCAGAAGATTGGTGGTTCAATCCCCTGGTCTGCGTGTCAAGTGTCCTTGGGCAAGATACTGAACCCCAAATTGGTGTGTGAATGTGTATGAATGGTTAGCTCCTAAAAGCTGATGAGCACTTGGCACCTTGGCCAATGCCATCAGTGTTTAAAAACATATCAACCAAACACACAAAATTAATATGCACATATTTTTCAATCAGTTAACTGGAGCTGTACATTTAACATACAGAACTATACCCTGTACTTCTGATTTTGACAGATATATAACATTAATCAGCAGATTACAATGCAAAAAATGGTGATGTCTTGATGTATTGACTACTTAACAATCACTAACAACCAGACACCAGCAGACAACAAGAAGCACCAAACACATGAATTTGAAGGCCACTGCAATGTACAGTATTATACAGTCAGTGTTCAACTAACAATGAACCATATCTCAACAAAAAACTCTTTGAGATTCCAGGAACCAGCAAAAATGGCAAAATTAAATGATAATAAAAACCTGAGTGACGCCTCCGGCATCTAATAAACAAGGTTAGTGAATCTCCTAATTTCCTGAGTTTTACCTCCTGTAGTCCAGCCTGTGCACTGCTGTCGGCTCCAGGGAATGACCGGCCTGGGAGCCTGGTGGTTTGATGGTGAGTCATTGAGTTAGAGGATGGAGTTGAAGAATAATCCGATTGTGTAGAATGGGCGAATGGAATTATAGACTTTTAGGCCTGTTGCCAGCAGTTGGCAACCTAATTTACCATCTCTGTCAGGATGGATTAAGACTCTGCCACTGGTGGGTTGTAGCAACCATTTTGGTTTAAAACGCTGACTTAGATATTCCCTGAGTCGACTTGTGTGTGTGATGCAGCGACATGTGTGTTCACAGGTACCGATCCCTGCAGTATGTCCCTGCGTCACTGGTGGAGGCTGTGCAGCTATTGGCGAAATCGAAGAATCGATCGACCTTTAGTAAACGCTGGTGCTGTCGGGAGATCAGTGTGACACCTACAGTGAATTTACATCTGAGAGTGTCTGTCCACACAATGAGAAGGAAGTTTCATTGACACCACATTTCAATCCAGCCTTTCAAAGTGGACTAAATTTGCTACAAGCCCTTGATTGCCCTCTGAGTTATTGAGACATAACTTTAAAGAACTCCATTTACCATCCTCTCCCTCTGCCCTGCTCCCCTCCTTCTCCTCCCCCATCTGTAATGCTCTGAGCGGAGCTCCTGCCAGCCTGAACACCAGCAGCCCTGTCAGTATGTACCCTGGAGGTAAGAGACGCTCTCTGTGTGCTCTGCAAACATCCACATAGACACACACACCACAGAAACGCAGCGCACACACTATGCAGCTTTCATACTTTCGTCAGACAGAGCGAGGATACTGTCACACTGACAGCCTTTCCTCCTCCTCCCTGTCACCATCACCTGCTGCAGAAAATGCTCCAAAACTCTTCGATTTCAGGTTTATTGGTCCTTTTAAAAGCAGGCTGAGAGAAGCTGGGAAGCTTCTGCCTCAATGTAACAATCGGAGCTCTCTGTCATCATCTAAGAACCAGAGAGAACACTCAAACTGTGTCCCTGTAAAACAATGCTCCCACGCTGCTTCCTGAAGCACAGCTCCTCTAAATGAAGCCAAAGAAGCTCAGAAAGAGACGGATTTCACAATCCACTTAAAACATCCAACAAAATGTCTTTGTTCCTTTGAAAGGACAAAACGGTGACATCACAATGAGAACACCACCCAAAGCTGCCTCTGCCAAGTTAACAAGACTGGAAACTGACGTGGTAATGTCCTGAGCAGAACACATCAGGGAGCACAGAATAAAGCATGTGCTATACTGCACATCACTGTCTCTCCTTTTCATTAACTTGTGCTTTTGTGTCCTTTCCTTTCTATACAGAAGGCTGGACTGCAGTCATCACATTTTATCACCTGCATTTATTAACCTCTGGAGAATTGTCTAAAAGGTCCTCCGTGTCAGATTTAAGGGGCTCTATTTACAGAATATGGAAGAAATGGAACATAATATTCATAACTATGTTTTCATTAGTGTGTAATCACATGAAAATATGTTTTTATTACCTTAGAATGAGCATTTTATATCTACAGCCTCTGTCTACAGCAGACCGGAACGGACAAACTAAAGGCTGGCTTGAGATAGGGCCTTTCACATGAGGAAGGAAAGAGTGAAACTAAGGGGTTGCATCCGCAACTACACCACTAGATGCCACTAAATCCTAGAGCCAATGAAAATACAAGTGAAGAAGTAATATGAATAGATAATATGTTTGTTTTGTGTTTGCAGCCTGTTCTGCTGCCTCCTAGTGGCCAAAAAAAAAAAGATTAACGCAGTTTCACGTTTGTGAGTAAAAATGCTGAATTTTTGGTTTTACCGTTTGATAAATACAGACTGTGATTTGACATATTATAATTAGTGAGACAGACATGTTGGACAGAGTAAATAAAACAGCTCATGGTGCAGTAAACACCAATTTAATAAACCTCATAATGTCTGTTATTTTGTCACTTGTTGATTCAACTCAGCAGTCAAGCCTTAACGTTACCTAATGTAAAACTAGCACTGCATTATATTATCTCGGCGTTTGATTACACACAAGGCGCCCGATAAACAGCACGCTCGCTCCTGCACATGCTCAGTACGGGCCCGCAATCACGCACCACATCTGCTGCCATCTCACAGCGAAGGATTATGGGCCACCAGAGGAGGATTAATTTGTCACTAATCTTACCTTCACAGTGGGAGAGGATGGAAAGATCCACTTATCACACTGGGCAGCCACACACACACACACACACACACACACACACACACACACAAAGACACTGGGTTGATTTAAACATTGACGTACACCACTTTTTTGTGGCTGTGTGTATGTGTGTGTAGGGTTGTTATCGTCCTACACAAAACTTGTGTGCTGCAGCCTAATTGGGATTTGAATGAAAAATGCAAGTGGAGCAGAGAAGTGGAGATACCAGGTAATTAGCTTATGTTGCCACAACTTCATTAAACAAAGCTCAATAAGAACTTGGAGAAGTTATTTTGTGTCTATGTGTGTGTGTGTGTGTGTGTGTGTGTGTGTGTGTACAACCAGTCAAGTCTCCAGTGATGATTGGCTGTGTCTAATCCTCTTAATGATGATTACTAACATGACGATAATACACAAGCAATTAGAGCTGCAACAGCCCTCACCTCAGGCTCAGAGTTGGAGTCAGGAGGACAGAAATCAGATATTATTCTTAACTTCACTTCAACTTCTTCTCAGAGTTATCATCAGTCTGCATCCTCATAATCCCACAAGCTTTGACTGACAGCTACTGTATGTGCAGCTGGCTGCAACAATATACCACAGTTTGATGATATGATAAACCTCACTTCGAGAGAGCTTTGGAAACTGTTCCACTGATAACAAAAAATGCACTATTTTATATAACTATATAACCTCCAAGCAGGCATCACATCACGGTATCAAACAAACAGCAACAAACTGTCAGAAAAGAAGAACTGAATAAATAATATCGGACTTTAAAAGCATTCAACAGATTTAAAGGACCAGTGTATCGGCTCTAGTGGCATCTAATGGTGTAGTTGCTTATTGTAACCCCCTCGCCTCACTCCAGTCCCACCCCAAAATGAGCGAGTCCCACTTGCTATTGTAACAGCCCATCTGATTCAATAGGTTACTATCTATACTATAAAGCAGGACATCACCTCTTCCTGCCCTTCAAATGGACGGTGGGTGCAAAAAAACACAAAAGTCGCCATCTACAGGCAGTGTCTCTTCTGGGCTACTGTAGAAATCTGGTGATTTAACATGGTGGAGGACGTGTAGATATAAAGGTCTCATTCTAAGGTAACAGAGTCATAATGATTCTTATTTTCAGGTGATTATGCACTAATGAAAACAGAGTTAACGAGATTAGATTCCATTTCTGCCGTATTCTGAGCTTAGGGTTTCATTGACTTTCCTCTACAGTCACAGTCTACTGACCGCAAGATCATTGAACATTTACTGTATGAGGGTACTTGAAGAATGAGAAAGCCAAGCATTCTTTCAAACTCATTGGAATAGAGCCCAGCTGATATCCAAGAACTTTGGATAAATCCAGGTTCAAAATTCTTTTATCATTTTATTGACATTTTAGAGTCAAAGGTTTTTATAGAGGGAGTTTTGGATATCTCTTTTTATCACTTCATAAATGTATAAGATACAAAATACTGTGTGACTTCCAGCATGTTTTCAGGTATAAAATAAATCAGACTGAACGATATCTAAAGCTCTCTGTAAAAAGCTGGAAGGTTTGCTGTATAGAAGTGCTGCTGAAGTGGAGTCAGAGAAAAAAAGATTAAAAAAAGCCTTTAAAGATATGTATTTAAATTATATGTATATAAATTCAGACATTTTGTAAGATCGTCTTCTTGGCAGTCACAGCCATCACCAACCTGGGTAGGGATTATCCAAGGACCTCACTAAACCATTCAGTTGGTAGTACCACCAGGCACTGTGTGCAAAGGGAAGGGACGTTTAGTAGATAACAGAAAATTGCAATCCACAATCCTTATCATGGATGTGGTTCAGTGGGTTACCCACACTTCTCAGTGAAGGCTAGACACAGGCTGATCCACTCAGTGTATGTGTAGTCCAGGACATCAAAGGGCATCACAGACCTGTTATTGTTCAATCCCATGTGGCTCAACGCCACTTGTCCCTCTAAGAAGTTGGACGCCAATCGCACTGGGCCATGTAACTAGTTAGCATGCCAGAGTCTCGTCCGTTATCAGAATTCACCAGAGAAAGATTTCTCCATCTGTCAGTTCTTTCTCTGCCTGGGCCGGGTGAGGTTTCCCGTGTTCAGACAAATTAATCCGCAGGATCCAGTCCTGGTGGTGCCCTTCCATCAATTCAGCCCGGCACCACTTCGGAACACTGTCAGATCCTGCTGGAATAACATGGGTTATGCCAGGGCTGGGGCTGGAGGTCTACAAGATTGTTAAGAAAAATTTTAGACTTTTAGAAAAAAAGAAAGACTTTCTTGAATTGCCACATTTGTAGTGTTGCACTTCTGGGGAGACAGCTTGTATTACTGCACAAAGTTACAGCATGGTACTTCCTACTCAACATCCTAAACTGCCTCCTTGTGCTGAATATGGGCTCCTGCGGTCCTGTGTTTTGTTTACCAGCATGCTTTTTTACATTTCCCCATGTTAGCTGTCAATATGTTCACGCACCAAAACAAATTCCAGCACATTCATTGCAGCTGGCAAATGAAGCGATTCTTACTCAGAGAGCGCGTGTGATAATAGGAGAGCCAGAGAAATGCAAAAGCTGCTGAGATAAAGACAGCACCTGACAGCTTCTGAAACGTCTACATCATAACACAAGAACAGTCTTTTCAGGCTTCTTTTAACACATCAGAGCCGTCATTGAGCACACCGGAGCATAAACACAGCAGGTCAGGAGGAGGAAGGGTGAAGAAGAAGACTCACATCAAGTCACTTAGCAGGCAGTGGAAGTTTCACTCAGACAGCCCCTGCATCGCCATCATTCATTTAACATGAGGGATTCCATTGCTGATGCATTACTCCTGTGCAGACGCACTGCAGTAACATGTACTGGATGCCTGCTCCAGTATGTATACATAGATGATGCACATGAAAGCAGAGCCCAGCCCTGCTGCATTTTGTGTTTCATCATATCTTTTAATTCACAGGATCTTTGTAATTTCTCCATGGGCTCAGGGCTCAATAGACCAGAAGCCAAAGCAGCCACGAGTGTAATGTGTGGGATGTGTGATGAGATAATTTATGGATCCTGAAAAACATGTTTAATGAATACAGTCATTAGAATCTTCGGGATAAGTGTTGTTTCTGAGAAATACATTTCCAGCTTCAAAGCCCCTTCTATTAATTACCTCAATAATTAATGTCTGATGATAGGAAAACAGTAATCACTTGGGATTTAATAATATTATTATGCTGTGAGATTATGGATCCAATATGGGATCCTAAACAAGCTTCGATTGATGTGATGATGGTGACCCAAGAGGAGGTTTAGAATGACCACAGTGGAGGACAAGAAACTCTCTCTTTCTGTTTGTGTCTGTTCATCTCATAAAACATTATCTAAACTGACCATGTAGGTTAATGGATTCACGGGATTGGGTTAAAGAGATAGTTTGGGTTTTTGTACTTGTATGAGGTACTTATCCAGGTACTTGCCAGTGTGTTAACTCCAGTAGATGCCCACAGTTTGAAGAAGCACACAAGAGGACCAGCATGGAAGCTAAGCATAGCACTGCTGTAGAAGGATTTTAGTCACCTAAAAAAGTCAGTATATATTTAGACTAGCTAGATTTAGAATTATTATTGATCTATGCTCTGCAGACTTCATTGACCAAAATGTATCTTTGCCCTGCAGGACACAGGAGTTGCTGCCTCACCACTGCCTCAATTGGTAAAATTTTTATGTTATTGTGTGACTTTAAATGACTGTAAACTAATGTTGCTTCAGATCGACGCAGCAGTAGACCAACAAGATCTCTGTGCACCACCCAAACAATCAAGAAAGAGATATCAGTCTGTCAATCCTTTCTGTGTTTAGGCTGAATGACCTTTCCTGCGTTCAGTCAAATTAAGCCACAGACTCCACTCCTGGTGGTGCCCTTCAATTCCCCATTGAACCCATTAATCATCCAGGCACTACTTTGGAACATTGTCAGATCAAGCTAGTACGGATCATCGGGATTTACACAAACTCGTGGAATGTATGCCAGTTCATGGTGATGGGTGATTTGAATGATGAGAATTTTCTGCGAGCTTCTGTCCTTGACATCACCCCGCATTTCCACATTGGCTTATTCCCCAGGTCTCAGGACCCCTGAGTCATAGCTGCCCTCTCACCGCCTGACTCAGCATTCCCTTTACTAAAAACGGAAAGGAATTCACAGCCAGAAGACCACATTTAACCCTTACCATTGTGACCCTGAAAACTCACGTGTGGTTGGCTGCCAGGCAGCATGTACATCCTAATGGAAACTGTTAGACAGGCATGAGTCAGGCAGATAGTGGAAACATGCAGTCTGGGTCAGTTGATAATTTTAAATGTGAAGATGAATCATGCCAGTCTCCAGACTACAATATGACAGCAAAATTCCCTGTTTAATCCTAAAAATGGTAACTGTGTTGTGTTCAGGGCCATTTCATTGGTAGGGCAAATCCATGACAATACTGCCTTTAAATGAGAGGTATTTTCCAAAACCTTCATTGAGTAAGGAAGTAAGAAAAAAAACCTGCAAACAAAGTAAAGTTTTAAGAAGGACCTTCATCATATCCAAGTTCACAATGCAATAATGCTTTCAGTAGGCGGACATAGGGGGAGGCAACATGGACTTAATGGAGCTCAAGGCTTTGATGGATGGCAGGAAGTCAACAAGTGATGACTGTTTATAGTTCACCCCTCCCCCGGGACGTAGACTCACACACACTCTCACACTCACATATATACAATCTGACTGAAGGGAAATAGACCAGTGGTGAAACGCGGTCAACCGTGTGCCAAATCAGTCAGAAGGTGGCCAAGCGTGGAAGAGACCCAGTCACATGAGAGGGGCCGACCAGGGCACCGGAGCAGACGCCGCAAGAAAATCACGAGACCACGCAGACGCTGCAGGGGGGAGTCATGAGGATGGAGCGAGGAGAGACCTCTGCCTGGATACAGACTGACAGACCGGAGAGCTCAATGTGAACCCGCTGAACCGCCTCTCACATGCTCTGTGGGAGTCTCACACGCTCCAACACACACTCCATGCCTCACACCCTCCACCTCCTCACACTCCACCCTGCAATAAAGAGTGTGAATCAGCCAACATGAACTAAGTGAAGAAGAAAAACGTACTGGGATCTAACCGAGGTATCTGATCCCCGAGGCTTGACGGCGAGCTGACAAGTCGGGCTGTCATCCGCAAAACATCACAGACCGGCAGTCAGGCGGACACAGAAGACATGCTGGGAGAAGAATCAGATGATGCACAGCAGAGACAAAGCCACTTAATTCACACACAAAAAATACATAGTAAAATGATCTTTGTCTTCCCTGGGCCTCTCTGCCTGCACTCCAGGGTCTTATGCATAAAACATCTAAAGTTGGAGAAACGCTCTGAGTTGACGAGATGCTGTAAGTAATTTATGGTGGTTTTAGCTATGAGATTCGTTCAAGGAGGAGCTGATATGGAGCAGCAATGATGACATGTGGGGCCTTGCTGTGTTTAAATGAACAGAGTTATGTTTAAAGGTTTGGCAAAAGAATGAGCAAGATTTCAAACCATAATTACCATTAACTTTAACTTGAGCAAAGAATATACAGTATATGCTGTATAAGTATCAAACACTGGATATACTCCTAAAATCTTAAGACAGGTTCAGAACTGACTAAATCAAAGGATGAGGAATCATTTAATTAATTTAATTAACGTTTACAGAGGAATAAAAAGTAAATGAATGAATAAAATTAACTTTTTGGTTGCTAGGATGTGATACTTGAAAGATCCTTTTGTTTGGTTTATATCTTCCTCCAGCACAGCCTATTAAATATTAAGCAGGTATGTAACATTAATGAGGTAATTGGTAACAACTTAAAAAGCATTTCTGAGTATGTGGTGCATTGTGTATTGTGTATTGTAAAGTGTTATGGAGTCTTGCTTAGCAGCTCTGCAAGGCTGTGCTGAGACTCAGCCATCTTTGAAGCTAAATGCTAACGCAATGCTAACAACCTGCTGATGGTCCACAGGTATGTTGTGTCGTGTACCAAATACCATCATAATCCATCCAGCAGATGCTGAGACATTTCACCTAAAATGCCTTGCCAATCTTACGGTGGATCTAGAGGGAAGTCATGGGATTACCAAAGTCAGTAGGGTTCATCCTCTGCGGGCCATGAATGTCAAATGTCATGTTACTACATCTCATAGTTGTTTCAATATTTTAGTGCCATTGCCATCCTGAGAGTTACACAATAAAGGAATAAAAGGTTTTTATACTTCCTTTTATGTCTGACTTGCTCATTTCTTCAGAGCAGAGGTCACATGGTTCAAATAGTAGACATTTAAAATGAAAATGAAGTGAGAATCTCCAAATATTCTAATATATATTCAGCAGAAGGTCACTTCCAGTCAGCTGAGAAAGCTGTTCTTCACACAGAGAAGATTAATGAATATATTCAGTGCTAAAACTCCTGGTTGTGATTTTTTCCCCCCACCAGCAGTTAGAAAAACTCTTTCCTTAAGTTTGCTGTGAAGCTGGAGGCATAAAGCCTGGGGGAATCCTCGAAATACAGCTGCTAATGCATTTACATTACATCCTAGCTTCTCGCCTACACGGTGTCGGGAGAGTTTAACAGTAACTGCAATCTTAGAATAGCCTCCCATTTTGAAAATCACCAAACTACTATAAAAAGGCCAAGGATCAAAACCACAAGGGTCTGACATAGACGTAAGAAATAGAGTTGAATAATATAATATCCGCTGTTAGTGCGACAGAGAAGTGCCACATGAAGAAAGATGAGTCAGACACAGCAGCTCCATCAGCCGAAGAAGAGGGGAAGAGTGGACGTGAAGTGATTCTTAAAAAGATGAGTTATCAATTCAAGCTGAACATAAGGAGCGACTGCAGCTCTGCCTGTGGCAATAAGCTCAGAAGAAGAATGAGGCCCAGGTGGAGTGAAGCCCTCCTGCTGCAGGCGAGGGAGGGCTGTTTTTATGCTAACAGCTGGGTTCAGGCAGGTTTTCGGAGTCAAACTAAATGTAGAAGTGTAAGCTGAAGGTCCAGCAGAGGCCTGCCACGCAAGAAGAATCCAAGTCTCATACACTTACACCGATAGATAATCAGTGTGTGCTGGTCACTTCACTAAAGGAGTTCTTCAAGTGATCCACTTCTCAGGAAATCCACTTTCCCTCAACCTACCTTATACATTTTCTTCTGAGAGTGGTTTGCTACATTTCACAGAATCGCTTCTGATAACTCCCAGAGAAACTGTGCAAAATCTTTTTTGTGGCAAATGCAGATAAGATAAATATAAAGCCAGCTAGTAATGATCTTCACTCAGAATAAGACTCCAGCACCTCCAAAGCCTGCTAATTAACACGTTATATCTTTTTGTTTAATCAATACACAGACAGAGGCCCTGTAATGAACTGGTGGCTTGTCCAGGGTGTACCCCGCCTCTCACCCAATGTCAGCTGGGATAGGCTCCAGCCACCCACGACCCTGATAAGAATAAGAGGTTACAGGGAACACATAGACAGAAATGTAAGTAAATTTTAAAGTTAAATGAAGTGTGCAAAAATTAGCAGTATTAGCAATTCAATCCACACTAGACCTCTGTGGAAACGATGACTTGGTCTTAAAGCAGACAAATGAATCAGGTCTTTTTCAAACATGATGCCAACTCCTAAAACTGACAGGGCGTTTACTGATGAGTGCATGTCTTCAACCCATGATTTATCCCAGACTTTGCATTTTTCCTTTTATGTCTTCATGTTTTATGTGTGATTTAAAGTGAAAATTATGTGCGGTGTTGTGAAAATATTTGTTCTCATAGAAGTTTTGGGGAGATTACCCATAACTTTAATTGTCAGCGTCATATGTCAGTGGTTTATATGTGTGGTTTCTTGTCTTTTTCACGTCAAACCCAATGTGGCTGCATCGCATTTTGGGCAATTTCCTTCACTCTAGACAGGCTGTTGTGCTTACTGTCTGACTTACTGCAACATCATCTTCACTGTTAATGTTTTATTCTGCTGAAATATGTATTTTATGCTTTTTAATTCCACAGTAGCCTCTGGAAACATGACAACATTTGTTTACATTAAGCCAGTTTCATGCCACCAAACAACAAATCGTCCCAAAATAGCTGTTTTTAACAGCGTTGGAGTGTTTCAGGGTGGATTTTCCCATCAGCCACAAGAGATGGAGAGAGAGGGAGTGCCTGCAAGCAGAGAATAAAAATGACTAACCACAGCTAACATCACAGCCATTACAAATCACAACAATTAGAGTTGATGATTTAAGAAGCATATTTTTTACTGCGCTATTTGTAACTTATATGACTGGTTTCATTTAAATCAAAAGACGGCTACAGTGGGAGGCATCTCAGCTTTGCAGGGCACAAACACAGCCATGGTCAGTCCCTCTAGGTTGACTGAAATCATACAGCATCAATATAACTGATGTAAATTAGGTGCAAGGCAGAAAAACATGACAGGAAGAGAAAGAGATTAAATATGCTGAAAGCTGCTCTCTTAACGGCCTTTCTGTAGAGACCAATCATCAGCGACATGCTGTTTGTGTCTCTGAACCATGGATATATTAAGAGAAGTGGCTGCAGCGTTGGAAGCCTATAAGTGGTGCATGAAGCCAAAAAAGTTTGTTTTACAGGCCATAAAATGACCCAGAACCTCCACATATGCTTCCTCATCGTTGAGCACATTAAAGCTCATGTCTTCTGTAGTGATGCTGTGGTCATCCTGCTCCCTGACTGTGCAGCTGCTCTCTGCAGACCCTCTAATCTCAACTCAGGACATTCAATCAGTGGTCTTCTGCATCAAACACTCGACATTTACAACTGTCTTTAAAAACCATAGACTGTATAAAACATGGATATAGTATCCCGCAATCTTGGCAGTCCTGCCTCTGATACCTCCCAGCTAATCTAAAAATGGGTAAGGATGTGGAGCATGGGTGGACTTGAGGCAGGCTGAATGATGCCTGATTGTTTAAACAAGCCACCTGTGATGGCATCCACCTGTCAATCAAAGCATCCATGCTCTTAATACAGCATAACTTTAAGCCTTAAATAATTTGAACAGGTGAGTTCTATAAACATTCACCCTCAGTACAGTTGTCATGAACGTGGAAATTAGCTATAGAGACCAAAACTGTGTTTTGTACCAGGCTGTAAACATGTTTCTTTCTGCTGTGAAGTTGGACACATGGGGGCTTATGGAGACTGACTCACTTCTGGAGCCAGCCTCAAGTAGCCGTTTGAGGAACTGCAGTTTTTGGCACTTCATGTTGGCTTCACTTCACAGCTACAGATGTTGCCACTTGTTAAAAAACATGTTTTAGTACAAGTTTCTCCATCATTTAGCTGTATGTAAATACACATTCTGCAAAGGTGACTCATCCTTTGTCCTTCTTTTGATGAAGCAGTTACTGAATTATGTAGAGGATGATGCCTCCAGTGTCAAGCCTTTTCTTTCATCCTGTTCTGACCCTTGTTCATAAGCAGCTTTAATCAAATTCACCTGTCATTACATAGTAATACTCAGTATGCAACGCAATGAAAAGGCTCTCATTCGCGGTACAACATAAATGATACACCATAGTGCAACTTAACAGTGCAGGACAACAACAGTAATTGTGTTGTCTAATGAAGTAGTATAGGGCTTGACTGTATGAGGTCTACAGTATGTCACTGTTTATTTCTGTGATGATGGTAAGTGTGGATGGATCTTGCTGCACAAACAAGCTCCATGCTGTGTGAAGACAATAATGGTAACTCTTGCTTGTTTCAGGTGCGAAAAACAGTGGGTGGCACGCACACACACACACACACACACACACACACACACACACACACACACAGAACCTCCGGTTGTTAGTTTATCTCTAATGAGTTGGGAAAGATGTTAAAAGTAGCGAGTAAGAGCTGACTAACTACACTCAAAACAGGTAAAAGTAAGAACGATTTATATGGATGGTAAGGGTGAGAACAGCAGTACTGTAGGCCTAATGATCAGTATTTCAGGTGAGCCACATAGAGCAGGACCGTACAAAGAAAGTTCCCACCATGAACAAGCACTTGGCGACAGTGGCAAGGAAAAATCTTCTCAAAGAGGTTTTGTTCTTTTTAAGTGAGAGAAAAAGTCGCTAAGAACAAAACGTGTTCATATCATGAAAACTAAGCCTCTAAACCTCACAGGTAAAAAATGACTGACCTGAAAGGTTACTTACTGACGTCTTCATTGCTTAAAACTTTTTTTTTCTTGACCTTTTCTCCAGATCCTTATGATCAACATGTTGACATGTCAAACTACTGGCCACGTTGCAAGTAAATTATTCGGATGGATCTATTTCTGCTGACAACCCTAACCATCTTTCCACTGATATACAACAAATTCATTTGGAGCAGAACTTTAATATGAATAATCTCTACAGGCCAGGCTTTGATTCATGTTTTTCTCTCTATCGTGTTCTTTAACTGTCTGTAATATTTAACACTGCCGGATTGTAGATTTGAACAAAGTTCCCTGTTGCGGTGTGCACCCCGCTGTGACACACACACACACACACTCATGCACAGTTCCTGTTATCATTTCAGTTTTCATGTTGTGTATTTCAGTCCAGTTCAGCTTCGTTCAGTGTGAATTCAGTCTCCGTCTGTGTGTGTGTGTGTGTTTTGATGTGAGGCGCTGCTGGATGTTCGAGAGAAATGACTTTACAGCTGTAACACATCCAAGGCAAAGCAGGGGCTTTCAAAAGCATGTGCACACAAGCATACACAGGAAGACACGTGCCTATATACGGGCAGCGTGCAGACACACTGTGGTTCCAGCAGTTTGTCTTTTTGAATCATATTTTATGCCAATATTCAGTATCTTTAATTTGGATCACTTTCTTGGCATAACTAGAGAGAGCAGAGGTTTTCCGCTTGTGGTAAAGCTTCTAAAAAAGCCTTGAAACGATTTTGGGATGCTGAAACCCTCCATTACAGCTGGAATCTGTAACCTCCCCAATGTTGCCATCCTCTGCAGTGGAGAGAGGTATTTGAAGTGATGTTGGATGCGTTGTGCGGAAACCTGCTGCTTGAATCAGCCACTGCAACACTCGCAAAATTGCATAAAGCTAGTGGAGTGTGATACTGCTGAGGTTTGTGCTGTTGATTTAAATGCATGGAAATACAAACATGGCGTGAAGCTTCTCACTGTGCTGGCTCCGTCACAGAATAGAATTTATCTGCGCAGGCAGTCGGAACAGGTGTGACCTGCAAAGCTATGACAATCTAATCAACTTTTCCCTACAGCAGAGCCGGCAGAGGATCTGTTTATAGTAAATGTGCTGCTTTGTGAGTTTTATGATACTCTAGATCACTGGTTCTCAACATTTCAGAGTTGCAACTCACCCAGAATAATCAGGGTGGTGTTCATGTAGTATGGACCAACAGCTCTCATCTTTTAACCCATAACTAATCTCTATAAAACCGATATCTGAGTCATAAAAGCAGAATCTGTTCAAGATTTATTATTGACTAATCCCATTTGAGCTGGGCTTGGTTGCAAGCAGGTAAACATTGTGGAGAGCAAAATAGGTGAAACGCACTAGGTGAAATGCATTCTCATAACCCATGTGCTATCATCTGACAGTTGTGGAGAATTCTATACATCAGTGGTCCGTTCAGGCAGTGCAGAGGAAGTGCACAGGAGTCCAAGATGTCTTATGCTGAAAGGTTTCTTGAAGCTTGCTGGAGGATTTATTAATACACTTGAAGACATGTCCTCTCTGGCTTGTCTACATGCCCTCGGAATAATACCACAACTACTCTATGTCCAGAAGTGGTCTTTAGTCTGCAAACAAGCAAAGTCTCATTTAATCTAAGATGTAACACTTCCCCTACAGTGACCTCAGGACATATGCTGTGTAACCCCATATGTAGCATGCTAGAATAGAAAATTCCCTCATAATGATGATTTAGCTTTTTTCAAGTTATCTGCATTCATAGGCAGATATCTGTTTATGAAGATCAGCAGAAATGTGTCAACCCATCGTGCTCATCTAACAAATAGGACTGCAGAGGAAGTCCAGGCCTGGATATCCAGTTACACATGAAGCCGGAAGCAAGCATGATAGGCAAAGGGTTCTGAGATAGATCCCAGTAAGACTTTTGTCTGGGATACAATATGTGATAATGATATATGATAAAATATGTAAATAAACAACTCAATAAAGTGAGCATAAAACCAAATTAAATTAAAGATTTTACAGTCTAGAAGAATATAGGAATCCATATACATGGCTGTAATAAGGATACACACATACACACACACTCGCAGGTCCCTGAGGATGGATGATTAAAGCTCTCTGTGAGCTGAAATGGGGCCTGTTGGAGATGTGGATTTATAACAGGCAAGTGAAAACTCAGTGATGCACAAACAGATGGAGAGAGCGAGAGTGATTGAAGTGTAGGTGTAACAGATGCTGGAGCGAGTGACTTTCCAACATTGGCTCAGTTAATAGGCTTACTCTGTTCTCGTGGCAAACAGTTGGCGACTTGGCTGCTGAGCCTGTCCCTGCTGCGCCTGAGGGTTCTGCTGCAAAACCAGCAGCACTCGCTTCACTCCTCCGGAAAAGCACTGAACTCTTTCTTTATGGTTAATCTACAAGATTTTTAAATTGCTATGAGATTGCAAATGCTATTTTTCAGCCTTCAAGACGGTCATTTGTTTTATTTGAAGAACCACTACATCTGGATCCCCACCAGCATTTAATCAATTGTTCCTTGGCCGAGAGCCTAACTGCTCTCTGGTATGCATGGAAATCCATTCATCAGTTTAGCAAACATCCCGCTGACAGACACACTAATAAAAAACAAACGTGCATGAATTAAGTAATGAAAGATTAATGTGAATCATTCAACACAACTGCAATGTGCCAGAGAGAATCTGATGCTAATATTAGAGCCCATAACATCCACTTTCATGGATGTGCTTTGAAAAATCATAAAGACATTCAAACGTCAACGAGCCAGTTTGCAGGACAAGAGTAACTATATTTCATGTTCTCCACAGTGTATTCTTGAGTCTAGTTGAGCTGTAATCTTTGACCTTCCATTTTGTTTTAATGTGGCTCATTAGACTCACTAATTACAGGATAATTAAAAAATCATGACGGTTAATGCCCTGACAGAGTCCAACTCCTACTCAACAGCTTCGCCAGGCCACTGAAAATCAGAGATAAGCACACACACACGCGCACACACACAAAGGTCTAGCCAAAATGATTCTCAATAGCCAAATGGTTCAGGAGTGTGAACCCAGTACTGTGATTAGGAATTTAATTCCCATTGGGGCAATCTATGAGGCTAATATATCGATCAGGGATCCTGTTTACATTAAAGTGTGGACCACATGATATATTAAACCTCCAAAACAAAGAAAACACACTCTGGACACTTATGGAAGGATTATATTCTCTCAAAATGTCAATTTTCTAGTAGAGATTTTCTAGTAGATTTACAGACCAGGAAAAGAGAACACATTACAGCAGTCTGAGCGTCATTACATTGGCTGAGGGTTGATTATAAAATTATAAAATCCTTTTACTTGTCTTTAAGGCCCTAAATGGTTTAACAGCTTCATACCGCTCTGACTGATTATGTGAGTATGTTCAAACTGTCCCCTCAGGTCTCTTAGCGCTTACAATAAATATGGTGAAGCAGCTTTTTGTTGCTATGCAGCAAAGGTTTGGAACAAACTCCATCGCATCTTCTGTTGATAGTTTAAAGAAACTGCTCAAAACTTTTTACGATCTTGATTTTAATGAATTTCACCACATTTTTTGTCATTATTGTTTTATGGTTATTATATCTTAAGATTGTTCTTACCATTATTAACTTCATTTTATTACTCATATTATCCTTCTTATTTCTTTTCTTCATATCTCTTTTTAATGTCTTCCGTCTTACCTGTGTTACTGATTTCTTCTTGTTCTCTTGTGAAGCACTTTGAGCTGCACTTTATGTTATAAAAAGTTCTATATAAAAACAGTTTATCCACTTAGAGGCAGCGGGACACGCTGTAAACACAATACTAACATTTTATTACCTTATTCATTTGGAGTTGTGGTCATAAATATCCAGTATTTGCTCTTAGTTTATCCCCTCTTTTGTTCTCCCAGCTCCTGATGGAAAGATCTGTGTCTTTAGCTGCTCCACTATGTTCAGGAGGCGGTTGCTTACGCTGCTGCCTGTGGCAGAAAGCATTTGCTGAAAGCAATGAGAGTAAACCAAAGAAATAAAGCTGCGGGTGTGAACACCAAAACAACAAGTTTAAAGAGGCTAAAATGCTTAATGGAGCTGAAGGGAACTGCAACGTGATACATATGTGTAGGATCGTCACTACAAAGAAATCCTTCAACCTGTTGTTATGGTCATTTTTTCATTTTGGTTGTAGTTAATTAATTGAATTATTAATCAGAATTCCAAATTAATAGTTCCGTATTTTAAATGTGACTGACAATCATTTAATTTGCTATCATTTCATCTTTAAGGGTGGTGCCACAAGGAATTTTAATATTGATGAAAGTTATTATTTATTTATTTATGATCACCAGAATTAATTAATTGCACCTACGCAGCTTGGTTCCACGTTTAAACTTTGAATTCCCAACAATATAAAATATTAATTATTGCAGCTTTAAGTTAAGTAAGGTAAAATATGTGAGTTTAATGTTTAAAATGAAGCTACACCAAGTCTCTGTTTCCTCTCTGGGTGATTCTCAGCCTCATCAATGCAGCAGCTTTACTGCTGGGTACCTGCAGCAACTTGAGAGATCTCAAATGAGAGAGAGTTTATTCATGCTTTCAGCTACTTTGCATCTATTATGTAACATTTTTCATCTACCGTAGACCACAAAAATGTTGAAAACTTTTCATACACCACAGCAGCTGATAATAATCCTTATGTAATAGCTTTTGTGATCAAAACATGTGCAGGTTCTATCAAGATGATGATGCTGTGGAATAAATGCAGTAAATGCAGTGGGGTTTTTTTTCTTCCACAAACAAAGATTAAATACTTTTAAAGTTTAAGTTCTGTTTTTTTCTGGCACTTTTATGGATGCATCTTACTACAGATGTAATACAGCGTTTTATGTATATCATGTAAGAATTCCGATATCCAAACTCAAAGTAGTAGTAGCAGTAAGTAGTAAGTAAGTAGTAAGTCCTGCTCCAACACCAGCGCTCCCTTTTTCCAAAATTTAAAACCACAGTGTGTAACACTCTGTGTGACTCCTCTGAATGACTAATCTCCACAGTCATGTCTCCGCCATATAATCCTTTAATTGTGTGAAAATGCATTTCTGTTACTTTTTGTGCACCAAGCAGCTTATTTGCATTTTATGAGGTCATGCTTATTTCCCCACATTTCATCCGTCCTTGCTGAACAAACACACTCACACGGCTCCTCACATCAAACTGTAGTGCTGCTGTGTTTATGACCTGCACCCTGTGGAGAAGTGCATTGTCTCATCCAGACCACCCAGTGTGCTCTAGGACCTTGAATAAGTCAAAACCATCTGCCTCATGGGAGGTCTCTAACATCACTGCAGTAGCACTTTGGTGATTTTGGATGGGGTTTTTAGAAAGGTGTGTGGGTTCAAATCCCAAGTACCTGCCACACTGGAGGGTCCTTGAGCAAGACACTGAATCCCTGATCTCTGGCCTCTCTGTGGCTGCAGCCACGTTACTTATGCAAAAGTTGCTCCTATAGGAACTTTACCTGCATGAAATCAAGATGTGTTTGTTTGGTCTGCAGCCTCCTGCACCATCCATTAAATGCGTCATATGATGATCATTTGTAGAATGCTCAGCGGGGACCATCTAATATACTATCACATTATGAGTAATGGCTTGAAAAAGCCATTAACTTCAGTCATATTTAATGGCAGGTCTTATATTCGTGCCAGCCGTCATATTTCAAGAGATGAATTTCTCCTTCTGCCCCACATGGTGAGATCAGTTCAGCATCAGAGTCTGCCCTTCAAGCATCCTTTTGGAACATGCAGGTACGACTGCAAAAATGACACTGATGTAGGGCGGTACAATTAAAGGTCAAAGTTTCAACTTTGAAAGTAAGCCACTGGTTTAATGCTTGTTTCGACCGTTCCATGATCTCTTCACCTCTGCTGTGCTCTGCCCCCACTGAGCCCAGCTACGTAGCCCACTCAAACAACTCCAGTTCTGATGTATTCTCCCACACTCCCTGCCTGAAAACCTCTTCTAAGTGGTCCAAAACAACTGTGGTACAAACATCAGCTCCCCTAGAGCTCTGAGCTCACAGTCCGGGTAGCCTGGCTAACAAACTGTGCTGCAGTTGGCAGCAGTTTACTTTATTGTCCGTCATTTTCTCCATACAATACGATCTTTCACCAAAATCAGTCAAATAGTTGGTGGTGTGTGACTTAGTGTTACACAAAGTTACATAGTGTAAGAAAAGACATACAGAGGCACCATTTATTCAATTACAAGTCAGTGTGGCACCAAAATGACTGTTAAAAAAAAAACCCTGTTATTTTTTGGTAGAAAAGTTACATAATGTTGCTTTAAGTACTAAAGAACGCTTTTCTAAATATTCAGCAGTACAGTACGTTCATACAAACAGAAACAACACACGGCCGGAGCTCTGTGCTTTCAATGCTTCCTGCTCACCCAGCGCTCTCAGTGGAAGGCCTGTTTGGTTGATGTCACCTCGGCATTAACGTGCTGTTGACACAACGCCTTGATCTACGTCACCAAATGTGAGTCTCTTAACAGGCGAGAGTGAAAGAAGAAGAGAGAGGGAGTGGAAAACCAGAGTCAGCAGAAAAAGCTGAGTGTAAAATAACTGATGACATTCTGACAAAGCACAAGTCTGTGTGTGTGTGTGTGTCAAAGTGCTACAAGGCTGTGAAGCCAACAGTATTTCTCCCTGTCAGAAGCCAATGGCACTCCAATGTCAGCTGTTCAGGTAAAGGGATGGCTGACAGGCGCTGACATATTGTTATTCTATCATTCTGCAGCGCTCCTTTCTCCATACGTCACCTGAAGGCCTCTTTGAAGAATCCGTCACTGTCACACTTTCGATTTATTTTTTTATTTATATCTCATTTATCTGTTTGTGTATGTGCTTCATCTGTATGAAGAGGAAGTTTGTGTGTGGGTGGGTTGGAGAGTTCTTTCATCCTTTGCAAACACTCTGAGGGCGGGGACAGACGTTCAGGGAACCTATAGTTAATGTTTGAATACTTTGTTCAAAGTAGGAGAGGAAAGGCTTCCAGGCTTTAAAAATATCTTCACTGAGTCCCTTGTGGAGTATTTAAGTTTTTCAAGCTTGAGATGTGCCATGACACTTTCACCCATTACAGTACAGTGTGATGGTGGTTTGGCAGATTTCCAGTGAATCAACACAACAACTGTCATGTGTCCAACTGTTCATGTGTCCTTACTTCGTGCAAGGAACGTGGGAGTAGAACGTCTTAGGAACATTTTTGCTATGTATTACCATAAACTGCAATAAACTGTCTAATGCATATGCATACGCATATGTTGAATGAATCCCTGAAACTGCAGACTGCCATACCTCATCAGAAATATCAGTCCCAGAGCCACTCATCCTTAAAGTGATTCAAAGTGGGGAAGACTATTTCTTGAATTGATCTGAACACTTTGGATATCAGGCCTCAGTGCTGAGAAACCCAGTCTAGAAATGCCTCTACCCAATCACATATTGGTGGAGATGGGAAAGAAACAAAGAACTTCATAACAAAATTATGCATCTGAATTCATTATCTGTAAATGCTTATCCTCACATTCACACCTACAGACAATTTAGTCTTGTCTGTAGACTGTGGGAAGGAAGAGAACCCACACAGACACAGGGACAACATGAAAACTCCATACAGAAGGGCCCAGCGAGGTTCAAACCAGGAACCTTCTTGCTGTGAGGCAACTGTATTTGGATATATATGTAGAAATGATTGTCTTGATAGAGACTCTTTACATATCTTAATCCCTTCCTGAACCACAATTTAAAGGCAGAGTTTAGGAGAGATTGTGGGAATAGGGCATTGGATGAAATTAGATGGTGGAGACCTAAAGAAAGTCCATATTTTCAGTTTTCTTGCTGGGAGGTGGTGGTGCAGAGTGTAAATGTTAAAGACAGTGGATTATGCAAAGCCTGTGCTGGACCATTACTGTGGTAAAATTGTGATACCAAATAAACAACCCTGTGAATATTGGAAGGCCAATAATAGAGGAAAATGTTTTGGCAATGCTAAGCCCCCATCTGCCTTCTGTTTCTCTAGATATGATTGTCTGTCCTGTTTGTTCCAAATAAAAGATGAAATGCAGTTCTTTAAGATGTGTGATTAAAACAGAAACTGTAGCTGTATTCGTCTTGACAGAGTTTATTTGAGATGGCCATTGATTTAGATCCTGTTAGATTTTCTCCAACACTGGTTTCAGATTGCATTTAAATGAAACTTTAAAATTACGTGTTACTATTTTAAATGGAAACCGGTCAAAGTGTTAACTGGAAACACTATGCTCTTTGACAGCTTGATTTTATAACCTGAAATTTCCTCAGAACTAGTGAAAATGTCTCGAGTTTTGGGGATTGAAATGTCAGCTCGGGAATGATAGAGAATTAAATCATCTGCAAGGATAATTTGTGGGTTTGGCTTCCTCTGCTGACTCCTTTAAATTTATTTAAAGCTGTGAACAAATAGTTTTATTGTATTTAATCTAACACTTCCAAGAGAAATCATCTTCATCCTCTGGAGACAGAGATCCAGCAGACATAAACAGTTAAAGTTAAAGTGTTAACAGTTACAGTTACGGTGTTAAATGATTTGTGTAAATCACCAGAAAGTAGTTGCTGACATGAATTCTGTCTGAACAGTCGTATAGAGTTCAGACTTTTGTTGCAATCTTATAATCACTTGAGATGTATGATTCAGATGATCCACGCCCTTTTTATGCACAACTGAATTCATCACTGCTGTAATGCTCGGCAGTAATAACTTCTTCTCAAATGTTTCTGTTAGCGCCTTACTTTGGCGAGGGACCAGTCTCTGTATACATTTTTTATTGAATTCGATGGGGAACCCACCAGGTCGTGGTACATTACCACTTCTCATTTACGTGATTGCTTGATCAGTTTCTTTTACTGGCAGGCTGATCAAACTTCAAATCATTTACTGCAGTTTCGTCGCAGGACTCTGAGGTGTAGAGCTCAGCTGTATCTGTTATATGAGCACCTTCAGCGGATAGGAGAGTATTTTACGAACTCTCTCTTCATATTCACACTCCTTTTGTCTCCATTTCAAAGAGAACACTCATCCACTGCCTCTCCTCTGTAAACCTGACACCTTACGCTGGTGCACATGTAGATCATCATTCCGTGATGTGCTCTGTATTCCAGCAGTTATTTCTGTCACCTGTCCAATCTGTTTCTGCTTCAGTTAGTGGTTTCCTACACTTCCCAGAATGCCTTTCATCAAGCTACAGAGTATGGGAATGATGCAAGGACGTGTATGCACATATAACTTTCCAAACAGCTATAAAGCCATGACAATATGTATCCCCTAGCATAGGCTTTTTACCAAAGAAGCCACGAGTTGACTGTGATATGGTGATAATATCTCAGTGACATTTAAATTTGGAGGCCGTCTCAGTTTTATATAATAACAATTATAGTTGACAGGACAGAACAAACACAGTTTATGTGCAAACAAGGTTAGATATGGGTGTGTCAACATCTATTTACGGACAACGCTGGGAATGAGCAGGCTTGTGCATGTGACACCACCAGATTTTTAGCCTATATTGACACTTATGGTGAAATGGGATCCGCTCAGTTGTGGGAACGACACGTAGGAGCAGAGGAGGAGGGAGTGGTAGCGATGCTGGCTACAGTGGCTGTAAAAAAGGGTTTGTGCCTCGTGTCTGATGGTTTTCTGACTGTATGATTGCTGCCTGTTGGTGCAAAATGGTGACTTTAGATAGAATCCCTCACTCTGTGACCGAGGAACTGACGCCAAAACCACAGATGCTGAACGGATTTCTGCTTTCAAATCTCCATTGTGTTGTAGGTGTCACCTTGGAATCATCATCTGAGATCTGAGTGGTTTTGAGATTAGTTGAAAAGTTCTTCCATGACAACATGAATATGCAGTCGAGTTCTCTTTTGTAGGGGGTTCTAGATCGATTGTGACAGAATGTTAGTCTGACAACTCATACTCATTCTAGATTAACTCTACTCAGGTATACTTTTCATCTTCAACATTTCAATTTGTGAAATATTTTGGTTCATGACTAATGACATTCCTATGCCACTGGCCGTATGTTCTCCCATGTTACCTTTTGCTAAGGCTAACAACAACAATCTCCAAACTAGCAGCCTAAATGCTGAAAATAACAATAATTTATTTAAGCTAACAAGAAGATGACCCTTTTTCTAACTTGACTTATGACCTCAGTAAACAGTTTACTCAGGAGTTTATGGTCTCTAGTTTTCTGTCTTCTTCCACACAACATCATTTAGTAAATTATGGTTTAATTTAGAATAAATAGAAGATAAAGCAGAGTATGCTTTAGGGCGTGGTCACCTTTTGATTGACAAGTCATTCTCAGTGAGCTTACCAGCTCCAGCTCACCAGGCTCACCAAAATGAGATCAAGCTGTCAAACTAGGCAGCACTGATCAATATGAATCAACATTCTGTTGTCTATTTCTCTCCTCAAATATTTTCAGAAACATATTTTAGTTTCTGTTTATCTATAAGTAGGAGTATGTTTATAATAATGTGGATGTTTTCCTGCTTGAAAATGGAGTCAAACCAAAAGCAGTCCAACTCGCATTACATCACCCACCAGCTGTATGCTCTCGCCCAAATATAGTCATTTGTGGCTCAGCCAAACCAAGATAGCAAGCGTCCATAATGCCAAATTTGAAGGTTCAAAAAGGTTGTCCACAAACCAAAGAGTGACGTCACCTTTGGTTTAAACTTGGCAGGAACAAACAAATGGGATGGAGAGGGGAATAGTAGAGGCATCATTCACCCAATTAAAAGTCAGTATAGCATCAAAATTATTTAAAATATGTTATTTTATGGTAGAAAAGTTACATAATGTTGCTTTACTAACTTGACGATCATGAATTATTTGCAGCACAAAAAACTTGAAAGCCTCTAAAAGTCCTCACAAAGATAAGAACGAGTGTTTGTGTTTTTCTCACGGTAAAACTTGTGCCAGGTTTCTTTCTTCTCTCGCCTCTCTTTGTTCCATTCAGATGCTGAAAATGAGATTTCTTCTCAAAGCTAATGAGCTCCTTTTATGGGCTCATTTTCTGCTTTTCTCTCCAACTCTTCATTTTCTCCCTTCACACTCTTGCTCTTTCAAATTGCTTTTCAGCTCGTCCGTGTTCTACCCTCTCCTACCCGGCACACATCCTTTTCTCTCTCTTTCTTCCCTCTCCAGGATCTCATTCATCCAGCTCCTCTCTGGGGTGCGGCCCCGTACGATTAAGGGTTTTGTGGGAGAACTGAGTCCCAGCGAGGGCTGCTCTAAGCCAGATCAGCCCCCTCCGGAGCCACAGCTGGCCTCAGGGACTAAATATAGAGAGAGAGCTTAGGCCTTGGCAATCCGGAGAGAAAACAGAGGGTGAAACAGATTCTAACAGATACACAAGGAAGATCGATTCAGATAAAACACCAAAGGCTTGTTGCACAGCGAGGGAGAGGAAACAAATATAATAAAGACAGAGTGAGCATGAGAGCATAACAGAGCATGTTTTACAATCCTAACCTCCGCAGTGGATTGAGGTGATTTAAGACGCACTGCTGTGGATAGCTCCGGCTGTGATATCTATTTGCGCTGTGCCCTAAGGCTGAAAAGGCTCAGTAGATCACAGCAGAGGCAACACTGCGGTCAGTCCCACTGTGCACACACATTATAACCTCAGCACGAAGCTACAGCAACAGAGCCTCTGTGGCACTGGGAGCACATTTAATTGCATTGTACTTACATTTACATTAGGTGATGTTTTTCTAAAGCGTACTAGTTGTTTAGCTTGATAAATGTATTCTTCCTCTCCTCTGGTTAGCCATTAGTTTTAGTTAATGTCAATACAGTATGAAAATTAAATCGCTCGAGACACGTCATCCTTTTAGTTCCCATTGTGTTCTAATGTGTATCACTGTGTTCAATTGTTGGTGGGAAGCCCAGACATCCAAGATTCTTCGTTCAGCTCCCAGACAACAAGTTTTAGGGTTTGTAAAGGTCCACTTAGTACCTTTACCTCTGCTTCATGCCTCAACTGCATCTCTCAGGCATCTCAATCTAGGCACACATAATTCAGACTGTGAGAAGTGGTTGGAAAGCTGAGTTGAGTAAAGCCTCCTTTGTTAAACATTTTTGATGCAACAGAAAGTTCACAAAGTTTATATTCTTTTATTGTGTGTCTTCTGGACATGTGCACAGATAGCTTGCTACCTTGACTACTCGAATCTTGGGAATAGTCTTTTTCTGCTTAGGAAGGTTTCTTCTTGAGTGGAATGAAAGTATCTACGTGGCGATGCTCAGGAAGGTGCTTCAGTGCTTCCTTTCTGAACAGATTTCTTCAAGTATAGGACCATCTTTTACAAAGGAAAGGAGATAATGCTGTCCCACAATTCCTTGCGGCATACCCACATCAATAACATCCGCTGATGCAGAATTATAGAGTGGTATACATCGGATTCTCTCAGGACTGCGGTTGTCTTATTCTAAGTCCTTATGAATTCTCCTTCATGTCATCCCTTGACTTCATGTTTTCATGAATCCATCAAGGTCGAGGCTGCGAGCAGCATCCTCTTTCAGTGTTACTACAAAAAGCAACTGGCAATATATATATATATATATACACATATATATATATATATATATATATATATATATATATATATATATATATATATATACACAATGATTTCATTCAACCAAACGTACTTAAAAGTCCACAACACATTTTTGTTACAGAGATATTTGATCACTTGGTTACAGTACACATCCTTCAGTGGACAAGAACAGCAGTGAGGCACAAGGTAGATGAAGAAGTGTTGAGGTGGTCTTTGACCAACACAGACAAAGGACGGATGGACAAAAAATAGTCCCAAGGTCATAAAGCTGCCTGTATATCTTTGTCCACCTCTCATGCTGAAGAAAGATAAATCAATCTATTCATTTGACTCTGAGGGTAAAAACTTCCTTTTCATTTTTACATGTGAAATTCTCTCATGCCTGAAACATCAGAGGGAGAGCAGAAAACAAACCGGCCTTCAGTTTCGATTACAGCAGGAGCAATGGGAGCTAACTTCCTGTGTCAGCTCTATTTGTGCTTCGTCGTAAGTGCGACTGATGCTGCTGAAGCATAAAATGGAGAAGGAAACTGTTAGTTTCAGTCCGGTCCTACCAATCGAACATGTGCAGCGGAAAAAAAGTCCATGTGCTCATGGTGCTGACAGGAAGAGAAATGGAATTTATTTCACACTAACACTGGCTCAGCAGTCAGGCTCAGATTAGAGGAGGAGGAGGGAGTTAACAATTGGCTACTAAACATCTACACAAACCCTCGATGGTGATCGAACGCTCGGCCACGCTGCTGCTGGACCAGAAGATAGTTTGTTTTGACCTGCAGCACAAATGCACGCTACATTACTCAAGGAAGTCGATAACACATCAGTTATCCACATTGCCAGCAGAAACACATGTGGTGTGTGTGTATGTGTTTGGTGGGAGATCTTACTCTTACTCTGATATATAGAGTAGTGCAGTGGAGGGTAAAACCAAGTAAAATCAATTCCAACACTTTTAAAGGGTCAGTTCACCAAAATTGCAAATATGATTGTTTTAGGAACTGGCCCTTTAAAAAGGTTAAGTTTGGAATTCACCGACAGACAGAGTGAGTTATAAAATAAAATCTTAAATTCATCATTCAATGTCTGATAATACTACACATATTTGAGTTGATATACTCTATGATAGTGTTATTTACCACTGCATGTGTGGCTATGTAAGAAAGCTGTATTTAACATACAGGACTGTTACAAAATGCTTTATAGAGTGAAATCTAATTTGTTAACTCAACTTTGTTAACAAACTTAGAGAAAGCCTTTATGTTACAGTCATCCATCCTGACATGTCTGTCTCAAAGCTTTGAGATTTGATTAAATCGGCACACTTTCCATTATTTGATCTTAAACTGTGAACATCTTACCTTGAGGAGTTTGTATTTATGTGGACTGTAAAATTCGTTTGAATGAATTTGCTGGACCCATTCAAGATAATGATCCTTGGTGGGTTTGGATTTTTAACTCCATCTTTAGACAATTGTGCCATAACATTATGTACCGTACTTTAATTCACTGGTCACTGCAGTCACTCCTCCTCTCCATACTGGCTGTGGTAACTACACGGTAAGAAATGTGTGACAAAACTCCCTTGTCGTCATGTGGTGGAAAAATGTATGAAATTCGACTGAAGCTAATATGAAGCTAATGCAGCTTTGACTGACAAATCAAGTGGGTAATTTTCAAATTAACAGAGTTTGAGAGATAAAATTCTTTCTTTATGTTTCCCAGCTGAGCTGCAGGTTTGTTTCTGAGAAAAACACTGGTACAAAATAGAATGTGTGTTTGTGTGAAATGCGTTTGACATCTCAGTGCGTTGCCAGATGTCAAATTGCACTGTGACTACCAGAACAAGAACCACTTGATTTGTCAGACTCTTAAATTAGCTTCAGCTGATCTTAAGAATACATTTTTGCACACTAAATGGACGATGCATTCGTTTACATCTGGAGTCACACGACAAAAGTGTCTCTGCAGATGGAATAATTACAGTGACCAGTAACTCTTTAAAATATACATGTATAATGTGTAAGTGTTGAGTCCAAAACAAACATTCAGACTTAGAGGTAAACATTTTCCACATTTTATGACAGCGTCACAAGTAAATTTACCATCAGTGTGTTTGAAGATCTCATTAAAGCTGCCTGTACATAATCATATGATCCCAAGAGGCTGCATCATTCTAGAGGTCTCACTATAGTTTTTATTTATTTATTTTTACACATTTCTTCACATATTTGGTATCTAGAATTTTGACTGTCTACCGCCAGAGATTTAGTCAACTTGTTTATACTGTGGTAGTCAGTGTGTATTAGTATTAGTGATGGGAATTGGTAAGATTTTATTGATACCATTGTCATTATTCATTCAGGTTCTTTGTCGATTCCCTTCTTGAATCCTGATCAATGAACTGCTGTGTCATCGTCTAAAATGGATGAAATGAGAGGATATTTGCACAGAATTCATTTTCACTCGGATATTCTTGGCAAAGAACTCTTTTACTTCTGCCTGTGTGGCACTAATGTTATTATTAAAGGATATGTACTGTCACAGTGCTGCTTGGATTGAGTGGTGGCACTCATGCATAAAATGTCAATTACATGACATTCCTAGAATTTAAGGCCAGGTTGGATAGAAAGACATTTGTTAGCTCTGTCATCTTTCTTCACAAATGAAGCATCGCTCTCTTCCTCTCCACCATAACTGCTTCTTGTTGCAAGTTTCCAGAGTTTGACATCATTGTTTTGCGATGTGCAACTGAAAAACAGGCTGTCATCGACATAAGGAATTGATAAGCTCTGAGGTATATGATTCTGATGACAAGACAATTTGGAGCCAGTTCTCAACTGGAACCAGTTCTCGATTCCCATCCCTACATTGTACAAAGATTATTTGTACTGTATGTGTAATGGGTCTGTGTTCGTTTCCTTTGCAAGTATAAATGCAAAATAAGTCAAATTCGAGTGACTTAGAAACAGCCAGAAAAATATAAAAATGATCATTATTCAGGAAAAATAAACTGGAGTTTATGCATGAGGATCTGCAACAGATGGACACCAAGACCCAGAGAGGAACAAAACAAACTCTTATTTTAGCAATGAAGCCAACTGTTAGTCTAAAGTCTCTCACTGCTTTGCATCATGAAGAGAGGACTGATTTTCGGTTCTGAGTGGACGAAGTCTAGGAAAAAAAGTAGACAGACAGAGAAACAAAAATCCCAAACTGTTCCTTTAAGTTTTGTGTGTGTGTGTGTGTGTGTGTGTGTGTGTGTGCGTCGTAGGATTCCTTCACCCCTGTATGTACTGTATTTATGAGTGTCTATCAGAGAGGATTGGACCATAAATACACGTTCAGGAAAAGAAGAAGAAAACGAGAAACAAGACAATGACAGACTGATTGGAGAGAAATGATAGGACGGCTCTGGTGTAACGCATGCAACTCCTCTCATCCTCCAATCACGTCCGGGCAGCTTTGAAGTGCGAACAAGTTGGGCACTCGAAAGGCTGTAATTATAAAAGCCTTAATCAGCAGGGAGCAGAGGGGAAGTGTGTGTGTCCGTACACTTTAACTGAGATATTGCTACTGTCTGCTGAGACCCACATACACTCTCACAAAAATGTGTGTGTGAGTGCGTGGTTTGGGATGTTTGTGCACATTGAAAATGGGCTTAAAATGAGTGCATATGGTTTGGGTTGATGTGCGTGTATGTGTGCAGTTGAAAATAGATTTAAATTCAGCGTGTGTGTGCGTGTGTTTGTGTGCACCAAAATGAGGATGATGCACATGTACAGTATGTGTATAGGCCACTGCGTGTATGTGCAGTTAAAAATAGCCTTAAATGCGTACACTATGTCCTTAGATTGTGTGTGTGTGTGTGTGTGTGTGTGTGTGCTCCAGTTAACCCTCTAGACCCCATAGTGCCCATCATTTTAAAATCAATCACTCAAAGTCCTAAATTGTATTTTAGATTATTCATAAAATATCTTCACCTTAGGCATCCCTGTCAGATTCTGTAAGGTTCTGTTGTGAGAGAGATCCTGACTCACAGTAGGACTGCCAATAACAGAGCCACATATTTTGAGCTTCAAAACGGCACTTCGGAAACCTGTGGGTGACGTCAAGCATACGCTGTCCATTCAGTCATTGGTTGATCACATATTCGTTACAAAATGGGCCTAAAGTTACTTTTCTTTTCTAGTTGGAAGACTAAGATATCATCAGAACTATTTAAAACATGTAATGCTGTGTCTTGTTTCACCTGGTGTTTAAAATTAAAAATATGTTCACTTAAAAAGCAACACATGCCACTCATCTGGTGTCAAATTAAAGAGGAAGTTGTGTTTTTTTTTTTTTAAATGAAAATGCCTTGTGATTGTCAGTTTCTTTCTGTTTTTGAGATCGAGCTGGAGCTGGAGGAAAAAGCTCATTTAAGTGAGCTGCAGCAACGCTGTAGTATTCTACTGGGACTGCAAGGTTAAGGGGTTTAGAGTGTGTGTGGTTATGAATGCATACAATGAAAATAAGTTCACAGATGTTGTGTGTGTGTGTGTATATATATGTTTGTGTGTGTACGACCAACAATGTGTATAAAATCCTATTAATACTGTAAGTGTGCACAGCCAGTTGGAGTGTATGAGTATGTGTTTGTGCTGGTGTGTCCATAATCGGTGTGTATAGAAACACTGCATTATAAAGATAAGAAGATGAGTCACTTTATTTACACACTCTTCCTCATTACCTTTAAACTCTTTTTCCCACAAGTAAAAAAAACTTGCCGGTACACTCAGTCGTGTGTGTGTGCCTAGGTGTGTGTGTGTGTTAGTGTGTCAGCAATACGGACACAGTGTAATTCTTTTAATAGGTTGTTTATTGCGCAGTGTTCCCCCTCGCATGCAGGAGTGCATGTTTTCATTTTCTTCTTCATTAGTTTCTTTCGAGGTCGGCTCTTCCTCGGCAGCGTGCTGCCACTTTGCTTTCGTCTCCGCTTACATTTAGGGAAATCAATTCCTCATTACGCCTCCAAATGAAATGAACCTATTACCTTTTTGGCTTTCATCTACATTCTCCCCTTCATTACAGTTAGTTTCCCTCTGCGCTCACACACACACACAGACACACACACACACAGTCTCCGCTGATGAGTTGGGTGTTTCTTTATTAAGTGTAGTCTGCTTTGTGAGGGTAGAAGATGAAGAGTTGTTTGACTTCGCTCATGATGCATCAGGAAGATTACATGAAGAGTTCTGAACCCCGTCTGACAAAGTTGTTTCCTCAGTCCACGCCGCTGAATCATCAGCCAGATCTCTGATTTGTTAAGTGATTCACAGTGCTGATGTTGTGCAATGACTGTGGTCAACAAACCAGACCTCAAAAGAGAGATTAAAAATGGTGATGTCCTCTTCCTGTAGCTATCTAGCAAGATACACAAGAAATAGTGACAAAAAAATGGCCAATTCTGTGTCACTGTTTTCTGGTTAGATTTTATGTTTTGTTCAAAAACTGACCAAGAGAACTGAACATCCAGTTTTCATCAATGACGATTGACCAATAACTTCAGAAACTCTGTCATCTTTTTAACAGCTGTTCAACAGAAACAGCTGTAATCTAGCTGCTCGTGCACTTTTAATCTGTCTGTCATTAGTCAAATGTTAAAGAATAAGATCATTAATTTAAAAAAATCTCATATTTGATTCTTTCTATCCTGGGTACTGCAAAGTAATTTAATATATTCAAACCAAAGTGCTCCTCTATAACCTCTATATCCTCGTCCGGTCACATCCCTGGCAAATATGCTAATTTAATGCATGCACAGTAAATGATGCATGCTGGATATAAAAGAGAAGCGCTAATGAGGTGGATCATTATCAAGCTTATATACTATATTTTTGACCTGCTTGATTAAGTCAGAGAAAGACGGGCCTTTAGAACTGCCATTTTGTTTGGCCTTTGTGTATTTCACATAAAACAGGAAGTTTTATGTAGTTTTACAAATGAGTCTCTTTACTGATTGTTACATTACCAACCGGAAAAATACTCCTACAGAAGAGTCAAATGTTGCATATAAACAGTTTATATGAAAAGATCAACACCATTCTCTCGCTCTCTGGATTAGCTAATACAAATCTAAGTTGAATGAATAAAACTACTGAAAATAGTATTTATGTTATTTATTCACTTTCTTTCTAGAGGTTACGTGAGATATGCTCTTACTTCTGCATACTAAACATTAAGCTATATAGCCAGCAGGCTGTTAGCTTAGCTTAACACAACAACTGGACACAGGGAGAAACAGCTAGCCTGTCCGTAAAACTACATATTTGTATACGACTAAACAAATGAGACATAATGGGAATTAAAAATTCAGAGTTAGAAGTACTGGTGGAGTACTTGAATTTCTGGACAAAGCTAAACTAGCTGTTTATTTTTAAGCTAAGCTAACAGCCTGCTGGCTTTAGCTTAATATTTAATGTACAGAACTGTATTTCTCAAAAATATTCCTTAAATTCAAGTTAATGATACTAAACAGGAAGTTGTCCTTAAATGTGTGTTAGCTTTCACAAAGACAAATAAAACGTAACGCTTCAACCTTTAAAGGTTGCATGTGCCCTGGTTCATCAGCACCCAGCCACCCGCTACTATTCTCACTTCTTTTTCCGAGGTGCCTCCACAATGCCACACTTTCACACCTAAAGGCAAACACAAAACATGGAGGAAGGAGTGTGCATCGATTGCCAAGTTTCTTTCCTTTTGTTTAATCTTTTTGTTTCCTGCCGAGCCCCACACAGAGACAGGAAGACAGATTACCGGACATGCATCGACTCCAGCCTTCATTTGTTTATTGCTGCTTGCCATCCTGTGCAGAGGACACACACACTGACAGCACAGCAGCCAAAACCTGCGACAAACGCTTCTGTCTCCATGCGAGGACTGAGCCATTACATCTATTTCAGTGGATGGTGTTATTTTATATTTTTATAGAGCAACTTACAGGAAATGCAAAGAGCTAATTTGCAAGAACGTAGCATTAGACTGAGAGAGAGATAAATGAAGGACAGAAACACTGAGTCATGTGGATGTGTGTTGTGTGTATGTCTGTCTGGCGTTCTCTCTCAGCGCACTCAGATTCCTTTAATGCTTCCTACTCTTGCAACTCTGCACTTATGCACAGCTAAATTATAGTGTGCGTGTTTTTTTCGAGGACTGCAAGTTCTCTTAAAATAGACAGCAGGGGAAATTATGGCTTTGGTGCCCATGTGTTAGTGTGTGTGTGTGTGTGAGTAACTGAGCATGATTCAATAAGCTGCTGGACCCTTAGAGACACAGAGCACAGGGATACATAGTGGCATTGTAGGTGTCTCTGTTGTCTGTCAGTCAGATCTACAGCTGACCACGGCCATGACTTAGCAGGAGGATGTGTGGGAAATCGTTTCAGGATCAAAACATGTTTAAGTCATCACAAGAAAAAACATAGAGGTGGACAGGGAGAGATGCAGGCAGGTACACAGGCTGAGATATAGATATCAATCATGAATTTCCATTCCTGGAAATAAACAAATAAATGCTGGTCCCTTCAGTTCACTTTAATAGTCACATCACTTGTGACTATTGGTTATCATGGCACCCACTCAGAATAGAGTGAGACACATTTTGAAAAATACCAGATATTTTCCCTTCAGTGAAATTCAATTTTCCACTTCCTTTTTTTTATCAGTGTAAAGCCACTCTCAATAAAACTCAACACTTCCTACAGATGTTTCACATTAGGATCATACCAGAGAAGGGAACGATTATTCCTTTTTGAAGTTACTGGCAATTTTTGTTGACAGCAGCTTAATAATGCAAGAAGTAGAACCAACTTGAATGAGAGAAAACAACATTTCTACATATAGACAGAGCGAGAGATGAGTGATTTTGACACGGCCATTGTTAAACTGATGGAATTTGTGCTGTGGAAATGTACACTGTGCTGATTTTAGGGGGAAACATGGAGGAGGTGTTGAGTCTGGAGAGACAGCGAGACGTCTTACCAAAATACATCAAATATACTTAGAAAAACAGGTAACCATGTCTCTGCTATAACACCTAATCATCTTACAGCAGACACATACATGCAGAGTGCCGTGCACAGACCCATGTGACAGATTTTTGTTTCATCTTTGATTATTCAATCCAAACCTTGTTTCTTTTTATAGTTATTATATCGCCAACGCCACATGGAAACCTTATGATCCTAAATTTGTTATTTTTTATATTTAAATTCCAATTAAAGGATCTTACTGCTCTATGGGTTGAGAAAATTATACGTGCATGGCCTAATGAAACGCTTTCAAACCCTGTTGGATAAACTCAAAAATGCATCGCGGTCACACAGTAAACAAGGCTGTCGCAGTCGCTGAAAAGTTGACATGATGCGGGTTTTCATGGTAAATACAGACATCTCTTTTGTATTTTTTTCCTTTAGCCACAATTTATTCATCGTCCTCATCGCCTGACATGTTAGATGTTCCAACACCCCCTCACCTAAACTGTGAGGTGAAAGACAGACTCAAACAAAGGTCCTCCAGACACGCTCACTGTCAGAAGTCACACTTCTGCTACGCGACTGTCAGGCGTACCCGAGCCAACTGGTACGTCGCTCCTCTCCCATTGCAGCCCTCCCTGCCCATCACCATGGCAACCCCATCCCGCCTGCAAAGCAAGATGGTTGTAGGAGGAAAGTGTAAAAGCATAGTGCATTTGTCCCCCCCACCCTTCTTCTGCTATCTCTTCATCATTCTTTGTTCCTATTTCTACCTGACGCTCCCTTCATCTTCTCTCTGCCTCAGATGCCCAGCCAGTTCTCATGAATATCTCCTAATCACCATGGCTGATGATTCATGTAGCATACAGACGGATAACCTTTGGGTACATATACAACTCTCCCACATCTCCCAAGCAGAGGACAGATGGGCCTTCTCAGGCGGAGAGTGACGGATGACTTTGAGGCTCTCCTGGGCTGCCTGCTGAAAGCACCTGGGCTACAAAATGAGGGACCACAGGAGACGCAAAGAGGAGGAAAAAAGGAGGAAAAAGGATCAGGATCAAAGTGGAGGAGAGAGAAAAAAGGAGAGGAAAAGCCAGAGGCGAGCAGAGAGAAGATGAGAGGAGAAAGTAATAACAGTTTTACACAAAAAGCCCTGGTGGTGCAGAATAGTGAGCACACATACATGCCAGTGTTTGACCATTCATACAGTATTAGTCATAGGTCAATACATCGCCAATGACTCAGACCTTGGTCTACATCTGTCCCTCCAAAACATACCACTAAAAATCTATCTTTTGTATCAAATACCCATGTGGGCTGCATAAGCAGGTGGCTTTTTCATGGAGGATGGCAGCTGTAGTCCACACAGTTACAGCAGATTCTCATAATATCCCAGATTTATGGCACAAAAAAATACCATTAAATCACCCTCGATCTGCAAATGAATTACTTTAAATTTAATTTATATTCATTTGTATTACTTTGGTCAGTCCAAAATCCAAAAATATTCAGTTTATCGACATGGAAAACAAGGAAAAGCAGCATATATTCACATATGAGAAGCTGAAACACACATTTTCTTCCAAAAATGTCCATATAGGTGGACTAGTGTTTAAAATCCATACCATATAACTGCAGTGTCCCCAGTTCCAAGAGATAATAATATAAAATTTCTTCTCAAACCACTCCTGCATCACTAATTCTTCTCCACCATTGATCCATTTGTTCAGTTTGTTTCACACAGCCTGCCTCGGTCTCTTCCTGCATTGCCGTCCACCATCAATCCACCAGATGCCCACATATTTTCCTACCTGTCCCAGTCCCCTGTCATTTCAGATCCAGCCACTCCCTCCTGTCCTGCCCAGCATTAACAACTTTCCCACCCTTTTCCATCACCTGACCTACCCCACCCACCGCTCACCGGTCTCCACTTTCCCTCATCAGCCCTGCAAGCACACATACCAGCGTGTTTCCTCTCTGTCAGTGTTATCTCATGTCTTGCTTTCCTGCAACCTGGACGCCTAAGTGTTAAATCTGGAACCTGTACCTGTTTGTAAACTTATGAACCTTGATCTCCTGTCTGCTGGCCTGTCTGCTTTTGGCTCCATCCTCTGCTGCCTCACAATCACCTCCATGACAGCATCACAAAAAAAAATCACTATATCTGTCACTTCCAGCTGAGCTGAGCTTCCTCCAGCTTTAAGAAGTTTTGAGTTCTATGGACATTTTATTTTTTGCAGCGATTCTGCTGTGATTTATCTCTCACTCTGAGTCACCATGTAACTGCTGGGGCTGAAAATTTAATATTCAAAGAGTGGATTTTAGATGGAGTGTTCCTAGATGGAGTTTGCACAGACTTGGACAGTGCTGCTTCAATATCAGTAAAACGGTTGCTACAGTGTGGGTTTTTTTTATATAGCCAACATGCTGAACTGAATGCTTATTCAGTGGCAGCATTTGAAGATATAATGCAGCAGCTAATTATATGAATAATCATGCAGCGATCTCCGTGATCAAAAATACCAATTCACGGTTGAGACGGGTAGTATTTACTGCAAGTACAGAGAGGTTATAGAAGCTACACTTCTGTGGTAAAGCCATGATAAACTGTTTTTACCCTTTCATAATCTGTGCTAAGTAAAGCCCAGGACCGGGAAGAATCCTATGTTGATCCATTCATATCAATGACAAACAGGCGAAAAGTACATGAGAGATTTTCTAAATGCTACAGAGAGAGGAGAGAAGAGAGGAGCATTGAAGCAGACTAGAGATCAGAGGAGCAGACAGCTGTCATTAACCCTCTGGTATTATGACGTTCTGCTCTGCTTGTGTGGGTGTGGTTTGGCTGGTGCCCGGCTCTGACTCTCCAGTACAGTAAGCACACTCACAAACAACTTGTCTTTTATAGGTGCTACGTGTACTGTAGCTCTCCGTGTCAACAAGACATAAGTATATTCATTTTGAGACATTAGTATAATTACCTTAAAGAGAGGCTATCGCAGAGAACAGTGACGGCCTCTAGCAGTGTCTGCGAAATGCAGTATGCTGCAGCGAGATGAGAAATCCACTTAACAGCACAAAGATGGATTCTCTTATAGCACACAGAGAACAATATGGAATAGCTTGACATTTGGTGAAATACACTTACTGTCGAGAGTTAGATTAGAAGGAAGACACCACTCTCATGTTAAATATGAAGCTAAACTCCGGAAGGCTAATAGTTTAGCTTAGCACAGCAAGTAGAAACAGGAGGAATAGATAGCCTTGCCCTGGCCAAATGTAATAATTCTGTCTACCAGCACCTCTTAAGGACTTATTAACACATTAAATCTCATTTGTACAAAAAACAAAGTGCTGCAATTTTACAGGTGGTGAGCTAATGTACTGGACTATTGGTGGTGAGCAGTGACTTCCTGTCAGCAGTGGCCAAAGAAACAAGATATAACATGTTAATCAGTGACATTGATCTGTTTAAAGCCAGATCTTTTAACTTTGGAGATGGCCCAGCTAGCTAGTTTCCCTCTGCTGCTACTCTTCATACTAAGCTATGCTAAGCTAATAACCTCTTGGCTCTAACTACGTGCTTTAAACATAGAAATGAGCGTGATATCCATGTTTTCATCAATCTTTGGACAAGAAAGTGACTGGAAAAAGAATCATCATGTACTTTGGAGTAAGGAGTTAATTGTACACCTCTGTGCATCTTTGCGCTGTTCTGGTCATTAGAGTTTCTCCACACAGCAGATGGTGGAAGGAGTAAAAGCCAGCAAGAAACCACTTCCCCTTTGTTTATCTGCCCTCTGACAAGTTGAAGAGAAAATAGATTGAGCAAGGCAAGAGACGAGAGACAAATCAACATCCTCTTCATGGCGGGAAGCAGCAGGGTTTAGGGAAAATGTGGTCTTGATTTTGAGAAACTCTATACTAACAATATCAGGAGCATGAGACAGAAACTGTAATCATCTCCACCAAGAACCAAAGCCTGTAGATTTGTTTATTTACTCAAGCTTTACTAGAGTCAGTCCTAACAAAGAACACAGCATGTCTGCTCATTAAAACTGTCCATTACTTCCATTTTTTTCTGCCCATCTGTTCCTTGAGTCTCTGCATCCTCAACATCCCTTGCGTGATCTCCATTCTCTCCACTGCTGTCATAACTTCCTGTGCCTTCCTCTTCCTCCATTGCCATTCTTCTATTTCTTTCCTCTTATCCCTCTTTTCCTGCCCTGTCCATACACAGTTTGTACTGGCTTGACCCGGCCAGACACCACACCACACCACAGACGCTACGTTCACAGCGGTTTGGAGAGAAGGTGGGATTGTGAATGTGTCTGTAGACGAGAGAGAGAGAGAGAGAGAGAGAGAGCTTATGGGAAAATGTGTCAGAAAGTTGTACAGTTATTTGTGGATCAACCTTACTGGCAATGACAACCATTTGGTTCAAGTTGGATTCATTTTGGACCCGACCACTGACACTGGCACTGGCTGGTCTGTCATTTGGTTGGTTTATCCATCCCCATCCACCTCTTTGTCCAACACTCTGGTCTTTGGCATTAAAAGTCTCTTAAATTAATTGCAGCACTGCAAAATTTATTGGCGTCTCCATGCAAAATCTTGGTGATAACAGGTTGTGAGACCAAATACAAGAACCTCTTTCATTATGGATTTGGTCAGTTGTGCAAATTTGTCAGGGAAGCAAAGTTTGGCTGTGAGAAAGCTCTGCTAAAATTGACTTTCTCTCCATTGTTCACAGTGATGCTGTTGAAAAGGACCCCTGACTCTTTACTTAGGCCCAAATTTCCAATTCCAAATCGAATGACGATATTGCACATTCATGATCGTCAGAGGATGAATCCGTTCCATTTTGGATGCTGTGAGTGTATTTCTAGTGCCGCTTTCAGGCCAAACACTGCCATAAGGTGTGTTCCATTATGCTCCCAAGGAGATGAGCCAACTTTCTGAGACAATAGGCACATTTGTGCAGTAAGATTGCCTTGTCAGACCACTCCACAGCTCAAGGTTTGTTGAAGCTAATGTGTGTGTGTGTGCATGTGTATGCCCACTTCTTGCTGAGTCAGAGATGAGGAGAGTTTTGTTTGCTCGCCTCTGCCAACATGTCCGCCCTGACCCTTTTGGAGGGACATGAGAGGAGTCTTTGAGTCTCTGTCGGAGAGGCCAGCTGAACAGACTCTGCGCTGCCATGCCGCACCGCACCGCGAAGTCTGCAGCAAGGCCGGTGGCAGCGTCCACCAGCTCCCCGGGCCAAATCAGCCACGCTGGCAGAACAACCCTGGCTGGAAAAAAATCCTCCGACACAGAGCCCAGATGGACGAATAATGGGAAAGAGAGATGCATTAAGGGAAGGAGAAAGAAGAAGGAAGCAATGTGGGAAAACACTGAGAAGTTGTGAATGATGGGAGGAAATGGTGTTTGGCTGCACAATTAATCAGGTAGAACTGCACTAATGGTTTAATCTCCACAGATTTGAATTGTCAGCGATTCTGAAGAAAAGTATTTTCACTCTCGACAACAGAAACTGGTGGAAACTGTCAAGACATTGATATAAGCAGCAGAAGGAGCTGGAAAATTGCGTCTAATCAAAAAAGCACCAAAACACTTCCCTCATACGCATTGCTATTTGGTTGTATTGGATGTACATGGTGCCTGGCACAATTTATAGTCTGTTTTGCTCTCTCAGACTAAAAGAGGTTTTTCTATCACCACAGCCAACCTCCAACAATCACAGAGGGAGAAATCCATCAAGAAAGAGACACGAGGCAAGTTTCCTACACCAATAGCAGCAAGACAAGCACACACAAGCAAGACATTTGGTTTTTAAAAGATAAATTGATGCAATTCTCAAAGATAGTAAAATAATCTTTTATTTGTAGAATTGGTGGAGTTCCTCTTTGAGGGAAGGCCAGGGTGCAAATATGATCAGATCAAATTGATCGATGTAGGAAATCTCTACCTAAAGTAGACCAAGATGTGGCTCATTGAAAGAAAGTAGGTATAGTGAAAAAGTTAATTGCAGCACTTGATCACAAAGCCCCTCCTAAAATGTCTAGAATACTAAAGTCCACTGACATTTAGCAGTGTTTAAACAGTATCTGAGGGTGGGTTATTCATTTTCTTTAGTGCAATGAAAGAGTCAAAATCCAGAGGGAGACTGGAGGAAGAAGAGGAGGAGGAGGTGGTGGTGGTGGTGGTGGAGGAGGAGGAGTGGAAAATCCCTCCCAGTTGTTCAGTTAAGTGTCCCAGTAGCTGGTGTGGAGCAGGCGAGTTTAAATGTTCCTCCACCAGCCGTTAAATAAGACACGGCTCAGCCCTCCTCCACTTAATTAAAGCCATGATTCACTTCTCATACGCCATGCAGTCTACAGTACATCTGGCAGCCGGGGACACCGACGCACACCGTCACCCTTTTTTTTTCTCCCAGCGCACACACTACACACTGTTTTGGGTTGACTTTCACAGAGCCGAGTGCCTCACCATGCCCACTTACTTTCCTTAATTCTTAAATCAATGCATTGACATTCACAGAGACGAGGATTCCAGTCACACACACACACACACACACTTTTTGTTTATCTTCTGGAGGCAAAACACATTATGGGAAAAACTTCATGCCTACTCAGAAATCCTGCACACACACAAACACACACTCCCCTGGCTCCTTGCACTCCAGAGGTAAACAGTGACTGTAAGATCTGGTCTGAAAGCAGTTCTGTCACCAGTTAAAAATGCCCTCCTGCTCCCTGATGCTCTGCCGTTATTATTAATGCCCAAATGTGGTTAACGTGCGACGCTTGCACTCTCAACTTACTGCCCAGGGCTAAAACCCAACAACCAAATCAATATTTATCGGCGGCGGCGGTGTGATTACATTCCTATCTCTGCCTGTTGCCGATGCCGCTCGGTTCCTGCAGATGAGTTGGGACAGCCGTGCATAATGACCACGGGGAACAGTTTCACTCCCACTACACACTTATCAACATGCCAGTAATCAATGCACACACACAGACACACACAGGGGTGTAGTCGGGAACTTCAAGATCATCAGATAAGATATAGCACTGAGCTCCTCTCCCCACCACCACCCCTCACCTACTCCATGTCACTTAAAGCTCCGGAGCACAGCTGATATTACACAATGATCTTATGAACCTAAATCAAACACGGGGCCTGTAGCAATTTTGTCTAACATTAAATGGAATTTTGTTCAGTCATATGCAACATTATTTTGCATCTCAGGATTCATTTCTGTGCGCCTTATTTTAAATGTTCAAGCCAGAATAATGAATTATTCTTTCTATGTTTCATAAAAGGAATATCAAACGTCTTTTTTCTTATTGTCAGCACATCAAAGTTAAAGATCAAATCACAGAGTCAGTCCATGTCTTCTTTGTTGCTCCAAGCTCATTTATTCCTACTAAAGACATAAATGTTTTTTTTTTTTTAAAGGGGGTTACAAATGTATAGTTTGATTTTATTTTCATAATTTCTTCAAACAGCTTTTTGACACTGGTTAGTCGGTACTATTTTCTGCTGTGGATTAATACATCTACTGAAATAACTCATTTGTATCTCAAAGATTGCCTCATTTTAAATGCTGAAGCACCATTATATAAAAATGAAAACCATCTAACAAATGATCGTTATATGATTCTCTTAAAGCATGGCTTCATGTGATGATAGCAGCACAGAATCCACATTGTCAAAGACAGGAGTTTCAGATTCATGTTTCAAAGCACAAAATGAAGCTTTTCTTTCACTCTAGAAAGAAAGAAAAAAATGTGTATTGAACACTTGGATGCTGTGACCAAACTAAGGTGAGAGCTTCATCCATTTTGGACTCATTTCTCATCATCATTGTTGGTTTTTAATTGGTCAGTTGCAAATTGGTTGACCAAAGTTACTTACTAATTTACTTTGTTTGCACTGATTCCATTGAAAAGGACTGGTTTTTGACTGGCACTGTGCTGTTGAAAACGACATTTTGTCACCAGTGGATAACTCAAAGTGGCTCAGAGATCAGTTAATGACAAAATGTATCCGTTACACTGTTAACCTTTTGCTGTGTTGTATTGTGTATTCTGCTACACTCTGTGTGTTTTCAGGAATGTGACTACAGTTTGCAACTTTTCTGTCTCGCAGCTGTGACTTACAACAAGTGTTGGGTAGCAAACTATGAACGAGGAGTTCTTGTGATAACCTTCAAGGCTAAAGATAAGGGTCAGATTGCCGCTGTGGGAAGATTCACTTGTCAGGGTGAGAAACAACTGAACTTTTGTTTCTTGTCACCAAGTCGAAGGTTTCTGATCACATCAGATGCAGGACAGGAGCTGTGCAAATCGTACGACCTTTCAGCTTACAAAGAAATACTCTTTGTAATGATGTGCTAATATATTACAGTTCAGCTCATTTTTTTTTTTATTCCAACTTTGTCAAATAAATCAAAGACAATATTGGAGCGACTTTGCTTATTTGTTCATCTCTCCCTTGAATTTCCACCTCCGTCTTTCTCACAATTCCTTCACATCATTGAGCATAATTTTTACTTGAAGCATTTCATCAACTTTTAAGGACATCTCTGACTCAGTGCAGACATGGCTCTCTCTCACAGTAGAATAGCAATCAGTGGAATGTTTCCTCGACAGCAGCCAGCAGCACAGAAAGGAGTCGACAAAAGCTCTCTCCTGCACCGCCACCATCCATTAAAACAACAACATCCTACACGTCTCAGTCGTTTGCAGTTTACTGACTCTCATCGCGTGACTTCTGCTTACATAAACCGTTGAAATACGCATTTGTGTCGCCGCCTTTGAAGCTGTGTCTTAAAAATATCTCTGCAGCCACTTTTGTTTCGAGATTCCATTACTGGCCCATTTCCTTCCAGTAGCAGACACCCTTCTCCCCTTCACACACACACACACATACACACACAAAGACAACCACAGGCCAGATGTCAGTGTGGAACATGGAAGTCTGACAGATGGTAGCCATGTCTCAGTTTACTGCTGTACAAGGTTTAAAACACACACATTTTGATTTTAAAATCAGCCCAATCACAGTAAAAAATTATACTGTGAATAAACATTTTAATTAACTGCCACCATGTGATTATATATGGACCTGATAATGATTTTTCTAGCAGTATCCACTTCTTGCCATTGGCAATCCAGCAAATGGATACCCGTCAAAACATGCATTAAACAACCCGATCGACCTAAGACACATTTTACGATGTGTGGCTCAGACAACACTGCTGACGCTGGCGTTTCCCATCATTAGCGTCCCCGCCTCTGATTCATGAGAAGACCGAGTAAATGATCCTGAGGGGATGAGAAAAACCCCAAAACATCTGGGAGACCGTCATCTTTTAAAATATAGCCGTCTGAGCAGGAGCACGCCACATTCACTTATTTGTGAGAACATGCGCATGGTTTTATGATACTATCTGACATAGTTTGGTCACAATCACAGCCTGGGATCAGGAGGATCAGACACAGCAGACCGCTGTTCTCCAGACAGACAGTGGTTTTTCAGGAGGGGAAAGAAGGCGGAGTGATGACGGTTTTCCCATGTGCAACTCTACCGGTATGTCTGCTGTGAGTGTGTGTGTGTGTGTTTTCTTTGTGTTAATCCCTTGAAGCAGGGAAGCCTCACTGATGACAAGCAGATGAAGTTATCAGGGACCAGATTTGGAGGTAGATAGGTCTGCATCCTCTAACACACACACTTACTGGTTCACTGAAGGGCAGACAGTCTATTGTTTCCTCTCAGAATAAGCCTGTTTGTTATTCTGAGCTGTGGTAATGTCTCACTGTTTCAGTTAATGATTTAATGGTTGTAAAAGCTGTGTGTGTGGGCGTGTGTTCTATTTCGATACTTACAAGCACCAAAGTGTCTTCGGAAGGCTAGAAATATATGGCAGTCTTTCCGGTCCAGGATAACTTCTTTCATACATGACTTCAAGTCTCAATCAGGGTCCCAAAGAGTGTGTGTGCGTGTGTGTGTGTGTACATGTGTCTTTCTCTGTGGCAGCCCTTTCATCGCCTCTCTAATGAAGTCCAGACGCTCATGCAGATGGTCATCAACTCAGTGTAGTAAATGAGGAGTCCTCAGCGTCGGCCTCCGGCTGCTGCCTGACCCAAAGTCCAGATGGTGGAGCAACACAGTCAGTCTATCGAACTGAATTACTCAGAGCGCAGTTCAGGAATGTACTTAAAGACGCTACATGATCGAAAGTCCTGTTTGACTGTTAAGATGCTCAGCTCTCAAAGTGAGCACAGTGGGGATATGTTATAGTAAAAAAGGTTCGAATAAATTATAAACTACTTGAATCCTTAATGACTCAGATCTCCCACCTGATGACTGAGTGTCAGACGAGTTAAAGCTGTCATGATCACATCAAATATGTTTGATTTGTAGAGGCGGGGCAAATCAGACGACTGTAATTTCCAAAAGTCAGGTGTTTGAGTAATAGTTTGACATTTTAGGAAAGTTCAATACCACCTCTCGTGCCTGTGTGTTATGTATGGAGCTAGAACGCTCAGCAGTTCAAAACTATTCCCAGCAGCACCTCTGAAGCTCACTAACCAACATGTTATACGTAAAAAATTACGTGCACCAATTGTGTGCAGCACTGAAGTGCTAGTCGGAAGTTTGGCAACATGCTAACTGCTTTGGAAGTGGGTATATTTTGTATTTTATATATATATACTGTATATATATTTTATAAGTTGGTGAGTATTTTTGTAATGAGTTTTTATGCTAAGCTAAATTCATCTTCCTGACTATAGCTCTGTAGGATAATTAACACATCAGATTTGTATCAATCCAATGTGACACTTTCAAAAATTTGATGTAGGTCGACGCAACAGCTCCCCAAAAGTGAACCCAAAATATCACGATTGCCCCCCTGATGGCTGGCTGCAGTATATGTCATAAACCCCACCCCCCTCAATGTTAGCAAATGGGACATGGGCCATACTAAAATAAAAGTACACATCAAATGCATTTTTTCCAAAGATGATTTGCATCACGTCAGGCTTATCACACTGATGTTTGTGGTGTTTATTTTGTGGTGTTTCCTTCTAAGTTTGGTTTTAAATACTTATTTGATGCTATAAAAAACGGTGATTTCACTTGCGATTCAGTCTGATCACAATCATTACCGCACAGACTCTGGCTCCAAATGATGTCACCAGCGCAAGATGGCAACGGCGCTATCTGTGATATTTTGGCTTCATTTCAACATTGTCCATGTTCATATCTGTTATTGTACTGTGTTGTAGTACTAAAAAGAAACTACTGTTCTGAAAGCAGCACGTAACTACACCAAATTTCCTCTGCGATTTCTTTTCCACAAATTAGAATAATACGAGAGATGCAAAATCCATACAAACCTGCTTTAAATGTGTATTTTCACAAATTAGACTAAAACATTGATACACATTGATCACATTGATAAACAGACTAACAGACCTAGTAAAAAACATGTAACCTGTATAAATATAGTATGGTTTAAATTGTCATGTCTGTAGATACCACTCAATAGTTATGTGTTGATCTCTGTGACGTCAACTTAAAACAGTTCTCAAAGTTGTTCAATTTAATGCTTGCCTGATTACTGTATGTGTGGCAGCTAATTCGGGATGCTCTGGTGGGACGCAGCAGGAGATCTAACCCTCCCCCGCCTCGATGCTGGGATGTTTGATCTGGGATTTAGCAGCAGAGCCGGGCAGGAAAACACCAGTAGCACTAAAATCACAAACAGGACGTCCGGGATACACTCTCACAATACACATATGCACGGGGCAGAGGAGAGCACTGGGTCAGATCACAATGACTGGGGCTGGGAGACTGGGGAGCACAACACCACTCATGAGCATGAATGCAATCGCAAACACAAGGTACAGCTATCTTCAGGTCATTGTGTGATAACAGAACACTAACAAAGGAGGACGACCCTTTGACACACACCAAACCTGAGCAAACAGGTTTAAAGAGACAAAATCCTTGACAGAGAAGCAGGAAAGCAAACAGATTTATAGTGAACAGAGGTCATCTATGCTTTCTGTAATATTAAGAGATCTATAACAGCAGCATCAGTGGAAGGCAACCTGTGTTGAGCTCTCATCTAGAGCTTAAGTTAGAGATTTAGGGATGGGAATGTGCACTTTTCACTGAAAACATCAAGCTCAAATTAACTCAATTAAGTGAAATCCAACTGAGCTGAGGTTAATTCACACTTTACTAATCTCTGACACATCTGTGGCAATGACCACTTGCAAATCAACAGCAACTTTGTCGAAATGCTCTGACAGAACGAAAAGAGCCTAAGACGATGAAAGCCTTCCTGTTAGCTGTGCCACACGACCTGCACGGAGTCACTGAGTCACCTCACGTCCAGCAGCACCTATTTTGCAAGGATGTGTGAATGCATTTTGCTCTTCCACATAGTGGTTTGACCGGGAACTTATTGTGTGGTGAAACATTCCATGGCTGCAGCTGTGCCAGTATTTCTTTGTAAATCGATTATATTTGGCTTTTTGAGCTTGGTCTCTAAGAACACAATATGCATTGATCTTTAAACCTTTTCACTGGTCACAAACATCACCTTTCTTGCCACTGTACAACAGAATTAATAGATGCTGTGCTTCGTTTGAATGAAAATTTAAGGGTCAAAGATAGGAAGCCATTTCTCTGAACACTGGGTCCCATGTTTGAGGTCACCGACCCCAAAGACTCAGCAGTCTTTCTCTGCACTACAGTATCACTTACAGCTGACCACAGACCAACGAAGGTGAGGAATTTCGAGTTTCCCGTAGAAATTCCAGCCAGGAATATTTCATTCTTTCCCAAGACTTTCCCATTCCTTGCTAAAAACCAGCGTAGCTTTGTTCCTTGTCCGTCGTTATGGAAATCTCTCCCTCATACACACACACAGGGACACATGGAGTAAAAAAAAAATCATGTTGGGATTTCAAATGAGGTCACTCAGTTCTGTCACTGGGAGCAGTTGACTGCTCCGGAGGCAAAAGGGCTTTGTGGGAGATGTGAAATGTGAGCGTGCGACTTTGAGGCCTGGGTGCACAAGCAGGTTACCACTCACACAGGCAGAAAAAACACACACACACACACACACACACAAAGTGGGTGAACAGAGCTGCCATCTCAGCACACACACAGACTTCAAAATATCCCAGAGGCACTTCACAAAGAAACTAAACAAGCAGCCCACAGAGCAAACTGCCTTATTAGCCACGCTGATCTCGGCAGCTACAATGCCTTTAAAGGAGCAGCAGAGACTCAGACTGATGAGGCGGCTCTGTCACAGGCACAAAGTAACCTTAGGCCCAGAGTGAATCCAGACACACAGGGCGGAGGTGGAAGGGCACAGGGTCCTCACTCACTGCTGTCAAGCGAGGAGAGGCTAAACCAAAGTCCTTTTGGCTGAAATCTAACAACAGGCATGACAACCTCCATTTGGAATGACTGACGGCCAGGCTGTTTGTGTTTGTGTGTCCCTGTTTGTGTGTGCAGTAGTGTGTACTGTGCTGAGATTTGTTTTTAAAAATCCTACATGTTCATTTTTGGAAAAGCTTTTTGCTGCCTGCAATTCATGACTCAATATTTCAAGCACGGGAGACAGGACTGCTGTCAGTAAGCATCTTAAATAACTTGAGTGATATTCTGATGCCAGCTCTCCTATGACGCCAGCAGTCATTTTGTCAGATTAGTTTCCCCTTTTTTACAAACGCAGGGGATTTCATTTCAATTCAGAACTCAACTCTGAAAGGAAAATAACTTTTTTCTTCCTAACTTGTTGGGATTTTAGCCAATTACTAACCAACATACAATGAGAGGTTTGACAGGCTGTGATTTATTATAGAGCCTATTAAAGTATCAGTTCACACAAACCATGTACCTCTATTAACATTAATCCATGCACATAGCTTTTGTTTTATACCTGACTGAGATTTCTACCCCAATACGAACAAAAGGGCTGCAACAATTATTTAGTATTTGGTTGATAATTGTGAACAATGTCCATCACAAGTTTGTGGCAAGGTGATGGTTTAAAGGACCATTGTGTAGGTGTAGTTGTAGTGTAGGTGCTGGTGTTGCAACCCCTCACCTCACCCTCTTTTACCTAGAATGAAGGAGAAACTACAGTGGCCGCAAAACAAAAACACAAAATGCTCTATATAGAGCTACTGTTTAGTTTGTCCTTTCTGGGCTATTGTAGAAACATGGCAGTTTATTTTTAGGTGATTATACACTAATGAAAACATATTAGATATTAGATCCCATTTCTGACATATTGTATAGAGCCCCATGAATCACACATGTTTTATCAGATATTTTTTAACAGATATTCATTTTACTATCACATACAACAAAGAACAACAGCCCCCATTTTAGAGGGATTTACTAGCCATCAACATCTAGCTCAACGTCTGAATGTAGCCTTAGCAAGCCAGCTAAGAAGACACAACACATAAAGAAGACTGCTTTGGATCTATTGGAGGCATATTCTGTATTTTAGCATAATTTGATTTACTCCTACGTTACAGGCGAACTGCCTCCACCCCCATCCAGATCCTGTGCCAAGCTAACACCATGCTAAAACACCAGTCTCTCCACTGAATGCAGGGATCAAAAATGATACCAACGCTCCATTAAATTAAATCAATTCATAATTCAAATTATAAACATTTACACAATACTGAAAAGGTGATTATAATGCTGTAACATGTAAAGCATTAACACCCAGCACTGAATAGAGAAGAGGTGGATGCAGTTCAGTTTATGGTCCTCGCAGCACTGCAAACATTTTGTGGCTCGATTCAGGATGATGTCTTCAGTGAAAGTTGGCTTGTTCTCTGGATTATTTACTGTTACAGACACATTGTTTCTGTAACAACAAGCCCCTGCTGAGTTTGTAATTTTTTCACCAGTCTGAGCAGCATAAAAGAAATTCCATTGACATTTGGACGGCAGCAAAAATCTCTTAGACAAAAAGCACAAAACCTCAGCAGACAGAATAATAAACTCTTGGCTAGAACCCATCAGGAGTGAGTGGACGGACAGCACAGTTTAACAAGAAGTTGGCATATTTTTTAATACATAGCTACAAATTGTTTAACAGAACACTGAGCATGAGAACTGGCTGAAATAATGTCGTCACTGCTGCCATGCTTTCTGTCTGCTTTGACTAAGACTGGCAGGACACTCCAACTAAATCTAATTTGGCGCGCTCTCAAACTGCTGCTGAACACAGCAGGGGGGGATTGCCAGCGTCCTCCAGGTCTGCTCGTTCTCTGGTGTCCATGCTGGATGGAGGAACGCATGAGTCGATGAGAAGTAAATTTGTAGAGTTTAAAAATGTAATTTCAGAGTTGAGCCAAATGTGGCGTTCCGTTCTCGTCATGAAGCTGATTTTTTGCGGTAAGAACACTTTGAATGCACATTTGGAATATACAGCCTTTCTCGGTGTGCCACTGTAAACCCCCTTCCTCTGTTTCTTTTTCAAGAGGTCACGACCCCACGGGTCCTTGAAGAGAGGTGAGAGTTTACATTGGGAGGCCAGACTGGATTCCCAGGCCTGTTAAACATGCCTGAAGCAGGGAGACGCTTGCCTGGAACTTTATCTGATGGACAACAATGGTGCTCCCGTGTGTGTGTGTGTGGTGCAGGAGAAAGAAAGTGAAAATGGGGAAAAACTCAAAATAGAAGATCAGGAAAGAGCGATAACGTCATTTCAGGGACGGGGATCAGATTGAGATAGAGACGAGACGACGGCTTGTAAAGGAAGTCAACAACACTAACATACACACTCACTAGTATCCGTCTCACCTGTGTAATCACATAAACACACGTTGCGGCATTCAAACTTATATCCCCGCTCCTGCACAAACACCCTGCTTTTACACATCTCCTCTTCAATCAGAGCGTCCTGGATGCAGCACCCTGTCATCACCGCAACAAAATAGAGCATCCACTTTGTGACCTGCGTATGTGTGCGTATGTGTGTGTGTGCTGGGCAGAAGCTGATGCAATGACTGCAGAGATTGGCACAACTGTGAGAGCAGGATCCAGGGGTCCTTGACAGAGGTTTAATGGAGTCTTGGTTCAATTTTTACAATCAATTCTCTGCCTGGAGGCTGATTTAATGATGTACATTAGAGGAGAGGTCTCACTCTGTTCACTGTTCCTGCTACAGGTTACAGTTATGTCATTCCTGACTCAGTGATACGCGACTACAAGCCTGTCTGTTTCAAGTGGGGGTTTCATAGGACAGGGTCTTGAGTCACATCTAAAAAAAAAAAAATGTCTGCACATTCCTTTGCTAGAAGGTAGTTCCATGAGGTGAAATGTAATTTTCTGAATGTTGCGAGCAATTCACCTTGATTTAACTGGGTTGTAATCAGAGACAGATCATCACTCAAACCCTCAACAGATAAAAGCCTCACTACATTTGTAATTTGGATGAACTGACCCTTTGACCCTAATCTTCTGCTGGGCGTCGTGATTAAATGGCCCCCAGGTACAAGTGATGTCTCTGCATGGGAAAGGGAACTGTACATTTCTTTGTCCATGAATTACTTCTTGGCCAACCAAAGAAATATTTGTTAGTTTATAGAGCCTGTATGATGTGTGAATGTTTCCTCTTTTGCTATAGTAACTTTATACTTATTTCTGGATTTGTCACCTTGTTAAATGTGCAACTGAAGGGTCACCACTTCAACGCTTTCTGCATGTTGGCTCTTATTGAGGCCATTAGAGAATAAAATACATAATTAAAAGGGAAAAAAATTGGATTTATCATTTTTACACACACAGCAGAGAGGTGTGGAATTGAAGCCAATGTCAACAACAGAAGGAGGGAGTGTGGTCCAGTTATCGATCAGCCAGCAGCTGCTGACACGCAGAAGGTTTGATATCCTTATGATCGAACCCTTTCCAAACATTGATTCAGTCACTCAGCTGTATTTGTGCTCGGATAATGTTACAGTAACTCACTGTAGCTTCCCTGAAGCTGTGTGCCGTGGCGATTTTCTCTTTGTGGATTAGAAATATCAGTCGACCACCACCACTGCTGCCAGCACCAACACCGGTGACTCACACAGAGCAGGTAGGATCAAGAGGATCCTGATCAGAGATGTGTCCGCTTTTGGTTTCACGCTGGTGTGGATGATGCTGTGTGTGTGTGTGTGTTGTGTATCCCTTGTTTCATCTCTCTTTTAGCCCAGCAGCTCCATCACTCAGATGCAGCAGGAACTTCCTCTATAGGGGTTCACTTCTCTGCTTTCCCATCATCACCTCCAGCCTGATACACAGCCCTGTGTGTTCTCTGGCACAGGAACTTTTATCACAGAGCACTGATCAGTTTAAGATGCTGCAACCTTGAAGTATCATAGGAGTATTAACCCACTGAGCCTCGCAGACACGCTGTCTCCAACAGCAGCATTATGGGATTATTTCCCTCTTGGGAATGATTCAGTTTCTGTTCATGGAAAGCAAATACCCAGAAAGGTTGTTTTTTCTTTCTCTTCCACCTTACAGTAAACCTGTTGTACTGTAGGTCAGCAGCACTGACTCGTCAGTGTACGTGTACGTGCGCTCCTCCTTGGCGCGTCTGAACGCAGGCTGCTTTGATTTTGGCGCACGGAGAGACGTCGCTGGGTATCACATCCAGGGGCGTTGATTCGTTAAAGCTACACATAAAATGTAAATTAACATAATGTGATTCAAATTCTCCCGTCGGAACCCCCGCTGGCACTGACAGGGTTTCCTTTATTGTGGGATAAATTATTTAAAAGGTCTCCAGGGCGCACAGATAGGACCTCGGTCCTAAATGCTCCCTAAACATGATTTATTTTTAGATAGGGGCTCCAAATTGATTTTACAGCTCTGATTTTACTCTCGATACAGAACCTCGAGAACGTGGATCAAATTTGGAATGGGTTCACCTACAAATGCCCACTTTGCCAAACCTAAATACCGCCTGTGCACTGATTCCCATCGCCCCCGAGAAAACATGATTCCGGAGACAAAAAAAAGCCTCTCTCCATGCCACTTGTCAGCCAGCGAACAGCGCCTGGTTGCTCACATCCAATCACACCCAAACGCACAGACCCACACTTGTGCCCGCTCAACAAAAGCGGGACAAAAGCGCACCAAGACAATCAGAGCAGAGTGTGAGAGATTGTCTCAGTGATTGATCGCAGACACTGCCCTCTTGCTGGATGATTTACGCGTTCACACAAGTATCAATTCTTTATGTGGCGCGTTACTGTACACACTGGATAAATCGATGTGTCAACATGCTGCCAGACAAGATGCCATACATCAACACACACACACACACACACACACACACACACAGGCAGAGAGGAGAGGAGGGAGATCCTACCTGGTTGGAACATACTTTGGAAATAAAAGATGACCAGAATAAAGGATCCCAAACAGGTGGCAAAAACCATCCGGCATATCCTGTTCATCCTCATCAGTTCGCTCAGAGTCTGTTTCATGTCGGGACGGAGAGAGGCTGGAGGAGGCTCGCTGCTGCTCGCTTTGTGTTGTTGTGGGGGAAACGAAAGGCCGGTCTGTCGGAAGCTCCGGGGGCTCTGGCTTGGTACTGATGAGGATTGTCTGCCGGTCAATGCGCTCCAGCATGGAGCGTACCACTGCCGTGCTGCTGGAGGGGAGGAGGAGGAGGCGGGAGGCGGGAGGAAGAGGAGGAGGAGGAGGGTGGGCAGGGACGACGTGAGAACATTACGCCCCCCTTCATCTCCCCCCGCTCTCTCCCTCCCTCCCCCTCTCCGTGCGCGGAGCTAATGAGCGCGTCCAGATGTGCGATTCTATTCATGAGCATCACGTTAAAAGCTGTTGTTTAACCTGTTCCATCAGGAGGATACTGCAGCAACACAATCCCAGTGATTAGAAACTCAGTGAAGAAACAATAAAAATATACACACTTACACATACCTCCAGTCCAATACTGTATATGCACATCATTAAAACATCTGAGAAAAGCAGGAATACAATCATGTCTCGGTGAGATTCACACCAATGACAGACTTTAGAAGAGGGAGAAGATGATTACCTTTATAAATTTCTCTCAATTATTATTCATGAAATATCTTTCAAATTCGCAAGAGTTTCTATTTTTTCTGGCCATACATCATAACATACAGTGTTTCTTTTATTATGTCCACCCTCACATTTGATTTTGTGATGATATAATAACAATAGTTATAATAGCTGTAAAAAGAGATGTACATTTACTCAAGTACTGTACTTAAATGTACTTTGGATGTAGGAGTACAGTGGCGGAAGTAACCAACAATGCAAAGTACTCGGAAGAAGTTTCAGTTTAGTTTTAGTTTTTTTTTTTCTTCTTTCTGTGAGTCTGATAGTTTCATCTATAACAATTTGTAACAGTACTATATTCATGAAATTGAATTGAAGTTGAATTATATATTTTGTGAGTAATAGCTGTCATAAATGTAATGCAGTAAAAAGTACAATCTGAGCCTCTTATATGTGGTAAGTAAGGAAAGTAATCTAAAACTAGTAAAATAACTTAAGTACTGATACAATTTTGGGGTACTTGTACTTTACTTGGGTATTTCTGTTTCTTGCCACTTTATAGCAGAAAAAGCAGTCGTGCTAATAGTAACATCAGTATTTGTAGTTGGTGGTCGTAGAATCTGAATTACTGAAGTAATTGTTAAAGCCACACATCTGTACATGTTTTTATTTTTCTTCATTTAATGACAAAAAACATTGAATATTGCCTCAGTCATATTACGCCACATACAGCTACAGTGCCATCTAGTGGTGTTACAGCACACAATGCACTGGGGTCAGACGAAACCCCTGAACACTGTCCAAAATGAGCAGGCAGTGATAGATAGACATCCATATACAGCAGACCTCTTAACCTTGCTGTGCTGTGAGACCCGCACAAAGTCATAGAGGCTGCTTTGCTCTAATCAAATTATGCTGTAATGGCATTTTAAGGCACATGCCAAAAGAGACACTCCTGTGCACTTTTTCTAATTAGGAGATCTGTCTTACTTACACAAGGCAGGTATGTCAGGGAGAGAATCAGAAGGTGGTCTGGAGGATAACCTCTGGAAATTTACATCTAAGTGCTGCGATGTTCAGCAAGCAACAGCACGACGCATTACAGTACAGGCATTAACATGGACTGAATGGAAACTGCTGTACTCGTGACAAGCTGCAGGACACCATGAGAATGAAAATGACGCCCTTGCACGAGGGCACACTCATGTTCTATGCCCACAGATGTACATTTTCTGATTTAAATGCAGAGTGTAGAGTTGAGGTGGCGGGGAAAACTCACAGGGTCAGCGGCATGCTTTTAAGAAATATCTGCACTCGGGTTCCTGCATTCATTTGTATGAGACACTTCACTTAATGATCAGCATGAATATTCAACAGTTGTTTGAAGGCAGCCGTTATGCATGGCAGCTCTGAATCAAAGAGAGAATATAAAAGAGAAAAAGCAAACAAGGGACTGCATCAGGAACTCTGGCCTAATGTCTCAATAAAGACAGCATATGCATCAATTAAAGCAAAAGCATTTGCCGATAAACACAATTAATTTGGGTAATTCCATAATCCTCGGCTAGTTCATTACATGAAATTAATGCTGTAAAACCCCTGAGTGCTTGTGCCATAGCAATAAAAACACAGACTATAAGCCGGAGCTTTCACTCCATGTAAATGCATCAAATCCCAGAGTCTTATCAATCTCATGCAGCCTTTAAAAACTCAGCTGTATTAAAGCTTACAGGAGCTTTCAGGGGCAGATTAGAGAGCATCTTCCTTAAACTTGAGAGCCACAAAAATGCATCAATGGTATATTTCAAAAGCAGCACGGGCACAAACACACGCAAAGTAAGAAGTGCATTGGCAGCAGAGCATCGGTCCTCGCCCGCCTGTCTGCCAGGCTTCAGGTGAAGATGTCACTGGATGGTCAGTTGGCCATCCTGCTGCCGTCGCTCTTCGGGGTGATAGCAAGCCCTTCCCTGCTGTCTTCTACTGTTGCCATAGGCAACTGTGATTGACAGCAGGGGGCTAACCTCAGCAGTTTCCCCTTATCATCAAGGCCTCAGTCATTCGCTGAGTTTCAGTCAATGAGCTGAGCACCTGGAGAGCAGAGAGAAACCAATAAATCATCAGTGTACGTCAACAGACCAGAACACTGTACTGCAAAAATAATTTGTTACTTTGTCCTCTGCTACATGGTAAATGGACTGAACTTATATAACACCACTCCCTTCTTCCAACTACTTAAACCTTAAACGACAATTCACAGTCACTCATTCATACACTAAAGTTTGAAGAAAGACAGAAATTAACTTCATTCACACACCGATGGCGCAGGAATGAGGGGTTGAGTATCTTCAGGCAGGAATCAAACTGCCAATCTTCTGATTGGTGGACGACCGAGATAGCATGGCAACATTGATTCAATGCTGACATCCCATCAGAATCATCGTTTTTGTTGAGGTTGAACATTCAAGGCTAGATAACATTGAATCAATGCTGATCTCAATGTTGAGAAGAGAAACATTCAATGTTGATTCAATGTTGATTCAATGTTGATTCAATGTTGGTCCGGGTACCCACTCTACCTCTACCTACAGATTACATCATTCAACATTCATCAGTTGAAAATCCAGGCCTAAGTCAAGACTTTTGGCCTGTAAAACAAAGTTCTGTATGTGTAATGGTGCAGAAACACTGGAATCTGCTGACGGACCGTATTTATGTTGATTTAACCTACATCCAACATTAACTCTCCTTTTAGTTCTGTATTACTCCATTAAGTCCTGAGAAAAAAGTCTGGCTCTTTACCGGGAAAATGCTCTGCTGTACTTTACCAGCTAGTTGCCAAGGTTGAATTGTTGCTGTTTGGTGCGAGGTAAGGTAGTGTTTATCAAAGTTTCTTTACAGAACACACCAACAAGAACCCAGTTTGATGAGTGTGTGGGCCAGACAACCAAAACAATGACGTGAAAGGTGCTAAAATGAACTGTTTAAGACGCTTTAATCAAACAACTCTACACACAGTGGTTTTAAAATGTGTAGTAACTTAATCACAATTACAAACTCCACCACAAATGTATGTCATATTATGATGATTGCTAAATAGCAACCTTTGTATTCTATAACAGATGTCTGGCAGACAACACTTTAAAGATGAACTTTTAAAGCCACCAAATGCAACTGACAAGCCAACTGATTTGTGTCCAAACTGTAGCGACATCAGTCAAACAGTCTGCAATATGATTCAGTGTGGTGAAGTGCTAAACACAGATGCTAAACACAGATCGGATCTCTGAGCTCTAACAAAATGTGTTGTCAATAAAAGGTTCATGATTATGGCATCCTTCCTCCTTCAGAGAAAATCAATTTACCTCTGTCTATTGTTACCCATTACACAATATCCCCAAACCCTGTTTCAGCTGACATCACCAGGACCAGTGACCTCTATTTAACACTCCACTGAATGCCTTATTAATTAAGTTTGAAAATGTCAAGCATTAACCCGCTCATGTACTGTGGGGTCAATCTCCACAATGATGGACTGTGATGGAGGTTTATTAAATATTGTCCATGAATAATTCAGGCAGCATTCAGAGCTGCAAACTCATTTCAAACTGCTGGTCTGGCATTGACCCCAGACAGCAGAGCTTTTTCAAGGACTGAACATGGTAATATCTCAAAACTGATCTCTCAGCACAGTACGTCAACGCAGAGTGTGACAGCGCATCAGGGAGTGACTGAATTAATATCATTGCCGGGGGGAAAAAATCAATAGGTGTCAAAAGCAGCAGGTAGCCATTTTGTACTTTAATAGCCATCGAAGCCCTGTTTTTATGAAATAGTGTAGAAAAAGGGATGCTGACCTGAGCCGTCCCAGGGTGGATGCCCACTGTGGCATCTAGCTGTTGTTTAGTAAGACCACATTTCATGGCTGCAACAAAGCCTTGAAGAATATCTCCAGCGTTAGGACCCATGACATGGAGACCAACCACACGCTCCTGTTGAGACAAAGCAGTGTTTTGGTACGTCCGCCATTCTTGATGTTTAAGCCAGAGGCACAAATGTCATGTTACACTCGAAGACTTGAGTCTGGGTAAAGTTTCTGCCAGCTTGGAATCTCATAAACTCATAGTTTGAATCAGAAGTGTTAATATCATATCATATCTGAACATATCTAAGGGCTCACATCCGTCATCTACACTCAGTCCAAAATACCCAATCGCAATGTAAGTGCGAGTCCAAGTCCAAGTTGAGTCTAACTCTCCAAGTCCCAGATCTCAAATATAAACCCATGTCACTAAGGTCCTCTCTGAGTCCCAATTACTCAGTGGAAATCTGGCTTAGTCAAGTCCAAGGTCTTCTCAAGTCTGAGACTGGTTCCAAATCCCTAAGATCCTGTCTGAGTCTAGTAGAGTTCCTCAGTATGTGAGTCAAAGTCAAAACTTGTCTTGTTCATGTCACATAATTGCTTTTCAGTCTATGAGCCTGAGTCACTAAGCCACCATGGTGGAAATGTCTAGTGAGTTCTCAAACCTGAATGTTCATTTGAGTCCATGTAAAGTCCAAGTTAAGTTCCAGATCCTCAATGAGTTAGATGAGTCATGTGGTTCCAAGTCCCTAAGATCAAGCCTGAGTCTAGTCACAGTCTCTCTGTCTAAATTGAGTCCAGTCACAGTCCAGTCCAGTCTTATCTGGTCTTGCCATTCTTGTTCTTCAGTATGCAAGCCAGAGTCTCCAAGGTCATGTCTTAATGTAGTCCCAGTCCACCATGTGTGAGACCTAGCTGAGTTGAGTTGATATCCACACGAGAACAAATTTAAAACAATAAAGACAAATTCCTATTAAAAGTTAGTTTGGTGGTTATGATGACTGCAGTGTACTTCAATCATGATAATGCGCAATTAAAATGTCTGAAGATGGCAGTATAATTTACACTAATCAGTGTAAATGAGCAGAGAATATTGATATTAACACAGTTATCACCAGCTTGGCAGAACTGCATTCTGAAATGCAGTCATCTTGAGTGGTGCCAAGTCAATTGTGGAAAGAGCTAAAAATATAATAAGGGGTAGGTGGATTAATGAGGTGTGAACTATTGCACAACTCGTGGCATTATGACTCAGTATCCCAAGGGAGAGAAAAAAAATCTCTTTATTTTATAGCTTATGAAGGTATGTGGGGTCTTCAGTTTGTTTGGTCCGACTCCTGAGGGAAAGTTCAGGCTGTTTAGCTGCTAAATGTTCCATTGTGTTCACCAAGGTCGTTTACTTTGTCTGGTTGTTGTTCGGTGCTGAACAGGTAGTCTATCATGGGTTTTTGGAGCTTTTATATTGAAAATAGCTGCCTGTTCTGTCTGAAAACATAACGAAGCAGTGAGAGTGAATAAAAACAATTAAGTTACAGGACTTAAAACCAAAACAACGAGCTAAAAGATGCTAAAACGCTCCATAGAAATGAGGGAAACTGCAGAATGTGTTATACTGGGTTCATCACTATGAGTGACACCTTTAAATTACTTTAAATTATTTGATTCACTGTCAAAATATTGATTATTTCAGCTTTAAAAACATTACATGGTCTGGGATGTGGCAGATGACTTTAACATAACAGGAGTATTTATTCCTGGCAGGCAGCTCCCACTCCAGGGGCCAGTAGTGGCTGTGATACACCTGCAAAAGGGCAGACATTTTGACTTTAGATCATTTTACAAGATGAGAGCTCTTGTTTGTTTGAGTATGCATTGCCTGTGTGTGTGTGTGTGTGTGAGTGTGAGTGTACCTCTACATTGGGTTCTCCAAAAGTAAGAGTGGCTTTCTCCTCAGATAGACCACATGCAGCATACTCCATTGGAGTGAGCACAACAGTGGGCACGTTGGTGTAATCACACTGTGAATGAAAAATGAGATTAGTTAAAATCAATTCTAACTTTATTGTCCTATATGCAACATTTGGCTCATGCACAAGCTTTAAAACAAAACAACTCAAAACACAACATAGACATAATGATAATTTAATTTGTCTGACTTCTAAAGGACTTCTAAAGGAGGCCTAAGATTGATCATCCGCACTCACAATGAGTACGGTACAATCAGTGTAACTATTTCCAAACTATGTACCAAGATGTCGTCATCTCTGTAGAGTCGGGCCAGCAGTGTCCCAGAATGCACCGAGAGGCCTGTTGTGGAGGGGCGTCCATGCTGCACTGATCCTATGGCATAAATATTATCTACACTGGTCTCATCCCTCTCATTCACCAGGATCCTGCCGGTGCTGCACGCACACACACACACACACACACAAGACTTTAACAAAACCTTCTGCGCCCAGATTGAAGCCAAAATGAATGTGGACAGACTAAACACACTCCTGGTTGCACTGCACCCCAACACACTCCAGGCCAATGTCACTGGTGGAGGCTTTCCTCCCAACGGCAAGCAGCACCTGCACACACAAAAACATGTACAAATACAGTTCAGCAGCATCAGGATGATCTCAGCAACACGGGTTCATCAGTTGAACAACAAGAGTGCTGTCGACTGTTCTTTGAAACACTGTCAGGAGAACTACAGGAGAGAAACAAATGCGTCAATTGAACATTGATGACGTACTGTATCAAATTCTTCCTGTTTAGTTTGGCCGTCCTTGGAGGTGATGGTCACTCGAAGTTTCCCCCGAGGAACCTGCTGTGGTTCCGTTGCAGAAGCACCTATTTAAAATAATAATAAATAAATAAAACATTTCATGTTAGAGTTCATTCGTCCATTTCCCAAGTTATCCCAACCCTGTCTGTGGCTCTCAGCTCCAAGCCCACTGATTTCTACTAAAGATCTTTAAAAACAATTCAGAAATATAAATTTTTTTATTGATTCATTTTTGAAAAGATCAGTAATTTCATGCAGCTGCTCAATGTAGTTTTCATCAAACATTACTCAAACAGTGTAATAGTGTCTGGGACTATTTTCAGCGGTGGATTAATTTACATTTGGTGCTCTAGTGTTTATTTGAGGCAGCAGGATGGTGTGTGTGGGACTAAGTCTAAATAAACTACAGTGTGTTTGTTCATGGTAATGAGGTTAACATGTGACCCAGTGCTGCAGTGTGGCTCATTGATGTGTGGATTTGCAGACGGTTAGTAAAATGTACATGAACACCAGTGTTATCCTTTGAGTGGCTTGGCAGTGTCACAGTTTAATATTTATATCTGATTGTTCTAACTACTAACTAAAGTTACTTTTTTTTTTCTTACATTTTAAGTATTTTTACATCTTCAAATCTAAAAAGTACCATATTTTAGAAAGATTTCTCCCTTTGAAAACTCTGTGTTCTGGACAACTTTAAAGATCATCTTCTGTGGGGTGGTGTGGGTTTGATGTGTAAATCCTGTGATGGTGGACATCAAAGGGTCTGTGGGAGGTGGCGGAAAAAGTACTCAGATCATTTATTGATCATTTTCTGAGGTTACATCTTAAAAATGCATTTTAAGTAATAGTATTGAAATAGTTTCACCAAATGTAGTAGCCATGTACTCATTGTGCAGAAAATGACTGTTATATTAATTCCCTATAAATACTGATGAAATTATTTTTGCTACAACTTTATACAGTTTAATCCTGTGGTTTCTGAATAGCGGGTTGGACCCCCTCAAGTGGGTCACAAGATAAATATGAGAGGGAGGGAAAGAAGAAACAGCAACACTTTGGGACTTTGGATTTTTGGAATATTTTTGAATATAATACAAGCACCTTAAAAATACTGTACTTAAATACAGTACTATATTTGAGTAAATTTACTAAATTCCATTCCATTCCTCTCTGTGGGGTTTAGGTTAAATCTGGTCAGAATTCTTAATACAAAAAATGCGGTGCACTGAGTTTATATGAAGTTTAAAAGTAGAAAGCATTGTGTTGAAACTAGAATGTATAACTTTAACATTACCATGTAGAGCCTCTTAAATACTTGTATCACTACATTCTCAATTTGATATTCTGTCTTTACCATGATCCTGATAAATTAGCTTTTAACAGTCACTATACCTAAAACGACTTCCTTACTGCAGGCTTCAGTCAGCTCCACCTACAGACAGAAGCAAGACGACATTAAAAAGCAATATTTTCAGTTTTCTAATGGAAGTGATCCCTACTTTTATTGTGTTCAGTACCTTGCTGAGTGAACAGTTATAGAGGAAGTCTACTCCGTTAACAATCATGTGGTTCTCTATCTTCTGTGCCATTCCCTGATCAAACCCTGGGAGTAGGTGAGGTTGCGGCATGATGGTTACCGGTAGCCCGAGGCCAAACAGGAAGCCAGCGCACTCCAACCCCTCTGCAGACCCGCCTACCACCAGGGTCCGACCTGGCGGTTGAGTTAGAGAGAGGAGATCCTCACTGGAGGGTGAGAGAGAGATGGGATGAAGGTCTATTTGTTTCTGTTTAGATTATTATTTTAATCAAGCCAAATGTGGAAACAGAATCTAATGTCTGTGTGCTGGCTGACCAGGTTAGGCAGTACTCTCTGTCTCCTGGTATGTCCAGATACTGACGTCTGCCTCCTGTAGCGATGACCAGGGTCTCTGCTGTCAAACGTCTTTTCCTCCCATTCACCTCCGTCACCTGATTGATCAAAAAACAAGAAAAACTGTTTACTGCTGATGAAAGAAAACGGTGAAAACGCTCTCTAGTTTAGGAGTGAGTTGCTGCCCCAAGTGAAGGAATTCAAGTATCCCGGGATGTTGTTCGTGAGTGATAATAAAATGGACAGACACGAGATGGACAGGCAGATTGGTGTGGCATCAGCAGTGATGCAGATGTTGTACCAGACTGGTGAAGAGGAGCTCAGCTGCAAGGCAAAGTTCTCAATTTACTAGTTTTAACCCTCACCTATGGCCATGAGCTTTGGGTAGTGATTGAAAGACCGTAGGGTCATTGGGCTCAGTCTTAGATAGGGTGAGAAGCTTAGACATCTGGAAGGAATTGCTGCTCCTTCATGCCAAAGATGGTTCAGACATCTGTTTAGGATGCCTCCTGGGCACCTTTCCGGACAGACCTAGAACTCACGGGAGGGATTACTTTGTCCATCTGGTCTGGAAACGCCTCGAGATCGTCCAGGAAGAAATACAACATGTTGCTGGGGAGAGGATCGTCTGGAATGCCCAGCTGATCCTGCTGCCACCGTGACCTGATCCTGAATAAGCAGAAGACGGCGTCCTAGAATGGTAATCCTCAGCGTGGGAGAGAGATGGTTTCTACCACTTATATATCGATTAACACGGTGTTCACCTTCTTTCTTTCACTGGGATAGAGAGCAGTGTTCATGGTGAGCAGAAAGTTTGTCATGCTGGCTTTTTTTCAACTAACTAATCTTCACCAGCAACACAAACTTGTAGGAGAAAACAACAGCAGTCTAAGCTGGCCAGTCAAAGTTCTTATGGTCCCCACAAGATATACCGGTAGCTGCCATAGCCCAGAAGCGCAGTTACACTTTTGAGGCATGTCAGCTGCGCTGTAAAACTTAAATCAAGCTGAAGTCTTATGTGATACAGTGATTAGGAAAACACTGAAAATCACACTTAAAATCCAAACTCAGTCAACATTTAGATGTCAATGAATGGTGTGACTTTTATTAACGTGTGTTTTGTATGGAAATTCTCAGTCTAAGTCTTTACTGTTTTGCCCAAATCTGAATTTTCTGGCTCCTAATCTCTATAAACAGATATCTGCATATGAATACAGAATTTGGAGGCGAGAAAAAGACGTGGAACACACACAGACTCAAATACCTGAAATCCAACTGAAAAACAATAATAATGGCAAAGTTTTAGTAATACAGAATATCCCTTTGGACACTGATCATTTTTCTGCAGTGCTTCCAGCACAGACCTGGATCAGAAGTGTTTACCTCCACTGTGTGCGGTGCTACTATCTCTCCACGAGCCTTGAGGTAATAGACTCCACAGCTCTTCAGCTCCCTCTTTAGCTCTGAACTGCGAGTCTTCACCTTCTCCTGCACAGCCTCCACCAGCTCACTCCATCCATGAGACACTGAGATAAAGCAGACATTGTATACTTGTTACAGATGAACCACTTAATTATTCAGATTTGATTTTGTCACATTTCTTATTTTTATACTGCTGCAACGTTCCAACTTGTCACCTCTAATTTGTTTTAAGAAAAAATCTTGTTTTCTTTTACAGCTTCAAAATTATCACAATTAATGATCTTTTTTTAATCACCATACTCTTTCATCCTCCAGCCATATGCTTTAGAGTCTTGAACAGCTTTTCCCAGTAGAGACGCCTGTTGTAGAAATCTCCTGATGCTGATGCTGTTGATACTGGAACCTCCCAGTTCTGGAGGAAGGAGAAAGAAGAGAGGAAAACAGAGAAAAGAAGAAAGGAAAGAAAAGACAGGATAACATGAGAAGATAAGAGAATTTCTAATTATAGAGAATGTAATCATCACACTTCAAACAATACAACTCAGTAGGAACACGGCGCATGATACCTAACACATCAACAAAACTCGGGAAGAGGATAAAGATGGTGTATAATCACGTGGACTCTTCAGACTCTGCGAAGCAAACACTCACCCCTCACGGTGCCTCTTGGAGAGGGAGCCACAAGGTCAAGGATCAGCACTTTTTTCACCAAGATTGCAGCTTCCTGAAGGAGAGGGAAGAGAAGAGCAGAATAAATGAGAGCGACAGAGTCAGAGGGCAAAAGAGAAAGAGAGAAATTAAATATTGAAACAAGTTAAACATTTGTTCTTCTCAACAATCATCTCATCTCCTCTATCCTAGAGCTGCTCATAGATCATCCCATTACCATAAAGCCCATTAATATGATAATTATCTGAGGTGTGTGTGCGCTCATTGACCAGATTAGCAGTAATTATGAGGAGGAGTTGGTGGAGTGGCCTCTAACCACTGGAAGTGAAGCAGAGAGCACAGCTGGATGCGTGCAGAGGAACTACAGAAGGTACAAAATGCAGATAAATGCAGCATCTTGAAATCAGATGTTTAATAGTCAGAGTTTTAAGTTTTGTATTGTGCAACTGACAAGATTTTTTTTTTTAATTTGGATCCAAATATTTTTCAGTCCAGGGTTTTTAGGCCGGTCCTAAAAGGTGGCTCGATGATGCGTTGAGGCCACCCTGAGCATAATTCCCCTGACTGCCTAACCCACAACAGTATAAAAGCTTCAGCATATGCTAGTTATTATTCTTGTTTACACTCAGTTGCTAGCTAGCTCTGCCTTCTATGTACTGCAAACGCATCTTCCCTGAATGAACAGTTTTATTTAAACTTTCCAAACACGGAGAGATGAAGAAGAAGTGGATTTATTTGAAAAAGATCTGAAGTTTACGTGTGTCTGTAACGGCACCTGGGCACCGCTGCAGGCGTGCCATGCTGCCGGTGTTTTTTTTTTTTTCCGAAACATTTCCACACAGTGCGTTTTTATATTGAGGTACATGACATATTGAGACAGAGAGAGACAGACAGACAGAGAAAGACAAGCAGACAGAGAGAAACAGAGAAAAAACAGAGACTGAGTCACACGAGTGGGCATGGCTTCAGCGCCAGAACACATATTTATTCTGACTTTACACAGACTTTAAATGAGTTTATGCGTTGTGTACAAATGCCCTCTCAACATATGTGATTTTGCCAACCAGCTCTCTGTCAAAACAATTCACTTCTGGTCATCTCTCCCTGTGCCAACCATAATAATGTTCAACCTGCAGTAACTTTTTTGGCAACTTGGGGGCAGCAGAAGACATGAACCCAACGTTGATATGTCGTCACCTTTATCTTGTTAGCAAAGAGTTGCTTATTTACAGTCAGTAGCTGCAGAGCAAATGTACCATTTATCTGGAGTGATGTTTCTGTCCCCCAAAGATTTTAGTCCAACATTCACTCGATTTTAGCTCAGTGTACCAACTCCTCAAGGAAATATCTGACTCTTGCTAAATGCTCCACTATGTTCCAAAGCTCTAGTCTCCTGTCAGCTGTGTGCAGTGAGTTTTTACAGCTTTTCCACTGAAAACAATGTAATGAGAGCGGTGAGACTGAACCGAAACAGTAGTGGTAGTTATGGGCTGGATGTCTAAACAGTGGACTTAAACTCATTAAAGCTCCATAAAGCCGAGCGGAGCTGCAGATTGAGCTGATTATTCTCTGTCACCTGAGGGACCCATTTACATTGTCATTAAATAAACTGTTATTCTAAAAATAGCAATTACAGCTGCATTAAAAATCAAGTGGTAGTCCACTTTGATGAAGAGTAGTGTTTCCTTAAATATAGTACTAGTACTTTGGAGTAATGTCATTTTTTTATTTAAAAAAAATATGTTCTAAGATTGTCTGGCTCTACACAACTTTTTTCGTTTTTGTTTTTCTTTTAATGGTTTACTTTCACTCCATTTCATTTTTTCTTCATTATTTTGCTATTATAGTTATTTGGCCTTTGTTTTGCACTTGTCAATGATAACTTAATGGTTTGACTAATTTTATATGGAATAATCTGTGAATTATCTTTGACTAATCGATGTATTGCTTTATTTACAAAATGTCAGACAGTAAAGCAAACTGTCAGTCATTTTCCTAAAAACCAACATGACATCTTCAAATGTCTTTTAATAGTTTATAACCAGCAGATGTTTCATTAACTTCTGTAGAAAACAAAGCAACGGGTTTGAGAGCGTAATAAGCAATTTGGGGATTTTTATTTTCTTAAATAAGTGACAATAATGATTGATCAGTTCTCAAAATAATTGTTGACATATTTTCTGTCGATCAATTGACTAATTATTTCAGCTGTACTGAATACAGGTTTGTATCTGGCTGTAGCCGATGAGAACAGTAGCAGAACAGATTCTACTGTTGTTGTGCAAACTTCATATACAGTATGTTGGTATAAGGATAGGTGGATTTATTCTTTCTTTAGGCATCGCTTTCTGTCATTACTGCTCAAGGTTTATCTCAAAGCTTCAAAAGAGACAGAACAAAAGAAAAGCAGAATAGTAAGAAACAAACACACGGACTGACTGCAGAGCTGAGTAAGAACTGAATAAGCTGACCTTTGCCACAGCCACACCACCTGATCCACCTCCAATAACCACCAGGTCATAGTCGTAAGGCCCCACGGGTGGCCCGGTTGGTGGGTCCATGTTTCACTGCTACAGGTCCAGATACTGAGAACCTTCTTCTGTTGTTAGTCCTATAGAAGCACAGACACATAAAATCAACACCACAGACACACTCAGTGAGGAAGGACTTTGGCCCCTGAGAACTGATTGCAGGCCAGATGTGGGTTACACCGGGTGGTCAGCTGACAACCATCAGGCCGAAAAATGTAGGACAAAATTCAAATATGTAACTTTTGTTTGTGTTGTTTCCAGACAGGATGGAAGAGACTTTATTCAAGCACTTAAACACAGGTTGTAAAAAAAAAAAAAAAAAAAACCAGAAATCACTTCTTATTTAAAAAAATTATTGTAGTATTGGTCACTTTTATCATAAACAAACGTGAAAATGATCTGAATATATCCACCATGTTGATGTATGGCATTGAATTGCTGACATTCCATGAGAGATGGTTCAATGAGCTTTGTATTATCTTTATATTGTCATTGGTACTGGCCAGAGTCTGACAGAAACAGGGGAAAATATAAATATATCGCACAGTAATTTTATTTATTGTTTCCACGGTGACATGGCGACATCTTGTGGGGAAATATTGAACAACAAGTCGTTTAAAAAAACAGCTGCGTTTGGGGAATCTTAGTAAAAAAAAAGTCTGATAGACCTTTACTGCACAGCGAATACACACAAACTGTCTGAAAACCAGAGATGTAATGCCAATGAGTTGACTTTTGCTGACAGGAGAACTGTCAGTTTAACACAGCCTACCTTACTTTAGTCAACAAGTAAACTTCAGCCGCCTGAAGTGTTTCTGTTTCCAAAGACAGAACCTGAGCAGCTTTCCTGAGGAAGCAGAGGGAGGGTGACACGTCTGAGGGAAACATGTAGGCTAGAAGAGATGCGTTCCAGTGCTGCCAGAAATGTAGAAATTGTAGAAGCGCCATTACGACAGAACGACGTTAGTCTAAAATGAACTACAGGTGAGTATTTTCTTCTCACGATATCGTCTCAGAATGCAGTGACTTTGTGCTTAGTCTTTGTTATTGAATTAAATCGGCTAAAATGCACACAATACAAAACGCTTAAAATCGTCAATCACCTCCAGTTAACCGCACGTTTGTTTTTCCAGTTCAGTCTATGTTTCTATGCTTTCAAGGAGTCCCTGAACGCAGCACGGCCCTCTACCGGTCAGAGGCGGTACTGCAGCCGCGGCTCCGCGCTGGGACTGGTCCTTTCGCAGCCATTTTCTGTCCAACCAAACAGCCGTCTCAGGAAGGTAACCAACCAGGGCTTCATTGCAGGTTTGTGCCTGGCTCCGGCCAATGATTGCTAACCGATTTCTCGTTAGCTCGAATGGAAATGTCCGTCTCTGTCTGATTTTTTATTTGTTGTCTGAGTGAATGAGGGCTGCTCATCAGGAAGTATCCAGCGGGCAAAACTTTAAAAATTACGATATAACATTTGGGCCCCGGCCATGTCTCTCTGCGCTCTGTACGACAAAGAACAGGCCAACGCAGTATCTGCAGGCGCGGGTTGCAGTGGATTTACAATGAAAATATATTCAAGGGACACAATGTGCTTGAATAGGTTAACAACAGAAGGTAATAGGCCGCCGGACAACATTTCTTAATTATAGAACACATTCGTCTTTATTAGGATCAGTGAACGGGCTAGCTAGCTCCATTCGTGGGTTAACATGAGCTAACGTTGGCTAAATATCTCACATACCCGCGGCTGGCGTCTGCTAGTTAGCATACGATAGCTAAACAAAGATGAATGTATTTAGCATGTGGCTAACGCAGACTGACCACAGCGCGGGTTAACCGCTGTCTAACGTGGCATTCAAATTTAACGCGCTAACTAGTTCGGCTAGCTCGCGATTCAAATGTCGTGCCAAATAGTGAATGTTTCGTCATATGAAACTGCGTGTAACAGGAGGAGGGAGGGCATGTTTTTTTTTGGCAGCCTTTGTTGTCCACCTCTGGAAATATGTCCGTCCTCTAAAAGCGGCTAAACAGCCAGCTGGTAACAGTGGAAACATTGAACGCTAACCACCTGAAAAGCCGCTTTTTCGTCAAGTCAGTGTGCTAATGAACACAGAGGTCAGCTGCGGCGGATAGCTAGTCCCTTTCATCAGCACAGAGACAAAGCGACACACGTTTTAACACACAGCCAGCTGAGCCTGAAATATACAGTTTCAGAGCTGATGGCTGCAGCTGTTCAGCGGTATGTTTAGTGACGTGAATTCATCCCGGTATTCATTTATGACCATGTGACTGAAACATATGGAGCCTTTTGTATGAAAAAAAACAATGTGCATAGACTAACTGGAGAAGTTCATTAATGAATGCTGTGTGGCAGGCCAACATGTACGCATAGATACACAAAGATTTAAGAAGGAAGATCTGTCCTAACTGCTAAGAATGTGCTGTATTAGCGATTGGACATATGGTAAAATGCTCATTATACATCCTCATTGCCTATAGTGGCATAATCAAACATTAGTTTTGTGTAGATACTCAGTTAAGAAAAGCAACAATTCCCCACATTTGTGAAGCCGGAAACTGCTTTGTGACTCAGGGATATTGAATTTATACTGATTTTGTCCATGAGTTTTCCAGAGTGGTAATAAGGGAACTGACTGAGTGCAATTCTTTTCTTGCGTTCATCAGAAACCCATTAGCTTGCAGATCATCCATGATGATATTTAAAAAAAAAAAAAAAAAGCTAGGCGTCTTTAGACTTTGCAGGTTTATTTCTATAACTCCAGATGTGTAAGTGTGTGTGTGTGTGTGTTCCAGATGGACGGAGACAGCTCGACCACCGACGCCTCCCAGTTGGGTATCACTGGAGAGTACATGGCATCCGGTCACTACGTACTCCAGTCTCAAGATGGTGAGGAGGAGTTGCAGCAGCAGCGAGAGTGCACATGAACGAGCCTCTGCGTTGTGTTTTCAGAGCTGATTTTCTATGTGTGTGTTTGCGCTCCACAGATGACGCAGAGGAGAGTCTGAACGACCATGACGACGGCGGCATCAAAGAGAACTTCAGGGAGCAGGACATCTATCTTCCTATTGCCAACGTGGCTCGCATCATGAAGAATGCTGTTCCTCAGACTGGAAAGGTTAGTTTAGTGACAGAGAGAGAGACAGGCGCGCTTCCTGCTAATGGTTTCACACTATTCCACTGAGTGACAGGTGGTAGTGACGTGCCTGGATACGCAGCAATGCTTTAACAAAGACAGGGAGGAGGAAGACTGCTTGCAAATAAAGATGGCTATAAACAATGCTGGTTTTCTGCTTTGCAAATATTCTATGAGAAAGGAAACATTTGAAGACTTTCAGTGTGTTTCTCTTCTCCACAGATTGCAAAAGACGCCAAGGAGTGTGTGCAGGAGTGTGTCAGCGAATTCATCAGCTTCATCACGTCGGAGGCGAGCGAGCGCTGCCACCAGGAGAAGAGGAAGACCATCAACGGGGAGGACATCTTGTTCGCCATGTCCACACTGGGCTTCGACATGTACGTGGAGCCGCTGAAGCTCTACCTGCAGAAGTTCAGAGAGGTGAGACACAAACTCAGGTCCAAGTGAACATACAACACAACATGGACTGTAATAATAGAACATGTTTTTTTTTTTTATTAGCCTGGTTCTTTCTGGCATGTTTGTTTTCTAGTTTACTGCTCAGGTTATCTGTTTGCAAGTGTGGCAGAAACACACTTTGATGAGGGTAGGTTTACACGTTCCCATGAAGCACAAAGCAGAGAGCTCTTTGCTCGCTCATTTTTATGTGTTTTTTCTGTGAAAACAAGCAGACAGGGAGGGACTTGTCACAGACATTGATTGGCATCAGTAACCAGTAATGCCTACGACTAGGCAGCTAGTGTCTGAACACAACCTCAGAAACCAGCAGTGGCCAGTCTGACAGGGAATACAGTAGCATACTGAGGTGGTTTGCTTGCCCGGGTTTGGCTCGTGGCATTCCGGGGATGAGTCAGTTCATTACTTAGCAAAATTTCCATCTTGAAAGTCTGTAAATCGCCTCAGTAGTGTAACGTTGCTGCTTGAGGCTGTAAACCATCCCCGTCCTGTTGGCTGCTAATGGCAGATTCAGTTAGTAGCAAGTCCTTAGGTCAAAGCTATCTGTCCATAAAATTCTGTAAGGTGAGCAGCTGGAGGACAACAGAGGGAAAAGCAGTATCTATATTCTGTATAATAAATAAATGAACAAAGTTATGGCGTTCTAACCGAGAAAGGTACAAAATGAGTATACGAGTGAGTCATCAACAACTTTTTATCACGGCCAGCTGTCGACTGTCATGATTGACTGATTCGGTTCACTGCAGCAGCTCCAACAAAGCTGATGTCAAAAGATGGAGGTCTCATAAGAAGGTCATTCTTACAAAGCCCAGTGTACAGACACTGTCTGTGTATGTGTGCACACACACTGCAGCGTGAGTGTTTCTGCCTCACAGGTTGTGAACACAGGCCGCAGGCCTTCAACTGACGCAAAAACCAAAACCAACAAAACTTGCAAAACAGAGTTTGCACCCAGACACCAAAATGCTGAGCCCGCAAGTATTTACACATGAAAATCAATGTACAAGTTCACAGAACCACAGTTACAGATGCAAAACAACTTTGTGAATATTAATAACTGCTCAAAAGTTTCTCAGTTTAAATAAAATCGATTTGTAAAAAACCATTCCAGTATTTTAACGTAGATAACCTTCCACGTAATGTTACATAACAGAGAATTCAGTTCCCAGTTTATGGGAAATTGTTTTACCCTTCTAGTGGATTTTAGTTTAGCATCTTTCTTTCCTTGAAAATCCATAAAAAAGTTGAAAATTTTAATCATGACTATGTGTGGGAACCCCTTACAAAGCTTTTTTGTTGTTTTTCCCAAAAAAAAAATCAGATCAGCCCAATTAGTCCGTCTGCCCACTAACGTTTTCTGTCTGTTCACTGTGATTAAAAGCAGACCTGCTGGACGGGAAAACTGGCAACAGACGCAGCATGATGCAGCTGTGTTACCAGATGTGTTGAGAAAAAGATGTAGTTCCAAACTGTGCTGAGCTGTCTGAAACGCTTCAATGGAGAGTCATTTGATCTGACTAAATGAGACGTAAAATAATCTGTCTGTAGATTCTTTGAGTCAAGCTGGTTTTAGTTATTTTATTGTTCAGTTTTTTTCCCCCCCCTCTTCATCAGATTTCAAGCTTTCTACGTTCAACAGCAAATGCCTGAAAATGGAGTTTCCATTTTACACCATGTTGTTGTCGCTCATGTGTGACGTTCTCTTCTTCTCTGCCGTTTGTTTCCAGGCCATGAAGGGGGAGAAGGGGATCCCAGGCGTGGCGGTGGGAGAGAGCCTGGGAGAGGAGCTCACAGACGATAGCTTCAGTGAGTAGAAACATTAAAAAAAATTGTCCTCACGTTTGTTTCCAGTGTCCGTAACATTCCCTTTTCTCTCCTCACCAGCAAATCCTCTGCCGACTGGGATTATCACAGCAGACGGTCAGCAGCAGAACGTCATGGTGTACACCACCTCATATCAACAGGTAAGCTTCAAACAGAGGCAGCAGAAGGCTCTGTACTGATGTGAGATGACAAATACAACAACACACACCATCTCCAACTGAACTCCGTGTCTGTGTCTGCAGATTCCCACCGTACAACAGATCCAGTTTTCATGACGAGGCCTTACCCCGAGCCTGAACACAGCGGCTCCCTTACCAGGCCCACATTCGCTCGATGACCTCTGACCCTACCACAGGGTAAAGGTTATCACATGGACAGAGAGGAGGAGGAGAAGGGGGTGGGGGTGGGGCGTCTACAGAAACCCTCATGTACAGAAAAATCACTACCTGTTCAGTAGAAAGTGTAGTTTCTAGTTGTGAGGTACCAAATGTTTTGGAGTGCATCCGAAGCTGCTGGGAAATTGAGGCTTTATTTTAAAGGCTAGTCTTATTACATTATTTAGTGGTCAAATTCTTTTTGTGTGTGTGTGTGTGTGTGTGTGTTCATGTGTTTGCTTTTATGCATTTACTTCTTTTGGGGTGGGGGGATAAAGGGACATGATGTGTCGGATGCTTATTTTTGAACGCCTTCTCTGTTTGAACCGAGAGAAACCACATTGATACTGTCACATCAGATCATGCAGCTCTTTTGTAAGTTCACACAATTTACCATGTGCTTTAATGTTCTGTAAATCCTTTGAATAAAAATTCAAAAGCGATGTTTCAAATTTCACCGTTTAGTTCTTTATTTGATTTCTCAACTCCAGTTTACATGATACTCAGTAAGGTTGAGGTTCCTCTCTGGTGTGTGTAGCATCTGAACACACTCATGCCTGCAGCTTCTTCCTGTATTCCTCCATGTACGCCTCAACTGTCCTCCAGACCTGTTAAGCACAAAACACACACCGTCAGGTCATCATAACACAACATTATGACAGCGCTAGTTTGGACAGACTTGCCTTTTGCTCTCTGATGAGTGTGTGAGCAGCTTCTATGTCAGGACTCATGATGCGGTCTTTGTCCCAAGCACTGCAGAGACAACGGTGAGAGAGGACATCATCATAGTACTGTGGCCATGCTGGATAATCTGTCTTCATACTGTATTTCTGACAGGAGAACTGAAGTTTCCTGATTCTCTGAACAACAAAATGTACTGCTCCAACTATTCACAGAGCTCTGTAAAAAAAAAAAAAAACATGCAGCACACTGTGCTGGCTAATCAAGCACATTTAACACTTTGTCCTTATTACTACTGTTTATGCTGCAATTACTCAGACAAACTTTCTCTCAGTATAATAAACCACTAAACACAGTGTTTCATGTCTGGTAAGTCATAAAGACTTGTGGATACAAACTGGTTCATATTTTGTTTTCCTATCTGAAGCTTGAACCTGTGCAGCCCCTCCCCTGTGAGATGTGACAGAGTTAGCTGTGGTAGAACTTGTCATTCTCTACTAAAAATTTTTATTCTTTACTCAAAGTGAATCTATAACTTCAGGATGTTAAAAGTAGCAATCTGTATATTTCCTATTATGAGCCAATAATTTCCTATATTGGCTCATACAATATTGTATCAGAGATGAGTTTTCGTCATATTTTTAGGAACTTTTTTTCTACAATCCTCTTATGTTTTACATTTTTGTCTTTTCTTGCAAACTGTGTTTTAATTCTCCCTCATGTTTGGCCATTGTTCTGTTTTGGTTAGGGTTAGCTTGTGCCCTCATCCTGTGAGTTGTTTATCTTAAATAAATTAATAAATAGTTTTAAATATAACTTCAATTAGTAGCTTTAGTAGCTGGAGCTTTGGAGTCCTCCAGTGGGCATTTGGATCCAGAGGTTGGGAACCAGTGGAGTGCATGATACAGGTACAAATAACAAGAAGACTATAAAATAAATCAAACAAGCAGCACAAGTTCTAAATGCACATGTTTGATAAAGTGCAGTGAACTTATATAAAGATGTGCACCACGTCATTATATACAGTAAAACTGAATAAGATAAATATAAAAGATACAGAAAATGTGTAAGGAAATAAAAACTAATACTGGAAATAAATTTGAAACATGATGGATGATAACAAATGAAATATATCAGTTCAGTAGGTTTCAGTATTAGGACACTGTCAGTTAAAAGTGACAATGCTGTTGCTGTTATATTATTGTCTTTACGGTAAGTCCTGAGGCGTGTCTCACCTGACCACAGAGCGCAGCAGCTCGTAGACCTTCTCCAGAGGAGTGGTGGTCTTCAGAGGACGCAGGAACTCCAGAGCCTGGCAGGCAGCCAGCAGCTCTATGGCTAACACTGCATGACAAGATACCCAGGTCAATTTGTTTCCAGAGGTGCACACTGTTTATCTGTGAGTATCAGTGCTGTGTCACCTTGCTCCACATGCTCCACTACTCTCAGGGCTTTGCGAGCAGCCCAGCCGCCCATAGACACATGGTCCTCTGTTGCTGCACTGGTGGACAGAGAGTCGACGGAGGATGGGTGGCACAGAACCTTATTCTCTGACACTGTACAAATGGGCATACTGTAGGTTACAATTCACAGAGCTCCAGGTGTTTTGTTGTAAATAGTCATGGAAGGTGTACTCAGGGCCGGAATACGCAGGCTACAACTACTAGAGGGGGCCACACATGAACTTGGACTGATGTTGCTCGCTCCTCACTTTATACGGTGTTAAGTTGACTGACTCTGACTGACTTTAAGTGAATTGTCTCAACAACTATTGTATGGATTACCATAAAATTTGGTTCAGACACAAGAATAACTCCTTTAGTTTCTCATCTATCACCATCATCAGGGCAGATCTCAATTTGTCTCAATTACCAAATACCTGCGAAACTAATGATTTTTTTTAGACTTTTTAGTGCTAGTTAGGCACACACACTAAAGTACAATGGTGCAAAGTATGAGAACATGCTACCAAACATTATGTACATGACATACTTGGTTAGGTTTAGGCCACAAAGCTAGAAGATCATGGTCTTAACAGGGTGTTGTCCTGAAACACGGCCACAAGCACAGCTCTTTATACCGTTAGCTCAACCGTTGAAGTACCACTGTCATTACAACTGTATGAAATAACTCATATGCTGCGTTTCAACTCACATCATCTTTTTACTTTTAGTACGTACTGCAGCTGCCCTGACAAAGGACAGACTGTTGCATGCAGTATGCATACAATTAGGATATACTACTTTGTCTACTGTGTCTTGAACTTTGACCCTTTTGCTCATGCATCGTCCACCCATAGCACAAAATGTGAAGTAAGAAGACAAAGGATTGAGTGAAATAATAAAATACAATACCATCTGTACATTTTTTTTTCAAAACATTAAAATCACACGGTTTTTGCATGATATATGATATTTCCTGGAAATAAAAACAGACACACCTAAGGCAGCAGCAGTGCAGTGTGCGATCATGAAGCCATTGTTCAACCCTCCATCCTGGACAAGGAAGGCAGGCAGTTCACTGAGGCTGGGGTTCACCAACCTCTCAATCCTCCTCTCACTCATACTGGCCAGCTCGTGCACACCTATGGCCAGGTAATCCAGGACCTGAAACAGTAAAGACAAGACAAAGTGAAAGAGGGTGCTATTCATCTAATATGAAGTCATTTGAATATTACCAGCATTTTCCACTGTGCCATTTACTGCCAGCAGTGTTTTAATCATTGCCAGACAAAGATACAACATAAGAGAATTTAGCTGCAGGCTCTTACGTATGTCTTCTGTGCTCTCCATGTACTATCAGACAAACCAAACACCACCACCCATACAGACCAGGTGGAGATGGAGGATGAAAGACAATAAATCAAACAATGATCTCATTAGTTCAGTGTAACTTTACCTTGGCTGGATACTCTCCATGGAAATTCCCTCCAGATATTGTCTCCCCAGTTTCAGCAAATACCAGCTGGAGGTAAGTCAAAGGTTCATAATGTGCCAGTCTTTTTTTTTTCTTTTTTTTTGTAGTTTTTGAAACACTGTCACCCTGTGGTTAAACATTGATATTACATTCTCTAGAAGGAAAATGGCCTTAATTACCCTTAAAAGATTCAAAGAATCCAGAGAAATCTCTGCATATGCAAGACTTTAGATTGTTTCTGGAAATCATGGATGTCGTGTCCTCTGGGCTGAATTTACATTTTACAAAGCATCCCAACTTTTTTGGATTTGCAGTTGTAGTTCAACAATGTGGGAAATGCACTTCATTGCTTTCTTACTGAGAGCTTTCTTACCCGTGCCTGTGAATGTATTCGTCAATAAATTGAATGTTAAAATAGAACCGGTAGCTGGCTAGCTTAGCTTAGCATAAACACTAGAAGCAGGGGTTAGTCTGTCTCACTAATAAACATGCTACATTGTTATGATGAGACTCCAGGCCTGTAAACACACATTTCTCTTAATTAAAACACGTGTTGATAAGTTAGCTTCATAAGTGCTGGTAGGTTTGCTAACTTAACTGTTTCCAGTCTTTGTGCTAAGTTAAACCAACCAGCTGTAGCTTAATATCGACAAATATACCAAAATATGTCACAATATCACAATTAAACACAAATGCTAATACAATCTTAAATGGACTTGATTCTAAAAAATATATACATGTACACACACACACACATATATATATATACCCATACATATATATACAATACACATATATATATTATATATATAACAACTCATTGGTTAATCAGCCAATTATTTTCTCAATTAATTTTTTATTCATAAATTGCTAAAAAAAAATAGTCAGAGGTGCCCACTATAATTTCTCAGATCTGAAGATGGTGTATTCAAATTACCTGTTTTTTTTAACCAACAGTCCAAAATCCTCTAATATTTTATTTATAATCAGATATAATAAAGAAAAGCAGGAAATAAACAGATTTTTAGAATTTTAGCTTGGATTGAATTTAAAAAGATTGATTATAAAACATAAATAAGAACTATATATAACTCTGATTATACAAACTGTGTATAATAGTAGCAGCTGTTTGCAGGATACTGGGTTGTCTGTGGCACTGTTCAGCTCAGTGGAAATCACATTGTGGACAAAAGCGATTGTGTCATTCACCACTCCATGAACCTGCAACAACCAGAGACAGCCAAATAAAAGTAACGTGCCTTATTCATTCCATGACATTTGTTATTAATGGTGGAACCACCGTGACATTCCAGGGATTATGAAACGCAGCTTTAATTTCACCTTGACACACAGCACATTTTTCAGTCAAAGTGGCACCACTCTTTCGTAAGTATAAGTGTATACTATTATTAACACACACACACACACATTATACCTGTGGGATACAGCGGAGAGTGTAGGCATCCTGAACACGACTGCAAGATCTATGACTCTCTACAGGAAGAACATCATAGAGAGAGAGGAAACGTCCAAATAACATGATTACACAAGTCATTGTTTCCAAAATAAACCTATGAACGTGCATAGAATAAGATATACACTTTCTGTACTTTGTGTCGTTGTGTGTGGATGTTATCAGCACAGGGGTCAGTATTGTGCTGATTATGGAGGTCCTACCTGAGATCTGAGATGGGAAAACATCAGAGTCTAACAGAGAGCGAAGCCTCTGGGCCACCTCCACCTGACCAGGGTGAGGTCTCACTGCATGGATAGCTACAACACAGAAATTCTGTTCATTACTACAGTTGGGCCTAGTTAATAAACAAACATTATTATTATGAGTATTATTATTTATCAGACAAAATAAATAAATAAATAAATATCAGGATAGCTGGTGTGGCAGAATAAGACAACTTCAAAGTCATGATCAGAGTCCATGGATTAGGAGAAAAGTATCCTGACATATCCTGTGAGTGTAGGAATTGTGTTCTTTGAACCTAAAGAGCACCTCTGCATTCTTAAAGGAGCAGTATGAAAGAATTTAAGTTTAAAACATTCAAAAATTAAAACTAACATTATCAACAGAATGTGAAGAAAAAACTGTTTTGACGTTATGTCAAAGACCTATCAGCTTGCTTTGTTCGGTTCTGTGTCCTAATACTACTTCATACTTCAAGACATGATAGTCTGATAGTATAATGTATAATATAATATGCATTCTCTTTAGCACTGTTCTGGTCAGCTCCAGAGAAAAATGTCTGGATTTTTATCTGCTAAATATGCCACTATATATACAGTATATAGTGTATATGTAATCATTAGTTAGTTGCTAACACATACAGTATCTTGGCATGACATATTGTTTTGTTTTCTCTGAGAAATGTCATCAGTTCAGGACATTTTTCATGAAAATCATCATTCTGCCAATTCGTTGTCTTGCAAATATTCTCATTTCTTTTAAGAAAGCAAAGAAATAATGATGAGAACTTAATATCAACTTGTTAAATCAATCCATGCATTGTTGCTCGCTTGACGTGATATTAAAAAAACATTGGTGTAAGTAATGAAATGAATGATGTCTGATTCAGTTTCCCGGTCCTGGTATTGTCTATGTACGCTGACTCAGTGTCATACTACATTACACTTGAACAGTACAGTCATCGTTCATTTTATTAGTAACATTAGTATTTTTCCTCCTTCACGTATCTTCTTACTCGGCGTCGTAACAGCTTTCACCACGTCAGTGAGGAAATGAGCAGGCGATGCATAAATAGTGGCTCATGATTGGCTAATATGGCTTCAAGGAAGCTGCCCTCTAATAAAAACCCAGGGGAATTAAAAGTCTTGTAAAGTTACCACTGTGGAAGGCCTTTGTTGTGCCTTTCAGGGCTTCCAGACTCATGGCTGCAATGATGTCAGCTTGTTTGGCCACGCCCAGCGCTCTCTCCACAGCCTCCGCACCCAGAGATGATATGAGCTGAGTCCCATTGATCAGAGCTATTCCCTGTTCATCAACCAGAATCATGAAAATAATCCACACTGATCAACTGAAATTTACAGTACACACACATGGAAAGTTGCATTGCAGGACAATGTTTTTGTTGCCATCAGTTATATGATACCAAAATAACTACAGAGACCTGGAAACATGGCATCATCACTAAAGATAGGTCCAGCAGCGCAACAGGAATGCGGTTGCGGTGCAAACATGCTAACAAATTAGCTTGGTAGTGCTATTATAATACAAACACAACACTTTTTTAATGGGAAATGACTCACAGTCATCAGTCTGTATAAACACTATTGTTGTGTTTGGATGTGACCACATTAACAAAGACTGTAGATATTTATAGATTGTAATTTTACCGTCTACCTGTCTGACTACCTGTGCCTGTTGCCACCTTAGATCTACTTTTAGCTATGTCGCTAAGTCCTGAAACGTTTCAACACTTATGTCAGAGTGTAAATAAACGTTAGATATGATGGTCAAGTTTTAATAAACAGTATTTTTCCTTTAAGAATGAAGCCTGGTACCTCCTTTGGTTTCAGCACGAGAGGTTTGAGCCCATGGCCCTCCAACACCTGTAGAAATAACATCCAACACAGATATGATCACTTACTTATTTATTATTGGAAGAAACTTGAGTGAGTTAGTCATGAAGTAGGTTTGTAAATCAATGACAAAGGGTTGTTCACTTTTTGATAAGCGACTTGTCACAGATCTATAAAGCATCTTTTGGCCATTAATAAAGTTAGAATTTATAAAATGTATCTTATTAGAAAAGTGGCACAAAAAAGTAACCTCCAGGCCTTCAGAGTAGTAACTGTAGGGAGGAAATTTAGGAACTGTAAGGAAACTCACAGCCTTGGCATCAGCCCAGCCGCTCTGTGGAGACCACATCTTTCCCTTCCCCGTCAGGCCCAGGGTGAGGTGAGCAAGGGGGGCCAAGTCCCCACTTGCTCCCACGGTGCCCTTTTCTGGTACCCAGGACAAGCAGGATGCTGGAACACACACATGCACACACACACACACACACACACACACACACACACACACACACACACACACACACACACATACATACTCTATTTAGCAATAGGTAGTACGTAAACTATGAATATACATCACTGTTTGACACATTATAATGTAGTTGTTAACGTATACTAGAGCAACAGATGAATGAGGGGTAATATACCATATTTAAAGTCTGTGTAAAGTAAGAATAAATATGTGTTCTGAGTTTATCAGACCATCATTATATGTATCCTATATGTTATTTAATGAAACACTTATCTATGAATTATGAATTGAGCATCTATTCATTCATAAATACTTCACTCTGAAAGGCTCAGGAAAAAATCAAGTAAGTTGTCCTTCAAAGTGACAAAGTGGTATACCATTGAAGGCCTTTATCATAGCGTCAAGGGTTTCCATGGAGACGCCACTGTGGCCTTTCGCAAGGACATTGATTCTCAGGACCAGCAGCATGCGTGTCCTCTCTACACTCAATGGGGCGCCCACTCCTTCACACACACACATACATATATACATACAGACTGTAAAATACTGCATATATTGAAAGTGTGTATTAAACAGCTTTTTGTGTGAACTTACCAGCACAATGAGATTGAACCACATTTTCCTGCAACTGTCTGAAGGTGGGGAAGAGTGTACGTTGATGTAACACATGCATCATACATACACAGAGAAAGACCTCAGAGGATGCATGTTGAATTAGGTGGTGTTTGGATTGAAGTTTTAAAGCTTGTGGTTAATATACAACTAAACTTACGTCAGTTTTTCTTTTGGTATGAGTGTATGTGCAAACTTTCCAAAACCAGTATTGACTCCATAGATAACTGCAGTAAAAAAAAAAAAACAATACACTCTGTTAAAGTATCTGCAAAGAGAACTGTGATGTTTCAACCCATGGACTGAAGAGAAGGTGGGAAAAAAAACATACCTCTGCCTTCTCTGATAAAACCATCAATAACCTCTCTGCTCTTTCTGACTTTCAGCTCTGCCTCGGGGGTTAACTAGAAGGAAAACAGCAAGCATCAGCATTTGTCTCCATTTTAGAAAGTGTGGGTGTGTTGACTTTTCTCACCTTTATTTTGAAGAAGCCTTGACCTAAGCTGACCAGATCAGCTGTGGTCAGACTGTTGCCATCCAGGAGAATGTACTGGTAGCCAAAACCAACATGGGGAAACAGTTAGCTGAACAGAGTGACTGCTCTTTGATGTGATCGAGTATAAATAGCAACACACCCACCTCTTTGGGCTCTTCATAAGAGTTTTGTCTATTTACAACAGGTTAAGGATATACTTGAGTTCAGCCAAACATAGGGTGAACATGTGCCAGGTAATTATAGAATAAAAACATGAGAAAAAATATGAGAAATTATTTAGAAGCACATTTATATTTTACAGTGTTGCCAGAATAAACAATTTTCCACTTAGGCTATTAGCTGTAGGCTATGTCGGTAGACTAGTTGGGTTGGTTGGGATAGTTGGGTTGGGTTGGGTTGGTCCCCCATCAGGTTGAAATTTTAACTTATCAAGTGAAACATTTCAATATCTGCTACATGGAACATTCATCATTCATTCAGCTCTGTCTCTGCTCTATAATATATACGTACAATATCAACTTCTGATGCTAGTAAGTGGTCACTGTTACATGCATATCTTGTGTATGTGTGTTCATACATCTCCTTCCCTCCTTATTTTATACATGCATACAGTATGTCGCCATAAATTGGGCTACTTATGACAGCTGGGTGGATTTAAGGCTCCGATTGGATTATTTGATGTCTGTCAAATCTGGCATCAATGATTTGACCTCCCAAAAGGGTCAGAGGACACAACTCTTGAGACTGTAAAGGGTCCTCGGGTGTTTGTTCATTTGCATATAATAATATATTATACATATTTTAAAAATAAAATTAAATAGTTTTCTACCACTCAAAGAAATTAACACATACTGTAATTCCCATATACGAAGTCCACGGGACAGCATCTAATCTAATGTAACATGTTTATTTGAATGACTGTGAAAGTCAGTGGAAGGATACACTGCCAGTGGAGAAGAGTCATTTTCTCCTGCAAAGACTCCAAAAACAAATAAAAAAAATTGTTATTCTCAGAAAACTAGCTTATAGTGATGTGAGCATGCAGGCACATGAGTTGGAGACCCTTACCCAACTGCACAAAGTCATTGTCCTCCAGAACGTCCTCTGCCATGTCCTCAGGACGAAGGAGCTCTCCACCCCTGCACCTCTGCATGCTGAACTCCATGTCCCCATCTCTTTCCTCCAGCTTCATGGCTTGACGGTAGCGCTGAAGGGCCTCAGATCCCAGTGACTGGATGGAGCCTGCAGGTTCACCGCAGGGCACCCTGAACCACTTGCCATGAACACCCACAGACACACAGCGCATCGTGAAGAGATATGGACAAAAGACTCAAGAAGGTTTGAGGCTGCACCTTTGTTTGGGAGGTTCCACACTCAGTGGTTGAACTTGTTCTGCCTGAATCCAAACATTTATTGATTTCTCTAACTGAACTCATTGCCATCTGGCTCAGACATTCTGTTTTCCTCACATGTTCAACCACCAACCCTGGTTATATAATGACAGAGTAGTAATAGTTTAAGTAACATCAAACCAAATGTCATTTCTGTTCATTACAACGAGGCTGAAACTGTTTTTTCTATTTTAAATAGGATTTGTTTCCAAAGTCATAAACTCACTAGTAAGGCAAAAGTTTATAGAGTTAAATGGTTAGCATTCTTTTTGGAAAAACCAATAGGAAGCCTCAATGCACACTTTTCCCACATTTATGCTTACTACTACTACTACTAGGGTGCATTTCGGTTGTAACTAGTACTACTCGGGGGTGGCACGGTGGTTCCTGGTTTGAACCTCACTGGGGCCTTTCTGTGTGTGTGGAGTTTGGATGTCTGCGTGGGTTCTCTCCGGGTACTACGGCTTCCTCCAACAGTCTAAAGACATGTTAAGACATGTAAATGGTATCTAAATTGCCCCTAGGTGTGTTTGTTTGCCTCGATGTGCCCTGTGATGAACTGCAACTTTTGTGAATGGCCAGTTTTTCTATATTTTTTTTATGTTACAATGAATAACTGAAAAAAAAAAATGTGTTTTGTATGGTGGTGCTTTTGAGATCTGTCCTCTTTATTATTCACTACATTTATCCAGACAGGTGGTAAAAGTCTTTGAGAATATAATTTGAGAGATTTATAATATTTCTAATATAATCATCATATTGCATCATATTGCATTACAAAGAGAAAATTACAATGTGTCATATATTGATCTTCAAATGGGGGTTCCCAAAACTGGTTTACTAGAAGTTATCTTAGCATCATAGGCGAAATGTCATTTTTTTTTGTTTTGTTTCAAATCTCCTTCCCAGATTTCTCCTCCTTGACACACTCTAATATACTATACTATATATAAAATGTGACTCATGTTTGTTCTTTACAACCTTTTCTAATCTAGTTCAAATAACATTTTGGGGTCACAGGACGTGTCTAGGCTGTAGACCATTCACTCCATGCTATTCATTGCTTGTAATCTTGGTCAGTCTCTGAGACTGGGCTTTATTGTAACCAACCATTCTCTAAATACTTCAATATACATGTAATGTAAATGTAAAAATGTCATATTTCCTGTGGGTGGTCCCCCACCAGTGCCTCTGGACTGGAAGTGGTCTCCGTTAGTCCTACGCCCACATGGCTCATTTCCTCCTATAGAATATCGGGGCTTGCCCCTCGCCTTTTTCCCCTGGAAACTCATGTTTCCTGATCCCCCCCCTCCACTGTATGAATAAACAGCACAGCGCAATGTCTGCCTGTGGGCTCGTACATCCCTTGACGGACAGACAAATAGACACACACTCTCACAATAAATTGGCTGCTCGATCTTCTGTCTAAGGAGCTACTCCCAACAAAGGACAAAACCCAGCCTCCTCCCTTTCCTTTTCCTCCTTTTCTGCAGTTTTACCCATATGTCTGTCCTCCCTCCCCAACTTCCATCCCTTTGTTATCCCTTCTATAAATAACACTCTCATAAGACTGAAAATCCAAGTTCAAGTTTTACTGTGGCTTTATTCCGAAATGCACATTTGGGGGAGAACTAAACATTTAAAGTCTCAGGACAAGATACTGATGAATTTGCTCTTCTTACCATCTGTGGGGCTAAAAGTATGAAGTATGTAGTATCGGCACTTTTTAAGAAAGGTTTCCCTTGGGAGCATGACTGTACTGAGCAAATTTAATTGCTGTTTCGCTGTGACTTGGTGTGGAGTTGACATTTTTGACATTTCGCCCTGATGGAACTGCGAGAAGATTCAATCCACAAGAAGATGACACAGCAAACTGAAAGGAAATCAGGCCATTCAATGAGTAAATTGTTAGCCTGAGGTTGGTGCTAGATTAAAACTCATGACATCCAAAGTCCAAAGTTGATTTTTTATTTTCACTTAGGGAAGCATACCTGAATAATGAGTAGAGAAACACAGTAAATGCATATACTTATTAACAGAGTTCACTGTATGGGTTCATCAGTATGAAAATGTCACCAGATCTCCACAAGGAAAGGTCAGGGAATCATTTTCTTGTCCTTTGTGGACAATGAAAATCCCCAGAAGAAAATCACAGAAACCTAGCTGGTAGTTTTCATCATACTTTGTCACAGAGCAAAGTGTTGACAAAGGAATGTCTGGGATTACCAGAATCAAGGTTCTCCAATGGACATTAATATTCCACCTAAATTTTGTGGCAATCTCAGCAAAGGTTGCAAGATATCCACCAAAGTTTTGTGTGTAAGCTGTCTTCAATGGAATAGAAAACAAACAACATTTGTAAAAGTTTCTAAAATGTTCTGCAAATCCAATCTATTGGCAACTTTTTCTTTAATTCTATAAATTTGTATCAATATTTGGGCACACTGCACTTCCACCCACCACCACCAAACTGTAACCATTATTAATACCAGACCTTAATTTCATGCCTGGTGTTGAAGAAGCCATTAGCCCTATGAACAACTGTCTGCCATGAAGTTTTCTCCATGCTTGACTGGTGCTTTCACATTCAAACATTTTGTTGGCATCTTAGTACTCTGAACTTCCAACTCTATCAACACCACAGACTGTATGTCGCTGCAGCTGCAATTGTGGGCCAATCCAGTTGCATGAAATGAAAGAACACTTGTGGTGATCGTCTGCAAACACAACCATACACCATTTTTCTAGATCTGGGTCGATACTTTAAAGGTACCAAGTACCGATACCCAGCCAGAATAACCATAAACAAGAATTGGCAGATAAGAATTGTTTTTGTAAAGATACAAGGACTTCTTAGAAGTACTGACCAAATGGCAGACTGTTGAAATCTAAGGTGAAAGGTCTTATCAGGCAAACAGTCACAAGAGTGTTGAATGGAGGACATTTGAAAATATAACTACTTTGAGAGACAGTTAATTAAATCTCTACTCAAGATCCACTTTTAACCATATTACACAGTCTTCATCAGCAGACAAAGTTTGCTCAGATGTCATGCAATTGTAGATATCGTGAGCACATTTAGGACTCTTAATTCAACACCATGGGATATGTTGAAAAGCTCAAGAACAAGTAATTGGAGATTATTTTGTCACCTGTTCTTTCCATAGTCAAAAATGAATTGTCAAGCTCAACTGTGTAGAGTGCTAAGCATAAAGGAGCATTTGAATGTCTTGACAACTGCACAAACCTCATCTGCTGATGAAGAGTGATGTGTGCGTTTACAGTATGACTTGGTGAGAACAGACAGGAATAGGTTTCCATGTCTTGTGCCTCCTATAAAGTAAATGCTCTCAGGTTTATTGAAGCTCTATTACAACTGATAGAAATTTGCAAAGTGATATTAAACTTATGAAGAGATGTGACACTCACGGAAACAGTGAAGGAAAAACATTCCTTTTTATCATGTAGTGTCACATCACTCAATATGATGTTTGCCAGAGAAAATGTGAGCTGGATATTGCCTGGAGAGATGTCTCCTCACTAGAACACAGCGTTATTCATCAGGAACCGTTACAGCGTGACTGCGATGATGTCTACTGTGGATCTGAACGACAGTTCACGATGTCAGTCAGAGATGAAGCCGTGAAGCAGCACCTCCAGATGAATCTGTGCTTAGTGTGTCCTATCACAGGCAGATAGAGGTATCTGTGCTGTCACTGATTCCTCTGAGGCTCCTCAACCCGATAGCTTCCTCTCAGGCATTGCGTCTGGAGAATGTTCCTCCAGGGCACACACACCATCCTTTACTCCTTTCTTAGGTTATCGTACGTCACCTCCTTCCTCCCTTCAACCTTTGACCCTCGTCCTCCCCATCCATTCTGAACAGGAAAGAAGGTTGTGTGGCGGTGAGAACTGAAGGAAGGAGGGTTAACAACAAAGCATTTCATGGTCAAAGCAGCGGGAGAGAGGCATTTGCTCCGATCAGAACCTCCTGACACTGAAGTAAAAACCTCTTTCTCTTACAGAAACACAGACACACATAGTGTACTTAAGGCTCCAGATGCAGCTCCACTTGGTACCAGGCTTCTGATAACAAGGTGTGAGTGCTCTGCGTCTTATCATTACTCTCATGTCAGGCTTCCTCCCACACTAGGCATGCTGTGCAGAGCAGAGTAGCAAACATCGAAGACCTGATGAAAGATATAAAATTCTCACTTCAACCATTACCCTATAAATATCACTCGTCAGCTAAACATGATGCATATATGCAAATGTTTCCCCAAGTCAGGGGCTGCAGAGAGGGAAAGATGAGGGTAGGACAGGATCTGTGTTCACACAAGCTGAAGAAGTTGTGTTTATACATGTGTTAACAGATTGGAACACTTTTGAGTGCACTAGAGTTCACAGCAACTTGAAATCAGCCCCAGTTTGCCCTCATCTATCCAGAGCGAAGGTGACAGAGCTGGAATTTAGGAATTTATTGATTTTTTTTATAAGTATTCAAAAGCTTTTTAGCCTACTTTACCAAACTTTGTGCAACTCTAACGAAGATTCCACATATTTAAGTTGACATTTGGAGAAATGTTCATAAAAACATCAAATTTCACTTGAAGTTGACGCCATACAGTTGGAACAAGCTAGAACAGAAGAATATGGTATATGTTACACGGGCAAAGTGTGGAATAACATGGTTCTTCCATCCTTTAAAGAAATTTGAAAGAAAATAATTGACTCACTAATTTTCTCTCTAGTCTAACAGAACGAGCTAGAGCCTGCAGTTCATCTGCTCTATAAATCATTTGTGCTGTGTAACACATCTAAGGTTGAAAAAAAACAGGCTCAGGTATGTCCCACAGTTAACTGAAGCCATGGCAACATCACATCCTATTTACAACATCCAAAAGCATGATGGGAACACTCATGGCAAAATTTCAGAACACAAAAATATATAAAAAAGAGATCAATCTCACCTTTTTATCAGTGTTCAGCTGCTTAGAGATCCAACTGAGCAAGTGTCACCTGTCACTCTGATCGAGAGTAGTTAGATATTAGAGGATAATAATGTGACGCAAGCTTAAGATATGTGGTGACTCTACCTTAGTCTTTATTTACAACAGACTCATGAATCATCACCAAACAATTGCAGTTATGAATGGAAAATGTCAATTTATGGAGCTCCATTTCCAGACTTCTGGATTTCAGAGATACAGAAATAGAATATAATAATGAAATAATTACATTTTTGATATCAGATGTTCTGTCTTGTTTTGTTCTGTGGTTCTGTTGGTTTTAGTTCTATCCTTTCCCTAATTATTGACAGTTTCCTCCCCCTGTTCTGTAATGAAAGAAAACTGGGTGGGCCGCATGTATATGCGGCGAATACTTAGAAAATGTTACCAAATCCTGAATGATGAACAGTGAGTTTGAGTATGTGGTACAACTATCGTGAGATCTTTACAAAACATTCACTCTTGCGCACAGATGCCACAATAAATCTTCTCAGAGCTGAGACAAGAAATGCAGTAAATTATGGGGAGGATTGGAGTCTTATCTTCCAGCGAATGGTACCACGTCTCAAGAGAATTTCAGAAAGCTACGATAATTTGGGAAAGAAGCAGAGAGGAGCAGTGAGGTGGGAGGTTTGAGCTTGGTGAGGAGGGGGAAGAGGAGGTGTAAGGGTAAGGGGGATGCTATGTGGGGAGTGTGTGTGTGTGTGTGTGTGTGAGGAGAGAGGACAGTGGTAAGTTGGGAGGGGGACATGAGTGTTTAAAGGAGACGCAGAAGGTGCTGAGGAGGTTACTTGTGGGTACAAAGAAGAATGCACACTCACATTCCTAGCATGCCCGCCTCATTGTAGCAGGCTAATGAGGCGAGGGAGGGAGCGAGCGTTGGACAAAACCACCGGAGCGCCGGCCGGCACGGAGCAACTGAGCTCATGGCCGAGGAATTCCAAACGCCAGACATGAGCGGGAACGGCTCGGTGCCAGCAGTTTTCTAACAGTACACACTCCATCACAGAAACACACACGTCTGTATCAGGGCGAGAAGTCAGACATCACCATTCATTAGTTTAGGTAGTCATAGAAAATGCTAGTGTCACCTGATGACCTGTTTCTCCACCTGGAAAGAAATAAAATGTAAGAAAAACTGACAGCATTTTCAATGTATGTGTAATAAAACCTGAGTTTAAAAGGCAGGAAAAGAGCTAAAATTACACTAAAGGTACAGGTCGACACATCAAAAGGAGCCGAGTGGATGGAGGCAGGAAACAGATTTTTTGAAAACAACAATCTTATCTGCTGCTGCACCCCCTTTTTTTTTTTTAACAAAACAAAACAACCAACAGCCACGGATGAACTTACATTAATAATTCATGTGTGCGCATGATGGCAACTCCGCATATTCTGCGTTCCTTTAGAGTGCTGGCTGTGGTGAGCAGAGTTGAAATGCTGTCATTTGGAGTTCCAATTGGTCAATTAAAAGGGCTGTAACAGTTCTAAATGCATGTTTGAACAAATTAAAACCTACATATCCATCCATACATTTTCTGTAACCACTTGGGGGTCAGCATTGTGGGGGCCTGGAGCCTATTCCAGCTAGTTCATCACAGGGCACATAGAAACAACCAACCATTCACACTCACATTCACACTTACAAGTGATTTAGAGGCACCAAATAGCCTGTTAAGAGCATGTCTATGGACTGTGGGAGGAAGCCGGAGTTGCACAAGGTTGTTGTTGCACAAGGACAAAAATAAATAGAGATAAATAGTAAAATAAGTATGAAATAAAAAACACCAAATAAAATAAATTTGATAAAAATGATTAGGTAAAATGATTGTAATGTGGTTAATACAGAAAGTCTAACAGCACAGCAGACTAATATACTGTATAATATGATGAAGTAATGATGTAACAGTATTTATAATATGATAGAATAGAATAGAATAGAATAGAATAGAATAGAATAGATGGAAAATGTCATAATACAGGATAGCAAAATATAGTTATATAAGTTTAATACAGCAGTACAACAGAATATCAAACTTAATATGGTCTAACAGTTGGTGCACTGTGTAAAATGGAAACAGGAACAAAATGTGATGATGTGAAAACATTAAAACTCCATATTTATTGGAAATAGCACAAAGAAAACTTAATATGCCCATTCTGAATTTGATTGCAGTAACATGTTTGAAAAACATCAGGACACAGTCGTGTTTACTGCTCTGTTCATCAGCATCATGATTATCTGTTTGGCAAAGTTAGCTAGTTTCCTCCATTTTGCAAGTGATTTAGTGAGTAACAGTTTATTGATATGGAGTTGCTTACACAGCCAACTGAAGCTGTAAAAACAAGCTGTGAACCTAACACTGATATATCAGCACGTGTTATGTTGATATGGTGAACCTGTAAAATACACCCTGTGAGGAATCGTTCGGGCCAAGCAATGTGATTTCATAATTTGTGAAATGAAAAATTTCTCAGTAAAAACAAAGATTTTTCTCCTTCGTCGACCTTTTGCAACCAACGAGAAGCTGAGTTTTCATATTTTCACGTGACAACAAACATGAAGGAGGTGCAGATGGAGGAATTGACCCCGGTGTTAAGTAATCCGGTATCCACAGCAAACAACTTTTGTTTCTCCAGTTGCGAAAAGTTTCGCCTGTTTGTTTTTTGGGATAAAAGTGTTCAAATTTACACTCAGTATTTGACTGAAGTATCAGCACTGTGTCAGCCTTCTAACTATAATCATGTGCAAGCTGCAGTTGCAAAATCCTCGGACACAAAGTAGTAGTGATCAGCAATCTATTAGTGGCGAAATTTGACATCAAAGTGGATGAAGAACATCCTTCCTACTTGTGAGTCACAGTTGACAGGTGGACCAATGACAAGAGACAACAAACCCCATCACATTCAGGAAGCTCTGTGACACATCCTTCCCTCTCAGCCTCCCTCCATCTGTTATTTTCTCTGTGATCTCAGTTCAGTGATGCGCACGTACGCCCTGTGTGTCCCGTCTCCAGCTGGCCTGATGAGGTGCATCATCCACCAGCCACGTGGAGGAAACAGAGGGTGAAATCTATGAAGAGTTCGAGGATCAAAACACTCTTTAAGCACTAAAGCTGACATAGAGCACATCGGTTCTGACTCAAACTTATTGGAACGTGTCCACGTTTTGTGAAATAATTCCCACAAGGTACGCTGTGGATGATTGATCGGGCACCCAGGTATCAAACTCAACAAATAGAGTTTACATAATTAGCTAAATTAGCTCTGCTTTGCGCTGCCTGATCTAAGAAATGTGAGCCAAATATCAACAACAATGACCACAATGAACCTCTACAAGCCCTTCTATCCCAGTGTTACCAGAGTTTTAGCTGTGTCCAAATTCTTGGTAGAAACCCTAAAGGCACAGCCGGGCTGGGAAGAGTGTCTGACATAGCAAATAGAATTTATGTAACACTTTTCCGGTCTGCGGACTGTAAAAACACTTTGAAAACACTTGGTACTTGGGTCCAGTATCTTGGACAAGGACACTTCGACTAGACTAGGGCAGCCAGGAATAATACCAGTGACCTTCTGATTACTAGACGACACCCCAGCAGCACCTCAGCCACAGTCTGACAGCGCTCCAACTCCCCTATTTGCGAATGATCTGTTTCTGTTGTCTTCGCCGTCATCAGATTGTGCCCTTCAATGCACTCTGGGGCGGTTTGCAGCCAAGTGTGAAGCATCAGGGATGAGAGTCAGCACCATGAAGTCTGCAACCATGGTTCTACAGGAAATGGGTTGGGTCCTTCTGGTTGGGAATGAGTCATTTCCCCATGTGAAGGAGTTTACATATTTTGTTCACAAGTGAGGGGTAAGACGGAGATGCTCTGGCTCTTCAGCTACCAAATACGCAGCTATGTTCACCAGGTGGTTGCTAACTCTGCTGTTTGGTGATGGGAAGGTAGTGCGCAGTGGGTTCATCATGACGATTGCTGCCTGCTACAGTAAAGAAACCAAAACAATGAGCTGAAAGACACTATTATCATTTCAGCCTTTGTTTTTTTTTTTCATTGCTACTTTTACTGTTTCCACCACTGTGGATCAAAGTCAGTTGTGATGGCCTTCACTCTTCAAGGTATTTGTTAATTTCCATCTAACACAGCAGAGCTCACATCTGATAGACACATTAGCTGCTGTTACACCCAGATGACTAACAGCGCTATTAGTGAGGTGATTTGTCTGTCAACAAGTGAATCAAAATAACTGTGAGTGAGAAGCCACACACATGCAAGAAATGCGTGGCTTAAATACTTTCATATTACCCATGAACAAACTCGAATGATGATAATGCACATGCACACAATAACACAGCGGTCCTGAGGTCACTTAGTGTGAGTTTGGCAGAACTGCAGATCGAGCGTGACTCCTGATGTTGAGGTCAGATCTTTGAAGCTCAGACTCTAAAGCTTTTTTATTAATGACTGACTAACTGTTGAAGGAAACACCCAGGAAAACCTCCACACCCCTGATCTTATCACTTCTACCCCGACTTCCCATCAGCAGCCGGTGGAGTTTGCATCACGCCCCCCAAAAGCACAATAGCAGATTATTACAAAGTCTTTTTTTATTTTTAAATAGACACGCTTGTTGTTGTTGCCTTTCACTTTGAGAGAAAGATCTGGATTAAATCCAGTCGTGACCCGTCAGTCAACGGAGATTTGGAACTAAGTGAATGGAGGCATAGTAAAAGTGCCCTGAAAGCAATTCCTGGGACGTTTGTGAATATCTGTCGTCATGGCTACAAGCGACTGAGTCAACTCGTTGATTCCTGCAGGGCAACAATCTGGCCAAACTGCCTGACTTTAATCCAAAAGTCAAACGCAGTGCCAGCTGGACCAATGTGCCTGTTTCTAAAGTAAATTAAACTGTCATCACGAGCCAGTGGACGAGGAACAAATGAATGGACGTGTTCATTGAAGTTTCTGTTATATATGCATGAAAGATGCTTTTAAAATAAAGGATTTGAAATCATTTGACTGCTGTGCTGTTTTTGTTGGTGTCTTATGCTAACTGACATGAAAATGTCTCAGAGAAACATCTACAAGAGAGATCTACAGTGTTTTAAGGTTTTTAAGATCTCTATCCACTTAGAAATCTCTTCTCTTCACAGCCTCTGATCACCAGAGAGACAGACAGTGAGATAGTCTGTTTTTTTAACACTCAATACAAACTCCAGAAAGTCATCAAAACATCCTCCAAGCTGGATTTTTGCTTCCTTCACGTGATCAGCTGATCATAAATAGAGCAGAGTGACAGCCTCTCTGCTGTGTGACGGGCTGTATTGTCATTCAAAATGAGAGATCACAGAGAAAGTTGCATCGCGAGCCTCTGCGAGTCTATGTGGAGAAGGGAGCTGTGGGTGGCCGTAACACAGAAGAGTTGATATCCTCCCTCCCAAAAGCTTCATCCATCAAGCACTCTGATTGGAACTGAGTGAAAAAGTACATAAATATGATTCAAATATCTGTGGAGGTATAAAAAATCCTCAGGATGTGCAGCCTAGAAAAACTTAACTGCTACACAGCAGTACCCCTGACTGTGACTCACAGGCTTATAATAATCCCAAAAGCTCATCACTGGTACTTGAGTTTCATACTCAGGAGAGGTTTTTACACAGTGCCAAAGACTCACTGTGGGAATTTATTTTCCTGAACTACTTTTCAACTTGCTCTGCCTCTATCAGATATGACATATGTGTTAAACTGAGTAACATGGCTTCATAGTCAAATGCAAGTCCTTCAAGCCTGTGAATGCCAACCAATAAAATGACACTTTTTGTGACTCCAAGTTACAGATGTTACAGGTCTAATGCTCCACAGGAAAGTTACTCTGGAACCCGTTTGACAAAGTGGCCAAACTGTGTGATGACAGCAATTGCCACAAGACTTTTTTTCCCGTAAGCTTACACTGAGAAAGAAGCAGGCGTAACAGCTCCTGTGAAGTCACCGAGCAGCTTCCATATATCAATAAACAGAGTCCTGCGTCCAACATGGTGTCCAGCTCTCTTTATACATCCACGGTTGTGTACGTAAACACAGATAGCTGACCAACACTGAATCAATGTTGCCAGCAGTGGCGGCTGGTGAAAAAATATTCTAGTTGGGGCTGTGCCATATTCAGTCAGTTTCAGAAACCATCCCATCCCGATATAATTAAACACACACACTGCAGGATACCAGTGCTCTGTGAAATAATAAGTCATTATTTAATGCCATTATTAAAAAAAAACTTGAGGCATTCTTATATAAAAACAAACACTGCACAATCACAAGCTTTACATGTAAAACAGAACTTGTAAACAATTGACGTATCAATTTCTAACAAAGCAGAACATGTTGGAAAGGCTGTGGACTTTTACACCTGTGCCCCCCGTGACAGAACAATATACAATAACATCAAATGATATAGATTAATAAATGTTTATATGAGCTCTTACAGTGTATAAAGGGTGTATAATATAGAAATGTATATCAAGTGGTTGAACTCAAACCTTACATACATAAAGTAATCGCCCTTTCTGGAGTAGATTTGAGGACGCTGATTGGCTAAATCGTATGTCAAACGTGGTTTAACTGCTTCATAGACCCGCCTCCCCTGAGCTGCTGAGAGATGCAGTGCAGATGAAGGCACAGCATATTGCTGCGCAGTTAGTAGTAATGTTCACGTCAGTGGTTTTCTTTCCGTGAGACCTGGTCAGTGTGTGTTGTCTTTGAAATGAGCTTTGTAAATATATTTATAACGTGACCTGACTAGAAGACATGCTGACTCTGTGAATCTAAACAGACCTTTTCCCGGCATCAAACAGCTCTGATGTGACTTCACCCCACGTCCTTGAGTCATTTTAGAATAGAATCAAAAACCAGGGGGGAACACATTGTCTCACAGCTTCCTTTTGTTATTCAAAGTGTCCCGGCAGCACTGAGTCCAGAGCTCTGGGATTGGGCCGGACTGGGTCTGCCTTTGGTTCCTCATGATAAGGGAGGCAGGGACAGTCCAGGGAGTGGGCAGTGCTCCTGGTCTGACAGCTAAACAGTGAGGAGGACTGACTGAGCGCAACACCAAGCTACTGGGAGAAGAGAGAGAGAGAGAGGTGGAGAGACAGTGAGCAACAACAGTACCGCCAAGGAGACCACAGAAACACTCTTCTCACCCCCCTTCACCCAAACTCTGCAGAGAGAGAGAGAGGAGAGAGAAAGAAGCAGCAGAGGCAAACAAAAGCATTCTTGGCTTTCAGTTTAAAAGAAGAAGAAAGAAAAACGTTAACAATACTTTGGGCGAGATCATTTACTTGAGATACAAATTCAAGGAGAAAGGCGTGACAGGACGGCGTCAGTCAGCGGTTTATCATCCCTGAACCGTCTCCAGACACAAAGTCAGAGATCGGAGTGCTGCATGAAGGATAAATACATCTGGGAGAAGAAACGAGCAGAAACAGGATGAGGGTGACTCTGAGGATCACGTGGCTGCTGCTTTCACTCAGTGAGTAGGAATTTAATTCAAAGATCCATCTGTGATATTCAGAGCAGAGGATGACACTCTGCTGTTTGCAGCCTGTGAAATATGATAGGATGTCTGAATTCTGAGGGGGAGTGAAAGTGTCAGCATCACTTGAAAGCTGCGGGTCTTCACTGATGCTGTAAAGAGCCTGTGCACAGAGAGCTGTGAATAATCTCACAAGTCTGAGTTTAAAAAAGGGGAAATAATTCATGTAATAATACTCTGAGAGTAAAAGTACTGCGTTAAACTTAAGTTACTGTAGTTTAACTTAAGTTAAAGTACTAATGTAGCAATGTAGAAAAGTCTTTAAATGCTCAAAGTGCAGAATTCTTTACTTGCTGGTCCATGTGACACATATATTATATATTATATTACATTTAATGCTGATGATGCACCACTGTGTACACAGCATTTTAAAGTTGCAGCAGGTGGAGGAGAAACTGCATTTATAGTGTTTTATAAGCCTTTCATATGTCTTGATTGAAGTAACTATTGTTAAATAAATGTAGATGCATGAAGAAGTGTATGATTAAATACTTAAAGTAGCTCAAAGTAGCTCTTCTTATATTGTCGGGCAGCAGGTGCATCAAAGTGTTGTAGCTGGTGGACGTGGAGCTGATTGGAGCTACTTTTGTTGGGTGGTTTAATCCAGCAGCCACTGCAGCCTCCCATTCTTTTGGGGGTTGTGAGCCCCCTCCCCACCCTCACTCTCTCCTGATGAGAGTTTCAAGCAGTCCGACTGTATCATTTGAGTCCTGGAGAGGTGACAGTATTTTACTTACTTTTTTTAATCATCTGGTAACCCCAGAGCTGTGAAGCACTGGTTTAATATATCAGTTTGCATTGTGTTTATGAGATCATAACATGTTTTGTATGTATAAACTGAGTCAGACAAGTGTGTAGTAACTATAGATGACAAATACACGCAGAAGTGGAGTACAAGTACCTCAAAGCTGCTCTTAAATAAGTACTCTTCATTCACATTAGAAGTAACAGTAACCTTTCCCCAATAGTAAAATCCTAACAAGCTTAAATTAAACTTAAAGTTGTTTTTAATTATCTCTACACGTCTGATTTCATTGCCTGTATAAAATATCTATAAATATCCTTTCCTCTGCATTGTAGGCTACACTTTGTATATGAACGTACAGTGTATGTGTCCTCACGTCACATAGATCTATATGATGATTTATATAGACATGAAACATATGTCATATAAAACATATGAGTTAGCAGATCTCGTGGGGAATAAAGTTGTTTAATGCAGAAAAGTCAGAGCTTTTGATTCAGTTCGTGGACAGTTTTGCAGACTGAGAAGCTAAAAGAGCTTAAGCTTAAGCTTTGGATGCTGCCTGAGGACGAAGTCGCACTGCGACCTCTTTGTCCTCGTCTTGTTTCTCAGCAGCTTCATGTGAGCACAGACTGAGGAGTAAATCCTCTGAACTGAACAGCGTCTGTACTTTCTTCTCTTGTGACCTGTTTGAGAAACAAAGAATTCCTACTGTCGCTGTGTGGACCGTCTGAAACCTGTATGAAACATCTGCCCCCTCCACCCTCCAAACATCCCACAGTTAAGGACTCCCAAATTCTCCCCTCTCTCTCTCTCTCTCACACACACACACACACACACAGAGAGAGAGAGAGTCCTCCAGTGTAGCTGAGGACAGAAGGAGGCTGCATAATGAAGTGCACCCCTGACCTCCCTCCCTGGCAGAGAGGCGAGGAAAGTGTTTTTCTTTAATTATGCACCTGCCGCTCTCTCACCACTACAGTAGATGGATTCAGACGGGAGGCTTTTATTTTGGAGCGTGTGAAAAAAACAAAGTGCGACACAGCCCTAAAAAAAAGTCTGAAGGCTGGCTGTCAGCATTTCCCCCCCCCCAAAAAAAAATAAGAGCCTGACACTTTTCTGCGCGTGTGAACGTGCATCTGTGTCTGTTTGTTTAACGCCTGTTATCATGAGGACGGTGGAAAACATGTGCAAGTGTTTGTTATAATTTTCAGTAAAGTGAGGGGCCTTTCTGGACTGTCTGAGTTCTCTGAACTGATCATACTTGATGACTTCAGTTTGCAGTTGTTTCTCCATCATAAGTTGCTGTATGAGAAACCTTTCTGTGCATTAGTCCTTTCACTGTGCCCGTATAGAAGCCAGGAATAGTTCCTCAGTCTCCAAAAAAGCAACTTTTGCACCTTTACTTTGGTAGTTTTGCTTTTTTGAGTTATATGAGTAGATAAATACCACTCTTGTGTAGTTTGACAAGACATTTCTGTGCTAATGGAAGTATTCCACGTAAGTGTTCATCAGTTTGCTAACTGCTGGGGACAAAATTGTTCACAATGGGCACGTTTGGTGCTGTAGTGGCCTTCTACCTTTCTTCACAATGGCCATTATTTCAAAATAAAAGGGCACTCGGAGAGATCCGCCAAGACCATTAGTCCAGTCTTGATATGCAAATCTACAATCAGACTACTAAATAGAAGTGAAAAATAATTTCCATCCACCACGTGAGCTGGATCTGCTCCATAATGTAATGTTTTCCTCCTTGGCTCACGCTACATCATTCCACCAGCAGCTTTTCTCTATTCCTGCTGACAGACGAACAAACGGTACTGAAAACATGAACTCCTTTGCAGCGGTAATTAAGTAAACTGGTTTTGTGTTACTCGCGGTTAAACTCTGTTTGCACTGGATAGTTTTGAACATGTCGTTTCACTTTTCCAAGGTAATAGCATCAAAAGATGACAGGTGTTGCAAGATGTTCAAATCAAAGATGTAAAATGTTCAGCTGGAGTGAATGATCACGTGCTTGAAGGTGATTTCAGACTTTCAACAAATGATTTGGATGTTAGACTGCAGGAAGAAGATAGGATCATCAGTTATCAGTCCTCTCCAGGACTTCCTTGACCCCCCATGGAGACCATCTGTCTTATGTGTTAGTTGGTTCACGGCTTGTCCGTTTCCTACCAGATAACAGGCAGTCGGGGTTCTTGGACTGTCCAGACACCAGCAGCAGCCCGGAGAGACGCTGCCTGTTTGGCACACTGATCTGGTGTCTACGCTGGCTGCCGTACACTGGAGAGAACGGAGAACAATAGATGGGAAAAATCTTTATCAACATCCCAGTTCCCAAGGAGGGTGTGGCGGCAGGAGACGGCCTTGAGCCACCCTCTCACAGTCAGGGAGGTTTGGATGGGAGTCAGGCAGAATACAGGAATTGTTTTGAACTACAGACCAACAGATATTGTTCCAGCTTCAGGACTACAGGACTGCAGTGAAGATTTTTATATTTGATAAATTTAATTACAAACATCAACGCATACCATCCTTAGCATGTTAGCATATACAGCTCAGTACTGATTATAAAAACCTCCAGAAGGCTTTCTCTTCTCTAGTTTAGAGTTACACAATGGATGTTTGGTATTTGTCTTTCTGTGTCTCAGAGGTGTTTTCTATGATTAATGCAAACGATGATAAATGATAATCATGTGATACATGATTCAAATGAAGTAGCACTGATCTGGTGCAGACTGTGTCTGATACAACTACAGCTGCAGAATACGGCTCAACAACTATCAAACAGGGCACAAATCAAGATAAAAAACAGATGTAATGTACAGATTTAAGTCACTTGAACTATTTAATTTAAAGTTAAAATATGTTTCTTTAAGATTTAAGAACTTGAAGATCAGGTTACATTTTTAAACTCAAAATTCTTTTCAAAATTTGTTCAGATATGTTGAGGTAAAGAACATTTAGTGGTTTTAAATAACCTAATACAATTATGTGGAACCTGTTGACAAAATAAAGTTGTTGCATTCGAGGACCCTCTACTATCTGATACATTATTTTATGTAAGAAAAGATTGACCTTATGATATCTTTTCATGACGTGTCTGCTTATTTTTGGCACAAAAGAAAAAAAAAATCACATCTCACAGTTTTTAAGCAGCAGACTAAGTTTACTCAGTCATCAGTGCAAACAAGAAACTTTTCTTGTTCTAATGTTTTAACACGATAACTTATATTGATATGACATGTTTTCTTTATAATAAGCTGCCATCATCTGCATATAATTCCAGGTGTCCTTGAAGGCCCCATCATGGATAGTTTTTAAGTCAGTCCCTGATCGCAAACACAACAACGAATGTTCTGTTTATTTTTTATGAAACTGTCTGAAGTCTCTGCACATAGATCTTCATGGTGTAGTGATTTGTTTTGGAAAATGATTGCCAAAAATATGATTTGTAGGATAACAGATATCTCTGTTTTGATTTATTCTCTTAGATCATTGAGATTATCAGTCAAACGCGTGTTGTTTTATTCATGTTAACACGCGTTTATCTGTTTTTGCAAATGAACTCTTCATTTGTTGGCATGGCCCGCCATGATTTAATACCATGGAAATGAAATAATTGTGCAATTCAAATTCCTGACCTCCGTCAGGACCCCTGAAGGTCTGATCACTCTTCTTAGGGAGTGGATGTGCTGACCGGGTGCAGCCGATCTTGTTTTTAAAGTCCAGACATGGCTGGCATGTGAACACAGGTTTCCTCCAGGGAGGAACCTCGGCTCTCTGTAAAGCTGAGCGTTTCATCACTGTCCGATGTTTCAGATAAAGAGCCACTTGACATCACCTCCACTGTAACCTCGCACTCCCTCCCTCTACCCGGCATGCCACGCCGCACACCCAGGTGTCCATTAATCAGGGCTGGTGGCTGGTACCGTCATGGACTTTCACTCACCTCCTCCTCCTTTTCCTCGCCCAGAGTCCTCCTCATTCCTCTCCTCCCTTCATCTTTTCCTCCTCTCTCTCTCAGCACTCTTTTCATCTGCCTCATCACTCTGTGTGAACTCCCTTCACGTCTCGGGTTTTAGGAAAAACAGGCTGCTGTTCCATTATCTGTGAGCACAGTGTGTGTGTGTGTGTGTGTGACACGAAACATGCCAACACACTCTCTCCTAACTCTCTTGAATGATTGGTTCACCGCCTTGCAGAAAACTTATACTTTCATCCTCATCAGTTAGTATATTTAATGTCAACCACACCTCAATCGTCCTATCAGAGTATCTGCTTCCTCTGTGTAATTTGGTCACTTTAATGTCAGCTTCATCCATAGGACATCTCAACACTGACAAACAATGTGACACATCACCTCAAGGTTTTTCCTCATGTCACTCCGCCAAACTTAACGTACTACACTTATATTTTCAAGCAAGGTGTGTCATAAAATATAGTTCCTGTTCTAAATGAGGCAAGAGAATACAAATAGTTATCATTTATTAAATGATGCCAATTTTCTCAGTAAACCAGAGAAAAATTAGCTCATCTACAAAATAAATCTCACATTGCATTAACATTGGTTGTGAATGTTATGACATAACTAATTAGCTTTGTAGCTTAGCATAATATATTTTTAGCTTGGTAGAATATTTTAGAGAATTAGGATCTATAATATTTGCTAGTTTAACACTTTGATGATTAGTATACCGAGGTTCATTTCTGCTCATTGAAACATTTGTTTTTCTTTTTGTTCAGCACATTTTACCTCATGTGTGCGGCATCATTTTGATCAACACAAACTCTATGAGATATGAGTCATATTTTGTTTTCATGTTTGTCAGTCGAGCAGGTAGAAAGGTGCCAGATAACAAAAATAACAAAATTAGACTGGCACCTGTGTAAATGTACAAATCATCAGTGACAAAGATTTAGCTATATAGAGGTGTTATGTAGGAAAACTACAGCCCAGCAACAGGAGAGTGTGTAAAATTCATTGTACCAGTTTACAATGATCCCACACAGAAACAGGTGGTTTGAAAATCTTTCTCACTGTTTCTTTTGAATAGAAACTTTCAGTAATGAGCTGTAGACCTTCAGATAACTTCCATCTTAAATTCCTGCTTCCCTGTTGCTCAATTTATCTCTACTTACCAGAGAGTGTGTGTGTGTGTGTGTGTGTGTGTGTGTGTGTGTGTGTGTGTGTAATAGGGAGGGGGTGGAGCGCTAACATTGAACTTTTACCATTAGCGCACCCCACAGCTCGTATAAACACACATACCAGTCTGGTTTCCAAGGACAGGGAGTGTGTTGTTTGTGAATAATGTGTGCGAGGGTGCGAGTCAGTGTGTGGTCAGTCATTTCCATGTGACCGTAAGATTTAGGGCGCCTCGAACCCCTCTTTATTTTCTCTCCTCCCTTTCACTTGTCTCTCTTTTATTCCCGCCGAGTGTTTTTTTACATTCACAGCTCCTCACCTCCCTTCACTGGAGCACACAATGCAAAGCAAAGACCCCTCCCTTCCCCTTCCTTACCCCCACCCACACCAAAACCCCCACAGTCTCAGAGAGCTGAATTACCTCTCTCAATGGGACATGGGGGGGGGGTGTGCAGCTGAAGCCTTAAAGGCCGTGGCTGCAGCGGGGGTCTGCAGCGAGGGGAGTAGACCACGCTTGCATGGGCGCACGTGGGGCCGGAGCGGCCTTTGTGTGGGCTGTCACCAAGCTAACGGGGCAGCTTTGTCCCGCCGGTGCTTTGGAGTGACAGCGACATTTATTTATTTACTATCCTCCGTTTTGGCGAGCTAAGTGCATGTTCACGCTCAGACGCACATCAGTCCGGGGTTACAGTCAAAGCGCCTGGCAAACTAGGCAGATAAGTGACTGGAGAGCTGGCATGTACACACACACACACACACACACACACACACACACACACACATATTGTGCCATGAAACTAACTACACCAAGTACGATAATCCCTCAATAAATACTGCAATGTGCAATTTCTGACACAGTCTAAGCAAATATCGATTGGGCTCTCTGGATACCTGGAAACCTGGAAGTCTCAAGTTTGCACCTTTGTCATGAAATTAGTGCCAGATTTTTCCACCCGGTTGGGTCACTTTTTATTGAACTGGGCAGGTACAAATTGTGTTTGGTCTGGCTGTGATCACTTCAGCTTCTTTTTGTACCATTCGGGCCACCATAGAATGTTTAAGAGCCTGGTTTATTAGAGTTCAAACTTGTGAACACCAGAACAGTTTTGTGTTGTTTATTGTCCTGCTTGTAATTGTGCTTGGAGCTGCTCCTGATGATCACTTGTCTCCACAAAATATACATCATTTCATGAGTGTTACAGGACAGAAAAATACAAAATGTGCTGTTTTATGGGGAGTCTGTGTGCTGCACGTACGGCTGCAGGGACTGGCAGGAAGTCAGACACAGAAAAATCATAGAGACATCCAGTCAAAATAAAACACCCTGTGCAGACTCACCTGATCATAAAAACAGACAAAAAGGAAACTATGTAGCCTTCTCATGGAGAACACACCAAAACAGCGTGGACACAACATCACAGAGCCGTGCCTGGTGGAATCAAGGTGCTAGAGAACAAACACAGTGAAGCTTTTATTAGCTGTTTGCTCAGAAGTAGTAATCTCTACATTTGTGTACAAATTAAATGTTGACATCCATCAGTAAGCCTTTAGAGGTGTAGGTGACAGATTTTTAAAATCTGGAGAGGGCCAGGCTTTTTCGATTGTTTATGCTAAGCTAGGCTAATAATCTCCTGGTTAATTACTTCATTCACAGACACGGGAGCAACATCAATCTTATATCTCTATAATAGGGCATCATACAATTATATCTTTGACTATTTGGGTTTGTCCCCATCATATTTTAACTCCCCTGCACAGTCCAGGTCCACATAGAAAAGATCTTCCCAGTTTGATGTAGAGGAAGTTAACCGGCCTGACCTCAACCCCATCCAACACCTTCCACATTAAGTGGAACATCGACTGTGAGCCAGACCTCATCACCCAACAACATCACTAACGCTCCTGTGTCTGAATGAGAGTAAATGACACCAACCATATCAACAGTATTTGTTCAGACGCAGAGCAGTAAAAATGTCCTTCTGTCCCTTCATTCTCTCCATGTTTCTGAGGGTGTGGGGTCTTGTTCATGGGGGCTTTTATTTACAACATGGCAGCCAGGAAGGGAAAACAATTCAGCCAGTCTCCACCCTCTGGCTACACTGTCATTCTCTTTTAATGTGTACGGATGGTGGTTCTCACACTGAACAGGATGGGGTTGACTCCTGCTGGACCTCCTGAAGGGAGGGCAGGGAGACACAGAGTACCCCCTGACCTCCTCTGGACCTCCACGTAGTCTCAGTGAATGTGAGCGAAGCACCATCACGCTCCACAGGTTCACTATGGGACCAGTTATAAAGGTAGATCAGGTCACTAGGGACAAACTGAGGACGCATTATAATTTTTCCTCTCTCATCATTATGACATACACATATAGTGAATTATAAATCTGTATTAAGTAATGATCTTATCTGTATCAGCAGATTGTTGATGCAGTATGAATTGATTTTTGGGGGGACTACGTTGGGTAAGCACAACAATCTGACAATACTATCATACTGTAGTTGTTAGCCAACAGTTGCACATCCAACAGACATGTAGCAACATTTGAATTTGTGTTTGTGTCCACCTAATAACCATTAAGTGCACCATTCACCCTGCTTTTAGCTCTGTTTTGGTCTCCAGCTAGTTGCTAACTTTGACTGTCTGCCTTCTGGTCCTGAGCAGTTGATGTACAGTGAATGTTCTTCCATAAAATTAGCTGCCTGCTGAATTCTGAAACAAGGCTGATGTATGAGCTGAGAGTGAACCAAAACAGAAAAGTTGTTGATATAAAAATATCAGTGCACCTTCAAGCAGCACAGATTGTTCCCATAAAACACACTTACCTTTGGCCACAGATGATAGAACCATGTGCCCCCTCATCTTAAAATAGTGTAATTACCTGCTTTGTTTCTTGATTTGTCTTGACCCATCTTTGATCGACATAACACAGCACTGTTTCAACCCAAAGACTTGGTGTCTGATAGCTGATTCTCTCTTCTCTGCAAGGGAAGTAACATGTTTTAGGCTTCTGATTACTTTGGAATAAACAGAGGAAGAACTGATGATAATACGTTCTGGTGTACCAGTTTCCTTCTAACACAAAGATATGTATGTTACTAGGTACACTCCTGCCACTGCCAATAAGCAAGGCATTGGTCTTTAAATGGTTAGTTGGGATAGGTGAAATTAGGGGTGGGCAATCTGTCGGTTTTATATTGAGATCATGCTCTAAGGTGTCCACAATCTGCTTTTCAGGTGAATCGTAGAGGTAGTGGTACTTCATGTTCTCCTACCTGTGTTTACAAGCTTCACATAATCTCATTAAGTGACCAACAGAGTGATTCGATCTGATCTATAGTCTGCAGGGCATTTCAAAACAGAGAAAAAATTTGCAATTTAGATAGTGGATCATGACTGCGAAATAGATTGTGATATGATTTTTTGACCATATTGTCCACCTCTAGGTCAAATGCCGCGGACGAACTTGTGGCACTAATAATAGTGTAAAAACGAAATCCAAACGAGAACAATAGAAACAACTGGCAGAATACCAACATCAGTCTGTTTAGGCATATTACCAAATTAGAAGTCAGACACGAGCCCAAATCAACAGAACTGTTTCCTGTCACTGAGGTGAGCCAAGAAGTAGAAAGAAGAGCCAGGGAAAAGACAGCATGGTCAGTTCTCACACCCTCTGATGTCTGACCCTCACACAGTCCACCACAGAATGGTCCCACCCTGACACCAGCAGCATGACAACAGGACGGTTAGCTGAGCAGACTGGCATGCCTCCTCGTGCATGTCAGACAGGTCATTAAAAGCATTATTCTGGACTGCACATCTGGGTATAATATGTTAGAAATAAAGTATGAATTCATTGGCTTCTTAATTCTCTGAAATCTACTTTTCTGTTTAGTTTAATTAGAAAGAACTGTTTATGTTGGTAGAATTTGAGACTAAAAGGAGGTTCCTTGATACGATCTTTGCAGCTAGAGCTTATTACCGGGCAGTCTGAGAGTTCTTCTAATGTCTTGGATCTTGAACTGATAACATGCTGCTGCTGCTATTTGACAAAAAAGCCACATACTGTATTTACAGAGCTAAGACTTAAGCAGTAGTGATTGATTTTCTCGGCCACTAAAATAGTTGCATGTCGTTCTCATCTCTTTCTCCACTCGTTTCTCTTTTCATTTCTCTACTGTCACTTTCTAAATTAAGTCATAAAATGCCCGCAAACATTTGAATAAAAAGTTGGTTAGCACGTTGTGTAAGAAAACAGCTGCTTTTATACACAGCAACGTTAGCATTCATTTGACGTTCATACATGTTTTTGTACACTTGGTGAACATCAGTTCACTCTCCTTTTAGCTCTGGATCTTCAGCTGCTAAATGCTGCACTGTGTCCTCTAGCTACTCGCTAACTTTGTCTGCTGTTAGTTGCTGACAGGTAGCATGCAACGTGTTTATCAGAGCTGTTTTGCTCAAAACAGCTGCCTGTTGCTGCTAGAAACATGACAGGCCTACAACGCCTGGAGGTTAAAAAGATGTTAAAAGAAGACATGGGTGGAAGTGTACGGTTGGTGCTTTATCACTACGAGTGACACCTTTCACATCACACATCATGTCATTTGAAAATATTGAATAGCGAAGCTGTAATTAAGCCAGTTCTAATCAGAGTGACGTTATTTTCAAAGTCGTAATAACTAGTTAAGTAACCCGCCATAGAAGTAAACCAAGTAGGACAGAGTGTGTATGTTGTGTTGAATTGAGAGGGAGGCAGTGCAAGTGGATTTGGAGGCTGGGTGGTGAGGAATGCGTGGGTGAAGTAAAAACAGCCTTGGTACTGATAGCAGCAGGATCAGTGGGGGCTGTCGCCCGCTAAGAAACAGATGCATCAGTGACAGCCCGGGTCAGTCGGGGTCACACTGAACAAGATGCCACACCTGGGGGAGGGAGAGCAGATATTGAAGGATGACATGACAGACTGATTTTGAAGACATCTTGCTTTAACAAGAACAAAACAAAAAAAAAAAAGCTAATTATTGGCGGTCAGCTACAACTTACATGTTGTGTCAATCGGCAGTCATGCATCATCTATGGAAAAACTCACTCAACTCGCAGCTGTCAGCTAAATTCCCCTAACATGATGTAATGTTGGAAAATATCCAGTTCCATAGAAGAGGGAAAAATCCACCCATATCAACATAGTTTAAAAACAGCTTTTGTTGATGTTTGTTGCATTTCTGGGTGCAGTAATAGCAGAAAAACACCCAGAATTCAATGCAGCTACCCCAACTCCAGTCTGTGTTTCTGTTCAAACAGGTTGAACACAACAGGTTCAGGGTCTGCCAAGTTATTCTGGCAAACTGAGAAAGGCCCTCGTAGAGAAGATGTTATGTGGTGTCAGAAAGCGTCCGAGCAGCCAGCAGCAACATGTTCTGTAGAGAGAACACTCAGCTCAATCAAAGGACTCGACTGAGCAGAGAACTTTGTCAGTCTTACTCTCTTAGTAAGTGTTTATGGCAGCAGGCTGAAGGCTGATAAGTGACGTGTCTGTGCTGAACATAGACAGGACAGGCTTGGCTCTACCAGCCTCCACTTGACCAGAACAGACTCTTATCTGCTAACTCCTCACAGCATCCTAATGCTGCATTCACGTGCTGTGCTGAATTATGGCTTGAGTACTCACGAGAACGTCGCAAATTTTTTGACTTCAGTCAGTTTGAGGGAAACTTTAGAGTAACAAAGCCTCACATGCTGAACATTTGAGTTACTCTTTCTGAATTGAGAATTGGTTGTAGGTATCCATGAATAGCAATCTAGTAGTATTCTACTTAATGTAAACAACTCACCATGAAAAGACCAAAACCATATACAGTGTGCTCGCTTATTTCTCTGCGCCATGGAGCCATGGCTCAATAAAACACATCAATCAGTTTTGTTGTTTATTTTGAAGTATTTTGTAGTAGGAAATTTAAATTTTTAGGCTCACTTGAGCTGATTTTTGCCTTTTTAAAGAGGTAATGGGCTTAATAGGAGATGGAAACACTCTTTTCTAATTAGTTCTGATGTAGCGAACATTTAAGTCACACAACAACTCCTTCTCCTCGTGGCTCCATGGTTCTACAATCCATCCATGATCGCCCCACACAGATCTGATGTAACCTTCCTTATATTAATACATGAAGCAAACTGTGTGGAGAAGGGCCTAGCTGCAGTTTTGTACTACGTTTTTGTTTTGAGTTTTTGTTGCTAAACCTAACCAGGTTATTTTGGTGCAAAAACCTCACCAAACTGTAACCGTTTAGAGCGTGCGTCATGTAGTAGGCATGACCTGTAGTTCTGTTGTCCTGCTGTGGATCCTACTTGAGTATTTGAGGTTTGACTTGTTACATATTTTGAAGTACCTAAACCAAGTAAAATGACCGAATCCAAGGTCGGTGGGTTGAACGCTCCGCTTCTGAAACGCTTGCGTGGAGGACGGACCAAAACAGCGTCACATTCGCACCATGACAGAGATGTGCCTGGTGGGGTTTTGGCGTAAGTGGGTGGTACAGTCATTTGGGTCGAGTTGATCTTCATTATGACCGGCTGCCTAGAAGTTAGAAAAACATATTCAAAAATCTAAAATAACAGCACGGTTTAGAAAATGACTGGTCATAAGGTAAAATGATTGTGATTTGTAATAATTAAGCTCCAACTGTGTTAAAACCTCATTATGAGGAAATATTACATAATGCACATGTCATCTAGAATGGCTATGTGTAAGTCAATGTGTCACCATACATGTAGCTGTGTCTAGATGTGGGTGGAGGTCAGAAAGCGCAGGGGTGGGGTGGTGGGGGTGGCAAGACCATTGTTTTCTGGCCGTGGAATCAGACAAGGATTGTTCATGGGGCACTCCAAACAGGCCATGGTCACGGGCGTGGCGCTTCCAAGTTTATTGTGTGCTGCATCCTGTCCTGATCACTATAAATAGAGAAACAGAAGAAGATGGAGCACTGTGGGTGAAGCTTACAGCTGTCGGACCCACAGGAAATCCAGGAACACGGGTGGCATAGCTTAACATTATACAAAAAGGTGGTGCTTGTAGTTACAAACCCACGCAGAATTTTCACGCAACTCTGCAGTTCACCTCAGCCCTATGAAGCAGTTTAGCATCTTTCAGCTCATTGTTTTGGTTTTAGAATGCACACCTTTACTGTTCATTGGGTCATTCTCTCTCTCCTCTCATCAGCCTTGTTTCTAGCTGCGTGCAACTGTTTTCAGCAAAGAAGCTGATAAACCAACGGTATACTACCTGTCCAACACCAAACAACAAACAGACAAAGTTTGCAAGCAGTTGGAGAACATAACGAAGCATTTCACAGCTTAGACATTCACAAGTGCTCAGAAATACAACTCAGAATTAGTGCTAACACTCCATGTCTGTGGAATGTCTTGCTAACATTACATAGCAATACAGGCAATAATGCTAATGTTGTGTTTTCAGCTTGTTGTGCTGCCCCCAAGTGTCCAAGAAAAATAAAGTTTAGGTAGATTTTTGCTATAGATTGGTTTGTTTTTATATTTAGTAATGATGTTTCTTTTTCTTTCTTAGGCTTCATATTTCACAGCGTCTGTTCAGATGACGTTAAGAATGTCACCACTGCGTTGAACGATATGGCTACCATCACATCTGTGCCAGCGATTGTGTCGACTCTTAGCAATAATTCCACTGTGGTTGTAGCTACTGGAACAGTTCCAACTGTCGATGCCACAACAAAAAATGAAACTACGCAGATACCAGTAACTACAAAGTCAGCTACTGCAGTCACCACGCAAGGAAACACAGCTCCACCCATGGCTGCAGTCACACCAGACATCCAAACAGCAACAGCAACAGCAACAACTCATAAACCAGTCACTGACATCCAAGCAGCACCAACCACTCAGACCTCTGGTTCCGCCACTACCGTAGTGAAAGCTACCACTCCTCTCCTAGCTGCAACAACCGACAACAACAACAACAGTGTAGTGTTGCCCACCAGCACATTACAGACTCTTACAGCCTCTGTACCCAGTAACACCAATGGAACTGGAACGACCGTCAGGACATCAGCAAATAATGCCAGTGTGGGGAAAACCGTGATCCCAATCTCGACAGATTCCCCAACGGTGCAACAGTCCACGGCTCACACCATCACCACCACTTTAAACAAGAACCAGATCAGCCAAAGAGGTAAGTACCCCAGTAAATCTAATCCACTGGATACCAACATGAACATAACACACCTTAATGGGAACTGAAAGGCGCTGTGTGTAAGATTTGATGCCTTTATTTTCAGAATAAGGCAGACATGTAATATAATATTCATACCTATGTTTTTATGCATGTATAATCACCTGAAATTAAGAATCTTTTTATTTTTGTTACTTAAAAATGATCCTTTTATATGTACAGAGGGATCGGGTCCTCTTCCATGGAGACCGCCATGTTGAAACACCGTGTTTCTACAGTAGCCCAGAACAGAAAAACAAATAGTGACCGTAGACAGGGCCTTTCAAGTGTTGTTTCTCCTTTACACTAGGAAGGTGAGGGTGATGTGACGAGATTGCAATTCAGCGATTATGCCACTAAATTCTACAAACTGGACCTTTAATGACTAAAGGTTCATTTCGAACAATGTAAAAAGGAACTCTAGAAAAACCCGGAATTCTAGTATATACACTACCGTTCAAAAGTTTGGGGTCACTTAGAAAATTCCATGTTTTCCATGAAACCTTCAAGAAATTAGTTTAAATAGGACATATTGCAAAATGAATAGGAAATATAGCCAGTGACAAGGTTAGAAATAATGATTTGTGAAGGTAACCTGAAGAGATTTCCTCCCATGCTTCCTGAAGCACCTACCACAAGTTGGATTGGCTTGAAGGGCCCTTCTTATGTACCATACAGTCAAGCTGCTCCCACAACAGCTCAATAGAGTTGGAATAGCCTTCATTTCTCAGAACAAGAATAGACTGACACGTTTCAGAAGAAAGTTCTTTGTTTCTGGCCATTTTGAGCCTGTAATGGAACCCACAATTGCTGATGCTCCAGACACTCAGCTAATCTAAAGAAGGCCAGTTTTATTGTAAAACAAGTAAAAACAGAAAGCAATGTTTTGGATAGGTTTTCAATGTATATTCAACTGAATACAATTCAAAGACAAAATATTTAATGTTCAAACTGATCAGCTTTTATAAATATGAAATCATTCTGAATTTGATGACTGAAACACATTCCAAAAAGGTCTGGACAGGAGCAACAAAAGACTCAATACCTGTTTGGAACCTTCCACAGGTAAACAGATTCATTGGTAGGTGATAACAACATGATTGGTTGTGAACAGGGACATCTGAGGGTAAGTAGTTAATAAAACAGTTGAATGAATTTATGGACATTAACATCTGTAATAAATAAAGCCTGAACCATGAAATAATTGTCAGAAAATTCGTGTTTATTGAACCTTCTAGAAAAAATTAAAATTAAAATTAAATATCAATTTGTATATATGAGTTTTAATTTGTATCATATTTGATACATCAGGTATTTTTGTGTAATTTATTGCTCATAGTTTGTCTATCTTAAACAACTAAAAACATATAAAACATATTTTTAACCCATTAAACTTTGAGTTTCCTTTAAAATGTTTAATTTCAAACATACAAATAAAATGTTTTCCATATTGCCCAACCAGGGCCACTGCTAGCTAATTTGGTGTTCTTAGCATAATTGTTGTTGTGTCCTTTGATAGTGTTGGTTTCGAGTCCATTCCTCATCATCACCTTTAACTGCTGTCACTCTAAATATCTCAATTTCTACTGTAAATATAAATAATTATGCCATTTAAACCTTTAATTAGTTTACTTAAATAAGGAAAAAGACTGTACGTTGCTTTATTCAATGTATAATGCATGAAATGCAATAATTGACAGATTACCTAAAATACCTGCTGTATCAAATTTGATACACACATTTTCAACAAGGTTTTACTATGAATTATTAAAGTTGTGAAATATTAAGTAGTTTTACATTGCATCAGTTCATTAAATATTCCTATTGAAGTTTAAGTAACAATTTGAAAATTTTTCTCATCTTAACTTTCAAATTTGGCAAAAACATCCTTGAAAAACCACTTGTGGGTCACTGAATTGACAGCAGCCATTTTGGGTGTCTCAATTGAAGGCCTTTTGGTGCATGAATAACTGATCCCTGGTGGATTATCCGTGCAATGCATGTGTCAGATTGTATACGTCAGGTTTTTCAAGAAAAAAAATATCACACTGTTAATGTAGAGGTCTCAAAAACTCATGTTTCAAATATGATACACTTGGCATTAAGATTCAGAGAAATCTCAAGCAAGAAAAAACCCCAACACTAACACTAATGCCCATGACCTTTGACCCCTCAGGCGCACTGCATTAAGAACCTTTATAAAGAATCTTACTACATGGGCCTGGGAACAGAAACAGTCATCTGAGATGGACTGATGTAAAGTGGAAAAGTGTGTCTGACGAGTCCACATTTCAGTCTACACCACCATCTGGGGACGATGTGTTTACTGTCATCATGTTATCTCTGGTTGAAGGTACCGAGAAAACAACTGTGACAGCTGCAAGCCACGGACAGGCAACAACGGTGCCAGCTGGGAACAAAGGGACAACCATCACCCCCTTCACCCTGAACAAGAAGGAACCTCCCGCAGCACAGACCTCAGGTACCACGGCTTCAACCGTGATCATGCGAACCACCTCCAACTCGAGCTCCACCTCCACCACGACCACGACCACCACCACGACCACCGCCACAGCTCAGCAAAAGACGTTCTTGGTAAGACATAGAGCTATGTTTGCTTGAACTTATCAGACAAATGACTCTCATGTTTGAGACTGACACGTCTTCTCTGACTTTTTCCTGCAGTATTCTCTAAATAACGGACAAGAGGTAAGATTTTGTTTTACTATCAGTTTTGCATCTGTAAATCTGTTGCAGGCATCATACTGTTTCTATTCACAATACATGCGATAATAAACACAGTTCCTGCTCTGATTGTCATCGAGCCTCAGCTATTGTGCTGTCCATGGGAGGCAGGTCCACACCCTTTCCACTCCTTTCTTCACTGACATTTATTCCCAAAGGTTCCTTCAGTTTAAAGTGCCACTGCACTCGCAAACATGTTTTTTCTCAACACGCCATCTACTGTTTTAAATCACACTTAACTTTGCAAGGCCAGAGTCTTCTTTTTGGGACTTATGTCATGATAAGACAGTTAACACCATCTCCCACCTTTGAGTGTGAGATGAAACGTACGCTAATCAAGACGTATCATTCACACGAGTTCATTCTATTTTTTAAAACCTCTACTTAGTATTTTGGTAATATTTCTCCTTTGCCTTGATGATGATCCCACACACACACATACTTGGAGATTTAGCTTCTCTGAGTTTAGCTACAACACAGAAAGTTTTATTAACGGCTGTGAATGTGCTTCTAGTGACAACCAGTACGGTCTAATGTATGTACTGACGTGTCAAAAATTAAACTGAAGGTAGACACATAACTTTCTTAAAGAAAAGGCATTGCTGCTGGTGTTGTACATTTTTTTAACAAATCTCATGTGCAGATTCAAACCAACAATAAATGTCTCTTCTAACATGGACTGTGGGAGCATCACAGTCTGTTAGGTCTTCTTCCTCTGTGCCAGAGAGCTTCATTGTTAAAAACCCATCAGTGAGTGTTCCTTCATTACCATGAACGCACACGGTTTATTTTTTACTCAATCCCACACACGCTAGAGCACCAAATGAGATAAAAACTACAGAAAGGATATTACTGAATAAATATTTTAGCAAACATTAGCTTAGCATTCATTTGGAATTGTGTTCCTGGCCACTTGATACATTTAATACCATAATTCACTTTGATTTTAGCTCTGTTTTTGGTCTCCACCAACTCTTGAGGGAAATATCTGGTTCTTTAACTGCTAAATGCTCCGCTATGTTTACCAGCTAGCAAGTCCGCTGGGCGGGTGTTGTACAGTGGATTTATCAGAGCTGTTTTACTGATTAGATCAATTGAAGAGTCACAAATGGTGACACTACCCGTCAGGTTTCAAATCTTCAGTTTATCTAAATATCTAAATCTAAACTCTTCTTTTGAAGTGATATTAAAGTTATTACCCAAACTGTTCCTGTAAATGTCTTTTATATATGGTTAGTGTCAACTAGTGCATAGTTGAGTAAAATGTGACGATAACTGACAGTGACAATGAAAGCAGTGTACATAACCTTTAACATCTTTTGTTATAGTTAACATGCAATGTTTAAATCTTTAAACTAGTCAATGATATAAAAGCGCAGTTCTTCATAATGATTGTAATAGTGAGCGGAGTAGTGAACATCGGAGATGAATACTTCCCACCAGCAAAGGCGGCTCCGGGTGGATCTCTGAGCTGTCCAGACTCTGTGTTTCCATCAACGGGACAGGAAGCAGTGAAACGTGCTATTAAAAAAAAAAAAAAGGATTCCAGTCCCTGGGTGGAAAAAGTGTCTTAGTGGGAACCTTTCCTGCCTTTCACTAGTTTCCTATGTTCTCACACCTCTTTCATATAATGTCAGACTCCCTACGCAGCACTGCGGTTGCATAACGCACCAGAAATAATCCACACATCGCAGCACAGGAAGACATGACCTCAGCCTTCCTGTCCAAACTCCGTCACTCTGTCTGACAATAAAATATGTGACGCAGCATCGATCGATTTATCATGTGCATAGATGTTTACAGATGTGTCATTTTACCTTCAGTCAGAGGAGGAGAAAGACTTGGTGCAGGTGTGCAAGCGGCTGATGATGAATTTGCAAGATGGAAACTGCTCCCTGTCATGGCGGCACCAAAATGGCAAAATACAGTTTGACTCTGTGGAGATAAATGGCAAAGGTAAAGCACATTACTCACTTTAGAAAAGTTCAATGTGTCGGATTAAATTCAAGTTAAAGTTTTCTATAAATGATCTGCAAACAAATGAACTGTAATGTATCTTACAGTGAAAACCAACGTGGCATCCCAGTATTATGATGAAATCACCAAGGTAAGGGTTAATATAAGGATGGTATTAGCAGTACAAGTTACCCCACGCACTACGATGTGAAAAGAAGTAATTCTCATGTTGTTTTCCACTTAAAGAAACCAACAGATAACAAAACTCTGATAGCCATCCTGGCCTCCTGTGGAGCTCTGCTGATCATGATAGTTATCCTCGCTCTTTGTGCCTCCCACCACCGCAAGCCGTACAATGAGAACCAGGTAGGTGGATGACTTTCCTGCTCAGACACAACAAGAGGCTTTTTCCCTTTGGCCTGTGGGAACAGAAAAGTGTGACCATGGTCCATCTAGTGGCTAGCAAGTTAGCAAACATTGTCTCACTCAGGGTTATACTGCAGCCCTGCTCTCCCCTGAAGTAGATGTCAGAACACCTTAACAGAAAGGTGTCCAATCTTTACAAATAAAACTACGGAAGCTCCAAGTGTTTATACATTCATTCATTTTATTTAGTTTTTCTCGTGATAAGTTATTTCATTTGTTTTCTCAAGCTCTCAAGTTATTTATGTCATTATGTCGAAATAACAAATGTTGTTATCCTGAGATAACAAGATCATTTTCTTGAGATCTCAAGATAACAAAATGTTGTGTTCCTGAGATAATAACATAGTTAATAAGTTAAACAAAAGGACAGTATATGAAATTATTGCAGGAAATCATTCAGTGTAGCAATGTCAGAGGAGCAGGAAAATGCTGCAGTTGCAATAATTCCATATCTTTGACTATTCTTTTGTTATCTTGAGATCTCAAGAAAATGATCCTGTTATATTTGGGATAACCACATTTGTTATTTCAACATAAATAACTCGAGATCTCGAGAAAACAAATGAAATGAACTGAAAACAGAGGAAATAAAATGGATGAATGTATGACCGCTCAGGGCTTCCATATAAAATATATTTACATATATTTAAAAACAGATGATCAAAACAGCAGTAGTTGCCGTGGCAGCAGTTGAGAGATTAATTAAGAAAATCTCGCAGTTTAATGCAGAAATCACGTAATGGAAATGCCAGTGAGTCTAATACAACTCTGATGTCTGTTTTATAAAATAAGAACTAAAAACAAATGCACATGACAGCAGCAGGGCAGTGGTAACTGCCGTGACACACATACACACCCAGATGTTTGTCACAGAAAATTAAATTGTGAGAACTGAATGTTCAGTTCCAAACTAATAAAAATTTCAAATTACAATTCAGATTCAGTTTTTCAATGCAATGATTCAAAGTGAACAATACAAATTCAAATTATGTGATTCAAATTCAGTTTTTTAATGCAATTAAGTCAAGTTAAGCAATTTAAATTAAAATATAAATGATTCAAATTCAGTTTTGGGTGGCACATATTTCAGCCCATATAATCCATGTCAATGTTTGAAGCTTGTATCGTAGAGACCTTATTTCCAGGACCTTGTCCTACACAAGTAAATAAAACTTCACATCACAGACGGCCATCAGATCTAACAGCCGTGCTCTCCTTAACTGATGTGACCTTGGTATACAGTTCAGAATATTGGCCTGACTCTCTTTCAACAGGAAGTACTTCACATAAAAGAAAAAAGTTTCATGGTAATTTTCACCTTTAAAAAATGTTTTAATCTTTCAATATTCGCAGAAAGCCAAAAAAAGAAAAAAGAAAAAAAAAAGGGAAAACACATCAAATATAAATAATTATTAGATTTTTTTTAGATTTTGTCCTTTTAATTTCTACAGCAACACCTGACGGAGGAGCTGCACACGGTGGAGAACGGTTACCACGACAACCCCACGCTGGAGGTGATGGAAGTGCAGCCAGAGATGCAGGAGAAGAAGATGACGCTGAACGGAGAGTTCAACGACAGCTGGATCGTGCCCATGGACAACGTGCTGAAAGAGGACATGCTCGACGAGGAGGACACTCACCTGTAGAGACGACCAGGGACAGAATAGAAGAAGAATAGAAGAAGACGACAGCGACGGGACAAAAGAAATCCACACTTCCTGCCCCATGCCAGCCTTATCCACTCTCCTTACACTCCCGACTTGGGGATTCTTGTCCCTGCAGCCTGTAGAGACTTCCTCACAAAGAAATATAGAACTCACAAGCTCCCATTCGATTTACTGTGTTTTCTTATGAAAAAAAAAATGTATTTGTGAATGAAGCACCAATGAAACAGTGCACAGTGACCTTGGAAACTTAAATATATTTCTGTCCACTAAACCAATCACTGATGTGCCTATACAGTAGTATATATAGTTATATTTGATAAGTGTGACTTCCTACAGAGCACAATTCAAAAGACATCATTCAAAAACTCAGTAAGTGCCCCAACCCCCGAGAGGATTGTGCCTTTCCTTCTACTGTATTCATAGAAAAAGCTGATTTGTACGCCAGCGCCTGTAAATACACTATTTTTATGTTCTTTTCTGCAAACGAGGAAGAGCAAGGAGATGTTGCAAACTCAACACTTTGCTCAGTAGGCCCAAGAGAAAGAAGATCAGACAGAGAGGTAACAGTAATGTCAGCTGCGTCGGCACTTCTAGAGTTACTAACTTAGATAGATGACCTCAGGATACTTCAGAGCGTCCTGGTGAATTTCCACTACTGCATGTCAGCTATAAGGGAGCTCTCTGTAACTGGTGCAACTGAGCACTAATCTTATTCATAGAAGAAGAGAATGTCCACAGAGACATTGCTTAAAGCAGATCGTCTTCAGAAATAAGACAATTAAAGTGTTTTAATCCACACTGACATATATTGACCTGAGGGACCGGCTCGTGACTTTCCATACTTGGAGGATGTCTCTCAGTATTCCTGCGAGGCTTACCTTTTTTTATGAATATATCTGTTTGGTTTTTCATCTTCTGTCTTATTTTTGTAGTTTTGCCCAACATTTCTATTAGTTAAAAAAAAAAACATTCAGTAGGCCCTAACTGCACAGGAAAACTGTGTGTACCCAACTGTGGGAAGTACAGTGGGTCAAGTTTACGCTCCGCGCAAACAAAGATTGCAAAAGGTGGCAGCGTCTTGTAGCTTGGAAAAGAGACTATGTAAGAAGAATTAATATTCCTCTTACAAGCTGAATTCATAAGCAATACAACATACCCTTGATTACTACAGGGGTTAGCTGCATTAGGCTTATATGGTCTGGTATGACCAGCTACATAGGGCGGATAACTAACATGATGAAAATGGAACAAAAGAAGCAGCATAACTGAAATGAAGAGAAGCATGATGATTCATTATTCTGTACACACAAATCACAGCCTGGTCTATATGAGTTTGGTTATGAAATAGGTTTAGCTAATGTGTCTGTTTGACTGCTCAGGTTTCATGCCACGTTGGACTGTACAATACAATAAATACTTATAGGAGTGATGATAAAACTACTAAAATTACACAGGTTGTAATAAGGTGGAGACTGTATATTAATTCTTTTCTGAAGAGAAAGAAACATTTGTCACTCTTGGATGTTCAATAATCATTTTTATGGGTCAAGCTGGACAACAGGTTGAGACTGTCATATGTACACTTCTGTCACAAACATGCCAGCTTCTCAATAACTCAGATATTGGCAATAAAAATAATAGATGCTGATTTTGTTTTTTTAAAGCTGATATTGCTCAATACTGATATGTTATTAACTTGCAAACACTGTAAATAGTTGTTTTTCTGTCCTCACTTGCTGATGCTGGAGGGGTGAAGATGTTAAAACCATCCCAGCAGAACCTGAGCGCACGTTTTGTTTTCTCATTATGGATTCTGTTCAGTTTAATAATTTACTTCCCTTTAAACCATTTAAGAAGTTAATATATATATATTTACTTTTATATAAGAATCCATCACCTTGGGCACTCCAATCCAACTTTATTTTAAATTGTGTGTGTGTTGCGTGTGTCTACAATCTCACTTTTATTATAGCTGTGCCATTTTCACCAAAGTACGTTACCAGTATTTTATGTATTTATGGTTTGTTTGCTGCTGAAGGCAAACAACAGGGGTCTGACACACTGGAAGCTGTAAATTGTCGATCGCCTCGGCGGTCATGTTGTTTTACCTGTTCAGATTTGCAAATAAAGGGAAGAGTTTTTCCACTTTGTTCTGTAGTTGTTCTCGTTCTGTGAAGCTGTTTGCTGTATTATCTGCACATGGCCACTAGAGGGCAGAAACAACACAGGAGGGCAGGAGTTATGAAAACCTGAACAAAATACAATCTTTATTCATTATATACATTACATACAATGCAATACTACAAGGCTTTCTACACATTCACTGTATCCACAGAGTAGTGCTCACTGATCGGAGAGTACCAGCCTTAAAACTCCCTCTAACCACCCAGGGGTCGAGAGAAGGGCGAGATGGAAAGAACAAAAACAACAAGAAAAAAAAGAAAGACAGAAAATGAAAAGATAACACTCCATCCAGCAAACATTATTGTGGAGGATGTTTGCCCTAAAATAGCAAAAAGAAAAGTAGTATTTGGCATTGTGTTTTTTTTTTCTTCTTTTACAAAGGTGCTTTTCAATTAGTCTTTTAAAAGAGTTTTCTTCTGGCACGAAACAAAGATAAACGCTGTGGCAAGCATGGTGAGCCCTAAATATCGTCAAAATATCATGAGTAATCCCTCGCATAGCATTGTCCTTTTCTGAGCTACACATTCTTTTTTTTGTTCTGATGTCTTCTTTTTAAATCACTGATCCGTTTCCATTCAGTCAGTATCAGGGCAAAATATACATGAACAGACACCAACGCACATCCCATCCTCCAACAAAACAAACATTAATTCTCTATCATGGTAAACTGGTACAGGCTTTCCTCAACTCAAATTTAGGGAATGAAATGTCATCTGCCTGAGTGCCAGGCCGCCTCTGTCGCTGCCTGACGATGCTGAACTGTGTGAGATAACCTGAGTGTGAAGGTGGAGCGTCGCTGAAACTGCCAGATAATGGAAACACACCAGCGAGGTTATTTACAGTGATGATCGGCAGCGGAGCAGCCAACAATCATGGTAAACAACATCCTGAGGAGATTTGACATTTTGTACAATAGCGCACTTAACTGAAAGTTCTCTGTTTGAGCATAACTAAGCACATTATGAGTTTAATACCACGACAAAGCAAAGCGACGCCTCCCAGCTGAATTTATTCAGGAATTCCACGTTAAGCGCTTTCAAAAGTAAAGCAAACATTTCCATTCAGACGTGTTTCACTTGCTGTAAATAAACAGCTCATGTCTGATTTAAAGGACCATACCACAGTTTGTTTTCAGCTCATTTCAAATCATGTATCTTTAAAAGGAAGAGTAGCCCACATTTCCAAAAGTCAGATTTGAAGATTGACACCACACTCATGCCTGCGAGCTAAATTCAAAGCGATCACCAACTTCAAGACTTAAAAAAAAAAAAAAAGGGGACAATATCCACCTCTCACAGTAGAGGAGGTTATGTACTGAACTATGTTAGCCAGGCACAGTAACTTCCTGTTGATGGCACCGTGAGGTTGTCAGATAACCAGCAGAAACTCCAGTGTGTTTTATATTTTTCTTTTGTTATATTTATTAGTATTTATTTGTTAAGTTGTTTTTTTCAGCTCCCTGGATGAAGAAATAGAATCACATCTTGCATAAGCGTTTAAAAATCTCGCAGTGATGAAATATTTCTTTCTTTGGAAGATTCTGGAAATACTCAAACAGCAACAAGTGTTGAAGGGGCTTTTGGGTTTACTGCTTGCTAACTGAGGCCAATATTTAGGACGATGTAGTCGAGCAGAATGTTGCTGAGGCTCACTTTTACTTTACATGATTTGTAATGATATGGTCTTTACGATGAAAAACACCAGTATGGTCCTTTAATTTCAAAATAAGGGCATTACATGTAAATCATGGTCTGTAAAATGCTACTAAAGAGTGACTCATAGGTAAACTAACTTAGTCTGATCTCAAGCCTCAGTAAACGCTGATTTTCACTGTGATTACGGATGTAACCCCCTGCGATTAAGTTACACAACGAACAAACCATCTCTGAACCCCTTTCACACTGACCTAATGACGTCCTCGATGTTCTTCAAGCTCGTAGATAGAAATAGTACTGATCCTGTACATTAAACACGTATGTACAAATAGTGGTTAACAGTCATAGCAGGTTTGCCAGGGATGTCGAGTCACGCAGTGTCCTGATGTTTCTAAACGTAGGACCGGGAGAGACAATCACTTGTTGCTTTCACCTGACCAATGAACGCTGGGTAACAATCCGTAAGCGTCTGACTGAGAGTCACGCAAGACGATAAACAAGAAGACTGACAAACTGAGTGACCAGTAAGCACCGATGTACACAGACTCCTAAATGATTTGGTGACAGCAGAGGTAAACTTTTCAACTTTAACTCAAAGCAGGCGACTGCTCAGCGCTGCCGCTTTGTGAGCTCGCGTCCTTCTGAAGTGTCCTTGAACAAGACGTTACAAAAGATATGACTTTTTTTTTTTTTTTCCTGAAACTGTGAAAGACATTCCTGTTAGTGTTGGTGATGGACTGACAGTTGAGCTACAAATCAGCAGTTTCACACTCTTCCTATGTGAGTAATTCAAGTATTATGTTATCAGAAACAATAAATAACTTTCTGAACAGAGCTCCTCTGGTGTTCAGTCTTTGTAGGATGTGTAAAAAAAAAAAAAAAGATGTAACAGGCAGACAGTGTGTGAACCAAAACCAGCTCATGTCTGTGATCAGCTTATACCATGGCCACTCAAAGATGTAGGTTCTGATTGGCAGATGTGATCTAACTAGTAACTGGACAGTAGGGGAGTAGTTTTCATATTAGAAACAGAAAGGCGGGATCACACTGTGAGGTTGAGCTAAAGGCTAACATCAGCATGATCTTTAGCAGGTATAAAGTACAGCTGAGGATGATGGGAATGTCAGTAGTTTTGCAGTAAAGTTTTGGACAGAAACTGAGAGTTATGGGAGCATGAATGTTCAAACCGCATTTGATTGAAACCTTATGGTTTGTACATTCAGTACGTCCTCTGGGAACCATGAATGTGTAAATATGGTGGACTTCATTGGTAATCCACAACTGTCAGCCTCATGGTGGCACTACATGACACATCAGTAGGTTATAACTCTCGTCTCAATCTGTTCATGAGTTGTGGAGATATTTCAGTGTGCTGAACCAACATTGCCAACATCAACATGAGTAACTTTTAGTTATGGAAGTAAAATACCAACTAGTGTTCATAATTTGATGATTTAGGGCATTTTGTTGCGGCCATGGTATACGTGCTTGTACATTACATGGTTGTGACAGATGACAGGTAGGCTACGCTGGTTCTACTGACGCTGCCGTTTCCGTCACAAATCTGTTCAGGGGACACATTACAGATTTTTAGGGAAAAAGAAAAAAAATGAATATTTCACTCATTAATTCATCACACTGAAGGAACATCCTGTCATCACTCTGAATTGTCAAACTGGATTACTGGCACCAGCACTTCATTCGCACACGCACGCCAACTGTTTTCTTCCAAATGAAGTCAGAATGAGTATTAAATGTAGAGCCAGAAAGTTACTATATGTGAACCCTGACCTTTGGAGGAAGAGGGACGAGAAAGAACACGATCCAGCACAGAATCTGCTCCAGAAATGTCCTATATGTATATTTACATATTCTGTACAGCGCTTACTTAGAATGAAGTTACAGTCCATTAATTGCTAAGGGAAAAAAATATTCATCGTGTGTCTCCTGTAGGAAATCCAAATTTACCACTTTTACAGGGATAACAACCAAAAAGATAAAAAGGTATATTTAGATATATATTAAACTTTATCTCATAGAATCATTCCTCTATTGTTCATACAACACTATTACATTTTTGACTTTTTTTTCTTTTTCGTTTTTTTGCCTTTGCGTTGCCGTCACGATCATAAATAGGGGTACGTGTTACAGGAAGGCAAGCTGACCAAATCATCAAGATGAGCGTTTACGTGACACTTTGCAGGAGCGATGCTGAAATTTGACCAAAAGAACGGTGGAGAACAGCTTGTACCTGCGGAGAGCGGAGCGGTTACCCGTGTTGCGGTCGCACCGCCCTGTCTTCAAATAAATTAAACTGGTGAATGTGAACTTAAACCTTCGTAATAATTGGTCTGAACAGGCGTCATTGGTTTTGCTTCGAACATGTGGTCGACTGTGTGGGTACAGAACAGAAATCCAACGACAAAAAGGGGAAAAAAAATCTATGAAAAACGACTGCAAACAAATGCGAGCATATCCTCTTTTTTTTTGGCCTTAACTTTTCTGGGGTGAAAAAAAGTGAAGATGAAAAACACAAGCCTTGTTTGGCAGAGGTTCGAGAGGCTTTACGTGCTTCGTCAGCAAGAAAAACCAAAGGGATGTCTTGGGAAAAGGAAAACACACACACCTCAGGTCGTGGAGTTTCGCTCAGACACCACAGTGTTGTTTCAAGTGTGTGTTTTATGACCGTCGTCGGACAGCAGAAGGTTCCAGATGAAGTGTAATCCCGCCCGGAAGGGTTCAGGAATATAGAAAAATAACTGGATCTCTGTCTGCTCCATCCCATCAGGTGCTTGGATGGGTGGGTTGCTCAGTCAGTCCAGTGGGTGAGGTGATGGGGGAGGGGTGGGTTGTGCCAGCGGGGTGAGAAAGGGGGCTAAAGCGTGATGAGGTCTACCAGGTTGCCCTTGGGTGGAGTCATGCTGTCAGGGAAGAAGTTGACGAGCGTGTCGAAGAGCTGCGTCCGCTGGGCGTACGTCTGGTCCACGTCAGAGAAACCTGAGGGGAGGGAGAGGAGGGTGCTGATTTATTTCAAGACTAATGGTGTGTTTTCACTGGTGTACATGTGTAAAGCATGAACTGTGAGCGTGTCGGGGGCTGCTTTAAACCTCAGACAGATCAGGGTCTTACCCAGAGGGATGAAGTCGGAGCTGGACTTGAAGAGAGCCGAGGGCAGAAGCTGGAACTGAAGCACAGAGCAAACGTCTGACATTAGACGGTGGTGAACAAACAGCCACAGCAGATGAAGCTCCGGCTGCAGCGGCTGCTGTAACCCTCCTTCAGCATACAAATGAGGGCCGAACAAACCTTCTGATCACACATCCGACCGGACAGATGGTGGTTAGAAATTACAGCTCCGGCTCTAAAGTAATAGAGCTTCTGCATAATTCACACACCGAGACATGTTCAATATTCACACAGGTCGTTTATCCACGTTTCCTCTGACTCCATTAACCTCCCTGTCTGTCAAACTTTTTGCACCACACACCACCTCAGGAAATATTAGACTCTCTAAGTGCCACCATTATGACAGACATTAAAATACAGAGTAGGCTGACTCCATTCAGCTACAGAGAGTTTACACAGGAGGCAGGTTTTATCTCGAAGATTATTCATTATTATTAATTATTGATTGACTGTTGCTGTAGGAGTCACTGACATATTTACTGTCTGATTTAACCACTAGAGGGAGTACTGTTTCCCTTTCATGAGTTAGATCAGGACAGATCAGTGTGATGGGGAACACACGGTTCTTACTGTAAGCCATCGACTACAAGCTAAGTCATGAAACTTTTTTTTTTTAAAGATTTTTTTTGGCCTTTTTCAGCTTTATTTGATAGAGACAGCTTGAAAAGTGACAGCAACGTGGGGAGAGAGAGAGAGACGGGGAATGACATGCAGGAAAGAGCCACAGGTCAGATTCGAACCCTGGGCCACCGCAGCAAGGACTGAGCCTTTGCACATGGGGAAGATGCTCTACCAACTGAGCTAAACAACACCCATGAAACTGCAGGTTTACTTCTTCACGTCACCCAGAAGGTGGATATTTGATTTATTTGTCTCTGATGGATATGAGTCAGGAACACCATCTGCTGTGGTGACTCAGCTGCTGAATTCTGAACAGAACCAGAGCTTATTTGATGGAAACATGGCACTCCTGATCTGCACTTCTCTTCTAATATTTTCTTTTTAAAGCGTTCATTTAACCTCCACTCGCTATCTCGCTGTCACAGTTTAGCTCATTACTAATCATCAATGTATGCGCACACTAATGTACGTGAACGTGACATTGTAGCAGGCTAAGTTATTTTCTTATTGTTTCATAATGCTTACATTCAGCACAAATAAACACACCCCTCATCACCTCCACACTCTCTCACACTGCAGCCTTACAGGAAATTACAGGAGATGCAATGACATTCCAGCGATCTTTGTTCATTTTCATTTAAAATCCACCTTTGGTACATGAACCAGAGTTTGTAACTCATTTCACATCCATCCCTGTGCTCCTCCTCTTTCTTTCTGGTCTCTTTCTTTCTCTCACATGTGTATTTCATCTCTATCAAAATAAATGAATAAATAATATTTACAGTACCTCTTTGGTCTCATCAGGGTCTGTGTGGTCCACCGTGAGTGAAAGGTCGTTCTGCAGGTATTTTAGTGCACTCAGTGGTTCTGATTGGGCTTTCTCCTCAAACCTGGCCGATCAAAACAAACGATGATGGTAAACAGTGTGTGTGCACGGACGGGCTGCAGCTACAGCAGAAAAACACTAGATGGCAAGAGACGCTCGGCAGAGATCACCAGTCGTCATGGTGACCCGGATGGAAGATTCCATGGCCTTTCTTTGACTTTTCCATTATCGGATCACGTGACATTATCAAGTCTAACCTGACTACTGTTGCTACCGCTGTTAACAAGTGTACCAAAACAAAAACAAACATCTAGCGGCAACAAGTGGTGATGAATATCCTCCGGATATTAACATGAAGCACGCGCAAGGAACTTTTAATCAACGTGTGCAGATCTTCTTACTCTTGTAAACTTGGATGACGGTGCATTAATCACACAGCAGGACACTGGTCAATAACAAAACAGCTGAGGTAATTGTTCTTGTGTGCAAATTAACACATGTTTGTAAGTACAATTCACTCCTTCAGTTTTAAATTACTAATTCATTTTAGGAAACTGAGTTGTGATTTCACGTGTACTGGTCACCATGACTGCCTAAGGGCCAAATTCAAAGCGTTCCCTGTGGGCCGCGGCCGGTGGAGCTAATCGCAGCCGTTCTACTTAATGTTTCAAACTGGAAGCGGGTCTCCGCTCCGCTCCAAGGAGAATACATGGCTGTGCAAACCCTGTGCAAACTTTACATGTTTAGCAGCACATAAAACCAGGAAAATGACTAAACCTGAGCAAGTCAACAAAGGCTGCTGGGCAAAACGCTTCTGAAACGCTTCAGTTGGGGTTTGAAGTCACGTGGAGAATGGACTAAAACAGCCGCAACGAGACGGAGATGTGCCCAGCGGGTTTTGCCATAAGCCTATTTATTTGTTGTTGTCGTACTTATGAACTATTAGTAATTCTGTGGTTTCATTAATAATGTGTTGTAGCAGCTCACAGAAATTTTACTGGGATTGCTCTTTTATGATGATATGACAAATAATGATCTGTTTAATAATGTTTGTATTGATGCATCAATAAAAAGACACACGCATGTGTCATGGCGTGGTGTTCCAGTGGCTGCTGGGATTGAAACATAAACAGATAAACAAACACAGACCTGTATTTCCTGATGAGGTATCTGCAGTGGCGGAGCAGGTACTCCTTGGAGGGCCGACACAGTTTGAGGGACCAGAAGTCATCGAGGCGCATCTTGGGAGAACAAGACTTCCCGGGGTTTCCACCAAACAGGTAATGGACCTGGAAACACAAACACACACACACACACACACACACAGACACCCACACAGTATTGTAACACGCAGAAACCTAAAAACACCAAACTGAATATGACAAAACAAATTCCAAGAAAATGAGTCATCCCCTTCTTTCCAGTTAAGAATCGAACTGTTCTCCACTTCACAGTTTTGTTTTGATGAATGCAGCCAAAGCACACTTTGTGAATAACAGTGCTGCTATATCTCGCCTTTTCTGTCAATCTGAAAACACTTTCAAGTTAACAACTCACTCCTATCAGCATGCTGCTTGAGATAGGGGTCATTTATCAAAAAAAAAAAAAAAAAGAAGATGGTAACGGTTTCTTTTTTCTTTTTATGTCAAGAATTCTGATTTGTTCATTTTGATGGAGAAAACAACAAATACATGTGGATAGAGAAACTGCCGTCTGAACATCAGAATAAAAAAGAACAAATTTAACTATGAATGGCTCATCCTTCACTGGCTGTGTAAGGAGTCTGACGCTGTTCTTACAGATGAGGAGAAAAGGCTCCGTTTAGGAGTTCACGTAGCAGAAGACAGCTGTGAACAAGAAGCACAGCCAGGTGTGTGAGAAGACAGCATGAATTCAAACCTGACAAAAGCTGAGCTGCAGCGCCAAAGACTGTTTTGGACTGTTACTATTTGAGTGTCAGTCATAAAAGCCTGCGTGGCAGTGAACTAAATAAGAGTGTGTGTGTGAGTCTGAGGTGTGTGTGTGTGTGTGTGTTACCTTGTGCATCTCATCATAGACCAGCTGGTGTGCAAAGCGTGGACACGGCTCCTCCTCCTGCAGAGCTTTACTCGGGTTTTCTTTCACTGCCTGATCGTTCTTATACACACATGACCTGAGCACACACACACGCACACACAGAAATGTAAAAAGAGAAGTGAACATATTTATATTAGTAATGAAAAGAAGAAAAAAAAACACCTAAACACTTCCTGAAGCCCTCAAGGAAGAGATGGTTAAACAAATTCAGTTTGTTATGCATGGATACACACAGACACACACAGACACACACACGTCAACATAATGCTTCAAGTGTCTCATTGACTTATTTCACCGGACACTCAGTACAAGAACAGCTACTGAAATCAATGTGCTGGAACAGAGAGGGCTGCAGCCTGTTCTTTCACAACCACTGATCCAAACATGACATGTGCACGTGCACGCACACGCACACAGAGTACATGCAGTTCCCTGGTGGAGGGCTGAGAGGTCAGGAAACGCTTTCAAACACTCTGCGGTGATGACATTTGTACAGAAATGTTGACGAGTTGAGAGAGTGTGTTGTTTGCATGCATGCACTCTGTTATCTACTGTGGTGAAGATCTTGGCTCTGAAGAGCTGTTGTGTGTGAAAGTATTTCCTGTGAGAGTGTGTGCGTGTGTGTGTGTGCGCTCTCCTCATCTCATTGCGGTGGTGACAACAGTGTGTATGTGTGTGTGTGTGTGTGTGTGTGTGTGTGTGTGTGTGTGTGTGTGTCTCGTTCTGTCTCTTACCAGTTGTTGCGGGCGATGTCGTAGATCCAGAAGGAGTTGCGGACGTTCTCCTCACGTTTGTCCTTGTCCTTGCTGAGGCCCGACAGGACGTGAATCTCGTTCAGCTCAGGGTCGATGGTGGCTCTCTGGGTGAAGCCCGTCATCGGCACTGTGGAGGCAGCAACGGTGACGATAAATCAACACGGAGGTCCACACAGAAATAAAAACATTTGCTCCTCAGGCAGATTGGATTCAGCTCAGATAAGACGACATTTAAAGTTACCCAGGTCAGTACTTGTTGTTAGCATGGAGGAGTGTGAATACAGGCGTGAGTGTGACAAGCTCCATTAATAAAACTCCCTAAACTGGAAAACAAAAGGAAAGTTAAAAAAACAACACGGCAATGCAGCCATGGCAACAAGGCCCGGCAGAGACCGAGTGAACTGCAAATGAAGACGGGTGTGATGGAGAGATGCAGACACACGCTGTTGTTCTCCTGTTATTACAGCAGGCCTGAGACCTGCTGTGGGTGGAGCAAGGCACGAAAAATGACACGTGGGTTCAATTCAAATGACAGATTAGATGTAAACAGTGTATGTGTGAGCAGCAGGCGGGGAGCATGTCACACTTACTGTAGCAAGCTGCAAGATCATTTACCAGAGTTCCTTAGAAATATATACAATATACATATACGTACTGTATACATACATTCATATATACAGTTTAAGTTCACTTCAGGCTGAACAATCATAGGGAATGAAGGAAAGCTGCAATATAATTATAAAAATCTGAATCCACATCTCATTACACTGAATTTCAATCAACAGTCAGCAACACGGTCATCTGTTCAATCATGAATACACTTCTAATAGTTTTGAAATGATCAAAGCTTGCAGCCGCACTGAAACTCAGATCTTTTTTCTTTCCCCTCATACAAACTCCAAAACCTGAACTTTGTTTGTACTGGTACGATATATAAACATGAACACATACATACAGAGAATGAACGCCATAGAACTTTTTGTTTTATTTAGCTAGCTCTGGTTAACGTTACCTCCTTTTCTCTCGCTCTAAAACAGTAGTTGCCAGTGGCAGCACAGCGCACACGAAATGCCCTACTCTGATTGGCTAGTACTCTTTGCTTCCACTGGTTTGGGTTGGTTAGGTTTAGGCATGAGAAGTGAGCATAGTTTCCAATATTTTAGTCAAACTCCAGAACTCCTCTCAGGTTGACCGAGTCTACATAGTTGCTCTTCTCATGATGGTAACTCTATCTTCTGAAAATACTCATTATGTATGTATGATATTCTAACCAAAAAAAAAAAAAAAACTTTATTGCTTTTTTACTGCCACAAATGAGATGAAATGTGAATTTTAGTACAAGCCACAAAGAATTCTAACCTCAACAACATGAATCTTATTTAGCTTAAACTTCACTTCAGTCCCATTTGGTTTGGATTTATCCAGCTTTTAACTTCAACAGGTTAAACAGTGAAGTCTCAAAGACTGCAGTGTCCAGAGGAAAGGTGAAATTTAAACAGTGACAGCTTCAAGCTCAAATACAGGAAGAAAAAGACAAACGTGAGCACATCACTAGCAAATCCGGATGATTTAAAACATCTTCCCTCAGAACATTTGAAATGTTACACTGTGCTGCCCTGCGGTCGACAACATTAATTAAATACAGTGGTATCATCTAAATCAACATAATTAGATTTGAACTTATAGCTGAGCAGACAGACAGTCAATCAGACAGACAGACAGACAACCAGCTGGACGTCAGTTCTCCCACACAGAGACTGGGGTTACAGGTCAGCACACAAGATGCCGCTGCGGCACTGAGCCCGGCCCGAGTCGCGGCACACATCGACATGTGACACTGATTATGAGACAGAGAGAACTGTTTGGACTTGCTGTTTCCTTCCTGCCAAAACACATTCTGTTCTTTCTTGCTCGGGTTCGCTCGCACGCACATTTCAATTGTTACATTTTTTCCTCGCCCACGTTTTCACTGCGTCCACGAGCTCGCTACCTGCCTAGCTCTGGCAGGACAGAGGTGAGCGGTCGGCAGATGGAGGTCTATTTATATAAGGTGGAGCTGAGAGGGCGACGGAGATCTCAGTCAATCTGTGTGACGGGGCAGGAAGTGTCTCTCTGCTGTCGGAGCTTTCTAAGCGGGGAATCTGTCACATCTTATAACCCACAACCACACAGAGAGAATTAGACTGTGAATGCAGCAGTCATGATTTTGCCTGATGGAGCCACAGGTTGAAGTTAAACAACACCCATGAGGGCCATCACAGAGGGGGGGTGAGGGCTGACTCACTGACATGCATACACATAAATTACCCCACAAGCCACAAACAGCGGTTTCACGGTGCCTCCCCCATGTTGATTTGGACAATCATTCAAAAATATGCTGCACTGAACTGTAATTAACATCATTCTTGGTTCTTTTGCACATAAATCTCACTACAATACATTTCAAGGAAAATAATAATGCATCATCAAGCACAGAGTCTCACTGTCACTTTGTCTGTATTAGCACACTTCGCACAGCCCCTGCGACAGTTCTGCCTACAGGGCAGCTACCCAACACTCCACCACCGGAGTCAGGTGGTGGTATAGAATGAAAGCCCGACACACTCTGGAATGATTGTAACTGTGGGGAACAAAAGGAGCATTTATCAGAACGGCGAAGTAATAAAGTCTTCTAGAGGAGTGAATAATAAAATACCCACATGATGAGTATGTGGGGAATTTCTGAGCATCAATTAGGCCTGAAGTCAACTCTAAATGGCTGATTAAATCACATTTATGAAGTCCCGACAACGGCAGTACTGCATGGAAGCCAGTGTGTTGCTGTGACTATAGAATGCTAACGTTTATAGTGATGTCTGGTGTGTTTCTGTGTCTGCAGAGTAAACTGATTCAGATTCAAGAATCTGTTGCTGTGAAACAACTTCTGTCCGCATCCTGTAAGCCTGCCATGAGAGCGAAGGGAGCTCATTAAAAGTTTCAGTATCTCACAATTCAACTTTGATTCTTCATCTTAGAGAGAGCTAATGTTAGCAGCGACTAACTAGCCAGCAGCCACACTGCTCTCTGAAACTGTGTTTTATGGACGCTGGAACGGATCAACATTGCAGCAACTACGCAAAGAATTTAAACCACTTAATAGAGACAAAAAACTGCTTAAAAAAACGATGTGTGTGAGATGCATACACGATCATGTTGGTTCACTGTGGAGGCTAAACTAAAATGTAGTCTTCAGTTATTTGGAATAATACACCACACTTCTTTTGTGAAAAACTAGTGTATACTGGTTTTTGTCATGAGTATATAACACATCAAGTGGGCAGTGGTAATCTGGTAGTACCAGGTTGGTAAGCCCACAAACAAACTGTACAATATGTTCTGTTGTTTATAGAGCTTCTTCTGCCTGGAATATGCTCCAACAACAAAATCTGATTTTTTGTTTTTTTTCTTCCAAAAAGTCCCTAGAAAGAAAATGTATTAATCTAAAACGGATGATATTTTGTTATCGCTGTTTTGCATATTTCTTGTTTATTTTCATTTGGTTTATTTTATTTGTTTTTGTCTCTATTACAGGCTTTTCTTACTTCATGTGAGAATCAATTCACTTATTTATATTTGGCATATATGGCAGCTTTAAAATATTTTAGCTGCTTTGGCATTAGATTACATGAAATTACACTTTATTGTCCCCAAGGAGAAACTCCTTTCCACGGCACTGTACGTATCAGACAAGAAAATCAATCAAATATCAAATATCAGACAATTTAACTGCAACCAGAGCAAAGCACTCAACACTCATGACAATTCTTTCAAATCTCTGTCGACCTTTGGTGAAAATCTAACCATATATGACGGTTACAGTAAATTTAAAGATGCACCGATATGGAATTTATTTATTATAAAACCTATAAACATGATTCTGATTGGATGAAGCAGCTCCCCACAATGTTATCATATCACACTTTCATTATACTGGTTCAAACTAACGAGTAATGTGAAAAATTGGTTGATTTTGTGGATTTATCTCAGTCATGCAAAGACTCGGGAGGATTTGTGGGAGGAAGAAGGAAAATGTGAATGCCTGGAATCATGTTGACATTCATTTAATAGTTAACCACAGAAACAATGACCTCAGCAGGGAATGAAGGAAGTACTTCTATTGGTTCAAAGTTATACTTTAGCCAGCTGTTATCTTCCGGAAGGTGTGTTGACGTGCAAACTGGAGTCTTCCTTGTCAGTAAAGAGCAGGAAAACGCACACAAGGAAACCGAACACAAGGTCATTGATCATCGGGCTCACTGTGTTATGCCCGAGTCATAATTTGACTTGATACTGAATTTCCTTCCATGTGACAAAACCTCGCACTGTGGATCTTTTAGAAAATATTGACTGATGGAAATTTGGAAAGGGTGTGCTGGAATTTGTCTTGATGTTTCCTGCATGACGGAGGTTAAATCTTACCCATGCCTGAGTCCTTCTTGGTGCCATCAGATATGATCTCTACATGGTCGCCGTCCACATCGTAGCTGAAGAAATCATTGAGGTACGTCTTTGACCTCTGACCTCCGAACACATACAGACAGCGGTTTCTCTGTTTAAACAGAGAAAGGATTGTAAGCGACAGGAAACAAAGAGACAAAGGCCAGACAGGATTATCCTCAGAACAATGTGGCAGACTGGACTCACAGTGTGGAAGAGCATGCAGTGTCCGATGCGGGACTGGACGTCCTCTGGCCCGGCGTTACACGAGTCTTCCCGCAGGAGGCTCCACGTTCCGGCCTGACAGTGGTAGGCGTACAGGCCGCTGAACTGAGGCTCTGATGTCCGGCTGTCCTCCACGCTGCCGTTACATGTCAGGATGCGACCGCCAAATGTGTAGATCATGTGCTTCTCTGAATCCATGCACATCTGCAGGAAGAGCAGAGGACAAGATACGGAGGAAACAGGAAGTGTGTGAGTTCATGGAGAGGATAATAGGAGACAATAAAAGCAACAGGATGAGTTTCTGATTTCCACTGCCTGTGTGGAGAGATTACGTCATTTTTATTTTCAAAGATATATTATAATCTTCAAAATATGTCGACTTTATTGAGTTTATTTATGAACGATGAAGAGCTTTTTGAAAGAGGTTCCAGCTACCTGATGGTCAAACACCAACTTTGGCCCGCCATCAGCTGACGTGTCCTCGCTGAGTAGCGTCCAGGTGTTGGCGTCGATGTCGTAGCGGTAGAAGTCGCTCTTCAGCGACTTGCTGTTCCTGACACTGGAGTCCAGGTACCGGCCCAGCGTGTAGATCTGACGCCGCTGGGAGTCGATGCACATCTTGTGGCACGAACGAGCACTCGGACCACTCTGATTGGTACACAGGAGACAGACATGCATAGCTGTTGAGCTGTGTGACATAATTAGTGTCTTAAAGCAATAACGAGCGCTGATGAGCCGGTATGTTTAAAGAGGATTCTGTGTTTATTAAAACAAAGCTAACCTAAACAAACACTCCTATATACGTGTGTGCTACAGTACTGCTGCCTTTCTGTGTTTGGACAGTGCTTTCTGACCCAGCTCACCTCTTTCTCAGTGTCTCTGGAGATGCAGGCCCACTGGTTCTCCTGCACGCTGTAAGCCCAGAAGTCAGCCAGGTCCTGTGTGCCGTCCCAGCCCCCAAACAAGTACACAGTCTCTGCAGGGAACAAAGAACCTGCAGCTGCATTACATTAAACCTTTTCTCGTCATTTGAATTCTGCACTGGAAAGCACAGCCGAGTGCTCTACCATCCCTCCATTGACAAGAAATTCAGTTCAGATAATGGTCACACTTTGATAAAACATTTAAAGTTCCTCAAGGTAAGCTGGACCGACATGGGATCAGTTTTTGGAATGTACAAATCGCACACAGAGGCATGGCATGGTAAGATATAGCCTGCAGCATTTTATGAACACAAAGTCATACTTTGGTTAAACACACAGTTTTTCTTTCAGTTTGAGTGAATGTGAGGTGTAAAGAGAATACAAGGTTTTTGGAATGCTAGTCAGGTACTAGTTACCTTCTTTGCTGTCAAAGATGTTACAAAATTGTGAGCACCCAGTGAACACAACACTACTGCAGGGGTAAGAAGGACAACAAACACCAACAAGTGCAGGTTTTTCTAACTTTTGCTTCCACATGGATCAACGCACATCGAAATCCAACCAGCGGCTGGCTTGACCGAGTTTTCGAAAACGACGCCTCACTTGAGTGCAGTGAGCTGAACACGCCACAGGCTGGCTGGTGAGTGAGTTCGGGCCTTTAAAGGGAGTGAAAAGGGAACCGCTGTACAGGGGTGTGCTGGATTTCTAACAAGACAAAACAACAGCGTCATTGTGAAACACAATGCATGAAGTATCTAGACTACGGGTTTAAAATGATACAATGCTATCATTGGATAGAAGAAGTATCAGGCTACAAAAAAAAAAGATCTATAAACACATTTTCAACCCAACACTGCACAGATGAAACAATGAGGAAGAAAAACATTATCATTTAGAGATCCTCGGTGAAGACGCAGGGTTACGAGAACATGATGGATTGTGATATACTTCCTCGTCATAACTCACTTGTGTTGTGTTGTTTAATTAATAAGTCTGCCCGTCAATGCTGCTATAACATCATTGTTTGGGTCATATAAAGGCGAGTGCAGCTCGGACAGATGGGAGTTGTGGGAAGTTGTGATTGTATCAGAAACTTGTGTGGGAGGAAATTTGTTGTGCCATTACTGCTACAATTACAAAGAAATTCACTGTGAAAGGCCTAAAGTACTCCATGAGTCAGTGATAATAAACATCAATGGTTTGTTTTGGATTGAGGATCAGTAAAAACTGTATTTATTTAACTTTTAAATCGCTTTTTACAATGATTGCACAGTAAAAAAAAAAAAATGTCCTGAATCATGCTCCTCCTGATCTCACAGTCTGGGGAGTAGACAGGAATTTATCATCTGACTGTCTACAGTGCAGCATTTCAGCACGAGATCATGATGTATGATTATTAGCTCAATCAAAGGAAATTAGTATCAAGTCTTGAAATAGAATCAGAAGTGTGAGTAACAGGAAGGAGACACGACTGGTGACTAAGAAAATATTTCGACATGAAGAGCAATGTTTTGCATTGACACGAGGATTCATTTAGACTAGTCAGCTAGACCTAAAGTAAGAAGACGCACAGAAAACAGTCCAAAGTGAGCACATTTTAAAGACTCTATAAACACATAAACCAATGGGAGTATGAGATGCAGCCTGCCATTGCAGGTCCTAAACAAAGGCTTGTGTTGGGATACACAGTATACCTCGTTTGTCAAGTTAAAATAATTACCGGTCACAAAAGAAATCGTTTATTTCTCTTTTGCATGACACCGCATGCGTGGCAGCCGGTAACAGTAGCTCTCAACACGTCACTTTTTGGAGTATTTTTAGTACTTTTTTCATGTTTTGTTTTTCTTTCTTTTTTTTTTTTTACACCAGTCTTCATCCGTTTGTGTCAAACATGGACTTCGGGTGACCCATTGTAAAACAGCCACAGTTCTCGGGGTTACACTCAAGAATAGCTCTTAGCGCTAGGCAGTGCTAGCATACCCCGTACATCCATGCTAAAGTGAGGAGAAGGAGACGGGGATGCAGAGTTGGATCTTAGCGACAGGAGCAGAAAAGACAAGATGGTACAAACCATGAGTACTGTCTGTTATCATGGGGAATGTAAGATCTCTCCATAATAAGATGGAGGAGCTAACGGTGCTAATCAGGCTACAGAGGGAGTATGGAGAGTGTGGCATCACAGAGACGTGGCTGAATGGTAACTCTTTCAACATGTGAGTGTGGACAGCTGAAGACAGACAGGAAAGCACGGAGAGAAAGGAAAGTAGAGGACCACAGGCGGGAGTCAGAACCAGGTCGCTGCAGGAAGAATTCAGCCTCTCTTACATGGGGAGCTGAGCCACCAGGACGCTCTAATTATGAGGTTATCTTATCAAAGCCTTAACATTTGAAAGCCACGCCTTGTGTTGAGATCTGCACAGCATCTTTCAATCCAAAACAATCAGGATGGAAAATAATTAGTGAGAGTCTAAACAGGATCAGGACGGGACGGGACTGGTGACAAAGAAATCATTCGGGTTCTCTTGTATCAACTGCTACTATCAACTACTGCGTCCGAAACACAGAAGTCAGTGTGTGCGGCCCGACACACAGAGCAGAGGGATGCAATGCCATCTCTCCGTGCTGACACGCGTTGCAGACACTGCATCACTCTTTCTCACACACGCACAATGTAGCCTTTTGTTTTTCAGATGGCCAGCGGGGAAAGTACACCACCAACAATGTCGCCAGATACAGGGAAAAAAAAAAAAAAACCTGAAACAATAGTTGTGTGTTTCTAACAAAACAAAAGTGGTGATTTATGCACTCTTAGAAGAGAGATGCCCTCAGGACTGTTTTCTTTTTTGGAGGAGAAATGCTGAAGGTGGGTGGGGGTAATTTGATTAAACAGTAATAGAGCTTTGAGCCTGTGTAGGAGGATGTGAGTCATAGCGTCGGTTAAACAGCAAAGTCATAGGACTGGCTGCATGGCTCTCACCAGTCTGGACGTCAATGACCATTTGATGTCCTCCCCGCATGCCCGGCCGGTTGTCGTCGCCATCACCTGTGAACAGGGCAGGGAGGAAGACACAAGGGTGGTGAGCATGGGGGGGGGTGGAGGATGACGCAGAGGAAAAGAAGAAAGAAAGAGAAAGAGAGAGAGAGACAGAGAGACAGAGAGGGTGATGTGGAATGGGTGGGACGATGGGAGGAGCAGAGGGCGGGAGGGAACAACCAAAGAGAAAAAGGGAAGGCGGCATCTAGCTAAAAGGCCACAAAGCTTTCAGAGTGTGTCGATATGTTTCATTGACAGATCGGGAACATTTTCCCGCTTGAATAGATGGTCTCACTGTTCATGTCGTCTCGGTTGATTTCTTGGGCGCTTGTACCTTTGTTGCATTTCGGGATGATCTGACTCCACCTGGGCTTGTACTCCTGCTGGCTGATATACTGGTTAAACAAACCATCTAGCGAGGAGAGAAGAGGATCAAATATGGCAAAAAGCACCATTAACACGCGCAGAGACAAGGAATGAAAAGGTCCAGGTATCATTTAGACTTCAAAGAGAGCAACCTGGAATGTTCTACTCGAGTACGATACCTCTCACAGCTTTGTCTATGAGCTCCTCGCAGGCGTCAAAGTCTCCTTGCAGCACCAGCCGGTCGTGCAGGTGGGTGAGCATCGGGTGCTCCAGTGCTATCCGGGTCTTCTTTTGCAGTGACTCGAAGGCCTCTGTGTAGTTATGCTGTCGGAAGTGCTTGAGGCAAAGGCGGATGGCTTCCTGTTCTCTGTACTGTGAGGGCATGATGGAGAGGAAACAGTGCTTAAAAATCAGTCCACAAACCTGACAAACTGTTATCTACACGTTTGGACCGGTTTAGATGACATTTGAACTCTCTGAACTATCACTAAGTAACACGCTTTAATGATGAACACTTGCTTGAGAACATAATTGGTCAACTTTTTAGATCCCCTTCATCAACTATATCCTAACTTAACGTTGAACTTTATGTGGGTTAAAGGTCAGCGATTCTGGTCAAAGACTGCTCACATTTGAACTCAACAGCCAATCAAACACAGCCTTCCTTTCAGTGCTTAAACATATATTGACACTGGTGTCATTTATGCTCAGTTGGTAGAGCATCCGCCCCATGTACGAAGGCTCAGCAGCGGCCCAGGGTTCAAATCCAACCTTGCTGCATGTTGTTCCCCATCTCTCTCTCTCTCTCCACATTCCTGTCACTCTTCAGCTGTCTCTGACAAAAAAAAAAGCTTGAACAAGGCCAAAAAAATATCTTAAAAAATAAATAAGTAAATATATTGACACACACTGCCGAGGCAACAAACCTGGGTTAGCTGACTCAACAAAACCTAAAACCGCAGTCAGAGATGATGAGTAATGACGGTGTTTAGCAGCTTTCTTTGGAAAACTCAGGTTTACTTCTCAGGCACTGCGCACGTTCCCAGAAAACGAGGTGTGCTGAGTCATTTCACTTTTCTACAGCACAAAATGGACCAAACGTGTGGCCTACTTCTTTTTTAATGGAGAGCTTTGACACATAACGTTGTAAAAAAATTAATACAGCAAAAAGAAACATTGTTGCTGTAAATAAGGCGAGAGGAATGCTGCCAGAAAATGTTGTTTATAAAAATGTTTACTTCTATTTTCTGACAATGTCCCATCTGATTTCCATTAATCCTTCATTATAACCAGTATTGGCCAGTGATATGACGATAAAACCTGAGTAGTAATAAACTGGATTCCTTCTTTAAGACAGCACTGATGAATTTTAGACGTTTGGTTTATTATGTTCAGTGAAAAAGAACACCCTTCCTATTATTCAGATCAGGTATGTTGTTAAAAAAAAAAAGTATTTTACTTGAGCCTGTATAAAAATAAACAGAAGAAGCAGCGAGCTCTTCTAAAGCTCTCTGTCAGAGCAGTGAAGCAGTTTGTTAGGTGAAGGACTGTAATTGGATCCCACGACATAAACAGGAGTTCAGATGAAGTTCATCTTGATCAGCTGAATTCAAACACACACACACACACACACACACAGGGAACATGGGATGACAAATTAATGAAACTCTTTCCAGTTAATGTGCTACTGCTGAGTCTATGTGGCTCATTTACAATCCTTGCTTTGTAATGAAGCCAAGACACAGAAATCAAACATATTCAATGTTTTCACACTGGTCTGATGAAAGAAAACAAACTGTACGCTTGATTTTATAGCTCCTGTCTTATTAGAGGTACTTGTTGCAGCAGTTAAGTTGCTGTGCCGTCTGATTAGTCCGTCTAATTTCAGATTCAGGCCAGCTCTATCTGTAATCCACTCCAGGCTGTGTCGGCCGCTTACCTTGCTGTACCAGTTAAGGCAGGGCTGCACCACGTCAGGATCTTCGATACCGTGCAGCTCAATGTACCAGATGCTGAAATTAAAACTAGGACCCCAAGACATCAGAGGCACTGAGATGCAGAGCAAAGACGGAGAAAGAGAGAAACAGTTAAAAAAAGAAATGTTCGCTGTGTTCACCAAGAGACACCACAGACGGACCACATGAGCTCTCACCTATTTTGACGAATCTGCAGGGAAACATCTGCTCGTCGATCTTGTGCTTTAAGGTGAACGTTTCCTTGTTGTAGTCATTCTTAAGGCCACTGGAAGAGAAGGAAGAGATCATTCAATTCATGGGTTCAGATCCATATGCCAGTACATTTTGGACAGTCATCATAACCCAGCAGCTAACCAAACGTTCATTTACTGGTTTGACTGCTGGCAGCTCTAATGGTCTTTTAATAAACAGGCAGTCTGATGTTGTGAAAAGTTTTTACAGTGACAAGTGAATTTCCCCGGTGTGGGATCATTAAAGTCTATCTTATCTTATTACACATAAAATTATTAAACGTGTGTATGTTTTTCATTTTAATTGTGTTTTAAAAATGAAAAAATGAACAATACAAAGTCTGTTAACATTTAAGTTTAAAACGTATCACTCTTGCTCTTCTCTTTCACAAAATCATTCAGAAAGTAATATTTTGTGTCACATCTACAGATATATAACACCAGCAGTTATGTCGTTAGAAGTTAACATTTAGCACATTCAAATGCTTCATTATGTCAACCAAAAAAGCAAAATCTTCCAGCCATACAGTATCTGACAATGCTAGCAGGCCATAAATAATATATTATGAAATTGAAGCTTCGGGCCGCATGAAATCTGTGATTGGCCCCAGGCCGGACATGCCTGATATAAGTGAAGAAAACTTCCATAGAGAACCAGAATGTCAATGAAGTGAATGTTACTGAGTAATTCAATTAGCTTTAACTCTATTCATTATGTAGAATGAGAAACAAACAGTGTGTGTTAAGTTGCAGGACACTGAGGAATAAAAAGTTCCCTCTGAGTCCTGCATTCTGCAGTCTGCTGTCTTTGCTCTATCCAACAACCTCGTACTGCAGGTGGGGCTCTTCCATTCATTTACTTAAACTGAACTTTACAAGTCATTACATGCAAACGTGGAAGAAAATCCCCATTGTGTTCCATCCTACGACTGAACTCCACTCTCCTACTAAACAGTGCATAAACCTGATGATTGTCACGGTGCTGCCTTCTCAGTGATGTATATCCAAAATGACCCAGTTTGTAAAACACAGTGGAACCGACTGCTCACTCCCATAGTGGAAAAATGTCTTTAAGGTCAGCATAGGCGCCAATAACAATGTGGTGGATTCAGATGAAATGCTATGAGAGCGGGTCAAACAGAATCAGACCCAGACATCAGTGATCCAACTTCCTTGCAGAAACTTTGCTACCAAAGTGACATTATTTCTCCTCAGGTTATCTTCTGAGGCAGACCTTACGCCCAGGCTATCTGCAAATGGCATTGCATGTTGACAATGAAGCTGCTGAAAATTTGTCATTTTCAGGGGGCAATAGTCACAGAACTATAAACAGCTGGGTTGACGGCTCACCTGGACAAAAGCTCTGTCATGTTCTCTTCACTCATTCCACCAAACACTTTAAACTTCTTCAGGTTGCACACGTGAGTCTTCTCATACTTCCCGAAGGTGATGCTCTGAACGATCGCCGGCCTTTCCAATTTCAAGATTAAAAACTGAGGAGAAAGAGAGAAAAAGAGAGCCCAGACATGAGATAGACTGAAGGTGAACAGCACAGTTATGATGCTGTTAGTGTGTGTGGAGGAGTGCAGGAAATGGCCTGTGCTTATGGCAGGCGGACCACCGCGAAAAGATTTGCTCATTATCTAAATGACTACAGCAGGCCAGGTAAGTGGTGTTACACACAAGATGAGCAGCATCCGCATGTCACTGAGGCTCTGACAAGCCACAACATCTGATGGAAAGTCACCAGCGGCCATTAAGACAGAACGACGGGAGACCACAGGCCAGGACATGGATTAAATGTGCCACTGAAAAGCAGGTATTCAAGACATATTCTATCAGTCCATGTCCTGACCGCTCATCAATATTCATCTGCGATGAAACACTGATGTCATTCTGGAGTCTTTCACTTCTGACGTTTATCATCAATAAAAAATAAGAGCAGCTCTACAGACTTTGACTTTTGCGAGGCATTGATCTTGTTCTTTCGCCTCGGCTCGTCATGAGTCAGCGAATTAATACAGTCCAAGAACCTTCTGTCTGGCATGACTCAGATGTTCAAGGTCATAAGTGGCCGTCATTTTAATTGGTTGATGGGGGAATAAACTTTTCTAACCATTTCATTTTAATGAAATGTCGGGCAGTGACAGTCTGAACTAGGCAATTTATGGTATTGATAAGCACACGCTGTATTAATGCACAGTCTGAACGAATATGCAAACAATGGGAGTCGAACATTGTGATATGAGCTCCTGTCATAGATTCATAGATTATTGCTTTTTCCACTGCACAGTGCAGCTCAACTGGACATGCTTTGGGTACAAAGTACTTTTCATTTATCAGTGCAGCTGCTACTCCTTCAATGTAGCTCCTTAGCACACTGTCATAGCAACGGCAAGCTAAACTGAATCATCTTTAAAATTGCGAGATTTTAGTCCGAGCGATCTGTGGTCTGCAGTGTTTTCATTCACCGCGTTTAGTATCAGTGCAGTTTGCTTGGAACCTCGACAAGGAGATCCCAAAAAGAGTTCCAGGAGTCAATCTGATCCGTACCATACAGTAGGGAAACGGCATGTGACTGCATTCATTTGCGTGAACACCTTTTTTTTTTTAACGCAAAGATCAATTCATAAATTAAAGAAAAATCTTTTGTCTGATTTTATTTTAAGCTGCAACCAAGTCATATTCCACATTTGCAATTTGTGAAACATGTTACACGTTACGTTACTGGACACCGGCTGAAGAAATGACTCTCTCTCCTTTCCGCTTCACCCTGTACACGTCAGACTTCAGACACAACAGCTGTCATCTACTGAAGGATGTGTCAGAAGGAGAAGAGCAGGAGCACGGGAGGGTCATCACAGACTTTGTTCACGGCAGCAAAATAAAGGAGATGGTGATTGACTTGACCGGTGAACATCTACGGATTAATTACTAGTTATTTACTAGATGATTTGGACTTCTGTCCACTTGCCACTTTCACACACACTGATTTCAGAGGCTGCCAACTGCTCATCAGGAGCACTATAGCGCTTCCTATCTGATGCTCACCTACACACAGTATGCAGGGTATACATGGAGGCGGGGGGTCTGCGGCAGAGGAGATGAGACAGAATCAGCTTTTAGAGAAATGTAACTCGACGTTGCACTGCAGTTGCCACTCAGCCGATTTGACCAGTCAAACTGCTCCACAGTCGGCCTGAAATATCACTGAAAGTGGGCGCTATCAAGCTCATGGAGAGAACTATAACGCTCTCCCTGTTGTGTTCTGGGTTGGCTAGTTTCCTATACCAAGCCTCTACAGCTGTCTGGCTCGCTGTCTGAGCTGCAAAATAGTGACACAAAGATGATTCCTTTGTATCATTTTTTACATTTTTAATTTAATTTAATTTTTTATTCATCAATCAATCAATCAGTCTATGAAATGTCCATCAAAATTTGCAAAATTCAAAGGTGATTTTTATAAAACTGCTGGCCAACCAACAGTCCTAAACTCAAACATGGTCAGTTTAATAATCACAGAAGACAAAGAAATGCAGCCAGTTCTTACGACTGAAAAGCTGACACTCCTTGACCGCTTGAAAAATGACTGAAACAATCAGCAGATCAACTCAAACAATTAATCAACTATTCACAGCAGCTCTCATACCAACATCGCTTTATAAAACTGATACTGGGAAATACCAACAGACTAAGTATGTACAGCAAATAATCACACAGTAATTAACTGGCTGATTTTTCAGACAACCATGTGACAACAAGCACACTGTATTTATTCGCTCATTTCTATTGCTCTCAGCCTGCTATACTGTACCACGCAGCTGCTTTACCAGACATAAACACTGTGAGACTCGAGTGCTCAGGCTGACTGGTGAGTGGTTAACCATTGCTTTGCAATGCTTCATTTCCTCTTACTGTAAAACACAAACTTCGAAATTTGACCTCAAACTAAGCCTGCCACAGCGTCGCTGCAGTCAGTCAATGAGTTCAAGAGGCACAAAGAGAAACAACTTTTCATTGTGTGAAGACTGCAGACACTTCACACCTGCACACTGCTGGGCGGGCACTCGGAGCACAGAGCAGAGAACGCCTCGCTACCATAATAAGTCCTCAGCCACGTTGATGAGCAATTATTAAATTACTTACTGAAAACTTAATCACTCTTTTATTCCCCAGAATAAATGCTTTAATCAAACAACTGACTTTTTCCACAGCACACTCCAAATTAATGAATAAATGACTACAGTAAATTGACACGCGCTTATCATCTGAATCCCAAAGAAGAAAGTTAAACAATGTCATCAACTTAAAAGTCAACTTCGCCTGCATCTGTCGCATGGGCTCTGACCGTGGCTGCTTTACGTTTTGCTTCTGATGAATAAATGTGAGCAGGTCAGAGATCACCTACAGCAAAAATTAGCTTGTAAAGAAGCCAGAAAGATGTTTATTATTCACCTATAGTATAACACACACACACACACCCACACACACACCACAGGGCTCCCTGAGCTTCACAGTGTACAGTCAGTTCTCATGTCCATCTGGAACAGTGCAGTCAGGTGAAGAGATGGTTGTAAACAGCGGGGGACCCACCTGTGGAGGGTAGTTGCTCTCAGACGACCACCTGGAAGACTGATCATTAGGTTTGTCCACCAAGATATTCCTAAAAGACACACACACAGTTTATTAATCCCGTGGGACATCATAGCACAACAAACTAGAGACACAGCAGAGAATCTTACATCATAGTTGTGAGACAGAAACCACTACAGGGTAGAATAAACAGGACTGTGTGTGTGTGTGTGTGTGTGTGTGTGTGTGTGTAAACTCACTGTGGCAATAAAGGAATTACATAACAATACTACCGCTTATGCAGCTCATCTAGATTGTGCTAGCAGGTGCAATGAGTCCACATATCTGTTTGTCACAGTAACGTTAGTATAAGCTAGCAGACTAATGTTGTTGTTAGCTCGTTAACATTAGCCACCTACTGCTAAACTGTATCTTCAGTGCTGAACCAGCAACAGGCAAATGCTCTAAAACTACATCATTTATGAGGGTTTATGTGTGTGTGTAAACCGTAAAGCGTGACAGGTCGTTTCATAACAATAGTTTCAAGTAGGTGATTAGCTATCGTTGCTAAAGCAGAGCTTTCTGGTTAGATAACAGCAGCTAACGTTGGAGCTAACGTGGACGTTTGTTTTGAAGTACAAGGGTGCCGCACTGCACAGTGCTTAAAACAACTTCTGAATTAAGGTATTGTTTTGACCACACATTAGTCTAAGTCTGGTTAAACTCTCAATACACAGTATTGGGGGGGTTGAAAAAAAACAAGCTGTTGTCAACAGAACAAAATATATGTTGATGTAACGTTATACGGGTGTTTAGTGCAGAAGAGACAAACGTCTCTCTTTTGACTTATCCATATGACACTGGTAAATAACTACAGGTTCCAGTGGAAAGATAAATGTTGTCTTATCGAACATACTATCGCTTCGAAAACTACTGTTTCCCGCAAATGCTTCAATTGTTTATCAGCAACATCACTGTCGGGCGGCTCCGTATCGAAAACAAACGCCCCTATCGCCGCTGACAAAGCTAGCTAGCTCGGATCGCAGACGAGCTAGGCCAGGCGGGCCGGCTGAAAGAAACAGACAAAAGACCGCCTGTAAACCACCAAACCTAAAGCACATGCCGGCTCAACTAACGTTTGCATTACTCACTCAGGTAAGTATGTAGAGGAGTAAGAGCTCCATTTAAAAACGCTGAAAGTGAGGACTCTGCTCTCAGGGACGACAGCCATCTTGTTGCAGAAAATAACAAGCAGCGGGTAGCTAGCAAGGAGCGAGCGGTGACAGCCCTTAAAGAAACAGTACACCCTGTTTTGTTTTGTTAAGTATATAAAGTATGCAATATAACCCACATAGGAATACCATGCTACATGCTACTTACTCAATACATAGGGATGGAATTTTGTAATTTTCTGATAAAATACATGTATTTGCTCCACACACAGTCTGATGAAATGTGATGAGGAGAAACGAGAAATGTTGTGCAGGAAAATTAATAATTGATCAAATATGTGCCAAGACCAAGCAGCAACCTTCGTGTCTGTGAAGTGAAGCCAATATGGAAGTGCCAAAATCTGCAGTTCCACAATTGTCCGCTTGAGGCTGGTTACAGAACAGAAGTCAATCTCCATAAGTCCCCATGTTAAAATGTCCAACTTCACAGCAGAAATAAACATGTTTACAGCCTGGTACAAAAAACAGTTTTGGTCTCTATAGCTAATTTCCCCATTCATTACAACTGTACTGTGGGTGATTTTTTATAGAACTCACCTGTTGAAATGATATAAAGGCTTAAAATTATGCAGAATTAACAGTGTGGATGCTTTGATTGACACCCCAGGTCTCATGTCCCAGGCTACCTTAAAAGTGGTAAAAAAAAAAAAAAAAAAAAATTACATTACATAACATAACATTTACATGTACATTTTGTGAGCTGTAATGTACATTCACGCATTTGAGCTTGAATGTACATTTGTAGATAAGCATAGGGTCATTTTCTGTTTGCTCACTACTAACTATACTATTAACGATGCAGTGCTCTCTCTTTTTCTGCTGTCTACATTGCTAAACTGTGCGCAACTATGCACCTGACACATTCACATCAGGTATTAATAGAGTGTCCTATGGTGTCATGTCAAGCCCAATCTTGTTTTGTCTTGATTAATAAATCATACTGTATGTATATTCATTAACTGTAATTTGTTGGCCTGTTTAACTTAGCAGTGACTTTCTGAAACAAAGACAGCACAACTCTCTGGGTGATCTCAACATGTCGAGTCATTGCTTACAAGGTGGATGAATCATCTTGTGAGTAATGCGAACATAGCTTCCAGTTAAAGAGACTAGAAATGTGTAGAGGTCTGGGTCATTTGTATTCAGCCTAAAGCCTGTTAAGGCAGGATGCGTCTCTCTTGGGGGGAGGTGGAGTTATTTCAATATTACTTGTACTGGTCAGTAATTTTAATCTCGTCCGCAGCTCATATTTCTGTGATCTTTCACCCTGCACCCCAGGAACAATCAGAGCCACAGTGACCTGCTGTTTGTGAGTGAACTCACTGGTCCTCCTGTCATTTAAGTCCAGTCCAGAGACACATTGTGATGAATCTGATTACCATTACACTCAGCTCAGTCACCATCCTGTCATTTAAGTCCACTGCCAGTCCATGATGTGACCATCATTGCATGAATTTTATGGAAATTTACATCTCCAGCAAGTAGTCTGAGCCTTAGTAACAATCTAGCAACAGAGACGCTTTGTAGTCCAGTCAAAGCTTTATGAGATTGTAGTTTCCCAAACTGAATGAATACCACACATATAAACACTAAACTGTATAAATACCGCACATATAAACACTAAACTGAATGAATACCACACATATAAACACTAAACTGAATGAATATCACACATATAAACACTAAACTGAATAAATACCGTACATATAAACACTAAACTGAATAAATACCACACATATAAACACTAAACTGAATAAAGATGAGATACACACCTGTATTAATGAGATACACACCTGTATTAACATGGCTGTCTAGGAGCTCCATAAAATTCAGTTGAAGGAGTGATGCTGACTGAGTATGAGAATATAATACTATTATATTACTTCAGTGGATCACCTGCCAGTACTAGTCAGACGAGCTTTGAAGATGAGCCCTTAAGTCAGCGAGTATGAGCTACTGTCGGGTGAGGGAGCGAGTGGGGCTTGTGTTTCACTGGTAGAATTTATATGCATATGGACATACTGACTCAAAGGACTCAAAGGACTTGTACGATCCAGATCTGTTTAGTGATTGACTCAGAAAGCCTCGAGTCCATAAAAGGATCTGAGTTTGACATCTCTAGTCCAGACTGCCAGTGAATCGCGCATGTGCGAAACTGCCGCTGGCTGATCCCGCGGGATTTAAATGTAAATTTTCTTTGTCTAAAGCATGTATTTATAGATGCATAGTAGATACATATAATAGTTACTTTCCTAACTGAAGAGTTGGAAACACTGAGAACAGCCACATATTCTCCACAGAGTCGAGCGAAGAGCAACACTTTTCAAACATTGACTAGAGCGGCCGTGGCGTACACAGAACATGTAGCATCTGTGCCCGGTGGACTTCAGCCAAGCAGTCTGATGACCCAGACCAAAGAGGACTTCAATGTTTAAATCAACAATAACGAAAAAAAAAAGACTTTGTCCACTTTAAAGCCGCTATAACGTCTGACAATTGTATTCACTGTCCTCCATCTCTTTCAGTGTCATCTCTGTGGTCTGAACTTTTTTGACCAGTTCTTTTTTCTCTTCCTCCAACTGTTTCACTTTCGTTTCCCAGCTTCATTCTTTGGCGGCCAGCTTCTCTCGTGACTTCTCCTGCAGAGCTGTGTATTCTTCCTGCCAGGCCTTGTGGCTCTGGAGATATTCATTTCTGCTGCTCACCAGCTGGTTTGTCGTCTCCGTGAGCTTCTGAGCAAGGCTGTCATTCTCTTTCTCCAGCTCCTCTATCATCTCCTCATATTTTTTCTTCAGCTTTTTCTCCATCTCAACCTGACATCTTCTCGCTCTCTTTGTGCGAGACTTTCCTCTGATTCTTCTTGTCCTCTTCAAGCTGGTTCAGTCTCATTCCATAGCGCTGTTCTTTCTTGGCCATTTTTCTCTTCCTCCACCTGTTTTAATCTGCTCTCCCAGCTGATCTTTAGCAGCTCCTTGTTAAGGTTCTCCTGCAGAGCACTGTACCTTGCTTCCCATGCTTTGTCGTTCTTAAGAAATTGTTCTCCGCTGCTCATCAGCTCGTCTGAGGCTTCTCTGAGCTTCTGATAGAGGTTGTCAACAATCTCACTGTTCCTCTGTTGGAGCTGCTGCTCATTATTCTGTAAATCACTGTTTTTGGATTTGATGACCTGCGAGAAGCAGAAAACCTGTAATTTAAATGTTTCGATGCTCTTGGCGAACTCTTTTCTTTCAACCAGCAGTCTTTCGTTCTGCTGTGACACGAAGAAGTTTATTTGGTTTGTGTCCGATGGTTTGAGAGAGAGAGAGAGAGAGAGAGAGAGAGAGCTTTGGTCGAGGGACATAGACAGTCAATGAGAGTGAACGAGCACCGGCCACAATAAAGTCAATTAATCAAAGATATAAAAAGTTATTTTATTTCCTGATTGTTTCACAACGGTTACGTTCAGCAAATATAGTCATACCCCCAGCAATCCACTTCAGCTCCCCTCAGTTGGCAGTGTCACTTGGTCAGAGGAGCAGATAACACAAAAAAGTAGGCGGAGGAAGCGGTGAGGTGTCTTTTGTTGGTGAGAGTTGTAATCCGCTCTAATTCAAACCACAGGGGGTCCTCGAGCCTCAGAGATCCCCGGACCTCTGGTATGTTCACACGGTCCTGACTTGCCAGCGAGACCCTCTGTGACACTGAGGAGAAAATCAAGTCATATAGTGTTCATGAAGGAGTCTGTATTCATTATCTCTGTATGTGCGTTTTCTCCTTATGACAGCTTGTTGGCTTCATTCCACTTTCAAACATGATTTTTCTCTCAAATGAAAAGATAATTGCAGCTTCTCTTGTTTCAGGCATTTTCTTGAAATTATAGTGAGGAAATTCTCTGTACTCAGACGATAACACAAAGTGATTTGTATTGCCCGGATTCAAGACAATTGTGAAAATTATGGGGACATAACAATACAAATAATAAAAAATAAAAGTAGAGATGAGTAGTGAAGGCACCGAGAGGCTCAGTGGCAGCCTGTTGCTGTTCAGCATGTTAAGCTTTACTTTGGACTTGAATTCTGGTGAAAGTTTTTTTTTTTTTTTACTGAATCATCTGTGTGTGTGGACATCTTCCAGGCTTGATGACGTGAACTGAACGATAATGGTGTTTTCTTCTGAGTGTACGTCCAGTGCTTGGCAGGGCTTTACTTCCACTTACCGCAAATGGAAGGCCACCGGTCAACTTTCATTTGTATGGATGTGGACACAGACAGACGCTGAGAATACAAGTGAGAATGCTTTTATTATTGAGTAACAACGGCGAGCGTGGCTACTTCTTGTAAATCTGAACATGTACTGATCTTTAAAGAACCCTACAGTTAGCCAAGTTAGTTGGACTGTATTTATAATGCGCCTTTCTAGTCTTCCAACCACTCAAAGCTCTTTTACACTACATATCTCATTTACCCATTCACACACATTCACACACTGATGGCATTAGCTGCCATGCAAGATGCCAACTGCTCATCAGCTTTAACTGCTCATCAGTTCACAAGCTCATAAGCTCATATTACACAGTGAAAATACAAAAATGTAAAAAAAAAAAAAAAAAACCGTAATATAAAAACTGAACTGAACTGAAAATGATTTCAGCATCTTTAATTGTTATGCTTATGACAAAATATCTTTAAAACCATTGACCCAATACCAGTCAGCCTCAGCTGTACATTTACTGCTATATAGCATGCTAACATGCTAAAGGTCACATGCTACAACACAGTTTATTAAAAATTACGTAGAAGTTGAGATTTTTTGCGATTTAGTGCCCCCAGTTTCAGAGAATGAAGGCTAAATTCCACTGGGCAGAGACTTGCCCTGTGGGGTTTCGCCATAATACCATTATGGTAAATATGAACAGCTATACACGTGTATTTCTTATGATTATATATGATCAAAAACTACCATCATATCTTAAAGAGCTCATAGTACCTTACTACCCCTCTAGAACACTGCGCTCTCAGAAGGTTCCTTGTGGTTCCTATCATCTCCAAAAGTAGACTGGGAGCCAGAGCTTTCAGCTATCAAGCTCCTCTTCTGTGGAACAAACTGCCATTTTGGGTTCAGGAGGCAGACACTGTCAACACCTTTAAGAGTAGGCTTAAGACTTTCCTTCTTGATAGAGCTTATAGTTAGGGCTGGCTCAAGTCATCTCTTAGTTATGCTGCTATAGGACTAGACTGCCAGGGGACTCTTTCTCTCTCTTTCTCTCTCTCTCCATCTGTAAACATTCATGTCTCATTAATGCATTTTACTAACTTAACTTCTTCCCTGGAGTCTTTGTGTCCACTGCATTTATTATTCTTATTATCATGATTGCTACATTTAGTCATATCTCTAAAAATGTATAGTTACAGTTATTGTGCACCCGTGTCTCTCTCTCTGTCTGTCTATCCCCATCACCCTCTTTGCCCCTCTCTCTCTTTAACTCAACCGGTCGCGGCGGATGACCATCCACCAATGTGCTTGGTTCTGCTCGAGGTTTCTGCCTGTTAAAAAGTGCTTGCTCATGGTGGGAATTGTGGAGTCTCTGTGATTAATATTCTAAAGAGTACGGTCTAGACCTGCTCTATATGGAAAGTAACAGCTTTTGTTATGAATTGGGGCTATATGAATAAATTGAATTGAATAGTTTGAGAACAGACGTACGAGTGACAGAGACACATTAGTGTATCATCAAAATGATTTAAAATTGTTATTCTATGATAGAAAAGTTACACAATGGGGCTCTAACATGGTGGCTATTCACTTTTTTCCCCGTGTTTTGGTTTGACTTTTAGTCCCGTTTAGCACTCAGTTTTTATTTAGTATGACTCCTGGCTGTTTTTTCACAGCATTAAACAGTCTTTAAAGCAACAAGCAATGTTTCTTAATGAGGCTGAAAATGTAATATGCATGTCTATTAGGCCTCATGGACACACAGGATATCTTCCAAACGAGATAAAAACTCCTCTGGCACCTTCAGTACAGACGGATTGATTCTCACAGACTCATAGCAGCAGATTAAGTCACATATTGTGTTCATTTAAGCCAGATTAACCCGCTCATGTGTGCAGCATCGTACAGTCCAGGTATGTGAGAGGACATGCTACCAGTGGACTGGGGGTCTGTCTGTCTGTTTGTCTGTCTGTCTGTCGATGAGATCAGCTGTTTCCCCACAATGTTAGTCACCCAGTGATGATGTCACTCACAGCATGACCTCAATCTGAGATAAAGAAGTAGCCAGTAAAGAGGCATCATCAGCCTCGCCTTTATCAGTGTCATCATCATCACAACTCTAAATCATCTTCACTATCAGAGCCACCAGTAACACTCATCATCATCACCATTCCGGAAAACACGCGGGTAATTTGGTGTGAGTGCTACACGGCCCGCCGCTTTATACTTTTATTAAGAGCGCAGCATCTTTATTTCCCCGGGACGCGCGCTGTGGCCGCCGTGAGCGCGCATCACATGGGAGGTCCCTTTAAGTTTCCATTGACAGAGGCCCGAGTGTGTCACATGGACATGAGATAATGAAAAGGCAGGAACAGAGAGGCAGAGTGCGCTGAGCTCTTAGCTGATGGAGAAGGAACCCAAATGTACGCAGTCATCTCCGCCGACAGCCAGCAGCCTGCGGAGGAGGATGGGGGAGAGAGAGAGAGAGAGAGAGAGAGGTATCCGAGCCGAGCACAGCCGATCCCGGCCGAGCCGGACTCACTGCGCCTCATCTGACGGGACCTCTCTATTCGCAGTTGCACCTGCCAGCTATGATACGCACTTTAAAAAGAGGAGGAAATTTTCGCGTCGGTCCCGGTCCAGGAGAGGAGCGCCTTTCTCAGCGTAAGTGAAGTTATTTCTAATAAGCTCAGCTGATGTGAGATCGGCTCTCTCTGTTTGTGTGTGTGTGTGTGTGTGTGTGTGTTTGCTGCTGCAGGTGCGTTTGCACGGCCGGTTAGTGCGCTGATATTGTAGTGAGAGGAGCCGCATCTCTCCGCTTCTTTTCAAAGTGCGTTTTGTTGGAGAGAGCGCAAAACATTCCAACAGGGGAGGCTGTTGTTGTGTTTTTTGGCTCATGTGCCATGTGCGTTGTGTCGAACACTGCGCTCGCCAGTGTCCGCATTCCAGGTGCTGTTGCGCACATAGAAATTAGAGTTGAAGTAAACAAGTGGGAATATAAGGCCTCGCGTCGGAGCTTGAAAACAGTGTTTTGAGGTTCAGCACGGCGCTCCAGGCTGTACTGGAAACATCCCGCCCCTCTCTGTGACAAGCCCAACCCCGAAGCTCTGCGTCCAGCTGCCGAGAACAAGTGAAGTTGTTGATGAATTCATATGACACATGAGATATGACCCACAGTCTCTAATCAAGTTTCATGATAAATGAGCTTTTGGATGTTAATTAACTCCCTAACTTAATTGGCAGTGGTTAAAGTGTGTCCTGTGGTAGTTTTCTGGCTGTGAACAGAATTCATGAGTGTGTAGCGGCCCCATTTGTTTAATGGAGCCATCCAGTGTTCCTGCGGATGTGTTCAGCCCTTCAATATTTCAATACAGGCCAGAGAGGAAAACAAGAAAAGCACCTGCCTGCTTCTCCGATTATTGCGCAAACACACACACACACACACACAGAGTCAACATTTTGCTGATTCATAACAGTGCAGTCACATCTGTGTTTGTGTGTGTGTGACACAGAGTTCAAACAGCCTCTAAATTTGGCCGCAGTTTCTGTCTCAAGCAGAGAGGGGAAATAATTGACTGTGTTAATGCAAGTGCTTCTTCCGGAGATGCTTTACCAGTAGCAGTAAGCAGTGGGCCAACTGGAGGAAGCAGCAGTTGATGTAAAAGGCTGGCAGATATCTGGAAATCTGACTGGTCAGCAGGAAAGTATCACATCAGAGGAAGTCATTAAAGTCAACTCAGCTTTGGGAAATGGTTTGTTCATGACATAAATGTATAGAGCGTGCTGTTGAGAGTAATATGATGATAGGAGGAAACCATTTGGCTTGTCTTCGTTTGCCTTATTGACACACGCAGTCCATTATGCAGCATTTTATCGGTCTGTGACCCTCATATCAACACAGAGCTTTGGAGAAAAGTCTGTCTTTGCTCTTGAGTCATCTTCAGTCACGCAGGAATCAAATTCATTTTCTTCATCCTTCCTCAACTAATCTTAAGGTAGCATGATACAGATACAGCTGTGAAGATTTTAGCAGCATTTTTAACCCCAAACCATGCAAAAAACATCCACTATTCCACAATGAACCACCGAAACAATTAGGTTATCCAATTAATCAATCAGTCTATTGACCAACAATTAGCTGACAACCATTTTGATCATCATTTTAGTTCAGTTATCAAATAAAAATGGCAAAAATTGTCTAGTTCTATCTTCTTAATTGTGAGGATTTTGTTTTGTCTTTTGTCTTTTGCTAATAATATCTATAGCTATTAGCAATTATCAAATAGTTGCAGTTGAATGTTTCTAGCGATTTCCTGTTTCTGATTAATATTATAATAATATAATAATATCCAAATTTTGGCTCTATTTTTGGTCTCCACCAACGCTAAATGGTCACTGCTCAGTAGTTAGCTGCTAACTTTTCTTGACTGCTGTACGGTGCTGAGCAGTTGGCCCTTAGGGGTTTTTTAAGAGCTTTTTTTTTTAGCTTAATAACAAAAAAACAAAACAGCTGCCTCTGGCTGCACGAAACAGTGAATTTGTGGTCCTCGAAACCAAAACAACAAGCTAAAACGATCTGTACAGCTGAGCCAAACCACGAGTCATGATAATCCTCTATGGGTTTGCCACTACAAGCAACACATTTCACATTACATGTCGTTATTTCAGCCTTTGTTGATCTCTCTCTCTCTCTCTCTCTCTCTCTCTCTCTATATATATATATATATATATATATATATATATATATATATATATATATATAAAAGCCATAGCAGCTTTAATTTGTTGTAAAATCATTAAAAGATTCATCAGTAATGAAAACAATAATTAGCTAACAGAAACAGAATAAACACATGCTGTTTCTGTCAAGGCTGACATTTAAGTCTAAGATCTGTGAAGAACATAATTCAGTGTTGAATCACTTTCTAACATCTTATAAAACAAGTAATCCTCAAGGTTTGAGTCCAGCATTTACTGCTAGTGTTTGCATAGCACTGAGGGGAAACATTACACTGAATGCATTTCTGTACAGTGAAATATGTGGCTTTAGAATCTAGGACAGACATTATGTAACGGCACAAACAGCGACTCTGTAATGCATTATGAAGCAGCGTTTTCTCAATATGAATTATACCACGAATGAGAAGTTCAGGGAACTGATAACGCTCTGTCGGTACTTGAATGTTTCATGTTATTACTGGTTCCTGCTTCAGTCGGTTTTGCGTCACCTGTGAATTCACACTTCCACCCCTGCGTCCTTGTGTGTTCTTTTTTTGTTTTGTTTTTGTCTTTGTAGCGACCAAATGTGCCTGAATCGAGGAATTATTTTTCATTCCCTGGTAAACAAATCAACAACTGTGCTCTGACAAGTACACGCATGGTAGAACATGAGCTCTGCTGTCCTCCGGCACATGCATGATAATAAAATCTGTAATAATCCTACAGCATTAACCATTAACCAGCATTAATCCTGCTGTGTTTGGCCTTATTAGGCGAGAACAAATCCATCAGCCTTTTGAAGCAGACTTTCGGAGCTCTAAGCTGTTATTTCCGCCCTTGAGAGCATTACTCGGTAAAGCAACACGCACAGAATTCCACCAATGAGCCTGAACTTCAGATTAGTGACATGCTTGAAATGGCTGGAGTGTGTCAGAGGAGTCTAGCGGGGGATAACATGGCCTGTCTGTGTGTGTGTGTTCCTGTTTGTATCTGTCTGTTTTTGTGGGTGCATGCAATGTGCTCACCGAAGACAGACTCTCCCATCTGCGTCACAGACTATGCATGACGTCTGTCAGATGTTTACACACGCTTTTGTCTCAACAAATAGATCGCTTTCATTCAGATATAAATGAGCATGTGTTGTTTCCATCGTTTCCTCCACTGCCCTGTGTAAATGGCCGGTGCTGAAACCAATTTCTCTTCTTCTTCTTCCCAATTTATGCAGCTAAACCTCTCTCCATCACTCTCACTAAATCTCTGTCCCTGGCTCTCAGTCCTTTCTCCCCAGCAGCACCGTTACAGAAGAATCTTTGCTATTTGTAGCCCCAGCATCGGAGGCTAATCTGAAAAATGAGCCCATTACTTTTCTTTTTTTTTTTTCTTTTCTGGCATGCGTTTGCTGAATAATTGAAGTAAATGGTGCGTATTTCTGCTTTTTTTGGTGAATTATGTGCCTCAATGTGAGCATAGCTCAAACAGCCAGCTGTGAAGGTTGTATTTCCGCTGGGTTTATGTGGTCATAATTAGCAGTTCCCATGTGACTGGGTGTATGTTTGTGTTTGTGTGTGAGTGTGAGTGTGCTGCGAGCGCACGTTCTGCTCTTGTGTGAGAGCACGCCTGTAAGCCAGGGTGTACTTGTGTTTACATGACAGTCGACCAGGAAGGGAAGTGACGCAGGTGGCAGCAGAGGGGCGAGAGCTGCAGACATTACACCGCTGCAGAGGGAGAGAAAGAGAGAGAGAGAAAGAAGAGGGGACAGGGCAGGAAAACCACAGACCGATGAAAGACTGAGACAGGAACAAAGAAACTAATGAGCGATCACTTTCTTCGTTACTGCTGTCGACTGCAGAATCGTCATCCTGCCTCTGCTGCCAGATCCACCAGAAACTAATGCAAACATGCAGTATAAATGAGTCAGTGTCCGCGTAGGTTGGGCAAGTGCGCATTTGATTATGAAATCTGTTTACCCTCCACTCACTATAAAAGTAGTGACACAGGCTTTTGTTTGTCCAGAGCTGTGTCTGTTCCAGTTCCATGGTTGCTATCCACAGTCATCATCTTTCTGGCCGGCTGCCCTCAAACTTTCTTGGCCGGTCGCAAGACTTTCATAACAGCTTTGGGAATGGACACCCCCTCAAATATTTCCTTAGCAAATGCTGGGCTTCCCAAGGGACAGAAAATGGACATGGAAAGATTGGTCTCAAAGGAGTTCATGAAAGGCCCAGTGAGCCATCTGACAGAATGTATTATCCAGGGGAGCAGTGAAGTGAAAATCTGTCGAAAGTCAGATTAATCAATAATTAAGTAGAGTATATTCACCTTTTCTGGCTGACATTCATTTTTATTGAAACTGCATTCTTCTATGGCCACTTGAGCGTCATACTGTGAAGTCCTACTAATGTTATCAAGAGGCTACAAGTCCATTACACCCAAAAGAGCCAAAAAAAAAAAAACAGAATTACTGTTTATTCTTAGAGCTTTACCATTATTGAGGCAAAAATGTCACCCTTTGTTTTGAGGCTGTTGCTCCAACTATGGCTACAGGGTTGCGTTGAGTATGAACGTACATGCTAAATTTAATGTAAATCGGCCCTCTTAGATTATGATATGTCAAAACTTTTGATATGTCAAAACTTCTGACATGTCATAATCAATCATCACCATTTTGGCCTGTGGCACTACAGTAAAGAAAAGAGACCCTTTATGAGTCTAAAATGTAAAGTGTTCATTCTCTGGGGAGCATTAATGTGCTCAGTAAATCTTTCAGTCCGCGTAGTAGATTATAAGATATCTTGTGTCCAGAATTGTGTCATTTTGGCCTATTAACAGTATGGTAAAGCTTGTTGAGTGACAGAAAATCCCTATAGGGAATGTGGCCATTAAACTTAATGGTAATGTGACCAATAAAAGTTTGAGTTCTGTTTGAAGATTTTCAAACTGGTTTGATATTAAGCTAAACACTGGACTGGACTGGTAGTACCAAATTTTGCCATGCCATATTAACACAATGAGAGCAGAAGCAGGAAGTGATGTGTTTGTATTAACAGTTTTATTCAGTTACTTTAACAGAACAAATGGAAGTGGATCAAAACAAGGCTTCATACTTCTGCTAAATTACTGATTGTGCTAGCTGGCTAGCTAACTCGCTAACATAGCAAACAGATGTGATAAGCGTGAGTGACATGAGTTGTCAGCGATAGGGTTACATTAGAGATACTGAAATATCAAAATGATGGGCTCAAACTAGTAAGCAACGTACCGTAAAGACACTGCTAACACCGGTGAGAGCTGCTTCTTGTCTCTTTTTAATGTGCCACAGTGGCTCGTAATGACAAATGCTGGTTTAGTCAGTTTGCACAAAATCAGACCAGCCTAAGCCTGTTCACTGGACCGGACCAGAAAAACCAGAAACCAATCCATCCCTACTTAATTGTGATGTGAAGGGAAATGGGGATCACGAATATCCAAAGCAAATTTTAAGGACATTTCGTTAAGATGGTTAATTTAGACCAAACTGTCGGTCAAGGGTTCATTCGGAATTCGTTGACCTGTCCATGGTGCTAAACACTTTAGGAGATCACCAAAATTATATTGAATCATCCTCTGGGGATTATGAATATTAATACCAAACTTCAAGTCAGTTTGGCCAGTTATATATATGGTTGTACTGTCTGACATGATGGATCAACCCTCACCTTTTTATGAACCACCACAGCGCTGTACTCCCTTCCTGTGGTATACACTCTTCTTGAGTCTCTCACTGCATTGCGTGCCTTCTTCCAGGCTGTGAATGGAGCTGGTCTGGTCAGAGGTGAGCGGCAGATTGCATTGTTAAGCAGCCTGCAGGATAGAGGGTGAGTTGGCAGGAAGAGTATGGCCTGGCACTGAGCTGCTTTGGCATACAACCGGCCTAGGGAGGACGTGAAATGAAACCTCAGCAGGGCACGGGTAATGGAGGAGAAAACCTCCCACATCTTTATTAAAGAGGAGACGAGGGAGGGAAGGGAGAGAGAGACAGAGACAGCGGGTGTCGATATAATGAGATTTAGGAAAAAATAAGTCGGTATTACAGTATTTGCCCTCAACTTACTTTGTATGTTTGTCATTTTCCTCCAGCTCCTCTCATTTGGCAGAGTTGCAGGAACATCAGGTCTGGTCTTAACAAAGATGTAACATTTTCTGGCAACAGCCCACTGTCCATATGTCTGCTGGTCACGGCAATTAAACCATAAGATGGGGATAAAATCTGGTCCGCGGGGGAGAGATCTAAACAGAAACGTAACGAGGGAGAGAAGAAAAAGTGATGGTCACGGGGTCGTGGATGTTTTTTGGCAGGGAGAGACTACAAGCTCTTTATAGTTGTGTGTTTTCTCCCTCAGAGCCCTCCCCACTTCACGCACACATAAAACACACACACGCTCCCCTTGTTTGCTTTGATTCGTGTTCAGAACGAGGCGTTCGCATTGCAGAGCATGACCGAGAGAGCTCTGCCACCAGGAAGTATTCACAGCAGCAGAATGGAGAGAGCTGAAAAGGAGATTCTTTAGCGGTTTGGGCCTGCAGCTACATCTGAAAGGCTGCAGGTGTTTGTTCGAGGAGATGAATTTGTATAAGAGATAGTTAAAAGGATATAATGAAGCTGGAGCTGAGACAATAGAATAAAATAGCTTAAAAAGGCGAGTCAGTCATGGAAATATTTGAATTGGGAGATAGTGTCAGTAGAAAGCAGTAGAGATCGTTTTATAGGAGCTGGAGAAGATAGCCTACTTGAGGAACCTGATGGAGCTGAGATAATTGGAATAGAGTTATTTTGAGGAGGGAGTTGGAGGAGAGGTAATAGCATCCCTGATTTACTCCATAGTATTGAAGACAGTTTGAGGAGCGATAGCTGGAGAAGAGAGTCAGATGAGAGAAAGTTTCCAGAGGATACACAGATGGAAAGTTAGTTGGAGAACACAATGCTGCCAGTCGAAGGTGAGATTGAGAATCTAGTTCAGGGGAGCTGTTTGAGGATAAGCAGGCACGTTAGCTGGAATTGCTTCACTATTTTCAACATTTACTTAGAAGAATGTGCCATTCTGTTTTCATAGAGTTTTAATGGCTGCCTGTGTGTATTCAATGGCAGCTCGGTCCTGGACTGATCTGGGTTTACATGCACACAGGCAGTGCTGCAGGTGCACCTCAATGAGATCAAAAAAGAAATATTATTGTACTGATGTTGACACAAAATATTTACTTTGGCCTGCTCCACCTGAGAAAACTCAAAATATCACTCATAACATTTGTATTGATACTCTAACCTTTAACATACAGTATATCTATTTATATTGTGTTCATTAATAACGGCCTAATTGCGTCATGTTTGTATGTTTATGGTTCATTTGGAGGAAAAAAACACAATGACAAATTGCGGTCCTTAGAGGAGAGGAGGACATCATTTGTGACTTGAAACTGGATTGAAAGGGTTGCTAGAGTTGGTTGGAACAACAATAGGAATATTTTAGAGAAGTAGGGCACTTCAGGTGGAACTGTGGCTATAATGTCCACTGTTCACCAATAAGTACAAGTCGTTTTAAAAGTCCCCAACAGAGTTTCTTTAAATGAAGACACAACCTTTTTCCATCGTGTATGATGGTATCACATGTAGATGTAATAAGACAGCAGCATTACGTCACTACGAAAAATGTTACATGCATTATTTTAGTCCCCAAAAGTTAGCCTTGCATATCCTTCTGTATCCTTGACAACTTTGTATCAATAACTGAATTTAGAGCTGTAACATTTGAAGAAATTACCACATTCTTTTTTATAAAAGAAGAAGTTAAATTTATATGAATTAAAATGCACCCTGGTTCAGTTGAATACCCTCAGGACGTCTGCTGTCACAGCTTTACGTGGTCTGGTATGACCATTAGTTTAGTTTGTTATAGCTGCTGTAATGTCAGCAAACTTGAGATAGATACTGCTGTTTGACATTATTCAGTACTTTCTTTCTGACTCCAATGTACCACTCATTCCACCACATGTTTGTTGTTTCCTGCTTGTTGTTCCATTCCACCCAGTGAGCTGGCCTAATGGCGACGTCCTTAAAGCAGCTGACTCTTTGGAATCTTTGGAAATGAATGGAAATTAATTTGACATTATCCTACATGTGGCTATAATTCTGCGGGCTTGAAGAATGTTTGCTCACTCATCGTGACTTTGTTAAAGGGATAGTTCTAGGTTTTTGAAGTGGGGCTATGCATAGTCAGTGTGTTACCTACTGTAGACGGTCAGTGTGCTCCCAGTTTGGAGAAGCTGAAGTAGAGCAAAGCACCGCAGTGGACAGGGTGAAAACCTAAAATAACAACATCCATTTAAAGTTCCCGTGAAACAGAAGGCAGAGGGCTATTTGGTTTCTCATATTTACATGTTTCCAACCAGATAGGAGGTGACTTGTCATAGATATTGATTGGCGTTTTCCTAACAGCCTCACAGCTTTGCATTGCAGATAGCGCTATAATCTAGCATCAGCATCTACCTTCCAGTGAACACGGCACTCTCCTCTGGGGCTATCATAGAAGAGAACATGTATAAGTCATCAACAACTTTTTATCGTTTATTGGGAAATGACAAACTTTGAAATATCATGAAGAATACCTGAAAATAACCAAAAGAAAAATGGGCCAGATACTGGTGTACAGCTAAACATATTTTTTTGGCTTCATGGGTCTTTTAGTGTATGCTAAAGTGAGCATATTCATATAACGCTTTACCTTTTTCTTTGCACTACATTGTCTCAGTTGTAGAATTTGCATATACTTACGGCTAAGTCGACTGTGCCGAGTATTACACCACAGATCTGACAACAAGGTAAAGCCAGGTAGAGGTTTATTGTTTTCTTTCTGGGGTTTTTTTCATGCGTCTAAATTTTTCTCATGCTGCTCCCATCTAGTTGCAGACACAGAGCTCTGGCCTGTAAACAGGCACACTATGGCAGGAGTTTTGTCCCTTCAGCATCTCTTAACAAAACACTCCAGTAACCACCATGTGCTGAGAGCATATATGGATGGGATGAATCTGTCTTTCTGCTGACCCTGTCCACAGCAGTGCATTGCTTTTACTTCCGAGATGAGACTTCTGTCTGCTTCTTCAATCTGGGAGTGTGCTGACTCCCGTCTACTGTAGGTAACACACTGACTATAGATAAGTACCTCATGCAACCCCACTTCAATAAGCTGGACCCCATGGTGGGTTCATTAGAGCCTAAGGAAGCATGATAAGGAACTAGTGTATATTTCAAATGAAGAGGAAAGATAACCGGAGAAAGCTCTGTCAGAGTGATAATTAGGGAGGTTAGAACTGGATTTTTGACAGCTGGATAAGTGGTGAGGTAGTTAGGATTTAGTTTTAGGAGTTTTAGGGGAGGTGCAGACTGCTACAGCTCCACTAAGTAGGCCAAAGGCACAGGGGAGTGTCACATGAACCAACACTGCTATGTTAGCCATTCTCCAGTGTCTTGTTCAGCCACAGATGGGAAGAGAGACGGAGAGGGGCAGAGACAGAGAGAGCTGCTTAGCGTGCGTCATGTGTCCCATGCTGCGTGACGTCTGTGCATGACACCCAAAACCACACTGCTGAAAAGGGGAAGCGGTCATTTCCATCGGGCCACAGAGTGCACTGACCTTTTCCTTAAGCACTTGAACCAGCACTGAAGGTCAGAGGAAGGCAGGGAATTCCCCTACGTCAAGGGTCAAGTGTCCAGCTCTTATCTGAGGTCACAGAAGCCACAGGAAGTTCATCCTGGTCCTCGGTGTCACTGCAGCCCGTGGCAACAAACTCTGACCGGTCTGTCGTCATCTGTTTACCGCCTGGCATGCTCTCACCGCCTCCTCCTCTTCCTCCTCTTCCCTTGACACTCTCTCACACCCATCACCCTGCAAGCCCGCTAAAGTGAGATACATCCCCAAGGCAACAGAAGGAATGGTGACACCGAGTGAGAGAGATGGAGGGGGAGGGTTAGAGAAACAGTTGTGAGGTCAGCGAGATGAATAGAAAATCAGACAGAGAGCAGAAGACAAACCAATCAATGCGACCCCTGCTACTGACACGTCTGTATTTGCTTGTGGATTCATTCCTGTCAGTTTGTACATCCGTTTCTGGGAGAGTTTCTCTGTCTGTCATCTGTCTTTGTCCAGCAAAAGCATGAGGAGGGTGGGGTGGGGGAACTCTCTATGGCACCAGTCTCCCAAGCGACTGGAACCAAATAGACCGGCCATACCAGTTCACTCTGCAGGAGGAAGTCCCTGGGTTACGTGGTGATCATACAAGATCTCGGGTTGTGTTCACGAAAACAACCCACAGAAGGCTCAGATTTCTCAGAAAGCTTAGCTTGATATGAACTTGATGATGATGCTGGGGTTTTTCTTTTCTTTACACACAAACACATTTACACACACTTTTTCTCTTCAACCACATCCACTTCTACATGTTGGTGAGCGATGCAACAGCTCCCCTGTTTTCTCGCCGGCTTTTACGTCAGAGTGACTGGCCTAGATTGTTGAAAATGGACCTGGAACACTTGCCGTTTATAGCCTTTCCTCTGCCTCTCCTGATGTAACAGCAGAGCACGACTTTCCCAAAAAAAAAAAAAAGTTCTGCTGCCCATTGCTACACACAGAACAATAGAAAAGAGATGCTGCTTTTACAGGCCAGACCAGTTTTTTTTTTTTTTCTCCAACCAAACCGTTTTGATTTTTTTTCCCCAGATGTAAAATGATATCAAGGATGCAGTTGTTTGTGAACAGCTCTGGAATAACAAAACATTTTGCACTTCCAGTTTAGCTCATAGCAGCAGCACACACTGTACGCAATAAACACGCACACTCTTATATTACGCTGCACACGCACATAAACCTGTTAAGCAAATGATAAGCATTTCATATTAGACTGATACATCGACACACTGATATCAAACTGCAGTACCAAATATATGTTTAAGAGAATTTGAGAACAATGTTGTCGTTACATAATTTGTTCACAAGTGAGCAGTGACAAGCGTGTTTTTCAACTGTCCTGGTCTGCACATATCTTGGACATAATTCTTCATAGGTAAAGTTTGACATTTGGGAGGTTTATTTACGTTCCCGTTTAGAGCCTGTATGCTAAATATCATATCATCTTATAAAGTTGTTGTTCTGTTATGATTAGTTTTTGTATCTCCTTGTGGCCACTTCAAAAATTGCAGGATGTTGTTTGCGGGAGGAGTCATGTGACCCGTACGCAGGGAGTCAGTGAGCCTAGTTTTTCAGAGCTGCAGTTTTATTTTATCTTGAGCTGATCCTGCAGCATCTACATACATCTTATGCCTTTGGTTGCATTGTGGGTATGTATTGATTTGTTTTATTGTCTATGATTGCGCATGATTATTTTCCTGGATAAATTATATTTTTGCGAAGTTTATGTTTAAATTTACTGTGTAACAAATTATGAGTGCCTGCATTGCTCCTAGGCCATTTTAAGTTGATATACTAAAATACAAACAGATATATATATAAATAGATAATTGATGGGTTCAAATATTTACATTGTTGTTAAAAATAAATAAACATGTAAAACCTGTAAGCAGTAAAAAGCAGCAAAAAGCTATGTCATTTAATTCATATGAGGGATTGAACTGACACATTTAAGTTGTTTATCAGTACGTGTTTCAAGCTGCATAGTGCTGATTATTCTTTGTTTGTATGTTTTAGTTTCACCTTTCCTTATGTCATTAAACCTGTGGACAACGAAACGACGGTCTTCAGAGTCATGATATTTTGGAAGGAGTTTAAACTGACTACCAAGCTGAATACAGCACGTATGGCAAGGGCAGTACAGTTGTAATAGCTAACATGTTACCAAACAGTTGCCTATTTACTTATCCAGCAGGTACAGCAACATCAGTATTCATTTGTAGCTCTGTTTATGGTCACATGATCAGTCTAAGTCTGTTATTTACTCTTCTTTTAGCTCTTTTCTGGGCTCCTCCAACTCTGGCTCTTCATTTGCCAAATGCCCTACTACATTAGGTTCGCCAGCTAGTCGCTAAACTTTGTCGTGCCGTTTGGCACTGGGCACGTAGTGTAAAAGCTGAAAGTCGATGAGAGCCGTGAGAGTGAACCCAAACGTTAAAACTGGAAAACCAAAACAATGTGCTGAAAGTAGTTTGTCACTACACACAGCCATTTAACACCAAATTCTTGTAAAAATCTACATTGATGCAGCTTTGAAGGATCCTATCAAAAGGGTTTGGTCATGTTGTAAATATTGGCTGATCCAGTATCAGTCACACTCTCTTTCTTTTGTTTGTTATCATGAAGGAGAAGGAAAGTTCTAGCCTTGCTGTCGCTATCATGCTATTGTAGCCTTGCCTTGCCTGAACCAAGTCATGAGGTGTGTTTCTGTGTTTGTGTGTGTGTGCGTGTGTGTGCATACCTGTGTGTTAAAGGTGTTTGGAGGAGTGGGCGGGCTCATTTTGTTGCCCAAGTGTTGCAGTGTCATCCTAGCCTTTCTCTCTCTCTCTCTCTCTCTCTCTCTCTCTCTGTCTGGTCACCCCCTCCACCCCGCTCCTTCCCCGTTCCCACGGCAACATGTGGCTAATGGTTACATAACAGCGGCGCTTACGGCGTGTGTGTACGTGTGTATGTGTGTCTCTGTGGCTGTCACCGGGCCTGGGAACTCAAACACGAAACATGCAGCTTTCTGGTCTTACTAGCCTTGAGGCTCAGGCGAGTGCATTATTGATAGTGTTAGCACTGACTGCACTAGGGACATACTGTAAATACATCCTGCTGTGTGTGTGTGTGCTGTGAATTTAATGCTGCAGTCTGTTTCATTTCCACTAGATGGGAACACTGCGCAAGTAACGAAAAACGTGTTCATTATGGCTTACGTCTGTGGAATGATGTGTTACATGAGTGATGGATGACGGGTAGGGTGTTGGCTCTGGTGCTGATGGCGCACGGCCCGCTCTTTTCTTCCTATTTAACCTTCTTACCGCTTCTCCTGCACAGCATGAGCGTGTGTGTGCTGTGTCATTCAATAAGTGTCCTTGCTGTCGTTGGAGGTATGAATGGGGATTAGTGTACGATTAAATGGTGAGGTGGATGTGTGTGGGAGTGTCAAATTAAGAACACACACACACGCATTAGAGCCATGCCCTCAGATCCCCTCTAATGGCATTAGGCGGGTCTCGGCAGGGGAGGCAAAGCTGCTGTTCATTTCAATTAGAGTCATGTCAAGGAGCGATCCCACACAGCGCGCTGCAGCCTAATTGAGCTAATTTCATATTTATGAAGGAGAAATGTAAGCAATACATAAACACTATGCTTTGCTGCTCCCCGGGGGGTGTTTTTTTACTTAAGATGCTTAAAATACGTGTTGTTAATGGATGTTAGGCCTGTGTTTGGATATGTTAGTAAAAGTGTGTGTTTGCGTGTGCTTGTTCATTCTCGGGGAAAAGGAGGAAGAAGATGAGAGATTAGATTTTTTTTGCTTGTGCTGCAGGAAGTGTTTATTCAGGAAAGGCTGGGAGTGTATTTGCATAAGTGGATGATGCTTGCATTTGTGTGTGTGTGTGTGTGTGCGTGTGCAGCACCTGCAGTGAGTGAGCACTTTTCTTCTGAGCCCAGAGGAGGAGCTGGGTATACAGTATCGGACTGTGCAGCGGGGCAGTAAAAGCCGTCATTCGAGGCGGTCTTATCTTTACGACCTGCACTGCTTCCATCACGTCGGCAGGTTCTGCTTACGCTAACCAAACCGGGCCTCGATAAATCCAGAGCACTAGCTGCAGTTCATGTCTTCAGAGCTACAGCACCATTTACTCACTGTATTGTCTGAGATTCTTCTTTCCTATTAAACAGTTCATACAGTTTGTTTTCTTGAAATGATATAAATTCAGGGCTCAATTAAGCCATAACAGGGAAAAAGAACTCGGCACCCCAGCATCTCTTCCCCTCTGGTTCTTTAAGTCAGTCTGCTTATAAGTTGATTCAGTGCATTTCTTTTGCATTTTCACCAAGCAAGTATGATATCAAATGAAATAGTCTTACACACGGACCCCCTGCTATCTTAAGGCCCCCATCATTTCAGTTTATATTGTACTTTAGTGGTCCGTAAACCACAGTTAACAAATATGCAGTATATCTGGAAATACTGACTCTTAAATTACTGCTGATGTGAGATAAGTTGCATTAATATAGAGAAATGTATATTTGGGGTTAGGGTTATTTGAGAAGATACTGAATTATCTGAGTAGTCCTTGGACATCTCCTGTCATTTTTTCTCTGGTTATTTGGGTAACTAGGTGTCAATCTGTTATTAGCCAATCGGTTTCTACCAGAGATGAGTATGAGTAACCTGCCGGATTCTGAGAGGGCGGGATTAGAAAAAAAAACACGGAGCTTGAACATCAGGAGAGAGTCAGTAGAGCAACGCTAAGTGCTGTTCATCCATTCATGTTCATTAAACACTGTTAAGTTACTGTATTCCCTTAAGTTAAGGCCAAGGGTTGTTTTTATGAGAGTCTGGACTCTGTTGAACGGAGGAAGAAGATGAGTTTGGAGCTAAACAAACACATGCTTGAAGCCTCCTGTGGACTGTTGTTAGCTGACGAGCTTTTGTCGTTGCTAGTCAGGAGGAGAAAGGCTGGAGCATGTCCGTGTGAGGAGGTGTTTTATTCCACCAAGCTGTTGATGGCCTTTGGGAGACGGCCACCCATCCTGCTACAGTAAAGGTGCTCATTGTTTGCCGTTGTAGGAAAAATCAGTTTCTACATAGACCGAGCTTCAGGACCTTCATTGCTCAGCCCGCCACTGGACAGAGGTTTGGAACAGACTGGTACTAACAACTTTTCTATCCAGAGAACTGCAAGTACAGACAAAACGTTCATGAGGATTTTCAAATGAGCTCCAACTGTGCGCCAACATGCATGGTACCATAAACTGAGTGAACTGCAAAAACCCTGGATATTTCTTTTATTTTACTTGCATTTATTTATGTCCTGTTAAATAAATGTTCCCCTATTTTTGCATTGAATCGGTGTTTAGACAATTTATTTATGTTGCTAATGGTGTAACATATGTCGTGTAATTGTGATTTTATGGTTGAAAGGAAGGTTGTTATTAAACCGTATGCATGGGAGTTAAGTGAATTGGTCTCTCAGTACCCTAGTAAGAATTATATGTATATGTATAAGTAAGCACGTGCAAATTTCACTTTTAGAAGGCTCCTACCAATTCACCTCCCATGCTAAATTGTTTTAAAGGTAATAGAGGTATGCATGACCATTCAGTAACAAATTAGAATTGAGTGCGAGGGCTTCACGCAGGGGCTTGTCTTACAGTAATTGAAACCACAAATGACATGACTAAGGCTGACCAGAACAGTTAGTAGCTGGAGATGACTTGGGACTTTCGGTAGTAAATGTAATTGAGACTCAGACTTCCCCTGTAATAGTGAAAAGGGAGGTTTTTAGTCTAAGCTACAGTCATTCCTAGCCAGTGAGAGGAAGACTCTAGTTGTGATTTGCAAAAAAAAATGGATCCATATGCATGTGTGCGGACTACAGGACGTTGAACAGGAGAATGATTCCTGACCAATACACAGTCCCTTGTGTGGAAGATGCTCTGTCCTGCCTGAGTGGTAGCCAATGGTTCAGTGTGCTTGACCTCAGAAGCAGCTACTATCAGATCCCGTTAAGTGCTGCTGACAAAGAAAAGACAGCATTCACCTGTCCAGCAGGATTCTATCTTTTTGAGCGTTTTGGTGGGGGGAGAGTGTAGTACTGTAGAGTTAGTAGAGAAACGTGCTGTTCATTCATTCATTCAAGTTCATGACAGTTCAGTAACAAATTAGAATTGAGTGGGAGGGACACAACTTCTTGCAATCATTTTCAAAAAACAGTTAAAACCCAATACAAGGTTCTGTGGCTTCTTTAAAACCTTTCCGCCTTGCTGTTAGCATCACAATTTAGGTACGGGTCATGAAATAAGATAGATGACAATGGGAAGCTGTATTATGCAAAAGGTGAATTTTTTGTATGTTGTTTCAGTGGCAAAAGAAGAGGATGATAATTATGCTCATTATCTCATTCTTATTGCGAAACCTCACCGGGCACACCTCCATCAAGTTGCAGCCGCGACACTGGAGCCCCGGGAGTGTTTCAGAAGCATTTTGCCCACCAGACTTTGTTAACTTGCGTACTTACATCGTTTACCTTTTGGCTGTTTGTTACAATTGTGTATCAAAAATAGAACAGCCGCATATTCTTGGTGCGTAGACCCACTTCTGGGACGCTTCTTAAATGGACCGCGGCGGGATTAGTAGGGCTTGAAGCATTGACTATAATGGCTATGATTAGCTCCGGTGGCCAGGCACGCACGGAATGCGTCACATCCATGCCCAGTGGAATTTGGCCCTTAAAGTTTCAGTATCTTGCTTTTGAAAGTAGAAATTTCTTCCTCTTATAAATGAAAAGTTTGATTCATAAGCAATATTCCCTTGTTTTTTTCATCAAACCCACTGCTATGCAGCTTTACATGGTCTGGTCTGACTATTCGCTCATGGTAGCTAACATTAGCAAACTGTAACCGATCTGAGTCACTTAACTGAGTCCATTCTTCTTCTTTTCTTGCTCATAGCCACAATCTTTCACCAGTCTCTACTTCACTTAGTAACGACTACACTTCACCGAACTTAAACAACTTGTAGTCTATGGAATAACACTATGGGTTTTTCTGGAAGGCACTGAAAAACAACTTATTTTGTTGGACTAAACCTTGACATCTATAACGTGGCATGCCTCGTGAAGTCGTCTGCAAGAACAATTTGTTGGCAATAGGCCGAAACACAAATATGATCAAATTGAGGCCTGCGTCATTGAAGTGAGTTTAGTTCAGGATGAACTGTTCCACAGTGGTTCTTGTGTAAACACTTTTCTTACCAGTGTGACATTTCATGTTTCTGAAGCAACATGATTGAGAGCAATTTATTTTCTTATCACTTCCTCATTGCAGAGAATCCAAGGTGGCAGTGACCTGTGAGCTGTAATAACCTGCTGTCGGGACCATTTAACCTGAGTCAAGGTGACTCTATCATTGTGGTGTGAGAAGAGTAGAAACTTGAGAAAAACAATGACTAAAAAATAGAGAAAAGGTCAAATTGGCACGTTCACACATACCTAGAAATCATTAGTCAAATGGAAAGCAAAAGTCACTTCGTGTTCATTTTCATCTTCTTGATCTCACTGCACCATTGGCTCTCTGATTTGGCCTTCAGTCCGCCTGGCAGCCTCTGATTGGCCTGAATCCACAGGTTTTGTCGGTGACTCATTCCACTCAGAGAGGCAAAAGCACTGCCTCTTATGGCGTGTTTCCATAGCAACCACATCCGGGGTCAGGCGCTAGTGAAGCACACAGGAGCCATTTCCTAATAAACTGGGTTTTATTGTCTGTGTCTGTTTTCTGCTGTACGAAATGTAAACATGCCTGAAATTGAGGGAGAGAGAGAGAGGAAAGAGACAAAAGAGAGGGAACAGGACACTGAGGCATATTTGGAGGGAGGGAGAGTTTATAATGGCTTTCCTTTTTACATGCGTTGCATTAACTGCCTTTTTTAGTTTTATGAGAGTTGATCTGTCCTTGACCCCACTGTCCAGTGTATGCATGCTAAGTGACAGCAAAATGGACACAGCAAATAGAACTCTTGTTATGGGCTGACTGTGCCCTGTCAAGAACAAGTCAACAGTAAAACAGTCAAAAATCCTTTAGAAACATAAAGTTGCACGATTTATTTTTTAAACCGCAATAGCTAAATATTGGGCACTTGGGGGCTCGTGGGGGGAACATTTTAAGTTGATATGGTGAACTCAAAGCAAAGAGTTGACAGAGCAACAGTATCATTCCGACCACCTAGTCAATCTGGGTCTATTATTTATTCTACTTTTAGTTAGTTTTGTTCTTTAGCTTCACTATGTTCCATAGCTAGTTGCTAATTTTGTTTGTCTGGAGTTTAGTGCAGGACAGGTAGTGTACAGCAGGTTATCAGAGCCAAAGAAAACAGGTTTGATGAAAATATGAGTGGAACTGTAGAGTTGTTGGTCAAACCTTTGTTGCTATAACAAACTATCAAGCCCCTGTTCATATCCAAAGTTCTAGAAAAGGTGGTGCTCACTCAACTCTTAGCTGTGTGTTAGACAATAACAATATTTTGGATATGGTCTAGTTTTGGTTTCCGTGGTTATTAGGGTTACAAACGATGTACTGATGTGTGCAGATGATAGGAAATGATTTATTTTATTGCCCCTCGACCTCAGTGTTACATTTGACACTGTTATTAATCATAACATTCTTATCAATAGACTAGACCAATTCACGGGTTTATCTGGAACTGCCCTTAAATGGATTGAATCATATCTGTCAAATAGAGAATTTTCTGTTTCCATCAGGACGGGGTGCCACAGGGATCTATTGTTGATCCAACTTTGTTTTCCTTTTTATATGCTTCCATTAGGAAACATTATCAGTCCTTTATCACTGCTATGCTGATGATACGCAAATCTACTTGTCCTTTCAGCTGGATGATGTTAGTTGTGTGGGTAGTTGAATGTGCTTATTGATAAAATTGATGACTTGTAACTTTCCCTTACTAAACCATGATCAACTTGTAAGGAAATTGCATTGGTCCTCTGGTAACCAAAATAAAATATTTAGCCGGAAATCTAGGTACCACTTTCAATTCTTAACTGAACTGTGAACCATGTCAACAATCTTGTTAAATCCTGTTATTCCCATCTAAGATACATTTGTCTTTTTCTGCTTTAGAAAAGATTATTTGTCTTTGTCTAAGCTCTAGGCAGTGGAATTCTCTGCCTGACCAGATCCGACTTGTTAGTCTTTTTATTATTGCTTCAAACATTACAGGAAAACCTTTTGCCTGACTTGTAAATTTGGTGATGTTGCTCTATTGTTTTATTTTCCTTTTTTTTCATCTTCAGTATTTTGTATTGTTACATATCTTTATCTTTGTTTTATTCTCATTTATTTTGTCAAGCACATTGCAACCGTGGTCCACTCTCTCTATTTTTGTTATTTTCTTAAAAGAAAGCAAAGAGACTTATTGCATGTGCAACTGCAATTTTGGTTGAAGCAGGAAAAAAAGCAATTTAATTTCTGTCGGACCTGACGTGTACCTTGGAGAAATATTTGATCTTAGTCCAAATGTATTATTTGAAATGATTTTGCCATATATCATATTCTGGAGAAGACTTTCATTTCTTCCTGTGGGTGTCAGGTGATTGACAGGAAGTAGAGCATAACATAATGCAGCACTGATATGAGAACGCTCAACCGAGGCACGATGAAATAATGAGAAAACAGCAACTTGGCTGACGGACCGTTACGCTGTGTAGACTTTTATGTGTATTGGAAATTGTTTTTGCTGGTATGATGTGCTAAGCCTCTAATTGATGTTATTTATGAGAATTTTTGGAGCCAGAGATGGTTACAGAGACATTTCTGGGATCAAGGTTATAGGTGCAGAGTGTCTTGTTGGCTCACTGGACTGAACTGCTTTGTATATTGCTGCTTTTACCTAGTCCTTCATCCTGTCTGCTTTATTAATCTTAATTAAGAAAGTGAAACTCACAAAGATCACTTTAGTTTCACGGTCACTCGGCAACAAACCCATTAATTTAATATTTTTAAAGCTGCTTATATGTTTTATATTAAAGCCACTATGTGAAGAAGTTTTGTCATTACAGCATCTCTTTTTGTCTTGTAGAAAAAAAAGATGTTGCTTTCGGTTTGTTGTTCTGTAGCGTACACCACTCTACCACAATGGTTTTTGTTACCGGAAGTGAGTGCTAAAGTTGTGTTTTTCAAAACTACTACTACTCATTAGCTGTCTTTCCATCAAAATATATTGCAAATTTTAACTGAATTCAAGAAAGTCGGCAAAAGAAAACATGAATGAATGCTCGTTTGGTTCAGGAGCTATGCAGTAGGTGTTGCCATTTCTTCAGATGCAGAGGTTGCAACAAAGTGATAAAAAGCACTAGTTGAACTTGCAGTAACGAAAATATTTGTACTGGAGGCCAGTCACAATTGTGTTACGCTTCTGTGTTTCCATCAGCAGTGTTTTGCTGTCTTGATACTGGGGGCTAAAATTCAGTATACCCATGGCACTGTTCCTCTGATTGTGACAGTGATCCCCACAACTTCATGACAACACAGTACAGAATCCCTTTAAGGTAAACCTACTGGTTGGGTTTACCTTAAAAGGTTGCTGTTAAATGAATGATTCACAGTTCTAATTATTTAATTTAAAAAGTATAGTTAGATTTAGGGCTTTCCCCCAATCTTAAAAATGATGGACACATGAGGTGCGTTAGCTTAATAATTAAGCTTTAATTATGCTTATCATTGAATTTAATTGAATCATTTCTCACCCTGCTTGAGTTTTTTTTTAAACCTAAGTCTTTTTACTTTGTGTGGCACAAGATTCTGCACACAAAATGAGATTTATACTGTGTCGATCTGCACTTGGGGCAAGTTTTGTCCATTAAGTTTATTGTATTATGAACAATGTGCGAATTAATAAAAGCTGTGACTGAATACATTTTCAAAGGTCTCACAAGAACTGCATTTCTTGTATTTCCTCTAACCCTAGAATACATTAGCACATTCTGCAGTGAGCCTCCAACTGAATCATAAAGCTGAGTGAAATATCAGGAGCATCAAGGCAAGAGTTTCTGTGTATTAGTCCAAGGGGACGGCTTTGTGCGTTAATGTACTTGTGTAGGAGTTCTTCTTTTGACTGACTGTCCTAACCTGCTTGACATGAACTCGGGAAGTTGTATGTGCAGAGCTCTGTTCTTTCTCTCCAAATTTGCACATGCCTGTGCACAAGTCGTGTGGATATGAAGGCCTTGGGAGTCCTGTCAGACTAGAACTGGTAACTTTATCTGACTCGCCGTCTACCCATCTGATCCGCCCCCGCCCTGCTCCCAGTCAAGGCTTGATCATCCATCAGGCTCGCTATTGTATTGCATGTGTCATCAAGAGGACCTGTCGGATAGTCTGTCTACCTCCACCATGTCCTGTTTTCCCTTTCTTAAAGTATTCATAACACTGCTGTCAGTTTCAGAAATAGCAATGGGTGACCATTGTGCATGAGAGGCTCATTCATTTGACAAGAACACAAGGAGAGTTTCTTCTCAAACAATCTTCTGCCTATGAATAATCAGTTGCTATATAAGCTCTCATGAACAGCACTGACTCATGTGGCCAGAACTTCTCTGTTCACAAAGGCTTCACTCCAGGAAGTAGGGCTGTGAAATGAATGCAGGTAGTTTGTGTTTGTCGTTCCCATTAGTTCATCACAGCTTTATTTCCTTAAAATCCTGGGAGCAGTCGCATTGTTGTGGCCAATATGGGCGAGGCCTTCCATGTTAAAAAAACAAGAATATTTCTCATGAATTCTCCAAAGACTGATTAATGGGAAAGTTGTGCATGTGTCTGGGATTCCAAGGAAATCCTCAGCACGAAGAGTGCATGTTTGTGGTGAGTAATTTACTGGCTGTCTGAGATTTACACACAGCCAATATTTAGACGTAGCCATACACAACATTCTTGCAGATACAAGTCAAATTCTCTGTTAAACAAGTCGAGGTTGGAAATATCAATTACATTGATTTTCGCTGGGAACAGGAAGGACTTGAAAATCTCATTTTTATTGCTCCATTTTAGTCTGTTTTATTGTTCTTAATTTGATCTTTTACTGCCAACGATCACTGGAATCCAGACAGATCAGCATTTGTAACAGTGACATTTTGGGCGAAATTCAACTCTTTTCAACTGAATTGTCAAGATTAGTGGATTATCTCATTTAACTTTGGCATAAAGTTTAAAGTTGGTGAGCTTTGACATAACATTTGTCATCAATCAATTGAAAATGATATTGACAGTGCTGACATTTGAGTGAACAGAGAGCCAGAGTCTGAACCCTACTCTATAGGAACATAGACTGCCCAAAAAAGCAGAATGGTTTGTGGTCCGTCGTGACATTAGTAGATTATACAAATACGTCTCTCAAGTCTAAGATCTTAACTGTGTCACCTTTTGTCCAGTTAGTGATGGAGCTTGCTAGTTTCCTGTCAGGGAGATAGCAAGCCAGTTACCACGCTGCTGCTGGCTAGCATGCTTGCCAGATACAGCAGCACTTCACCTATTTTAGATTTGAATTGCTAAAAATGTTTTTATTCTTATCTATGTTAGCTTTAGCCTTGGGTTTTGTCTTTCAGGCTATATACAGGGAAGTGGCCTTACTAGAGTGTACAGAACATTGTAGGGAGATTTGCAGATACTACTCAGTACGGTGGCCGGGACCCGCCATTGCTGCAAATAAAAGAAACGCTGCAAATAAAAGAAAGGCTGCAAACAAAAAGAAACACTGCAAACAAAAAGAAACGCCGCTGCAAATAAAAGAAAGGTTGCAAACAAAAAGAAACGCTGCAAATAAAAAGAAACGTTGCAAATAAAACAACGACAACGATGCAAATAAAAAAAAAAACACAATGGAAGTGAATTACTGGGGACTATTATTGCTGGTGCACCGTGTTTTTTATGTGAGAGAAGAAGAAGAAGACCGAGAGACAGAGAGAAATAAGAAGAAGACGTGAAATAAGAAGAAAAACAAATGAACAAGTAAATGAAAAGGTTAGTGTTTACTGTCGCTACGTGACTGTACTTGTCAATGTGTTATAGTTAGGCCATGTAGCCCCAGGTTTGATATGAAGCTGAACTGGAGGATGCTGTGTATTGTTAGCTTCGAGCGAGAGAAGTACAAGTACAGTCACGTAGCGACAGTAAACTTCTTCATCTTATTTCTCTCTCTCTCTTTCTCTCTCTCTCTCTCACACACATAAAAAAAACACGGTGCACCGGCAATAATATTCCCCGGTAATTCACTTCCGCTGTGGCTTTTTTTATTTGCAGCGGCTGAAAAACACTACGGCAACCTCCTCTGTTTAAAAAATACTGTAATTACACTAATTTATCTAACAATAAAAACTAAATGTGAATGATTACAAATATCGACAAGTTTATGAAATTAGGTGTCAAAATCAGGTAAAAATGAGCAGTATTCTCAGCTCTAGGACTGTGGGGACGCGACCACTGAATGTGCTGAAGCCACGCCCACTCATGGTAGCAGTCAAGCAGCAATTTTGAAGCGACTGAAACGTGTCGGATGAGTTCAGAAAATGACATGACACTTTGAAACACTGAGTGAGATGATTTCATCTCTGCTAGGAGTGTAGGGGTATGTTCAGGGTGGCCTCAGCGTGTCATCGAGCCACCCTTTAAGGACCGCCCACAAAATCCTGGACTGAAAACTGGTGAAAAACTGTTTTAACCTCTAACTCCACATTTCAGTAATATATTGTTCAAAGTCTTTTCACATGCTTTCAGCAACTATTTTCCAACATATTGAATGCATTTTGAAAGAAATCTCAGAATTGCTTTTACACAGTCTTTAAGACTACCATGACTATGGAACGCTCTATAACCATCTTGATGTTTTGCTACACTTATGCAAATATATTTGAATATCATTAAATTGAGTGAAATGCCACCATTCACTTCGTTTTAGGAAGTTTCTGTGGTTAAAGAACCTCTTCTTCATTGATCTCTACCCACTTTGGAAATGAAACAAAATGAATCACTCTTTCTCTTTGGTGTGCTTGTATTTTAGAAACGTGCTGATTCAAGTTGGCAATTTTATTGAGTACATTTTTTGCTCTGGTGGCACGCTTCACTGCACATGAAATCACATCCATCACGGAGTGCATATTTTCAAAAAACTGAGCGTTGCATATTTGATAGTTGTAAGCTGGCCAAATGTGAAGCTGTTTGCAGTGTGCAGCCAGTTAGCTGAGCAGATTAATTTGCCTTTATTTGTCTACTTTATTTAGAAATTTTCAATCTTTCTAATTGAATGAATGTGATCTGAACTTGGAACAATCACAATGAAGTTCTCCTGTTTCGCTGGAACGTTCTCTCGTTGAAGTAGCTTGTTCATTACAAAATTATACCTTGTAAGTGCCTGTGAGAAGTGACTGATGGAACAATAAGCCTTTGTTTTATTATTATATCATGTTTTGATATGAAAGTGTCTCTCATTGTAGTCAGTTAGAAACCTGTCCTCAGAACATAACGGTTGAGGGAGCTCATATTCACCTCAGCGAGCTGGTAATTACTGGTTCAACCACACTAAGAGAGCAGACAACTGGCTCTCTGCTTGCTGTTGCAGAAAGAGAAAAGTACCTCACACTTTATGTGTCAATAATACACGTTCATTAACAACTCTGTTCTTCTCTGTTTCTTTCTCCCTTTTAATGTGTCATCTATAGACCTTAAATGTTAATGTGTCCTCTTTTGACATGTAAAGAGCTCTGCTTTTGACTCAGAGTACAGCACGGTTTCAGGCAGGTTTAGTTTCGGTGTTTATGTGGTGTCAGTGTCTTTAAAATCTGGAAACATCAGGTCAATATAGCAGCAACACACACGACATCATGGAAGACTGATCCTGGGCTGCACTACTAAAGTAAGGTCCTGCTCTGAGGTCCAGTCTTGAGACCTCAATTTTTTTTCTTTTGTCACTAAATTTTGTCAGTGTTGCAGGTTTTTTTTTAAATGGACGCATTCCATTATGGTCTAAGGATACAACCAAGTCCAAGTGTACATCTAATAGTGTGCAGGGACAGTAAAAAACACAAGACATGTTCGTATATTGCTTCTATATAAAACAGAATTTATTAATATAAAACATGTAGAAACATTAAATAATGAAACATGGTCAGTAGGACCTTTAGGATGATGCAATTTTAACTCAGTAAGGAGAAGACTTGAAAGTTTGAAATCTCAAGACAAGATCAGATAACTGTGAATCTGGGATTAGATTTCCAACATAATTTTAGATTTAATTAATTTTACAGTCTTGATTCAGTTACTTTTTGTTTACATAGTCTCCAACTCAAGTGATGATTCAAAAAGGATTGTAGCTGAGAAACCTGAGGAATTTCACTCTTCTTAAGTGAAATTTTAAATCATTTCGTCTAAAAGCAAATTATTTTTAAACATGAGTGACATATGAGTGATATTAAGCCTGACTCATTCCGCAAGATTGGATTAAAGTTAGTTAGCCCCTTGTTGATGACAAATGAGTCAAATTTACAATTTTATGGCACACAACTAATTTTTATAAATAATAGTGGCCCAAGAATGGTGTGAAAAAACATTTCACGGTTCCAAATTCTCAAATGTGAGGATTTGCTGCTTTTGCTTTTAATTATTTAATTATTATTTTTTTAAATGTAATAAATGATTCTGAGGTTTGGATCAAACAAAGATTGTGAAGTATTCTGTGAAGGTTCTCAGTCATCCAGGTCATCTTTCTTCAAAAAAGGTTAAGTCTGGGGCAACTGGACTGTTTGTAGAGCTGTGAAGACGTTTCGCCTCTCATCCAAGAAGCTTCTTCAGTTCTGACTGACTGGTGGGGAGTCTGTGTATTTATACTGGGAAAGCTTGTAGATCCACCCATTGTTCAACTTAGTTCGTTAGTGCTCATTGTTGTGTGACGACTGTCGTCAGAGTCATTGATGGTCACCGGAGGTCTGGTGTGAACGACAGTCGTTCAGGTCACCTGAGCTCGGGTATGGCTGATGGTCGTTAGAGTCACATGGGACTAAGCGTGAAGTGCTGTTCAGTCTCCTGGGGAGGGATGAAAGGTCAGCATTGTAGGTGGGGGATAAGTGGTGTCTGAGGCCTCCTCCTCTGTTGAGTGAAGGTTTCTCTGCTTTTACATATTACTCCTTCACTCCTCTTTCAAACCACCTGTCTTCCCTGTCCAAGATGCGAACATCATTGTCATTAAAGGAGTGTCCCTTGTCTTTAACCCTTTATCGGGCGAGGAACACTTCCAATATGATCACTTCCATGGTGCCCCACATCTTTTAATGAAGGAGCAGAATCACATGACTTTCTCCAGCCAATCAGCAAATGTCAGGCTATGTCACAGGTAGCATTGCCTCTAATGGATCCTACTCTAACCCTAACCCTTTTCTTGAAGTGCCCAAGCTCAAGAAAAGGAACACTAGCATTTGAGGGACGCACTGTCTGTCTTAGTGCAGAAAAGAATGATGTCCGGAAAAAGACAGTGTTGTAATGTATTGAAGAGTCTGACAGATGATGGGACACGGGAAGCTGATTAGGGAGATGTGCGTCAAGAACTGAGAAACCTCAGACCATTTCCTCTAAATTCATTATTTGTTCTCTACATCTCACTTCCTGTTGGTGTGAAAGATCAGACAAACCAGATCTTCGAGTCATAAAGAGATCACGATATGACCGCTGCTCTGATGTGGACTGTTAGGTCGGTTATGACGCTGAGCACACCCATAGCGACCGTTGATGCGGCGAACATGGTACCAACGTTTTCTGCTGCTTCAGGCTGAACACCGGGTGTTCTCCCACCAAGCGTCTGGACAGTCTGGAATATGACAACAAATTTATTCTATGTAAATGCATTGATGCTAAAGAAGGACCCCCACTCCTCTAAGCTGTTTTTGCACCATCATTTTTAATATTTTTTTATTTAAGTGGCATTTTATGAACTTTAAAGGGCATTCGTGCCCCTTAGTCTGATTAATTTGAAAACCTAGCATGTGTTCGCATAGCAATACAAGTTTAGTGGCTGTACTTTAAAGGAACATACCAGTTTTGGTGCGTACTTATCCCTTCAACTATAAATTGCTGCTACTTCACTTTACTGCTGACCTTTCTGATTCACAATCTTCCAGGCTGCCATTTATTGCTGTTTTTTTAAGCATACTGCAGAGAGGTAGTTCTTTAGTCAGTACTTCTTCCTTTTAATATACTTATTTATTAAAGTTACAATAGTTGCAAATGGGCAGTGGTCACCTCACAGCAAGGTTCCTGGTTCAAACCCCGGCTGGGACCTTTCTGTGTGGAGTTTGCATGTTCTCCCCGTGTCTGCATGGGTTCTCTCCGGGTACTCCAGCTTCCTCCCACAGTCCAAAAACATGCACTTAATAGGTTAATTGGTGACTCTAAATTGTCCATAGGTGTTGATGTGAGTGTGAATGGTTGTTTGTGCCCTGTGATGAACTGGCGACTTGTCCAGGGTGTACCCCACCTCTCGTCCAATGGCAGCTGGGATAGGCTCCAACCCTGTGACCCCAGTGAGGACAAACGGTTACAGATAATGTATATATGTATGTATGTAGTTGCAAATGCAATTACAGTGGTGAGTGGAGTATATGTAGGGCAGTTACAAGAAATGTCAGTACAAATATGTCTGAGGTCATTTAGAAAGTTTTACTGTGTTTGAACTGTCAAATGTCCCTTAGTAACAATCATTTAATAACTATATTCAAAAGGGTTCTCCACTAAAATCATCACTTTACTCATCATGAGGAGGAGCTCAAGCTGTGAAAACAGTTGTGTCATTTCTTCTGACACATTTCCTCTTAGTATCTAAAGAAATAACTACAATGAGATGTCATCAGGCTTGGAGATGACAGGACGACATGCCTGTGTTACAAACTAGAGGTGTGAACTTTGAAACACGCCATTTAGAAGACACAAGGGTCTAATAAAATACTGAGTTGCATCATGTATAGTTCGGATCTCTGTTTTTGGAGCTCGACTCTCTCTTGAGTCCTTCACCTCTACTTAAGTGCCACATTAAACTGCTGTCGTTCCTCTCTGCATAAACCTCACCAAATGTTCTCTGAAGTTTTCTGAACTCTTCCTTCCTGTTGCTTTCAAGTGCTCGTGTGAAATTCAGACACTGAATTCAACAGTGACTTTTAATGCAAGAAACAACCCAAGTTTTTCCCTTTATGGTATCCACGTTGACTTCCTGACACAACTCACTGTCAGAGCTTCCATGAACTCAGCATGTTCTCTAAACAGTCGCTGCTTGTTACCGTTGTAGATGGACGATGTTAATTTCATAAAAGGTATTGGATGCTGTGATGGATTAGATATCTGCAGCAAGTTTCTGTATGACTGGGAGTTTGATGGTGTTTGCATCAAGAATTGCATCCAACTTTCTGTTGGAAGGGTCAAAATGGAAAAATTAACACATGAACATGAGTTAACTTGCGGATGGTTCATGTTCTTGTTCCAACCCTAATATGATTTTGGTCGTTTATTGAGGAAAAAACGATTGAAGGGTGTTGACTGGAAGTTTCCTTTGAAATTTTTGGAAAATCAAGCCGAACTTAAAGCTACATCTGGACTATAATAGGCAAATTTTACATCCTGTAATGGTAAGAATGTGCATTAAGTTATGTTGATGAGTACATGGAGTTGTTAGACTTGTTGTGATGACCCAGGCACCACCCATGAACTGCCCTGTCGAGTCTGGCCTTTGTTGTTTGTCATTCTCCATCTCAATCTCTCCTCAGTCTGTTTGTCAGTCTCCTGTTAGAAGAGGAGCAGTAATACAAACACAGCATACGCCTCATGTTCTTCCTGTCGTGGGTCATCCCTTGCCTTTCTTTTAAGCTTGAGCAACTCGTAGTGCAAAATGCCAAATGTTGTGGCAGATGACCCGTGAGTGCTACACCGGCGCCTCTGGTTTCATCCCTGTGCTCCTCTTTAACCTGCTTGTTTTGCTGCTCACTGTAATGATACTAGATTGCACCATCCTCCTGCAGAAACAACAAGTTGGGTAATACGATTGACAGCTTGCTTTGACTCCACCCTCCCACGTTGCTTATTGGTCCTCCTGGGCCCAAAACCCAGCGTGAACCAGATTAGATCTGCCAGTGTTTTGTAGCATGGGTTTTTGGAGGATGCTCTCTGTAGTTATTCGCAGAAGAAACTCTGACTGCGTTTGGGACTTTCCCCCTTCTCGAGTTCAGATAGTGTTGACGAGCTCGACGGAGCTCTCTTTTCCTTTAGCAAACTTGATTTCACTTTGTAATTAAGGCTTCTTTTGTTCATCGGTGGAGTTTGAAGTGACGTCAATCAGCCAGAACGATGCAGGTAATTACATTTTCTCTCCATCTGTCTGTTTATCTTTAAATATGTGCGTATGTGTGGGTGCGTGCCAGGGTAACACCCTCGTCTGCCCTCTGATACATCATCTACCTCTGCCACTCTGCTATGATTCATAGCAAAAGGCAACCAGGTGAACGCCGCACTTCAAAAGAACACCGCACGCACACATATACACGTATATAGATATACATATACGTAAGCACATCAGGTTACTTAGAACTGTGTGTGTGTTTGTGGTCTGTGAGTCATGTTCCTCTTTTCATTCATGCCCACACGAGGCAGCGTGAGCGCAGACATGATGTCAAAGGCAGAGAGGAGAATAAAAAAAAGAGGAGAAGGTTGGAGGATCACAAGCTGATGGAGTATTTATTCCCACTGCTTTCTTCCCATCTGTGGCATGCTGGGTAAAACACAGCCGTGAGTACTCATGCAGGAGATCATGCAGGTTGTTCTGTCTGCCTGGTGGCTGTTATTTAAAGATCAAGATTAAAGTGTCTTGTTCGTTGCTGGAGTGTTTTTCTGGCCCTCTCAGGCCGGTGTGACTGGGAGAGATGGGAGCAAGGCCTTCCAGTTCAAAGTGTACATGTGTGTTTGGAGGATGAATCATCGTAGATCAGTTTGCTGGTCCAGAGGTGCAGTATTTTATATTTCATTTCATGTAATCCACTTAATAGCAGCATTGTCCTGCAGAGGAGTTCATACAGTTCATAGTAGCATTACGCCATTTCACGTTTTAATAAGAAGGGAGTGGCCAGAAAAGCTTTTTTTCAGCTGATGATGGTTAAGATCTGCTTCATGCATTTCATTTTTTTTTTTTTATTGTTGCATGAATTCAGCACTTCCTTTCTGGGTATGTGTACAAACATTTCAACCTTTGCATGATTTTCGTGCTTCAAAAGACCGGATACGGTGCCAGTTTAGCAGAGGTGCAGTGGGGCTCGAGTACCCTCTATCGGCTGCCTGTATGACTGTCCTTTACATAGCTTGAGAAACGTATATCCGACTGGCTTCACACTTGGCAGGTGCATTGCTGAGGATGCAAGAAGGGCAGGGTTGAGCGAAGTCGGCGGGATAAGCGGTAATCAGGCCAAGCCGAGCAATCTGCTGGCATCAAAACAGATGTCAAAAGGCCATCCGATGTATGAGGATCAAAACACAAAGAGCGGGAAACGGAGATCGAGATCAGGCATACCAGGACAGGAGTGGACTGTTGATCAAGCTCTACGATTACACTGTTGGAATTGTACTTGGCAACTTCAGCTGTAAATCAGAAGAAGCTGAAACTTGTTTTCTCTTGAAGAGCGATCAGCTAGAAAGCTTCCTAATAAAGAAAAGGTCTTGTTAACCCTTTATCGGGGCAAGGAACCATGTATGATCACTTGCTTGGACTTTTAAGATGGTGCCCCACTTCTCTCAATGAAGGAGCAGAATCATGTGACTTTCTCCAGCAATGGCCTTTAATGGATCCCACTCTAACCCTAATCCTAACATTTTTTGCACTGTATCACGTGCGTGATATTTTGAAATAATTGTCATAAGTTCCGTAAGACATATATTTGATTGTTCATTTAGAAATAAATGTTCCACATACCGTATACGGTAACTTCTTTGACTTTGATTTGCAACCTAAAACTGAAACTTTTTTTTTTTTTTAAATCCACCAATAACACAGTTTAAATTGTAGTATTTCAATTTTTGAGTGCCTTATAAAGAGTTAAGAGTTTCATGACACATAGTAACACCCAAATTTCTCCGGGCATGGATGTGCCGTGTTCCGTGTGCCGCGGCCGCCGTAGCTATATGCAACCAGTCGATTTTCAAAATAAAACACCCCATGCAAATTGCCGGTCGTAAAAACAGACAAAAAGGAAACAGTTTAACTATGTAGCACATCTACACACGTAGAAGCACATAAACCAGAAAAATGTCCAGATCTGAGCAAGACAGTGTGGGTGACAGAGAGACGTGGACGGTCAGGTTTCAGGGTAAGTCATTCTTAAATTAGTCCTCAGTAGAACTTCTTCGGTGCTTGGTCGTGTCAGCCCAACTCTTAATACCTCAGTGATAATGGAAGAGGAAGATGTTTCCGGTCATCTTTCAGTTATCATTGACTGCAGCTCAGCGAAGAGACAAAGTGGAGATCCAAAAGAAATACCTTCTAGATTGAAGGAGAAACTATGTTGGCTGCAAAATACACAAAACCAGTTACTGTAGAAACATGTTGCACCCGCGTCTGTAGATATAAAAGGCTTTTTCTAAAGTAACAAAACCAACGATTATTATGATTCTCAGGTGGTTATACATTAATAAAAACATAGTTACCTGACAGGACCAACAACTAGACAGTCTTAACAAAACTCAGGATTAAGTGAGGGCAAGACATGCTTCTTTCGAGTAGTTTGCAAACTAACAGTGAGAAGAACTTTCAAAAGCAGTCAGACAGCCGTAAGAGAACTACTCTAATGAGTGTCAGAGTTCATGTGTTGTGTTATGACTCAACTGTTGCAGTGTGGTAACAGATCAATATCAACTGCCTACTCTGGGGTTTTCACCTGGGAGTTGTAATGCCAATATACGGGACTACATACACACACACACACACACACACACACACACACCATTCATTCATTAGACCTGCATGCTGCTTCTACCAGAAAAATACATCTGAAAATGCACATGCACCCACACAGCCACAGCTGCATTCACCTCATTCAGGACACTCGTGTCATTATGAAAATGTAGAGAAGAGACTGCGTGTCAACTGACCACAGTATCAAAGTAAAGCACAGCAGCTCAATGGAAAGTCTCATTTTTCTCTGTATCATAATTAATTTAGTCAAGAAAATCCCCTCAGAGTGGGACTTTTATTTTTCTGATTCAAATATTACTCATTAGTCTTTCAGGCAGTTTTGATTTTGATCAAATTTAAAAGTAGTATACTGTATTACCGGAACAAGTGTGTTTCTTCTTGCAGACTTTTCTTTTTATTATTTATTTGAATAGATACTTTTCATTAAATTTCATTACATAGTTTGAACCTGGGTGGAGATGACGGGGGATAAGCATACGACAACCATAATGGAGTGTGAGGGGCTGAGAGACCCATAAGTCGAGGGAAACTAGTCCTCTTGTTACGGCCCTCTGGTTGAAATGGTTCAGTCTGTTGGAGAATTTGTCACGTCCAAAAATGGTGCCCAAACCTGGACCCATCTATTATTTGAAATCTGGGACTGTACCCATGCAGGACTGAGAAATGTTGGAATTCATTTATGTTTGAATCACTTTTTATTGCTAATGGGTGAACAGGCTGAAACATAACTACCCACGACTTTCTTGGTTGCAGATAGCAGCCTGTGTACTAACATATATATGTAAAGGACACAAACATCTTGCGGTTGTTGTGTTCACTGTTTGGTTAAATGAAATAAATAATGAAATATCTATAAAATATGTCACTTAGTCAGGTAGAAATAGATAGAAAAAGCTTGGGAACGACTGCTCTACAGCTCCATATTTGCTAAGCCCCGTCTGCACCGAGTGATTGAATCAGTCTGAAAGATTTCATCAGATTTCTTGTCATGTCTCAGAAACTAAAGATGCTCGAACTGCCATTTCACTGGGCCTTAAAGCAGTAAATCTCTTATCTATCTATCTATCTATCTATCTATCTATATATCTATCTATATATATAGAAGGCCTTCACAACACGTCAGAGGTGAAATTAGCTATCAATGCAGTTGAAGTATTTCTGAAACCAGCGTCTAGTGGCCATGAGAACTGCATCTGAAGATACTTCACGTCTGCTTTGACACTCAAGTTGAGATGGGTGCCACTCGGTCCCTCCAATGAAAGAGTAAACGCTTTGAAATGCATTCTGGGAAATGTAGGAAACCCATTATGGAAATATAAGATGATGACGCAGGTTTAGGCAAAGTGGGTACATGCAGAGAGCAATTAAGTAAATAATGACACCGAACTTAATGAATGGGGAATAACAGAAGACGGATGATTTTTCTGAGGGAGGATTGTTTTTGATTCGAGTCTGTGCGTATCGCATACCAAGCCGCTCTTATTCTTGCCAAAACAAATAAATCCAATGGTGAAAGGGCAGGGACACCAGGAAGATGCCAATGTGTGTGTGTGTCTGTGTGTGTATGTGTGTGTGTTTGACAGACGGGAAGAGACCTGAGTGTTTGTGTGAAGGGCAGTCAGAGGGTCGGGTAGATGCCAGGAAGCACATTCTTTGGCAGCGTGCAGGGCTGCTGTCAGACGCCGCTCAGGAACACGATGTACGACGCTCTGGATGCAGCAAAACCAGCGCTCTGAGATTAAACCACACACACATATACACACTCGCTGCTATGGAGGCGGGCAGAAAAGCGCTGTCATAGTGCTGCGGTTACATCAGTACCTCACTAGTCACTGTTTCCTTATTTGGCATCGCTTGTGATTGGCGTTTCCCCCCAGCCAGTAAGATGCTGCTGACTTTGCCCTCCTGGCTGCGGTCATGTTAACACCGCAGTTGCTACATTCAATTAATGCCTTAGAGTCACTCGAGCTGTGACGGCCCCCTCAGCCAATGAGATGCTGTCTTTCTTGGCCCTGGTCCTCGTCTGTCAAACTCTGTGGATAAATGTCTCTGAGTCCAAGGGCAACAGGAACAACGCTGCCACTGTGTCACTCTGTGTCCAGGGCCTGTGTGCTCTCTGCTGGTCTAGCTTCTCTTCGATGTCTGTCAGTCACACTCTGCAGGTTTGTCTCTTCAATGGGGGGAACCAGCAGGCAGCAGCATAGGCAGAGATTGGTGACTTTACACTGACGTTGAAATCTAATCTGTCGATACCCCACTGAGTGATTTACACTGGTTAGGCTGTAAATGAAGCTCCTTAGACTTTAAAAGGTGAATTTTGTGGAGATACTTGCCTAATATAAAAATAAACAGCATTTTGTAGGTTTATTATATTGTATGGAGGGAAAATCCACCTTAGAGCTGAATTAGACTTTTGCTGTTTCAGTTATTTTCCAAGTTAAGTCAGTATCTACAACATCTGCAACAAAGAGTATCAATTTATTTAGTGCTTATGAAGCAGTTCCTATTTTTCTTTCTTCTGTAGCATTATAAAATAATATCTGTGAATACTATTATAAGGTGGAATTGCCCATTAATTAACGTCTCTAACACGGTTTTACATCGGGGCCAAAATTGCACAGTGACAGGACAATGCTGCTTGTGGATACAGAAAATACACACACACACACACACACACACAGTATTTCCATTGTACAGAAGTTGAAACATGCTTACTGAAATTGCTCTGAGCCCCGCTGCTTAGATTTCATTGCTGAGGAGAACTGCATACAAAACACTCCTTGAGCCTTTGATTTCTTTCCACAAATTACTCAGCAGCTCACTATTATGTCGATGTTGTACCATAAAAAGGCTGGAAGCCCAGTTGTTGTAGCTGCAGTATAGATATATATAAGTATGGTACGATGATAGGCTACGAGTAGCATGGTGAGTTTCCTGTTGCGATTCGAAGCAAAGTGTGGAGATTAAAAGAAATCGAAAGTGATTGTTAGCGGAGAACTTAAAGCTGCATGAGGCTGATTTTCACATTAGTGTCCTCTAGTGTCAGCAAGAGGTCACTGCAGTTTGTATTTACTCTTAAAATAATTGCTAATAGTAATAATCCCAGAGCAGCTTTAAGCCTCATTTATCAGCAGAAGTACTCTGTGCGTCTTCTTGTATAAATGTGTAACAGGGTTGCACATAAGCAGTGCCTAGAAAGAGTAACATAACATAATCCTCCTGCTTCATCCAGTTAATCTATCGCCAGGTTGTCACTTAACACAACCAGGTAGTGTATTATATGTGTGATTGACACATGGAACAGCTTGATGTTGATGTGACTCAACACACACGCACATACACACTAATTAAGGTGCATTACAAGTCTATGAACCAGACCACATCAGCGCCGTGCACTCTGGGTATATTATGCAGCACTGAGGCAGGTTTGACAAAGCAGATGTTGAGCCAGAGGGGACAGAGATAAAAAAGATGAGCCGGACGTGTCCAAACATAAAGACACATGGCCCATTGTTCTATGTTAATGTGCTGCTCCTGTCCTTCTGATCAGACAAATCACAGGGATCAGTGTCTGCACAACGACTGAAGTACATCTAGCTCATCACTGATCCAAGACCAGGCCATGTTATATCGTCAGAGGCGTGTTATGCCCACAAATCTGAATTTAAGGGCCATTTAAGGTTTGAATGAACCCTGCCTTTAAGATTTAAGATTTAAATCATAGTGAACCCACACTTCCATACTGCAGGGACTACTAACCCTACAGTACAGCATGATGTTTGAAAGAATGTATTTTTACATAATGGCAACTTAAACGTGTTTACCAGGCAGGGAGGGTCTGACCGAAGATTGAATTATGGGAAATGTAGGATGTTATGTTTCTGAACCAACATTACGGACTAAAAGTAAGAACATTTTCGCCCTGCGGCTTCAGAAATAACCATTACTATTTTTTATTCATTTTACGTCTCTCGTGAGTTTCCCAACTTTATGAAAGTGCAACGATATTAAAGGTCCCATATTTGACAAGTTTTAACATCCATAAGAAGATATATTTGTGCTTTTAAGAACCTAAAACCATCTCAGTGTAGTTCTACATCTCCTCTCTCACGCTTATCCCTGGAGCTCTTGCAAGAACAGGTTGTTTTGTGTTGTGTTTTGTCTCATTAATATTAAAGAGCTTGGCTGACTGTCTGGGTGGGCTGCACTGAGGGCGTGGTTGTGGGCGGTGACTGTATAGTGACATCGCAACCGTACTGAAGGCTTGATGGCTCGTTTAAAGCCACACTGTCTGAATACAGGCTGTGTAATGACTACATATTTTTCTACTTTCACAGTATTTATACAGCACCTAAACCTGCCGTATAAAAGAAGAAAAAACTTTCTACAACATGTGATCTTTAAGTTTGACGATGATCAAACATGTTCTCTGTAGACACAGCTGAAATAGATTCTAAGCCGCTCGCTAAGTCTGTCCCTCTAGGGCTGTTCAAGGCTCACCATCGGCAACATACTGCGCTTTGACTCTTGCTTTATCTCACATCACACCTCCAGCTTCCTAAACAGCTCGCATCCTTTTCTTTGATGAGCAACATCGACAGCAGCAACGAGGAGGTCACAAGTCAGAGCTGGTGGAGACGGTCCAGTAAAACGGAGATGAATCTTTGTAAGAGACAAGCGCTGTGGGAATAATGATCTGAGGAGAGATGCGGATGGATTATTCTGATAATCACTTTACAGCAGGCACATGTGTGTAATTCATAGCTTCATTTCTGGCCTCGCGTGTGTGTTTAGTTATGCTAAACGCCATTTACGTAACCGCTCTCTGTATATCTTGTTATATTTCCCCCACTGGGACTGTGAGTCTGTCTGTTGATGACCAAGGGCAGGCGGTGAAGAGATGCTGTCCATCTCCCGGGGACACCTTATGTAATCATGTGCTCTCTCTCTCTCTCTCTCTCTCTCTCTCTCTCTCTCTCTCTCTCTCTCTGTCTCTCTCACAGGCTTGACTGAAAGTTAATGTATGCTGCAGACGCCTATGGGCTTCAAATTAGCCAGCAGGACTGGAATGACACACTGCTGACAAAAAGGTCTGAATCTCTCTCCTCGTGTTTGTTTGATCTTTTAAATAACTAAAGCAAGTGATGAACCTTCAAGGAATTTTAATACCCGGAAATCCGGGACATGAAACATATTAGAGATCAAGTTGAAGATCCTGCGTGGGTGTAGGGCTAATACCTCTTTGTGCGTCTCCCCTCTGGACCAAATCGTATACCTGCCTGTGGAACGAGAAGAATGTGTGTGTGTGGGCGAGCAGCGTGATCCTACCTGTTGTGAAAGGTCGTGTGCGTGTGTGTGTTTTTCTCTGGTCTTTACACACTGCCACTCCCTCTGGCTCTGAACATTGCCTCCTAACTACATTGCATGATCTTTGCAGCTTCTGTGTAGATGTTATGTAATTGTTAAACATACTGTATGTTTAACAATTACATAATGTATTACAGATTCCCAGACGACACAACACACGAGGTCTGACCTGAACTTTGAGGATTTAAATCATCAGTCAAACTGGAGACAAACTTCATGTTGTCAGATGAAGGGAAGAAACTGGCAGCACACTCTCTCCTTAATTATGGTTATGTAAGAGCCAATTTGAGAATTATTTGTTATACAAAATCTTTATTTAGAATATTGTTTATGTGCTTAGATATGTAAATTCATAATTTCATGTATGGAGGAATATTATTGAATTCATTACTGTGAAGTGGCTAGGGTAGTTAGATCACTTAGATCACTACATGTGTTTGCTCAGTGTTAGATGAAAAAGTCTAATCAGTCTAGTTATTACTAAGTTATTACATTATTGGTTGCTACAAGGTGCCTCAATAAGAACAATGTTTTCTACACATTTATGACTAATCTCAAGTGAATCTTCAAGTTTCCAGCATTCAGATGAGTCTGTGTTAGGAGGGTGCCAAAAGCCTGACTTATACCACGAGGAACAGAGGTTCCAACTGCAGAGATAGAAACAGAAAAAAAAATATTGTGACTGAATGGCAGCTTGGAATTGTGGGTAAAAAGTTGGGACCATGTGGGTATCGGGTGACGAGGATAGACGGACTGATGCAGAAGTAGGTGAAAGTTCATGATAAACGTGGGGATGGTGGGACACACATGCTGTATATAGACACACATACAAAGGGTTAGCTGTGACACATGATGATGACTATGTTGTGGTCTGTGTGTGTGTGTGTGTGTGTGTGTGTGTGTGTGTGTGTGTGTGTGCGTGCGTGTGTGCGCATTCATGCAAATTGCCCATCACTGGTTTCCTGCCATCAAAACTGAAGGCACCTCTCTGAATTCCTGATCTGTAACTCACTTCCTATTGTGAACTGGCACCTGTCAGCACACACACACTCCCCCCCACACACACACACACACCACCCCCATACACACACAGGCAGCCAGCAGCAGTGTGTGAGGGTAAACCACAGGCAAGAGTTTTATGTTTTTTGTGTGTTTTAATGTAGTGTTCTGTGGTCTGACACTGAAGTGGTGAAGTATGTGCACACACACGCGCACACACACACACACACACACACACACACACACACACACACACACACACACACACACACTTTCTTAAATAAACTGAGCACAGATCAGATCAGATAGACGTAAGGAGGAACTTTCGGCTTGCCTGTTGAGTCAGAGCTTGTATGACGACACTTTTTATGGTGTTGCAGTATGAATGACGGTGCAACACGCTCACTCGCTCACACACTCACACACACCAGTTTCCAGTGGCTGTGTCAGAGGTGTTCTGTGTTTGAAGGGAAGAGGACAGACTAAAGGAGCCTCGGGTTGGAGTTCATCTTTTTTCTCTCTCTCTCTCTGTGAGCAGGCCGCAGACACAGTAGGCACCTTCTAATGTTTGTGTTGATGTGTGTGTCGGTGTGAGTGTGTGTGATTTATTGTTCTGTCGCTGCTGTGCTGTTTCATACAGCCTGCGTCAATCTGCCGGCTTACAGCGAGGACTCGAATTCAAACTAACTTTACAGTATTTGCATGTACGTCTAATGTCACAAAAACAAGTAAGTTCTGTAGCTTCTCCATCCTGTCAAAGATTTACAAGCTGACTTTATTCATGATCTGACTGAACTTTAACATCTGGTTTGATTTGACTGGTTCACATCCACAAGCGTCCGATGACTTGTTGTAAGAGAGATTTACTAAAGGAATAAAACTAAAGGTTGTTTGAGGCATTTATCCATACTCAGTGTGTTACCTACAGTAGAGCTCCTAGTTTAAGATCAGACAGGAATCTCAGTATGCAAGCAAAGCGCTGCAGTGGACAGGGTCAGCAGAAAACCCTGTTTTAGCCAATGACAGTATAAAGAATGGACAGTGTGTGTGATGTCACCCATACGTTTCTGATGCGCCATTTTGAAGCTCAGAATCTGTGGCTCTGACCACCATCATGTTGGCAGTCCTGTTTCTTCCGCCTCACGGCTAATCTAAAAATCGGCAAAGACGTGAATCATCAGTGGACCTGAGGCGTGCTTAAAGACCAAAGGACCAAACAAACCATCTGTAATGACACCCAGCTCAAATTAAAGTGTCCACGCTCTTAATTCTATATAACTATAAGCCTTAATATAATCTGAGCAGGTGAGTTCTATATAAATTCACCCTCAGTACAGTTGTCATGAACGGGGAAATTAGCTATAGAGACCAAAACTGTGTTTTGTACCAGGCTGTAAACATGTTTATTTCTGCTGTGAAGTTGGACATTTTACCATGGGGAGACTGACTCACTTCTGGAGCCAGTCTCAAGTGGACGTTTGAGGAACTGCAGTTTTTTGTCCCACTTAAAAAACAACAACATCTGTTTAAGGGCACTTTACCCCGTCATTAGATCTGCAGTGTAATACAGCGCGTGTGGAACAGTTGGGCTTTTGGTTCAATCCTACCAGGCAGGTCTGTGTTGCGCATTCTCCTCCATAGACACTCGTGCCTTCTGTTATTCTCTACCTTTTTATACACGCACATCCATACACACACACACACACACACACACTGTTGACTCAGCACTGTTCTGCCCCATGTTTTGCTGGTGTTCCCGGATTCTAACCAGGTTTTGTGAATGGCTGGGAGGGCTGGGTGTGGCACAGCAGTACTTTTGCCCCGCACTGCAACACATTCATAAAAGTTTTATCTCCAAACACACATAAACACACACAAACACACACAGAATTGTCAACGTTACATCTTCCTCCAGTCGGCTGACAGGTAGGGGTTGCATTGTTGTTCCTGCTCTATTTAGTTATAACTCACCTGTGTGTGTGTGTGTGTGTGTGTGTGTGTGTGTGTGTGTGTGTGTGTGTGTGTGTGTGTGTGTGTAAACAGGGGCCTCATTCTGTCAGAGGGTAAATCTCTGTGGGGGGTAAACTAGAGTTCGGCCTCATTAGCGAAAACCCGCTCATTGCTCAGGTCACACGTGTGCTCTCTCTCTCTCTCTCTCTCTCTCTCTCTTTAACACACACATACCACACACACACTCATGCAGGTTTGACCCAGCTGTGTATGTGTGTGTGTGTGTGTGTGTTTGTGGCCATGGATCATGCTCTCTAATTGGAGACACGGCTCCTGTTCTCGTGCGCTCACCTTCTCTGAGCAGCTGTATTTATGTTTACTGCGGTGACCCAGATACCAGATACCTCCACTACACGCTGATGGATCGCTGTGTTTGGTTAAAGGGCTAGTTCACCCAAAAACACAATGAAACTTAGTTTTCCGAGGAGTCTGATCTAGTTTCATTGTAATTTGCTGAGAACTTCCACCACTTCTCTTAATCTCAGCTGTGTCTGTTTTATGGTGCTAAATATTACATAATATGGAAAACAAATCTCAGACTTTAGATAGATAGATAGATAGATAGATAGATAGATAGATAGATAGATAGATAGATAGATAGATAGATAGATAGATAGATAGATAGATAGATGGATGTAAAGTAAGTCTGGCGGGTGTGGGTTGGGGTTAGAAGTGCTGGAAGGCAGACTTTTAGCTTAGCTTTTAGCTTCTACAGTAGCCTATAGCGGGCAAACCAAATTGTGGCTCTAGATTTTGTTTGTGTCGTGTGTCTCTGTCGTTTTGTTAGTTTCTTCTACATGCCTAAGAGTGAAGTGTGAGGCGAGTGGTATTTAGTTGGTTGCAATCTGCAACTTTGCCACTAGATGTCACTAAATCCTACAAACTAGATCATTACAAGGCAAAAAAACAGACCAACCCCACTGTGAAATGATGAATGGAAAATGATACCTTGCCACCTATACATTTATATATATTATATATTTTATTTATTCAGAAAACAGATTACTGAGTGAGCTTTAGAGGTGGTGGAAGGCAGACTCTTAGCTTTCTTTATGTTAAGCTAAGCTGACTACCTGCTGGCTTCTTATTTGTAGCGAACCAATGTGAAGGTGGTGTCAATCTTCTCATCCAACTCTCTAAAAAACTCTAAGAAAATGAGCATAGTTCGGCAAAACGTGTTTGCTTTGACAAATTCACTGCACAGAACATGTTCTTTAGGAGGATAAATATTGTGTGTTTGGTTAACAGTCCCTTCAAAATCGTTTCTTCAAAATAAAACACTCAAACAAGACACTTTGCGCATTCCTGACAGGTGTACTGTCCCTGACCTTTGGCCGGTGGGCAGGGTGGAAGTTAAGAGTGTACATTTCTCCTCATTATTGTGACACTCTCGGTCTGTGTGGAGACGAGTGTGACTGTGATCACGTCCGACACCCCGCAGAGAGGGCATGTGAAATGTGTTTGCTTTCCCACAATGCCTTGTGCGTACACAGAGATGGTGGGGAGGGTGGTCTGGGGGCGGCATGAAGCGAGGCCACTCGGACAGAAGCGCTCTTTGCCTCTGGCATCGCCATGGAGACGGGGGCTCTTTTTATAGAGTCCCTCTGCTGCTCTCATTCTCCTGCTGTTTACCATTCAGTTCATATGTTGGAGGCTAACGGAGAGCAATTTAGAGCCCGGAGGAACTGGAATTTTTTTTTTTTTTGGACTACAGAGCTGAAATGATTTGTGTGTGGTCCTGCTGTGTAACTCAATGGGCAGAGCAAGGCACAAACACTGCCCGGGTTGTCGGTTCAACGCCATATACGCTTAACTTGTGTAAAATCACTGATATCCTACTTTCCTCCTGGTATTCCCTGCCATCCCTACGGTGTGGTTGGGATCCCATCCAGCTGCTTTGGAAAATAGAGCACACACACACGACATGGTGTCGCATAAAACACACAATCCGCTGAACACACACTCAGTTGAATTTGGGCTCAAAGTGTGTGTACATCCTGGAGTCAAGGAAATGCTCATAGAGAAACAGAAAGAGAAAAAGTGGAGCTTGGATGCCCACAATGACACACACACACACATAACAGACACACGCATGTACAGTCACACCTACTGGTTGGACACACTCACATTCAGAGCAGATCCATAGTCCGCTCACATGCGGGTGTGTGTTTCCGCCTCTACTCACATTTTTGGGACACACCCACTTTGTTTTGTGGGACAGGACACACACACAGGCACACAAACACACACACACACGCACACACACACCACACGCAAGAAGAGTGAGAGAGGAGTGTGTAACTCTGTCACTGTCAGGAACGCAGCGAGAGGCAGGAACTAGCACTTGAAGCGACTGCTCAGTTTGAGGATGGTGTGAGATGGGATAAAGTGTCAACAGAGGGGGAAACATTCTTCTGATGAAACACATGCCGTCACTGTGGCCAAGTTCTGAAGAAAAAAGAGGGTTTTTACTCGCAGATGTTAGTCATGAGGGAAAACTGGGAGGAGACAGGAGGAGAAGCACACAGAGAAGCACATTTACCTACACACACCATGACACAGGAGACGGTAAGTAAAACAGACTGCAGCAATGACTCTTATCTTTAAGTTTATGTAATGTATGTTGATGCTGTTTGGTTTATGGCTTGTTTACCGGATGTGTGTGGTGAGTGCTCTTGACTGCCCACGCAGTACCCGCCTGGGTTTGTTTACCTGCCTGCATGCTTTCCCACATGAAACCTCGTCAGTGCAAGGTAACAGGATCCGACGGGCTCTGATCCACCCCCTCCTGTCATAAACAATTATCCCGCCATGTCTTAATACTGCTCTGTTGTCAGCGGGCAAATGCCGGTTAGACAGGCAAATAGAGGGTATCAGAGGTGTGGAGATGTGCTGTGTGTGTGTGTGTGTGTGTGTGTGTGTGTGTGTGTGTGTGTGTGTGTGTGGAGGTTGAGAGGAAAGGTGAAAGTCTGGGAATATTGACGTGATGCCAAATGCCGGGTGGGAGTGAAACATCTAATGATGTTTTTTTCCACTACGAGTTGGAACTGGAGGGCAGGAAGAGGGCAGGTTAATGCAGCAGCATTACAGAATGTGCTTACATAGACTATAATAGTCTGATCTCTACCAAATTCATACAGCAGTCCACCTACCTGATAACACAATGTTACATGTACAGAGCTGTTAGATTCATGGACTCTTTAGATGTGTAGCTTGAGGACAACCTTTTAACATATATATTGTGTTATACATTGTCCTTTCAAGCATAGTAATAGGTAATAGTGAGTGAATCTGCCACGTTTTATAGTTTTTCTGTTATTTGACATAGGTATTATGAGAAGATGTTAAAGCTAGTCTATGGTTCTTCTTCAAACGTCATTATAAGGCTGCATTCAGACAGGACCAGGACTACATGACTGTATTTGAATACATATCATGTCTTTTTAAAGATATACACTGTTGACATTTTAAAAGTTCCTTAAAATATCATCTGCATAGAATAGCATCAGAAATGGAAAAATTACACACAGTGTTCTAAAACTTCCTACAGTTATTTCTTGCCCTAATGTCATCCTAATGTTTCTTTTAGATATACTTTTTAGGTTTATTTTAATACCAAAGCTGCAATATTTTTATTTTAATAATGGACCAATTAACCAGATGATCAGATGTTGTCTTTTCAGCTTGTTCCACTGCCCTCTGACAATGAAGCTGCTGCCTTAAAGTAGATGACAACAGGAGTTCCTCAGAATGTCCTGTCTTTCCAGTAACTATATAACTGTCGCCTATTATTGTTTAATAAGCAGCTGATCATTAGAACAATTATCTTTTCTTTCTCTTAAACACAAATTGTTAACTCCTTATCCTCAAACCGCTTGGCTTCTTTCCTTGTGCTTTCTTTTGTATGTATAGTATGTTTGTTGACTGAGCTAGTTTAAGTCCAGTTTGGTGGAGTTGTACTGAGGTGAGTGTAACAACTAGAATCCACCACGGAAAAACATGTACTAAATATATAAATATCTTCTTATTATAGCTATAATTGCTATACATTGCCATGAGATACACATAAAAATATTTATTCATAATAAATGAAATGTATTGAAATATTGGGGGGATTTTCCCAATCATTTCATTGTAGTTTTGATTTCAAGTCTGACATGGCCATCAATGGGTTTCCTTACTTCTTTTTTGCCCAGCTTCCTTTTCCTTCCACACCAACTGTTCTGTAAACCTGTGTGACTTTTGAAGGTTGGATGAAGGTCTGTTGTGAAGACACTCCGCTAAGATAGGCTACATATCAAGGTCATTTAGATGATACTGTCGTAAAGACTTTGTCTCTGCAGGCAGTTTTTCCATCACTCGCAGCAATGCATGGGAGAGGTACAAACACTTGGATCGTTCTTATTTGATACAAACTAAAGCATCAAACCCATCAGATACAATACAGAATATTTGGTTGATCTTTCTTTCACTTCTTCGGGTGTCAGATGACTAGACTGAAACTTGGACCGAAACACTGATATTGTCCTTTCATTCACCAAACAATTAACAAGGGACTTTCCGCTGGCAATTGATTGAGCTCATCGCTGATCCCTGATGCAGTCGTCTAATCGCCCAACCCTAATTCCTTTCCAGTACCTGCTCAGCCTGTCCAGGGCAAGAATCTGAGTTTAAAGCATGTTCTCATCCAAAGCACAGCAAGATCTGGCCATTAATAGGTGTCAAAGGAGCAACGTCAGACTCGAGGCCAGACTTGTGACATGACGTCTAATGTACATAATTTCCTGTTTGGGTGGGAGCTGACAGTGGCCACGCCAAGCACTTTGTTTGAGTTGGAAGTAGCAGCAGAGAGCCCATGTCACAGCGGGGTGTGTTTATGTGTTGTGGTGGGCGTTAACGTTCTGTTACAGAGCCTCTGACTCAACAGCTCTCACTGGAAGCACAAGCGCCACTGAGGAGCGCGAGCTGTGATCTCATCTTGCTTGTTTGATGTGTGTGTGGTCGTGGTGGTGCTTTTGATCAACAAGTCTTAAAGTTCTTGATGAGGCTGTTGAAGAAACGTTGTACAATTCAGCCATGAAAATGTAAAAACAAGACAAACAACATCAGCGGTTCCAATCGTAATTAAGGTGCGGCCATCCCTGAAATCAGATGTGGTCATGCTGAATTTAGTCAGGGCTGGCAATACGAAATGTTTTGGTATGCAGCGGCAAAAATCTGGCAGACCAGGAAATAATGTGGGCAGGATAGCCAGCATAAGCTGCAGCTAGCAGGCTAACTTTATAATTTCACAAGTTGAAAATGATATACCATTATACAGAAGATCAATACGTGCTGAGAGCTCAATCCCACTTTATCTCTCTAATATTCTGGATATGAGCTTGATACGTGTGACTCAAACTTAGTCAGACTGAAATCATGAGTGGAACAGTTTAGCAAAGCTGCAACTATGTGCAACAGGAAATGAACGCCCTCTTTTTCACAGATTAATGGGGACTGTGGAATTAGGGTTAGATGCCAGCATACATTAAATCCTGATTTATGATTAATGATCTATATTAAAGAACTATCTAACCAGCATTTTATGTTTTATCACCCATGCAGAGCAAAGAAAAGAAAAGAAAAGCGAGAGGCTCCAACATGACTACAACCAAGATACACTGGACTAAACTGAGCCAGTACACACCTGAATTCCAAAACAGTAAGTTGTACTATTTTGTATACATACATAATAGATCTTAATATGTATGGTACACAGTGATGGTCAGAAAATCATCTCACTGACTGACTTGAACTATTGAGTATTAAGTTAAAAAGGATAGCTTCACATAGTCTGGCTTAATTCAACATCCACATGCCCATGTGTATATTAAAAAAAGCTTATTGGACACTGTAATCATTCCTCATGTCCTGTAGAAGGCTTTAGGAGCGAGTTTGCCAAATCAAGTGGGGATCTTTTAAAGTCATGGTCTTTTCAGTATGAGCTTTGCTGAGATTATTTAGGTTTTAGGATACTTTGGACTTGCGACACAACCTCTTGCCTATTTACGGTCAGCTCTGTGCGTTGTAAACAAGCATAAGCCCAATGTGACGTCATCCATTGGTGTGTGGACAACATTTTTTGAAGCCTCGAGTTTGGCATTACGGACGTTGCCATCTTGGTTTTGCAGAGCCAGAAGTGACCATACTTTGATGAGACCATGCAGCTGGTGGTTGACGTGGACTGTCTTGGTTTTGACTCTGTTTTAAAGCAGGAAAAAAAGGGCGGCTTGCCCTATTATAATAGAATCTTTCAATATAGATATAGTATGTATTGTAATCCGAACCGAACTGAGTTCTTTAAGAGTTGGGGTACTGTTACTGTACTATGTTCTTTTAGTGCAAACTGATAACCTTTACTGAAGTAAAGACTTTCATTGTGACAAGAATCAACAGGTTCGATGGGAAAAGTAGTCCGGACTTTAAGAAATGCTTAATGACACCTCTTTTGCACCATGGTCTTATTTGTCTACAGTAATGATACTGAGCTATATCTAAACATAGCTGAATGTCGTCTTTTGAAGCGCCGCATTCAAAAGTCATTTATAGATTTGGCAATGCTTCGTCTTTCTTCTGCGTCCTTGCACTCTTTGTTTAGAGTTCTCACGACTTAACTGTCTCATTACTTGTTCAGCTGAATGAAGGATTATGTCCAGGCTGTCTGGAATTGGTCCTGCTGTTAATGACGTCCCTTTGAGCCCATCACTCTGTCATCACAGCCACATTGCCATTGTTGTCTCCATACCCCAGCAGAGACGGGGAGTCACGATGTGACGTGGCTTACTAAACCCACAGTTCCTGTTTCCGTGCAACAGGAGAAGGCCTTTTGTTGAGTTACACGCCCTCATGTCTTAAATTAAACACACGGTTGTTACGTTTGACACCGGTGCATGCTGCTGCTTCCTCAAAAGTGATACTGTCTGTCTGCAGTGTGAAGGCCTGTCTTGAGGGTGAAATCGACTGACAGCCCAGTGCATGACATTAGTGTGTCAGACTTCAGTGGGGGTGTATGCGCACTGCTGATTCTGTGCTATATGACTCAGCAAGATGGATGTACTTGCTGGCATTTCCACCTACAGAGTTCTCTCAATCTAACTTGCTTGTCTTTTTTTGTTTCTGCGGATAGATGGTCACAGTCAGTAGTTCCAGACCATCAGGATTAATCAACCAAGTATCACAGTGTATGTGTGTTATCAAGTTCTTTGAAATGGGGTACATGGAAGCTGAACTTGTTAAAATAAAGTGCTTGTCAGATTGTCTAACAGTGTCTTAAATCCCTATTCCCAATGTCAAAATTGGAGGGAGGCTGCATCTGAAACTGACAATATGACAAGCGTGCCCACTTCAAGCAGCAGAGAGAAAGTAGTTTTTAAAATTCCTTTCACAACTACTTTTGTGATTTTTTTGACCATGTATGCCTCAGGGAGAAGCTGTGTGCAATTTATTATGCTGAGACTAGGGAAGCATCGTGATGCAGCCGGGAGAAGTCAGCTATGACATCTCCATCCAGATTTTAGCCGTGTTTCTATCAACATATTTTGATGCACATTTGGAAGTTTGATGGGAACAGCAAAATCATAAAGGGCTTTGTGAAAAGGTTTACGCTCGCTTGAGGTGGGTTTTGCCTTTTTCGGTTAAGAGTTGTGGTAGTCCAAACTGCAAGACAGGTGCTGAGGACAAGGTTGGACGTGGCTGGTATATAGACAGGCAGGTGTGATGATTAGAACAGAAAAATGAGATGAGCACAAAAAACAGTAACAAGACATTCTGCTCTTTTCTAATTTATTCTTTTGGTTTTGAATTGCTTTATAGTTTCTTCTTTTGGGTTCAGTTCACCTTTTATTTGATTGGATACTGTGAGAGATCTCTAGTCGTAGTTTGTGGATGTTAATTATTAATGAATATGTACCGGATGCCCATGTAGGGCAGCATCCGGTTGTGTTGTAGGTGTTTCTCTTAAGGCGTGGAGGTCTTTGAAGCAGAACACTCTGTGATCTGATTGGTATCTTTTCTATCCAATGATCTGGTTTTACAGCCTGGTGTGATGGGAATGACACACAGGACATCCTGTCGTTATTGATTTTTCTCAGACGGGAACGGTTGAGGATTGTTAAGCTCCTACTTGGTCATCGATTGTTAGAAGACAGAGTTGGCACTGGTACTCATGGGAGTGGTTCACTGTTACTGAACAAACACTGCTCAACTTTGATAGAAACCACTGCCTCTAATGAGAAAGAGGCTTAGAGAGCGAGGAAGAGATGTGTTGACCTTATGTATTCATGCTGCAGGGTGCTGTGCCGCTGCTGTGGGAGTTGTTTTATTTCATCAGGTTTCTGATTTAATCTCTCCCATGGTGAAAAAGCCAATAAGGAGAGAGCCAGATAAATAATTTGTGAGTCTCAAAGTGTGGAGACGGGAATTTGGGTCCAAGATAAAGCACATTATAGAGTTATCTGTGGCAGAAAAATCAATGCCAACTTTGGTACCAATTATGTCTGAAAGGCTGGGTTTGAGAAATGCACAAGACCTTTAGAATATTTGATACTGCAGCCAAACAAAATTACATTTTTGACTTCAATATTTCATCCAGTACAACTGGAACCCATGTCATTTCTGATTTAACCACTAGGGGAGTTATGTTTTCTTTGTATACTGATTACAAATGAGCTCCAGGTATATTAATTAGATCAGGCAAAATCAGTCTAAGTTTGTAGGTGGAGGGAGGGGGGCACATAGTTTTTACTGTAAAACAATCAACTGCAGAACAAGTCAAGAAATGTAAGTTCAACTTTTAACAGTGGAATAAATGTGCACATGACCAAGGAAAAAAATATGAAGGTTTGATTTTTGTCTGATCTGATCTGGCTTTTTCAGATCCACAGTATTCATCCACCCAGTATCCAGCAAGTCACTAACTGTCTCTTTCTGCTGTTTGGTGCTGAGCAGGTACTGTACAGTGGGTTTATCAGAGCTTTTTGAATAAAAACAGTGCAATCGCAAATGAGTTTGATGAGACTCAACCAAAACAATGAGCTAAAAGATGCTAAATCGCTCTGTTGAGCTGAGAGGAACTGTAGAGTTGGGCTATAAATGTCTGCGTGTTTGACAGTATAACTCATCTCAGATTACACACAGTGCCTTAAGGGGGATAATGGTAACTTCAGTACACTACTGTTGCTTTCTTAGGGACAGTACATAACTTGGACTGATAACGACAGAGCTGTTTCTTCATCTGTTAACGGTAAATTCTGGTTTCATACAACCTCTTTATACAACACATCACAAAAAGGAAGTCAGATAAGGCAAGAAAGACAAGCAATCAGATGATCAGACAAGTTCTCAACAAACATCCAGGTTAGATAAACCTTTGTCAGAGGAAGTGAATTGTAAAATACGTGTTGTAAAACGTCCATCACAGTTTACAGAAGGACCTTCTGCTTCAACTTTGACCTACTTTGCTTACAGTAGTTTTGCAGAGTTTTCCGGTGCAATGAAGAATTATTACGAACATCTAAGGTGCTCTCACTTTGAGTGTTACCTCCTAATGAAGTGGCTTAGTTCATCTGCAGAAACTATTGGCTTGTTCACAACCCGTATGATCATCTGACAGCTTGTGTTAGTTGCCTTCTTAATCCAGTGATGTTGCCATGATCCCAGACCTCACGTATGACCTTGGTGAGTACAAGATCATAACCAACAGACAGAATCTGTGACCCAGATTGTAATAAACTGGAATCACACTAAGATTCAATAAGTAAACATGTTACTGATGCCTAACTTGAGATGTATTGAGCTGTTATTTGAATGGTTGAGCTTTTATTTCTTTAGTGTTTGACTCTCTAGACCGTATTTACACCAAATCTGGAACTGGTTGTGTGGTGGTTTGTGGGGGTGTGGGTGTGTTTACTTGTGCTTCAGAACGTAACCGCTGTGTTACAGTCAGAAAATAACTTTTTACTCCTCTCATTCACCAAAACTGGATACACCAAATAAACTAAACCAGGACACGACTGGGAGAGTATCATAGTTTAGTCCATGAGTCCATGATTAATGATAGTTGATCACTGAGGACTTCAGTGGTTTCAGTATTATTTTAGGCTTACTGTGGAGATTAGTTTGACCAATCTGATCTCTGGATTGTGACCACGGGTTGCATTTCTTCAAAAGTTGATTCTGTTGCAACGTTTCCACTGCAGTTGCTGGGTTGCATTTTTTTTTCCTGCCATCCCCTGCACACACAGCCTAGCCTAAACCGACTATCTCCGTTCAAATGAATGGGAGGACTGAATCAGCCTTTAGGTATTCACTGTTTATTTTGCGCCGTTCGTCAAATAAATATATATTCCTGAGAAATTACAGAAAATAACTCAAATGTGCAAAAAGACAGAAGATGGACATCAAAAGGCCAACAGCTTATCACGCCTATAAATCTTTAAATGACTAAACAAAACAAAGCATGTCTCAGCAGTTTGGATTGGTCTGACTGGTCCTCCATCTAATCTGATCTTAACTGGTATGAACACCAAAAAAGGTGAATTACAGTGTGTGTGGACCAATCTATCACACTTTTCTGAAGTCCAATGACAGCTAACTGAAAGCACTGCGTAATTTCTTTGGAAAATTGGACAATTTAAATATGTGGCGCTCTCCACCAAACAAGCTTTTTGTGCACAGTGAATACAAATGATGACATGTTCTCAGATCAGATCTATAAAGAAGATATTGAACGCTGAACTGCTGCCAGCAGTTTTTGAAAGAGGACTCCTTATTTGCACACGGACTGTTTACTCTCTTGCCAGCAGACCTTGATGTGAATTTTTCAGCCGCAGTCGATTCACCTGCATTTTCTGAACACCCAGATGCCCGCAGTGTAATCAGATGTCAGGAGGCCCATTTGGAATCAGGGGGATATTTTGCTTCAGATGAGGATTTTTTTTTTTTTACAGTCATCGCGATGTGTCGGCAGACAGAACATTACAGGAATGGGACAGCTCTTACTGTAACATGCTGCTCATTTTGGGAAGCTGTCGTGGCACTGAGCCAAGTGGGAAGTCCAGGATTTACAACTTGGCTTGTGGTCGGTGCTTTTGCTGACTAACTCTGAGCTTGTGGGTGTGTCATCAGTGCCTGCCTAACAGCAAGGCCAGAGTGTTTGAGTTATGTGACATGGTGCTTTTGGCACCATCACCAGTAAAGGCTGCTCTTTATAATTTAAGTGTGTGTGTGAGAGAGTGAATGTTTTCTGAGTCACTGCTTAATGGGCTTCAGGAGAAGTGTGTCAGACTCAAAAACAACTGCAGTGTAATTCAGAAAGATCTCTGGGGTGTTTTAAATGTGTGTGTGTGTGTGTGTGTGTGTGTGTGTGTGTGTGTGTGTGTGTGTGTGTGTGTGTGTGTGTGTGTGTTTGGGGATGAGTAGGTGCCGGTATTGGCAAAGAAATGACTAAATACCTTGCTTTACTGTAAGTGGGTGATGTGTCAAGATTATGTCATGACTTGTCCCCCCCCCCCCCCCTCTCTCTCGCTCTCTCTCTCTCGCTCTCTCACACACACACACATACACGCACTCACACACTATCTCTTTTATAGCCTAAGAGGCTCAAAGCAGCATTCTCTAAACTCTGATATCGGCCTGTGTTCTAGCTTCAGTGACTCAGCCTGTTGTCTTGACGGCATACCCATCTAACCCGAACAACTCCTCCATGGTCACCCCACCGGCTACATCACCCATCTCCATCCATCCATCCATCCATCCATCTACCTGATTTTTACCTCTCTGTCCCTTCACTCTCTCCTCCTTCCTGGCACTGTGTGTTCCTGTATAGTAAGAGGGGAAAAGCTCCTCCATTCCACCGCCCCCTCCTCGTCCTCCTTAAGGCCTGTTTTCCAGTTAACTTCAAAACCACGAGCGACAACATGCTGCTATTTTTACCCCCGCTTCAAATTGGCCTGTTAAGAATGTTTATCTGTGTCCAGGGAGGAAGGCCTCTCGGCCAGGCCGGCCCGCCGCAGTACTGGGAGTGGACTGCAGTCGTGATCCGTTCCCGGAACTGAGTCCAAACAAAGCCAGATGTCTGAAATTCTCCAGAAGGAAAGCTTTCTGTTTTCAAGAATGGAAAACAGGGTGAGGAGAAAGACGTCAGCCCTGTTTGTGTTCGAGTACGCAGGAACTCATGAGGCTTATCCTATTATGTGTCCACAGGATTATTGATGGCCTATGAGCACTGTAGTGTTTACTCAGAGGATAATATCAATGTTTGTTTTGAATACTGTCATTTGTGCCAATCGTGTTAGTCAGATACAGGGCCGCTGCTAGGCAATTTGGTGCCTCTTAACCTCTAAATGCTCTTCTATGTTGTTGTCTGCCTGATTAAGGACAGGTTCAGAACTTTTCCACTGAAACAACCTGCCTCCTGCTGCTGCAGAAGAGGTTCATGAGCCATGAAGCAGAACTGAAACAGTAAACCGGCCATAAAGCTAATAAAAGTGATGAGTTGAAAGACGATAAAACCGTAAACACTAAAGCTCTGTGGACCTGAGGGGGGCTGCATAGTGATAATTCTCTGTAGGTTTGTCACAACTAATGATTATTTGTGCTGCTTTAAGAAGAGTAGAGATAACGGCATGGAGAGATAGATACATTTCACCTCGGATCCATCTATCCATTATCTATAACCGCTCATCCTCTCTAGGGTCATACGGAGGCTGGAGCCTATCCCTGCTGCACCTTGGATTACAATCTTGCATTTACACACTTGGATCTTGCAATGTCAGAATGTCAGCTGTCTGATACGCCCCAAAACGCATTAAGCAGTTAAATATATGTTGGTTGCAATAGTTATGTAGGTAAAGAACATTATATCCTCTGACCCCTCGATGTCCACTGGATGAATATGCTGGCCACAACATCAGTGGCTCATCACCGGCTTCCACAATCTGAAACAATCTGCCATCATACACATGACACCCTCATTTGGCTCAGTCAGAGCTTCTGTTTCATGCTTATTTCATTGTGCCTGAATTAAATGTTTTCATATCACTGCTGTGTCACATTATGCTTCCAGTGCTGTCAGTCAGCTGACAGCCACGGAAAGTTTCCTCCAAGAGATAATGCTCGACAAACATGCTTGTCTTACGCTCTGAATTGTCACATTCATGTCATCTGGCGTGTCTTTGTTTTCCACGACAGCAGTTAATTATAAGCTACAGTAGGTTTGAAACCATGACATGAAATATGGGTTAGGGGAAACTGCTTATGGCGTGAAATGCAGAATCGACAAAGGGCACAGTAAACTGTAAAATATGCTGTTATTCTGCACAAGTGTGTCTCTGCCTATGCAGTAATCTTTGTCAGCTGTGTTTGTGTGTGTCCTACTGTGAGGCTAAGCCGCCTCGCTGACTTAAAGTATCGTCATGCTCCTTAGTTGAGATTGATGCTCTCCTCTGCCGCCATCAGCAATCCTTCCATTAGCATAACTCTGCACACTGGGGCTCATGCCCGCCTCCCCCTGGGCTTTTACTCTGCACGATCTCCGCCTGAACCACACCACTGACGCACATTAACACAGAGGAACCCGAGGCTATACACACTACTACAGCGTGAGCGGCTTTATGGTAATGTCACTGATGAGAGAAACAGTGGTAGTCTGTCACAGAGCCTGGCATTTATCCATAAATCCAGGTTAACAGTATTCAAGGGCCCTATAGCCAAACACAATGTGGAATAACAAACTGTATCCAAGAGAAACTGTACGCAGAAACAAGCCATTACACAACCAAAAGGGAGAGGCTGCACTAAACCGTGACATTCGATGGCACTGGTTTGATTGTGATAGGCTGATGCATCCCATTTTGAGATAACAATGCTGATCTGATTGGCAGAATGGGGACACAGTAATTACAGGTTAAGATTTTCAAACATGATTTCTCTGAAACAGAAACTGTCCAAAAATTGGAGGCATGATGCAGGGAAATATCTCGCTCTTTAGCTGTATTTTTCAGCTGTTTGAGCATTAGCAGGTATTGTACACTGGGTTTATCAGCTTTATCGCAGAAAACAGCACGCCGCTGTAGCTTGAAATAAAAGTGCAGTAAAGTTGCAACTTCAAAGATGGTTGATAATTCTCCGTGGATTCGTCACTATGAGCGACCCCTTTCATATTACATTTGACCAATTGTTTGTGGTGATGATGTTTGATTAGTGCAGCTTTAAGTTTTGTTATAGTTCAAGGGTTGCAAGGTGCTTTTTCCCCACAGTGTATGTATGGATACCACCTTGTGGGGGTGACAAGATCTGCAAATTAAATGGTAGAATTACGTTACAGAGCTGGGGTGGCGTTTAGCTTAGTTGGTAGAGCAGCCACCCCATGTGCGAAGGCTCAATCCTTGCTGCAGCAGCCCAGGGTTCGAATCCAACCTGTGGCTCTTTCCCGCATGTCATTCCCCATCTCTCTCTCCCCACATTCCTGTCACTCTTCAGCTGTCTCTATCAAAATAAAGCTTGAAAAGGACAAAAAAATAATCTTTAAAAAAAAAAAAGAATTACGTTACAAAGCAATCAAGCAGGAATGTGTGCTTGTACCAAATTAATTGACCAATGATGACGTGGTATCATTGAGCATCTTTTGGATGACCTTGCGTTTTTTTGTTTTTTTTTGCCAAGGACCTTCTGTGTGAGGACCAGGGGCCTCATTGCCATGATTAAAGGAGGGGATGTTTTTTCATACTGAACACTGCCTGAGACATTGTTGCAAACATATAGCAGCCCTGATTATCCCATAGGAGGGCCGTATCGCTTCTGGTGGATGTTTCCACATTTAGTGAAAGAACTCATTGATTCAACAAAAGAACAGGCATTTGAAGTCGAATAACAATTTGAGTTTGTGCACTTTACACACATTCTCACCCACAGTGCGGACACCTGTATGCTGTAGCTGCTTTCTCAATGGTGAATGGTTGGGTTTGTGTCAACTTTCATATCAAATCCCAGGAAATGTAAGAAAAATATCATCTGACTACAGTATTGTTGTGTTCTGTGTGCGACTGGAAAAGCATGGTATTGATTAAATCAATAATGACAGTTCAGCTGTGACTGCTCTGTGATTCACCGGCTGTAAAAACCAGACTGTTAAGTCTATCGAGCATCTTCGCTCCTTTTGTCAGTTGTCAAGCTATTCTAAGTTTCCTGGAACAGATATGTATGAACAATCACATGGCTCATAGGGAGGAGGTTTCCTGACGGGAAGGGAGGATCAGTATCAGGTCAGGGCCCCTGAGGTGCTGTCTGTCCGGCTGCCTGCTGGAGGAGCAGTCCACTGGGAGAATTAAGAGGAGCCATGAAAGCAGTGGGTGATTAATGCTTTTTAATGCTGCTCATGCAACCGAGTCTTTCTTCTCTCTTACAGGAACAATTGAGGGGTTTCATTCCCCTGCATACCTCCTTTAGGCAATGAATGTTAACTAATATCCATTGCCAGCAAAGATGATAGCTTTTCAAAGCATTTGTGCATAAACTGAAGTACAGGGACCCCTAGTTTATGAGAAAAGGTTTAATTTTCTCATTTTACTCAGTAGAAATCAAAGCCAAACATGCGATTACAGATCCAGTTGTCTCTATAATGTCCCTCTTATGTAAGGAGATACAACAGTCCGTTTTTTCAGATACTAAACACCTGATGTACATAACATAGGAGCTTTTAGATTTATACCTACATTCTCTATGAAGATCACATCTATTGTGCGTTATGGGGACATTCATAGTGAATTATAATGCATTCGTAATACTTTATGACTACACTCATAAACACACAGAATATTTTCTGGTGCACTATGTCAACAGTGATGGAACATTATAGATGTGACTTAGAATGAATTAGAACTTCAAGTGTCTTAGGGATACTCTTGACTCAATTAGAGGTTGACTGATGAAGCTTATAACTGCCTATACTCACCTATACACACACCTCAACAATCAGCTGGAGTAAGAACTTATCATATTCTATAACAGTCCATGCAGTGTCATAAGGTATCATTGTATGTGCTAAGTAAAGTGATGTACATGTGTGTGTATAGGTGACTATAGGCAGTCATAATGTGTTATAAGCTCAGTCAACCTCTAGTTTATAACTAGTCAAAAGCATCCCTAAGACACTTGAAGTTCTAATTCATTCTAAGTCACATCTATAATGTTTCATGACTGTTGATATAGTGCATCAGAAAGCATTATGTGGTGGTGTAGTTATAAAGCATTATAAATCCATTATAATTCACTATGAATGGCCCCATATAGATGTGGTCTTAATAGATACTGATACTGTGGCTTTTTTTTCCGTTTTTTTTCCATTTTTCAGAAGACATTTTTGGACATATTCTGTGGACATATCCCATGGCAGCAGTTGACTGACACCCGAGTGCCAGCATTGCAACGAAGCAAGCTGTCTGCCTCTGTGGTGTGCTACTGACTGGATCATGTCATAATCCTGTAACGTTATGGCCTACAAGCATTGATACAAGATGTCTTTTTCCCCTCTCTGAACAAGCCCATGCAACATTGGTTATATACCGTTTACAATTTGGATAATAGATAAATAGCTAGCTGTCTATCCTAACTCTGTTGCTTCTGAGATAAACATGACATTTGTAGAACACTAAGAGAAGAGAAGAGAGTCCTTGACGTCACATTTGGCGAGCTTCTGTGGCTTCTGTAACTTCTTAAATTGTGAAATAGGCTCCTTAAATGTTGTTATCCAAATTATATGATTGATGATGACTCATTTTTATTATTGTGTTATGCATAAATAATATACCCTGCCTAAACAGGCTTACAAGACACCATTATTCAGAGAAAAAGTCCAGAATAACAACATAAATTACAAACAAATACTAAACAAATAAACCATTCTGACATTTTTTCCAAGCTTTAGCAACAAAAGTAGCCAAATTATGAGCATCAAATGAATCTGTCATCATCAGTGCACCAAAACATTTGTGTATTTTGAACGGACATTTAATTTAGTACAGATCTTCTTGACTCATCATATTTTCGACTTCTCCTAATTCATACAAGCTGCTGTCCTCCTGGAGGTTTTTAAATCTGTCCAGGTCCAGAGGAAAGATTTTCTGTTCTTAACTGTTTTGACTCCTGTAACATGAGATTCATCACCTTAATCGTGCTTCATTTGAATATATGATCAGAACTTTTAACAAAATCTAATTAACTTTAGCTTCCTCAAAAGCAGCATGAATCTCTGTGTAGAGTTATGCAATTCACTCCAAAGAAAAACCTTCTTATTGACTCTATATGCTGACATGTTGAGCAAGCACTTCCACAGTCCTGTCATTTCAAATTATTGATACAGGAATCCATCCCAACCCACCCTGAAGATTCTTTGAATAAGAACCTACAGCAGTACTTAATATCAGTAAATGTGGTCAGCTCTCATAAAGCCTTTTTTGGCGCAGCAGCATGCTTTCTATAAATCATAGATTACATTCTAACAGTTGAGCTTCAGAATTCATCCTTGACCTTGAAAACAGCAGCAAGAAAAAGAATCTCTGTCTATCTTGCTCGTTAGACCCTGTAATGAAACTTTTTTGTCAGGTTAAGAATTTCTTTCTTATCCCTGATACCCACCCACACTTAAACTTTCATCATCCGGCCCTCTCTGTCCATCCTCACAGCTCGACGCTGCACTGGTGTCAAACTGGTGAATGTTAAAGCCTTGTGCTTATGGGAAATGATGTTTGTTAAAGGGTGTATGTTATGCGTGGTGAGCTGCATAACATACTGTGAATCAAGGTTATGTATGTCACCTCGCTGCACAAAGAGGCAAGTGAATGTTGCCGCGATCTTTTCAACCCGTCAGAGTCACCACAGTTGGGATGTGATGAAGCTTTAACAACTGCGCTGACATCTTGTTCTTCAGTGAAACGTGTCATGCTCAGACATCAGTGGCTCACCGACACACACACACACACACACACACACACACACACACACACACACACACACACACACACACGCACACACTCTGTTTCTCACCTGAAGGGGTATGGTGATGGCGCAGCCTGTGGCAGGCGGTTCAGACAGAGGTGGTGCAGTGTGACTAACTTGTTACTAAATGGTGTGAACATCCTGTGTATCTGTTGGATTAGTGCTGCTCACACACACACACACACACACACACACACACACACACACACACACACACACACACACACCTCAACCTTCCCTTCCCATCCCTCCATCCATTCATTCATTCATTCATCCGTTCGTTCCTCGAGGGTTAACTACAGTGATTCAGACTGTAAAGGAGCCCGTGATCAGCGTGGTGTTTTGCATCATGACTAAAAAAAAAAAAAAAGAATCTTATATAAACCTGCCATCGTCATCATTTAACGTCATATCTACCTCTCTCTCCTCTCCTTCCAGGCGCAGAGGCAGCGTGGACGTGCGGGATGGACGGAGTGGCAGAGGAGGATGACATCACCATCACCCGTGGGAGCCGGGACCTGCCATTCATTGCCAGTGGTGGCTGTCACTTCCTGGGAGAGAATAGAACAGGAAGTCGGAGTGAGAGAACGACAACAAGCTCTCGCCTCACCTCCACAAGGAAGCCTTTCTCCCCAGAGAGCGAAAAGGAGGGATGTGTGTGTGTGTGTGTGTGTGTCCCTCACTCACTCCTGCATTCATACTGCAGGGAGCTGGTGTTGGTTCAGGGGTGGTTTGCGTAAGCCATTTGTCTGACTCTTTTTAAAGCTTTTGAACAAATCGTGATCTCTTGTGTTAGATGGTGGTGCGCAGAGACTCTTTAGGGACAGGAGCGCGTTGGCAGAGGGGCGTCCATCCCTCCATGCAAGGTGGATATGTGTGAGACGCTGCCTAGCTTTGGTGAGATGGAGTTGCTTAAAAGAAACTCACCAAAAAGAGAGAGAAAGAAGGAAGAAGGAGGAGAAAGACACTCCTCACCACCTCATCCTTTGTGGAAATTGCACCATTGTTGGATTGCATTTCACTGTGACGTGAGATCTTACATCTCAGCATCATCTTCCCTCCTCTGTCTGCCGTGTTGTGCAGTTATCCTCTGATAACCAACACTACGTTGTATCTCTGCACTACAGCTGACCCCGACCTTTGACCTCCATAAACGGGAGGAGAGAGAAAAGATGAGAGCTTCTCTGTGTGTCACATCACCATAGTAACCATCTCCCTGGGTGTTGTGGGAGCTTCTAGATGTCATGTCGCCCTCTTGTGGCATTAAGCAGAATTACAGCATTCGGGCTGGTGTGTTGAACCGCATATGACAGCGTGATAGAATATTGTGTAATGAATTTGAGTGCATCTCAGCATGAGGTCGTATCTGCTTGACTGCTTTAACCTCCTCTCCTCCTCTCACTGACCCTGCCCTCCTCAGAGGCGGAGTCACTAAACGCCAAATAACCATCAAACCGTGCCGGTCGTCACACCCTCTGACACCTCTGTCATTCCGGGTCATCTGACACTCGTCTCTCAAACACCTGTAACGGCTACGGGGGACAATGCAGCATTTACTGTTGCCTTGTTGTCATGACGACCTGGATGGTTACATAAGCGCCTGGGCGCCAGTTTCCCACAAACGGCTGCCCACAGAGGTCTTTGTGCTGTGACACGAGACACCACACACACACACACACACACACTGTCACTGTTTGTACATTCCTCTAGCTGGATGTGCTCCTCTGCTCGTATGTCACGGGGTGAACAGAGGTGTGACAACGGCAAAACAATGCAGCCGCTTTAACAAGACGTTTAATCGAGTGCTGAGGTTTCAAATCAGATTATTCTTTGAGCGAGTGATGAGAATTTGCCAGCTGGGTTGTACAATTTGCCCTCAGCGCAAATAGACTCGACATGATTGAGCCGGATGTATCAGACTTAGTTGATTTTGTCTCACTGATTTCCTAAAACTGGACTGACAGTGTGCGTTTGTATTCATTTAATTTGCTGTGTTGATTCATTACATGTTTTAATCCGCCTCTCTGCTTATCGAGGACTTTTATACTCACACAGCGTGAGTACAGGCCAATGTGAGCACAGTTCTGTGAACTCACAATTCCTGTAAAGATTATTTAAACAGCAATGTTGACAGAAGTGAGAGAGGCAGCTTTACTGTGCGTTCTACTAAAGGACGGAAAGTAGGAAAACAAAATATGGATCCACTTGTGGCTGGAAGATGCAGAAAATATGGTCTGTCTGCAAAATGCAGTTTTATTTAACAACACAGTCTCCAAACATTGTAAGATACAAGACAAGCTCACTACAGTTTGTAACATTTTGACAGCAGCCATGTGGGAAATCAGACAGCTGAACTGTTCATACTGTGAGACAGCCGATGGAAATGTCTTAGGGTCTGAGAGCCAGATCATTTATCTTTCAAAACACAAGTGTGACGACTGAATTTAACCGTGTGTTTATCTGCTCTAACATAAGCTGCGATCGGTGCATATCCGGCTAACTAGATTAAATAGTCTAGTGCTTCTTCCAAGAGTAAGCTTCAATTGACAACACTATTTTGTTGAATAACAGGTTCCTTCACGACTAGCACATCCACTGGGTAGCATTTCCTCTACGTGTGGTGGTCTTGTCTCTTGTAATGTTAGCTAAGCTAAGAAGCCAACAGGGTTTTGTTAGAACAAAATAACATGTAAACACAATATCTCATATTTTTCTTCACCATTCTCATTATAGTTGCTACACCAGTACAAGAACAATGCTGTTTCTTTATTTAGGTGTCTTCAACATCAATAAAGTCTAGTGTTCCTCTTAAGCAATCTCACCCATGTGCTAGAATTGTTCAAAAGTGAGAAGAAAAATAAGATGGGTATTAAAGGGTCATTTCCCCACACATGGGAATGGGAGTTTAAGGCGAGAAAGGTGTGTCATTGTTACGTGCACATTAGACAATGTGTTATGTGTCCATCCGTACCTGCAAGACAGGTACAATTAGTTGCATTCAATGTCAAATGAGCCATTGTGGAGTTAATGGGTGTGTACACTGCACTCATGAATACTAATGTGTGTACATACATACCGTACATTCATTCTCAGAGGTTTTCAACTCATGAGTTCGTGAATACTCAAACGTGGCTCAGAATAAAGTCAGCACACTATATGAATAACGCAGGCGTTGCTGTCATGTGCTGTCAGCCTTGTTTGTTGTGAAGTCTCCTGTTTGAATTCCTCTCCGCTGCTGGAGGCGGAGTTTTTTGCGTTGCTGCGCTGCCATGACGACTACATTAATGTTTAAGACAGGCTTCCACTAAATAAGAAGCGCTGTCATGTTTCTCCTCCTCTGACAGAGCAGCTCATCAACTGACACATGGACGCAGAGAAGATGAAAAGAGAGTGACTGAACTAAACTGACTACCAGTGATGTGTGCGTGTTTTTGAAATACGGCTGAATGGCTTTTCATGGTGTCCTGGTTATTGTGGTTACATAACTGTCATTAGTGTGTTATGCTTCGACAAAGAATACGCCTTATTATTTATATTATCTGTTTGTTTTTATTAATTTTTAATAGAAGAGGTAGGAGTGACACTAGTAGTATTGATAGTAATAAGGGACAGGCATTTTAATTCAATTCCATTTACATTCGCATTGACTTATTATTCAGTCCTCTAGTACTCAGAAAAAAATCGAATGTAAGAATGGGGTATGAAATGAACATTCAAGCAAAAATATGGGTGGGGTTAAGGTTATTCTACCTTTCTGATCTGCATAGACTATAAAAATTGAAGAAAACATGAAGTAAAAACCACATCCACAAACAAGACACAAAAAAGACGTTGCAATAGTTTAAGTAATTCAGTCATTTGGCTGTAGGTGGTTTAATTTTACATCTGCAGCCACGTTGGCCTAAAGGATATAAGATTAGCTTCACAGTTAATTTGGTTTGGCACTTTGCAGATCAGCCTTCAATTTAACCACACTCCTCATTTATATTCTCTCCCCTTGTAGTTGTTGTTTGCCAAGATGACAGGTTGTATTCTGGCTAGACAAACGGCATGAGCCTCCTTCATCCAGAAAGTTTAATTGGCGCGTCTCTCCCGTCACCATTTTCGGAATGAGCCAGTTAATCTTCTCTGCATTGGTAGCATCACAACAGCACTTGCTAACGCTGCTAACATTAGCTAATAAGATGATGATTAATTGCCTGTTATTCGTGTACAAGTTGAATCCTTCACCATCTTGGAACTCATCTGTTAACATTGGAAGACGATCTAGCCCCTGGGGGTAATGGGCCAATGTTTCAGGGCTTCTAGTGTCTGACATATATCAGGGTCATAACTTTCTTAATACGTGACAGGAAAGATCTCTATAATCTCTATAAAATGTGCATATGAATGCAGATACATTTTTTAAAAAGCTAAAATGTTCTGAGAGGATAGCTGATGGGTTTCAGGATTGCATTTTGGCAAATTTGTTCTTCTTCTTTTGCTTTTTCCCTGTTCTGTGGACCACTGTTGTGACCAATATTTTTCTTACCTTACATTATCTACCTTATACCTTTTACAAAATATTATATATTTTTTTTCTTTCAATCTGAGATAAAAATGGGTTCTCTTGCTCTGCCATTTTTTCCCTTAGTTTCTTTTTTATATAAAATATCACTTTATCGCTTTCTTTTTTGTCTACAAGCCCCAAAAAGTATCCCAATTAAAATGTCTACTCTTCTTGAACCCAGTTGATTGCAGCCATGAGCCTGGTCTCTTCTGAAAGGTAAGCCTTTGGAAGAAATTTGTGTAAATATATGTTTTGTATCAAGAATCATGAGGCTTGGTGCTGTCAAATGATGACTTTGTCAAGATTTAGGGAGGATTCAACTGCATGCCATTCAAAATAAGGTAACAAACCCTTTTAGCACATTACTCCCCGCCAGTTCGGTTCATCTCACCGCTGCAGCTGCAATCCAACACCAAAAACGTCTTCCCCCAGAAGCTGGTTTCACATGGTGGTTTAGATGTGTGTTCCCGTTGTCTAGCACCATTTGAAATCAGTGTTCTTGGGGACAGGAAGACAGCTCTGGCAGTGAGTGAACCTCAGAATGACGAGCACAGGACGTCTCTCCCTCCTCCTCTTTCCCCACTAAAAGATAACTGATTTCCCTTGGTGCTTAGAGCCTGCTGCAGCCTTCTAGCACCATTTGAAATCGGTTATAAAACTGTGGATCAATGCATTTGTGAGCCTTCAGCAAAATGCGGGACAAGGAGAAGAAAGAAACTACGGACTACTCTTCTTGATCAAGACTGGAAGAGATCAATTAAGAGTTTGAAGGGTCCTCATGGATGTTGTTCTTTAATATCTACCTTTCATGGAGATGGGATTTTACTGATGTGGGTCTCCAGATTAAGTCTATTTGTGAAATCTTGGGCCAACCACCAGACCATCTTCTGGATGTTCGTCTAAAAACAAAGTTCTTCATCAAGATTTCTAACAATCAGAGGACTTTAGACTTTTATGGCCACAGGCTCTCTGACGTCTCTCTTCTTGCACTTGTTACTATTCTATAGTCTCCACTTACCACAAAGTAGTACTCAATTGTCAGTGCTCTTTGGTAGACAAACTATGTAACACTGTTTCTAAGTGACCTCAAACCTATTATGTCATTTCTGAAGTATAATATAGTTATATATTGACCAATGTATACACAGACACTGCCATATGCAACAGCCCTGGCTAATTTATCAGTGTAGGTCTACTTTGTGGGATGTTTGACTCATGTTAACGTGCTCGACTTGCATTTTCATAACCTGTCATAGGCTGCTATCATTGCAGTGTAAGAAATACATGTTTAAAGTGTAAGTGTGACCTACAATAATTAACTTTTTTGGCCACTAGGAGGCAGCAGAAACAAGCTGTGAACACAGCACCTAAGTTAATATAAAGAACCTTTCGCTCATTTACACACCCAGCAGTTACAGAGAAACATTATCCTTTATTTGTAATCATGTCTCTGAGTCCAATATCCACTGTCTTTTTGGTCTCTGTCAACTCCTGGAAGAAATATCTGTCTATTCTGCTGCTTCTGATGCTTTACAGTGTTCACCAGCTAGTCTCTAACTGTGTCTGTCTGGCCAAAAACGATGCTATGAGAGAGATGAGTGCAAACCAGAACAGTAAAGTTGTGGGCTGGACAGTTGAAACATTGTTATATAAAAACATCAAGTGTATTATATATACTTGAAGGTGTAGCTTTTTGACTCTAGATACATTATAGCTATTGCCATATTTATATTTAGACTGATAATTCTGTTTATACTGTGCCATATTGCCACACGGTTACTGTTAGACTGTTATTTCTGTTTATATTGTTCATTCTGTTCATACCACCATATTTATACTATTTATATCTTCCAGACTTGCCACTGTCTTTTCTTGGATGTCTTTTAGCTTGTATATATTTTTTAGATTTTTATTTTATATTTTTTACATCTTTTACTTATATTTTATATTTCATGTTTATTGTTGTTTGCACTGGGATAAGAGGGAAACACAATTTCAATTCTCTGTATGTCCTGTACATATGGCAGCACTGATAATAAAGTTGACTTGAAAAAATTATAGTGTTACGAAGTGTATACTATAATCTATAGTATTATGTTGAAAAATATTTAAGCTGATCATTTAGTATATTACATTACATTCAGTTTATTTACCAGATGCCATAACATGAAAATACGCAGGTTCATTGCCTTTCTCTAAGACACGTGAAGGAGGCATCAGGTATCAAACCTGCCCTTTGAGGTTGATATTCAAACAGCAGATATAAAATCTGTGTGTGTTTCTGTTATATGTGTACATATCCACCAAGAGTATGCCTGCAAGCGTATAGCATCTGTCTTGTACATGCATAACTGTAAATGTAAGTGGCTCTTGTCAGTGGTGGTTTTTGAATGTCTATTTTTTATGTATATAAGTACAATTGTGCAAACAGGGATTTCAATAAAATATCAGAAAATACAAAATATGCGTTACGTTTTTAATGGTCTGATTAGCAACGTGTTCTTTGGTTTTCTATGAATGGAAACAGAAGAAATTAATTCATAAAGACAACACATAGGCACTGAGGATTGTGTATATTTATTATTATGTACCAAATACAGTTTTCATGGAGTGGATGGAAAACCTTATTAACTCTGTCTCTGTGAATGTTTACATAAATGACATGATCGCCTCAAGCCTTTCATTGTAATATTCCGCTGTTATCAGGCACCATCGACCCTAAAGTTGAACTAGTCTGGCGCCGCCCATTAAGCGTAATATCCTAGCAACGAGTTCATCTGTTCTTCTCTCATTGGTCGGTTTTTGGATTTCCGCCATATTCAAAAAAACAGTCACGAGCTGCTGCTATTGTTGTAAGATATATTGTTATTATTCTCTTTAACCCTTTCTATAACAGCAGTAGTTAAAACAGCACACCGGTCTAAGACATTTCAAATGGGTGAAACTGCTGAAGTCCAAGCTCCCGTTTCTACCTCAGAGAAACCCAAGAGACAGCCGAGCTCTAGGAACCTGAAGAGGAAGTTTTCAGCTGATGAAGAAGAGTATCCCCTGGAGAACATCAGCAGGAGTCTGCGACGGTGAGTCCATGTTCTCTGTTCCCAGCAAAACTCACTAAAACTGCAGTTAGAAAGCGAAAAACCCTGTAAAGACCGTCAGAGCTAAAACAGTCTCAGACATTCGTCCGGGACAACATTTAATGTTATGCTCGGTGGCTAATATGCTTTAGCCTAGCACACTGCTGTTATAACCAGTGTATCACTTAGCGGTCATATGCTGGTTCGTTTTTTAGGTATTTATAATTTAGAGATAGCCAAGTGAGTATGAGTGGTAATTTCAAACAAGCTCACAAATACTGCAAACACATACAGCGCGTTTTACATTCATTTTAAATGTGTTTCGGTTTCGTCAAAACGCCACAAGATGTCAGCCAAGGTCCGCTGTTGACGTCCACAGGTACAGAAATGTTTGTCTGCCGCTTGTTGAACTGTTCCTGTCCAACTGTAGTTCACTTCATGTTGCTTTTCCTGCGTACATGTGTATGTTTCCGTTATTAGACCTTTCTCGCAGCAGCCATTTTGACATGAAACAGTAGGGTCAACGCAGGTGTTACCAATGACACTAATTAAGGTTCCGTTCCATTTATTGCAGCAGAGCCTTTACAGCTAACCAAGCCATGCATGGCAGCAGCATGCTGATGCAGTTTGACCTGAATGGAACTGAACCTAAATTAATTGCATTGCTAGCACCTGTGTCAAACTTCAGAATTTCAGACTCAGCTTATTGCTTATTTCCAGGGAACATTTTGTGCTAGGAAGGAATTACTACATCAATAACTCTTTAAATGTGGGTAGTGTTTTAAGACAGACTTTTTTTTTTTTTTTTTTTAAAGGTGTTCTTTCCTCATTCCAAAATCAGCTACAAAATGAATTCTTCTCAGCACATGTAATAATACAAAATAGTTTTTTACTCTGACAGACACCTCTAATGTCTCTATTTATGGGGTGAACTTTGAAATTCCCAAGGCAGCACTCATAATAGTAAACCCAGTATCTAAGCAGCGTTTTTCCACCTCGACCTCTGTGTATAAGTTTAGAGATGAGCAGAAAATGGAAAGCTTTACATACACTGTTATTCTGGATCCAGGCAACACAAATTCATATTGTCTCTCTAGGTAATGGCCATAAATATGATCAGTACTTAAATAGTGTCCCAGAGGTTATTTATATTGATGCGATTTATCTGCTAAGTTGTCAGACCGGTGGCTCATACACAATAATAGTAATCTCCGTATGTTTTGGTATAATAAAACCCAGCCAGGGTTTATTATTGGACTCCTTTTGAAAGGCTTTCCATGTTGTGTGCCAAAGTGCCCCAGCCCTGCTCAGTGCCCAACTGGCTCTGCAGACAAACATGGAAAAACATCACCCGACATTTGACCTCCATAACAAGGTTTATGGAAAAAAACACAAGCTTTGAGTTAGAGAAAATGAGGCTTGATTTCCCAAGTGATACTGGCATTAAATATTAGACTGGCTGTGGATTTTTGTTTGCCAAACACGTGCAGAATTCAACCAAAAGAAACCAACAAGCTTGGTTCAAAGCTTGTGAACTCAGTGTTGTAAGTTCATTGTTCGTGAAAAAAATAAAACATAAAACATCACGTTGAAGGGCCGGAGACAGAGTTAAATAAATGATCTCAGGGTTGGGTTTGTGCCCCCATAAAATTGGGAATGTTTCTCAATAAACTTCACTTAATATAACACTTCATATAACGGTAGTATGCATATGCACCCTTCTCCTTAACTGCTGCTTTACCTGCCAGCATCATGACAATGGTGTGGTTGTGTGTTCTTGTGTGTGTCTTCTATCTGTAGTTAAGATACTGAAGGGCATGTGGGTGTAGGTGGGGCCAGCGTTGAAACTGTTCAGTTTCAGAGTTACCCAGCTTCAGCAAACAAGGGCAGGGCTAACTGAGATACTAATCCACTGACTCATGGGCCACACTTCCCTCAACACATAAGAGCAGGTATGGGAGTAGAAAGAACCTTTGTCCCCTGGCTGATGGATGTGTACTGATATCAATCACATTCATGAAAAAGTTACACATGCATGGGCTATCGGCTTTCAAAACAGCTCATCATACGGGAAACGCGACATTGGAGAAGTCTTCATCCAACGCAGGGACAGGGCAGGGTTTAGTGATTTAGCAGCCTCAGTTTCAGAGTGCAATACCTCTGTCATAAATATGGACAGCTGTTCACATGTATTTGTTCTGATTACATTACTTATGATCAAAAACTAGTGAGACGACGACTTTGGTAACAGCCAAACATCAAGCAAGGTCGACAATACAAGACATAGCAGCCAGCTAATATTACTTACTAGTCCGACAGCAGTCAGCCCAGCTCGGCGTCTGTCTTTCAGCCTTTTATTTCACCAAGCTCTCACCAACCACTAATAGTCAGTCCCAGATTTACTCTTGTCCCACAGCTTTCTGCTCTAACAAACTGAGCTAACATTATCTAACAGCAGCATCTACAGTGGCAGCAGTTTACTTCACTGTCCATCAGGAAACTCTGTAAATCACAGAGAGTTGAGGCGGAGCAGCCGGAGGACGTCAGAGAGAAAACCAGAAAGTATTTTCCCCATATGATCCAGTTTCACCAAAAATCAGTCAAATAGTTGATGGTTTGGGACAAAATACAAGAAAAGACGTGGGAATAACAGAGGCACCATTCACCTGATTAGAAGTCAGTGTACCATCAGAATGATTTTAAAATCAAAAAAAGTACACATTATTAAGAGCTCTAATTCTTTTTTTAGATGTTGTGTTTCAGGTTTAGTTGTTGGTTATTCGTCCAGCTGACAGAGTAAGCAGGATTTGGTTTCTCTCTCAAAGGACATAAACTGTTGACGTAAATACTTTGGTTGTTTAAAAGATTTAATCTGCGTACTCATGGGATAAATTCACCTACATCTAGGGCAACAATGGACCTTCAGGCTTTTACTCTACTCACAGGTCGGTGTGAGCCAGATGATATAATATTCACCACGTTATGAATTGCTTTTATTTATGGACAAAAGACTGTGACACAAACCTGTGTGCCATCATTCAAAATAAGTCCCAGTAGGCCATCACAGTGTGGTGTGTTGGTGTTACGTGTTTCATTTCATCATTCTTCCTGTGCTTTTCCTGCTGTGACGTGTGAAAATGTCCCATAAGGCTTATTGAATTTAATGTGATATGTATCAACAACTGCTGTATTATTTTGTGACATTTGCGCATTGGACGACATATAGCGCAAACCATAAGTTTGTGTTCACACCAACCTTACACTGTCTTTAGGGTCTATATATTACAATCTAGGCTCTCATATATTATGTCATATTTTGTGCCTCATAACATGCCACACATATTCAATGGGTCTGGACTGAAGGCATCCTAATACCTGTACTCTTTTACTACAAAAACACCCTGTTGTAACACGTGCAAAATGTGGCTTGGTATACTGGACTGCTCCGGACTGGACTGGACTGCTAATACCAAGTTATACCACTAAGCGTTGCATGTGAGTCATTTGCTCCTAATTAAACGATAATTACAACCATGATTGAGAGTGGAGTTGAAAAAATTCCACAACATGACCCCGCAAAAGGTGCTCAAACGTTTGCACTGAAGCACTACAGGGCTTTTAATTTGAAACAGGAACAGGAAGTGTTTGTATTAGCAGCTTCATTCAGTTTATTACTTTATACTATACTTTAACAGGGCATGAGGGTGCAGATCAAAATGAGGCTTCATTCTTCTGCTCTGTTACTGACAGAACTAGCTGGCTAGCTACCCTGCTGACTTAGAGTTACACTGAAAAGAGAAAATGATGGGCTCCGTTCCGCTTACTTCACAAACTAGTTAGCAACTTACCGTGAAGACACTGCTAACTCTGCATTTGCTCAGCTGTGACGTTAACTCTGCTAACGCTACATGTGCCACAGGAAGAGCTGAGAGTATTGTAACGACTTCCTGCTAAAAGTTTAATGTCGCCAAGAATCTATTAATCATATTACGGATTGCAGATGATGATATCTGAATTACTTGAAACTGTGTGTTGTCAAACGCTGTACAAACTGTTACTGTTTGCCCACGCAGTTTTTCACAAAGTGGCCAGCCTCGCCCTGTACTTCGCCTGTGAATGACCAAGACTTTATATGACGTCCCTGTCATACCCAATTATAACACCATCACCTGTTACCAATTAACATGTTCAACTGTGGAATGTTCCAAACAGGCCAAGCCAGTTTCATCATAGTGTTTGATGGCTTGTATAGCTGCTCTCGAAGACACAAATTGACTGACCTTCTGACTTCTTGCGCTAATTGGGATTACTTCAGTAGTCAAATAGGTCAGGCTATTTACTGTATGCCAACACTAACTCTGAACTTGGCTAAATCTATAAAATATAAACATAAATAATATAATATAAAACATATTTTGTTTTGTTTACTACATAATTTAATGTGTCATTTCATAGTTTTGACGTCTTCAGTGTTAATCTACAATGTAATTAAAGAAAACCCCTAATCCTCTGAATAAGGTGTGTCCAGACTTCTTCTCTGTACTGTATCCAGTAATCCAGCTGGTACTTTTGGTTTTGATTTTACCTTATCATTGTTTCTTTTGAAATATTCTGCTGCCCCAGCACGACTTGCTCTAGGACAGTTTAGATTAAGCGGTGAGATGTTACATCAATGAGCGGAAGAGCAGTAATGTATCATTGCTTCAGGCCTGGAAGCATGTATGAGGAATTGACTACAGCCTGGCTGAAAGCCCGACAATGTAACAATTGTAAAACAATACGTGTGGCCCAGACTTGCTCCTGGGCCAATGCTTGTCATTTTTCAGACACATGCCACTTCTCAGTATGACTGTCTCTTTTTCTGGAAACTTCACTCATTCCACAGAAGGCTGTTTCCTCACTATGAGCCAGCTCAGCCCCGCTTCCTATTAGCTTCGTGTTGACTTAATGATGTCATGTATGATGCTCATGCTTTTGAGTGACTCAACTGTGATTGTAAATTAAAAAGAATTATGCTTGTATATTCTAAAATCAACAAAACCCCCTTCTGTTTGCAGTCCTTTTAGGGTAACTGGTGATAATAATACTTTCATTGTATTATTATCACCAGTATGATACTTAGCCTACAGTTTTGGCATCCAAAAAGCGTTTTGCTATACTATAAATTAGCAATATTAGCTTATTCCTAATGACAATCCTGCATTACTCTGTCAGCATGTATTTCACAACAATGACATTATCCCTGACTTCATTTATCGCATAACCCAATCCTCAGATTATCATTTATAATAATAATAGTTATGTAAGCTAAAGCTTATTATGTTTATCCATACAAATCTAACCAGATGCAATGAGTTAAATCCGAAACATCAGTTGGGTTAGATCTTTTCCTTTTTGGACTATTACCCAATCTGTTGTTCTAGTACTTGCATATCATTTCATTCATAAGATATATGTGGATACCAATTCATATACCTATAGTGTGTTACATTGTCACTTAACTCAAATGGGCATGGATGCACAGAGAGCACACAGGGCAAGATATTGTAAATGTGCATCTGTTCAATATGTTATGAAGATTATTTCACAATTTAAAATGCATGGGTTATTTATTTGTTTCCTGTAGACTGGATTTGGACGAGGCTTGTTGCTATGGAAGACGTCCCATAGATAATGTAATGGATTGTATTTCAGAAGTTCAAACTCACTCTGATGTATGTCTAGATAGTTTGTCTTAACCTCAAACCGCAGCGACACTAACAAAACTGACTTTATATTTCAGCTCTGTACGCTCATATCTAAGTCAGGCGTATGTCCAGGGAGTGTAAGGATGTGCAACAGCAGAGTAAATATCATATCTTAGGTCATCAGAACTGGAAATAAGTGCTAAAAAACCACAGGGCCTCAACAGCGTTGAACATCATAAGGCGTACATGACCGCAGACGGAAAAATGAACTGGACACTCCTTAAAATGTTATCAGTGGATCCCTCCTGATGTAGTCATGGAAACTGACTGAAGTGAAGCATATCATAATACAAAAAGATGAGTCTCAGTCTTTCTGTTCAGCTTTCAGACTACAAATGGGATAAACGATCGCTATCTGAATGAGTAGATCTGTCATATTTTATCCATCAAAGCAGTACGTTACCTCCAGTTAAAAGACATTCTGAGTGACCAAATGGAGGTTGAGGACACTCCAACAGGACAGACTACACAGGAGTGTCTGTAACTTAATTCTTTGACAGTTAAGTCTGAGCAACACCTGCAGTGACCCCTGACCCCGGACTTGCCTTCAGGACACCCAGAGAGCTTCTCATTTTCCTTCTCTCTTTAGCTGTTGTTGTTCTTAAACAACACATGACGTTTATCCAAAACACTTTACAGTAGCATCAGTGCGTACATTTCCAACATGGGTGGTCCCAGCAGGAGCTCCAAACCTAACTTAGTCCAATAACACAGAGCTCCACGGGACCTGTCTGCTCCCATTTTCTCCCTGCTGCTTGTTGGTTTTCATTTTAGTGTGTGTGTGTGTGTGTGTGTGTGTGTGTGTGTGTGTGTGTTTATCACTTTGTTTAATAGGTTACAGTACCGTTAAGCTTCTTCTGGTTTGTGGCCGTTTATGAGCATTATCACTTATTAGTCAGCTTACTTACTCAGTTTCGCAGAGATCATTTGTTAAGTGTTTGTGTACACACAAACAAGCATTTGGGTTTTCTCAGTAGCTACTGGACAACAAGGCTGCGTTCAGTGGTAATTTTTTTTTTTTTTTTTTTTTTTTTGTTACAGTAACAGTAGTCATTGGAATGTCTGATGCAAAGTGTTGGCTCGTATCTTCAAAACTCTTGTTTCGGGTGTTGCAGCTGCCTGTACTGCTGACTCTAGAAGGCCAGTTTGCTGTGTCACTGGATAAATGCCACCTGGTGAGACAGTAGTAGAGCAGCACTATGACTGGAATGACTCAGCCTTACGAGCAGCACTTGCCGGACACACACACACAGAACAAGTGTTTCTGGGCAGCTCTGCATTCTCCGGATGCTGATGCCTTTTTAGGTCCCACCATCGAAGCCCCTGAAGACATTCATCTTCAATATTAAAAACTGTTCTGACACCATTTATGATGATGTGAAAGTGGAGCAATGTACAAGGTTTTGGTTTATCGTGCTATCATGTCCGCTGAGTGTGATGCAGCCTTGTTGCATGATAGTTCCTTTAAACATACTCCACAGTGTCTTAACATTTCATTTTTTGTTTGCATATTCACACAAGTTCAATTGTGGTATTTCCATTTATTACAAATGCACCCTTTCCTCAGATTCCTCTAAACTAGTGTAAACTCTGCCAGCCATTGATGTGCATTGTTAAAAAGGTTATGAAAAAACATAACAATAAATGCTATATAACATGATACAGTCACCTCTTTCTGCAGTGTGTGCCAAGTCAGTACATAGCTATCCGTTTGGTTTTATAAGTCACACAGTTACTCAGCCTTGTACGGCAGTCGTGAAGACACACTTCTCGCTCAAAGTGTTTCATCAAAGTGCAGTAGTGCATCAATAAAAATCCAATTTATTGTTTGTACCAGACAGATCTCAAGGTCTGCTTTGATGTTTCTCTTCTTGCTGTGTAACCATCCGTTCACTGAGCATGATGTGTTGTATAATTGCCCTCAGTGTGGCCTTACCAGGCCATGATCACACAGGTTGAAGGTAAGTTGTTTGACATAAGAAGGATTTAAAGTATGCGTGGCTGATTTTGGGGGAGTGTTTAGTCCGGACGCAACAAAAAAAAAAGCAAAGCTGTTCCCTTCCAGAAAATTCCTAACAAACAGAGACATTTGGGCCTCGTCCAAATTTGTTGGGTGGGAGGAAGGTGTGGGATAAAGGACTCCTCCTTCAAATCTCACGGGGGTCTTAGGTCTAAGGACAGCTTGGCCTCTCAGAGGAAGTGGACTGGGGTCATCATTGCAGCTCCACCATGCTGAGGCTGTGGTAGGTAACGGGAGGTGAATGTTTTCTCAGGACACCACTGTTCCCTGAATCACAGTTTCCACTCTTATCACCGTATGAATGCTTTGAAGTTCACTTGAAGCTTTACTCACTCTTTTGATGGGTCAGAGTGGACTCCTCTTAAATGTTCTCATAGTCAGTTCTGACTCATGTTTGTTCACAGTGGATGTGGATTTTGAGGGATTACCTGTTGTAATGATATTCACTGGAACTCCATGCTGGACAGGTCTTGTAGATGTTTGTGTTTTGTAGGTTGCATTGTAGTTCTGTTGTAATTGAGATCCTCCCCTCTGGTTCAGGTCACTGCGAAGAGGAAGCTCCTTCACCTTCCTCACCCCAGGACCACAATGGGATTTCAGTTTGGTGAGTACAGGCCTCATATTTTCAAGTGTGCAGATCACATTAGTAGAGCAAATATATCAGTCAGACGATCAGATATATCAGTTTCAGTGTATAAGTTGTCCAAGATGCACTGATATGATACTGGGGCTAAGATACAAAGCACCAAGCAGCAAGGAAATTACATACCTGCTTTATACTTTGTATACATACATACATACATACATACATACATACATACATACATACACCCCAACCCACATACTATATATAATATAGTATAACCATAATATAATTTATATTAATATATTTGATGAATGCATTTTTACCATCTACCACATTTACCATCTATACGTTCAGAATGGATTTTTTTTTTTTTTTTTTTTTGCAGTTACGGTTAAGGGCCTTGCTCAAAGGCTCCTCCGTGGTGGTAATGGGGGGTCCAGGCAATGTTTTTTTTACTTTCCCTACACAGATTTATTTTGTAGGTTCAGTGGCCTTCCAGTTACAAGCTCACTTCTCCAATCTTTAGGCCACCACTGCTTAACTTCTTTCCTTTCATCCAAACTGGGCGTACACTCCAGCAGTTTCCCATCATATTAATGTGTTTGGCTTTGAATCGTTTTCAACAGAGTCTCGGAAATGGTAGCACTGTTCATTGTCACAGCGATGAAAGGCAGCTCTTATTGGCCCACAGCCACTGTAACTCAGATAAACCATCCAGACTTTAAGACGGATGTCTTATTTACACTTACTTGTTAACACTGATTAACCATTAGGCTAAATGCAAAAAAAAACTCTAGCAGACTTGGTGCAATTATTTTAGAAGATAATCAGGAGTGGATTCTTTGTTATACCAAACCATGGGCAGTGTTTATTTCTTTCTTTGGGTTAAAAATGTCTTTTAAAATATATTTCTTTGACAAACCAAAACATACCATACATGCATTTGATTTTATTTCTAAGTCCTTTAATATTCTAAAAGGTCTTTGGGTTACGTGGGGAGTATAGTTGCAAAGCTGAAACTTAAAGGAATTGATGAAAGAGCACCACCAGGAGTGGAGCCTGCGGCTTAATTTGACTCAACACGGGAAACCTCACCCGGCCCGGACACGGAAAGGATCGACAGATTGATATCTCTTTCTCGATTCTGTGGGTGGAGGTGCATGGCCGTTTTTAGTTGGTGGAGCGTCTGGTTAATTCCGATAACGAGCGAGGTCACACAAGATTGAGCAATATCTGCCAAGTCTGATCCAACTGTTTACTTAAATGCTGATGAACAACTGTTACCACCTTACTTGTCATGAGATACTTCAACTAAATACTGAAGGTTCTAATTCAAATCTAAGTTGATAATCTTATTGATACAACATTAATTAAAGAATAATTAAAAGAATGCAACTTCTAAAACTGACATGACACGATCAGGAAAAACACCCATCACATGTTGAGTTGCTGGAAACACTCCACTTGTAGTTTCACAGTGTCATCCAGAAATTGGCAGCAGAGAACTTGTTTGCTTGTTATAAAATTACTCACTGATTTAACATGAATGAGTGACGGCTGATATGACCCACTGCCACAGTTTTTTATGTCCAGTTGTCACTGATTAGGATCAAGATGCAAAATATGCTTCTTTGTCCACTGGTGAAATTGCATTCAATAAAGCTGCTACTAGCCACTTGCATATTTCATCAACATTTGGCTTGTGGATGTTGCTAATTTTGGACCCTGGGTTGCTTTTAACAGTGTCTGTTGGCACCCAGGGAGTCCTGTCGTGATCTATGAGTGTATTATTATAAATGCAGCACTGGTATGAAAGTTATTGTCCTGTGGAGTGTGCTACACGTCCAAAATCTTAAAGAATCCAAAAGATTTGGACCTGGCCTCTGTACTCAACATTCATAGCAATCACCAGCCTTGATGCTCATGCCTTGGTTTTAGAGTGCTATCAGTGGAAGGAAATCTCTAAACTCTACATTCCAGGCCAGCTTTCCCCTTGGCAGCTCCCGGCACTGAGTGTGTATCTTCATCTAATACCTCACTGAGGGACTGTGATGACTGTTATGTGGCTCCCTCATGGCTGAACAAGGCCCGTTCATGTAGCCAGAGACCAAATGCTGGATAAAGGAAATCCAGCCCGCTCCAATTTCTTATCCCCCTTCTACCAGAGGAACATAATGGCCTACAAACCACTGCTGTCTCTAATAGACCGGCCTTCTTGTGGTTTACAGTCAGCCTTAAATGAGACGAGCTGATTAGAAACAGAAAAGAGCGAACAGATTAGACGGCGAGCAGCAAAATGACGAGTGTGGAAGCATTCCAGGGTTTACAGCTGCCTGAAACACAATCCATCACTCATCTGAAGGAAGAGGAGAAGAAATAAAAGCAGGGATAGAGAGAGAGAAGGCCAACGGCTCTTTATCTCGTGCCAGTCTGCTGCCTTTGATTCGCGAACATGGCATGCTTAGCTCATCCACTAAAACCATGTGGACCTCATTAGCTCATTCTTTCAATTTACTCCCCTCCTTTCCCCAGTTTTATCTGTCATTTATAGATATATAGATATATACACCAAACAGCAAGCGATAAAAGAATCCTGGAAGTGTCTTTGTTTCTTATCTTAACCCTGCCACTTTAAACTTGAAGGTTTTGCCAAGGCCTTGAATAAAATTTAGCCAGGTCTTTAGCCTTTGAAGTGGTTAGGGGGGAATATTATTTTTTTTTACCCCTGGCTGGGGCAGCGCCAGATATAGGTGGGGATGTGTTGGCCCCCAGGCGAACCTTGGAAGCAGGCGAGGCGAGCATTCCCTGGGCATTTGGTGCATTCTCTCAGACTACATCAGGCATGAGGCCTCGGGGGACTTTCTGTCATGGTGAGAATGTGAGTCAGGTTTCCAGCCCAGTGCCAAGGTAGAGCAGATCAAACCAGACTGCTGTTTGGTGGAATGTGAAGGTAATTGTAAAAAGTATTCAGCCTCCTCAAGCAACAAGTCCAGGCGGCCAGAGATGTCAGCTTCAAGAGTGGCCTGTCTGATAAGCAGCATTCCTGCTTTAATCAGACGTGATTTAATATGGCTGTCAGCTGCTGAGTCGCGTCGGGCTTTTCACGCAAACATTGATAATTATTGTGGGAAGGCCTTGCCCATATCAACAGCAATTTATATTCAAACTAAGACTGACTGCTTTAACCGCAGACCATCTGAAGATTCCTCAACATTCCACAGGGAGCAGGATTTATATCACTGAACCCTTGATAACACATAATGCATCCAAGACGCTGCTCCCCAGTGGATGCTCATCCATTTCAATAAGAGAACCCAGTGCAGCTGTTTCATCCCTCTGAAGAAACAGTATGTCGTACTTTGATGTTGCATTGCAGCTGTTCAGTGTCTTTGATTCTTGTTTGATTGATTGTTAAATAAGTAAAATGAAAAATTTTGCCTGTTTTTACTAGCTCTCTGTGTTTTACAGGTTTTTGATAGGGGAGCATACAGTTATAAATCAGCGTCCATATCTGATGAGTTTTATCTCATTTCAGTGGAAACACAAGATCCACATGTTTTCAAACCTGCAGTTTGCAGCTGTAATAATTTAAATATGAATGGAAGAATGACCCCAGGGTATGAAGTCCTCCACTTCCCCTTGTCACTGTTTATTGCAGCTCAGCAGAGGGTATGGCTGATATCTTTTCAAACTATTGAGGTTCAATCAAAACTGGAATGTAATTTGGTAGAATTACTTGAATGAAACCCACTTAGGCTAATCCTAAAATAGGTTGTAGAACTAGCTTCTACTGTCCCAATTGAATGACAATCTTATTATTAAAGGCCGTGTTCAGACTGACTGAAGCTTGTCCTGCAAAAAAATTGAACCTGGCTCAACTTCTGCCACAATGTGACATCATTTGGTAACACACTGTGTTGGCCAATAAGAACATGTGAGTGTACTGCCTTTGCCTCGGTCTGTTTTGTCAAATCCAAAATACTTCCTTGGGTTACTTCTCAAATGGTTTGGTGTCATTATTATCCACTTAGCACAACTAGATAGTTGTTTCTTGCTCTCAATTACCAATTATTAATAGTTGAAAGAGGAAAGTGAAAAAATATTTTAGGAAATGGTAGCATTTCTCCATTCATGTTAAAGTTATGTACCAGACTTTTAGGTATTTGAGTAGTGAATTCTCTGTGATTTTGGATGACAGTTGAAGTTCACGGTTCAAACAGTTTCTTGTGGACAGCCATACATTTCTTTGCAGAAGTCCTTTGTGTCTTCGACATACAGTGCTGTCAGTCTGAATACTGCTCTATGTCTAGGTGCATGTGCACTCTGTCAGCAAACCAGCTCATGGTTTTACGGTCATTTACATGTCACCGAGGTGGAGCAGAACAATGATTGCTACACCCAGTTACACCTACCCCCTTACAAAATACACATCTTTCACACTCAGTTTAAACTGTTACACAACCACTGCTAAAGCCTTTTGAGTGATATCATTTGATTTGTAGACTTTCGTCTTTCTTTGATTTTGTGTTTCTTTCTTTGCCTCTCTTTCTCCCTCCACCTCTACCTGCCCGTACAGTAAATATTTGTCTTCCTTTTCACCAACATATGTTCAACATTTCTTGGCCAGTTTGGCTCTTATCTAATCCAGGCCTGGGTCTGAATGCACAATCTAGCCAGAGGATGGATTTTTCTTTCTTTGATCATCCAACCCGTGGTGTCATGGTAATATGAAACTGATATAGTTTGAGTTTGGCAGCCTCCCTCAGCAGGCTGGTATCTAAAGACAGAAATGCAAAACCCCTCATTGTCTGTCTGAAAGTGTTGAAACTTGTGTGTACTATTAGCAGCTGCTTTTCCTGTCTGTCTTTGTGTTTCTGTTGTCTGTACATCATCGTTATTTTATTTAACACACAAATCTGTCTCCCCACATGAGTAACCAGGCCCAGGTCCCAACAGTTTCTACAGCCTCAGAATGTGCGTAATGAAGAGGGGGTGTTTGTTGAGTCAGAGAATTTATGTTGATCCCAGCCCACCATTTGAACAAGTCGCTACTTGGAGGGTGTTATTTCGTCTGTGAGCTGCTGACGGAGGGATTTCCAAAGGTGGCAGGAACAGGACTGCTAATTTTCTCCTCCTTTCCCCCGTCGTGTCTGTTTTTGCACAGAGATTACTCTGGTGTTATTATCTCGTGTAAGTCCTGATGCTTAAGATAATATTTAACTTGGAGGAAGCTTTCACACTTAGCACGCAGACTTCAGCTGACCTGCTGATCTGTACCCACCAACACTAAATCAGACTTTTCTTAGTCTCCCTGTTCAGTTGATGTTTTCAAGACCTAGTCTTTTTATTTTATATTTTTTTATTTTGCATTTTTTGTAAATATGGATGAAGGTTAATTGAGAACTTGTTATGCAGGTATATATAGATATCGATATAGATGGCCTGGACCCTCAGCTGGTAGAGTCTGCCATGTTTCTACAGTAGCCCAGAACGGACAAACTAAACACTGGCTCTAGATAGGACCCTCTGTGTTTTTTCAAAATTTCATGGCCACTGTAACTTCTCCTTCGCGGTTGGTTGTGTCTTGGGGTTTCAGTTGTTTGCAGTCTGCAATCTCACCACTGGATGCCACAAAATCCTACACACCAGTCCTTTTAATGGCTAATGTGGGCACATAAAATGATCAGACCAATGTTCAATACCATGAACTTAAACAAAACTTACTTTCATTTTTGTTAGAAAATAAATAAATAAATAAAATTTGCTATGAACAACAGAATATTATACAAAACAATGATCATAAAGAGGCAATAACATCCCACAGGAAGTCAACAATCAACGGTGAACCCAGCCATACATAAAACACTCACACATTTAAAATGTTTATTTTGTTGGGGAATAAAGAAGTTTAAAATAATATTCATATTCTACAAAAAAAGCATCATTTTATATTTATTTTTAGGTTTCTGGGGGTGACCTTAATTCATTCATTTGCATTTTGTACTTTTCAAGTGGTAATTCAAACAGTTAATATATTTTATTAGATAACTGATAAGTCCCTGCCATTTGATATCTTTCAGTATTTATATTATGAGTTCATCCATCCTTAGCTAGCTTTAAACCAACAGAGACACCTCTCAGCTGTGGCACTGAACGAACGTTTGTTCAAGAAGTGAATTAGACAATCTTTTGTTGTTTGCAGCTCTGTTCACAGCCTCCTATTGAGATGCAACCAACTTTGCACACACCATGGTATTCATTGCTGCATTAAGGCTAACAGTCAGTCACACTACCACCACCTGAAATGCCTGCAGGGGAAAAAGTCTGAATAGAAATTGTTGAGCAGATAGCACTTAAAATTTTACGGACGTGGAAAAACAAACAGGTTAGGAGAGGAAATGCCCCACACCACTGCCCCACTCCAACACAAACAAACACACAGCTCAGTCATTCATCGTCAGCCACCCCTGACCATTATGTGTCCATTTTGGCCCTCCTCACCTCACCTCGCTGGTCAATCAGGTCTTGACGCCCTGTGTGTCCAGCCAGAAGCAGTCTGGCCTCCATGTTTAATGAACCGCAGTAACGGGAGCCCCTGGGCGTCCCAGAGGCCACCAGTGCTCCTCAAGCTTTAACACCCCTCCGCTTCAACAGGCCAGACTAATATTCTCACTTGCTAACTGACTGACAGTCCACATGCAGGTGTTGAAGTGTCCCACTGCTCAATTAACCCTTTCCTGTTCCCAGTAGGACCTCCAGCAGTGTCTATTGTATTTTTACAATAGAGCTACAGGGGCAATGAGCATAATTGGCCTGAAGTACAAGCAGGGAATGGCGTGGCTGTAAATTGTTCTGCATGTCATTCTCATCTTGGCCCACAGACAGAGATGTGTACTAGAGCACAAAGCAAAGAAAATACATGCAACGTGTTAGTTGTTTCCATATGAAAGGTTTAGGTTTGAGAATCTGAGATGTGTTTGCCCAGAGGAGCTCAGTCTGAGATCATTTTGTATTTCACTCAAGTTTTGGACAAAACTCAACAATCTATATTGTTATTATACACTATAATAAGGTGTGCAGACAGCTGGGAGAGTCAAATCTGAAAGAACTGATTCCTGATTCATGCTACTAAAAGAAACACACCAACATGTTTCATCCGTGCACGGTGATCATCCTAACATACCCTGCCTGTTCATCTTTCACAGAAACGTAAACGCAGAGAGAAGGATGACAGTGACGCAGTCAGCCTCTGCAGCTTCGACTTCAAGGTAAAACATTATCATCATGAGATGTTCAGCTTCACCACAGCTTACACAACATGTTCATTTTAGAGAGAACCATGGGTATGATTTAGTTTCAGGATGTTTTTGTTGTTTTAGTTCTGATGCTGATGAAAATCCCAATGTGGACAGTGAACCCTTTTTACAGACGTAAATATGAAGTCTGTACTCCTGTTTATTCAGAGCTTATCATCAAAATGGCTCAGCCTATCGCCAGAACACATCAAGATAAGGCCTGTGTTTATTTGCTGAAGAGCCTGCTGTGGTCTGTTGTTAGTTACGCAAAAGCAGGTTCTTGAATTTAGAGATATGAGTGGTAAGACAGGCCGGCCAGGTTGGAAAATATACCTCATTTGGTGTGTGGGTGTTAAATGAGCACACCTACATGTATGTGCACACAGATCTGTCAGTGCTGCTTCAACACATTGCTCTTTTCATAACTGAACACCCTTTAGCTTCAGGCACCTTTCACTTTTTCTAAATGAAAATCTACTGTATGTACAAAAAGTTTACTTAAGCTTTATGTCAAATCTTCTTTTCTTTTCTTTGAAATATTCATGTATAAAACTCCTCTCGTACTGAGGGTAGCACAGATGGAGCAAAAAGTTTTCAATCAACCCGTGGCCCCTCTCCATCTATTCTGTCTCCATGCAGGCTGTTTTTGTCCTGCGCCCACATGAGAGGGATTAGCAGAGACGTACAGCCTGGACTTCTGTAACCAGTTGGATCAGTTGCTCTGATTTAGCCAAACAAAGCTTGAACAGTGTTGTTGAGAGTCCCGGGGGCCACTCCTTGATTCAAATGAGAGCAGCACTCTATGTTCTGTACTGACTTTATTTTCTTTTCTAATTGAGCCGCTTCCAGTGCAGACTAATCCCCACACACTCTGTTCACATACAAAGGCAGTTAGAGTAGAAATCCCTTGCGGCTGCTGGTGCACTGCTGCTCTTTGGCTCTGTTTATGTTTAGTAAATGGTGAATGGACTGCATTTATGTAGTGCCTGTCTACAGACCATTAAAATAAAAGAGAAAAATGTGAGCTGCAAAACTTTTTTTTTTTTTGGCTAATAACTAACAACTATTTTCCTTCTTGATTTGTCTGCCGATGGTGACGTCTCCAAATGTTGTTTTGTCTGAGCACCAGTTTAAAACACAACATCATTAAATTTACTCTGATATATGATGAAAGAAAGCAGCTAATCCTCACAATGAGAGGCTGGAAACAATTAATCAATCATGGTAAAAGTTACTGTTGCTGTTGCTCGACTAATCATGTCAGCACCACCTATGAATACGGGGTGTAACAGTACACAGAATTCTGTACAGTTCTAAAAAAATCCAATGTCAGTCTGTTCATAATGCCTCATTACACAAAACTGTAACCTGGGTATTCTCAAATATAAATGAAATAAAGTGTTGCATATTTATAATGTGTTTTTTGTTAAAACATTCGGGAAAATGTGTCTAACTGATGCTCTGATCAATTCCAATATTACCATAGAGCAGTCCTGCACACTGATGTGCCACATCCCCACAGTGAGTCATTAAAGTAATAACTAGCACAGAATAAAGGCTCTGATGGCAGACAGCTTTATGACGCCTCGTGGTAAATTTTTGGTGGAACTGTCAAACCTATCCCATCTTCATACCATCTACCTGTCCCTGTGTGGTTGTGGTAAAGTAAGTGGATGAATAAAGGCTTCATTCCACATGCCTGGTCCTGCCTTCAGATCATGCCTAAGTGGCTTGTTATTACACTAATAATTCAGTGTAAATGACACACGTATTGCACTTACTTACTAATACCTGAGCTCTATGGAAGCGTATTGCATTCACTTGAAAAAAAAAACCTCATTTTTTTCTGAGTAATTTATTTTTTGGTTTGTTCTTCGGGGTAATTATTTCTGTTTTTCTGGGTAATTATTTCTGTTTTTCGTGGTAATTCCCCCCCGTCCCTGTTTTTTGATGTAATTTTTTTCGGAATTATCGAGATACTTCAAAATCCCACGAGAACATCCAACCCGCAAGTGAATCCCGTGGATCTATGGCACATGTGTCAAACTCAAGACCCGCGGGCCACATCTGGCCCATGAATGAATTATCTTTGTCCCGCATGATAAAATCTATTTACTATTAGAGCTGGCCCGCCGGTATATCGCACGCACCACCATAATACTACAAATGCCACAATGCACTGCCCGTGCGTCGGCACGTCAATCACGGGCCTCACGCCTCACTGGTTCATCAGCAGTCTTATGGTATTACACACAACTTGTGTCAACTTTCAACTATCCCTCTCCCCAAAAAATGGCTAAACGAAAGGTGGACTTTGAAAACAGGTTTTCAAGACAGGTGGGAGGCAGCGTATATGTTAGCAGATGTAAAGGGCAAAGCTGTGTGTCTTCTGTGCGGAGACAGTGTGGCTGTAATGAAAGAATACAAGAAGTGTCAAGAAGCACCACGACAGATACAAGCATCTGGACACGACACAAAGGCTACAGAAGGTAGAAGAGTTAAAAAGAAGTCTGGTGTCACAGCAGGCTGTGTTCACTAAAGCCAAATCACAAAGCGAGGCTGCTGTAAAGGCCAAGAGGTTGCAAAATCAGCCCGGCCCTTTACCGAGGTGGAATTTGTCAAAAACTGCATGATTAAAGTTTGTGACACCGTGTGCCCAGAAAAAAGGCAAGCATTTTTAAATGTGAGCCTGAGCCGAAACACCATTGCTGACCGTGTGCGTCACCTTGCTGCCAATCTCCAACAACAGCTTGTGGCAACAGCTTTTCATTGCATGATCCCTTGCTGTGGATGAGAGCACCGACACTTCTGATACTGCCCAGCTGTTAATTTTCATCCATGGAGTGGACTCAAGCCTGTGAGTTTTTGGGATTATACTCAATGTATGGCACAACTACAGGGAAAGTTGTCTTTGAAGAGGTGTCCAGATGTGTAGATAAAATGGGGCTGCCATGGGGTAAACTTGTGGGACTGACAACAGATGGAGCGCCTGCGATGTGCGGTCAAAAGAGTGGATTGGGTTTCATAATTAATATTATTTTATAGGCAATAATCTATAGGCTTTATTAGTTCCAGGTTCAATATGTACAATAAGGTCGTTTCAATAAATTTTCAATAAACGTTGAAAAAATTCATCGCCTTTCTTTAATTGTATTGGCTTGGCACAAGTAGAACGAGCCATTCGTCATAACGTATACAACACTATAGAGACATAACATGAAAATACTAGCATAGAAGTTGTTTGTTGTTGAAAGGCGATTAATTTTTGATGAGCAACAATGTCCAGCATGATGGAAACAAAAGTGTTGGCTTACCTGACAACTGAAATCATGCCCATAGACATGTTTGTCTATTCCTTACCTGCTACATTGAGCAATAGGCTTACAATAGAAGGATAACGTCTAAAACATAACAAGAGTATCATACCTTGTGTGTAACTAGTTACACACCTTACCTTTATTGACCCGGTATGGTAGGAAGTTGAAGATGGGGCGATAATTCAGAAAAAAAATTACACCAAAAAACAGGGTGGAAAAAATTACGTGAATGCAATACTCTTCCATGGTAAGTCAACCCTGAATTCCCCAGAAAGTGTCTGAGATGAAATTGTAGACACATATATCATCTGCTGGTCTACCTTTACACTGCAGTGCTGTTCTGTCACTCCTGTGCCATGACTACAGAACACCCCTGTGTGAATTCTCCATATGTGTCTATGCCAATGCCACCATGACAAATGACTTAATATTAACTTGGCAAATGATGATTTCATATTTGTGTCTGTAGGTGGAAGCTTTATCAGTCCATCAGTTTGATCTGTCTACAAATCCTCGGTGGTTTCACTCAGTCTTAGTTACCCCGCTGTGTTTGGTAGCAACCAGCGCTGCTCAGGGTGTGAGCTCTTACAAAACAAAAGTTTAAAAAAAAAGAACTGTGAGTAATCCGAGGATGTCAGTCTGGTTTGAGAACTATGGTTTTCATTGTTTCTACGGGCTGTTGTGTGATTAGATCACGTCTACATCTTCTGTGTCTTCATCTTTATTTAATTGTAGCCACAGAGGAGTGGAGGTATTTATAGTTCTTTGCCCTCTGAGCAGAAACTTTCTAGATTAATAGGGGTTAAGATCTCTGTCACGCCCTAACTGGGGGCCTGATTTAGAAACAGACTTACTCCTAACCCCTGTGGGGATGGTTGTTTTTGAACTTTACAGGCAAAGGAAGTGTGCTGAGATGTTTTCTCTTTACAACCGTTTGAATGTTCAAGTTAGAGAAACAACAAATACACATGCTTCCATACATGACACGAGTCTCAGGTTAATGAGGATGAAAATGACGATTTTGCTTTTTATTTGTCAACCAACTGAACATTTCCACGTTTATTTTCAAAAGTCTGATTATTCAGTGACAGATCTGAGAGGTCACTTGTTGCTGCACAGAAAGATAAAATGTCCCTTTTCTGTTGCTGCTGACTCCATCAGCAGAGGGCAGTAGCCCCTCCACCACCCTCCTGTTGTTTTAAGTCAGTCAGCACTCAGCTGTGTTTCTTTGCCCAGAGCTGCCTGCTTAATGCCGTCCCCAGAGCTGTAATTATCCTGCACACGGCCTCCACTCGCTGCTGCCGATGTGGAGGTTAAGTTGAGCTCAGCCCCTCAGGCCACGAGGCTCAGTCCGTCCCTGGCACGGCATAGGTTAGACAGCGGTGAAACTCCGCCGCTCGCTGCATTACTCATCCTACCTCCACCACTCTGGGCCGAGACGGGCATGTGTGTTAGGAGTGTAAATCATGGCTGCACTCCAGCTGCAGCTCAGTGTGACTAGAGGCGAACAGGCCAGGCAGGCCGGGCCATGTTGTGTTTAGTTTTTATAGCGACCGGGCCAGACATGCTGCTGATTCAGACAGAGGTCTCCCCACACGGAGTGAGTAACAGCAGGGATGCACGCAGTGTCTTCTCATACCACCCATAGACTACACACAGACAGACAGATTCATTTTTTTATTAGATCCTCTCTGACTCCTCAGTCTGCATAGTTTGTCTCTGTTTTTTTTTCTCACGTGAAACCCAAATTGTTCTGATTCTAAAGACATTTGACTCATGAACCCGATCCACTTTTGCTTTTGGGGCGGGGCATATGGGTGATGTAATCCAGACTCAGTGTCCTGTTGGTCTGCAGCAGATGAGCCCCTCCTGACTGCTCCTTCAACAAACAAGGTGTCAGCATGTACGCACCTCGACCAGCATCTGTGTTCTAATACACACACACAGCATATGCATGAAGCCTATGTCCTTTTTCACACCTCCATGTTGACTCAGGAGGACGAGCTAGAGCCACGAACGGGCTTGTCCATTTGCCCAAAACCCTCGCACACAGCGTGACGCCCGGCCTCGCAGCACCTCCGAATTACACCTAACACCTCCACTCTGTGCTGTGCTGTGCATTTGTGCACCAGCTGTAGTGGGCTTCAGGTGTGGTTGTCCTTCATTCATGTGTGCATCTTTCAGTCTGGGTCATTGTGAGCGTGCACACATGAATACAAAAAGCCACAGGTTTGATGTCAGCTTGCGAGCACGTCTTTGTCTTTACTGAAACTGAAACATGTTACTATTTTCTGCCCCATCACACCAATCAACATATGGATGGCAGTCGCACCCCAACCCCCCACCCCGGTCCCAGTGGTACTCAATATACAGGTTTCAGTTTAAACATCTGGCCGAGTGTGCCACAGTGCCCCCACCATTGATATTCTAATGATCACCTCCCCCAATTCAGCTGATGAGACTGATAACGGCTCTGTTTAAAGCAAAGAGCAGAGAGCAACGCTTTGATTAATGAGCTAACAAGAAATATCCATATCATAATTACTTTAGTAGTTTGTTCATTTAAAGTACATGTAACAATTCATCATTAAGTTTGAACATTTTAGTACCTGATAACAGTCAGGCAGAAGTTCAGAGGAAATCAACTCTTTGTGGTTTAGCTTGATTTTAGTTTGTGGCATGAAAGCATTTAAAAATTGAAAATCAGTTCACTTAAATTTCACCTGGAGGATGTTCAATGACTTTCATGTCATCATGACTGTAACGTATTAATGATCACACAATGTAGGAAAATAAAGTTAGAACTGAAGCTTTCGGTCTAAAGTAAAGTTTCATATTTACAACTTTGTTTTTTTTTATTTGTATGTTTTTTTTTTCTATTTATAGTCACCAGGGTGCAACTAATGATTGTATTCATTATTAATTAATCTGTCAGCTGTTGTTTGCAATTCATCTTTTAGTCAGTAAAATAAAGAGCACAGTTTCCTAGAGTTGCACCTAGATATATTATTCAATTTACAAAGATATAAAACAGAGAAAATCAGTTCAACCTCACATTTGAGAAGCTGCAACCAAAAAATGACTTTAATTTTCTTTCTTCGACTAATTGTTCCAGCTCTAATTACTATCAATATTCACTTTCAGGTAAGGTTACTGTTAAAAACTAACTATTTTATATGTGATCATGATACTGTATTTGCTGCTGCAGCCTCAGTACAACACTTTTACAACCAAGTGTGAGGAATCTTTTTTGATCCTTGAAATATCACAGACTCAAAAATACACAATTCAACCTTCACTGAAAACCTTAACCCAGTTTCCTGATATAATGTTGGACAAGGTTCAGTCTTCTAAGTATCATTTGCCCTCATCACAGTTGTCTGTGTCAGGTCTGTTTAGCAGTAAGCTTTACCGTAATCTTTAAAATTCTTACTACTGTTTATAGTGGTGGATGGGTCAACAGAGCCTACGGGCAGTGTCTCTACATTTCCAAGTAAACCCGATACCGAGTCATCTGCAGCAAAGAGGGCTGAGCACAGGCTCGCTCCTCCCCTGTCTCATCTCTCGGTATAAAGCCCTCCCTCCCTCAGTCTACCTCAGACCAAACTTTACAAAGAGTGTGAGAGGGGAATTTTCACAGAGCCCCATCCCACGAGAAGAAGACACATAGGGGGGAAAGCGTATTTATTTATTTTGAGATTTTTTAACTCTCACACAACTCTTGATTTTCATCAACATTTTTTCTCTGATGTGGATTACTTGGAGCTGACTCGCCTGGATTAAAAAAGGATATTGTGTTTTTACTGAAAGCTATGGTGGCTTACGATGAACTGGGTAGCTTGGTGCCTATCAAACGGACTTTGCAAGTGATAGACTACCAGAACCAAGCCAACAAAGAGTCAGAGGTGAGATGAAAACACATGATGACTGCTCATATTTCTGCTTTGTGTCTTTCAGTAAATGTTTGCCTGTTGTACAAACTCATATCTTTGTGTCAGATTGTGAGTGAATCAGTGCCTAACCCTGTTTTTATCTCGCTTGGGCACACACTGTGTGTGAGTGTTCTTGTAAGATGAGACTTTGGACTTTGTGCCGGGGCACTAAAACAATCCTTGAGATACTGACTAACCTGGGAAAGTTAATCATTGGATTACACTGCACCTATAGGCTGTAAACCGCAAACTGACCCCCCTCAGTGTTGTGTATTCCACGTCTGTTTTTAAATATGCATCCCAGCAGGCAACTCAGCCATGGTGGGATATGGAGAGATCAGGACAGGCAGTAGACTCAGAGAACCCCCAAACAGTGAAGCAGCAGGGGGTAAAGCCTCAGTCAACAAGCCTGCATCCTTTTTAGTTCACCCCTGTCTTGCATTACTTTGCTTTTGATCACATTTAAAGTGAAACCAGGTTTTTTTAATGCAAATTCAGCATTTCTTCAGCTGCAAACACAATGAAAGCAACACAGGTGTTGAAACTTATGTGTGCTCTGTACTCAAAGTCACCACCTCAGCTCCTTCCTTCCTCTTTTGAGGTTTGCACGGTTCTCTTTCGGAAGAGTTTTTGGGAACATGTGGGTTCATTGACAGTAAACCACTGAACACAAAAAGAGAAGGAGAAGTCCACTGACAATTCATGAAGTGAATCCAGTTCTCACACAGTTGTACAACTCAAACATCCTTGAAGGTTTGCATGTTGTGCTGACTTATTGATGACCTCGACTCTTTCATTTACGGTCTGGCTGTTCTGTTCTCAGCTCCTATCAGCTCAAGCTGTGCTGTAATCACAGGGACCCATCTGGGGTATTGGCTCAGAGCACACACAGGGTTACTTCAAAGGGGAAGCACAGGAAGAGAGCTTTTGGGATCCTTTAAAAAAATACCCTGACATTTATGAGGTTGTAATCTTAGGTCAGGAGTTTAAGCAGCGCAACGCACATGTACAATATGTATGTCTGGGGAGTCATTGTTCAGCTGATAATAGTTATCCAGTGCAGCAGCACAAAGCCCGGATCCGTCTGATTTCCTGAAGTGAGCCAGACTCGGCGTAAATCTGTGGAGTTCCTGGGGTCAAGCTGCCATGAATAGCAACTTTCCCCAACTGTCTGAACTGTTTCACTTTACAGCTGATAAGCAAAGACTGGGACCAGTGGCTTTGTTATTCTGGAGAAGGTCACAAAGGACAGGAATGACACAATGGCCAACAAGTTTCAAATATCACCTTTGGAAACCCCCACACTCCTGTAACTTTTGCTTTTATTTCATTTTCTTACTGTCTACTGAGAGAAAATGGTCAAACTGGAATGGCAAGTGTAGTACCAGCAGACAAGTTAAAAAAATGGCCTGACTGTGCATGTAGACCACAGTCATGTGGCATCTTGCTGGCCTCTGCCACTAGAGGGCTTTGTAAGTTCTCAAGGCTGTCTGGCAGTCCTTGTCCAATGTGTAGACCCTGACCACAGCAGACCATGACTCTGCCGCAGCCACAGCAGTTCACAGGCCTCACCAGACTGAGCGGATCTGTTCCACAGCTGTGTCTGCAGGGCCCGGAGCCTCAATGGCTGCTCTGTTTCCCAGATCCGCTGAGCCAAGGCAAAATCCCATTCGGCCTGAGTCAGGAGAAAACACAAGCTGCTTTTAGCGGTGTGGCCCTCGAGTTTAGCGGCCTCATTAGTGTTCTTAAGATGAAAAATGTTTTGTGGGGAATGCAAACTTTGTAAATGCTAATTATGGCCGTGGTTGTCTCGTGGTGTCATGTTTTTGAAGAGGCTCTGTGGGCTGAAATCATTACCTCAGATCTTCAGCTCTTTGATTTCTGCTGCCTGTTGTTGTTGGCACAAGGCCAAGCTGCGCTCTCCTTTCTCCCAGCCTCGGGGCTGGGAGAGGGGGTCACCTGGCCCAGGTGTAGTGCTGCTCTCACGCGAGGACTGTTGAAGAGCCTGTCTCAACTCGCAGCTGTAAACACCGCTATGTGTACCCCCTGCGACGCCACACTGTGTAAACACTTAGGAGGGGACAGATTCACTGTGTGTTTATGACTGCTGCTCCTTTCCCAGACTCACAGCGGTGTTCTGGTTTATGAAAAGTCCTGACACACTGCCACACTGTCCTGACTACTTTGTCTCTCTGGGAAATGCAGTTAAAGAGCTGCAGCAATCAGGAAGCATTTATCTCACACTGTTTGAGTGATGGTACAGGTCCACTCAAGGGGGTTGTAGCTGTTGTCAGGCCAGATAGTAGCAGACTAAGTGTGTGTGTGTGTGTGGGGAGGGGTGTTGAACAGCTGAGAGCAGGGTCTCGTGCATTCCTGGCATACCTCCAGACCCCTTCCTCCAGACCAGCAGTCAGAGAGCCTCTTTGTGCTCAGTCGGCCTGCCTGGCTCAAGAGCCTTCACATGATGCAGCCAACAGCTGCTGGAGCTGCTTCCTCTCTCCTCTGTATCTCTGTCTGTCCGCCGGTCCGCCAGTCTGTCTGCTTGCGGCTCAGCCTTGGCTCCAGCTACTCCTATTTCCTCGCCCCAAAGCCAGGAGTGGAGTCAATAATGAGGATTTATGACTTGACTTGATGTGTTTTATCACAAGGAAGTCACGAGGGAACGCCTGGACTTACAGCTGAGGTCTCTGTGAAAATCCCACAGTTGGCATTACCGATCGATTCGTTCTGTGTAGCCGCACACAATGAGAAGGTTATGTCTTTTCTTTGACATGAGTTATGTTAAAAGTGCCTGACTAATCTCTCCTTCCATTTTTCTTTTCTCTTCAGGAACCCAGCAACAAGCGTGTCCGTCCTCTCGGCAGGGTGACGTCGCTAGCCAACCTCATCTCTCCGGTGAAGAATGGGGCCGTCCGGCGTTTCGGCCAAACCATCCAGGTAAGCTCCTGTGACATTAAGAAATAAGGGAGCTCCTCAGGGAAAGGGACAACTCTTTGCTGGTCTGCATGTTGCACTGCACAACTTTGATTCCTATTGCAACATGTCTGACATCTTGGGGTTTCCTCTTTCCTATCTGCAGGCCTCTTTCCGGGGCGATGGCAAATCGCCGGGCGTGCCCCAGAAGCCTTGCAGCAAGGCAGCGGCCCCAACACCGCCCAAAAGGAGGAACAGCATGCTGTGGTCGGAGACGCTAGACGTCCACCAAAAAGGAACTTTCTCCACCAAAGAGATCAAGAGACAGGAGGTGAGGGTCAACACTGAGACATGAAAATACAGCAGAAATGGCAAAACCAGAGGGACAAAGAGTAGCTGTAGATAAAGAAGTCCAGACAGTAGTAAATTATACCCATCTACCAGACTATTTCACATGTCCCTGTAGTATTTGTGTCAAATAGTCTAAATGGGGCTAAAAGCCATCCTGGGATCATTTCCCAGTCTGTATAAGCTCACATATACCCGGCAAGCCAACAAACCGGCACTCTCCTGCCCAGCCTCCGTATTTGTCCTGCATATGTCAGACATCTTAGCCAACTGTTAAAAGCCATAAACTCTGTACAGTTTTAAACACACAGCAGACTGTAGATTTCAAAGTTTACCGCAGCCTTTTGACACCAGCAAAGATTCAGGTTTAATCTAATTGGTTGCAGTAATGTACAGTAATGACATCATGATTCATGTGTTTTCCTAAAAAGCTATCTTCCTCCCTCTCTTCAGGCCATATTTGAACTGTCTCGTGGAGAACAGGACCTGATTGAGGATCTCCAGCTTGCACGCAAGGTTTGTACTTTTAAATCTGTGAGGCAGAGGGAGTACATATAACGCAAACAGATTAAATCAAAGTCTGGCAGGCCTTTTATGTAGCCAAGCCAGAAACTATAAAAAGACAGGAATTATTCCTCTGTCTTTCTCTTGTATCCCTAAAGCTCTTCATGAGCTATTCTTAGCATCCACCCCCGCTGATGGGATGTTGTTATTTGACCGTTTTGGCTTTGCTCCCGTACACAGGCGTACCACGACCCGATGCTGAAGCTCTCCATTATGTCAGAGGAGGAGCTCACTCACATCTTCGGCAACCTTGATGCCTACATCCCTCTGCATGAGGACCTCCTTGCCCAGCTGTCTAAAGCCACAGGACCAGACGGAACTGTGGGCCAGATCGGACAGATCGTCGTGAGCTGGGTAAGTGTCACATCACCAAGTACCTCAACCTGTTTGATTCTGTTAACACTCAGCTGGCTTTCCAGCAAAGAAGGCAGAATTAATAAAAGTATCCCCTGTTCCTCCAGCTGCCTAGGCTCAACGCCTACAAGGACTACTGCAGCAACCAGCTGGCAGCCAAGGCGCTGCTGGACCAGAAGAAACAGGACCGGCGGGTGCAGGACTTCCTGCAGCGCTGCCTTGAGTCACCATTCAGCAGAAAGTTGGACCTGTGGAGCTTCCTTGACATCCCACGCTCTCGCCTGGTCAAGTACCCACTGCTGCTCAAAGAGATCCTGAAACACACTCCAGCTGAGCACCCAGACGCCGGCAGCCTGGAGGAAGCGGTATGTCGAGGACACGCGCTTGTTTAATGCACCATCTTCATCTTTCTCTAATCTTAAAGCACGGCTGAAGTTAATGTTTTGATTCCTTGTGTGTTCAGATCACCATCATCCAGGGCGTGCTGTCTGACATCAACATGAAGAAGGGAGAGTCTGAGTGCCAGTACTACATCGACAAGCTGGAGTATCTGGACGACAGGCAGAGAGACCCTCGCATTGAGCAGTGCAAGAGCCTGCTGTGTCATGGGGAGCTACGTAATAAAAGCGGCACGGTAAGCAAAATACACACACACACACACATACACACAACACAGTGCTTCTTTGGCTGCCCTCTTCACTCATCAACACAAGCCTCACATCCCATATAAGGCAATCAGGCTCTGCTGCCTGTTTGTCTGCCCCCCAACCGACCTCTGATTTAACCCCCTGAGTATGAACGATGATAACAATAAACATCTGGTTTAAATGTCTCTGTTGTTGGTTTCCTTTCAGAAGCTGCATGTGTTCCTGTTCACCGAGCTGCTGGTTCTGACCCGCCCCGTCACCAGGAACGAGCGCCACTGTTTCCAGGTTTACCGGCAGCCAATCCCGGTGCAGGACCTTGTGTTGGAGGACCTGCAGGATGGAGACGTCAGAATGGGCGGCTCCTTCAGAGGCGCTTTCAGCAACGCAGACAAAGGTGAGGCTCAAAGTCCGAAAGTTTCCAGCAGTTAATGTAGGACTGAAGGTCATTGTATGTCAAATATATCAGTTTGTTAATTCTCTTTTTTCTTTTCCTTTCACAGCCAAAAACATTTTCCGCGTGCGTTCCCAAGACCCGAGCCAGGCGCAGTCCCACACGCTGCAGGTCAACGACGTCTTCCACAAGCAGCAGTGGCTCAACTGCCTCCGCAGTGCCATTTCCGTCCACCGGCCCCTCAGCGAGCCCTCCACACCCTCCCCGCCTGCAAGCGACGCTCGCTCCAAGCGCCGCCCTTCCTCCGCCTCCGCCATCATCCACATGGAGGAGACGGACGAAAACTGCCCACAGCCGACCTCCCAGTCCGCCCCCAGCTCGCCATGCAACAGCACAACCTCCAGCCCCACCACGACGTCCCCGTCATCCTGCTCCTCCTCAACATCATCTTTGTCGACGTCTTCGACGTCGCCGCTCTCTGCACCCACAACGCAGAAAAGCAAAAAGGACAAAAAGTCTCTGTGTTCTTTAGGGAAGAGGAAAGAGACGATGGTGTGAACTGAGGTGAAAGGAGAAAATGGACTCCTGGACATTTTTCTTTTGTACATATATGTTGAAAACACGTGGAGGAGCGTGGGACTTGTATTTATGTGTGTCTGCGTGCGTGCGTATTATTACAACAGTGTTCTGTGTTACTGTCCTCTTCGGCAGCTATTTACCTTACCCCTCTCCATCCGAGTGCATCCCACAGAGACACAGTATTCTGGAGAGAAGCGGCCAGCTTCCACCAGCTCTAAAAAGGGAAGCATAACGAGAGGCAAACCCACATTTCACACACATGAATCTGTGTGTGTCATGAGTTTGTTGATTTTCTTGAAGATAGAGGTGGTGCGTTCAATCCTGTTTACTTTTAATTTGATATTTAAACATTATTTTAGACCTTTTGGGGAGCTAATGAAAGATTTACATTTTTATATTCTAAAATTTATTGTAGTATTTTTTTAGGTATCATAAAGCAGCACTGTTTTAGCCTTTAGGTGAAGTTATTTGAGAAATTGAGCATGTTTAGCAGGCGAGAAAAAAGAGGATCCCCTGAAACAATGAGATGGACTACACAAAGCTAAAAGGGCTATGCTCTGTAAAAGTCTGATTTTAGATCAATCAGAAGATGTCTTATTTTTATACATTCCTTTAATGACAGGTGTTAGGATCAGGATACTGTTTTATTTTCTGCATTTAGTGCAGTCAGAGGCATTAATTTAAATCCAGTGACAGACGAGAATTCATTTTCTCTCTGTTTGAACAAAGACATGAAGTGCAGTGTTTGCAAATCATCCGATGTCTAAATCACGTCAGAGGAGAGGAGCTTTGTTTTGAAACAAAATTTTGATCTGAGCCATGTTGGTTTTTAAAAAAAAGCTGACTTTTCGGAATGAAACATCACTTTTCAGTGTAGCATCTTGCATGGAGCTTTAGTTGTGGACACTGCTTGCACCAGTAGAGGCAGCAGGACGTATTTACCTGTCCTGAGGGACAGCGCAGTTAAACATGAAAAAGACTGGCTGAGGAAAACGAGAATGTTGTTGAACGAAGAAGAGAAAAGAGTAAAGATGGATAAAGCTTTGGAACTGAAATAGATTGTCAAAGCAAGATGATAAACTCCATAAACTTTCTGTATAAGTTTGTGTGATATCTTGCTCAAAGATGGACGACAGATGGTGAAAACCAAGTGAGTTTAAACGATGGAAAAGAGTACGTAGGGGTAGAGAGACAAATAGAGAAGGTTTCTGTATGTGTGCACAAGATGCTAATGTTGTTGAGATGGAAAAAAGAAAAGAGGAAAGGGCAACCTGTTTGCCACGAACTATATGTAATTAAAAGAACAATAAAGATCTGTGTAAGATTTGCAACTGAACTTTTGGTTTCATGTCTTTATTTTAAAACAACATTTTGGGAAATCATTTGTTTTTATTGACAACTTATATTGACACCAGTCTCATGTCTGTACGCTGAATGTGAAACTAGCAAGTAGACGCTTAGCTTAGCTTATCTTAGCACAAAGACTGGAGCCACAGAAAAATAGTTAGCCTTGCTCTCACTCAGCTCACTATTTTACACATTATATTTCATTGTTTTAATCAACACAAAAACAGAACTATACAGACAAGTTATGTTTTTTGTAGTTTATGTGCCAGATTATTTCTTAGCAAAAAGCAGCTGGCTGCTTTGACTTCCTGGAGTCTCCAGGTTTGGACTTTGGAGTTTTTGTGCTGATTAAAAACAAGATCATGTTTTAAGCAGTGAGCCCCAGATGTTCAACTTTTGGATGTATTTGGACAGAGCCAGGCTTTATGCTAAACTAAGCTAACCGGCTTTGTGGATCTTCTCCAGCTCTCAGCCTGAAAACAAATAAGTGTGTTTCCCAAAATGTTCATACTATTCTTTTAATAGACTTACAAACAGACGCAGCAGCCTGCACGTTCTCATTGGGTTAGGTCGTATGACTCACTCCATGATACCGAATGGAGGAGTGCCCCAAACGAAGGCAGATACCCACTGATTTATGACTGTGCTTAACTGTTAGCTAAACATTAAGTTCTGTGCAGGTGCCAAGAGAAACATTTCCACTGTAGGGTTTAGTCAGGATTTGCTTTTTCAAGCTGCGACATCGCCGCCTGGTCCCAGTTTGAACGATGGTATTTGTTGACAGAAAGTCTTTATTGAAGGAAACACCTCACTGTCAGGTCTGTGATTTCCATTTGAAAGACCTGACAAATGGTCCACAAGAGCCTCTCAAACCTTTTAATAAACACATCGGGCCTGAAAGGATTTAAGCCTGGAAGGACTGCTCTGTTCATATTGGCGTACAGTTTGGTGATGATGCAAGATAAGTGAAGTGATCACGAGAGAGAAACAAAGAAAAAATGGAGGTGGCTTCATTTCAGCCATCACTGTGGAGCATGAAGTCTTTGCAGGAGTGAGGCAGACTTACGAACCTTTTAATTTGTCTGCTTGGCAAAACTCAGTAATGGCCTCATGTCTGCCTCTTAGAAACTGAGAGCATTCTCCAAACATTTGCTCATGCTCTCCACACAGTCGCTCATTTACTTTAATGGAAGTTGAACATGTACTAGCACTATAGTCTGTTATAGTCTGGGTGCTGTGAAGTTCTTGGGCAGGAAAGAAGCTCGAACACAGAAGTCGTTGTTCTGTCATTTAATGATATTCATGAGGATCATTTTTGCTAACATTAAAGTCACATCCTTTGAGGCCTTTTTTTAGCTTTTTGTCTCACAGTGTGATCGTACATCTACAGCGTCCCTGGTTTCATGTCATTCTCTCTTTGTAACTCTAGAACGGCTCTCTTAAAAGTCCCACTCAAAGACTTTGCTCATTTGATTGTGGTTTGAAGTTGAAAGACAGATTATTTTTGATGAGACCACTAAAAAGCTTTAACTACTAACTGAGCATGAACCATGCCTTATTTTTGTTTCGCTTTCATCCACAGAGAAAGAGAGCAGCCATTTATTTGAGTTCTGGAGTCATTGATGAAGCGGGCGATTAAGTGGCTGAGTTTGATTTTAAGATGTCGCACACTATTCATTTCTCCAGCTCTTATGCTCTTACATAAGAGTTGTTTGGAGATCTTTATGTAACGAACACATGCAGCTTTTAACCAGCACCACAACTTTCTCTTTAGGCTTTAAACAGCAGCTGAGAACCAGTCCAGACACAACCACAACAGAACCCGTCTTTCTCCAGTGTACCAGAAACTTCTCTCTCAGCAGCTCATCTGTGCTTACTGAAAGAACTGCAAGCCGAATTACTGACTGACACAGACAGCTGAGGCTCCTGTCAGTGATCCGTCACCGCCACATCCTTTGACACTCGTCTCCTTCCACCAAAGATCTTAACAAACACACTCTGACTGCTACAAATTGCCTTCAGGTTCAGTATCTGAGTCACAGCAAGTGGGAAATCACTAAAAAAGGATCAGATAAACTTCCCTGACTGGTCTGACGCTTAGTTTCTTCTTACTATAACCACAATGTGGAAGTGACACTTCATTCTGAGCATGAAATAATGATCTGAGGTGGGAGTTTTTGCAGGAAGTTAAGAAACTGATATCAGAAAGGAAACATCCGTGCTAGTTTTAGACTTTGTGGTCGGCCTTCAGAATGACTGGAACAGGATTCATGCGTGAGGATGTTCCAAATGACACTTCAACACCAAAATGAAGTCAGCATTTCAGTCCATCATCTCAGTAGTGCCTGACTCACCTAAAATGGGACCAATATATGTCCTTAAAGTTATTGTCAGATGAAGAGTTTGACATATTTGACAATCCCACAGGGAATTATCACCAAACTGTGCCGTTAGCCTCAGCTCCTTTTTAGTCCCTTTGAGCTCATTGTTTTGGTTTCAGGGCCACAACTTTGGGTTCACTCTCACCGCTCTTATCAACCTTGTTTCCAACAGCAAACCGACTGTACTGTACCTGCTTAGCACCAAACAGCAGACAGACAAGCTAGCTGAAGAACATACTGTAATAGACCATTTACCAGATTTCCTGACCTAAACTATTCTTTTACACAATAAATCCATTCAAAAGATGTTTCAAAGTTTGTCCTGATGGCAGTTGTGACGGCCTGCCCCTCTGTCTGCTTATTGGCTGTGTGACTTCCCTGGGTGGAGGTTGGGACAGGTGGTCGGGCCAATTCACCTGTGGGTATATGGGGAACCGGAGATTTAAGGGCTGTCTAACCACGTATTCACTCTCTTGCTGCTTCCAGACTGAGACTTGGTTTCAGGCTTCCACCTGCCATGCGGAACTAAGTATTATTTCCTCCTGCATTCAACACTTCACACAACATATTCCACTCAGCCATACACTGCATACATGACTGACCCTTAACTTTACATTTCATACATACTTTCAGTTTATTTTTATCTAAGTTTAAAATGATTTAATAATAAAATAATTTTGATTTGTTATTTCATGTGTGGACTCCCTTTTTGACACTAACTGGCCTGGTTTGTGACACAGTAAATACAGCGTTTCGTCTGTTTTTAGTTTCAACTACGGGAGAGCATTAGCTGTTGCGCTAACTCTGAATACCACAGATTAAACAAACAAGATATATCAGTTAATTACTGAGCTTCATCTGTTTTCAGTCTAAATGCTAATGCTATTTTCTAGCTTCATAGTTAGCTTACGAACATGAATAAATCTTTTCATCTAACTCTAAGCAAGAAAGCATCCTGGAGTGGTGCCGCCTTGTCATGAAAAATCTTGCTGGCTGGAGAGGTATTTGGGAACTAATTTGGCTGGGACAACGGCCAGTCTAAACTTCCAGAAATCTGCCGGTCTTGCCAGTAAGGGAAATTGCCTACAAAAAGGTCGACATGCAATGACTGTTTTGACAAAAAATGGTCCGGTAAATCAGCCGCAGAAAAACACCAGCAGCATATTTCATGGAGTACAACAGGACACTGCGGCTTGTTGAAGGCCTTCGGACCACGTGGGCGATGAATTCATTCATGGCTCATGCATGGTAAAAAGGCCACGCAGCCCCACACACAGACATAATATAACAGAGGGATTGTCTATAAGATTAACATACAGACATGTGAAGGCTAACAAGCTTCTCTGTGTCTTATAAAGCTTCTGTATCACTTAAACGCTACATCTCTTTTATCAGTGGTGGGTTAGATCCTCCAGGGCACTGGAAACTCCCTGCATATGAGACTTTAAGATCAGTTTGCCAGATCCACACCCACAACTCATAACACAGCCAGCTCAAGACAAAATCTGACCGGCAAAGTAACGCTTGAGGGGGTCAACCTCAGAAGACTGGAGGTCAAATGGGTTCACAGCACCCCTCCATCAAAACCTGGACTTGATGTTTATGTCAAAATACACTCTGTTCTGCTCGTCCTGACAGACCAGGAACTTGTTCAGTCAAACGCTGCCGAAAGGAGCTGTCAGCTCAGTGTGCTCCTCTCAGACAAATCTCACCTCGTCTCGTGGATTTCCTTTCGCCTGAGGAGACGACATGCGAGGGTGGGAAAGGACAAAACAAAACTTGAACAACAATTAATGGCTCACTAAAATATTCATGTATTTTAAAGAGATGATGGAAATGTTCATCCCCCTCAGGGATGTTTTGTCCAAAACAAAAGAGGAGCTGTGACCAAATTCTGCCTGTTATAAAAGAGATTTTTAACTTGCATAACCCAAAGTCTGCAGTCTCATAGTGTACTGTACAAGGTTGGCTAATACAGGAGGGTTATGCTGTCAGGCCACAACTGTTCCCATAGACAGGTCATTGGCTGCATTAGAAGAGCATGAAACATATTAGTCATCAGTAAAAGCAATAACACTGAAAACATGAGTCCAAATTTGGCACCACATAACTATGAGTGTGACAGAACATTCCTGGTTACAGTGTATGTAAACTGTTTCATTTTCATGTGTCAATATTTCAAATATTCTGTTGTTTCACAATTTACCCGATTCCACATTTGAACCAAAGTTTTTGTTGGGACAAAATCTGCATTTTTTTAAAGTGAAGAAACCAACAGACACTGTCACACATTCTGTTCAACAGATTTTCAGTCCTCAAATGATAAGCCAAACGTTAAACTCACTGCTCCAAAAATAAAACCTCTTGTCTGATGCAGAAATGAAAAATATCTGACTGGAGATCTGCTGTGCGAAAGTGTCAGAGTCAAGACTAAGATATGAACAGATGGACTGTTGGACGATAAAATGTTTTTTTAGACAAAATCAGAATTTATTTTCTGCATGAGTCCAACATGTTTTGTCCCGCAGCCCAAGTACTTAAAATACTTTCATACCTAAACTACCAGGATTCAAGAAAAAAAGCTGAACTGACACTATGTACAATTCATTAGCTTAATGCAGGATAATGAACTTTTAAAAGAAAAATGCTATTTATATTTTTTCACTGCCAGTTGGCCCTTTCTGACAGGAAACTGAGGCAGTTATGTTGCTCTCTCCAAAGCCACCACACTTCATTGACAAAACGTAAGATAATGGTACCTTGCAGAGCGCAGTAGTCTCCCACTGTCTCGATCCACAGCAACTAATATTAGTTCAGATCTGAATTCACTGAATCACACAACAACAAAGTAAGTGTTTTTGTCAATGCTATGGTAGCTTTGAACAGAGCACAGATGGATATAAATGCTTCAGTTTCCTGATGGAAAGGTCTGTCTGATGACACCATAAATATTCTAAATGTAGCGTACAGTTAGACTGATTTAGATTTCTTTCAGGTGGGCCTCTTTGGGGAATAAAATCTGTTTTGTTGCCGCTCCTGTTTATATCAGTATTACACTGTTTAGCTTTGTGCTGGTCCTCCTGTCTGCTTCTCCAAACTTTATCAGCTATAGGTTGTTAATGTGGTGTTTCAATATGCTCCTAAGACCAATAAACAGAAACAGCTTTACTACAGGCCCAATAAGGTCATGCTTGCTATAATGACTTAAGTTAAACTCGCCGAAGCTAGCCTGAAGGTTTGAATCTAACAAGCTCGCTTTGTGCACAGCAGAATGAGCTATTGTTCCAGTCAACAAGGAAATGTAAAACAAATGTGGATAAGTGCGTGTGATATTCATGTTTTACTCCTCGATATTACTCTCTGTGTTAGAGCCTTCTTTCATTTCCTCTTGAAGAGGCCCAGGGCTTTAGAGACATGACACAAGTCCGCTCGGTCTGAGCTAACCGGAGTTTTGCTTGGATGTCTGTAATGCCAAACTTTCCCCGTGTTTTTCATGTTGCAGGTCTGTGGGGGTGAGTAATCCCTCTCTGCTGACATTGAGGTAAAGTGCAGTGGACAGCTGAAGTGCTCTGAGGGCACATGATCTGCCAAGAGTGGGATAAAAACTTACAAACAAGATGGTTATCAAACACCTCGAGATGCATTTGCCCATATTGCTTTGAGTGAGAGCACATGCAGGTTATATTTGTTAGGAATGCCTCTGCTTTGATTTTTCATTTTCCCTCAGTCACGAGAGCGATCAAACAGGAATCTGCTGCACATATCATGCATTCACTAACAGTTTAGGCAAAGGCTAAAATAGTGCCTTGGCAACTTCCTTGCTTGCCTCACCGGCCTTACTCACTCAGTCAGGTATGAATGCTCCTTTGGTGAGTGCTTTTGTTTTAAAGTCTGTCACCGGATTGTTTACCATTCTCTTCCCCGTCCAAGCCTCCAAATGCTCGAACAGTAGATTATCTGAGAAACAAAGCTTTCTCTGGAAACCCGAGAATCTCAGATTATCTCTGATTGTGCCGATGGCTTGTTACTCTGTAGCTCCTTTCTCACTGCACCACAACCCATAAATGGTCCTGCAATTTTCCATGTCTGCATCAGGAGCCGCAGTTAATTTTCCATGTGAGGCGCTCTGGCAACTTCCTGGCTCGGAACCTGGTACAGTATGATTTCCATAAATATCTTTCATGGCTCCAGTGGGAATTAAAGCAGCAACATTCCCAGGTAGTGGTTATGGTTATGAAACTCGGTGGAGGATTCTTATCGTTTTATCGTGAAAGAAAAGCATGACCTTATACTGATTCTTGAAGCTGGCAAGGGGAAATGAAAAGATCTGTGTGTGTGTGTGAGACCCTGAGCATAATGTTGGATGACATGTATGTTTAGTTTAGTTTAGTTAGTTTAGTTTAGCTTTGCAACACGAAGGATAATTCAGCTTCTACAGAAATTAATGAGTCAACATTTGACTAGTGACTAAGATAAAAAGAAAACTATGACCCAATTCTGCCTCGGAAATGTTTCCTTTTACCAAAGAGTTATTTATTCTTACATTTTAAACTTTATAAAGACACTGCTTCACAAGAAACTGTCTGGTGCTTCAGAAATGTTCTTTTCCTGTGAATCAGATTTGTCGTGCAGCCCCTTGTAAGGACCGCTGGTTTAGATAATCTGACTAACACACTGGTTTGTTTACCACTCGGCTGTTGTTCAATGTCATACTTGTTGCAGTTATAGTTCTACTTTCTTACTTTGGTGTAAAATGTAAACTACAAAAATAAGAGCCAAGTTGCAATAAACTGGAGTTAGCATTGGTAATGGACAGAACTGGACCTGACTGGACTGGCCACAAATGCTTAAAGGAATAATTCCACATTTTGAATATTATGCTTATTTGTATGCCAAGAGTTAGACAAGAACATTGATACCTCTCATGGATGGTAAATATGGAGCAAGAGTCAGGGAGCGAGTGAGAGTCAGGGGGGTGATTAGCGTAGCTTAGCATAAAAACTGGAAGCTGTTCTCTCCAAAGTTCACTGCTAAGCTAAGCTAACTGTCCTCTGGATCCTCTCACATACATTAAATCAATCTCACCCTCATCTCTTGGAAAGAAAGCAAATAATCTGAATTCCAAAATGTTGAACTTCTCCTATAAAACATCTTTATGTAACGTTAGAGGGGACGACACTGACTGAGGATTGAAACCGTGAAGAAATGCTAAATGGCGTCCTGTACCAAAATTTCTTCACATCACACTTGACCTAATATTTGAACATTATATAAGCGTTAAATATGCGTTATATAAACATAGTTTAAAATCTAATTACAGGTTACTGCCGGAGCATGCATGGACTCATGACAACAAGGTGAGAACAAACCTTTTATCACATCATCAAGATATTATATAAGGCCCCTGTGTGTGTGTGTGTGTGTGTGTGTGTGTGTGTGTGTGTGTGTGTGTTGTGTATATATAAGAAGCTGTGAGGAAGCTGCCTCAGAAAAGAGGGATTTGGAGATCATTTAAGTAAGGCTAAATAGAGCATAGCAAATTAGGAATCCGATGTTTAAAATGCCTTTTGAAAATATAATTCCACAGACAAAACATGAAGTGGGAACTCTGGAGCTGAATTTATAGACACATACGGAATAACGAAGCTTTCTCTAGACCACACAGGTCCGTGTCTGAGTGCCTCGACCCGGGAGGAAATCTGTAAGATTGCCCCAGAGGCATTTCCTCTGAGCTGTGTGGTCCTCCCCCCCCAAAAAAGGCTGAGATCTATAACCAAAACAGGGACTGATTATCATAATTACGAGCTAAGTTCAACACTGATCCCACTGCCTGATCTCTCCCTCCTGTGTTTGCCAGTTGTCCAAAGTGGTGTTACAAGTTCAGGGAGAGAGAACAGAGTTTAGACTTGAGCCAGAGGGATCAGTGTCAGCTGAAATCCACTCTGAAGGTTTTATGTTGTTCTTGTGACTTTGACACCTCCATCCTTATTGCATTCTTCCTCATGAATGAAAGAGATTCATTCAGTCATTTCCAGGGATTGAAATGTCAAACTGTTGGAAATATTAACTACAATAATGCTGCAGTTTTCATGCATAATTTAACTTCTAATTTTTTTTTTTAAGTAAATAAAACCATTTTTAGACATATTTGTGGAAGCTAACCTTCACGTCTGTCAACGTCTGTGGTGTGCTACAGACTGGAGCATGTGTTACTGAACCAGATATGTTTTAAACAAGACCCCATAATATTAGCTTTCATCCATTACTGATGATCTGTCTGCTCCTTTGTAACATTAGACATCTTAAAAGATTATGCTGTTGAGTTTGTATTCTACTCAGAATGTGGAAACTAGTTAGCCTAGCTTGTCTCAGTTTGCTTCCATTATTACACTTCTATGTAGTACTCTGTGTACTCTATGTACTTCCTGGTGTAGTGCGCTAATTTCAGCAGGGTAGTGTTGGCCGTTGTGCAGTTACTAGAAATGACGATCACAACATTTTAGCCCTTTGTCTTCTTCTTCGCCGAATTGCAACCAGACGGAGCATTAGCGCCAACATTTGACTATTAAAATATAAACATAAAACATATGTACAGTACATCTTACATTTGTGTATTGCAGTATTCAGTTGCTTCAGCTCCATCAGCTTCCTCCACCATTTTCACAATGCTGGTTGTTCCTCCGCTTCCACCACAGAGCCGAAATGGCGATTTATTAAGGGTAAGAAGTGTCTGGCATTCCACACTCAACTTTTTGACCATTGTAAGTGCACCACCCGGGTACTCACAATACACTGACTATGAAATAACTGACAGTGTAATTATGTACTCAAAATAGCAAGTATGAGAAGTGAGACACCTAATGTAGAAAATACATACACATGTACACACTGCGGCACACTGACAAACCAGTAATGTAAGTGAGGCGTTCAAATGATCAGTAAAAACTGAACTGAATGGAGCTCTGGTTTTAAAGTTTGGACACATTCAATGTTTATTATTTTCTACATTGTAGATGAACACTGAAGACGTCACAACTATGAAACACATGGAATTATGTGATGAACAACAAGTGTAAACAAATCAAATTATGTTTTATATTTTAGATTCGTGATTACATGTATCATAGTGCAGTAATATAGTCTGGGATATGTAGTGATATAGTAAAACAATGATGCAGTGTAACAGCCATTATCCACACTGTCCCACATCCCATTAGCAAATAAAGGGCTGGAAAAAAAAGAATGGGAAATGTGTCCGACCTCCTCTCCACCGGCCCACTCCTCAGCTCCACATAACAGTATTCTTGTTAGACAAAACAGTGAACCAGGGGAACATTGTTGTGCTCTAATCCCATGTGGCTCTGCTCCACACCCACAGTTTGTCTGCTTACACTGTGCTGCGCTCCGCTCTATGGACGTGGATAAAGGCCAGACTCAAAACACTGAATAATACTACCTTTATCTGTGAGGAACTTTACTTCAAGTGCTCAACATTTTGTCTCTTTGTCTGAACATTATGTGAGACACTGAGTGAAACAGCTGGCATAAAGATCAGAGAGGTGCTTGTATGGATGTCAAACCACTGGTCTTCACCGTCACCACCAGCCTCATCCCTACTTTACCCCTGTCTAAGTGAAATGAGGTGGCTGAGAGTTACGTAAACTCCGAACGATTTCCAGACGGCTGCTCTGCTCTCTGACATCAAGACGAGCTGCTGTCCTTTTAGAGAAACTATGTGCAATCCTCCCTGATGACCGCAGATCTTCCATTAAACTTGGGGACGTAATGTCTTTGAGGACCCCACAGGAGGCACAACTAATCCTCTCTGAGTCCTAATAGTTTGTCTGAATGGGTCCCTCTTTTCTCTGTGAGCCTGTTTTGGCTTCTTTACATCAGATTTCCAGACAAGACCGTGTAGTCCAGATGGGCTTAGTGGAGTCTACATCAGGAGCAGGGAGCAATTTAAGAAGGAAATGTCAGATATGTCTGAGCCACTGGGGGTCAAGCTTCAGAAGCAGCAACACAGTTGACAGACCTTTAGTTGCAATTATCAGGTCTGTTTGTTCAGTGATGTCCACAGATGTTTCAGCTTGTAAACTATAGAGCGAAAAACTGAAGAAGACCGTGTTTTTTCATACAATATCTGGTTTTGGCAAGTAAAGCATGGTTCACATGGATCTATTTTGGTCGCTCATAGTACTTGGTTGTGGTTCAGGAAGTATTCAACCTTAGGAGGCAGGTTGAACTCGAGAGATTACGTGAGAAACCATCTCACCAGGCTTCAAGCTATGTGCTTGTGTCCGAACCACAGTGATGCAGACCAGTCAGCGTCCAGTGAGGAACCTCTGACAGCTACAGCATGAGCTACAGGTGTGTTTTAATTCCAGGTGTTTGATGAAGTGTGTGAGGTGGGACTGTTTGCTCGAACACAACAAAGGCCACTGCTAAAGAGGGTTAGCTTAGACGCTTCAAGCATCAGTTATATCAGAAGGACGGAGCTGCAGGTTCTTCTCAATGGAAAAGATGTTTTCTGTCTTCTCTCGACTGACTTCAGTAAAGTAGACTACATTATATGGTTCACTGATCTGACTGCTTGATGTTTTGTCATGTCATTATAGAACCATGTATTGTCCAATCACCTTAAAGTTTCTGTCCTTTTTCAAACAAAACATAAGATGCAGTCAGGTTGGGTTAAATGTTGAGGACTGATTTGAAGCACGACTTTGCATAACAACTTTTTCCGTATTTATCTAAAATCATGTTCATCATCTTTTCTGAACCATAAATCAAGACTTAGCAGTTAGCAAACAGAACAGTTTGCTAACTGCTGCCTAAAGCTAGCAAAGCCACACCTGCTGGTAATTAGTGACATCATCAAGAAGCATACCCAGACAGGTGTGTCTGTAGATGTCAAACATACGTGGACAGAAATGTTGATATTTATTTCTCTCTGAACTTTTTCTGATGTTCAGTGTGGTCGAAACATAACCGGTAATGAAATCACTGGAGCTTTGTGTGCAGTACAAAACTTCTATAAATAGATAGATTTACTCATGTATATGAAATATTATAGAGAAAAAATACTTAGGGCTTGAAACCAAGTTTTCAGGGCTTTTAACTAAATGAAAATTCCTCGGTTGGATGGTTTAAGTCAGATGTGATGTCATGTGATCATAAAAACATCATTTCCTCCATCAAGTCAAGAAATGCCACAGGCCACATTTATGTTTAAATCATGCTCTGAGGTCTTTAAGGCTCTTTATTTTTAACCCTGGACTGTTGGCAACACAGCGGGACCCTACTCGACCCAATTAGCCTGTTAGTTTGATTAGGACCCCAAGTCATATGTCAGGTCTGAGTTACTAGGAGAAAACTGAAGAATTATTTTTGTGGTTTCTGCATGATTAAAACACTGGTGTTGTGGCAGAGGAGGAGCTGAGCCATTCTGATGGATTTATGATCTCAGAATAAAAATCCAATACTATTTGTTTTTTTAAAATCAAGTCCTTCGAGTTGTATCTTCCGTGGGATATGGGTGGGAACCCTGCTGTGAGGTCTGGCCGAACGCCTGAAATGCAGATGTAAAATGCCGCCTGTCAGTGAGTCGTTTGTGGCTGACACACCACGTCACAATGTCAGCGAGCAGCTCCACCTTTAAAGCCAGCTGTAATTGACTCCATCAGCACGTCACGCACCAAGCCACCAGGAAGTGACATCCACACGGTTTGATGCAGCCCTCAGGGCGTGATCTGAAGTACAAACTGGTAGTAATTATTTTCATAAGCAGAATTTACATAACAACAAAGCTTATTTACAGCCATGTATTGACTCTGTTTGGAACAAGGAGAGGCTGCTTTGATCCACCGCGTGATTACAATTTAAACTAGATTAAAAAGGAGGACTCGGGGTGTCGTTTAGCTCGGTTGGTGGAGCGACCGCCCCATGTGCGGGGGCTCGGTCCTTGCCGCAGCGGCCCAGGGTTCGAATCTGACCTGTGGCTCTTTCCCGCATGTCATTCCCCATCTCTCTCTCCCCACATTCCTGTCACTCTTCAGCTGTCTCTATCGAAAATAAAGCTTGAAAAGGCCAAAAAAAATCTTCAGTCTTCAATCAGTCCTCAAAAAAAGGAGGACTGTAAAGTGAGTAAGTGGGACATCAGGGTGGTCTGCTGGTTAAAACATTCTCCCACCAGACAACTCAGTGTCTCAACTAGACGACCCAGAGACCTAAATCACTCGCGCTCATGAAATGTGTCTGACAGAGATGCCGAAAGATTGGTTTCATAACACCTACGCCTCAGGTTGCAGGGTGTGGATGTGGCTGTCTGGCTGCAGCTGCACAGGTCGCACAGCCATGGTCAAAGGTGGAGAGGTGATGGTCGGACTGCATGTTTAGCAGCGCAGGTGGGCAGGTGCCAGGATCTCATTGTTTCTTTCTGTTTCATGGTGAGCGGAAAGTCCTGTAAAAGACTGAGGAAGGTTTTGAAGGGCCAAAAGGCCAAATAAAGAGAAAGGCTGGACAAGATTTGAGTCAAGGCAAATATATATATGTGTGCATGTGCATCAGGGTATATTTTCCACTTATTTCACTCAGACTAATGAGTGTTTTAACCCCAACCCAGCCAAGTAATACTGCACCCACGTGGATTCAGGTAGACGTCAAACTGGTTATCATGTTAGTAGAGAGCAGGACCGTAAAATTAGGTGAGGCTGGCAGAGACTAATGTCAACGGTAACAGTAGACAGCATCCAACTTAAAACAATTTGACCTGGATAATGAGAAGCTATTAATTAATTAATGACATTTAAATCATAGACACAGATGAATTGTATTTCATTCCATCGACCTGTTTGTTTGTTTCGCCTGCCTGAATCCATGTGAATGTGGCATGAAGAGGTTTCTATCTTTAAGGCTGAGACCAGCTCATTTCAGCCACTTGTGTCATCAGTGAGGGTCGGAATGGGCTCAGCCTTAGAGATAAGGTAAGGTAAGCTCAGACACCCAGAAGGAGCTCAGAGTCCTTCGCGGCAAAAGGAGCCAGCTGAGGTGGTTCGGGCATCTGATTAGGATGCCTCCAGGTGCCTTCCTCCCCCTCTGGAGACCCAGAGGCAGATGCAGAACCTGCTGGAGGGACTACATAGTCCATCTAGCCTGGGGGTCGCCTCGGGATCCCCCAGGAGGAGCTGGAATGTGTTGCTGGGGACATTCTGTAAAACCTGCTGCCACCGCGACCCGACCCCAGATAAACTGGAGAGAATGGATGGATGGATACAACACACAATTATTTTTCAAAGATGAAGTTTTCCTGTTTTTGTGATTTCTTTGTTATTGGTTATTGGTTATTGTATTGTTAATGAATGAATGATTTACAGGTCAGTCAGTCTGTAGGAATTTACATAACTGCCTCTATCAGTAACCACACTGATCCCAGCATCCAGACCATGACCTGCTGGCCTCATAAACACGTCATATCTGTGTGTGTGTGTGTGTGTGTGTGTGTGTGTGTGTGTGTGTGTGTGTGTGTGTGTGTGTGTGTGTGTGTGTGTAAGAAACAAAACAGCAGTCATCAGCCATGTTGCTCAGCTGTTTGGTGTGTGTGTTTGAGGTCTTTTGTGTTTTATTTGCCCCCGAGTGAACTCCACCAGTTGAAAATGACCCACTTCACATTTTTTGCTCTCATTTCTCAGCAAACGTGAAATAAGCAAAGAAAAGAAAGCACATTTGGGAAGTGATATTTCAGTGCAGTCAGCAGACACTTTCTTTGATGCTTTGATCTGAATTCACATTTCACTTTTCAGGTCATCCTGCTTTTCTCAGAGTTTGTGGAATTCAACTTTTCCTCTGGCTGATTTATTATTTGAGCTCTTAGCAGTCTCTGCTCTCTGCCCGTTGTAAATTATGATCTGGAGTCTCTCTCGTCTGGGCCTTGAGATGTTTTGACTCAAACCTGTTTTGGTCTCATGTGTCTGTTTCTCGTGTGTTTTGATATGGACTTGGGAAATTTTGACTCTGAATGGTTTCCTGCCCACATCGCTGACTGCTGAGGATGTCATATTTTTATAGTTAGCTCGCAGTGCTGTCTAAGAATATTTAACTTCTGACTGTCATCACACTTGCAGCATATTATGTAACATTTAGAGAAATGTACAAGGTCTCATTTCATACTTTTCTAAATCCATTGTCTCACTACAACTCAACAGTATCAGAGTGTGGTGGCTCTGGCTGCCATCATGTTGGCAGTCCTCCCTCTTCCTCCTCACGGCTAATCTAAAAATCAGCAAAGACGTGAATCATTAGCGGACCAGAGGCAGGCCAAATGATGCCTGGGTGCTCAAACAACCCATCTGTAATGGCACCCACCTGTCAATCAAAGGGGCCATGCTGTTAATCCTGCATAACTTTAAGCCTTAATATATTTTGAACAGGTGAGTTCTATATAAATTCACCCTCAGTACAGTTGTCTTGAACAGGGAAATTAGTTATAGAGATCAAAACAGTTTTTTGTACCAGGCTGTAAACATGTTTATTTCTGCTGTGAAGTTGGACATTAACATGGGGACTTATGAAGACTGACACATTCTGGAGCCAGACTCAAGTGGACGTTTCAGGAATTACAGTTTTTGGCATTAATTTCATTTCTCAGCCATGGAGGCCGGCGCTTGGTCTTGGTCCTGGGATGCAGGCTTGAGTGATCTGGTGGACTCTGATCTGACTCCGTCTTATCCTCAGAGCACAGTTTGGTCTTGCCAGAGTGGAATAAGGCATCTTGGGTGATTTCCTGTTGTTACTTCAGATTATACCAGATTACAACTTCCTTATTTACGCTTGTGCAATGTGTTAATATTACACAACATCCCCTCATTACATCCATATTCATAAAGTTTATTAGGTTCAGTTTTTGTTCAGACTACATCATAAAAGAGGTGCAGTTATTTCATGCCACAGGAGCTTTGAATGAAAGTTTACGTACATCCTCTAATAAACCAAAGTGCCTCAGGTTTTAAATAAGCTGCTCAGTAACTGTTTGGTGTGAATACATCATAGGTGAAGCGTTTTGGAGCAGCCACCCTGCAAGTCAGCAGATGACTCCATCAGTGACTCCTGAGTCGAACACTCTCCCCCGGTCTGTTGCGTGTCAGCCTCTTGAGAACCACCTGGACCTCCTCCACCACCTCAGGGAACACGACGCATTATACAAGACATTACTCACCCAGATGCTGGATTACTCACACCTTCACTCCCTCACCGCTCTATTTGACACTAGAAAACATCTTTGTGCGAGCCGGGCCCGCGCAGCACAAGCAGTACCCTGCCAGCGAACACGCCTCCCGCCTCCGGTAATAAACACACAAACAAAGCTGGATGTTCTCATCCCTCCAGTGACAGAGACATAACCTGAATGAGACACATCAACAATCATTCACCAAAAAAACAGTTATGCAACCTCTGAAACAATGAGGCGAATAAAGGAGCTGCCACATCAAAACGCGGAGCCACAAGCAAAGAGATCAGATTCCTAAAAGGCTTTCACACAAACATGATGATGGTGACTGCTAGATTATGAAAACAAAAATGTGTGTATAGATGTGTACATCAGTCAGGTCTGACTGCATCTAACCCACAATACTGTTGTTTTCCTTCTTTGTCATTTGAATGAAACAATTATATCATTATCTTTGTCACGTAACCGTCACCTGAACCACATATATGGCATGTCGGTAGCTGTGGAGTGCCATGTTAGCTAGCCACATTTAATGGATTGAATAGTGGTTAAATCATGGGTCAACTATTACAAGATGTCATCCTTCTGTGGGTTCAGATCTCTATTGATCCTCTGAAAACACAAAGAAAACTATCGATACGTCATTAGATTAAGAATTAGAATAAGTGAGAGAGACCACAGGCATGCAGGCAGCTCTGTGAGGCGGTGCTTTGAGCTAAATGCTTACTTTAACATGCTAACATAGTTCACAATGACTTTGAGTGGTAAAAACTAGAAAGGTGCTATATGAATACAGCCTATTTACCATTTAGTTGTAAAACAAATACAAACTGAACATTTGACCTGATGGTGGCTTTAGATACACAGTCCTTTGCATTCTTCTGGAGACCAAGAATCTTTCTAAAACTGACAATCCATCCAGTAACTGTTAATTGCCAAAGTGGCAGATCAGCCAACTTTGACCAACATTACCATGAGAGACAGTTAGTCATAATGGTCATTCCATGGAGCTACTTTGTATGTTTACTTTGGATCAGACTCAGAGACAAGTGCTTGGAATGTAAGTAAAGTGGGATCATTAAAGTCTATCTAATCTTATCTTATAAAATATAGACTTGCTTTTGTTACAAGTAGCAGCTCTAAATACAAACTGTGAAATATAGTTTGTGAATAAATGTTTGCTCCACTCTTGATTTGTACTTTGTATTGGAGTATATAATACACTTTGTAACTCCTTACATGTGTGTATGTGAAGAGAAGAGCCTGACCGATATGCAGATAGGCAGATTTTATCGGTCAGTATGGATGTGTCACAGATCTATCAGCATTGATATACACAGTATGTAGTAAAGTAATGCATAAAAAGATGCATGAGGTAATGTATATTTATTGATTATGATCCATTAATGATGTACAGTTCATTATTAGTATAATTATTAAAAGTGAAGTTTAGTCCACTGATGTCATTTTTGTGTGTGTTGTCCTAACAGACCTTTTTCATGGCGGCCATTTTGACACAGGTGTTACCAATGATACTAATTAAGGTTCAGGTCCATTCAGGTCAAACAGAGTCAGGGTGCTGCTGTGGGTCATGTTGGCTCACTTTTCTGGAAAGACCCTGCTGCACTAAATGGAATCAAACCTTAATTAGCATCATTGCTAACACCTGCGTTGACCGTACTATGTCATGTCATGGCCGCTGTGAAAAGGTCCTATTAGCAAAACAGGTGGTGAGCGTGACAAACATGTTGGCATTTTAGCATTGTCACTGTGAGCAGGTTAGCATTTAGCCCAAAGCACTGCAGTGCCTAGTACAGCTTCACAGAACTGCTAGCATAGCTGTGGACCTTTGTGTAGAGGATCTGTCCCACTTTGCTTTCTCACAGTCTTTTCAAATGAAGCTATGATCGTTTATTTTACTGATACATACTGTATATGTAGGCAGGGAGTTTTGTCAAGTGTCTCTTTGTCATTTAAACTAATTATATTATGTAAGGCAGGAGGTTGTTTAATCAGATATAGATGTAGCATCATTTAGCAACTACATGACCACAGCTTTGTTCTGAAATGCATTTGTTAAGTTGTTTTGACAGTCTAGAAATTGGAAGCAAAGACGTAGGAGCTCAACAAGTGTTATTCATCCATTCAGGTGAAGGAAGGTTCATGTTTTTTTTCCGTGAAACAAAGAACTGGAAATTATTCACTGCACCACCGACCTGAAACATTTCTTCTTCTTAAGAAAAATGTTGTTTGTGTTCAAATTTCCAGCCAGCTTTGTGTTTGCTGCAGAGGCTGACCTCACCGAGACGTTCAAAGCATGTGTGACATAAACTCAGCAAACCTGCACTGACTTTACCTCCACACCTGGCTCATGTTGCCTCTTAGATTCGAGCCTCTCTGGATGTCAGCCAGCGAGCCTCTTTTTGTGTCGCTGGATGTTTCTGGGACAAGTTTGAACAATGTCTCCTTTGTCTCCCAGCAGGCTCACCTATTCCTTTGCCTCTCTGAAGTGACAGAGCAGGTGAAGAGGTAAGTACCAGGAGGAAGATAAAAAGCCTGAGATTAGCTTTGAAAGGGAGTGATGCATCGAGCGGTGCACCAGATGTATCCAAAATGTAGGGAAGAGGGGTTTGAAGGGAGAAGAAAGGACATAGGACAGATAATTCATCATGGAATCCTACAATTATCCACTCAAACTGTCATGAACTATCAATTTCTCAATACGTCTCAAAGTGTGTAAAATGTACAACCCAGTCTAACACAACAGCCCTGCAATAACTCCTAACTGTGTCACAGAGGTGTTAATTTGACTCTGTGGTCACGATGGAGGCTCTTTATTGTGCTGCGAGTGCTGTACTGACAGTGATAACTGACCCTGAAGAAATGATTGACAGCTGATAGAGTCCAAGATGTCGCAAGCTCCTCATGATGGTTGTTCCAAAGTCTGACAGACAGATACTGATCACCTGCTGTTTACAGATCAGACTTTGAATGTGCTGCACTGAGACGACGCAACTTTGAGAGTAAGAATATCAAAACGAATAATATGATCAATAGCACAAGGTGCAGACAGTGGGCCGTGCAAACATCAGAAACACAATGACACATGGTACATCTGCACCTTAAAGGAACATTTATTTTAGTCTTTTGTATTTTCCATAAATGTGACACATATTTTCAGCTTTATTGGTCATGCTTACTTCAGGGACATTCAGGGAAATAAGGACAATGTGTTTATGAAATAAATCATGAATCATCAAGCACTTATCTCCTGAGTCTGATCCAAAGTAAACACACAAAGTAGCTCTCTGGAATGACCATTATGACTAACTGCATATGGATCTATGCCGGGCTGAAATATCTTCATCAGAATTGTACTTTAATTGGACACTTCCATAGTACATTTTCTCTATGTCTCTATTACTTTGGGTTGCAGTTTGTGAGCTCAGCATGGGTAGAAGTTTTCAGTAAATGGACACTTGCAGCACTTTTACAACACAGTGATGGCAGAGCCTGTCCAAAGTGCTCATGATAATACTAAACTCTCATACACGCTCACACACACAGATGAAGAGCATTTTGGAGTTCAGTATTTTGCTCAAGGACACTTCAGCACCAGCATTATTAGATGACTGCCTGAGCCACAGCGAGACCATTAGAGTATTAATACCACTATGTAAATGCATGAATGAATGCATTTGATGAAAGATTTTATTTACATCACAGAGGGATCATCTCTTATGAGATTATTATAAACGTGTTAACGTCACAACAGCAAACAGCTTTCCCCTGAGCTGGTCATACATCAGTCCAGCTGTTCATGTCAAAACAAAAAATAATATTAATATTAAAGAACAATAATATGGATCTACTCGCTACTGACAGAAATGTAATGAGTAAATAACTTTCCAGTTTGAATGGCTCTCATTCAAATAAATATTGTAATGCATATCAGTCAACTTCTTCAACCTCTTCTATAGTCAGTAACTGTATTCTGTTACTGTTGTCCATACCTCAATCAATAAACTGATGGAAGGAATATGTATGCTACTATGCAGTATATTTAATTTTAAAATCTAATTAAGAGTCAAAGCTACAAAGAGGATGTGGTACTGTAAGACTAACAACAGGATCTACGACATGCAACATACACAGTGTGTATAAAGGTATGGAGGAGACCGACTTGTACATCCCCTCTGAACTTCAGTGACAATGTGCATGTGTTGGAGTATACACTACTACTCAAAGGTTTGGGGTCACCGGTTAAACTGATGTTTTTCTTCTTTCCTTCAATGATGGCTGATGAAATAGTATCATTCAGACACCAAATGCATCATTTACATTAGAAACAATTTTGGCCCCAAAAGAAAAAGAATTATATAATTAAAACTTCCATTTAGTCGATGTGACAGTGTTGCATGACAGGAGAGAATACAATTTATACTGTTTATACTGTCACCATTTCCCCCCAAATGCCTTCAATTTTGAATTTTTATTGAACCACAATGATGCTTTCAGTTCGGCTCTAAATATTTTGGGAACCCATTATTCTGTAGTCTACTCAGTGGTCGGATTGAACAGGTTTAAACTGTATCTACTTTAGCTGATATTCTGTGATCCACTTCCAATAGCGCTAACCTCAGACCAAACTTCTGTTTTTATTTCAAAATTTTGAGAGCAGCTTAAAGCAACACGCCTGTTAATTCCTGCTTGTTATAGTCTTTATTGTGCACTGAGATTGACAAACAGAAATCTGTTCCTGTTTAAATCTGCACAGATTTCGATGCTAAGATTCCTCTTTCTTTAACCAATAACTGGTGGTGTCTTATGTTCTTATTTAATTGTTGCTCAGAGGTTCTTCGTGGTTTTTTGCCTTTTAATTATCAGTCTGGTTGAACAATTGTGCAGCTTTTTGTTCTCCATGTACAAACCACTTTTTTATTGCAAACCCTTCATAGGAAATAACATCTATTTGTAAAGAGGATTGTCTACAACCTAAAAACATGACAGACGATTCAAAAATATGGAGTAGTCCTCTCAGCCATCTGACTGTAGTCAATCAGGCTTTTGTGGCAGACTGTGGAGCGGAAGTGTAAATTAAAAGTATACCCACTTCTCCACCACTGCACGCACATTACATACCCAAATAAGTAGCTGCATCAGATACGCAATCTCTGCATCTCAGCATCCGTCCCCTCGGTCCAGAATGTCAGAGGCAATTCCGTGGATAACATAATGCAGGTATTTAGTCAGGCGATCTGGTGTAATTGAGCCAACTTGGCAGAAATCAAACGGAAAAAAAAAAAAAAAGAGCACTCAGCGAGTTCCTCATCAGACTAATGACAGTGACCTCTCGTCTACCCAAAACAAGAGTATGGACTCATTAATAAAGTGTCCAGTGGGGGTAAACTGTGTTCATAGGAGCCTGGAGGATTCTCATAAAATTGCAAAAGGAATGAAAGATTAAGCTTTTCATTTCTCTGCCTGGATTCTGTTGTTTTTCATTACATGCTCGTTAGATGAAGTCATGGTTGATGGATGTTATTAGCTTTAATTATTAAAAGTAGTCATTGTTCATTTCCTCTCACTTTCCAGCAGCACAGGAACAAAACCGCCAGTGTTGCATTGATTTTTTTTTTACTTTGTGGAAACAGTTGTGGAAACAATCCCCCCACGATCTACACCAGAGACTCAGATTGACATGATCGGTTTGTGATTCAGTCTGCAGGTCTGCAGTTTGGGGTCGGGGGGGTTCTAATGGCTTCTTTATCAAGCTGAACACGACTGAGATTATCTGAAAAATGCACTGCAGGAAGTCCACTCTCACTTTAAAATGTGTAATGGCTGCTCTCTAATCCTTTTGTGAATGTGATTGGGCCTCACCAATCAGCTGGTAGCCAAACAGCTGATGCTAATCAGCTAATGCATGTGAGAGCTGTGGGAACAGCCGAAAGCATATTATCATTTCTTCTGCTTTAGCCGCTGATTTCCTACATTTCCCAAAAGTCCCAGAGAACGTGCTTATTGCATTCAGCTATTGGTTACAACGTTTGTGCGGACAGGAACAGAATAATCAGCGACCATACCTAAAAATGTCATGTGGTTGCACTGCAATCTGGTCTATTGAGGCTACTACAGATCACTGTCTGTGCCTGCTTTACATTTTATTGTTACTGTCACTGTTATTGTCATGTAATTAATCTCCACCTTTCCCCTGAAGTGTGACTGTTGCTTCACTGTTTCCTGCGAACTCCATTCATTAGCTGTTACTTTACACTCCTTTGTTCTTGATTAACTTCCAGCACTTGAGCAATGATTGATCGGTGCAGCTGATCGTCAAGACGCTGCAGCTATGTTCCAGTGGTAGGTCTGTAAACTGATCCTGTGTGCTGTGGATATGACCGCCGTGAGAAAAGCGTTGGGAAAACTCCCTTTTCCCCCCTTCAGCTTTATCCACGGCAACAGGAACCAGAGCGGGAGCAGGCTGGTGGAGTCCTGCGGTGGTGGCAGACGTACCTGTCAGGATAAGGAGGGAGAATGTAGGCCTATTGTTGAGCTGATAAGAACCGATTGCTGATATGTTGGTGGTAAGGTGTGGTTGGATATTGTGTCAGTGCTGTAGGTTGTGACATTATTTGACACAACTTCAAACAGTCCAACAGAGATACGGTGTCTGCCGCTCAGTTTTAACAGCTCTCAGTGTTGTGTAAGTCTTACTTGGTATCTTAGTGTTACACAAGAAGAGCCCAGTTTTTTGTTAGTGTGGACCATGTGACAGTCTGCACTCACAAAGCGGATGCTCTTGATTTCTAAAGCAGAATGGTTGGTTAAGCCATCCAGTTTGCCTGCAGGTTTAAATTGTTAAATGAAGTCGAATTTCTGGTTTATCAGAACAGTGAAGACAATGTGGCAGCAGGAAATGTTTAAACGTGTAATCCACATCATCTCATGTAATGTGTTACATGTGAGCAGACAGCTAAGATGGAATGTTAATTAAAAACTATGTCAAACAATATTCACTGATCTTTTCTCCCTGATCAAAACCAGACTGAGGAAATCTATGACCAGATGTGTTATCATATTTATCCGGTAATGTAAAATATCAATGGACAAATGTATTTATACCGTCTGCATGCTTCTGTGGAATCACAAACTGTTCTGGTCCTGATTAGTAAAACATGTCCTCTGCTGCACAAAGCTCCATTCTTTAAGTTAATTTAACTGCTTAAAGGTCCAGTGTGTCAGAATATGTTAAAAATGAAATATCATATTCATTAACTATGTTTTCATTAATGTATAATCACTAAAAAAAAAAAGATCAATCTAAACATTGGAGTCTTTCAAATGTTTTACAGCCACTATAGTTCCTCCTTCACCCTAGGAACCATCCATTTTCTGTAACCGCTAATCATCAGGGTCATGGTGGGACTGGAGGCTATTCCAGCTGACTTTGGGCGAGAGGTGGGGTACACCCTGGACAGGTGGCCAGATTTACCAAGTTGATATCTTTGGATGCAGTATCCAGAGAGAACCCACACAGACATGGAAAAACATGCTATCTCCACACAGAAAGGCCCCAGCTGAGGTTCAAACCAGGAACTTTCTTGCTGTGAGGCAACAGTGCTAACTACTGCACTGAAACAGCAACAAAAGAGCTGCAAACATGAAACATGCAGACATAATGTTATGGACAGCTGTGTGTGGATGTTACATGACTGTACTTGCAGTTGACTATCTTTGGTGTTGTTAAGCAATTGTTTTTCCAAGAGTAATATGCCCTTTTACTCTTTTCACAACTTTTAGTTGTTGTATGAAGCTAAACGCTGACAGTAAACAGTGTTTTAGTGAGGAAGTGAGTGAATAGAGTTGCTGCTCAGCAGTGGAGAGGACAGGCAGCCACAACAGTCATTACTGTTGACTGCAGAGGGGCAAAAACAACAGCTCTGTTCAAACACTGAGGCTTTAATGACGAGTCTGTGCTATTAAAAATGTGAATAAGACTAAAATGTCACTGACAAAAACAAGAAACTAAATATCTTCACACTTAAACAGTTATCGAATGACTTAAATGTGACTCAAACTAGTGTGTGTTTGTAAAACGAGACTACTAACCAGACTGAAAGAGGAGAATGAATCAAAATCAGGTGCTAGAATTGACACTGACTGTACCACCTCATGCAGACTTATAGATTCGCTGTTCAAATGTTGCTAAAATAACAGCTTTCTGAGCAGATCTGTGACCTCTCAGAGCCCTCAGTTTGAGCCTCGTGACAAATGAAGCCACTGTTTGAGCGGCATCGGTTACTTCCTGCGCTCGGGTTGCTCCAGCTCACATAACGCTCGCTGGGAGGTGAGAGATCCGGATCAGCAGGAGTGTGTCTGAAACATTTATCAGTTCTGCAACCAGATAGAGAGCTTCCACACAGCTTTACAACTGACACACAGAGTGACCTGCTGACTGCACAAAAAACAATACTGCTTGCAACACACTGTGATACTGAATATATTCTTTAAAGTGCATCTTTGATATGATAAAACTCTTTCTGTTCTGTGTTTTTCTGTTGTTGTTTTCCATGAAAATCTCGATGGTAGAAGATGGGACTTGACCAGAGTGTGAACCTTACAAGTAAATAGTTAAAAATTTAACAAGGCGTGCTGTCTTCATTTAGAAAGGACTGAACCAAAGGATCTGATGCACTAAACGCGTCTGAATCTTAAATAAATACAAGGTAAATACAACCTATGGAACATTTTGGACATTCTGAAATTGATAACAAAACATCTAACCAATCATATTTGACTGATCTCCAGCTATCAGAGTAACTGCATTGAATCACCTGAACTGGTGATAAGAAGGCTGGTGCAGCAGAGCACCTGGCCTTTGTTTCCATATGGTAATCGAGTGAATTCAGCATGAGAGGTAGTTGCCACGTAGACGGTACCTGCACGCTCTGTGTTGTGTTAACAGACGTGTGGTGGTCTGATATTTTTACTCTGCTGAGTTCTCAGAATGCAAGTATCAATGCTGTGGGAACCTTTCTCAGAAACCAGAAGGTCATCAGCTGCTTGGATATAAACATTAAAATCACACACTGTAGTGTCTGACCAATGGAGCGGTCTGAGCTGTGAAACAAAGGCACGTGTCATCAAGGCTACAGTTGACATGAAAAACAGAAGCTGCGTCACACATCAGTTTACACAGTTTGCAGTTTTCATGGCCAGACATGTCTGCTTACGTCATCCACCTGACCTCCAAGAACTGTGGATGGCAGCAGCATCTGAAGCTGAACGCTCATTACCAGGGAGGATACCAAGAATCTGCTGATGTCTGTTGGTCAAAGAGGCATTGCAAACAATTATAACCAAGTATTAAATATAACAACTTCATTTAAGCCAATCAGCTATCATCTGATAATGATTTAGCTTCTGGGGTCTGGGGCCAATGTATTAAGCAGATATCCAGAAAAACCCCTAACCCTAACCCTAACCCTAACGATGATCAAATAAAACACAGAAGAATAGTGCAAATAGTATGTAACATGCACTTTTAACCTACATAACTATTTTAGACTAGACAAGCCAACTTAACCTTAGGTATATAACACAATCAATAAGGGGTATTGAATTGCATAGCAGTCTTGCTAGCTTACACACACTCACCTTCAGACTTAGGGAAGAAGTTATATAGTCAGTCAAGCACAATATGAAAGGAAACCCTGTGCCCTCATCAGCCCGGCATTAAACAAACACAAACTACATCATTTTCTTTTGTTTTGAAAACCCACATCTACATGACACGATTAGAATCAGCCCTTCAAAATAAAGAACTTGCATAGTTTAATTAAAGAGACACATAACAGCACAGCCTTATGAAAGTGCTTTAAATGAATGAACACAAAAACAACACATTCCTGATTATTATTCTTCACTAAAGGTCATGTGACCAAAACAAATGCTAATCTGTCATGTAAATATGTCGTGAGCTAAACTTTCCCAGAGAAAGAACAGGAGACAGACGAGTTGTGGTGTTCAGTTGTAACTCTCACACTGATGTGAAAGACATGAAGACAAAACAGAGCTGAGACTTTAGAAGGTCACAACCTTCATAGCACCAGATAAGATGAACACCTCTCAGCATGTTTCAGAACAGAACAGCGTCTGTCCTCAGTGATCTGTGCTGTGTGTCAGGACAGGGACAAAAACTGTAGACATTCCAGTAAGTCTTTGTACGTGAACTTTAAACTTTAATTAAGGTCAACCTGTGCTCCCAGGTGCAGGTGAATGTCTGGGCAACAGGGTGGAGCAGACAGAGAAAGAATGCTACAACCACCACAAGTGTGTGTCATAATGCGGTCTGTCAATCAAATTAATACACCTCCACGCATCCCAAAAAGAGTAATTAACTGTGAAGACAGAGCAATGAAACAGCTACCGAGGCACTAAATAATTCAAAGATTAGACCTCTTCAGCATGTAAACACGCAATAATGACTGCTAATTAGCCTGCTCAGCCATACATTATTAAACCGTTAATCAAACCAATAAGCAGCAGTCAATGTCAGACAACCTAAGCAGTCACCTAGTGTTTCTGTAGTGTTGTAAAGTTTGAATCAAACTAAATATGACACCAAACTCACTTCAAGAAATATGACATTTGAACATTTTTTTACTGTCAATTCAGCATCAATATAATAAACATCAACTGAATTCTTTGTCAGAAGACTGAGGAAATGAAGCAAACCGATTTCTCACTAAAATAAGACCACTGCTAATTCACGGTCTGTCACATGTGCCGTTTTTTTCGGCTGTTACCAAAGTAACTGCTTCCTGTTTGTTGCTGAAGACCTACCTACCTTCTGAAAATATTGTATATGTTTGATTTTATCAGAAAAATTCTTCCACCTCCATATTTCCTCCAAAGTGTGTGTCAGAACAGAATCTTATTTCACTTACGTACGTGACACAAAACTAGCTGGTAAAGCAGAAAAACGTTCTTTGTGTTTCTTGACAACAGTAAGCAGTCCCAATCCAGTTGTGGAAATATTTGTGCTGAACAGTGATTCAATAAACAAACAAATCATAATCTGCTGTAGAATGATTGTAGCCTGCGGCCCTGTGCCTATGACTGAATCAAAGCCGTGCTGATATTCAGTATAACAGCACACCCTCTCATGTAATATTGCTTTATAAAGACTTTCCACATTGTAACCACAATCCTCTGTCTCTGCTGGGTGACAGTAACTGCTCTGAGTGACTTTCTGTTGATTAGACATTCAGTTCGGTTACAAACGTCTCTGGTCGAGGATAAAATGAGGGTACTTAGGGTTGAAAAATAAAATCTTTAACAAATATAAAGCATTTGGTGAAAAGTTTTGACATTTGACTGTTTAAAATGGTTTGAATTCTTGATAACACATTAACTTGTCTAAAAAGGGGGAGATTAGACTGTGTGAGAGCAGAAGTGGCTAGAGCTCAGTGGGTTTTAAAGGGGGGATGTGGTTCACCTCGGTCACCTCCTCTATCCGGAGTTTCAAACCTCTCGAAGCATCAGCCTCACAGTTTCAAGTGTTTTATGCCTGTGAGCTATGAAAGATATGTCCCTCTGCATGTCCCTGTAATGAGGAAACAGTCGAGAGTGTCATGTGTCAGAAAAACCGGTCCATGGAGATAAACGTGCCTGTTAGTGAACTCATGTCTCGCTCAACAATGCTTACATTGTCCGGTTCATCTCGCCACAAGTTCAGATATTTATTACTGATAATGGGCTTGTTTTTACGCTGTGGTGAGACACTGGAGACAAAACTGTAGATACAACGAATGAAAAACAACGAGGACCCAGAGGGAAGACGTGATAGTCAAAACATGGAAACCACATGCAGAGTCTTGAGGAGTGTTTGTGGACCCACATGGCCAGATTTTAGCATATGTTGTGTCCATCAGTTCATCAACAGTCAGCGGGGGTCCATGACAGTTCTGTGTCATGTTTTCTTTTCACATATGATGTTACAGCATCTTGATTTTAAGGCTTTTAACCAGTGTTCCCATTCAGAGACATCCAAAGGAGTGAGTTTAAGGACTCAGCACAACTTGTTGATTCACAGATTAGCCAAACAGACTCGTAGAGCTGCATTTTTGTGTTTGTGCCATTTATGACCACTGCCAAACTGTCTCAGGGCAGACAGTTGAGGAAGCTATCGTATTAACTTTATTGCACCATTTAAATTAATGGATGTGGCTCCTGTCTTTCAGTGTTAGAGCCAGAGTTAATGAGAAGTCAGCAGACTGTAGCCCCTTTTCCTATCGTGCCCCCTTTCTCTGAAATTACCTCACAGTCTGACTCTTTAAATCCAAATCCAAAACCCAAATTTTCCACCTTAACTTTCAGCTAGTTGCTTGTGTTTGATGACCTCGTACCTGTCAGTCTCACTCTCAATGAATCCATTAAGCCTGATTCTTATACTTTACGCTCGCCCTGCCAACAAGAATACTTTAAACTTTCTGAAGACCACTGCATCTCTTCCTAACCCACAACATTTAACACACAAGCACAGCTATGCGTCTGCCTCTTCCTTTTTTTTCACTCACGTCTCTGTGTGCTGGACGACCATCTGTCCTGGGACCTTTCTCTCTGTCTTTGTCTCATTCCAGATGTTCTGAATCTTGATTTCATCTCTCCTCTTAACATATTATCAGTTAACTCACTGTCTAGCCCTGCATGTAGTCCCTTGTGATTATGTTTTCAGCACTGCATATTTTGGGATGATGTACGAATTAATTTGCCACTTTGGGATGTGACTCCAGACTAAAAGCAAAAGGAAATTAAACACCATAAAAGCTTTGGTTTTCTGACAGCAGTTTACAGTAAGAGAGTGGATTCAGCACTGGGGACGTTTTTTTTGTAATTTGGACACATCTTGTGAAAATAGAAAGTTTCTGAAGTTACTGAAGCGCTCTTGTTCAGCAAAGACACTGAACCTGCTGTAACAGCTGCTGCATGCATTACTCTTCCTTCTCTCCTTCTCTCCCTCAGACAAAACAAGGCAGTACAGGAAGCCTTGATTAAAGCACTTCCTGTCTGACTGGTCGAAGGATCAAGGCGTTCGGCGGCAGCTCGGGGTATTATTTTACCCACACTGCTTGGAGTGGAGGTCGCCTGAGATTCACCCAGCGAGGTTTACTGCTGTAATTGGAGAAGCGGCTGGTGAGGAGCTCTGTTAATCAATGAACACAGAAGAAGAAGAGTGTGTGTTCACGGTGGTGAGGTGAAGTAGAAGAGGAAAGGATGTAATCTTTGGATTTTGTATATTAAACCAAAAATATGTTGTTCCCAGTGAGAAAACGTTGCAGAATTAAAGGAATAGATTCAAGTTTTTCGCTCAACCTGAGCATTGTAAGAAGCACTGAATTGGAGCCAAACATGATTAGCCTAGCTTAGCTTAAGACAGGGAACAGAAGGTAGTAAGAAAACATAATGGGCTGGAAATCAAACCCATCCAGTAACATGATCTTCCTTGCTTAACACCATATGATATTTTAGTATCATTTAGCGGTATAGCTAACGTGTTTTTTAATTTTCCTCGTGAGAGTTAGTGTTTGAATTTATGTTTCTCCATGCTGCCCCTCGTTGACTATAATCTGCACCTTATGTAAGTGTTGTGTAACAGCAAGAGTTTATCTCCTCTGACAGGTTTAATTAAAGTTTGTGGAGGAGTGTGGTGGGTGGGAAGGAGGCGGCTATCACATGTCTGGCTTCATTTTCCCCTTCACACTCTGACTCAGCGAGAGGCCGCTCCCTCTGACAGTCTGCGACAGCGGCAGGAAGTTCGGTCTGAGCTGTCTTGGGACCACCGAGCCTGCAGAGGTGACAGATGTTCCTGTCTGGGTTTTCTTACCTGGATGAACTCAACATGGGTAGAGGAACACCCAAAGGCGTTACAGACTACAGCATGCAATTCACACCACACGAGGTGAAATTCACATTATATATTTTCAAACAGGGGACACAAAATTACATAATAATGCAGCATGACTCGGTCATTAAATCTAACCCTGACCAAAAAGCAACTGACACAATGAACTGGAGGCTTTCTGAGCCCCTCCAAGCAGTGTGGTAGTACACCAGATGAGTCTTGGGCCTGTGACCAGTCTCAAGGCCACTATTTGAAGGTCTTAGAATTGAATAGTCGCGTCTCAACCTCAGCAAAAGAATACTAGCTAAAACCACAGCTGCATGAATGTAATTGTACATTGTCTGATTTATTTGCTTACATCATGATTGTGACTGATGTAAAGCTTGCTGGTTCCGATGAAACACTTGACTCATTTTTAATTTGAAATTTTTGTTACTGCTAATTTGCTGTAACCGCCTCCGCTTCACATGCAATCCACAAAAAGTCAATGTGGGAGACATGTGGGAGGACAAGCTGTGGCTGTCTGTGAGGAGATGTCAGCCAAATCTTCTCTAATTAAATTTGTCTACCTAACCCACAAAAAAAAAAAAAAAGAAAACGAAACAAAAGGCAATATGTAAATCCTTCAACGCAGCGTTTTCAGAGACAGCTGGGACCCAAGGAGCTCCATATTTACTAGCTAGTAGGCTATATACTGTCTGGTCTTGGTCAGTGGGCCAGTTGCCTGCTCTCCTCAGCTGATAATCCAGCCTTGTCCACAGTGATTTGAGGTGGTGTGAAAGTATGCAGGAGTTGAATAACTTTTCCTCACTTTGGCCTCCGAGCAGACACCGTATGAAAGCCTGTGCCGTCCTATTCATCATATCTGTCTCTTCTCTGTCAGAGTTTGAAATGGGTGTGAACACTTTTACACTTAGACATTGGTTGGACGATGCCTCGTACACTTCATTTCAAACATATCCCGGCCTTCACACTCCCAAATCGACTCTGGCTCTAACACTGAAAGACAGAACTTTTTAAGGTTTAAGACTCTGACCTTGTGGTCCCTGGTTTGAGGAGGGAAAATTTTATAACATGTCAACCTCTCTCATACATATGTTTACAGCACAGCTGAACACACCTGCTATCTGTCTACAAGAATGTTTTTGGACACAGTGAACTCATGATTGACTTACATCTCTGTTTGTTGTCTTCTGCATCTTGTGTAATGAGCGCATGCACCAGCTTCTTTTTCATTTCCTCAGTAGGTAAAGCGAGTCAGCTCAGTCCCTGACTCCTCCTGTCGAGGTGCCCTTGAGGAAGAACCACAATACCTCTCGATGATTAGGCTGGTGCTTGGCATGGCAGCTCGCTGCCATTTGTGTGTGTGAGTGTGTTTATGAATGAGTGAGTAAGAGGCAATTTGTACAAGTTGTAAAAAACACTATAAATGTAGTCAATTAACCCATAACTGTTCCTGTAAATTCTTTGTGTGGGTACACAGTTTGAACTGTGTGGTGAAGGTGCATTCTGCCAGCAACAACACAAACAAAGAAAGTAACTTTAACTTTGAGACAAGGTGTGGTGAAAATAGAAATACTCAAGCATAGTACATTGAATCTGTACTTAAATACTTGAGTACATGCATTTAGTTACAGTCTACCACTGTTCCTGTTCTTTTCTGTAGAAAATCACTCCAACCTCTTGAAAGTCTTGGTTGAATTGTTAGAGAAAGGGTTTTCTGTTTTGATGTTCATTATATAAACGTTCCTAAAACATTTATATAACTTTGTGTGCTTGGTTTGCATCATTTTAATCATGTCGATTTGCATGCTTTTAATCATCCCTTCGGTTTAGTTATGTAACTTTGACGATCAACACAGAGGAGACTGTTTTTGCAGGCTGCCTCCAACCAAGTGGCACTAACTGCTGCTCCACCGCTGCTTCAACACCGCTACATGTCTGTACAGGTGTGTGTGAAAGAGAACATCTGTGTGTTCTGAGAGGTCACAAGGTGAAGCAGGAGCTCTCCTGCAGCCGTGGTGTTTTTGTCCTTTCTTGCCTCCGTTCATGAGTCACTCCACAGTTGGCTTTTGTAACACCACGGGAGACTTAACTGCGGCGAGTGAAATCCAAAACACGTCCAAGTCAAATATTGGTTTAACTTGAGGTTGAGACCAAAAGCCAAACAAAGAGCACCAAAACCCTGTAGCCTTCCATATCGTCATACTGGCGTTGTTTACTGGTTTTGCTTCCTGAGTGGCTGTGGTTTGGTGATTAACTCTGGCAGAACGCAGAGTGCATTCCGTTCTTTGCCCGCACTGACATCAACGCGCCGGGTTGCCAGGTAGAGCCGCTGTTTTGCTCTTTCTGTGCAGAATGGAAACACACACATGAGCTCGTCAACTGTCAGCAACTTATTCTCACCAATCATTCTAAATGATCTTGTCTTCATTTTGTCATATTGTGCTTTTTTTTTTTTTTTTGACGTTTCGTAATATGAATTTGGTTACACAATGCCCCCTCTGCACATCAGTCTGGCTCTTGTTTACGCTTTCCTTGAGAGATACTCTGTTAGTCATTGGTATTCTGTATTATATGTTTTTAATCATATCTCACCACCATCAACCATCTTTATGGACCTTAATGGACAAATCTTGGCACAAGAGTGTTTATGTAAGAGTATATATGTAGAGCGTAAGCTTTGTGTTTGTTTTGTCAATGACTGACATAATGATTCAAATTTTTCTTGCACGTTTCCCCTGTACTTTTCCCTTCTAAGAACTAAGAACTCTTTTTATGGGTTTTTATTCTAACCAGAGATGAAAAGCTTCTGAAATAGCCTCTTAGCTCACGCTGGGTCAGAAGAACTCTTCTGAAATCCAGATTGATGAAACAGCTTTGGGGTCAGCCTCTCTTTAAAGCAGACTGACCTGCTATATTGTGCTAAAGTTGACCGAATTGCCCAAGAGAATGAAATTTCATTGCAAGGTTTACAGTGTGCTTTGGTAGCAAAGCCTCCATCATATCCGCAGCAGATGACATTGTCTGACTGTTACCCAACATTCAATATGGGCTCATGGTCCTGCTTGGAACAATATTGAGCTCTAACCCTGTCACATTACAAGACTTCTCATCAAAGCATGAAGAAGAGTAAAGGATGAATATATGTGCTTACAGGCTCCTTCAGCCTGCTGCATAGTGAGCACGGCTCAGGTTCATATTAGTTTTATTGTGGTCTCTGCTGTGAGGTATTTGGACTCATGTCTCTGTGCACTGCAACAATTTGCTGCAAGTTTCATTTTCTTTAAAATTGCACATCAGTATTTTCATGTAAACAACATGCGGACTATGTATAATGTGAAAAGGTGTTGCTCTTTATGTCAAACCCATAGGTAATCATCACCACCACTGCAGTCCTCCTCAGTTCTGCAAAGCATTTTAGTGCTGTTGAGCTAATTGTTTTTGGTTTTCAGGCTCACAACGCTAATATTTTGATTCACTCTCACCACTCTTATCAACCACTAGTGAACATGGTTTAGCATTTAGCTAAAGAGACAGATGTTTTTCACAGGAGGTGATAGAGAACAAAAAAGAGAATGAATGATGGACTTAATTCATCATGTGACCAAACAAACAACTCCAAACAAATGCTAATGTCGCTCTGTCTGATCATTGCTAACACGTTATAGCCGTATCAGCTTTATCTTGTGACGGATGAATGTGTCATTGATGTGTTTAAATGCCTCTTTCACTGATCCCAAAAAAAATCATTTATTGATGCTTTAAAGAGTACAGAACTCAGGGCATTAGATTATTTATTTTTAATATACCAAATATAAACTACAGATTACTCCAGGTTTTATACATGTCCAAGAAATCCCTGTCTAAAAATAATGCAGATTTAAGTTGAATTTTTTTTTATTAAAAACAAGTGAACAAATTCCCAAGTAAAATATTCAACCTGTTTCTAATGCAAATTACGTTAAAATTAAGTATTTAAAATGCTTTATGTAAATGTTTGTTTGGTTTACAACAACAACTTATTCTTTTCTTTTTTTAGCAAAAATTCTTTATTTTTGAACGTTGATTTTTTTTTTTTAGGACTTCAGGATTTAGTGGCACCTGAGACTTTGGTAAATTGAGAATATTTTGAAGGAAAAAAGTATTAATATTTAGATAAAAAGGCAACTGGTCAGTGTGGACTCTCAAGAGATGCTTAAAATGTGCATATTTTAGATATACATATAGATTTCTATAAAATCTATATAACATTTTGTTCACTGCGACCTTTTTCTCATGATATGATGACTTCATGTGATGACTTTTTTCTCAAAATATATTACATTCTGGAAATCACACATTTCCCCCCTCATACCTGGTCATATGAAATTACTTCATTGATGTTTTGTGACTGCTGACTTCTATTTGCAGCTATACTCTTTGCCTCACATAATCCGTCCATAAACAAGTGTTGCATTATTTTGGAATCATTCCCTCAACCCAGCATGACCTGAGCACAAATACACCTCCTCCAAATAGAACACACACACCTCATCTGCTGCTTTTAGCATCACAAATAGCAGTGCAGATTACATCACACTGACGGCTCCTACTGGTCTTTCAATAGAGCTCTCCGCCTGTATTAGCATGGTGTTTGAGAACAATACAGTCCTGAAGGACGGGTGCTTAACACATACATCAGTATATGACTTCATTGTTTATAAATGGACAAGTTGTCCTGTGTCTCTCCTCTGTCACCAGGCAGGATGTGCTTCCCCAGCTTGGTTTCTGTCTCTTATCCTCCCTCCCATCGTTCCGCTGTCTGCCACTTCACAAATGACCCGCTGCTGTTTTTGCCCCCGCGAACGCCTTGCTTGCTGTCGCTGCAGGTACCCAACAGCCTCTCTGACCTCTGGCCACAGATATAGAACAATAGAGTCTACAAGGAGATGAGGTGAAGGGAAGGAACAAGTCTTTGTCACCTGTGATCATCTGTCAAGACAAAATCAGCAGACAGCCGATATGACGAGGTGCACGTCTGAGCTGGTTTATTGTTGTATGGCTGAGTTCCACATTATTTACTGTAAACTACTATGTTGACCTGAATGAAACTGAGATAACATTCTGTTTGCCTTTGTCCGAGAAAAACTATGACTGATCTCATTTCTGATCTATTGTTTTCATGTAAACTCAAAGAGCCAGAAAACACACAAAGTCTAGCTTGCTCAGGGTGTCGTAACAGTTGTGTAACATCATCAGCAGCTCTGATTTGTCAGATTTGTCAGATGAGGAAAAAGTACTCTGATACTGTCATCAAAACATCTCTATGGACTGACTGTGTTACAACCTGAGGCACTGACTATTGTGACTGTGTCTGTGTGGTCCTCTATTATGCTCTACAGCAAGCCGGGCGTAAAGACATGAGAAGAGGTCTAATGATGATGAGATGCTATCAAGTTGCTCTATCTTCTTTATTTCTTACTTTCTTTTGCCATTCAATCTGAAAACCACAACTTTTTAAAAACTGAATTAATGAATTATTAATTAAACAATGAAAAATTGCACATATACATACATACATACATACATACATACATACATATAATTGATATATGGATTTTCCTTTACAATATCATGTCAAACAAACATCACACATCACTCATACATAAAAACGTGTTAACCTGTATACTTTCATATACACTGAGAGCATGGTGCTGTTACCTGAGGAAAGAAGGGAAGTCCTCACCCATGTGGGAACTGAATGTGCTGTGAATTGTACACAGCTGCCAACCAAGAATTTCAGGTCTGGAAGTCGTCAATAAAGCCAGTCCAGCAGGTTCAGGCCAGAAGTGTCTTTTCTTCCCATTAATCTGCTGCTTTTGAAGGCTCGACCTTCAATTAGAGGTTAATTTCCCTCCCACTTTGTTTGAATCCTCTTCAGTGTTATCTCGTCTCTTGGTCACGTTTTGTGTTGAGGATGTTGCTGAAGATTCTTTGGGGGGACTAAACATTTAAGCTGCTAATGCGTGCTCATTCCTCTAAATGGAAGATATGATCTACTAACCAGGTGTGGGGACATTTTTAGCACCTAAAAATAAAGAGGGAACTCGGGCAAAGCACTTGAAATCTGTCCTTGTTAATGGGATGTCGCCTGTTTAACAGATCCGGGCCTCCGTGTTCACTTGTGTGTGCTTTTAAACAACGATTAGAGCCATTACATTGTCTGAGAAGGCCTAATGCATACAGCAGGTTTTAAAAGCGAGCCGAGCAGAGGTCACGCTGAAGAATCCTATACAGTAGATTAAAGTATGTGTGTCAGGGCGGCCTTTGATGTGGGATCAGTGTGAGGCCTGCTGGGTTTACAAGCCGCAGGGAGTCGTGGAGGAGAGCAGCAGCAGCTGTTGTCATCAGGAGCTTTAAACTGAACCACATCAGTCCTCCGCACACACACACACACACACACACACACTGTATACAGTGTGCTGCACACTTTGTTCATGTGCACGCTAATGTTTTCACTGTAACCTGATTAAGGTGACATTCCGATCATTACGACTGTCATGTAAACACGACAACTCTCAGCTCGACAGATTATCTCTGACAAAGTAAACATCACCACATCGCTGTGACAAAGCTGGAATACTCATCAGGCTTCTGAACTGTTAGCCTGTATTCAGACCAAAGCAGCCATTGTGTCGAATAGCCACAGGGTTGTGCAGCAGTGTGTGTGTGTGTAATGAATGTAACCACAATGAAACAGAAAACAACAATTATTTTCTCTTTTTCTTGCTATCAGCGCTCCCTCTCCTCATCCACTGTCCGTGTCGCTGAACCATCGCTCTCTCTCTCTCTCTCTCAAATATACAGACACAAACAAAAGGAAACTTCTTCATGTCACTATTTTGAAGCTGGTCCTTGAACAACACCAGAACACAAATTGGAGTATTATAGTTTAGATAATGAATCCACCATGATAGTTTTAGTGACATTTCAGGCTTACTGTGGAGCAGTTTGACCCATCTGATGATGGCTGGATTGGCCAATGCATAACGTTAGGCTGCATTTGTCCAAAGGTTGAATCTGGCTCAACTTCTCAGCCACAGGTCACGGCGTTTCGGGCCTGATGGACATATGTAAGTGTATTATGTAGTCTCTTTTATTATTAGTAGTATACATTTATTATTATTATTACTTTATTTTATTTTTTAACCTGCAGATGATGTGATGGTGCTTCCTCAGTTTGTGTTGTGCTTTTGTTTTTAATGGAGTGAGGTGGAGAGTTGTGGGGTTATTGCATGAAGAAATTAAGTGCACTGTGGATCTAAACATTGTGTTTTTAAAAAAACTGTTCATCATCCATATAGTATAAACCTAATGTAAATATAATATAAACCAAAATAAAATAAAATATAAACCTAAAGTTGTGTGTAAGTGTTCTATAATTTTATAATTGTGATTTATTTTGTAGATCTAAAAATATTCCCCCTGTGAGTTACCAGGTACTGTACTGCGAGGAGGTGAAAACTGGGTCAAGTTGAAGAATGGAAGGAGTTCAGACTCAGGGCAGAGATGACATCCATGTTTCCGCCACGTAGCTCCTGTGCTGAGAGAGAAGAAGGTTAAGAGAAAAGGGTTGGACCTTCAAATACCAGGATACATCAGGTTTGTTTTCAGGTTCTACCTCCCAGTCACATGACAGATTCTACGGTCAGCTCTGTACGTGAATTCTGGAAAAGATATAGGACACTCTCCTTTAAGCTAACACCTTAAATCTTTCTGGACAGCTGTTATGACTAACTCATTGTCACCTGCAGACCAGAGGGCGTGCACAGATTTATCACCTATCTCCATATTTGTGAGACAATACACGCCTAACACACACATGCATACACACACACACACAGCCTCTGAACACATGAAACTTCATGCTGAATTAAAGCAGGAGAAAAAACAAACATCGATGGAAATCAATGATGTGCAGAGAGCTCAGCCGTGTCCAGATGACCTCACTCCGAACCTGACAACTTGTGAATGTTGTTGTGATGTTAGCGTTAGCGTGGGTGTGTCTGTGTTACAATAAGTGAATAGGTGAGGTCACATGTGTCATGGTGTCACATGTACAGGAAGGACAGAAGCCAGGGTTTAACTGAGTAAATACCCTCAGTGTGTATGAGTGAGTGATTAGTGTTGTGTCATGAGGATAGTACAACTGGGAGACATACGCTATTCAAACACCTGTGTGTCACCATGTGTTCACTGCTTTTTGTCTTTTTTGAACAAAGTTTTCCTGCTGAGGTCAGTCCCAATCAGCAAAAGTCACCCCAGTATTTATGAATGAACACAGCAGTCGTGATTGTAGCATTCAGTGTGAAATCACCTCCTACGCCACATCCTGTCACATCCTAAGAAAGTTAACAAGGGTTAATTAATATTCAAACATTCGACATTTTGTGATATGTGTCTATGCAATTACTTTCCAAGGGTGAAATGCGGAGGGGCGTATCATTTATTCTAGCTTAGCATAAAGCCACTCTACTAGTGTGATGTGCAGCATGTTGCAGCACGCTAAGGCTACCTCGCCTAACCTTAGCATTAGCATCAGCATTTTTATCCTTTTCTTAAAATGTCAAACTGCTTTAAAAGTAAAAGTCTGATGTTCAGGCTTAGACTGAAAACAGCAACAACCACAGAATGAATTCATAAATTAACATTATTAGAACTAATCAATTCACCATTAAACGTGTATTTTTTTTCTCATGGATACATAAAAATCTTTTCTTTGTGTTTTTCGTCTCTGTATTTATTTGAGTTTGCTGAGTTACAGTGAGTAACTCAAACCTGCTGCTGCAACATGTATGAAGTCACATTAGTTTGTGTTGTGTGTACATGTGTTCACTACCTGAATAGACATGATTGTAACCAGGGAGCGTATCAGTTATTGCGGCAGTTGCTGTGTGTTTTTGCCTTTTTCTCATGGGAAAAATGATAGTGAATGACGCACACACATACACACACACACAAAACAACACACACTAATCCCAACTCTGTGCAGTCCCACAGTGGAACCAATGATGTCATTCACCTGCGGTGCCGTAGGGTGACAAAGGTTCTTTTGTGCTTGTGTAAATACACACACACTCACTTCTCTTCCTGTGTGAGGCTCACGTGAGCAGAGCAGATTGACCTGAATGAACATGTGGTTTTCTCTCTGCAGGGGGGAACGGGGGGCATTTATCATTCGTTTGCCGTCTCATTCATCAAACCTGGGGAACCGTAAGAGCTGCCGTGCTGTCACAAAGTCACCTCTCACTCTGTAAGTCGAGTTAACGAGACGGATCAGGCCGGGTCAGGGGGAGGTCGAAAAGTTTCCTTTGAGACATTTAAAGAATTTAGGTTTTCTAAATGAGACATCTGGCTGCCTGAACACTGCAAAGCCAACTCTAACCCTGAAATTCCACCAGGCACGGCTGCAACGCGTTCTGGCTGTGCCATGGCTGCCAGTGACTTTTGTATGATTCTATACAGGTGGTCTAAAGTTCTGATTTATAGACCCGTGCTGTCATAGAGGTGATTATATCTGTTGTTGATATTACGAGCAGGAACCGAGAGCAATCTGGTAACTGCTCCTGAACTTCACACAAGGTGTAAAAAAAGAGAGTCACTGCTGCTCTATCAAACTGTGATATCACAACACAACAGGTACAAAGAGATTAGCCTGCTACTACGTGCAGCGAGAATGTGTGCCTGCACCCACAGCATGCTATAACACACACACGCACACACACACAGGCACGTCCACCTACTGGGTAAAAAGCTGCGGGCAGCTCCACATGGCACAGACAGAAGAACCTGTCCAGCTCAACATACTGTATATTTATATCATAACCTCTACATTTATAATTTTCTCAACAACTGAGGCAAGAATAATGTCAATCTGTTCATTATCATCATCATTTTGTGTTGTTGATGGGGTGATTTGCAAACGGCAAGCTAGTTAATATCATGGAGTCAATGCTCAGTCAAAATATTCTAAGTATGATTTCATTTATTTTCCAGTATTCAGGATTCATTTCAGCCTTGCGTATGTCACTTTTGGCCAATGCCCAGGATGTTGCCATCCAAACTTTAAGAGTCAACTTTTGGTTACTACAACATGTCCGTCATCAGTCTAGTCTGTATATGAAAAGGGAAGAGTTCTCTAAACATTCAAAAAATATCGAAGTAATCCTTCTGTATATAGAACTGATCCAACACTGAGTCCAGAAATAATCAGTTTCTGTAGTTTTGCATCTATGAACAGGTTTTTAATGACAGAACCAGTTTATAAATGGACCACCATGCTAACCTGTAGCTCTGTTTAAAACATCTTCATCATTAAATTTAGGCCCACATGTACCTCTGAGAAAACAGACCACAGTAACAAAGGTTGAAGTGTGAGATTGCAGTTTTATTGGTCTGTAATTTGGTAACTGCACCAGCTGATAAAAATGTGCAAAGTCAGTGAATATCGTGATGCCGATGATGTCATAGGCCTCTGGGTGTCCTGCTGCTGGTCTGTGGGTGCTATGTTGGAGTTTGGTGACCTTGTACTCCGCTGCCCACAGTCATCCTCCTCCTCCTCATCCTCCCTCTCACGTGAGCCAGCAGGCCAAAGTTTAGATCAGCCAAAAGCTATGAGCTCATGTAAACTGCAGCTCCATCACACTCTGTATATTAGCCTTAGCTGCAGGGTAATGTGGGGCTAATCCAAACAGTGATAGGAAGGGACCACCCTTCCGTGTGAGAATCTGCCAGAGCTCTTCCAGTGAATTAAGGGAGGGTGTGTTTGTATGTGTGTGTGTGTGTGGCTACAGAGCAAAGCCATGTTTGGATCAACGTGTTCCCTTTCTGTTGCAGGGCAGGTTAACATTCCCCCAGAGCCTGGTCACTTTTCACAAAACTAAACTTTAATCAGAGCACAGAGGAGCTCCTTGAAGACAAATTTGGCCTGTTTTTCTCTTCAGCTGTCAAAGAAATGTTATGCCAACTTGTAAAATGTTGCACCAGGGACTGAGAAATGTGTTTCCATCAGTGGGTTTGAATGCAAAAGCAAGATTCCTGAATATGAAAAGTCCTTTAGTGTCAGTTCTACAAGGAAAATTCTCCGTAATGGATTCCCAAGTTTTGGAAAATCAGAAGCTATTTCATGTGGGCAGACGCTGGCTTAACTTCATGCTTTCATCTGAAGACACTTTTAATATTTCACTTAAATGTTCCAGCTAATATAACCATTGCAACACACTTATATTCAGTAAGTGCTGGTGAATGCATTTTATTTAAGAGGGTCAAGTACTCACAGCATTTCAACTTTGTGTAGAAATCAATAAAAGTAAAATCTCTGCATCAAGAAGTTACAAAAGCTCAGTTTGCAATATTAAGAAAGTAAAACTGAATGTTGCCACTGGACTCTGTCGCGTCTAAGTTTAAAGAAACAGAAACTCTTCTTCTCTTCTTCTCTTTCTCGTCCAGGACACTTGTGTTTCTCAGTGAAACTACATTTCACAAAGAGCTTTGAAGGTGACTGTTTGTCTGCACAGTGTTTAACCGAATAAACAATCTGCACTTGAAGTCTATCAGACGTGGAAGCAGCTTCTCACAGTCCCAGGAGAGGAGGAGGAAAAGGTTTCAGTGCTCGAGGAGAAACTGACCTGTGCTCTTATCTCACTGGACCAAAGGCTAACAGGTTTCACAGCAGCAGAGCCAACAGAGCTGAACTGACCTGAATGTTACACTGTAAAAAAAACAAAACAAAAAAAAGCACAGCACATCACTTCATCTGTTATAATATTGTTTACCTCTAAAGTCAAACAGAAATTCAAAGAATCAATTTTACTATATATATATATATATATATATATATATATATATATATATATATATATATACAGTATATACTTATATATCATGTTTGTTTTGACTTAAAATAAAAGTTTTTGTTATTCTTTTTGTGTCCATATTAAGGGACCAATGGGAAGAAGTTCTGAATTTGGTTCATTATTGAGTGAGAGAGGAGAGAGCAGAGCTTAGTGTTAGGTAAAGACGTATAGAGGTAGAGGAGGGTGAAGCAGCTGCTGCAAGGCCGCAAAGTTTGAGAGACTGATGTTGATGAGCAAGATATGACACAGACTGAATCATCATTTTTCTTCAGGGTCCTTTCATAAAGTTATCAGACACTCCTAACAATCTGAGCCTGCCAGTGTCCAAAACAAGAACTTTTAATAGATGGTAATGAGACGGTATGCATGTCCATGAGGATTACAGCAGCCTGTTTCCTCTGGGCCAAACTCAAAACTTGTCTAAAAAAATTTGACATACAACATGTGAAAATAAAGTCCGGATTAAATATACCGAACCTTTAACCAAATTGTTGAGCGTTGCCCATCCCAGCACAATTAGCTTCCTCTTTCTCAGTGGAGAGAGTTAAACTCTTTGGCCTAGCTAGATTTATGAGTATATAAAATGAAAAGCATGACAATGTTGGATGCTGTAAAATGACAGACGTCTTAATGTTAATGTGGACTTGTTCATACAGGGCTATGATTAACTCCAGTCAGTAGCACCATGGAAGCAGACAATGTGTTAAACTTTATTTTCTTACAAAAACATAACCAACAGCTGCAGTATGATTATAGCTTATATTTTATTGGGCACTTTGTATGAAAGTGGTTGTTTCTCACATAAAAAACTGCACTGCAAATCCATGGAACCCCGCACAGTCCCGCCCAGACTGTTTGATTGACAGGTGGTTTCTGGGATTGAATTTAACGAGTAGTTGACATTGATGTTTTTACAGTGCGTGGCAGCACCTGAGTCACTGACGTAACAGTCTCACACAGATAATGTAGCAAATGCATCAAGCAAACACTGAGAGCAGCTGTTGAGTAGATGATTGTTTATTAATATGAGTAATCCATTTGTTCCTGTGGCTTTGTTTCATAAGCTTGGACATTTCTGTCTGATTACCTGACATTAGCAAATAAGAGGAGAAGCTACCTGAGCTGTGCACATAATCCAAACATCATACAAAACATTTCATTCATGATCGCCCGTCAGTTCAAATCTCATCAAATCAAATTCATCAACATGGATCTTTACCTGACAATAAAACCCGTGATTAGGAAAAAGCTCTCACAGTGCTACAGTCTACACGATGCAATCTGACGTTAAACGGTATAACTGTGTGTTCAGACTGAGGGATTTCAGAGGGATTACATGCAAAGTCAGTAGAAAGGCTTGAGCGGCCCCTCAAACACACACATTGTCAGTAGGACTGTTGCTAGCTAGCTTACAGCCAATGTCCAGTAACGCAGAGTTGGCAAATGGTTGCTTGGGGTATGTAAACACAAGCAGTATAGAAATTTACATGATCAATGCAACTTGCAACTTGCGTTGGTTTCTGTTTGAACATGTCTTAAGAAATAGCTTCCATGCCCTCATGTTCAGTCATTACCGCTTTGCTGTTAGCTTCTGATTGTATACAAGCCATTTTGGATTCTCAAAGGCCAGCACAGTCACTTGATTTACAACTTAGAAAGAATTTTATAAAGAGATAGTCAGTGACTGGTGCTTCACCTCTCCCAGTGGATTCCACTAATAGTGGTGATTCCATTGAAACTAACTGTAAATTAGTAACTAACTGTAATTCAAAATGTCATTGTTTTTAATGTTTGTGTAACCCGCTCTGAGCCCGCGTTCAGCCCAACAATAGCAATTTATCATGGAGCAACTCATACCTCTCATTGTTCACAGAGGAAAGAAAACACAGACTTCTTTTGCTTCGCCAGTTCTCTTTCCAAAAGAAAATGCACTGCATCACAATATTGCTGCACTTGCAACATAGCAAACTCCCCAGATAATTCACCTCTGGGGATCAAACCTGTACCACATCGTGACTCATTCTGTCAAACTCCAAGTTCAACCTGATCTCAGGGTATTTTCTTTGCAAAGTAGAAGTTTTACTTGCAGCATGTTTGTATTTGGTTCATTGGGGTTCATTGAGGTCTGACTACAAATCGCGTGCTGTGTGAACTCCAGTCACGCTGACTCAGGAGTACCTGGCTATGGTCAGAACAGGTGTTTTGTGCTGACGGGACGGGGGGAACACCTGCAGTGACATCACTCACTGGTGGTGTGGCCATACAGAGATGTATACACACAGCAGATCTCTGCACTATGTGAGTCAGTGCTGAGTTAAAGATCTGTAAAAACGCTAAAAGAAGGGTGACGAATGTGAAAATGTGTAACTCTGATGCACTGTTGATCATTGTCCTGTCACGAGAAAAGTTGATGATGTTATTGTTGTGAATTATAATCTGCTTTTACTTTCAGTAATAAGAGTAAAGAGCACACCAGCATCTAACTGGACCCAACTGACATGACAGGCATGCTTAGATACATGCTGCAGCCGAGCAGCTAATTAGCTTTGTAGCGTGCTAACTGAAGTTAGCGGCACACTTTTTACCCGGTGAATGTTTATTTGGTAATTCCCTCAATGAAAGTTTAGACTTTAGCAGGAATGCTTAAGTCTAAAGAATGTGGTTTGATGTTCAGAGTCTGTCTTGTGGTGTGTAGCTGCTGCTGATTGGCTCAGCGTGACTTCTGTTCTGCCTATCACAGAACGCTGATGTTACTGCTTTATACAAGAGTTTTTTGGTTGTATCCAAGCGACAACCTCAGAGGCTGAAAAATGAAGTGTGGAGTGCCAAAACAACAAAAACTGCAGTTCCTAAAACATCCACTTGAGGCTGGCTACAGAAGTGCGTCAGTCTCCATAAGTCCCCATGTTAAAATGTCCAACTTCACAGCAGAAATAAACATGTTTACAGCCTGGAACAAAAAACAGTTTTGGTCTCTATAGCTAATTTCCCCGTTCATGACAACTGTACTGAGGGTGAATTTTTATAGAACTCGCCTGTTCAAATTATATTAAGGTTAAAACATTAAAGTTGTACAGAATTAACAATGTGGCCACTTTGATTGACAGGTAGGTGCTGTTACAGATGGCTTGTTTGAGCAACCAGGCATCATTCAGCAGCTTCAGCTCCACCCACACTCCACGTCTTTGTCCAATTCTGGATTAATGGAGTCGGTGGATGTAGAACTACCAAGATTGCAGCATCCAGAACCACCACACTCAGCTCTTCAGAAACCTGTGGGTGATGTCACAGAAACAACATCCATGTATTATACTGCCTATGGTTGTATAAAAATAAGGCCCCTATCTATACTAAATGGTATTCTGTTGAATTAATGCAGCACTTTATATTACATATTTTTTCCCTTCACAGGACGAATGATTTATTAAAGCTATTTAATTTCAGTCTTTGAAATAAATTGGTTCTAAATGTAACTTTGTGTATAAGTAATGTCTTTGCATGCTTGTGTGTGTGTGTTTTTCCTTGAAGTGTTTAAAGAAATGAATCCAGCGGGGGGTTGTACAGTAGCAGGCCGCAGCTGTGAAAAGCTCCAGTCTAAGCGTCCAGTTTGTTTTTAGGCACAGAGGTCACAGCAGGCCGCTATTGATAGAGGCTGAGCTCTTTGGAAATTAAAAGTACATTTGAAGCCCCCATATGAAGGCTGCATTCCTGACTAATCCAGAGGAGATCTGCACTGCAAGGGCCCCCCACCCTGACTTCCCTCCAGCAGGGCAGAAAAACAGACAGGGAAGGGCTGAAGCGAGGGGAAAGAACCTGAGTTAAAAAGTAATTCGTTAGCCTTGTGTATATACACTGAACATATTGTTGATGTCAGGTAAGAGCATAGATCCAGAAACGTCTCACGAGCTGAGAAAAACACTCTTTAGTCACTTTTTAGCTTGACAGCCGTGTTTATCTGGTGGGACCATGAAGGGCTCAGAGAAATTTCTCAGTTCTCACAAGAGCATGTTATCCTTTATTTACAGTTAAAGATGGAAATCACAAGATTTAGTGTTGAGGTTTCTCAAGACTATGCATTCAAGATGGAAAGAAACTGAAGCAGCTCCATGAAATTCAGCCATCATCCATTTTATTATTTATACCCAGGGGTTAAGGTGTAAACCACGGATCAAATAAATAATTTCATTTATTTGATCATCTGATGGGTGGATATATATATCTACCATCCGATTGACACTTGAAGTCCCATTTTCTGAGTTGGAAACACATTAAATAGAATAGACAATGTATGCATACAATTCTGCAAAGACGTGGATCGTCAGTGGACCTGAGGCGGGCCATTGCCTGGTTGCTCAAACAAGTGATTGGTAACAGCACCCACCTGTCAATCAAAGCGGCCACACTGTTCAGTTCTGTTTTTGTTACCTTAGAATGAACCTTTAATATCTACAGACACCGTGGTCTGTCATGTTGAACCACAATGTTTCTACAGTAGCCTAGAATGGACAAACTAAACACTGGCTCTAGAGACTTTTGCATGTTTAGCCTTTATGATAGGAAGGAGAGGGTGAAGCGAGGGGGTTTGCAGCAACTATGCCAATGCTAACACATCTTTAAAATTAAATATTAAAATATTTGTGTATAACACCAAATGTTTTGAAATTACTGTGAATAATTCTAATTCCACCATTCAGCTTTTTCAAGCACTTGACCAGCAGATATTTGAGCCTCCGTGTTAATTGTCCTCCGTCTAGACCAATAATCAGAAAGCAGTCAAGATTCCTAACTTAAAATCACTCACAGTTTTTTCCTTCAAGGCCAAGAGTTCAGTGAACCATGATTCAGACCTTAGTCAAAGAGCCGCTCTAATGGCTCTCACAGTCGATCGCTGCTTTTATCTGTTTGGTTCATTCTTTCCATCTCAGCCCGGCCTAACAATGGTACTCCTGCTGCCTGTGATGTTGACACAGCAAAGCCTGCCTTTGATTTTCTGTTAAAGTGGGTCAAAAGACAACACACAGACTGGGGATGAGAGGAAGGGGAGAGGAGGGTCTAGAGGCGGGCTAATGGAGATAGAGACAAGAAGAAGAAAACTAAGGGGGTAACTGAGTTTTTATTACTGAAACCTGATCTCACCCCTCTGCAGTCCATCCCGAAGTGGGCCTCTCTTGTCATGGGGAACAAACAGCCACGTAGACGATGCAGTCGAACGTGAAGCCACCCACGCAGCAGCCGTGCAGCTTTTTAAAACCCCTGGAGTTCAAGCCTGATCCATCTGCAAACAGATGACCCTCCTGTAAACAGAGCCGGGGGAGAGAGATGAGCTCTTTCAAATCCTCCGAAGCCTGTAATACAAGGAGCTCACGTGAAAACACTGTAAACTGTAAATGAGGCTCGCTGTCAAACACAGACCTGAACTTTAACTGATGTCCTGTTTTAAGATGACCCGGTCTACATGGAGAGTTTCTCTGCATCTCAGGACGACACAAAGAAACAGACTGACTTACCTTATAAAGAGTAAATAACCTTATTCAAGTACACAAATTGTAAACACATTTTCAACAGTTGACTTTATTGTTTCCATTGTAAATCAACCTACTTGGATATTTCTTTTTGGACCAAGTCGTTATTTCAGATTGTTTGTGGGATTAAATGATTTTTTTTGCAGTTAAAGTGTCAGGTAGAGAAAATTCATTTGTGCGTCTTTGAGAATAGAATAGATGGTGGAAGCTTGGTAGTTGCTACTGCAGGGGCTAATAGGCAAACTACTACTGGTGAGGTATATCTGTATGGCCATCTCAATAAAGAGATATCTCCATGAATGCAGATTTTGGCACCAGAAGGTTTCCATTTGTTGTCGTGTAGTGTTGACTAATCACATTTGAGCAAGCTTTGGTTGCAACAGTCCATGTGGAGAGGAAAAAGGACACTGGGCAAAATGCACTCTCAGAACCCACCGGCTATTATTTAGCTTTTTGTTATTTTTTTTCAAAATGATGTGCATTCATAGCAGAAATGTGTCTTTCTCATCATTCTTGCAACTTAAAGTGCTAACTCGTCGTCATACGATAACTGATTGGTTCTGAGAATGCTGGCGGGGTGACCAGTGACTTGCTAGCTATAGCCTGGAACATGCTAGCATTAGCGAGTCACAATAGCACATCCTAGCTGCCTCTTTGAATTCAAAATTCTATGTGGAGAAAAAAACTCAAATATTTGATCTGATTAAATAATCTCGACTAATTTTTTCAGAACGTCTTCCACATTAATACCCGATCATGCTCTCTACACTCGTATAACCACGGCAGGCTGTGTCTTGGACTTGAACGTAAATTTCACTCCGACTCTGATGCAAATTAGTCTTTTCGTTGAATGGATAATCATCTAAACAAACCATCTTAGAAATAATGTGAGTCAGAGTTAAAATAGATGAAATTATTGGGGATAAGTGTAGGGCTGTTTGTTGTCTTTGTAAAGTGTCAGTGTTTTAGTTACGTTAGCTCAAAGGAGGCATTCTGCAGCATAGTTTAGACTACGTGTTTTCTGTTTTAATTATGTTGAACAGTTCATGTGTTAGTTCTGACAGCCCTGGCTCCTTCACTAACACAGTTAACAAAGTTTATTTCAGAGACAGACCACGTTGGCTTCAGCCTTTTGGCTGACAGCACCCTCTTTCCTCCTTTGTGAAGTAGTTTAAACTTCAGGGTAAAAGTGGATTGGAACTGCACAGCTACTGTGATAGCTTCCTACATTTTGGACTCATGGCTCTCCGACACAAGGATGGTTTGCTATTAATACATTCATTTACTTTGTCTCTGCAAGTGACTCAGCTGATGCAGCCGTTCCATCAGATTAACTACTTTGCTCTGAAGTGTTGCTGTTTGCTGTAAATGCTGATCTAACTGGACCCAAACATTACTCAAATGTTTCTACGTTTTACAGTTTTTTCATCTCTTAAGTACAGTGGGTCGAGTGTTATCATTCATAAGTCGTTTGCAGCTGTGTATGACTCGGGGTCCCGTCTGTGCTGAGAACGCTGACACAAGAGAAGAGTGCCAAATGTGAAAGTAGTTCAGCGCAGAGCTTTAGGAAAAGCTCGCTCAGCGTTTTTCACTAAGCCTCTCTAAAAACCTCCCTGGCTCCTGCACCTACAGAGCTGTTGTATAACCTTTACACTCACCAGAACACACGCACACACACACACACACACACACACACACACACACACACTGTTGAACCATGTGATGAGGAAGCCCTTGAGGGGGTTTTGAAACAAGGAAAAGCCTATTTTTGAAAGTCATCCACCACGGGACTCAATTAGCACTTCATCTAAAGGCCGGAGCACGGGGTCGATGCATGCTCCATCTCTTCCTGTGTTTCCTGAGGAAAAGCTGAAGTGAGTTGACTCTGCACAACGGTGGTCTGGACTTTTCCTCTTGAACGGGTTCTTTCCAACAGAACCCAGAGGACGATTCTTACTCGCCTTCTTCTTCCTCTTCTTCGTGGGTTCCAAGACTTCATACAGTCTCGTTGGCCTAACTGCGTCTCCTCCATCTTCGCTCAGTCCTGCACTCTAATTTCCTGCAGGCTATCCTGAAAATAGCCCACATTTGGCTGACTGATGTGCTGAGCCTTTGTCTGTCTTCACTGCCAAAAATCCCATATGTTTAAGCTTCACTTGTACGTCTCAGATGATGACTGTGCTGACTGCCTCTCGTTTTCCTTCTCTTTCCCTGTAATGTCTGGTGTTCTCTATGAGTGCAGACACTTTTAGCAGAGAAATCAAACGACTTTCATGCCATACAATACCCCCGTCTTTCCCTCGTTGCAAGATCTCTTACGGTAAAACGCTGAACACTTGCCAGAAGCTACTAACCTAAAAAAGAACTTTTAAGGACCACATGTCCAATCCATTTGTCATCACAATAGAGAGATATGTCAGCCATGACATATACAATGCTAATGTACAAATTCAGGTGTTGCAAGGACCTTTCAGATGTGGCAAGGGCAGATTTAGAGTTTTAAACTAGCTCCCTTACTTCTTATCTTTCCGTCCTTGTGGCCTCCTGCCTGCTCTCTGCAGGAAAGATCCAGTTGAAACTGGTAAATTGTTGATAAAGAGTTCATAAATTTCATTAATGACTTTAGATTACTCATACATTTTTGATAAGAACTTTTGTGTTGGCAGGTTGGCAGAAATCTCTGGCTGGGGAGTAACTGATAGTGAAGTCATGTCTCACTTTTGCATAAGCCAACAATTCTTCAGTTATAAATGTGAATGCATTAATAATAAAAGGTTTTTACAACCATCCATCTGCAACTGTAATGATTGTAAAGTTGTCAATAATTCAATTTTCCATGAATAAATACCAAATTAACACTAATAAAACATAAAAATGATTACAATAAATAAACTTTCATGAAGGTAGCATTTGATCAGTTGTCCAGCCAAGAAACAAGCTTATAACACGTAGGTGTCATTCTTTAAAATACATGCTAACGTAGAGTAATACTGATGAATATATAATGATACACTTGACATGTAGTATTTTGCAGAGTTTTGTGCATAGGGACTACAAAGGCTATTCCACCCGAGCATAATATTTGTAAGAATGAGTAATCATGCCTCACCAGTAGTGGAACTCAAAAGGAAATGTTTGTCTTGATGCCAGTTTTCCAAGAGGAAGTCATTATGTTGCATTCTGGACAGGAGTTGTTGGCTCTTGACCAACATGCTGGATGACAGACTAATCATTAGACCCATGTTGCTATCCTAAGAATCCATCATCAAAAAAAGAACAAAAATGTAACTCAATGTTCTGCCACTGGCTGTTTTGGACCCAAATCTATCAAATCTGTTGTCATTTTCCCGTGAGTCAATGCTATTCTTTGCTCTGCTATCCTGTTATAGTTAGATAAAGGCCTTCATCATGGCCAAATGTCAACTTTGACAAGTGAGGCTGGATTCTTAAGTGGGCAAAGGGTCCCAGCTTTTAAGTGAACCCAAAACCTCCAGGCTAAATATGTCCCAACCGGCTTGTGTAATATAATTGACTTTAACACAAAAGCACAATATTACACAATAAGCACATTAAAGAAAGTTCTGCTTTATTTTCTAATCTTGAGGCCCCTGTGACAAAGTTTCAAGACTCATTTTCATGCCAGTTTTGTGCACATAGGTTGCATATTTCAAAAATTCATTTGTTTTTTTTATCAAATTTCTACAGACAAATCTGAGAGCAGGTAGAATTTCACTGCAGAAAAACTCAAAATAGTGGGAGGAGTGGGCAGCTAACTGGTGCCCAGCAGCCTTGGGCACCACAGCAGGTTAAACCAGCCATGTCACAACACCATATGCGTCTTTATTTTAGTGTATTAGTTAGTAAGTTCATTATGTAATCTGTGATAAACATTAAAAAACAGACAATCTGAAGCTGTTTAAAACATAATGTGGGACAAACTGTAAAGTTTCCCAGGCTTACAATCATTCACATCATCAGAAACTCAAGATGGCGGCTGCACATTTTACATCATCACATTTTACTCATCGAAGTAGATATAACCCTCACTACCAAACTTAACATGCTCACCAACAGAACATCTGGCTGCCATTGTGGCTGAAGATTGACCACTAATCAGATGATCAGTGGTTCGATCTCCGGCTCCTCCAGTCTGCATGTCAGCGTGTCATTGGGTTTGATTCTGAACCCCAAATTGCTCCCAAAGGCCGTGCCATCACTGTGTGAATGTGACATGTAGTGTAAGGCTTTGAGAGGTCGACTAGAAGACTGGAAGATGCTATACAAGTACAGTCCATTTACCATTAGTAACAGGGCTTTGAAGACAGTGGGAGTTTCCCCATTGGTTAGACTTAGGGCTAGGCATTGTTAACTGTCATTGGACAGCATGAAAAGGTCTCCTTGTGTTTTTTCCTGGAAGCAACCTAAAAGTAATCAGACTTTGTGTCCTGTGACTGAGGAACACGAGCAGACAGATCTAGAGGAACTAATTTCCTCTCTGTCTTCAGGACGCGAAAATGAAACAGAAGATAATCTCGATGAAATGCAGATGTTTTATTCAGGGAACACAAAGTTGCATAAGCGTTGGCTCCTTGGTTGTTTGTGTTCGATCCATCCAGAAGCTTGTGGCATGTTTACACACTCAGTGTTCGCTCCTTGCAGAGCGGTGTGTTGCTCTCCTGTCTGCGCTGAGCTTGTCCAGATCCTCACACTCTGTGTTGTTTCGCTCTATCTGTCTCTCTCCTTTGTTGCAACCTGTCGTGTGTTTGGCACCTCCAATCTGGACAAGCTCAGCGCTATGATGTGTGTTTTCTTTGGGATTCTCTCTCGTATGTACCCTCCTCGCAGCAGAAGTCTATTTTTTTCCCCTCTTGTCTGCAGGAAGTGTGTGTGTCCTCGCTCTAAGGAGATCAGTCGCCTCCTCTGCGGGTCGAGGTGACCTCTGACCCCTACACTCTGACCTGCGAACATGCCAACTGCACACATGGACTCTCTCACCCCTCTCTCTCTCTCTCACACACACACACACAAACACACACACATGCCGCCTTTGTTCACTCATCAGGAATCACAACCTCTCATTTGTGGGGGTGTGCAAGTATTCTAGGCACTGCTGCCTCCATTTAGCCTGCAGAGGTGCATTACAGGTTGTTGTCCCAAATTTAACACATACTCTGCTCGCACACTTCAAATCACCTCACTGTGGCTGCCATGATTCACAGGGTTATAATGAAGGGCAATTACCTCTGATTTAGTCTTAACACGAAACAGCAACACCTGCCAAACAAGACCCGGGGATAATAGCAGGATACAGCAGAAACCAGGCTCAATGTACTTTTATTTTATTGGTAGAGCTCCAGTGTAAATATTATAATTATCTGTCAGGAGACCGTCTCAATCAGTGCCATCTGATCATGTGTTTGTTGTCAAGTTGGGAAAAGTCAAAGCGTTAGCTCATGATTACTGCTTTTTAGATTATTAATGTTTTTTTGCAAAAGTGTTTTGATTCACATGCTGCTCTGCTGTGTCTTACAGGCATCAGGACAAGACAAGAACTTGAAGTCTTAAACATGGTTCCCCTTTGCAAACTTCATGTTGTCGATTTAGATTAGCACCATGGGCGCTGCAGCATATTTTCGGCACACACACGCACGCATATTATAAACAATTGATAGATGTTATGTAGTGAATTTTCTAAGGTTAAAATGGAAATAATATTACAGCACTGTCGCCTGGTGGCTCTAAAGAAATGTCAGTCTGCATCATTGCAACAACCGACCACACGATAAGCCACACAGGAAGCATGAAGCAGTACAGTACTAACGAACTCAAACTTTATTAGCATGCTTTACACAAACTATACTCACTGCATGATCAGATACCTCAGTGGCCAGCGAACATTTGAAACCTGAAACATTAAGAACAGTTTTCAACCAGTCCAACCAGTCAGTCATTATAATAAATGTCCAAACAAAAAACACTTTGAGCTCAAAAAATGTCTCTGCTTCAGCATTATTCTTTAAATCCAATTCATTAAATAATGCTCACCCATCTTCTATTTGTGCGAGGCATAGCCTTTTACAATGTAAAAGTCTGCATAGAGTTTATTTGACTAATGCCAAACTGGCCAAAATCTACCCTGACAAACAGACAATTGCAATAGATGTGGACAGTCACCTGCTGACTTTGGCCGCATGTTTCTGTCCTGCCCTCTACTATTGGAGTTCTGGGCAGCAATATTTTAAACAATTAGTAAAGTAACAGGCCAAACTATAGTGCTCAATGTGCCCATGCCCACGTGAAAAATCATTACATTTTCCACCTTACTTGCTCGAAGACTCAGTCTTCTAAACTAGTCTCACTCTGCCCTCCGACTTACAATGAATGGATTCAGGAAGTTTTGCATTGCATTACATTGGAGAAGATTAGGTTCTCCTTGAAAGGTTCTATTGTTACAGAAAGTACCTTCTGTCAAAAAATCAATAAAGAAAGTTTAGATAAATCCAATTCATTGTCTGAATGGCGATGGGTGAATCATTTCATATATCTGAAATTAAGAAAGAAAGATAGCTGTATAACAAACTGCTGCAGCTTATACTGCTGCTAAGACATGAAGATACTAGTCCACCTTCCATGTTCATGATTAGTGCATTCACGATCGGAGAGTTTTTCATTCCATGCTAGTTTAACGGCACCCACAAGTAATAGGAATCACTGCAAAAATTAGCAAGCTAGGCTAATTAGCTTCCACTTTCCAAGTGGAATACAAGCGTAACATCATGATGGGCCCTTCTAAAGGTCAAAGGTTTTAAATGTGAGTTATGCATATAAACAGTTTTATGCTCTTTAAAATAGAATATGCATAACAGCTGCAGAATCATTAGACTTCATTTCAATGCAGTCTTCAAGACGATACGGTATGTGCTAATGTTTAAAAATCCAATTGACATCAACGCCTTGCTTCCAGATGAGTCTCTTTAGCTGCATGCAGTCTTTGCAAACTAGCTGAAATGTGTGTGTGTGTGTGTGTGTGTGTGTGTGTTGTTTTTTTTTGTTTTTTTTTTGCGAATCTGTTCATGCCAGTTGTGTAACCACCTGGCAGGCAGAAAGCACAGCTTTATCTGATAAGCTGCATTACACCATACCATCTCCCCGATCGCTCCTTCTCTTGCTTCACCCTCCTGATTCCCATTGGAGACTGTAAACCAAGCAGGGAGCTCAACTCCTTCGCACAAAATCCTCCCTTTGTGAGCAGCTGAAGCAGGTGAGCCAGAGGTACCATTTGTCTGTCGTTTGCACAGATTGTGACCTGCCAAAATACCTGAGCAACAATGGCCTCCCTCACAGGAAACCTGGAGAGGAGAGTTTAAGAATGAGAGCACAGAGGCAGGTTACAGCACAAGGAGCTGATCCTTAGACAAAGCTGTAATGTCATAAACTGTCATGTTTTGGCTGTAATATATTTTTAATAACCACGATGAGGACCAATGACATTTTATAGCTTTGTTCAAACTGTGTTGTGGTTTACTGTCATTTGTGCAATTTAGCGTCTGCAGATTTTTTATGGCATGCATTGTAACACATTAATCCATTTTATTATAATTTCTTCTAAAATGTTGCAAATCATTGTTGCAATGACGTTAGAAACATGTTCCTGGTTCCATGGTTACGTGGTTACTGCTGACTGTACAATAAATTGCCCTTCAGGAATAATGACGATATCCCTGATCCGTGATCAGTGGATCTGCAAAAAGATGTTTAACCTGCCAACAAACTTGCATGTAACATTAATATTTTTGGCCAATTTACTACAAATCCTTCACTGTACCTCGCATCTAACTATTGCAAACATTCATTGGTTCACTGGTTTTCACACATATTTCCAACAGATCGCATGTGTCAGCAGTCTGATCATCATTTTTATTCTGTATACAAACTAATGGAAACAAATGGCAGGAAAAATACATAAACCACCTGTTAAAAGTATAGCCTGCATTCACAAGTATTAGCATGCATTATTTCAAATCAAGAAACTTAAACTCATAATTTGACAGCAGAATGTTGTGGCATGTTTCTTGTCACATATTGGAGTTCACTCTGAGTTTTGGCTTCCACCAACTCTTCTTTAGCCGCTAAACACTCCATGATGTACACTAGCTAGCTGCTAGCTGCTAGCTGCTAGCTGCTAACTTTGTCTGCAGTTTGTAGTCTACAGTCTTTCGTTGTTGTTTTTTTCAGTGGGGCATAAAACCAAAACAATGAACTGCAAGAGGCTAAAACGGTCCTGAGAGCTGTGGGAATCTGCTGAGCTGAGTAATAATTCTCTGTTGGGTCAACACTCTGAACGACCTGTTTGACATTACACATTTAATCCATTGTTATGTCAAAATATTGAGCTGTCATCTGAGAATAAATGATATTTTCTTTACTCAAGGTCCACTTACTTGACAACAACACTGTCTACATCAGCAGATGTTTGTTTGCTCAGTTAACAACACGTCCAAATGAATCTATAAGAAATGTAATGAAGCAGAATCGATGACAAGATACAGAAATGGACTCTTGTTTTCCGCCAAGTAAACAAATTGTTTTGGGGTTGTCTTGCGTCAGTTGAGATTTTTGAGGCGAGCGCATCAGCTTCTCTGAACCACAGTTACCCATGAAGCCACTCTGCATACGTAAAGGCAGTTCTCATGTGTTATTAAAAACGCCTATTAGCCTTGAGCAGCTTTTTGGTTTTGACTTTTATGCCCAGATGCCATTACCCTCTTTCCTCCCCGATCATCCCTGCCTGCCTCTCCCTGTTGTAAACTATCAAAACACAAAATGTCAAAACTGATACATGTCCAGGGTTTTGTGAGTTTGATTCAGATAAAAGATTTATTTTGTGGAGCTTGGAGCTTGGGGAATGCATTTTTCAAAGACTGTCTGAAAGCCTTCCGCCTGTGAAAGAAAATAGCATCCTGTGGATATTTGGAAGCAACAGTAGTCAGTGAGTTGCATTTCTTCTTCAGCCTGCACTGTGATCCAAACCTTGTCAGTCTGTTCTTCTTCTTCTCTGTTCTTTTTAAACACACGTGGCTTTGCAGAATGAATGTCTAGGAATCCTCCCAAACCACCAGTCGGTTGGCTTTAGCAATCATTTTACTCTGCGACCTCTATCATGGAGCACGGTTTAATGTGCCTACCCCCATACCCCTCACCCTCCCCACCTCTCTCAGGCCCTCACTTAGTGCGGCTTGGCGCTCTGACAGACATATCTCACACCGCACTGAACAATGGCTGGCGTCCGACACGCTCTGGCAGACTGCGGAGCTGTAATCACGGGATGGAGTAATCCCGACAGGCATCTTTTTTTGTTGTATGTGTGCATAAGCAGTCGTTTCCAAGCTACTGTATCAGGCCGGGCGCTCGCATGTGTGTGCGTTTTAACTCCGTCCCAAAAGATTTCTCTCTAAGTGCTGTTAGAGGTCAGCACGGCTCGGCGATCCAACGCGACCACAGCGATGACCGTTTCTGACTGGAATCCTTGGCTCTGTCTAACAGTAGCTGGTTGTAACAGCAGCCTTGAGATCTCCAGCTGACAGTTGGTTAAAATGATCCCTGGAGGATGGGGAGTGGAGAGGCCGGACGGCCAGCATTCAGCCTGCACACGAGTCAAACAACATGCTGGACTTCCTCAAACACATCACCAGGGACTGTTAGACTTATTTAACACTAGTTTTTCTAAACAGATTTGTTCTCTACAGTCATGTTCTTGTTAGTTATTGACAGCTCACATATTTACATCTACTCTTCAACTCTCTGTGATTTACAGAGTTTCCTGATGGACAGTGAAGTAAACTGCTGCCAGCTGTAGCTGCTGTTAGATAATGTTAGCTCAGTTTGTCAGGCAGGCTGGCCAGACTGCGAGCTCAGAGCACTGTGGGAGTGAGTGGGACCACAGGTGTTTTGGATCACTGAGAAGAAGAAGAGGAGGTTTTCAGGCTGAGGGAGCTGACCGGGCAAGCGAGCGATGTAACCGGACTCTATGGACATAATGGCAGAGGTAAAGAGGACTTAATAGAGGAAGCTAAGAACACAAAAGAAGAGAGAAAGCGAGCAAGAAGTCACCAGACAAAAATAAATCTGGGACCAACTTTTAGTGGCTGGTGAGAGCTTGGTGAAATAAAAGGCTGAGGATGGACTAGTAAGTAATATTAGCTGGCTGCTATGTCTTGTTGACCTTGCTTGATGTTTGGCTGTTTGCAAAGTTGTGGACTTGCTAGTTTTTGTTAATAATCATACAAATACACGTGTACAGGTGTCAGACACTCTCACAGACACTCTAAATCACAAAAATACAACTTTCTGCACAGTGTTGCTTTAAGTCTGATGTGGCAAGAAACACATGCAGTACGAAGTAATGATGATTTATCATTGTTCAGCGTTTCAGGGCAACTTCTCACTGGTAAACATAAACAATGACTTCATCTAATGAAGGAAATCTTTTGCTTTTTGTTGAACTGTGTCCCTGCTTGCTGATCTAAGCTCCTTTTCACACCCCTCACTGTTTTCCTTTCCCTCCAACACTCCCTGTATAAACACAGTTTGCACTAATAATCCTGACACAGCCCACTTTAATTGGGCTTTCATTTCCTAAGCAGGGGAACCACGGACGTGTACACACACACGCATGCACACACACAGTCTGCACTGGTATTTATTTGACCTCGTTTCTAATGCGTGCAGCAGACAGGTTTAAAGGCCCTGACAGTTCCACATGGTAAAATGACTTACAGCAGCCATGAAAAGATTCAGTTTCCTGCACCTTTGAGAGCAGCTAATAGACCCACAGATCTGGCACATCAAACACTTTCACATACACACACACACGCGGTCCTTTCGTCTTGTACGGTGGTTACGTGCCACACCACAACCACCAGCTTTTTCACCAGCCAACTCTTTTTCCAGCCTCAGCTTCCAGTTCGACCCCCACCCCATACCCTTTCCCAGAATGCCCCTGTCCGCCCCACAGATGTTCCAACAACCCCTGGGTGTCACATGCTTCACTGTGTCCACTCTTCTTGAGGATGGACTCTTTATATCCTGTAATAAAAACACTGTCAAACAATTGGAAGATAGAGTGAATATTATAGACTGCATTTATGGTGCTGTTGATAAATTCAGCCAAATTGCTTGAGCGATTATACACCAAGCTGTTGCCACTGTACTCCAACTCCAACTTCATGAATTTATCCTAGTTCTCTTCAGTACCACGTGAAGTGAGATAAAAGTCTCTTGTGAAGCTTGTAATGTAAGATGACCTTTGCTGCAGCTACGGGGGCCCAAGTGTGCAGGTGTTTGGCAAAGTTTTTTTATTACTATTTAATTGAAGTGGATGAATTTGAACAAATTGAAAGTGTCTTGCGATGATGAAGGCAAATATCCTCTCTGTAACACATTCTTCGTTCGGGGATGAATTTATCTACAAATTTGGAGCCAAAAGCCGAATATCTCCTCCAGCTACACTCACCGCACACACAGCAGGCTGGACTGTGAATTTAATCAGTTGGGAAATGAAACTTCACAAGTCATTATTTTAATGCATAATGGAATCAAATTTTACAGCTGAGTTTACATACCTGGAAAGTTATTTCCAAGTTGATATCTGCACACTGCAGTGTGTAAATTCAGCTATTCTTGTGAACAATTATTATTTTTACATTGACCAAATCTGAACAAATGTGCTCAGTGCATTTCCTTCTCCATCCATCCTCCATGAGGACATAGGTCATTAAAAACATTACTCCACAGGACTGCGAGTGGTCACACAGTGAACCTTTAATGTGTCTGGGTTAACTGAAAAGTTCACTGATGTAAAGCACTACAGTTCATCAGGAGAGACAAAGGAATGAAGAAAAGATATTTGTTTGTTATGACAGATGATATTTAATGATTGACTTTCTTTGGCATGAGGTTCTACAGGGGGATTTGTGAAGATCGTGTAACAGCAGCATGAACATACAGCCGTGTAGCTAGCTGACCTGACCCAACACCAGGATGCCAGGAGCCAAACCCGACAAGAAAACCACTTCTGTATGCCATTATTATATATCATTTTTAATAATATTCCCTGCCAGACAGGTAACGGCTGTTTGGGAGGTTGTGTTCAGTCCCAGGTCTAGCTGTGTTCACTGGAAGGTAGCTGCTGACACTAGCTCAGATGGGGGTGGGGTGTTATTGGCTCCTGTAAATGCCAATATTGCTCCACAAAATTCATTATATATTGTACACACATTATACTTTTTGTTTTTTAACATTAGAATGCACAGACTCACAATATTTTGCCCACCCTGCCATGAATGAGGAAAAGACTGACTTCTCGCTGATATTGGATACTCACTCCCCATCTTAGTCGTCTAATTTAAAATCACACTCTTGTCTGCGGCTCTTTACCTGTGTTGCCTCTGTCCACAGGGTGAGTCAGACTCTCCAGACCCACTTCTCTGCACGGAAACATGAAGCCAACGTTCTCATGTGTGTTTACCAACATCCTGAGTCGGTGTAGTCTTTCTCCTCCGTGTCACCGGGTGTCAGTTGACGTTTAATGACGCTCTGAAAGCTTCTAGTTTAGGTGAAATACTCTCCTGCTACAGCTAATCAAAATGGTATCCATTCTAGAGACATATTCTTATATTACACAAAGGAGGAAGGCACCAATAACTACAAAACACATGACCTTAAAACTAGTATAAAGAAAAAGTATGCACAATTCAAGTCAGAAATGAAAGAGAAAAGGTTGTTCAGAGCAGATGATTTGATTTGAGGTTCATTCTTGAACCTTTTCTACATTATTCAACGCACATTCGTTTCAAAAATCTACCTTCTTTCCCGTCTAAACCTTCCTGGTCATGTTCAGCACCAGTCGTACATTTGTTCTCTGCAGCAGTGACACTGATGTTAACCTCCACTCAGCGGTAACGCTGAGATGTGGACGGTCTGATGCTGCAGTGAAAAGCCTCCTTTGTCTCGCAGCCTCAGACCTCGTCCAGCTTCATGTTTCTAATGGCTTCTCCTGCGAGTCAGAGTGTGCGGCTGACGCAACGAGTGAAATTAAATGTCTCGCCAAAGCAGATGTTGGACGGAGGCTGGCTTATGTGTGTGTGTGTGTGTGTCTGACTGGAAGTAAAAGTTTAAACAGGAATGGAGAGAAAATTAGGTGTGAGACGTATGTTTATGCATGCAAACTGTTTTGTCGGTCTTGCTATTCTTGTACTTCTGGACTCATGGGAACCATTCAGACATTTTTCTTTATTAGCTGCCGGGATAAGGATGGTGAAGCCAGGCAGTCGTTTGGTCTGTCCAACACCGAACCAAGATATGAGCAGCTATGAACTGCCCTGAAATATGCTCTAACAAATAAACTGTGCATGGTCCAGGCATTTTTTGTGACCCTCGCCCTGACCTTTACAGTTTGGAAATGAATAAAGTCATTGATCAAACCTCCATTAATCATAGCCAAACCCTCTTCATCAAATTATGCAACAGTTCATGGAGACTGCCAAAAATGGTACTGCTGGGAAAATAAATTAGAAATTCTGTGGAGAAATGGAACAATGACAATGAGCTGTCAGATCTTACATCACGATGACATCAGATGACATAAATAAGATAAACCACGGAGATGGTCCGCTTTATAGCAACAAACCTATCAGGTCAAACAGTGATGTTGGTAAATCATCTGAAAGGGTGACAGGGCCAGACTTCTCCAGAAAAGTGCTCCCTGTAACTAATGAGGTTTGGAAAGCAGGAGTTGTGTGTGTGTGTGTGTGTGTGTGTGTGTGTGTGTGTGTGTGTGTGTGCAGTGAACACGCCTTGTGCATGTGTCAGGAATTAGGTGCTAAATCTTGGATCAAAGGCTCTGGACAGCAGCGGATCTGTCTGCATTTTGTCATTGTTTCCGTCCAGACGGTGAAGTGTGTAAAGTTGCAGGTGAGGCCTGTCAGACCAGGAGCAGGGAGTCTACCAAAGGCAATGAGATATCCAGAAGGCAGCCAGCTGTTTTCCATCTTTAACGTATGGACACGGCGCAGCGGGGAGAGATTGAACTGTGGAAATATCAGATCAGACAGAGTGAGAGGTGTGAGGCCAGGAAGGAAAAAGGAAAAGTATCCCAGCAGGCATTCGATGGAAAGTGACGGGAAGAAGTTTAGTGTCAACATACACAATCTTGAGCTTTATTATCCTCCATTTTGTTCACCACAACAGAGATGAGTTTGGAAATTACATATCAGTTCTTTTAATTGTGTTCATTGCACTTCAAAGATTCATTCAATCACTGCAATATATGGAGGATTCTTCTAATCTAGGCAATGGAGGCATGGCTGCCCACCATGACTGTTATGACCTCTTAAAGGAAGTTTTTCCTTGACACTGTCTCCAAGTGCTTTCTCATGGTGGAAATTGTTGGGTCTCTGTAAACAGTATTATAAAGAGTACAGTCTAGACCTGCTCTATAAAGTGTCATGAGATAACTACCGCTAAGATTTGGTGCTATATGAATAAAACTGAAATTGAAATGTAATGAAACTGTCACCAGTTCAGTGGTAGATTCAGTGTCACATTGAGTTTAATGTAAAACTAGGCTTGTTTGTATATCAAAGTTTATTAGGTCAAAGCTACTAATCAATATTATTCTGTCAATAATGGATGAATTGACTTCTCAGCTTTATGGAGAATGGAGAAACTATTTAGCAGCTAAAGACAGTTTTCAGACATTTTCTTAGGGGTTGGTGGAGACCAAAACAGAGGTGACAGGTAGTTTGCTAACACATATGCCATGTAAACTAAAGGAGATAACATTTGGTGTTTACTGCTAGTTGTGCTGCCCCTGAGTGGCCACACATATATTAATGCAGCTTTAATAGCTTAATAATCACCTACATCATTTCTTTTATATTGATCATCATGCAGAATGAATACGTCACGCAGACATTTTGAGGAAACATCTGAAAAATCGAACCCTGTGGTTAACAAGCTAGATAGTTAGCTAAGCGATAGCGCAATAGAAGGCAATATTGCACGGCGTAATGCAAACATAGTAAATTGTGCATTGTTTGAAAGCATATGAGGATTATCCACAGGTCACATCATTTGTCATTAATCATTTCCACAACATCACATGGAGCTCTCACATGACAGCAGCAATACGGTTCAGATGCTACAGTGTCACGTGACATCGCTCTGGGCCGCTACACTTCTGTGTGTGGAGGTACGCCTGTCAAATGATATAGCGATTTAATTTAGGCTTATTTATGCAGGCCTTGTTGACACATCATGATAGTCTGTTTTTCTGTAAGCTTTTAACCAAGGAGTAACACTAGATATCAACAGCTGAGCTGACAATGATACTGACAACAGCTTCTTAACTGGACAGAGACATAAATGTATACTCAGTTGCTTGAGTCTTTAGTGTTTTTAGATGTATTTGTTCATTTGTGTACTGAACAGTCCTGTCAAAGAGGAGATGAAGCAGAAAAGTCCATTGAGAACTGTGGTTAATACTGGAATGTGATTACTTTACTATTTTGAGAACAAAATATGAATATGATAGTGATCAGAGCATTGTCCTGTGTTACTGACACCAAGTTAAAATAAAGGAGGAAAGGTCCTCCAAAAACTACATTTGGTGAAGAGATTGGGCCAGAATCATGGAGATCTGAAAAAGAACTGCCAGAACCTAGCCTAACTGTGACAAATGGAAATCGGGATGCTTTTAACGTTCTATTTGGCCATTTGTTAGCAAATTCATAATCTGTTCCCACAGCGGTGAACACTGTGTTCTCTTCAAATAATTCTCAAAAGGAAATTGATTTCTAAAAGTACATTTAGTGGTGCAAAATGTACTTTTGGAAAGCTCAGAGGAGAATTAGCCAGATGTACAGTAGCTCTGCATAAAGTGCAGGGAAAATGTGTTTAATCAATTTGCACTCAGAATCTGCATGTAATTACTGGTTGATTTATGAAGTAGCAGCTCATTACACAGCCAGTGCCTGGGTTTGCCCTCCAGGAAAACTGCTACCACAGCTAGTGTTCCCATCATGCTCAAAGCTCATTAAAATCCTGGTTGAAAGTTTACGTGGCCAAGAAATTTGGTTTCAGAAATTTGGTATTGCCTACCTGTGTTAATCAGACTGTAAAAGAAACCGATTTGTACGCATTAACAGCTAATGATTAACAGATGATGTGATGTATATCCATGCTAGATCTTCACTGTGCAGATGTTTTTGTTAAAGAAAGCCTTTTTTTTTGGTACTACAGACCATTTTTATGTCGATAACTTTGATGTGGACCAGTTAGCAGGGTGACCATGTAATGTTTGGAAATCCCCATTCATGTTAGCAGAGTGCTAAACCGGAAGTTAGCAGCTCACCTGGAAGTCTCCAATGTGCTTGCTCTATGGGCCACAACATGAGCAAGATCCAGGTAATTTTATGCCCAGTAATTGAACTTTTCTGGCTTCATGCACCACTGAGCAGCTTCTATAAGAATAAATGGATCCCTGTGTCCAACATGGTATCGAGTTCTCTTTATGTATGCACGTGTTAACACTTATGCACATACCATTAGCATTTTTATTGGGAAAGATACAGTAGGTATATATGGGAATACCCACAAGACATCACAACAGTTTGCACAAAGGGAGAAAATGCAGTCACTACCATGCCGAACAGTTGCTGTGTGGCTTTCTGCACATCAAGTTAACTTAAAAATCCTGAGTCAAGTTTTCTTTTTTACCAAATCAAGATACAGAGCAAAGGAGGAGTTTGTCTGAGGTTTCTAGAGCGTAAGCTTCCCTAAACGCAACAAAGAGCAGGACACTAACCCCACAAACTTATACAGTGATGAAATGTTCCTTGACCTTGAAAGTAACACTATGTTATGTTAGCGTTACTAGGTAGTAATGTACTTAGTCGGACATGCTAATGTTTGCAGCTAACGCTAACCTATTTTACCACCCCTACAATTTGGATCTACTGCTTAGAGTTTTACTGACGTAACATTAGTAACATGTAAGTAAGCAAGTAATAATTCGGAGGAATTGATGATTACGTGTTTGGATTTCTGTATATTTTGCCCAATGCTACAAAACCTCTGAACATTAAAGAGTATTATTAATTTATATAATTAATTTGATTCCACTTAATCTGATGAGGTTATCTGAAAAACAAGAATTTCCTACTGAGAATTTTAACTTAGTTAATGTCAAAACAAAGCAGTCCATGTACTGAGTTACTCAAATCCAGTAATCTGTAAAGATTAATACACATACACAGTGAAGCTACACACACTGCAGTCTTGGCAAAGCTAGCAGACATTCACTCTGTCTACAAAGGGATTATATAACTAAAGAAACAAAAGATGGATGTGGCTGACAGAAAGAAACAAAACCTGTCATTCCAGGAGTGGAGTAATATAACCTCAACTGCTTTAATAACCATTATGAATACAAAACAGAGAGCAGGACCTCTCACTGCATGCATGACACATTTGATTTGTGCTTGGTTTCTTATATAAGATCAACCGCAAGTGGAAAAACCGTTCTCTGTAGGATGGGAGCAGGTTTAAACGTGTCACTCACTTACATATATGTCGCATAATTAAAGGAAAACCCCAACTGTGGATCCTCTTCAAATGTATTCAGCGGTTTCCCTCAGCCTGATTCGATAAGTGCTTTCTTACATATCTTAAAACATGTACATCATGTCCCATTGTCTACATTTGGCAGGTTGTCTCCAAAAATTAGAACACTGCCCGACTACAAAGAGGACCCACAATCGCCAAAAGCTATTTTTCCAACTCCTTTTGAAGTGTTTCCAGGTAGATTTCCTCTCTAACATTAACTTGACATCCTCATTCTATTTAGGTTTGCAGCGGATGTCAGCTGCGCTAAGTTTGCAACTTTCTGACAAGCTGTCAAACCCCCTGCCACTGACCTGCTTTTTAAGAATTTGACCTTTGACCTTTTGTTGCAGGGCCTGAGGACAGCGCACCTGCCTGACACACACCTCCATTTAGGGGACACACAGACTCTGAAATATCTCTGTCAACACTTTTTTAGTGGGCGAATGAATTTCCCTGAAACTGATCCGCTTGAAAAAGTCTGAAGAATTTTAATTGTCTTGTAAAATATTCATAGGGAATAGTTTTGTCAGAAAGCTGACACTCGCTAATAAACTCACAGCAATGTTTAATGCTGCCAGCTGGCAAAGCGTCCTCTGTGCTTCTCTTTCCATATTCAGCACTCTTCCTGCTCAATACAGGAACACACCCGAATTGTGTTTGTACTGAGGTTTCTTCAAAACAATGTATGCAGATCTGTTTGTGGATCTGCTCTCATACAGTACTGTTGGTCTACACAGGTTGGTCTAAACCAAGCGGCAACCTCTGTGGCTGTGTGAAGTGAAGCCAACATGTGCCAAACATTGCAGTTCCTCAAACGTCCACTTGAGGCTGGCTGCAGAAGTGAGTCAGTCTTCATAAGCCCCTTGACCTTGACATGAAACTTTAAACAGACATTCACGTTCGACAGGGTATAAATCCCAATGACTTTGGTGGTCCCTGAACTATAACTAGCATCACCAGCAGGTCCAAAAATTCCTTGCTTATGTTGGTTGTGTTGTCCAGTGTGTAGCCTACAGTACATCTACCTACCTTTGAATGTGGGCAAGTTTTTCCTCACTCGAACCGAGGGTCTAAGGACAGTGGTGTCACTCCCTGTACAGATTGTAAAGCCCTCCGAGGCAAATGTATGTTGTGACTTTGGGCTATACAAATAAAATTTGATTTGAATGTATTGACTCCTCCATCATTGTATGGCCTAATCTGGCCTAAATGGCCCGTCATCTGTAACTCTGCAGACAGACAGATGTCGATTATGTTTGATTACAATTATACGTATATCAAAAGGGTAACAGGGCTCAATGGTAATACCCTAACAAGTTCATACAACATATTTTTTGCAATTCAACTGCGATGAAAAACATTGTTAAAAAGTACAAGAAAGTAAATAGAAACCAGACAGGTGGCAGCCATGATGTGACAGCAAACTTGGCAGAGGCCTATTAGGCACAGTTGCCTCGATGAGCACAATAAAACACGGTTACCCCTTCTCCTGGTAAACATTAAACAGCCACAGCAATGGAAATGTGCATGTTCTTTTGCCAACATTCTGGAAATTCATTCAAAATTTGTTCTGTTTGGACGGAGCTGTTCTGAAGACTCATGGTGAAACGATTTATGTTGGTTTTTCTTTCATTTTTACCATCGAACGTCACTTTGTTTTGAGTTTTTAGGAATGAAGGAACACAAAGAACAATTCTTTAAAAACTTTGAGAGGGTAGAAGAAAAACAATTACTGGTATATTTTTAGACATTATGCATCAAATCATCATGATGCCCCTCCGCATATATTTTGCTTTACTATAAGCCATGATCTTAAACATACACACATGCTGTGGGCCTGAACTTCATACTTTACATACACACACACAGACACACAAACACACACTGGATGGCTGGACTTCTCCTTCTTTCATACAATAACACCAAAGTTGTTCACACTCTGTCTTCATTTGCCAGTTGAGACACACACACACACACACACACGCTCTAGCTCTTATTACATGTGTCTGCTCTCAGCCCCTCTGTGCAGACATTTTGCACGTCACCTCTGATGGAAAACTGCAGTCCGTTCACATTGTTATTTCATATTTTGCCTGCGGCGATCGCAATATCATTCACCGCCGCGACAATTGCCTTAGCAGACGGGCAGCGCCGCGCTGCACGGCCACAATGCAAGGAATCCAGACATTACCCAATATCCTGAGAGGGTCCACAGGGATACATGCTGCACATTTACAGACATGCCGATACACCGTGTGACTGGTCGACAGGTCTGCGGTTTAAAGGCACAGGGGAGATTTATAAAGCTGGATGTGAATGACACATCAAAAGACATGTCAATATTTGCTCTGCAGAGAGGACCAGAGGGTGGAAAAATCCACTAGCAGTCATTAACACTAATATACCATTCATCTGTGACAGTCACAGCATGTCTGGAACTAATTTTGTGATTATATGTTAGAATTTAGTTTTCACTGCACCAAAGTACTCTGAGCCAACAGCAAGAGAGTGCACTGTCACAGACATTTAGACTTGCTCTTAAGTACATTGCATTCTGGTCTATGTTCATCCACTATGAATAAAAACAAGCATAACTATGTTTTTATTAGTGTACAATCACCTGAAAATAAGTATTTGTTACTTTTGAGTAAAGTGCTGCAGCTCTACAGAGCATTTTAGCATCTTTTAGCTGATTGTTTTGGTTTTAGCACACACAACTTTACTCATTTCATTCACTTTCACTGCACTCATCAACCCTGTTTTCCAGTAAAAAGCTCACTGTACATTACATGCCCAAACAGCAGACTCGGTTAGCAACATAGTTTCGCATGTAGCCGCTAAAGAGCCAGATAGCTTCATCAGGAGTTGGTGGAGACAAAAATGGAGCTAAAAGACACAATATTCATTCATTTGCACTGATTAACTTGATTTACAATCGATAGAACACTTCAATTGTATATTGACGTTTTTGTCAAAAGTCTTTGTTATTAGCTGTATGTTTCTATTTTCCTGTAAGTTGTCCTTGGAACTGTGTGTATCATTTTCAAGTCAAACTCCTTGTGTGTGTACACACACTTGGTCGTTAGAGCTGATTAGGATTCTTTAAGAACAGAAAAAAACTTGTGTTGGAGCTGAGTTAGTAAATCTCTCAGGGTGACGTCAGTTATCTAGGAAAATACGCACATCTCGGAGCCACACACACATATTTGCTACTTTCTTAGCAGTATTCATGTGTTTATGGTTTTTCTTTTATGCCTAACTTGACGGAAAATGAGTAATAATAAGTAAGAATTAAATGAGGTTTGGTTTGCTCTCACTTCCATGAAAAGGTGTTCGTGAGTATGCATGCATGCCTCTGCACTGAATGTTCTCATGTTTGTGCTAATGCATGCAAACAGGCGCATACTGTGTGTGTGTGTGTGTGTGTGTGTGTGTGTGTGTAGGAATGTAAGACAAAGAGCAGTTGCCCCCCACCAGCTCTCCTGATGTCTGAGCCAGCTGGCTGACCCTCTCACTCCCTCCACCTCATACCACTAACCTGGTGCCCTTTCACCTTCACCCCCTCAAACACCTCACACACACACACACACACACAGCTCAGGGGAGTCGTATTAGAACTGTGTTAGCATCGGGTGGTGGTAGCGGCGGTGTGGACAGTTTCCAGGAATCACACTCATCCCCTTCCTTGCCCTCTTATCCTTCACTGATTTTCCAGTTTTCACAGCCAGACTCCATGGAAAGTGTGAGTAAGCGTTTCCTGTGGAAAAAAAAGTATTCTCAACATAATAATTTGGCTTGTGCAGCCGTGCTACTGTTAAAAGACACATGAGGAACAGTAGGACACTGGAGATGAGGAGAGAAAAGAAAAATGTAGCGTCTACTGAGAGATGACAGATCCACATTTAACTTTCCTCAGAGTGTTAATAGAGAGGATAGGTGATGGGGGGTCGGGAAGCGCAGGGTCAAAGGTCAGTGCTGTGAGGACACTGCACAAGGTCTACACTATTAAAGAGATATTTATGGAGCCATTAGCCTGAGTGAGGCATCAGCTTACAAGTCCAAGACACAATTAGGACACATTGGTTTGCAGATATGGTGAAGATAGCAGTAGGCCACATGATTTAAAGCTTCTATGTGTAGAATTTACATGTGCACAGCGACTTTCAGATTACTAGTATTTATTGTGTTTTCATATTTAGTTTAAGAGAGACAGGAAATGGGAAAAGAAAGAAGATCACATGCAGTAGCGACTTAGCCTTAGCACACAGGGCCTTTATTTGAGACAGCTTAAGAGAGACAGGAAATGGTGAGATACTGCAGCAACTAAAAACTAGAGCAGCCTGTGACACTTTCAGTCCTTCATATTACTACCACTGGCAATTGATGTACCGAGCCGTTTTTGATTAAGGTGGCCCAACTAGGTGCATTAAGGGATCAAGGCATGAGTGTGATCTCAATCGTCTCATCTAACTGCTATTGAGAAAGTGTTTTTCTCAAAAGTTTTTTGTGGCATCCAGCAGTGGGGCTGCAGAAGAACCAAGCTTACCAAGCTACTCCCACAGTCCAAAGACATGCACTTTATAGGTTAATTGGTGACTCTAAATTGTCTATAGTCGTGAATGTGAATGGTTGTTTGTCTCTGTGCCCTGTGATGAACTCCTGGGATAGGTTCCAGCCCTCCATGACCCTGATGAGGATAAGCGGTTACAGAAAATGGATGGATGGATCCTCCTAAATGTTACACAGTGGACCTTTAAATCAAAGTACTACATATGTTGAAGAGAGCTGTACATCTTTTGTTTTCATCTTTTACTCTTCAATCTGGAGAGTTGATGTTGTTCCATCTCATTGCCTATGCAGAAAGTTGACTTTTTACTTCTGGAAGCGACCCAGTGCTACTTCATGGAAGCTAGAAAGAATAGAACAAAAAACACTTTACAGTCTTCTGCACTTCTGACGGTGAGAAACAGTCTGACATGAACTATTATTAGACGAGCCGTGAGAATTTTGCGCCTTAGTGCCTCCAGAAATGTTCATCACCCTTTTCACCATGTTCCACCTTATCACCAGCAGATATACACACCAGACAGTAAATTAAGCAGTCAGTCTCTCCTGCAAGCCCAAAATAAAGAGGCCGAGGCACGTGAGGGTTGAAAGCAGAGCGGGACTGCCACAGGTGTAAACTGTTCTCCTCGGCACCTCACAGGCGCCAGGCTGATAAGTTCAGGCTAATCTCATCTTCCTATAAACTATTATTACAGTGTAAGGAGAGGGGGTGATTTAAAAACACTTTGTCCTATCAACCGTGAATCTTTGGTTTATTACTGTTGCCACGCCATGTACACACACACACACTTATCCAACTTGTCAGTGTGTTTTTCTGTAAATGCTGACACACACACAGGTTAATTGAATCTGTCTGTCCAATGGAGCATTCCTCTCTCACATGTTTATTATCTGTTCTGAATGCATATTGTTCACATTCTTCACCTGGACTCACCTTTGTGGAGCAGGTTACAAAACTTCAGACACAGTTACATAAATATCTGGTCAATAATGGACAGGCTAAACTGCTGAGAAAGATATCGAGCCCCTCAGGCTGTTATTTATAGTAAACAGACTAATGTTATGTGAGTTAATTCAGGCATGGAGTGATAAAAATGGGACAAGCTCTGCTGACTTTCTTACTTTGCATCATGCCCTGTTTCGACATCTTGTGTGTGACTCAGAGTGGATTTCTGGCACGACTTACCGGCTTCAAAAGCTCAAATCTCCCGCAACTACTGTGGCCTTCACCAGGATTATCAGACAACACGTTATAAAGACCACTTCAATAAGATGGGTACAAAAGTTAAAAAAATATTTAAGACAGCCAAACATATAAAAACACATACATATCAGCCAATGGGAGGTACCCAAGCCTCTATAGAGGAGGTGTTTATTGAAAAAGGCCTCTTTAGTGTGGCTGCAGTCTGGGTTCTTTTAAACCACTTTACAAAGTGCTAAATATATTAACTGCGTCTTAAAATGTAAAAGCTAGAATAACATAAAAATAAACAGTGAAGCAGCAGTGAGATGCATGTTAAAACACACAGATAAAAGATCTGTAAACATTTAAGAACTCATGAAAATGTGAAATGACATAATGTGACTATGACTGTTGATGTATGTAATCTGGGATTTATGGAATAATTCATTCTCTCTAAAGCATGGTGTGATGGTCAAACTGTTACAGGTTCATTGAAGTCGACCACTGGTCGACATCATGGAACATATTAAGCTGTCAGAACAGGTGAAAGTTCTTGATCCTTCCTGAGGTGTCCCGGATACTGCCATGCTACAAACTGGTATGTCTAATGTCCCAACATGCACTGAGCTGATACTGTGTCGCCTGAATTTATCAGCAGACACATCTCTAATCTAAAAGGCAGCATGCATTCATTCTTACTGTGAATGTGTCTTGTACAAAGTAAATGACTGGAGACTGAAGCCAATAAGTTAGATAACTCAGCCTGTATTTGCCAAAATTTCTTGATGGCCTTGCTGCTGTTATAAAACACTGATGTAATGTTCATTTAGCACTGTTACATGGCGTTCCATAAATAATAAGAGTTAAAACATTCAACACAATACTAGCCAATCAAAAACAAGAACACAAGCAATAAACAAGACCTTATGTAAGTTAATGAATATGTTGCCTCCACAAAGGCATTTACAACCTCCTCCTCCTCCTCCTCCTCCTCCTCCCGCTGTCCCTCCACTAACACACTTCTCTCCTGTTTGGAGAACAGTGTGTTAACATACTGGCTCTCTGTAACAGTCCCAGTGTGTCGTCACTCAGGTGATAAAGCTCTAATTTAGCTGTTGAGGACAGAAGAGCAGCCTGAAAGCACATTACCTGCAGCACATTCTGTACTTTACGGTTGTTTTTCAGGCGGAGGAATGAGCGTCCATCATCAGCATAGACGCATCGTACAGAGCTAATGTGTACACATTTAACTCAGCAAGGTGATGAAGGGTGATTACATCCATTTAATTGTTACTTGAATGCAATGATTCACTGTTCTGTTTGTCGAGTAGCTCAGCTACTCTGGAAAAAAAAATGAATTATGATTTGATTTGACGTACACGTATTGAGACAGCTGTAACATCTGGATGCTAAATGTTACGATAAAGAGTAAACTGTATGAAAACTAGCGCGAGCTAGCAGAGAAACAGACATGGAACAGTTATGAATAACTGTTTTATATTTTGGTAAAACTGATGAATGAACTGAAATGCTAACATAACGTAAAGAGGCTGAAGAGGTTATGAACAAATGCTTGCAATAGTTAGCTAAAGTAATACACAAGTGACAATGGGTTATGCTAAAAGTAGCTTCATTGAGTGTTGTCCATCATTAAAAACATTAGTCACTGTAGCTGTGCAGATCTAAATACTGACCCACACACAACTACATAATAAAAATGTATGCCTTTCTCCATCCACTCATTAGATAAGTCTGATCTGATCTCTCACATGTTTATCATCTATAGTAATGTTCTGAATGCATATTGTTCACATTCCTCACCTGGACTCACCTTCCACTGAGTTGAGTTGGTTTGTGGAGCAGGTTACAAAACTTCAGACACAGTTACATAAATATCTGGTCAATAATGGACAGGCTAAACTGCTGAGAAAGATATCGAGCCCCTCAGGCTGTTATTTATAGTAAACAGACTAATGTTATGTGAGTTAATTCAGGCATGGAGTGACAAAAAGGGGACAAGCTCTGCTGACTCGTCATGTATGCCTCATAGTAGCCCTTCCAGTAAAGGATAAACTACTTGTGACACAGATAGGACACAGAAAGGAGTAGTAGTAGTAAGAGTAGGACTACTCTTAAATATTTAGCTCACCCAAAAATGGGAGAGCAGTATATATATAATATATATAATCATTATGAAATCAGTATTAGCCACAGAAGAAGTGCAGGTCTGACAACAAATACTCACCCACAGACTATAGGATGAGACAACTACATAATAAAAAGTGTTTCTTTCTCCATCCACTCATGAAAACTGGACATGTGCCTTCACCATCCTGGCAAAAAACAATCTTACAGAACACTACTGAATGATGCACATCAGACAGGATTTAGAATACCAAATGCAGACTGATACTCCGTATACCTGCGGATATTCTTACTGCACCACCGACTAAACGAAAAAAAAAAGAATAAATGGTGAAATAGTTAACTACACTCTGCGACTGAAATAGATAATTCAGCTCAAATGAATAAATGATAATTCATGATAAGTGGCGTCAATCAAAAGGTCCTTAAATTCATCTGACAGGGTTATGGGAGTATGTTGACAACAATGGTTGCTATGCACTGTTTTAATATATCTACATCTGTGTTTATATCCTCGAAGAAGTACAACCTACTCAGGTGAATCTAAAGGTAGCATAAGGTCGCAGCGCAGGCTACGACAACAATTCAGCACATTTCATCATAACTTATTATTATAACATGAGTTTGGACTGTTCTGAATGTGATTTATTTGTTTCATTCCATAGCTTGTATAAGCGTTCTCAGGTTGGTTATACAACTGACCTGCCTCACCTTGAGCTGCCACATGAGTATTTGGTTTTGATGGACTACAAAAGGGAGCTGCGCGGTGTAACATTAAGTGCAAGCAGGCATGCAGTCTGTTCGGATGCTTTACATCTGATTTGTCAGGATGAGAGCGTGCTGAATGCTACAGGGGCGTTCATTTCACCTCCAGGCATTCAGTCAGCTTGACAGAAGAAACACGGTGACAGACAAATAACGTTCAGGAAGACCATGTTCCCTGCTGCTGCTGCAAGGTTTGACACTACAAGGTTGCAAGTCATGTTATGAAGAATGACTGTGAGTTCACCGAGTTTAGAGTCTGGGTTAATCTCATTGGCATTGCTGAAGTGTCCTTGAGCAAGGTGCTTGACCCCCACTGCTCCATGCAGTGGGCAGCTGTTAGGACTTTAAAAGGAGGTCTTCTTGTAAAGCCTCAATAACTGATGTCACTTCTTCAAACATGTGTCATGGTAGACGCTTCAAGAAAATGATGCCTCCATTAAAGACACATTAAATCCCAGGTCACACTAACAAGTAGCACGGTGAAGTTTATCTGTACATCCTCGCTGAATAGATGTTCTGAAGTGTCACACTGAAAGTCTTAAGACCTAAACAAAGAAAATGGAAGACCCTGTTCACAAAACAAACGCATGCAAACTCATCAAATCATACATACTAATGTCAAATATTGCATATAATTAAAAAATGGACTAGGTTGAGACTGAAGAACAACTGCTGTCATATTTAAATGTGTTGTCGTGTGGGTTGATCTTTCATAAGTTGAGACATCATCTTTCATAATCAAAAGGATACACCCGGGTGGGACAGTTGCAGATGAAGTGGCGGGCTAACATGCTAGCCAGCCAGAGCTGTCACTCATGCTAGCTTGATCGCTAACAGGACAATCATTTTACTATATTATTCATATCATGGACTCTTATGGTAGCTCATATCGTAATCGTCTATGAACCAATCATCTTTTGTGAAGCAGTCCATACCTAATGGATGGTGCAAAATAAAAGCTACAAGAGGGTAACACTGTGACACTTTGATTTAGCAGTTACACTGTTTCATGCCCACTGTAGTTTCTCCTTCACACTTGGAAGAAGAGGGTGAGGCGAGTTGGAATCATCAACTGCAGCTATCACTGAATCCTACACACTGGACCTTTAAGGCATAAAGAGCGGTGTGTTTTGGAGCCTGAATGATCAGTCACCAGTGTAGTGTTTGTCACTTTGTACAGCCTCAGCTCCACACAGATCCAAATATTTTCTACCTTCAGTTATGACAAAGAGGAGAAGGAGCAAACCCAAACGGCTCTCTGCAGGCTGTGGTTCAGATCGTTTGTTGCAGTCTGTGTTTGGGTGATTGGGTGAATTTCTGAACTGGATTATGTATGTTTCTCAATAATCTTTACAGTATCTTTGTACAAGGTCTAAACAGGATCTAGACCAGGTCATTTGCTTCTACGTTCACTCTGGTGGCTTCTAAAGGAAGAAAACAACTACGATAAGAAGTGGTGAATAAAGACACTCTGAAGCAGGAACGCTTTAGTGACTCACTTTCCAGATATTATAATAATATGAGAAATAAGAAAATCCACAGAACAGCAGAGAGACAGCCAGTCTTTGTGACATTCCAGGCCATTTTTGATCTTTACTGGAAAACAGAACGAACCGTCCACTGGGCTACTGCTGAGCAGGAATGCGTCAAAGCAGCTGAAACACAAAGACACAGACGGGGAAAGTGTCTGGGAAGGAAACTCTGCTGACTTCATTCGCACTGGAGCGGCTGTATTTGAGATTGGGCAACTCCAGGACAGGGGACTCCCTTCACAAAGTACAACCAGATGGCTCGGTCATCTAGCTGCTTTTGAAGTGTCTCTGTCTATGTATGTATGTATGTATGTATGTATGTGTGTGTGTGTGAGAGAGAGAGAGCGAGAGAGACAGACAGAGACAGAGAGAGAGAGAGAAAGTGTGTAACCCCGGGCGTAGTCATCCAGACACACGTGAATATTATTTTCTCAGACCAAAGCAGTCTGTTTTACTGTAAGTGTGGGAGCAGACTGGAGGGTGGAGGCCAGAATCAGACTGGCTGGGATCCTCTGGACTCCTGCTGAAAACAATTAACTGCAGCAAGAAGCCACATCAACTAGTCTTTCATTTGCTCTAATCAATAAATGACTATATTTAAAGTCTTAATCATCTAAATCTGTGTTCACCAACATCTTTGTTTTCTTTTAGTCATAATCTAAAGATGTGTTTCCTCAGTTTGTCTTGCCTGTTTTCCCAAAAAACACTTGTTTGGGCTGCTGCTGTGATCTCTCCCTCTGTGGAATTTATGGTGAAATGCAGGGTTTGGTCAGATCTGAGTTATTATGATAAGGCTGAGTAGGGGTCACAAGTGTCTCTTCCAGTGGAGTGCTTTATAAATACTTTGTTTGGGTCTGTTCTGCAGAGCTTCCCCACGAGAAAATGCTAAAAAATGGACTTTACATGGAAATTCTACAAGTACCCAAGATAAAGAAAACACTCCATCACAATTTAACAGAAATGTGAAGTGAAGTGAAGTGAAGATCGGTGACGTCTGAGAGAGTTTTTATTCACTTTTTATGTAAAATCATGTGTCAAAATAAAAGATAATCTGTTCACCAGTTCACTGAGCTTTCTTTCTTTCTTGTGGCTTCAGTTGTGGGAGGACGTTTGAACAGAACTACAACAGCTGCTGTTGTCAGATACTTCCGTTCGCGCAGATTAGTCTTTCTTCAAAGTGTTGCTCCGTTTGTACAGGACAAGTGGAATAATCTAATCCCACAGGTCATGGCAGGGGCCGCCGTTTAAGTCAGGATGTGCAAAATCAAACTCGAAAAGTGTCCGACGCTCAGGAGATACAGTATACAAACAATCAACACAGACTTTAATGCTGCATCATTGATATTTTACTGTGTATGAATTGAGGGGGTTTAGCCATTTGAGGCATGAGGTAGTGTGGACAGAAGAAAGCAACCTGACAATGCTCATTCAGATGCATGGCCTACCAAAACAGGTTCAGAGAGGCCAACTGTGCTGATATAAATGATATTTTTAGATTTAAACTGGGACTTTGGGGTGAAGAGTCTTTAGATTTTGACCATTTTTACGGCAAAACAATGACAAAAACACACACAGCTTTAGAATTTCAGAGCAGACGTGGCCCAGAGTCATTTAATATTAAGTACAGTATCTGCTTATAATGATGTTTGACAGCTGAGTATCTCACTGTTAAAGGCCATGAGGCCTTCATCATGAGGTAACACTGAGTTTGGATAGTTTTAATACACACTCCCCGCTAACTTTGGTGGCCAGCCTCGTTCGCTGTGCCTCACATCTGCAGCTCATTTCAGGGTGGTGATTTTCAGGCTGCAGTGTCTGATGGGGGAGCGTAGCATTGGACCATCACAGCATCCAGCTCTCTGTTTATCTCTGACTCTCAAACAAAAGCCTCCCAGTTCCTGTCTGCTTAGCGCCTCAAATCCACAATCTACTCTCCCAATCTGCTCTTGTCCATGCGTTCCTCCTGTTCTCCTCTTTTTACTGCCAAGATGTGATCCCCCTTCTGTTTACACTGCGACGAGAGAGACCGATTTCTCATGAGGCTAGGCTGAGAGAGCCGTGTTTCCTGACAGATGAAGTAAATCAGCGGGGCCAGATTAATTAGCCACAGGCTGAAGAGTGACCACAGCTCCAGGAGCTTGTTTTGTTTCTGCCCTCTGGGCCTGAACACATGCTGACTGGGAAACACATTTTGCTGCTGGCTCTCGAATGCAACAAGCATTTGTTGACTAATCATTTCTTTATCTGTGGCACAGCCTAGTGGTTAATGAGTGCAACTGAGTGTGTAGTTGGACATTGCTTAATCCATAGTCTTGAACACAGTGCAACAACACAAGACATAGCAACTAGCTAATATTACTTACTTACTCCAACAGCAAAAAGCCCAGCCCCAAAATGTTACATTCATCATGTTAAAGGTACAGTGTGTAGGATGTAGTGTTATCTAGCTCTGACTATATATAATGTGAAAGGTGTTGTGATGAACACAGATAATTATCACCTGACTCAGTTGCTCTCAGCTCTAGGGAGCGTTTTAGCATCTTTTAGCTCATTGTTTCGGTTTTCCTCAAATGTATTATTGTTGAAATACGCACTGCGCTACAGTATCCTGAAGCAATATGGTAAAGAATTTGTCTAGACTCTTTACAAATTCATGTTAGAACATTAGAAATTAGCCTGTTGCTTTAATAACTTATGGTTGTGAAACTTATCTCACCCATTAAAAGACATATCAGCCTGCATGTAGCTATGTTTGTCTGCACAACATGCCTTAGCCCACGCCTTGCATTGCTTTTAGTTATATCATGCTTAATACAGTTAAATTATTTATTGATGAGAGAGAGTCTGGATGAATTAGCTAAGGTTACCAGGTTACCCACCCAAGACAGTATGTTGTTGTGCAGGCTAGAAATATTCATCTGCATTTGTGGTGATTAAAACATAAAAAAACACCTACAATGTTTCAGTTTTACATATGGAACCTTTTAGCTTCAAGAAAAGCTGAATTATCATCCATGTATCTTGTATTATGCAGCACAATACTAACCAGGAGCTGTGCTGTCAGGATGAATCATGTACTGTTCTTGATTTGTTTTTATAATAAGTTGGCAGCAGGAACATCGACACTGCCATGAGGACATACAGTCCAGCATTCATGTACTCAGGTGGCAGGATCTGTCCTTTGTATGAAAGCCAGAGTCGTACGAAAATGTGAGGACAACAAACACGTCAATGGTACAATTTATTCAATAAATCAGCATATTCATTATAGTTATTTTTGTGAGGTGATTCATCAGTTTGTGTAGCTCCTTAAACAGAAAAATCAGTGCAGATAAAACCTGACTATATCAACTTTAATAAGACAACACTTAAACCAAGAGAACTACCAGTGCTTTTTCTAAACAAACCCACCGTTTGTTCAACCTGAGCTTCAGCATTCCTATTATGGAACAAGGACCATTTCTCATCTTAACTGAACATTCCCTGCATGCCTGCCCTCCTATCTCTGCTTTTTCCAGTCCTGTCTGCAGACTCAAACTGCTTTGAAACCAGCCATGTTTTGCAGTGGTTATTTTAAGCCATCAAGTAGAAACCCCATCTGCATCAGGGTCAGATATTTAAGACTTAAAGGGAACGCTACATGGGAAGAAGGAGAGATCTGCGCTTCAAGATTATTTACAGGCAGAGATTATAATGAAGCAGGCTGCATTTTTGTAGCATGGAAACGAGTCAAAATATCTTTCCGTGATTGAAGATCAATTTTCTAGGAATTTGTATTTTGATTAAACAAGTTGAAGCAGCTTGGCATATTTATGGAGCGCAGCAGACGAGCTCCATATTCAGTAACGTGCAGCCCGGGCAAGTTTAGGGAGATGACGGGAGTGAATTGAGAGATTTGGATGAGGCTCCGAGAGGCTGTTAAATTGCTTTTGAATGCTTCGTAAAGATGGGTCAGAAAAACAGTAAACATACAGGTGCAGCGCTCCATGATAGCTGACAGGCGGCCTCTCGCTTTTTAAAGCTGTGCGGGTAACTGTTACTGTTGGCAGCTCCACATAACAAAGGGTTTGCAAACTGTAACACAAACACACAAAAATCCTGAAGGGTGATGTCAGTGAAGTGTACATGGACAGTGTTTCATACTTTATACTGAAGTAGGTGAAAGGGTTTTAAGAGTTTCACTTGTTGTGGAAATCATTTGCTCACTGCTGCTAAAACTAAAAGACTACACCAGTGTGTTTGCATGTTTTACCCCAATTTACTACAGTGTGCTACATACACTGAGCACAAATCAGTCTTCCAAGTTTGCAGCCAACCACCTCTCTGTGATTTACAGAGTTTCCTGATGGACAGTAAAGTAAACTGCTGCCAAGTGTAGCTGCTGTTAGCTAATGTTTGTTAGCCAGGCTGCTCAGACTGTAGACTGTGGGCTCCCGATACTCGAGTCATGATTAGGAAAATGGTGACAAGAAGAAGCTGCCAACTTCACGTTGAGTTGAAGGAAGGATTTACTGTTTCATCTCTGTGCGACAGTAAAATAAACTGCTGCCGTTGTAGCTACTGTTAGCTCAATCTGTTAGCTGTGCTGCACGGACTGTGAGCTCAGAGCACAGGGGAAGAGGTTTTCGGGCCAGGGCGTGGGGGGGATGCTGGCAACACCAGAATGGGCACCAGAACTGGAGCTGGGCGAGAGGGCGATGTAGGCTGGCACAACAGAGGCAGAACACGGCAGAGACAAAGTAAATCAAGAGGACGACAGAGTGACCGAAAACAAGACCGCCAGACAAGAGTAAATCTTGGACTGACATTTATACGTTGGCGTTTACCAACCTTGTGGTATTACACTCTGAAAATGTTGGCGCCATATTGCAAAAAATACCAAATCTTACATAATGTTACTTTAAGAGGTGCCACAACCAATCAGGAGTTGCTACTGCAGCAACAAGGACAAGAACCCTCGAGAACCTGCCCAGTGGATTTATGACTGTGTCGACATTCTGTGGCAATGCACAAAATAATTTATGTGTTAGCTCCGACTCAGACAATTGTGACTGAATTTTTCACATCAAATTCAGACCTAATGCAGCTTCAATACGAGCTGGATATACTGAATTACTTTAAAATGTCATGTCTGCACAGAGATGACAACAGTAGCAGCTAAAAGTTCGATCACCAGTGAGAAAAAAAGAAGAAGAATGCAGCTTAACTGTCAGATTTATGTGTTGATCTGAGAAGAAACAGAGATCACAGACTCTAAAAACACAAACTCTTCATCTTGTAATGTGCTACCACATGTCTTGAGCTTATCTTCCAATGTTCTGGTGTTAAATTATGTTCAGCTTCAAAAACAAAACCATAAAGTCGGCATTTGACCTGATTCAACCTCTGCACATGAATAAAAGTTATGAAACTTCCAAAACAGGTCATGTCAGCTTAGAGGAGAGCCAATAAAGAACACTTTATGGAATTTATAAACAACTCCCTGCACCTCCTTCTAAAAATACTGAGACCTTTCCTCTAAAAGCAGATTAAGTGGAGCAACAGACAAAGCTATGAAGAGGGAAGCTTTGGTGTCTGTATCAAACAAAGGCCGTCGCCAGGCGTGGACGTTCATCACAAGAACCTGACATGCCAAGCGGCATCTGGAGAGTGTCGCTGCGACGAGAACACTGCTCGGTGCTCCTCTGGGTGTCACTTTAAAGAACTGTTAGATATCTGAGGAATGTTGAGTGAGCAATTTTAAATACTACTCAGCGTTTACAGTACTCCTGACTTGCGAGCACTTTCCAGCAAAAGCAGGATTAAATCCAGCAACCCTTAGATGACTGTGAGGCAGTGCTGTTCGTCTTCTTCCTCTCCCTGAGCTCCTACACTTGTTCTCTAGCTCAAATAAATACCCCTACATATTAAACATCTCTAAAATTAGAAGGGCACTCTTCTCTTGTAGTGTAAGTTACACTTCTATTTATTAAAATGGCAAACAAACTCTATTTAAGACTTTTATAACTGCAGTTTAAAGTTAAGATTACACAGTGGGACCTCTTTTGGCAACAACTAACCCTAGCTAAAAAGAAAGCAGTGTTTACCAGGCTGGGACTGGAACAGTTTACAGTGAAGGAAAACAAAGCTTTGCCTAGAAGAAGCTCTATGTTAGGATTATCATTTCCTGTTGTCAACTTAATTATCTAAATCTAGCCAGTGTGTCTACACACACATAAACACACTATAAAACTGCACATCAATAAACAGATAAGGAGGTCAGGTTAAGATGTGGAGACGGGGTGTTACAGGTAATATCAAAGGCTGTTTGTAGTCCAAAAAATGTTTTCCTTTGCTGGGACCAGTCCACGCTGATAGTTCTGCCTCTGTGTCAGATTAAATAATCATACATCATACATTCTTGCCATGCTTTGGCCAAGAAACATAACAGACCACATGTGGAACCCCTAAAAGCGATCGCTTACTTACAAGTTTATCAGAAAAAGACACGCCAAGGACCAGCTTCACCAACAACATCATCTTTCTTTTCTCTCTTTTGTTTATAAGTTAGAGTCAGAACTACATGTACCAGAACAGTGAAACAGAACAGAATGATGTATACTGTTTAGGCACCCTCAGCATATCCTCATGACACCCCGGGGTGCCATGCTACACACTGCATTATTAGACAGATATCCTGACGTCTGATCCATCAGGTGTACACACTCACAGACTGACAGGTCCAGCTCTGGTGATCAAAAAACTCCCAAAGTGCAGTTGCTGTCAAAAGTATGGATAGATTTTTGATACCATGTGTTTAAAATGATTCAAAATTCAATATTATTGAAAGTACCAAAGGCAAAAACAGATCTACAATCAGTATCAGATCTGATCAGGTCTGATCAGTATTGTACTGAAGTTTAAAATTCTGGTTATCGTGACACATTACATTACAGAACCTAAACAACTCCAACAGACGAGTGAGGAGCCCCACTGTGTAATTTGTACTTGCAGGTCTCGAGGCGACAGTGCTGATTTGAAATGTGAGAACTTTGTGCTTGTGACTTAAACTGTGTGTCGACTATCATCATCATGTCTGATGCAGTGACACTTTTTCTGTGCTTGTGTCAGGATTGTGCAGCAGCTCTGTGAGTCTTCAGTCTTTTCTCTGAGCATCGAGCCAGCTCCTGCTCCAGGTGACACTCACTGATAGCAGAGGTAGCTGATGAGGAGTTTCGGTATGTGCAGCTGATCCATGACCTTCAGAGCTCTGGTGCCCAGCTTCTTCCTCACCGCCAACCTGCTGAGCTGCTGCAGACTCATGGGAGTGGCTACAAACAGAAAACAAGAGTTAGATATATACGTGTCCATCCACCCATTTTCTTCTGCTTAGCCAGGATCAGTGGCAGCAGGTTAAGCAGGGCATTCTAGGCGTCTCTTTCCCCAGCAACATTTTCCACCTGCTGGATCTCGAGGCTTTCCCAGACCAGATGGACTAAGTAATCCCTCCAGCGGATTCTGGGTCTGCCCCAGGGTCTCCTGCCTGTTGGATGTGCCCATAAAACCAAAGGAAGGCGCCCAGGAGGCATCGTGATCAGATGCCCGAACCAACTCAGCTGGCACTTTAAGAAACAAAGGAGCAGCAACTCCAGGAGCAATCCACCATATTCTGACAGAGAACCAGCCTCAACTAGCTAAAACCCGTCATGTATGAACATATCTAAGTGTGATTGGTTCTAAATTTAACTTTCATAATATAAATTTGGAAAGAGTTTCTATGTTCTGCCCTCACGTGTTTGTATTCAAAGTCTAAAACCTGCTCTACATTCCTTACTTCACTCTGTGCTCCACTTTCTATATAAAGCTCTGTCACTTGAGCCAAGAGGTGTAGATCATCACCTTCTCATATGCGTCCAGTTACAGTGGCTAACCTATATGTGACCAGCTGTATATATCAGCATCACGCTAAACAACAGGTGGCGTCTATGTAAGACCTGCTGGGAGTGAACCGCGATCCTTGCTCGCCATCTGCTGGTGCTCTGTTGACACTACACTGTTGTACAGGCTTTATAGGCAGCTACACAGCCTGGGAGGTGTAAGTGGTAATGTGATTTGTGAATAACTTACTCTCATAAAACTGTAGGCAGACTGCAGAGGGAGAGCCCGGCGTGGTGTAATCGACGGGTTTCCTGTTGTGCTGGTCTCTGGCGTAGATGTTGGCGCCGAACTCCACCAGGATCTCTATCATCTCGACTCGCATGTTTTTAGCAGCGTGGTGAAGCGGAGTCTCATGGAGCCTGGCAGCATTCACTTTAGCACCTGAAAGGAAAAGGACATTAATGTCCATCTTGAAGGATACAGCTGATGATATTCTTTGATTGTAAACAAATATCATGGCGAGTTTGTCCCTCTGACTCCTCTACTTTCAGCTCTGAGTTCATCGACCCCTACTGAGGACAAAAAGCTTTAATAACATCAACAAATATATTGTTTATGTTTTTAAAATGCTCTGTAATTATATAAAACAGCTCTTCGCTGTAGTTTTTAACAAACGTTTCTCAAACAAGAGGAAATGGTGCATTTGTTGGGGACTACTTTCACTGGTGGATTAATCCACATTCAGCACTCTAGTGAGTATTTCCAGCAGCAGAATGGTGTGTGTGGGAGTCTAAATGAACTACAGTGTGTGTGTTCATGGTAATGAAGGAACATGTCACCCAGTGCAACAGCTCATTGATGTTTTTATGGCACAGAGGAAGAAGATCTGTCAGGATTTTTTCACATTTCTGCCAATATTATTATAGGCAAGCTAACCTTTTGTTTGGTACCCATCCTGCTTTGCACTGACACTCACCTGCATTGAGCAGCACTTTCACACAGCTCGTGTGCTCGTTAGCACAAGCCACATGCAGCGGGGTCCCGTAGTAAAGGTCGTACGCCTCCAGACAAGCATCCATGGTAATTAGGAGCTTCACACAGTCTGCGTTTCCTGAGAAATGACAAGAATATATTGTGTTATGTTCGCTTATTCATAAAGATTAATGTCAGGCAGGTAACTCAAGGCACTCACCTCCCATGCAGGCCTCATGGAGGGGCGAGGCCGCGGGAGGTAAGGGCAGGGTTGGCCTTGGCGCCATGCTCCAGCAAGAGGCTCACACACTCCAAACTACCAGACGAACAAGCATCACACAGCGGGGTGCTCCCGTCTACGTTCCTCGCATCCACCTGAGATGCATCACGTTAAATAGCATCAACGTCTTCTCACAGAATCACATTTCCTCTCCTCAGTCACTCAGTTTGTCTAATAACTCTGGCACGCTCTTTCCTTACCTGAGCTCCGGCGTCCAGCAGCAGCCGAACACACTGGGCCTGTCCACGGAGGCAGGCTTCATGAAGCGGTGTGATGGAATCCACCGCCACCACATTGACCGAAGCTCCGCTCTGGATGAGGTGCTGCAGCTCGGAGGCCTGGCCGAGGGACGCTGCCTTGTGCACCTCTGTTCTCTCTGACCAGCAGCCTGCAGAGAAACAGGACACAACACAGCGTATGTGTAGATATGGGTAATAATTCATCTATTGTTGTTCTTGTGGCATGCTGTATAAATATACATGTGTAACTTTATTGTTTAGTGTAGTAGTAGTGATAGTGTAACTCCTTGTGACAGCGTTTATGAAAGTTGCCATATAAGTTTCGTCTATGTAGAAATAAATACAGTATATTATTGACATTTATATCATTGTGTCAGCTGTGACATTCTAGAAAAAAATAATATTGATAACAAGAAGCACAAACTAATACACTTTCTAGTAAATAACTGCTTATATATACACTTAAACATGTGTGTACATACAGCTGACACTCTATATGTTGGGTATATGTTGTATATGACAGCACCACATATTACTCAAGGTTGTAAGCTGTTCACACACACATTCTGTAGTAACACAGGTGTAAAAGGTTAAAAATACTATTAAGTTACAATACGTGTTAATACAGCCGTTAATAACAGCTACAATGCCGCGTGCTAGCATGTTAGCTTGACCGCTGACAGCTCCACCCTACAGTACATGCCGACGCCAAACTGGGTCAAGCTCCGAAAACACGACACTGTCACCGGACATGTTGGCTTGACTTCATACTCACCGATGTCTCCAAAGAAATATGGCCGCTCATTATCAGTTTCCATCTTATGTCTGTTTTATCAACGTTAGCGCAGCGACACAAGACACGGGGTGTTTGTAAACAACCGCGTCCTGGTGATATTTACATACTGCAAGAGTCACGTGACTTGCCTGGACCTCGAAGCGTATGATGGGATTTGTAGTGTTTAGGCCATGGTTGTATGAGAAGTAGTTACAGCGATGGAGGCAGGACCCCTTTATAGTTATGAATGTTGGCTTCAAAGCACAATGCTCTTCCTGGGGTTAGGTTTATTATAAAGAAAATCTTTATCCTGTCATGGGGTTGGGTTTACCCCAGTGCGGTATTTTGTGATAAATGAACAATTTATTCTATGTCAGAATAAATGCTACATAAAACAATATTATATCATAATATAACGACATGTACATCATTTTAGCAGCAGTGATGACTTCAATCCTGAGTCACATGACATGCATTCAAGAAATATGGTGGATAACCTGACATGTTTTAAATTCTAAGCAGATATGCTGTCCATGATGCTGAAGTTATATGGAAAACACCAGTCTCTCACACAGGTTATAAATCCATTCATGTGTCACTCCAGTGATGTGGGATGATCACAGTACTGGAGGTAGCTGTGGATGCGTTGGGATATGTCCAGCTGACCTATGACGTCTGAGGCTCTGGAACCAAGCATCTTCCTTACAGTGATTCTACAAAGCTGCTGCAGGCTCAGAGGATTACCTGTGGAGAAGAAGAGGTTTTATTGCGATTCAAAAAGAAGAAGGCCGCTGACGGCTCTCTGGAGCAGTGTGTGAACTTACTCTCATAAAACATGAAGCAGGTGTGAGCGGGAGACGCAGGTGTTGTGTAGTCTATGGGTTTTCTTCCCAGGTTGTCACTGGCATACACGCTCGCTCCAAACTCCACCAGCAGCTCGATCATGTCCATCATGTCCACTCGTGCCGCATGGTGCAATGCTGTCTCATGGAACTTAACTGAATTCACATTGGCACCTGCAGGAAGTTGAGATGAGCTCAGGCCAGTTTGTTTGGATTTATGGATTCACAACAGCTGAAATGATGTGAATGTTTTGGTATTATAATTGTGATAAAGTAAAATTCACTTTCATGCAGTATGACAATAAATCCTGCTTTCTTAGGAGCATTTTGTTTGCTTGGTGCATTTTTTTGTCCTGCAGCTACTAAACATGGTTTCAGACCCTAACAGACCAGAATGCAATGCAGCGACACAGCCAAATTGTGTGATTAATTAAAGGCCCAGTGTGTCAGATTTAGTGTACAATATTACATTACATACAATATAATATGCTGTTTTCATTAGTCTATAATCACCTGAAAATAAGAATCATTGTGTTTTTGTTACCTTAAAATGAGCCTTTAACAGACACTGTGGAGTCCACCATGTTGAACTGCCATGTTTCTACAACAGAAACATGGCAGTTCAACATGAAAAACTAAGCTAGCTATTGTAGGTTCTCCTTATACTTGGAATGGGATGGTGAGTGAAGGGTGCTGCATTGCAAAACCAAGCTAAATCCTACACACTGGTCCTTCAATTTATTTAACACACTTTGTGACATGCAGTCTTCTTTCTGACCTGCCTTAAGCATCTCCTTGACACAGCCCACGTGTCCTTTAGCACATGCGATGTGGAGGGGTGGACCAAAGTGGACGTCAAACGCCTCCAGCTGGGCACCGCTGGATATCATCAGCTTCACTACTTCAACGTTACCTGAGAGGGATGTAAAGTTTTACTTAGCATGAAGGTGTATGATGGTGTATGACTGATTGAATTTGTGGTTACCTTGTATGCAGGCCTCATGGAGCGGCGAGGCGGTGAGAGCTGTGAGGGACGGGTTCACCTTGGCTCCGTAGTCCAAAAGCAGCTTGGCGCACTCCAGGCTGCCAGAAGCACAGGCGTTACACAGAGGAGTGCTACCATGGATGGTCCGTACATCCACCTGGAAGAACCAGAGACACAACTCCATTTTATTTTATTCATAATTTAGATGTCATGTTACACCTTCTAGAAACCTATTAACATCTGTATGATCTAAATATTTATTTTTATTAATTGAGACTGTGTCAGAAAGACGCTGACTCAAATCTATGGTAAGGTTTGAGACAGTAGGTCTCACAAAGGTTGTATTTATTCTGTATTAGATTGCCTCACTTTATACCACTGTTCATGATAAGGTGTTCCAGTTTTCTTTGCGCATGTTGTTGCTTCATATCTACACAATTCATGTTTGTTCCTCCATAGAAGGGTGGCAGGTTTATGGAGATTTATCCCACCTGGGCTCCAGCCTCCAGCAGCAGCCGGGCACAGTTAGGATGAGCCTGAATGCAGGCTTCATGGAGTGGAGTGATGTTGTCCACCGTCACCATGTTGACCGATACTCCACTTTCTATCAGCTGTTTGAGCTGCAGGGCCCTGCCGTGGGACGCTGCTTCATGCAGGGCAGTCCGATCTGCCCAGAAACCTTACACATACAGTGACACAAAGAGTACAAATATATGGGTACAATGAAAGCTAGTTTTTAATACATATTTGCAGTTTAAAAGGTTTTATAACAGTTTTTTATGTACTCCATAAAACCCTATTTACCTCCTTGTATTTGTTTTCTATGGAGGTTAAGAATGGTCGTGTTTGCAATTATTTTAATGTCATTATCTTAAGATCATGAGTTAATTATTTGGTCAATCAAAGCTAATTTTTCTCGTGACAAAAGAGTTGTTTATCCTGTTATCTCAAATAATAAAAAAAAACAGGAGGGGTATTTTTCGAGAAACGATAAATGATTTTGTTAATATTATCTCAAGGGATGATTATTGAAAATTCGAAAATTAGTGTCCAGTTAATTTTATCACCTGATTCCAGCCTTCACAGGGAGGATTCATAACCGAACAGTCAAAGCATAAAGTGCAGTTCTGTTTGCTACAGTTACATTATTAGAACTGATGATTTATAGTAGTAGTATATAGTAGCCAAACATTAGGCCTAGAAGTAATAAAAGAAAACTTTCCGTTCTGTCTTGATAATGGGTTATCTTGTTATCAAGAGAAATAATAAAGCTTGTTTTCTTAAGATTCTATTATATATTACCCCTTTACCTAGATCTCTTCACTGAATCCAGTTTAATATTCTCACATTTAACTACAGAGCACTGCACGTCCAGGCCCCTGATCATCACCAGGTCATCTTGTGTATCCATCATGCATTTCTATTCTTTTCTTGTAATAATGCTCTTTATAAATGTATAAATTACCTTTTGTTGTATATTGTACTTTATAAAGCTTATTATACCTTATAAAGCACATTATGATATTGTAAAGGGCACTGTACACATACATTTTACTTACTTACTTATATGTAATAGTAAGAAATGTTATAAACATTACTTACTGTCTTTACACTGTTTAAAAACCTGCATGCTCTTTTTTTTTTTAGCTTTACCTTGTTTTAACTGGTTGTGAAAAAACAATAAGGAAATAAGTAATAATATAATAGGAGTGGTTAAATAATTATTAGTAGTAGCTGTCTTTGCTACCATTAGCTTCTCAGACATTTCTACAGAAACTGCTTTATATCCCTAATAAATGCCCTGGCAGAGTTTGTTTAGTACAATAAAATATGTAACTGTTAATACAACAATTATTTAGTGTCATGTAGCATGCTTTAACTCGTATTAGCCTGTAGTCATGGTTGGTATGAATGTACATAGAGACAGGTGTGCTGATACATTATTATACCGTCTATAGTTCACACACAACACAACAAGTGTGTCACGAGCAAGACACATGCCCTGCACGCACATGAGCACGAGCTAATATGATTAGACGTCAACAAAACCGACGTGCATTCCTGGCGGGCTTTAAGGCAGCTGACGTTTTCTGCTATGTAAGCTGTTGAAAATGAAAATTATCAACAGTGCTCACCGATATCACAGAGAAACGACCGGCGTGCAGCTGTCACCTCCATGTTTTACCGGTAAACACTCTGTTTTGGGATCTGCGGCTGAGGGACGGGGCTCATATTAGCTGACGTTGCTAGTGTCGAATGGAGAGGCAGCAGAGGATTGTGGGAGTCGTAGTTTACAGCCTGTACTGCTATTGGTACATATTTTGCCGTGGTTTGGGTCCCCAAAAGACCTTTTTCACAGCAGCCATTTTGACATGAAGTAGTAAGGTCAACACAGGTGTTACCAATGATACTAATTAAGGTTCAGTTCCATTTAGTGTATCAGAGCCTTTCCAGTGAGTCAACATGCACCACAGCAGCACCCTGACTGTTTGACCTGAATGGACCAGAAGGTCTATTTAAGTAAGACATTATAAAGTATTTTTGCAAATACATAGGGATCCTCCCCCACTGAGTTACTATGGTTACGGTGACACTGAAACGTCACAATGATTCTCATTAAAATCATGAATGTAGCCTGATTGTTCCTAAATGCTGAAATCTTGGATTCTAACATAACTGTATATGACAAATCTGAAGCCAAATAAAAAGTGAAGTCTCAGAGCCCCTCCTGAGGATAAACCTTTTTAGATTCTTTGAACATGGCTGTACCTCTGATGCCACCCTCAGGCCAAACTGAATTCTCTTTTTTGATATATTCTAGCCTAGTGGTATCAAAGAATAGCATTTTTCATGTTTTATGTATAATGATATAATGATCATTTAATGGTTATATACCTTTAGTTTGATTGTATGAGTGGAGGAAGCCTCATATGAAAGTAATGCTTCATTACTTTATGAAATAGTTCTAGCCTTTTGGTTGAGCTGTCTGTCATGATTCCACACTCTCAGTTGATGCCACGCTCCCCACGCTAGCTCTGGATCAAAAGTCTGAAACTGAAAAAGAAAGATCTGAAACTGAAAAAAATAGCAAAAGGAGTCAGATTGTGACAGATGTAAATTCTGACCCGAAAAAAAACTGACTTTTTTCCTCCCTGTTAACACTAGTTACAAATAACTTAATACATAAGTAGCAGAGGTCACAATATGCCAGCAGAGCGAATATTATTGGTGTTACATCTTGCATTTTCTGTGTGGGGCAGCTGAACCAAACACACCGTCAGCACCTTCTACAAACCGCTGCACCCCCAAACCCCCGTCTCCTCTGGTGACTGATAGCCGTCAATCACCACTCAAACTGAAATCAAGACGAGTTTGTGCACTATAAACTACGAAACTCTCCTAGCTGCTGTAACGTTGCTTGTTTTGTGTGTGTGTGTGTGTGTGTGTGTGTGTGTGTGTGTGTGTGTGTGTGTGTGTGTGTGCCTCTACGCCTGTTTCTGTTTCTCAGGTCTGGTAGAGTCCAACTCTGTCAAACTGCTGTGCTCGCTTGCTTCCATCGTTGTAAGTGCGCTGTATTTGCCGCAAATTTGTTTCATACCTGGCAACCCGGATACTGAACACAGAACTAATTGGTCAGAATTCCAAAGGCCAAAACATAAACAAAGAGAAGGGCCGGGCGGTAAATTTCAAAATAAGACACATAACATTTTGGCTGTCGGGTTTTTGTCAACAAGCAAGTATTTCAACTTAGCATGTTTCCTTAAGAACTGATGATATAGCATATTAATTTTAGGATTTAATACAGTAAATATCTTACATATTGTACCTTTAAATTAAACTGAAGTTGATCAATCATCACAACAAGCTTATTCAAATCTAAACAGGTTGCTGTAGCAACGGGCCCTGGTTTGTTTACATCAGCACGTTTTGACGTCCTTAACTTCCCATGGTCTCCATGGTGCACGAGGAAAATATACATTTTTTTTTGGCATTATTCAAAAAATTGAACGATCACCATCTTTTTTCAAACATTTTGTTGGATAAATTTTTGAAAATTAATGCATTTGAATGAATAAAAAACTGACTTTATAATTACTACACAAATATTAACACATTATTCTCCACCTGTCCTAAAACATTCAGTCAATTTTGATTATCTAATAATCATTTTAATCATTTTGTGTGTACAGCAGCTGTTTCTATAAGTGTTGATGTGTGCTCAACTCCTGATGATGACACACACACATATAGACTTATATAATATAGTTATTACTATGAAGTGATCCATCATGTATATTGCTCCTTTTTTATTATCTATCTTGATTTTTCCATTATATTTTCTTATCCACCATGTTTATTGTGAGCTGCTATAACAAATGATTTACTCTGTGTGGGATCAAGTCAATCATGTGACAATACATTAATGTTTAATACCTGTCTCAAAGAGTCCCTATATCAAAATCTAGTTTTAAGACCATTATTAGTTAAGTTAATATTGTGCTTACATGATGTATAAATGTTTCTACACTGTTTTATTGTACTTGGTGCCTCCAATAAGCTGTACCAGGTAAAGCCTAGAATCAGGGCCGGTCCTCGGCCCGAAGCGAGATTTAATTTATGGCCCCAATAGACTCTAAGTGCAGTCAGTAAGTTTCACACACAATTGCACACTAACAACTGACTGAACATGTGCACACGATAGAGATGGACAAATCAATCATCAAATCTCTTGCTGTATTTGAAGGTTGACAAGTAGCTACAAACAGAAACATAATGTAACAGTAAGCACAAATAGTTCACAGATCAGAACATTGTCCAGAAAACAATGAAACTAGTTATTAAACTACAAAGTCAGCCTAGAAACAGAAGAGAGAGAAAGACTTGTTATATGAACTATTTTGTTTGGATTAGTCAGATTTTTCTCATTTGTCATGTCAGAGATGCTGTGGTCACGTGTTAACTGAATATTCACTGAAGACTACAGACAGTTTATCATCTGCAGCTAAATGAAGATATTAACCAGAGGTCATGTCTCATCAATAAGAGCGAGGATAAATATCAAAACATGATGATGATTTGCACACAGGACAATTTAACATACATAATATTTTCATGAGGGAGGGGCTCTGAGAATTCACGTTTTATTTGGCTTTAGACAAAAGTTTGTCTTATTACACTGTATTTATTAAAGGTTTGTCATGCTTTGTATTTAGAAACAGCTCATAAAAGGTGTAACTGACACACCTAGGTCTTTGTCATAATCTTTGTGCCATGCAGAAGTCCTTTAAAGTTTCGCCCATCGTGCTGCCTGTTCATCTGCAATATAACCATGTATTAAGATTGATTTTTATGGATTACGGCAGGAATCTCAAACTGTAAATAAAAGGCTGTCATTTTGTGTTTTCAATACATCCAACAATCTCCTGCTAGCGTTTGATTATCACGATGCTAAACAGGTGATGGTGCTTTCTTCACTGTGCTGCTTTGGTTGTCGGCAGTGAATGAATGAATGATCAGACACAGCTTTGGTTTTTGACAAAGTTGTTTTTTACTTTGCAGTACAGAAATCATTTGAGTCCAAGATGTTTTTGTTTTTTTTAAAGTTGTTCACAACAGAGGATATCACAGGGCTCTCATCAGTTCAATACTGCTGCAGTACACATTTGGTCCATCTTAAGCAATTACAGTCAACCACACTTCCCATTAATCTGCTGTTAATGCTCGGGTCATCCATCACTTTGCATAATACAGGAACTAATATACCTCCTCTGATGTGTTATAGTAAATCAAGCTGTTGAAGACGGGTTCAGGTGGTTTATGCTGGACTACAGTCGCTCTGTGGCTTGGCTTACAGTACATGTTTTGGCTGTGCTTGAGATTAGACACAAAAAAAAGGGTTAAAAAGACAAAGAAATCAAGCCCACGCACCTCTTTAACCATTTTAATGTCACAGATCTGACGTCTGAGGTGCTGCCTCCCATATTGGTGCGCTGTTTACTGGGCCTGAATATGTCTGAGGAACACTCAGCTGCTCACATGATGGATTTCAAAACACACAAAGCCAAGCCACCACTCTCACCACGACGTTGAAAAAAAAAAAAAAAAACCTGCAGAGACTAAATAACGGATGTATGGATATTATATACCTTCCAAACACCTTTTATACAATGAGAAAAAATGGAAACATCCCACCCCACCCCCCAAATACACAACCACACTGTTAAATACTGTTGATTATGAGTTATTTGATTTGGCATCTTTGGACTATGCATCATCATAACATGATGAAGCAGAAGACTGTGGGGTCTTACTGTGTGTTAGGCATAACCATTGTTTAGTGCAACAACCATCTGAATGTGAATAAGCATAGCTCCCCCCCTGAACCCTATCCAACAAAACTAAATCATATCTCTCTATATATCATGAACTTCTTCAATGGGCAAACCATATTATTGGATAATCAGCGGGCCCACTGCTGTGTACATTTTTGTGTAGGTTTTCTATTTTAAAGATTTCAGTTGTCGGCAGCGTTGTCTTCAATAATCAGGGGTGTTGACGGACGTTGTCGGCCCTACTCTGCGGCGTCGCCGAAGATGTCCTGCTTCTTGCGCTCCATCTCGGCAAAGTCAAATTCGGAGCCCGTCATCCTCCGGTAGATGTCCTTGATGTCGTCGCAGGTGGTCTCGAAATGAGTTGTGGCGTCGTATGTACGGGAGATGAAAACCTAGAGGAGAAGACGAGGTAAAAATGGCGGTTTATTGAAAGGATTCTTTCAGTGCACAGAGATAATCAGTCTAGGTCAGATATCATAGTTGTCTCAAGTCAATAAAAGGTTATAAATAAAGTTTAATGTTCCCCGTTTACACCAGATAAAAGCAGAGGTGTTCTTTCATAACAGCAACATATAAGGCTGGATGAAGACAGCAAATGGGATGAATACATGTACTTAAATAACCTAAATATCATTTCTATCACTGTGCTATTACATTTAAATGTGACATTGTATTTACTGCTATGTAGTTTTCCAGTTATAGTAATAATGACTAACTGCTGGTGAGTCACGTCACACAATTAAAGCTCAGGGTTTCAGATATCATCTAAGCTGATGGTGCTGATGGCTCTCTGCCCTGAATGCTGAGCTAACGTTAGCTGATGATACGGTTTCACAGAGTGACTGTGAAAGCTGCTGCTGAGCTTTGAATCCTCCGGAAGTACCGCTGATTCAAATATTGATGAGACGGGTTTAAAAGGTATGTCAGAGGATCTGACTGGCATTTACCACTAATTAGCACAGGGACAGTTAAAAAATAGAATTATGTGAAGTTCAGCTGATCTTCTGTAAACATGCAACAACAGCTGTATGGCTCTTTAAGTTCCATCTCATCTCACTGGTCGTACCTGGCTGTCAGTGCCGACGTCAGTGGGTGCATACTGGTCACTAATGCTGATAAACTTCTGCTCGATGGGCTCCAGTAGGTCCAGGGCCGGCTTAATCTCCTTCTCAGGGTCGTCTGTCTCCACCGTGGTGCTGACGATGGCGATATATTTCCCCTGTGCTGCCACGTTGTGGGCGAAAGAGATCATACAAACGTAGATATCTGGAAACAGAACAAGTCAAAGTTAAGTCGTCGTTCGCTTGTGGACCATGAAGTCCGAGTCATCTGCTGGTTTCCTGCGTGCGCTCACCGTGTTTCCTTTTAACCTGATTCTGGGGGATGATGATCTGGCAGGAGTTGGCGTTGCCGGTGTTGCTGATGGGGTGACTCAGGATGCAGATGGCTCGGATCACCTGACCCACTTTGGTGACGCGGTCCATGGCGTAGCTGGGGTCGCAGATCAGCTGCTTGCACCTGGCAATCTGTTGTGGGCGAACGCAGCCGAGTGGTTAGAGATCAGGGGGTATGTGAAACAACACATTTGTGATGTGGAACGCGTCTGAAAACAATCGCTCACCTCTCCCTCAGACTTCACTCCCACCACCTTCCCATTCTCCACCACGATCTCCTCTATGGGCTTGTTCAACATATACGTCCCGCCGTAGATGGCACTCAGCCTGGAATGGAAACACGATTTTTTTTAGGACACTGGTATGTACCTGTCCCTTTCACCTCACCTCTTTGTCTAATGCCTCATCCTCACACAGCTCCTGCTGCTTTGTAGCCCTTTCCAATCATTCAGTTAAACATTTCACCAAAGTTTGCAGGGCCCAAACATCACTGACTGGTCAAACACAAGACCCCATGACTGCTACCAGTGTCAACATTAAGACAAGGAGTGGGCATTTCTTGTACTGTGGTCATAAAGGGTTGTATTTCAAACATGTTAAAAGTGCTGGTGGTTGTATCAAATGGAGAGTCCCCTACCTGGCAAACCCTTGTGGCAGTTCTCCCAGGCCGTACAGTGGGTAGAGGTACGGGCTTTTGCCGTATCTGGCCAGAGACTCGCTGTAAAGCTTTATCCTGTTTATCGTCTCAATGCAGGGCTGATCCAGGTATCTGAGGGAATACAGACAGAGAAAATTCATAACGTTACACACTGGAAGGGGGGGGCATGGCGTCATACTTTCGTCGAGAGTATCAAACAACGTGAAAGACCACTGACTCGTCTGTGCGGTAGAGGGCTAGGGAGTGGCCGGTGAAGTCCATGACATCCTGGTCCAGGCTGAACTTTTTGAAAATGTCCCTCATTGGCGTCTTATTGGGGTCGACGCCTTCCATGGTTCTGGGATCTTTCTCGTCGAAGTTGGCGATGAAGCCCAGGAACTTTCTGAAGCGCCGTTTCTCAAACAGCCCCATCAAACCTTCAGGAGAACCAAGAGTTTGGACTTTTGAGTGGACCCATCTTAGACAGTTTCAAGCAGGGAACACATTTTATACCTGCTTAGTCATTTTCACTACATCCTCTAGTAACTCACCAGAAGCCAGAGCCTCAGCCTCAGTGGAGGGGACTTTATGGATTTTGCCCAACTTGTAAACAAAGCTGCCCTCAACCACTTTGAAGTCCAGGTAGCGAGTCACCTGTGTGATCAGCAGCATGCGGACGAGCTGACCTGAGAGGACAAGATGCAAACGTCGGCGTTACACACTGCTTGCAGTGCCTAAAAAAGGTCCAAGCAAAAAGCAGCATGTGATATGCAGGTGAGTGGTCTGAGGTGTACCATTGGCCATGAGGAATTTAGGGATGAGGTCCACGTTCCAATCACGGCCTTTTCCCATCGACTCAGGAGGTGCTCCAGGAAGGTTGAAGCGTTTGTAGAGCTGTAGGAAGACACCGAACCAGACTTCACTCACAAGAAACAGCAAACGTACAGTTAAAGGGGAAGTGCACCGACTGTACACGTCAAAGTTTGTTTATGGACGTATAGTTCTGAAGCTTTACAGGCTATTATTGCCTCATCACTTACACTTCACTAAAAACAGTTATTCATTTTTAAGTAAAGTAGGTCAGCAGTACAAGAGATCCACCCTTCAGCACATAAACTGATGTACTACATAAGAGTGACTAAGACGTCTATGAATTTCTTTTTATTCCAATAAGCAGCCACAAATAAACCAAATCAATTTTACTCCACAGTCTGCACTTCTTGCTGCCTTGTGTCTAGATTTTGGAACCAATCTGAGCTGCCCAGCATGACAAAGTCAGGCCAGAGATCAACTTACATCTTCAAGAGGTGTGATGGAGGCACTCTCAGCTCCGTAGTAGGCGTTGCGGTCCATGTGCAGGACCTTCTTCCCCTTCACTGACATGATGCCTGAGAGAATGCATTCCTGATGGGAGAAAACAAAACAGAGGAGAAGTTAGACAAAGATGAGCGGAATGCTGGGAAAATCCACTGACGTAGCAAGTCTTCTTTCATCATGAATTCCCATATATTGCCTACATGAGGCAGGGTTAGGTTAGGGTTCCCAACAGTCTGTGTTTTGCTTTTTTCTGTCACGCCATCAACTTTTATCTCACAAGAGGAATCACTCTGTGTTGCCACCATTTTCATGTAAATTGACAAAATGTGTTCGCGGTCAGGCGTGGCTGTTCTTTTCATCCTCTGATCTGCGGGGATAAACAGCGCTGGCTGCATGTTGGTCGAGCTGGAACAGAGCGCAGATACAACTACTGCAGACAGAGTTTACACCTACATAGACTGTTACTTCATCAGTGCTTTTGTTTTTATTAGACCCTTTAACTAAAGAGGTGTAGTGTAAACAAAATCTAATTAAGCCATGAAACAGATGAATCTAATGAATTTCTAATAAGGTTAGATATCTGGATTAGTAGATGTAGTCATAGTTGGACTGCAGAAGTGACTCAAATTGTATCATTGGGACACATTGGTTGTCCGGTCTGTGTCAGTATGAACCGAAGCACTGAGGCAAAATACTAAGTAAAGGGTTAAAAATGATGAAAACTGTAACTCATGTATCAGACTCAGCTCACACTCCAACGTGGGGGACTCATTAACGATTTTTTATGTCAGCATTGGCTGTGTAGGGATCAGGTTGAGGGCGTGTTAACCATTTCTACACTGTCAAACACATTACAAGTTAGCTGCTGAACAGCTGGATGTTGACACTTTGTGTATACTGCTACCCTGACAAATATATTCCTTTAATATCTCCAGCTATGACCGCTGCAGACTCTGTAAATCAATGAACTGGACTTCTTTATGACAATATTGGAATCACGCGGGGCGCTGTGATAGAGGAGTGATTATAAACACACAACATATAACCACAAAGTCCATGGTTCTACTGTAGCCAGGGACCTTTGTTGGAAGTCACACCCACCATTTCCTGTCTCTATACTACGATCTGTCCAACAAAGACAAAGAATAACACCTCAACAATAACCATCTACGTCATGTGAAGTACCCTGGTTTGTCAGGCCTGACAGCCACACTGAACAGCTACATTCCAGATGATACTGGAGCATGTATCATAGATGATCTTTAAAAATATTCCCCACAACAACGGTTTACATTCTTTTCATGACTTTGTAATACAGAGTGAGAGACGGGCTGCACGTTTTCATGTATATTTTTAACCTAAAGCATAACTACGACTGCATCCTCGATTCTGCGACAGCTCTTTCAGACCTCCACTCTGGCTCACATTATTCATGCATGACTTGTGTTCCCCTGAGTAAAAGTTAAAGATGACTTTAAACACAACAACCTGAAGGGACAGACATTGGTGTATGAAAGCATTCAAGTTGAATCCTGGTGGATGACTGCAGCGTTTCACAGTCAGTCTCAGAGGTTATGAGGAAGGAAAATGCGCTCTGAGTCTGGAATTCCCACAGAGCAAAGGTTTTAATAAGATTACAGCAGAGAGACTGTAGACGCAAGAAAACGCTGTGTGTATCATGTGACTGGGAGGACTTACTCCACAACAAGTTTTACTACTGAATGACAGCTTACAGTGTGGCTGTACACGGTACAACTGGTTCCTCAGCCGACTGATAACGACAGGGCCGCACAGTTTGCCCCCGCTTTGTCAAGTCAGTCACAATGCCATTCACGCAGTACATGTGATCATTTCCAACAGCAACTGCGGAGAATGCATTAATGCGTTAAGGCTAAAAGCTAACCTGGCATTCTGCGAGCACAAACACACTGTGACGGTTTTATATGGCACATTTTCAAAACAAGCCCAGCCCTCTCTATAACATTAACCATACCTCATAATTACTGTATCAACATACAAGCCAAGACTGGCTTAACAATGTCCTCCTCTTCCTTTTTAAGGGTTATTTTTATGCAGCACCATTATCGATGTTTTTAGTTAAAGGTCCAGTGCGTAACATTTAAGGGGATCTATTGACAGAAATAGAACATAATATTTCTAACTCTGTTTTCATTAGTGTATAATCACCTGAAAATAAATATCGTTATGTTTATGTTACTAGAATGAACCTTTTATATCTACAGAGGGAGCGGGTCCTCTTCCACGGAGTCTGCCATGTTGAACCACCATGTTTCTACAGCAGCCCAGAGGGGACAAACCAAAGGTCTACATAAGAAAAAGTTTCATGGCCACTGTAGTTTCTCCTTCATGCTTGAACCAAGAGGGAGAGGTGAAGAGTTTTTAGTTGGTTGCAATCTGAAACTTTAGATGTCCAAACTCAACTGGTCCAAAACTCAAAGATATCCAACTATTAGGCTGCAACCTGAGTATGTGGCTCATCTCGCAGCGCTGTGACGAATGTTAAACTGCCCTCGCGCAGAAAAACAGCTGAACTGAACGTTCCACACGCGTTTTCTAGGGGCCTGATGTAAAGGTGTCACGATCAGGCACAGGTAAAAAGAAAGAAAACTATTCGCTTCTTTAGAATTTGAGGACTATTTGAAAATCACGACCCATTCCTGAACGGTATCTATTGGCCTGATGACATGTAGTGAACCTAGATTTAACTAAACCTAACTGTCTCCTTTATAAGCTCAGTAACATATGTACTACTCTACATCCTGCAACGTCCACACTAGCTTCTTCATAGGTGCTCTCCCAAAATAACATGCCGAGGTGAAATCTGATCATGTCTATTTGGAAATATCCAGGTTTCATCTACTGTATGATCCTGCAATGTCACCGACTTCAAGGACATGGAGTCAGGCTACAGATGAATCTTTGGCACCGTCACGTTTTGAGTTGATGTGTCTGGAGACAACCTGCTGCCGCTTTTATGAATACAGGCTTAGATACAGAGCTGGAGGCAGCCTAGTCATCACTGTTTCTGCCAGATAGTAGTGGCCATGCTGACGGAGAGGAAAACACACTGATCCAGTGGACAGTCGGGCAGAAAAATGCAGCCAGTAAAAAACCCCGGGACCTCAGGGGCAAAGTCCCAGCTCAATTTTTAACACACAAAACCAATAAAAAGAAGACAGAGGCTGAGAGGCAGCAAAGTCCAACGCAGAAGACAAGAGCTGGTTGAAAAAGATACACATGGACTGAACATCTCAATCAAAGCATGATGACGCCAGCTTTAATGTTCAAGTGTTTCAAGTCACAAGAATGTGTCGGTCCACTGGACTAGGATCAGCAGAGCTATGAAATTACATCCAATCTTCAGTCTGAAGGTTTTATCGGGGGAGGAAAGTAACTAAGTATAGAGCAGAAAAAATTAAATCAGCAATTAATCGTGCAGCGGTCGTTCCCAAGCAAAACTGTGACGGATTATCTGCTTCTAGATTCTCTGATGTGACAAACTGCTGCTTGTCTCTGTTTTATATCGATGTAAACAGTGTCTTTGGTTGGCTGGACAAAACAAGACGCGACACACCAAGTCTTGTGACAGCCGTTCTTCAACTAACTCGGCTGATAGATGGAGAATGAAAACAGTCGCAACCCTAACAAAGTACAATTAATCACTCCATCTTATAAAATTAGATAGGAATGTGCTGGTTTCAGGGGGATTTTGAATTTTATGACTCATTTCTAGCACTATTTGGTTAATGTAAAGTTAGTTATGCAAACCTTTATGTTCTGGTGGTTGTTAGATCATCACACTGACCTTCTTTATTCATTATATTAACAGTGAAGAGAAGTATTGTGTCCTTTGCTTTCCTTCTAAATGTCAAAGTCTGCTAGCTTCCTAACACAGAAAATCTGCTGGAGGTTGGTTGGTGACAAAAGTTGCCACCATATGTGTCGCCTGCCTCCAGATCAGCCAATAGGAAAATCCAATTGCAATAGCATGGTTTTAACCAGTAGAGGGAGGTCACCATGCGTATTTATAAGCACATTATGAATCATTCAAATACAACATTTGGACCTTAACTGATCAACAACCTTAATAAATACACATGTACACTGGACGGAAAAGAGTGGTTTGAGGGTTTCTTTACAGTTTAAAACCAACACTTCCTCTTTGGTGGGCACACACAGATAGCAGAAGCTGCATGGTTCCACTGTGGGAAAAATAAGTATTCAACATATTTACAATGCTGCTATTCACAAGAAATTTAGACTAGACTTTGTTATTAACCTTTTCTCCCCAATCACGTTTTTTGACAAGCATCTATGAGTCATATTGGCCATTACCAATCGTTCAAGAAAAGAAAACAAGTGCTGGAATACCTTGGAATAGTTTTGATCATCAAGTCAATATATTTAAATTAAATAGTCTAGACACATTTTGACCTGTGTGGCTCAAAAACATCTACAGAAATATGTCTCAACTTTAATTAATGTAATACTTGATGTTATAATCCACCAAATTCTGACATATGATATAATAAATCCCTGTTTTTTCAATATCAGAGAGGTCAAGTTCATATAGACTAACACAAGAGTGTGAGTATTATTATCATGTTGATGGTGTATAACATGTCAGAAAATAAATTAGTAATTCAAAAATTTTGATAATTACAATTTTCTTTAAGTGAAATAAGTCCTTGTAAGTGAACCAGACAGTGTTTGATATTTTTGCTTGAATACTGCCTTCAGGGTTAATTGATTATTAAAATTGTAAACTAATTGCAGCTACATTATTACCAAAACTTTTGGCAGAACATTATTCTCATCTATAGTTTTTCTGTCGGTAAGAAAAAGATCTGTCACCAATATTTCCCCCACTCCCACTGGTGATTTTCCACCAGTTACAGCCGATGTAAAACCATCACTGCAGTCTCTGTACATTCCTGAACTTGGCTGAACTTCTCTAATCATCAGACCACAAGCTGCTCACTTGCGATCACCAAAGTGTATCATAATGTGAACCAGACTGCAGGTACAGTTTGATATCTTAAATCCAAACCGCTCCCGTCACGTGTCATTAGTAGTGGACAGATGGGAAACCCCATCCCCCAACCGCTTAACCCATAAAATTACCAAGAGGACTACTAACAAAGGCCAAACTAATTATCTGTATACTAGACATACAGCAGCAGGATCAATTACTCATACCAGTTAACGAATCAGACTCATCTAATGTGAGCAAAAGGACAAATATAGGAAGTTGGATCAACACTGTTTCCTGTTTTGATTAAAGGGCTGCTGGATCTCAGTGTAATCTGCTGAGTTAGTAGACACAGCAGTGATCGTGTTGTAACATAAAAGAGGGATTGTGCCAGATATACAGAAGTGAAGTCACTGATTTGCATAACGGAACTAAAATCATGTGAAACTACACTGTGCCACGGCCTGCTGAGCTTTTTTCAGCTGGCTGCCAGTCAGTCCAGCTCGGAGTTAACTGAGCTTACAGTGTACTTCGAGCGTACTTTCAGTTCCTCAGTCTTGGTGGAACCACACCCAAATGTGAGCTAAATCAACACCCTGCTCTGGCCACCAAAATGCATCTCCTTAGCTGCTCTTGACCAGCTATCTGAGCCTGCAGCAAAAACACACTGTGAGCCAGTGTTAGCTTGAGTTTACAAAAACTTAACAAGCTGCGGTTAGAGGTAACATCAGCTTTGAAACTGTGTGCTGTCCACATTAAGAGCAGTCCGGGGCTGCACTGAATGCAGCGCTTTCGGGGTGACAGAAGCTGCCCATTGGCCAGCATTAGTCCGGTGTTTCCATGTCACGCCTCAAGCCACGTAAAACTGACAGAAAGTCAAGAGGCCTGTCCGGATTTTCTCCATCAGACTACAGCATGGTTAATGATGACATATTTCATTTCCGGGTAAACAAACCCTACACATCCCGGAATAGCGCATAAACTGCCAATTCACATTATGCCACATTATAAAGGACGGGAGAAGTTTAACTGCAAGTTACTTATTGCTAAAGTTTCGGACTGACAGTTAACAATACAAAGTAATCCAGCTATTGTGTTTAAGCAGCCAGTACGCTGTCCCCTCCTTGTCTTCTCGTTTAAGTCATTAAAATTGCCGAGGGGTCGTTAACTTCGCGACAATTAGCTTTATTTAGCTTGTAGAGGACTTTATTTCACTCCGGAGCCGGAGAGTCCACCGCAAGGGCAGAACGGAAACTTAAGATAGCTCGAGTTAGCTAGTTAGCTTCTTGCCGTCATGTCTACTTTAATCAAATATTAGTGGCTAATGTTACTTTAGCTCAAATGACCCTAGGGCTGAGATAAGGTTAACGTGTGCAGTGCACAGGAGATTAATCGTTGAAGCTGACACGTCGCTATTTTGTTGTTAGCATGCTAATTACTTAGCTTAAATTAGGTCGTTTACCGTTAGCAGACTAATCGTCCGCGTATAATCTTATCTTGACTGAGGAAAACTGGCGCCCAACTTCCAAACAGCCGGTTGAGAAACCTGACTCACCACAGTCAGAGTCGACTGAATATTCAGTAACCACAGAAGCTGAATTTATCTTGTGTAAGTTACCAGCTGGGTGTCGTTAATCTTTTCATACATTGATAACAATTTCAGATAGCACAGTGCTAACAGTTAGCGTTAGCTGCTTAGTTTCCGTTGACTAACAGGTAGTCGCTCACTCTCGGTTAGCGGCTAAGCTAGCTACTTAGGGCTAGCCGGGCTGATTAGGCCCAGTTAGCCTCAAAGCCAAACTGTCGTCGGTAACAGGTTGCAAATCAATTCCACGCTATAGAGCGCGTCGTCTGATTTGTCTCTCACCGTCAGCCCGGTGCCCAGGACGATAACGTCGTATTCTTCATTCATTTTTCCAAATCTTTACTTCTCCGCTCCTGAATATCGGGAAAGAAGAAAATGGAGATCTGCAGGGCTGGAAATGAGAAGGGGCTGCTGTTCAGCGTCAGGCGCCTCGGGGGCGTGGCTTCTCCGCTGTCAATCATGTGGAGGAACAGGCGCAAAGTGTGTGGCTGAGAGAAATAGTTAATATTATATAAAGTACGTGCAAGAGGGCGGTCAAAATACCAACCGAGACCAGTTATAAGAAGTTAAACTTCTTCATAAGTTCCCACATTATTATTAAGAATTACAGTGTTCTGTATTTGATGATCAGCTTCATGTTAGCAGGAGGAATTCCACCAACACATAAAGTGTAATGACGTGTACTGCAATGTATTCTCACTTCACTATTTGCGTTGCTATAATTGTCTAAATCCAAGTGCGACACACCTGTTTAGTAAACCCAGTGACAGTCACCAAGTTGCTGTCTTACTCACTCATGTTCAGTCACTGTATAGGACTGTATAGAGACAATAGAGTCAGCCAACACACTAATAATAACTGTGGAACAGACATTTAAGAAAAGAGGCCATCTGATTTTCAGGAGCCTACAACCCAAAAGTTTCATTGTAACATTATTTAACATACATTACATTCATTTATTTCACACATATTTACATATATAGACAACAAACAGTACTTTTATACAAAGCAGCATACACACCATTCAGCCACTGTAATTATCAGATGTTTAAAGCTCAGGTCTGATCTCCCGGCAGCTGTGATGACAAGCCTGAGCCTCATGATGATATCAAATACAATCAGACAAAGTCATACACAGGTAGGTGAGCTTATCTCCAGCATGTCCAATCATGTGTAAACCTCGGTGCATAGCGTTCTCCAAATAAGGTTCTTATTCCCATGCAGCACAGTGACTTATTTAAGAGACATTTTTCAAGTCTCATGTCACTTACATCAAGTCAGGTCCAATGTATATATTACTAAAGCCTAATTCAAGTCATGTGACTTCCACAGTGTCTTTGTGAACTGTGAAGTCCACAATTCTGTAACTCAAGAATATCCTAAACACAAGTAAAGATTTATTAACCTAAAGGGATCGACTTCAGTCACACTCAGTGTTTCACATTCTTTTCTTTACTTAAGTTAATTACACATAACTAAGTGCTCTGCATCACTGTTGGGTCGTTTATGATGCGTTCGGCGGGTCGCACTCGAACACTTGCACTACGTGTGGTTTCTTGGCATGCTGCCGTGCTGTTATACCAGACGCGTCCGCTGAGTCTTTGAGTCCGAGTTGCATGAGAGTCCGGGCTGCATCTGCATGCTGCCCGATGCAGGCCATGTGGAGAGCTGAGAAGAGAAGAGAAGAGAAGAGAAGAGAAGAGAAGAGAAGAGAAGAGAAGAGAAGAGAAGAGAAGAGAAGAGAAGAGAAGAGACTTATGTATTAAGACAAACCGAGTTAAATTTATCCAACAATAAAGAATGTAACAGTACAATTCAGAGGTGTAACTAACAACTGCTTTCTACTAGCCAAGAGTGATGCAATGTAAGGGTCAACTAACAACAACTAACCGTAACCAAAGCTAAGCTTGGCTAGGCTGTGCAGTGTTGGTCTGGTGCTGTTTGATTCATGGTGTTGGCTGATTCTGCAGCAAGCTATCTACCATCATAGAACCAATGGTCCAAATAAAATACAGGAACATTACAGACAGTAATGATATTCTGAATATGATTGTAATTTATTTTTCAGCCTTCAGTCTCGTGTATGTCAGTTTTGGTCGATGCCCAGGTTGATGTTTGTGCCTCCAGAGCACGACAGTTTACTTACCATTATTAACAAGGGTTTTCTGAATGTTACATAGTGGACCTTTAAAGGGCCTGAAAATTTATTTTCTCAGTCTCAGTCACAATAGTTTGGGTTATTTCACATTCTGTCTGGTCTTTTTGGTCAGTGATGTCATGTGCACCTGAGCACCAATCAGGATTTAGCAATTTTTAAGACAAAATGCTTGTGGGCTAATGCTAATGTGGCCAGCACTGTTGATGAAATCTGATCAAATCGCACACGCACAGCCCTGATGAGGCAGATTAACTGAGGTTCGATTGTGTAACTCTCAATCCTCAGGTGTACTGCTCCCTAAAACTTGAACTTTTATTGTTGCTTATTTGAAAATACTTTTTTTGGGGCTTTAAGTTTGTTCAAAACAAAAATTGTGACACACTGCTTACCACTTCTCCCCTTCTTGTCCCGAACATGAAGATCTGCCCCCAGCTCCAGCAGTGTTTTTATCGAGGACGTGTGGCCTTCCTGAAAGCACACATTGAAATGAGGAAGAAGGGTTTATGTGCACAGTGTTATTTACCGGCTGTGTTAGAAGGTTTGTGGATATTTCCAGTTTGCATTTTTTATTACTGCCACTTCTGCTTTACTGCTCACCTGCTATCTAGTTGTCATGCATTCTCAAATAGTTGAGCTACGCCACAATCTTTCCACATATCCCCAAGCAACTGCTAGAAGTATCCCCCTGAAGTACCCCTGGTTGGGAATGATCTTACCTTCGCAGCGTAATGCAGGGCAGTGAGCTGCATGTCAGTCGCCCTCTGGTTCACGTCAACATTTAGGTCCCGCACCAGGAATCGCAGCGCCTCGTCCTGCCCAGTGACAGCGACCTGGTGCACCGGCTGAGCCCCGACTCTGTCAGCCGCTGTTGGAGATGCCTACAGTGCACACAAGTCAGGTCGTAACGATACACATCAGTTTCTACCTGAGCTGAAACATTAATGAACTGAATGCCTTGTTCTACTTGGTGCTTCTCCAAAAGCAGCCTGGCCACAGAAATGTGTCCATTCCTGACGGCATCCATGAAAGGAGTGACTCCACAGCTGTCAGCGCTGTCTGAGGTGTAGCCACATCTGGAAGAAGGTGAAGGGTCTGTCAGGCAGAGTTATCTATGAGCTGCATAATCATGCTGAAAAAGTAAATACCTATACTTCTACCAAAACAGGGATTAAACTGTCAACCTCCGGGTCATAATTATGTCCAACCTTGTGAGTCCCTTGTGAGTCTTGCAGAAGTATTGCAGAATTTCCACCTACCTCTCCAGCAAAATCTTAATAACCTCCTCACAGCCGTGCATTGCTGAGTTATGAACAGAGAGAGTATTAGTTATAATGACAATGAAAATAGGTACACACATATCCATACGCTGGAGCTGAGGATGCCTTACCTGCAGTGTGCAGCGGCGTCCTGCGCGTCTTGCTCACCGTCCTCCAGACGTCCGGTGCCACGAGGAGTAGGTGCTGTATGACTGGAGGATAGCCCTCCCTGCAGGCGATGTGGAAGGAGTTCCAGCCGTCTTTGTTCCTCAGGGCAGGGTCGGCGCCGTGGTGCAGCAGCTCCTGGATCACGTCGAGGTTTCTCCGAGTGCAGGCCATCATCAGGGGAGTCCTGAGAGGGAGAGAAGAGGCAACGCTGACAACTGCTCTTACCCAGGGACATCTACTGAAGTGGGCTTTCACATTACAAGCCTACAAGATAATATACAGCTGTGTTTTTTATATAGTGAATGTTTAAAATATAAAAAAATAAGAAAAAAACATTAACATTTGATCTGAGAAAAAAATCTGTGCAAATAAAAAAAACTGCAATTAAATTTGTAAATAGTTCACATTAAGTTTAAATTAATTAAACCTAGATCAGTTACCAATTAGTGACAATTAACAATAATCTGATAACTGGCACTGTCACATGGTGTAGAGTATGTAATTTAATGTAGCTTAATTTTAATCTTATTTTATTTATTTATTTAGTTGAGGCTTTGTTGATAGTCACTACTCTGGATTATTTATAACATTTCAACTGTTTAAAGTATATGTGACAAATCATGCCCTAACAACAAACCTAACATGCCCTAACCAAGATGATTTTTGTGAACTAAACTTAACCAAACGTTAACCACAGTGGAGTAGAATATTTTTAAACGATTTTATTTGTTAAACAGTTGAAATGAAAAATCTCATCTGATAATCTGATATGTTACAAATACTCTATCTGCAGGTGGAGTATCCAAAAACTTGTCTTGTCCAAATTTTATTTATTGTGCAGCACATGGAATCCTGTTTCATTTAAATTGACAGTGGAGTGTTTGAGTCTTCTGAAAGTATCTGTAATGAGACGAGAGTTTCTCAGGGATTTATGTTAACAAACACAGATGTTTAGGTCTGTGAGCCACATTAATTAGTAATATTGACTGAACTGAACGTTGCTTCCCTTTCTTTCTTTCTTTAGCACCGTTTCCTTTGTTTCTTTGACATTTCGAATAATTTATAGTCGTTCTATTATTTTCAGTAAATCAAAAAGTTTGCTCCTTCGAGCCGGATTCGAACCAGCGACCTAAGGATTTCAGCATTGCGCCTCTACAGTCCTCCGCTCTACCAACTGAGCTATCGAAGGGAGCTGCTTCCCGTTACAGGATAGTTCTGTTTTCAAGCCATGAGAGGGCGTGCTATACGTATATAGAGGGAGTGTTGGAATGAATTGTGACCACGTCACACAGTCTATGATAAATGTAGTCAGTAGTCCCCCTCACCAGTCCGCCTTCTTCAGACTGTCCACCTTGGCTCCTTCTCGTAGCAGGTAGCTCACACATGCCTGCTGGCTCATGGACGCAGCTTCGTGTAGCGGCCTCTTGTAGTCGTTGTTGTACACCTCCACGTCCATGCCCAGCCGCTTTATGAGATACTCCACAACATCCAGGTGTCCGTGTCTGGCAGCGTAGTGTAGCAAGGTGTCTCCTGACCGACCAAAGTGTTTGCTACTGACAGTCTGAACCGCCGCCGAGCCGCCTGACGTTATCTGTTTCTCCAAACAGCTCAACTGTCCCTCCTGAGTGAGCTTCACCAGCACCTTCAAAGTGTTGTCGTCCATGTTGGGTGGAGGTTAAAGGCCTTAAAGTCACTTCAAGCTCAAAAAGACATAAAACAGTTAAAAGAGTGAAGCTAAGATGCCTGGACACATGCTGGAGGTGTTTACTAGTTGTTTTACAGAGAGTAGCAAATATTAAGTGGCCAACCATGACCTTACACTGTGACTATTTACTACAGAAAACATGAAACTGCACAAACAAACAAAAGCAGTTAATATACAATAAATATGATATTAATAGAATATTAACCTATAAAAACATGAATTTAAATTCAGATAAACATTTGATATGTTTAAATCTTTTAACCTCGAAGAAAAACGCGTAATAACGTAAAATAATCTACATGAAAATATACATCCGTGAATATGAAATATTGTATTAGAACATACGACTTATTCATAAACAACAAAACAATGTTTAAAAAAACGTTTTTAACAAACCTTTAGACCACATGAGTATTGATTGTAATATATATGATAATAAACATGTATTAATATTATGTATTATTATTAATTTTCTATATAATTATATATAAAAATATTCATATTTAAAGGGGGAGTAACCATTTTTCATGAATCAATATCATTAATATCCACAAATCTATCTATTATGACTGCACCGAACAAACTGTTAAAAAAGAGATAAGTCTTGGTTGTCCTGTCCAGCAGGGCGACACCATGGTCATTATGGGAAATGTAGTTTTTTGACAACATGCGCTAAAAGACCCCCGTGCAGCTCCCAAACTGTTTAAAATCAGTTATTTCGTCCAGGATGTAAACATATAAATAATTTAAACGCTGTAAACATAAAACATTTACCACCTCCAGTATCTGTTACAGCCCAGTGGTTAAAATAGAGCTATGCCAGTGTGATTTTCAGTAACTGTGGATTTTTTCACACTGCGGCTGAAGTAAAACACTCGATCAGATCACTGCTTTCACGGAAGAAATTATTTAATTATCACTGTTATGATTCCGTGAAACTGGGTGGGCTAATCCAGTTTTGGCAAAATGACAGCAAGGAATCAAAGCGCTGGTGAACATGATGAGTCACATCTGGAGGGAAGAAGGAGAGAAAAAAAAAAGGTGGGAGAGGAGAAAAGTGGGATTGTTAGTGAGGGTGAGTCTCAGTCCTCAGAGGTTTTACAACATGGACCATGAACACCAGGAATGAGACTGACCACCAACACCACCCATTTTACTCTCTGGTGAGTACATTTCTGACATTTTGAATGTGATTTAAATCATACCACAATTTAAATCAAGTGATAATGTACACATCAAACCAAGAGGGACACACCTCCTTACTTTATCTCTGTTTTCTAAAGTGTATTTTTACTAAGATAAAGCATCTTTTCACATATATTTTACATTGAGAAACATGTTTCTTGTATTTTGTGCCCATGCATGCTTGCTGTAGCCTTTTGTTAATCAAGAGAACTTTGTGTTCTTCTACACTGAAAAAGATTTATCTTTAAAAGAATTTGTCTTTTCAGCTTTTTACTTAAAATCCAAGTGAAAAAATCTGCAAATGCATCATGCAAGGCACAATTCAATACTTTTCTATTGTTAGTAGTTACAGTTGTTTTTACTGTAGCCCACACTGTCCTGTAAACTGTTTCAGACATTTCTTTAAAACAAAAGCTTTAGCTCCATGGCACATCAATGAATCATGAATGTTTCAGACCTTTTTACTGTGAGTGAATATTAGTCCTGAACAAGTTAAGTTCCTCCAGGTTTGGAATTTTTTGCAGTGTGATGACTTATGTGGTTTGGTTTGGACCCCAACCCCATTCACACTCACTTGGACGGACACACACACACACACACACACACACACACACACAGACAAACTATACATGTAGCCTAATAATTCATCAATGCTTTGAGGAAAATAATGCTGCTACAATTCTGCAGAGACAGACAGAAAACCTTTAGACTGATATTTAGGACAAAAAATCTAAAGATTATAAGTGGCGTAAAATAATGTGACAGTTTATATCTGGTAGTACAATTCTGCAAAGAAAGAACAGCCAGTCAGTACAGTATAATCTGGAGAGTCATGAGTGGATTTCCAATTGTTCGAATGCAGTCCAGAGACTGTGTGTTAGTCAGCTCTGCCTTCTGGAAGGAGTGTATGTGAAGCTAATCAGCTCCAGATGTTGTGGGCTGCTCTAAACAGCGACAAACAAACCTGAATCCATCTGTATGTCCTGTTTCACTGCAGCCTTCTGAGGAAGTGCTGTACGAGATAAGAACAGAAGAACAGAACAGTTTCCTGCTGAGATTTCACACTTTACACTGAATGCAAAAAAAGATCAGGTCAACGAAACCCACCTATTCTAAGAGGATATCATATAGATATATGGTGTGAGGAAGCTGTGAGACTGTTGAGATGTGCCTTTTGTTATTGCTTGTGTAACATTTATCATTCAGCAGTTATATAAATGTTTCAAAGGCTGAGAGGCAAATAGATTCCTCAATGCAGCCCTGGCAACAGGAAGTAAGGAAGGAAGTGGAAAAAGATTTTGGACCATGTGCTGCCACATGTGCCATCCAGTGTCTGCAGGCTTCAGGCCTCAGTGAGTTTAGTGCAGGTCAGACTGTGTCACAGTCACAAACATCATCAAAATACACGTCACAAAATGTATATCTGTGTGTGCATTTATATTTAGATGAGCCGATTTCTCTTTAAGTTTCAGTGTCACCACAGCTTTTGGTGACAGGCTTCTTGATCTGTAGTTCCTCTTTGTGTTTGTTCAGGGCATCTGTCACTATAAACGTGTCTAATGTAGCAAGCAAGCTATCATTGTAGAGAAATGCTGTTCCACCACAGAACATGTAAAGTATTTGCTGGTTAGAGAGAAACATTTTGGCTTATGAGGAACTTCTATTGCCAGTGAGAGTAAAGTATAGCTAAGAAAGGCTAATGTTTTTTTGTAATATATAAATGTGAGGATTACTACAGAGCGATTTTACTTTAAGTCTTATAAGTATGCCATAGACAGTATATAATGTATATGTACAAGTGTGAGAAGTAAAACTGAAGTATGTGATAGTGTGTGTTTGAGAGTGTGTGAGTGAATATGAATCTGAATGAATTATGACGTACATGGCTCCATATGTAACAAATTGTTCAGCTGTGGAGACAGACTGTGCGTTTTACTGTGAATTAAAGTATTCTGCTGTCTCAAGACAACTGGAAACCTGGTTACTCATCGAGTGAACTGCTGATTCCACAGAAAATCTAGCTGAGGAAACTGGATTGCCGCTCAATCACACATCTCATGAAAATGAGAGCTTCAGTAATCCTGTCTTTATATTCAAAACACAACACGGTATCCGTTTAATACTTTAAAAAAAAAAAAAAATACTTTGTGCACCCATGTAATTTTTCCACTGAATGACTAAGGTTTTATCTCGAGCATGGCTGCCGTATGTGGGTGGGGAAGGTAGGACCAATGGAAGGTCCCGTGACTGACGGGGCCTAAAGAAATATTATTTTTTAAATGTTAAATTATTAAGCCATCATTAATAGAATATTTTACTTTCAATGTACTACTATAATACTGTATTATTACCCAACCCTTCTTCTGTTTAGTTGAAATGTTTGATATTTGCTAATAGCAGTGAACTGCGAGTGAGGAGTGCTGATTATGTCATCATCTTACTAAAGAAAAATCTGGCCTCTAACCAATTAAGAAAGAAAGAAAAGAAAGAAAGACAGGAGAGAGAAAAAAAAAAGACTGATGGTCTGTCACCCAACTTTTTTCCACAAAGAATGGTGTGTGCAGTCCGTGAGTCTGGAAATGAACCTGGTATCTTAGTCCAGAGTGAAAGAGGCTCACTCGACATGAGATACTTCTTATCTTCACACTGTGTTCCTCAACTGTGTTTGGCTTCTCTTTTAGCTGACATTTAATCAAACCGTTATCAAGCGCTTCATACTAAATCAGAGTTATTTAAAGCACTGAATGGATCAGTCGGGTTCTGGAGGTGTGGTTACAGCTGTTGTGCAGGGCTGGCATGGCCCGTGGTGGTGGCATGGTGGAACCCAAAGTGATGAAGCCCTTTTCAGATTTCTACCACCACTTATTCTACATTATACATGTGTTCTAAGCATACCAGGAGCTCATAATGAACTCAATTTGTAGCCCTTTAAGCCTGGTTCTTTGGTCATGTTCGCCTTTATTCATGTTTGGTGAAAGTTTTCTGAAATATTCCTCTACCTTTGTGCAGAAACATGTGAGGTCTGTAATCTTTCTTAACACCACAGACTTTGTAAGTCACTTTCAGCTGTGTTGCCAAGTTTCAGAGCTATTATTCTCCTGAGGGAACGCCAAGTCCTTCAGCGCTCCATGCATCATTATTAAGGCCAAGCAATATTTCATCTTTTGTTGCTCTAGAAGGTAACCTCTTATGTGGCTAACACTTCTCTCCTTCTGTTTGTCTGTGTGTTTTTAGATGTTGCTGAAGCGAACATGAAATATGGCTCTCCTGAGAAAAAGTAAGTGTAAATAAAATGTAATACAAATATAACCAGGCTGATTTATGGCCACAAATGATATAAATTTATATGAGACAAAGAAATGTATTCTGTTCCTGCTGATAGACACCAATACTAACAAACTAAGCTGTTTGCTTGCAGTTTAGATCAAATTTAAACTGGTGAAGCCGTTGCCAGTAAAGGAACCCCTAACTTTCTCTCCAGGAGAGCATTCACCTTCCATGCACATGTACTAAGTGTGTGTGTGTGTGTGTGTGTGTGTGTGTTGGGGAGGGTGTGATGAGGTAACCAGATGACTGTAAGGAGTTAAATTTACGTCCAGTGTGTGAACAGCAGTGTGAACTGAGAGCAAACTGAAACTTGACTTTACACAGAATGTTGCATCTGCCACAAAATCTGTAACACCTGCCGATGTTTTCAAGTTAAGACCTTAGAGATGTGAAGTTAATGTCCGTTTAACCTTTACGATAATGATAACATCCACCGACAAACAGACAAACATGACTGAGCGACCTAAACATACAGTATGTTAGCAAAATAAGCTCAATTCATGAAACTTAGCATCAGGTCAAGAATGATAATAAAATGTCACAAAAAGTGCATGTGTGCAGTCATCGATCCAGGAAAGTAAGTTTACCTTCAGTGTAAAGCTGCTGCTGCAGGTAGCAAACTGTGCACATCAGTTATAGCCGCCAAAATGATAAAAGTAGCGTCTAACTGGTTACAGATGTACATTTGATCTTCATTTCTCTCTGCTCTGGCTGACAACCAGCTGGTGGACAGAGTGAGGCTTTAGAAACACGACATGTAGTTCAGGAAACATTACATTCAGCTTACACAGCTTGTTATGCCGATGTTTAGTGCTAAAATACTTCAAGAGAGAAAGTGTTGACAACAGTTTTGATAATGAGTGTAAAGGAATAGTTTGATTATTATATTGTATAGATATTCTGTGGGTGCTCACAAAAAAAGCAACAACTCTGTCTTGTGGATTCAGAGTTTTGTGAAGAAGCTGATGAAACACTTCCATGTTACACACTGAGGGAACTCTGATTGGATGCCTGTCTCTACACCTGCCTCTCTTGTGTTTCAGTTAACCGGGTCCTCCTGGTGCTGCTGGTGCTGATGGTGTGTCTCCTCCTGCACAGTACACTGCTCAGAGCCTCCACCCGGCCCAAACACTCAGGTACATCCACACGGCGTGATTTAAATCAGGCAGGGTTTTTTAAGTTTTGTTCATTATTGCACTTAAGTGTCACATGGTTGATTTCACATCATCCAAAATGAAGGAAACGATCTCAACTGGTTCCTCTCAGATCACTGGAAGAGCATCGGAGTCGCAGCGCAAGTTCCCGCAGTCAGAGTGTCGGAGGAGGATAATGTCGTCCCCGTCATCATCTGTGCATCGGAGGAGCGCATGGGCGCATCCATGGCAACCATCAACAGCGTCTTTCGCAACACAGACGCCAGTGTGTTCTTCTATATTGTTACTCTCCGTGATGCTGTGAAACTGACCAGGTTTGTCACGTGTTTCTGCTGGAAACTCTGATGAGAAGCCTGCAGGCGATTTATGGTTTATACTGTAAATGTATTGAATCTGTAATTTTTCCAAATATGGTGGAGACGTGTGTGTCTTACTTTCTATGCATCTTTCCAGGCAGTATATAGAGAAGACTCAACTGAAACGCATTAAATATAAGATACTGGAGTTTAACCCCATGGTCCTACGAGGAAAGGTGAGGCCAGATTCCTCTCGACCTGACCTGTTACATCCGGTGAGTTCTGGCTTCGGTTTTGGTTCATGTATTGATACATACGGTGAGTTCCACATGTACAGATGCAGCCCTAAAGTGTGCTCTGTTTCAAAGAGGTGAAATAAACTTTGCTTTTGTTTTACAGCTTAACTTTGTGCGCTTTTACTTACCTCTGCTTGACATCAGCCATAAGAGGGTGATATACTTAGACGATGATGTCATCGTGCAGGGTATGTATGTGCTCACAGCAGAAATGAATCAATGTGAACATATTTCATAATGTCATTCTGACTAAATGTTTAAATGTTGGCTGATAGAAGTTTCTTTTTCAACGATGAACCCCAAACTGTCACGGACTAATTGTTATAAATAAAACAGGTCTCAGTATAGATATGAATGATAATAACCTCTGCCATGAAGGTCTCCTGTCCTGTCAAACATTTTAAAAGAAGTTTAAATGACACTTGGTGAGAAATTAATTCTGTGAATAAATGATTCTTTTCAAGTATAAACATTACAATATCACATCAGACTTTATTAATATCTGAGGGTAAATTCACATGTTACAGCAGCCCAAAGAGGCTTGGATGTAAGAAAACAGAACAGATACACAACTATTGGAATGTTGTATGTGATAACAATACTGCTAACATATAATATATAAACTTAGTACTGTATGCAAGGCATTTCTGAATATTTTCTGTATTTTTAAATACACTGTACTTAGGAAATAAAGTGAAGTAAAATGTTTATGTTATTTTAACACATATGACACACTGTCTGCTCATCAGGAGCTTTTTGGGGTTTAGAACAGGAGAGCAGGAGGAGCTGGGAATCAAACCACCAACCCAACAATTAATAGATCACTCCTTCCACCCCTGCCCAAGCATATGTATTTTGTGAATGTATTTATTAAAAATAAAAAATGTCCTACATGTCATTTCAGGCGATATCAAGGATCTGTTTGATATCAAACTGAAGCCTGGTCATGCTGCTGCTTTCGCCACTGACTGTGACCTGCCCTCCACCCATGAGATGGTGCGCAGCATCGGCATGCAGGTGGATCATCTTATCACTTTGTGTATTAACCTGCCACTGTGATGAGGCCGTGTCTCTTTGGACCATCAGAGAAATTCATATTGAGTGTAATATCCCCGCAGAGTTCATTTCTTACCTTTTAAGAGATTTGCTAATTGAAATATGGCGTCCTCTCCTCTGAGCTCGTCCCATAGACAACCTACATGGGCTTCCTGGACTACAGGAAACAGGAAGTGAAAGATCTGGGCATCCACCCCGCAGACTGCTCCTTCAACCCTGGAGTGTTTGTGGCAGATATCGGCGAATGGAAGAAACAGAAGATCACCAAACAGCTGGAGAAATGGATGGAGGAGAATTTCAGGTATGTAAAGAGACCAGCAGTTTATGGAAACCTTCGTGATGCAGTTTGCCACATGTCAAACTCAGAGAGGAAGCTCTGGGGAAATGTCAACATTTTCCCGAGTACTCAGTCTGGTAGAAAACAACCATGGCAAAGTAGAACATGATCTATTTTCTTGACTACAAAACAACAAACTACACACAGTTTTCAGTCCCTCATTGGAGATTCCTGTTTCAAAGTAAAAGCCTGTGTTTTATGATGAAAAAACTTTGATTCAATTATGTGAGGTTCAAAGATTTTTTTACGTTCATCTGAGAGATCATGTGTCAGAGAAATGTGACATATCTTCTTGTCGTGCACTTATCATGCATTTTAAACATGTTTCCCTGTAGTTCATCTCACAACATTATGTTAACCTCAATGGCTACATTAGACACTTTTCATCCAAAAATCTGTGGTGGTTTATGTTCCCCGACTGTGCGTCTGTCTGCTGTTAAATAAGATTTGATTTATTTTTTTTAACTCAACAAATAAATTGTTTAATTAACTTTAAGCTAAAAGAGAATCTCACAAGTATGACGTGGAGTGCTTTGAGAAGTTTCTATTTATATTCTGACACAGCTTTATTTATGAAAAGTTGTTGAATATTATTGTAACCAGCTGGCAGACTGCAGTGTCTACTCTCTCTTATGACCAAAACCAACAGTCATATTTCAAGCCGGTGGGAAAAGTGTGAGGAAAAACAATGAAAGCAGAGCATGTCGCTGCAGATTTAGCTTCACCGGACTGGCTCTCTGTAGCTGTTTTGTATCTTAATTGATTGAAGTCTGTCCAGTATAACTAGTATAAACTCAGTCATGTTTCAGTGGATTATATATATATATATATATATATATATATATGCAGATTTTGTGGATATCCACTTGACGAATAACACAACCAAAAGAAAATTTGAGTAGTACAAACTAATCTTTAGTTAGCACCACTTTATGTTTTTGTTTTTAACACACACCAGTTCATTCTTTCATGAATTTATTCTAATTGATTTATACTAATTATTTGTTAATATTTATACTAATGTCTCTTATCTTATTATATCGTGATGTCAAGCACTTTGGTCTGCATTTCATTTCATGTAGGCTGTGACATATTTAGGAATGCACAATAATATTGGCATATCATCTGTATCAGCAGATAAAGGCTTTAAAATGAAATATCTGTATAATCGGCCCATAAGATGACACTTTATTATGTGAAATTATGTGCATACAGTACACCAGTAAGTCTGCGGTGTGGTGTTTTTTTTAAATAGTCTGAAATGGATGTTGCTATTTGCAATGATTGCTGTATCTGTCAGTGGCCGTCATGATAGACAGTATGCATAATAATATGTTAGTCCACTACAGGAGAGTTGATGAGTTGGAAAATATTGGCACATTGGCAAAAGTCCAGTATTGTGCATCACTAAACATCTTTCTATCTTTGAAGAGTTGTGCAGTTTCTGCCTGATCAGAAATCTTCTTCCTCCTCCCTTCTCCACCAGACAGAACATATACAGCAGTGCTATGGCAGGAGGCGTGGCAGCTCCACCCATGCTCATAGTCTTTCATGACAAATACACAACACTGGACCCACTGTGGCACGTCAGGCACCTGGGTAAGATCATCACTGCTGTTCACATGCAGTTTCATTCAGTAATAGCATAGCAATAGCAAAAGTTTCTGAGTGAAGAGAAACATAACAAACTGCAAAATGTTAGTGTCAGGTATAAACAGGGCCTTAATATAAAAAAATATATATCGTAGCCTCAGTTTAATTTCTTGTGTCCAGGCTGGAGTCCAGATGCCCGTTACTCAGACAACGTCCTACAGGAGGCACATCTGCTGCACTGGAACGGCCCATTTAAACCGTGGAATTACCCCGCAGTTCACATGGATCTGTGGGAGAGGTGGTTCATCCCAGACCCCTCCGGAAAATTCTCCTTGGTACGACCTGAGAGCAGCAGCTGAAGTCTGTGGAACATACCATGTTTGAGCCACAGGGGGGACATGAAGCATGTGAATGTTCAGGACTTACTTGAACGGTAGAAGGTGTAACAGGAAATGTGCAGTGAATTTAAAACTGATGAAACCTTTGTCGAACATTGTAGGAGAAACGGTGTTTGACAGAGTGAGCGCTCTATGTCTGATAAATACACAAAATGTGACTCATCTGTTGGAAGTGACAGGTAACTGTAAAGATATTAAATATTACATGTAGGAAGGTGTTTAAAGGTAAAGTGAGAAGCAGTTTGAAGACATTCATTGTGTTAAGCAAGAAAAAGTGTTTCTCTAAAAACCGGAAGTAAATTTTCAGACCTCCAATTTTCACATTTTCTCATCTTTATTGGGTTTAATGAGTGTAAAAACTGTACGATAACTGTGAAAACTAAATAAATAAAGTAATATTCACAGGACCTGGATCTTGGGGTACGATATAAACATCCCAGAAGATGAATCCTAATGACTTTGGTAATCCTCTGACTTTTCATCTAGCACCACAATGACCAAAACCCAGATATTCTTTCCAGAAGTTGGTGGAGATCAAACCCTGAAGGAGAGTGAATACTTGACTTGCATTTGTCAGGTGCCCGAAAAATACAACTCAAGATCAATGCTAATGTGGGCTTATGTCTGCCGGATGTGTAAAAAAGTTTAAAGAGCTGTGGGGCAGTGTATCTGTCAGCTGTAGTTTTGATGTTCTTCTGTTTAATACAGCTTTAATTTAATTTATTTTGATTTCATGTAATTCTGCATGGACTGCCATGGAGAAATGTCCTCTGTATCGCAGCAGGCTACTCAGCACTGATCATATTGTTTCAAAATGGTGCCACTATGATTGTGTTTAAAGCTGAAGGATGTGATAACATCACCTACCTCTTTCTAACAAAGAATGAAACAACTTTAGCTTCATCTGTCCTTCAGCAGTTCAGTATTTAAGTTGGATTTATGTAATGAATTACATTCTATCATTTTACTTTTCCCCAGCCTAAGTAGTGTATGATCGCCTCACAGCAAGAAGGTTCTGGGTTCTAACCAGCAGAAGCCCATCTGTACCTGGGCTGGGACCTCTCTGTGTGGGGTTTGCATGTTCTCTGGGTTCTCTTCAAGTGCTCCGGGTTTCCAACCACAGTCTAAAGACATGCAGGTTATGTGACATGCCCAAAGATACGAATGTCCCTGTGTCAGCTGGGATTGGCTCTAGCCCACCACGACCCTGCAAAGGATTAATAGTTATGGATGAATGAAGTCATGTAAAGAGTAAAAACTAAAGTAGTCATGACTAACTGTGTGAGAATAAAACAAAGAAAGGAGCTGCAGGGGAGAAGAGCTCCATGACACTCGGCTGACAGTGTGGAACAGATGGATGTTCATGTGTGTCAGGTGGTGTGCTCACACAAAAATACAACAAATGCACATCTGTGCAATAAAATCAGTACATCGACACTGGTCTGAGTAGTTGTACAGACACTGTAAGTAAAGACTTTTGATATCTGAATGAACTGTATGAGTTGAGAGTCTCCATCAGGGCCACCAGAGGGCGAGACAGCCCTGGAAGTGCCTCTTAAAAGATCTGCAGAGCTGCCTTTCTCAGAAATGTTCTGCATCAGCTGCAGATTGTTATTACAAGGTAACTTTTCTGTTCTTCTGTCTTTAAGAGCTCAACCACACAGATCAGACAGAGGAAGATCCCCCTCTGAATGGACAACAGGTCAGAGAATACACACATGTAGAAATGCACACACATTACCTCAGGACAACTAGACAATCTAGTGATAAGTACCAATCTACCAAAGATTGTTTTTACCTTCTATTAACTGTTGTTTGTTGTTACAGAATCATGAATCACACCTCTCTCAGAGGTGTGATTCTGGATCTGATTCCACGTTTAACTTGACCAGACACGCCTGTCGAATCAAAGGTCACTTTTCATTCCAGGTGTGAAGATGTGAAATAAAATCCATTCATCCCACGGTAAAGTCACCGTAATCACATCTAAGACTGAAAGATTAGCAGCTAACCTGCATGAAGAGGTGGATCAACACTGGGAAGAGGAGTGTTTCACAACAGTGATTTACAGTAAATGAAAGTGACTGAAGTCTCTATGTCTCAACAAACAACTTCATGCCTTCAGGTCAACAGTACAGCAGAACCTCTGAGTGCAACCAAGGAGTACAGCTGATGTGTGTTAAACAATAATCAAAGGGAATTAACAGGGAAGTGCTCACACAACAACAACAATGGTAAAACAAAAAGTCTGACATGGTAGTTTTTCTCAGGGTCAGGGCGCTGTGAGGTGACCTACATTGGTTGTCTTCCAAGACACAGCAGGTGATTTCCTTTTCAATTGTTGGGTCTACTGTAGATGTGCTGCCTCACTTCTCACTCTGGTTGCCTGTTTGATCTTTGGTCCTTTTCAAGACACAATAGTGTCCAATAATACTGAATTATTGTCCAGTCAGTTTTTTTTTGGCCTTTTCAAGCTTTATTGTATAGAGACAGCTGAAGAGTGACAGGAATGTGGAGATAGAGATGGGGAATGACATGCAGCAAAGGGCCGCAGGTCGGATTCGAAAAGGGCCGCGGCAAGGACCGAGCCTTTGTACATGAGGCGGATGCTCTACCGACTGAGCTAACCGACACCCCTTGTCCAGTCATAGTTTAAATATTCCAGGGAGCATAACTACTTGTTTCAACACAACTTGTGCTGATATTGTAATACTGTCTCTTATTTCAGTGTTTTTATTTCACTTTTACTTTTGTTCTTGGTGTGTAGACATGGCAGCCGCCTCTCTGAACTGATTCAGTCACCATACCATGTGGACACAATGTCTGCACTGGAAAATAAATGTCCAAAGTCCCATGTCTAAGAAGACAGCAGTTCTAAGCTGTGGGTCAACAAAGGAGATGTTTTCTGCAACCTTTCTGAGACCTCTAGAGTCATTCTGTACTGAGTCAGATCACAAGCTTCATCACTCTGGAAAAAAAACATGAAAAAACTCAAGCTCAGCAGGACAAGCAGAGGCCGAGATCCAGTGTGTTGAAAGAAGTCTGTCTCAGTTCATTGGAGAGAAGCAGAAAACAACGGAGAAACAGGCTGAAGGCTTCATCAATGATCTGGAAGAGGAAATGTACAGCGGATGATGATAAGTGCTGAGGTGGAACAGCTCTCACATACTGGAGATCACCTCCAGCTCCTCTAAAGCTCTAACACTCCACCCACAAACGAATGGACGTAGTTCACTTATCATATAAGGGGAGATGGAGAGGTTGTGGGTTCATGTTGAGTGTCCGGCAGTGTGCAGTGATGTGATTCTGAATCCTGATACAGCAAATAACATCTCATCCTGTCTGATGGTGGGAAACAAGTCAATCAGGCGATGAAAGAAGACAGCCCAAAGAGATTGTATAGTTACTCTGTCCTAGAGAAGCAGGAAGGAATATTTTAGAGGTTATCAAAAGATTGAGGTACATCACACAGACCTCTGAGAAGAGCAGATGATCTGTACGTTTGATGAAAAGAAAGTTCTTGGATCATCAGACCACCTCTTTTTGAAGTCAAAGCCCCAGAATGTGTGCGAATTTGTGAAACTGTGAAAGAAACTCTACCCATAATTGTTCATCATTCACACTGAATATACTAATCATAACAGGAGAGTCGCTGCCATGTAAATTGCTTAAATCACTGTTGTATTTTGTTCAGTGTGGAGGAGAGCTGAGTTGGCATCCAGCTGCAGACGAGAGAGAGGTGTGGGCTGGCTCAGGAGAGCAGTGCCAGGTGAGCTGTACCTGGACAATGTGCACTTTAGAAACAGAGCAGCCAGAAGTGCACGTGAGGGTATTATTTACTGCATTGAATTGTGTGTCTGGAGAAAGCTGAATAAAGAACCAGTTATCTGTTTGGACTGTTGTTTCTGTGATTGTGCAGCGAGACCTGCTACATTCATATTCTTTTGGATTCACTTTTTTTCAGGTTTCTAATTACTGCAAATGATAATTTGCCTGTTCATGTTAATGTTCTTTCAGCCTACAAAAATAAGTTCTAAGTGTAAACACTTGAATTCTTGCAAACTGTAAATTTGAACACTGTAACACTTCAAATTCATCCTCAGAATATAATGTTTGACTTGAACAGTTAGCCTGTGTGCTTTCGTTGTCTTGGAGAGTTCTGAAAGCAGCTCATCTTCAAAAAACTTCAATCAGTTTTAGTTTTGTAATCCATTAGTTTGTATATATTGCTGCTACATAAGTCAAGTTGAGCATTATTACTATGATTTGACCTGTTTTCAGGCGGCATGGTGGTGCAGTGGTTTGCGCTGTTGCCTCACAGCAAGAAGGTTCCTGGGCCTTTCTGTGTATTCCTGCTGCTACCTAGAAGGTTAATTGGTGACCCGTAGGTGCGAATGTAAGTGTGGCTGGTTGTTTCTCTCTCTGTGTCAGCCCAGTGATGAACTGGCGACTTGTTCAGGGTGTACCCGCCTTTTGCCCTCTGAAAATGGATGGATTTTGATGTGAAATTTTTTAAATGAAATCACTGTTGATGTAAATTGTCAATAAAATGAGTCAATAAAATCATCCCGTTCATCCTCAGTGTACCTTGTACCTTGTTCTGTGAGAGAGTAATTATTGAAATATGTGAACACTGTGCAAGTGTGTACGGTCAGTCTGCTGCTTTGTGTCAGTTGAAGAAGTTCTTTCTGTGTGACGTCACAGATTATAGTCTTAAATCTCAAAATTCATTTACCCAAATGTAAATCCTTATTAAAGATGCTAAATTCTCTGTATGCAGTGCTGTGACTGAGCTACAAATTACAGTATATGCCCATTTTCAGATGTACTTAGAATGATGTCATGCTCATTATCACATCATTCAAACATTTATTGCTCATTGGTTGCGGGATGGGGATGTTTTCTCTTGTTATGTTCACTATTTCAGGAATCATGTTTTCCTACTTCTGCGTCAAACTGGTGTAATCATCCATCTAGCAATCTGAGTTTAAGGTCGCAGGTACTTAGCTCTCTCTCTGCGTTCCTGTGTGTGTGTGATTTTAAAGTATCACTCTCCTCAACACTCCCTTGAACCTGATGAAAGTTTCTGTGACGTTGGGAGGTGGCGGTGAACGCATCAGAGGCGCTCGTGTGTGTCGTTTCACGTCAACAGGGGGTCAGAGTTCAAGTTCAGGTTGTTGTGGAGTTGTTGGGTGCTTACACACCACTTTGGCACAATGCCATAGAACATCTCCAAAGCATAGCTATGATGGCCACAGTGCTTTTCCTGTTATTATTATGATATAAGAAACCACATTTTATTTTTACTTACCTGCTGTTAACATCTGAACTTTCTTGCAGTACTTTGCATAAAGTCATCGTGGTCTCGTGAAGTTCAGAAAATTAAATTTTATTAATTACAACGAACCTTGGGGTGTACCTGTATATTTCTAATGACACACCTTGCCAAAACAATATGACAGTTTACAGCACAGGTCAGCCTTAGTTAGACATTTTTTCCACAGCATTAGATGACAGTCAGGACCTCTTAAAGGAAGTTTATTCTTGCCACCGTCTCCAAGTGCTTGCTCATGGTGGGAAAAGTTAGGTCTCTGTAAATAATTTTATGAAGAGTACAGTTTAGACCTGCTCTAAACTTCTGTTTATAACTTCAGTTATGATTTGTCTTCACATAAATAAAACTGAATTGAAAATTGAAATTCCAGACAGAGTGTAAAAGTGTCTTTTTGTAACTGCTTAGTCAACTTTCCACCCTGAGGTTCAATCGGGTAGGACAGCTGTAAGCAAAAGAGCCGCAGTTGTGTGCCAGTGTCAGTACAAGAAATTATAAGACACACACGAGTGCAAACATGCAGAGAATGGATAAAATCACTACAAATAAAAAATAAAAGAGGACATGAAGAAGTCTATTAATAGTCTATGTGAGTCATGAAATGATTTAACCAAATCTGTTTTATTTCCTCTTTCCATTCTGTGAATAAATGTATCATTTCAATTTTGACAATGTTTGACTTGGCTTCTTTGTTACGCACCAGAGCCAAACATATTCTAATAATTATGACATACTTTTACTCTTAGGATTTTCTTGTCAATGTTTTTCATAAATTGAAACTGAATGTTCTTCTTGTTACTGTTCGCCATGCCCGCAGTCACTTATATAAACCCTTCAGAGTCCTGTCAAAAATTATCTTTTGCACTTTGGTCAGAACTTTTTAGAATAAAAGCTCTTAAGGCTTACTGTAGAAAACAAACTTTCTGGTTGAAAAACACTGGTTTACAGTGTCTGGACCACACTATATATATATATATATATATATATATATATATATATATATATATATATATATATATATATATATATATATATATATATATAGTAGTACTATGCATATTGTCAGAGACTGTAATATGATGAAAATATGATTATGATAATTTTAAAAAGCAGGAAGAAACTATGTGAAGAAAAAGTTGAAAACATTTGATTGATGATAATAAAATAGTGTTTGTGTATTTTATAGTCACCATAGAAATGAGAGTCCAGTCATCCAGGTCTTGTGTTAATAACTGGTGCGAGAAAAAGGCTGTGCCCTGTGAGGAGACTATGTGTGAGACTGCACGTATGCTTTTCACAGCTGGCAGACAGGACAGGAGGAGCAGAGAGAGAGAGAGTGTGTGTGTGTGTGTGTGTGTGTGTGTGTGTGTGTGTGTGTGTGTGTGTGTGTGTGTAGGGGGTGTGGGGTAGAATATGGGTGTGTGCGTGTGTGTGGAGCATGGTGTGGAGTCACGTTTATCTTTGCATTACGGACACAGCAGACTGTGTGATGTCACTGGCTGTCTGACAGGTTTTCCACAGATTAGTCTCCTGAGCCTGGTCCACGTCTGAATGAATCAAATGAATTTCCAGCATTTGAACTCATCAGTGTGGTCATATTCTAGATTTTTCTACTGTCTGGACACACTGTATCTCCTCTCTGCCGTTGTTGCCTACCTATCTATTTTTTAAATAGTTTTTTTATATATATATATTTCCATTCTGAAGTGACTGTGTGTGAAGTGGGTTATGAAGTTAGGGTTATGAAGCAAAAATACGACACCACGGTCTGTGGATGTTCTCAGCCATCCAGGTCATCTTTCTTCCAGAAGGGTTAAATCTGGGGCAACTGGACTGTGTTCTAAATCCGTGAAGATGTTTTTCCTCTCATCCAAGAAGAACAGCAATTCACACTTGGCTTCATGTGACTCCAACAACCATTGACCACACTAGACCCCAGGTGACCTGAATGACTGCTGTCCATGCCAGACCTCATGTGACTCTGATGACTCAAATGACATCAGTGAGCACTAACGAACCAAGTGGAAGCTATGGACGGGGTCTACGATCCTGCCAAGGCTAAATACTTGGCTCTCCCCACCAGTCAGTCAGAACTGAAGAAGCTTCTTGGATGAGAGGTGTAATGTCTTCACGGATCTACAATATAGTCCAGTTGCCCCAGATTTAACTCTCCTTGAAGTATGACTCCACCGTATCATATATATCATATATATGTAGTACATATCTATCCCTAAATTTGTTAGGCCTGGGTTTGTGTTAAAACACAGTTAGGTTCATGGTCTCAGTTAAGTTCATGTTCATGGTTAGGGTTTCAATTTAAGTGCAATTTAAGCAGTTGAAACGTGACCTCAAAGAGGCTGTCTCTCTGAAGTCTGAGCTCCTGAACCTCGAGGCGTCGTTTTGTTGGCTCAGGTTTTTAAAAATGTTTTATTATTATGCACGCCTCTAGTACATATATTCTGAAGTGATTTCATAGTGGAAGAAACCGGAGCGTTCCTGGAGAAAACCACAGCAAAGAAGGGAAAACGCGTGTGAAAATGTGTGTGAAGTTCAGTGGAATTTCATCCAGCCTTATGAAAATAAAAAAAATATCACACCATCATGTCATATTTCAACTCTCCATGGCTTGAGATGTTAAGTTCTTAAATTTGTTAGGGTTAGGGTTTTAGTCATAGTAAGGGCAATGGTCATGATTAGGGTTATGGACATGGGTAAGGTTATGATCAGGTGTCAGTTGTCTGAGTGAAATGGAAGCATTTGAAACATGACCACCAAGACGGCCTCACTCTGTGTTTCCAAGTTCCTGAACTTTGTGGTTCAATGTGTCATTTTGTTGGCTCAAGTCAAAATTTTCTTGTTCACTGACATCATTAATATTTTCTAAAGCTTGCTGCTTTACGTTTTTTTCGCTCTTCTTCTGGATTTCCTTCCTCAGGGTGTAATCGCGAGTCATTAGAGCTGTTTTCTCTCTTTTCAGTGATTTATATTGTGCCTTCAAAACAGTCATGTTGTTCTGCTGCAGATGCATGTTGAGCTCTTCGATTTTTTCATTGTGGGCAACATTTTGCTCTCTTAAGGTTTCTACCCTCTGCCTCATGCGAGGGTGATCTTTCACGTCATTACTGGCACTTCAGTTACGCTTACGGACCACATCACTGTTGTCATAAGTTAAAGCTCACCCACAAATGTAATATTGCAATTATGCAACAATTACCAACTTAAATGAAATATATAATCAGAAGATATTCATATTTTTGTTCTCAAAATTTTCTTTGCTCACCGTTTCCGTTCTGATATCAGTTTCCATGGAAATACACAAGGTCTAATTACTACCTGGAAATCAGTCACAGGAGTGGACAGAGACGCTTTCTAGTCCCGTCAAAGCTTCACAAGATCGAAGAGTTTCCCAAACTGAATAAATACCACACATATAAACATTAAACTGAATAAATACCACACATATAAACTCTAAACTGAAGAACTACTGCAAATATAAACACTAAACTGAATAAATACCGCAAATATAAACACTAAACTGAATAAATACTGCAAATATAAACACTAAACTGAATAAATACCAAGCATAAACACTAAATTGAATAAATACCACACATATAAACACTAAACTGAATAAATACTGAACTGCAGGCCAATCAATGCTGCATAATTGTTATTTGCTATACATTAATAATGACTATGTTAATTGGTGACTGATTAGTGACTCATATACTAGCTCCAGGGTGTGCCTGGAACATACAGTAATAGATGTTATGTAATCTTTATTTTGCTAAGCCATACAACAAAAGATTCATGTCTTCAATAGGAACCAGACAAGGGTGGGAAATATGATATGTTAGTATGATAGATGGACTTACACATAGCTGGTTTTGGTCTTTTAATGGAATATGCTGACAATAAGAAAAATATAGAATTAGGCCAGTCTCATCCTTTAAAGGAAGGCTGCATACCAAAACTTGATGTTCTTCCAAACATTCCCTTGCCTTTCCCTCACAGAATACATTCTCTCATAGCTTCCATATATTGAGTTATGTAATAAAGCTATTTTTGCAGCCTGTAATATACAACCGTAGAATGATTCCCTCTGACCCTGAAAACCTGTGAACCTAGAGGCTGTCTAAATTTACACCATGCTATTACAGTCAATCAGTGTACAGCTGCAGAGATGTGGGGCAGAACACTATGTTTGCCAGAACATGTGATTGCAGTGTCATGTCTAGTTTTCTCTAACATGAGCTGTCCTTGTATCCCACGTTTTGTTTCTACCCACATATGCAAGTTCAAAGACAGTGATCACTGGAGGTAAATGATGTTTCAGTGCATGGCTCATTATAACAAACCATTTTGTTCTCTCTCTGTAGACATTCAAAGTAAATGAAAAATGACATGAGGAGTCAAGACTGTGTTCTTGTTTGTGTGTACTTCTTTGTTTGAAGTTGAACTCTGGCGTACTTTGTAGGTGTGCAAGGCTTTGCATGGATCAGTATACAGTAATTGCACTGTGGTTTGCCAAGGACACTGTCTCTTTTCAAATCCCTGCCCAAGCTCCTCTGCTTAGGTACAGGAACACATTCTTGCTCAAGACAGTGACTCACTGCGATATTCTTGTCTCAGCAAAAACCACCTAACAGCAGATAACTCCACAATGTGATTCCTGAGAGCAGAATCAGAGTTTAACTGGGCCAAAGGGCAAAAAGGATACTGATAGTTGCTAAAAGAAGAAGATTTACTAAATTCTTTTTTCACTAAAATATAACCAAACACACCAAGGGCTTATAGACATATGGTGGAGTGATGGGCTGTCACATACCTTACTCAAGGGCACCTTAGCAGTGCCCAGGAGGTGAAACTGGCACCTTCCAGCTACCAGTCCACGCCTCATACTGTAGACCAAGCTCAACTTGAATCAGCCTTAATTCTGCATAACTTTAAGCTTTAATATAATTTGAATAGGTTCTTTAAAAAATTCACCCTCAGCACAGTTGTCATGAACAGGGAAATTAGCTATAGAGACCAAAACTGTTTTTTGTACCAGGCTTTAAACATGTTTATTTCTGCTGTGAAGTTGGACATTTTAACATGGGGACTTGTGGAGACTGACTCACTTCTGGAGTCACTTCCTCAAGTGAACGTTTGAGGAACTGGCTTCACTTCACAGGTTCTTACCCCCCAAATCCACCAGCCGTGGTTGCCGCAGTGATACGCAGCCGTTCTAGTCAATGTTTCAAACCCAACCGGCTCTGTCGTGGTCCGGTTCTGTAACGCTCCTGGTAGGGTTTGAAGTCGCGTGCAGGACGGAACAAAACAGGGCCGCAGCTGCGAAGGTGAGAGAGACGTGTCCGGTGGGGTTTCGGGGTTAGGTTGCCACTTGAGCTTGACTGGAAACAAAGAGCAATGTTGACTGTGTGTTTTGTGGATTACCTAGCTCTAGCTAACTCAACTCACAAGTTAGCTTGGAGGCGATTATCTTAGCTTAGCATAAAGAATGGAAGTGGGCAAAAATGCTAGGCTAGCTCTGTCCAAAGAAACTTACCATCAATTAACACATTACTACATTACATAGAAACAATGAGCCATTAGAAAGTAAACAAAAGTTAAAATGCCAGCTTATTGTTTAAGGCCTCCCTCTGTTATTTCAATGAGGTTGTGCAACACAAAAGGACCAGATGAAGGTGAGACATCACGGAGAACCTCAAAGGCATCCTGGGAGTGAATAAAATAAATGCAGCTTTCTGCAGAGCAAATTTTCGGTCATATTGTTTCTCTAATTATAAAGTTTTTAATTGATTGTAAATGAATTGTGCTAAAACTCATTTTACAAAAGGGTCCTAAAAGGAACATTAATACTTCAAATGCCATCTTCATGCATGAAGAAAAAAATTCTGCATTGCTAAATTGTTTGTATAAAGTTAGGGAGTAAATGTGCTTTTGTAATTAAAATGAGCTAATCATTAAAAATGGAAAAAAAGCTTTTGACAATGTAATCTTTAGGCTTCTGGGCTTGTTTTGTGGCTCTTACTGTAACCAGTGTAATGTTTAAATATTTCTCACACTGCTACAATGGAGTCAGATAACAGAAATTTGTTCATACAAACAGACAGAGCATTGTTTTGACTGTTCATACATCCACTGCAGGAAAGGTAGATTTCTACACCAACAGTAGCAGCAACTAGACCTGAATGCACTACAGCCACACTTGCTTCACTATCATTTTTATAACTGCTCTCTTCACCTACCTTCTTGCTAGCATTTGAATTCAACATTGGGATTGTCAAAATGAATTCTGGGGAATGTAGCCAAGCATTGACTGAAGGGGACAGTGAAGTACAACAGGCAGGTTCAGAGAACGTAGGTTGACCAAGTTAGATCCTATTTTAGATGCTAGAGTCAACATGATAGTTTAGCTGAAGGTGGAGTATTTCTTAGAACTTCAACACAAACTACACAAGTAGTACAAGAAACAGAGTATGGCAGTAATAGCTATGTACTGTTGAAGTGCTATTAAGAAAGAACCCTAACTGTGGGTTTGGAGCATCTGAAATACAAACAAGAACAGGGAGCAGAGCAGCCCAAAAACCTTGAAACCAATCTCTAGTTATCTACCTAGTCCTTTGCTATCTCAGTGTTACAGCCCAAACTGTTGTCAGCTGACAGATAACCACTGTGCAAACTCTTCTGTATAATCACTCCGAGCAAGTCACTGATATTTCTTTTACGGACAACATATCAAATCAGAGCTGACTGACTGACAAGCTACAGTCTTGTCCATTTGGATCATTCCGTCATAGTCAAAACAGTCTCATCCAGTCTGATCTGTTGATAGAGTTAATGTAGAAGTCACACATTGTACTGATAGAGCTATTGGTGCTGGTTACTTTCAAAACAAATGATCACTTTATGAATTATGATGCTTTTATTTTCATAGATTAAACTACCAAAAAAGAATATAAAGCAATTAGACTTAGCTCTACGACAACACAACGACATTAAAGTTCCACTTACACATTAATGCATGAATAATAATCATCCAAGGCTGTGAGGGTTCTCAGTTATCCAGGTCATCTTTCTTTGAGAAGAATCTTGGAGAGATGAAACGTCTTCACGTCCATTTCCCCCAGATTGTACCCTTCTCACATAATCATCCAATGTAATATAACATAATAAAGTAGTTTTGTTTAGATATACACTATTTATATTTAGATATAAACTATTAGTTCTTGGAACACCAGCAGCAGATGAAAGATGATGTTATGTGGCTCATTCCTTTAATTTCAAATAAAGATAAATATTTGTCACGTTTGCCAGTGCCATGTGAGAAATCTTTAGCACAGAGACTGACTGGGTTTGTTTTTAGCCTAGCTTAGTACAGAGACTGGAAGCAAAGGAAACTACTAGCCGAGCTTTGTTCCAAAATATATTTCCACACGTCCTCAGTTGTCACTTTGCACGTGGTGTGTATGACGTTGGTCCGGCTCAGTTCATGCTTACTGTAGCTAACAAAGCAATCTGCTGTTTCACTTCTCACAAGTCACTCTCAGTTGGCTATCAGCTGCATTTCAGCAGTGTCAAATACATGTGCCTTTCACCTTAACAGGTGTTTCAGTCTGAAGTATGTGACTGGGTGTGCGTTGGAGATACAGTCTATCAGTGTGTTAGTTACATAAAAGCTGGCCCTGAGTCGCGTCGCGTGCTGGAATGTAAATGTTATGACAGTGAAGCGTCTGTGAACAGGTACATGAGGCGAGGACAGTATCTGCCTTCTGTCTGTTTATCACACTCACATAAATGGACAATGTCTAGTGTGAAATAATATGACACAATAGTGTGGTTATCCTTCCCATTAATATAAAAAAAGACTGATTAGAAAAAAGAGAATAAATAGTTCTGCCAATGGAAGAAATTCATAAAAATAGACTGGTTTCTCCTAAGTTCAAGAATTATGACCCAGTTTTTTAAGCACTTTCTGTGCTTTTTATTACCTCTCTTTAATTATTTATTTACTCGTATGGCCTGCAAATTACATTTGCGTCAGTCACTGTTTCCAGCTGCAGAACAGCTGTTTTCAGCATTAACCCACAGTAGCTACCGGCTTAACTTCAAATAAGAAAGTTAGCAACTATCTGAAGAACATGGGCATCTAGTTTAAGTCCAAAATACTTGTTTTAGGAGTTGGTGAGGACCAAACCAGACCGGAAACTGATAATTGGACATGGAATTGTCATCAAACTCGAAATCAGTGCTAATGTATGTCCATGTCTGCTGGATGGGTAAAATTGGCTAACTGCTTGCTAACATATTAGCTCTAAGAACTATAGAAAGTGCTAATATCTTTGTAGTCATTTTTTTGGTTGGACCTGCTTTGGGCACTATAAGCTCTAAAAACAAACAGTTAGTAAACAGTTACCTGCTTATCATCCAGGAAGGCATAGCATAACATTCATTGTGTTTGTGTCCACTTGTTGAATGGAAGTCCAATATTCACTTTCCTTTTAGCTCCGTTTTTGGTATCCACCAAGACCTGTGAAACAAATTTGGCTCTTGAGCTGCTAAATGATCTGCCGGCTTAACCAGCTAGCTGCTGTGTGATTTTTGGTGTTGAGTGGGTGGAGGACACGGGGTTTATCAGAGCTTTTTCCCTGAAAAGAGCTGCTGCATTATCAGTCATAAGAGCAATGAGAGCGAAACCAAAACAATGAGCTGAAAGATGCTAAAATACTCTTCAGGGCAGCTGCAGAGTAAGTGATATTATTGCGAGTGACCCCTTTCATGTTACATTTGAAAAGAGCAGACAGTAACCTGGATGGATTTTGTTTGTAGCATCCATCTACTGAAGACCTATGTGAAAACTGAAGGATAAAGACCTCCCAGCTTGTACTAGGTGTACCTGAAATGGCCACAGAGCTTGTGCTGCTCTTTTATGTCAGTGTCACATCTCTGATTTATACTGAGTATACTCTGCGGCTGTGGGGTTGCATTCCACTGACAGACGTGGAACATTTACTGCTCTACAGTTTGTGCAGATCTGCCATGCATAAAATGTTTAGCTTTTTTTTCCATTAGGCAACATGAACCAGATCTGGCCTCCTGTGAGTTTCCACTAGAAATCATTGCAATAAGTCATCTATCTCCAGTCACTTGACCTGACCAACACTTCAGTTAGTGGTTTTCAGAATAGACACAATGTGATTCAGAGTCTCAAGATGATTTCTCTTCTCTTCTCTCTTTTTTTTTTTTTTTACCACTTGGAGGATGTTAGGTATTTTGCTGGTCTAGAGACTGACATGAAGTCATCAGTCTGTCATTATACATGACTCTCAGAGAGTCACCTAAAAGTCAGCCTAAATGGTAAATGTAAAGTCATTCACTGGTATGTGACACAGTTTCTGGCTGGCTGACATACATCAGCTGGAGGCAGGACGATATGATATAATTTATGCTGGCTGACTTTTTGGTATTTGTTATTTATATAGTGATAAAAACGTAAGAGCAAAGTGATAACAGAAAGGCACGGGACGAAATATAAACACAGTTTTGAGAACCTGAAACCGTCTTGGGTGACGCAGCATTGCCCTTCAGATAAAAAAGAATGGTCAAAATTGATACAACACAACAGAGATAGCCGAGTTTTGGTTTCTAACATAGCGAAATACCAGATCCTAATGCAGCTCAGTAGCTTCTTTCTTACCCTACCTAACATTTGTAAGCTCCATCAATGTGTAAAAGCAGTTTTAAGCCTATTGCATTGGCAAACGGTGTTCTTATAGTTGTTTTAAACTAACTAGTTATTGAGATGTTAATATTCACTTAGTCACTTATCTATGTGCATCAAACATTAATTAGTATTCTTGATACCTATGAAATGTATAGCCAGCCTCACGTGTCCCTGTGAGGAACTCCTGGCTTAACAATTCTACAGAAGAAATAGTCCTCATGACACGCCCAAGCTGATACGTAAGCTTGGGCGTGCTTAGCTTAGCTCAGCTTCGAGGCATAAATACTGGAAGTGAGAACAAAATGCGAGCTTGGCTCTGTCCACAGAAGCCTACCATCAATTAACACATTGTGTCTCTTTTATCTAATTGGTACACAAACAGACATGTAGAAACAACAAGCTATGCTAGCTGTTTGCTTCTGCTTTCAGTCTTTATATAAAGTTTAGCACCTCCTGGCTTTAGCTCCGTGATTAGCACACAAACATCAGGATGGTATGGATCCCATAAAACAAGAACACGAGTTAACACATTATATATTAAAATATTTATGTTTTATTGTATTCAAGAAGTGTTAAGTGTAGTTTCAGGCAATATGCTCTGCAACTCCATAAAAACACATACACAGACATTCAAGAAGTAAATAGACACCTTCATTCAAATTCAAATTAAAGGTGTCTATTTACTTCTTGCATGTCTGTGTAGTGTTACTGATCTTTCTGGTTCAACCAAACCCTGAAAAACAGTTCCAGACCATTATCCCTTCTCAAGATCAGTAACTTTCCAAAGCACTTTATTTTCAGGCTGTATTTATGGGAAAATGATAGACATGTTGAAAGTGTTTCATTCATCCTGTGTATACTGTACTGATGGATGGTATATTATGGTCAGAAACTGTATAAATAAAGAGAGCTATACTGTATAATGAATATATATGAATTCCCCTTGTCCTTCCTCTATCCTGTCCTTTACCTCATGAGAAATTAACCAATAGCTTGTCTGCTGTTGACCAAACCTCCTGTCACTCATTAACTCTGTCAGGTCATACGACCTTTAACGCTAACGTGGCTGCTGTCAGATCACCATTTACCGTTTCTTAATCTTTCATCCCCCCCATTAGATTTGTTAGTTTTGTCATGCAATGACATGTAATGATTGACTTCTTTGGGGACTATTGGGTCAGAACAGTTTGATCCAGGGCACAGTAACATGTAGGAAAGAAACTCATAACAAATATATATACTGAATAACATATTTTACATTTTTGTAAACATTTAGCCTTTTTTTTGTTGTTGCCTTTTTCAAGCTATTATTTGACAGAGACAGTTGAAGAAGTGACAGGAATGTGGGGAGAGAGATGGGGAATGACATGCAGCAAAGGGCCACAGGTCGGATTCGAACCCTGCCCCACTGTGGCAAGGACTGAACTTTTGTACATGGGGCAGATGCTCTACCAACTGAGCTAACCAACACCCCAATATTTAGGCATTTTAAGCCTTGTGTGCTTCTATCATGTTTGTCTTTATGCCCTTTAGGGATGCACACACACACACACATACACACAGACACGCTGAAATTATACTCCAGCATCATACTACAGTATAGTTCTTTATTTTACAGAGAGAAGCACATTATCAAACAGTTACATTTAAACTACAGTTAAGACTTCCTCTCCTGCCATGTTGAAGGAACAGTGGAAAAGATAAATAGTCTTTGGTGACATACAGATATACAGATATAACACACAAAGATAACTTAAATACATTACTTTCTTTAAATAGTTTGGCTAAATATATATATAAATTTATATATTCACAGGTGCGCACGATGTTCAGTCATCCTGACGTCACATGGAGTGCACTGACATCTTCAGACAATCTCAAATTCAACATTTACAAAGGAAACCTCATCCAACTTTCACAAGTTCAAGAAACTATCGACACACGTGTTCACGTTAAAGTGCTTTCCTGTGACCCTAAAGGAGATCATGTGACTTCCAAATGGAAAAATCAGCAACAACAACAAAAAAAAACCTACTGCATCTACTGTATCTTACAAAACTAACAGAAACATTTCATACGCAATAACTCTGCACTGTCTGCACTTTCTGTTTGCAATAGAGAGCCGTGAAAGCTCTGGGTGTTTCTACAGGGAGGTATTAGCGGTCGTGCACAGTTTGCTCGCACAACTCGACTTGACGCAACGTCTGATGTCACAAAAACATACTGCTCAAAAGAAAATCGAGCACAATGGGCCGGAGCACAGATCAAACACAGGAGATAAGTGTCCTGATAGGCTACGTACAGCAGCTCAAACACACTCACACACACACACACATCGTTTGTGTGTGTGAAAACATTTTATAAAGCAGAGAGATCCATCCAGAGAGAGCGTTTGAAAAGCCTTTTAATGATCCGTCACGAGACATTGATTAGCTCCATTACAGCAGAAAGAATGGCATGTTTCACCTCAGCAAGCCTTTGAACAGATTAGATTTAAGACTAAAGAACCACTGATTACTACCCTGTGACCTCCAGGCCCCCATGATCATAGACAGAGGGGAGAAGACAGCCATGACGGGCACTAAATATAAAAAGTAACTGTTGATGAATAAAAAAAAAAGGCTGAAGACACAAAGTAACATAAGATAGCAGACACAGATGGAGATATAAAAGAATACATTATTATATGATATAGGTCACATCCCGTAAAGTCATTTGATTCGTCAAGTATTGCCAGGTATTTGGTGAATATAAACTGTTAGACTTTTAGGAATACTAAACTTTAATGTTTGTGAAATTATATGCCGAATAACAACTCCTAAAACACTCCTGTGACTGAATTCATAATCTAAGTACGTAGATCAGAAAGTGGGCCAACAGTCTGGCCTGTAATCCTACCATGAAACACTCTCTGCAAGTTAAGATCAGACTCCTGTATAGTTAAGTCTTGGAATAGAAGTGTAAAGTATGTAAATAATATATAATATAATTGTATTGCTCACCTAGGTTTTATAGACATGGTTGCATTTTTTAGGAAAGTTTAAAGCCCGTCAAATTTTAGCATGCTTAAAGAGTAGGACTTGACCTCAAATCATCATCCGCCCACCATTTCAGACACAGACATATATAGAAACAAGGAAACACTGGGGTGTGTTTTTATGTATTCCTACCAAGCTACTTTGCGTACATATTTGAAATTGGGCAGTCTTACGCCTAACATTTTGGTCGCTGTGGTCTCTAATTAGAAACCCGCAATGTAACAGTAGAGCCGACATCTCGGGAACTAATTTAACCCATTTAATGTACTACATGTGAACAACAATCGCGCCCGTTGCTGCCAACAGAATTGTGTGTATACCACAATGTGTTGTCAAGTATTGGTTTTATTTGGCCAAGATATTCTTCCTCCACCCCAGAACAATGGAGGTGAATGGAATTCTGTCTGTGATGTTCAAAACAGTAACGTTTCTTTTCAAAATATTCACGTTACTCCAAAATATGCTACAAAAATATGGGAACATTGTTGGGTTTTTCTAATCTTGTGACCCTTTAATATCTACTTCAAGGCTGCCTGTGTGTATATGTATTGACATATGTGCCACATGCCTTGTTCTTTATTTATTAATGTTGAATGTGAAGACCATGGGAGGCTCAGGGCCCCCCCCTCTCCTGCTGTGGCGGCCCATAAGACTGAAGTGATTAGGTCAGGTTTATTAAACTGCTGTCAACCTAAAGGCCTGACTTGCGAGGGAAACTTATGAATCACGTGAAGGGGCTAATATTTCAGACTTGGCGTCCCTTGGGGGGAAAATGCCAGCAGCGGTGCGATGAGGCCCTGATCCATGGTTCACTTTACCACCTACTGTGTTGGCCCAACAGGCCGCTATAATGCAACACTGTAACTGATCCTTTGCAAAGTCAGTTTCTTCCAAGTCACTGGATGCTTACCCTTTGCTTCATTTTCAGCACAGCGTTTATGTGGTTAAGTCCTGACTCAGAATGCTCTTAAACTCAGGTGTAACCCGAGTCCTGTGGCAGGTTTCAAATGTAAACTGTGGTCCTGAAAGACAAAGTCCTGCTGAGTGACGAATCCCCAGCTCAGCTGAGAGCTTGCAGAATATTCCAGGGATGTAAGGGTTCATATTGGAATTGTATGCTGTTGTGAAATAACCAGGGAGCTCCAAAGTTGACAAAAAGGGAGTCAAGAGGTAAAAGGGTTCACTGGGTCATTTATAAGGTCTTGGGGAATACATTGGTTTTGACAGGGCTCCGGCTCTGAGTGCAGGTTGAAATCCACATTAGGGGCTTAAGTGTTTGATCAATGAGCCACGGGATAACCATCGCTGGGGAGGTCAGCTGGCAGACAGGACCAGGCCACGCAATGGTGTTGAGGACAAGCCTTCATTCTTACATTAACAGGATTAAGACGTCAAACAAAGGCCTCTTGGCTTCTTTTGAGCGTTCATGAGGGAGAACCAAAAAACACTTTGACCAGACTTGAACGTCCTTCAGAGGTTCTCAGGATGGTGGGACAACTCAGATTTGGGGTTTCAAAGACGATTCAGTCATAATCTTGAATTTGATTCTTCAAATCCATCAATTAGCACAAAGAGTAGAGACGCACAAGAGTCATTTCAGAGGAGTATAATTGTCATTTTGAAATAGATAAACAAATGGACTACATCAACTCTAATGCCAAAGCTACCAGTAATACATTAAGAGATAAATAAATGGATATATAGATAGACTTGCTGTGGGTGTTTGGAGGTGTCAATTAACTCATCCATAACTATGGGGGCTCCTAGGGTTAATGGGGGATGAATCTTCTCTTCCACTCTGACCAATGAGCTGATAGAGTCGGTGGCTGAGGTTCTGCACTTGGCATGTTCCCAAGACGCAACCCACTCTCATCAGCTGGGCATGTTGGGGGTAGTGGTGACCGCCTCTCGACCCTGAGTGGGCATGGCGACGAGCTCTCAGTGCTCTCCTCTCGCCCTGTGAAGCTTCAGTGGGTCGTGCCCACGCCAGGCTCGACAGGGCTGCTTTCACGCCTGAAGCCGGTTGGTGTCTCAGGAAATCGCGCAGCCATTTGGGAAAATGGCCGGGGCTGAGGAGGGGGCGGTGACCTGAGTCTGGCTTCCCAATGCTGATGCTTTATCCTTACTCTGGTCAATGAGCTTGTCAAGGAGGTCCAACCTGAGGAGAAAAGAGAACTCAGGTTAAAAATCTGAGCTATCAGCAGGCTAACATGCTCACAATGGCTTAGCAAGTAATGTTCACCATGTTTATCATCTTTGTTAGCACCTGTTAGCATGCTAACACCAAAGTCACTATGGGGACCCATGACTCAAAATTTGATGGTAATACATCCAATTTAGTCTGAACCAAAGTGGTGGACTGACTGAGCTAGCTACCTAGCTAGCATGGCTAATAAAGTCAAAACACATAGAAACCTCAAGGTCTAATTGTTTTCTATGCCTGTGGATGGATTTTTTTGGACCTTCAGTCATGCATACACCTGCCAGCAAAGTTACTATAGCAACTAATGCTGTAAGGGCACAGGTAATTCTGCAGAAATCTGATTAGCCGTGCAAAGCAGCTTTGATAAACAAATCATTTTTGCCTGCTGTCTGGACACAGCATGGCTCTCTGCACATCATCCATCCATGTGGACACCATGCTCATCTCTTAATGCACTACATAAAAGTTAATGGCTTTTCACATGTTGCCTAAAACACCATGTGCTCTGTGTCAGCCTCTCCTATTACATTATACAATCAGAACCTGCACCTCGCTGCATTTTAATGCCCAGCTGGGTTTCAGCGGTAGCTATGAGAGATTTAGCCTGGTCAGCCGTGTCTCAGTGGCGCTGATGGGCTCCAGAGGTGAACATGGAAATCTCGTTTGAAAAATGAAACAAACCTTTAGAGTTTCAGTTAGGTAGTCTATCTGATGCGTATCAAGGTGTTTCAGGCCTTAATAAACCTTGTTTCAATACAGTGAAACTGTAAATATCTCTTGCCAAATGTACATATTTTCTCAGTAACTCCTAGTATTATCTAGCCATGCAGATAGTTTTGGTTTTATGAACACAGGTTGTAAGATATCAGCTTGTAAAACTCATGCCACCACCTCACTTTTTGGAGCTTGAGTCTGACCAAACCCGACCAAGTAAAAAACATTTACAAAAAACTGTTTTTTTTAGTCAGCACATCAGACTAAATGACGTGTTAAGATGGACAGGTTCTGCAGTGCTGTGGACCGGCAGGTACAGGCCGTTCAGCAAACACAGTGTTGACCAACTGGCCATCTGTTCATTGTTTGACAAAGACAGTCACTTCTCACAACTTGACCCTGCAGCTCTTCGCTGAACTGTCGCCACTGTGTTTGTACAGCACAGAGTGACTCAAATCCTGAGTGTTAACCCATCACCACCACTCAAGGTCATAGAGAAGTAAATAGAGTGCTGTTCTACTTGGCAACCGGAGATAAATAGCATGAAAATGAGATTTAAATACAGCATCAGGGTAAATATATCTGACATTTACTTTTCTGACTTAAAGCAGAGAAAAGATTCCACTGCATCAGGTTTGGCACCATTTTCCCATGTTCTAAGGGGCAGAAGCCTGATCTAATTATAAAAAGTGTGTTCTACTTGTGAAATGCTGACTTGTGTTATTTCCATTTGGAACACTCACTCATTGTGAGAGATGTGAGACACCACAGCAGACAATTACTCTTCCAGTCCGTGCTATGGTGGGTATGGGAGTCGTCCGTGAAATGTGAAGTCTTTGGTTTATTCAACCAGTTTGGCTTTCTGGCTCACTGCTGACAGGTCTGGTAGCTTGTAGGAGACCTTCTGTCCAACAGTGGCAGTGGCTAAATAAATAGTTGCGCAACGCCAGGCCACAGACGGAGGCGAGCACTATTTCCAGGACAGGCTTGGTGTGCCCTGGTGCCACATCACCAAGTTACACCCACCTGATCTGCACAGTAAAAGTCACATTTGACTGCACAGGAAAGCTATTCACATGGGTCACAAGGCAGCAGCGGTGGCCCTGCACCAAATTTCCATATTTTTAAGTCAGTAATGATTATGACTCCTATTCTGGCTTCATTCTTCTACACAAGACAGAACCTGTAATCTGAGGAATGGATGACTCCACATTTTTTTGTAATTTGGATCATGGAGGTCAAAAGTTTAAATTAAGAACAAAAGAAACTCATCTTGTCTAAAGTAGAAAGATTTTATACCCAGGGTGGGATTAACCCACTACCAAGCCCCAGTATTAAAAGTTACCTGTTGGCCCCTGTCCACCAGGTAGGTAATAATGTTGTTGTCTCCTTAACCCTTTGCCAAGACCCTATCGTTTGAGTTTATAAGGTGACTTAAGGTGATTAACTGACCCTTTGGGGCCCAAAAGGGTCTGGAACCCCGGGTCAGTTGCATGCTTTGCTTGGTAGCTAATCCAGCTTTGTTTATGTGTACTGTGTAGGAGATTATGTTATAAACCCTGTAGAGAACGGACTGTAATGTAAGAAAAGCTGTCCCTTTGCTATCTATGACAGCAAGGATTGACCTTTCTATGATGTTTGGTAGATTACCCGGTAAATGTGGTATACTTAAATAATTGTCTTATCTGAGCATCTTAGAATAATAAATCATGTTGTGTGCTTTGCAATCCTGGTCTTGTTTGATTTTCAAGTTTTGCAATGCAGTGGTTTAGCTGCTTGCTGCTAGTTTCAGTTTAATTCAAATATGTGTTACTATTGAAATAGAAATCTCTACGGGGAAATTGAAGTGTCATATTTTATGTTTATTAGCTGTGTGAAATATGTGTAATGGAGGCGAAAGCCAAGACCAAGCCCTGAGTCAGCCAGCCCAGAAGCAGCTCCTGTTACATTCTCCGCAAAAAAACTTCCAACTTCTGTGCTTTTTCTTCCAGGACTTCTGTCTGATCTCACAAGACAGGCTAATTTGGCTATTAAGAGCTTAATCCCACAACTCCAAGTAACGGAGATCTCCATGATTGGCAGACGATCAAAGATATCCAAGCTACTTTGCCTTTAATTGTTCAGCCCGCTGTGGTTTCCGACGCCTTGCATGGTCTTAGCTTAAGGGCTTTAAACTAAAATTCCATTTGACTGAAGATGATTTCTAAGGATTTGGTGGTTGGATAATAGGCCAAGCTGATCCTTTTACGCTGCCTTGTTTGGTTTTTATTTTGTATAAACCTCACAGCATTGCTGCCTTTAAGGTAAGGAATTAAAACTGGGACCCAGATGACATGCCCTTCCTATAGGGGGTAAGTGGTCCCTTATCCTGAGGGCTGGGTTAGGCTAGAAAAGAAATAGTTTGTATGAACTATATGTTGTCTGACCATGTCACAAAGCAATAGTGTTTATAACTGTTCCAAACTGCCAGAGAGGTGCAAGACAGGGTGAAAAGCCAACTCTCATAGAGAGGGTGAAAAGCTGAAATAATCGTTTAAATATGGGAATGTTGACGCATATTTACAGAATGTTTCTCCTGGAAGGCTTTCATATTGTTGCTTTCCAATGTACACGTGAAAAGTGATGGCAATGGACGGCCAATTGCACCTTAAAGTGGGTGTAAATGTCAGACGTAGCCTCACCAATTCCCCATTTCCGAAGCCATTAAACCATCTGACAAGTAATTCCGATGTAGTATTCTGGCACCTTACCATACCCCCAACCCTACCCTTACAGAGGGTAAGCGCTCCCTCACCCCAACCCTAGTACCATGCTGATGATACACTGCATGATTGCCGCAGACGCTGAAGCCTACCAAGGGCAACCTTAATCAGCAGTAAATATGGCACATTCATTTGTAATCTCCTACTAGGCAACAGTGGGGAGATTGTTGGTAGCGAGAAGCAGGACAAAAATAAATGAAATGTGATTTATGTCACAAGAAACACTGGTACTGTTTGTTCAGGGAGCAGTTCTGCTTTCATAACCTCCTCCTTAATGGGTTGTGATTTATTTTATGCAAGCAAAAGTGGACCATACTTAGAACAGACAGGAAATTAAACTGATAGACGGGATACCAAGTTAAAAACTATATGTCTGCTCTGAAACTGTTATTCCAATGTGAGTAGATAAAACACTCACAATCACATCATCAAACAACTACAGGTTTCCTCTCCCCGTAGAGAAGCCGTCTTTGTTTCCTCTAAGCCTTTTGATCCACACTCCCGATATAAGATACTCCTCTTATACATACAGTATACATGTGCATTCATGCCTCATTCATGTTTTTCTGTGTTTGAAATCTGCTCTTTAAGGATGTGGAGGGTGGAATTTAGGTCTTAGCCATTAATCCACAGTGGAATTCTAGGCCTGTTTGGTCACAGCTCCTCCTCACCCTCCTCAACTTCTGCTTGGGTTTGGTCAGATTGACCCCGCGGAGCAATTTGACTGTTTATACTGTACATATATCTCTGAGCAGTCCGACACCAAATTCCTGTTTACAGCATGCAACGAATTAAAGAAGACATATGAGAAGAGGCCTCTCTGGAGATGATTTACAGCTGAGGTAATCCTGGTTTCAATCATTCTGCAAGCATAAAAGTGGTTTTCTGAGATGTGTATTTCTGATGTATACTCACTAAAGAGAGAGCAATGTTGTTGTCGTTCCTTGATAAGGTGTAAACATGTCAGAATATGGATAGCAAATCAAGAGGATGAACCCAAAGCCAACTCCAGCAGAGTGGCTCAACAAACATCCACCAGGCAGGAAGCCACCCTGTGTGAGATGAATTCAGTCTGTTTCACAGGTAAATATTATGTTAAGAGTATCTACGTTGGACGTCTGAACCCCACGCTGTTCAAATCCATGCCTGGAAGAGTGGGTTAATGATTTAACAAATCATTTTGGGAAAAACATGACTTTATTTGGCCTTGGAAGAAAAAACAACTTGCATCCACAACTTATACACACAGACTGATTTGTCATGTCATTGTACCCTGGTCCAGATGGGCTGCAAATCAGCTTTTCATGTCTTCCGTCTTGAGGCAATAAGCCACTTTCTGCTTGTGGAATTTGTATTGTAAAGCTGCCTCACTGTTAAAGCCATATTTAACTTATTGTTTGGCTGCAGATCCCAGCTATTTACCCTTACAAAAAGAAGCCACAAGATGTTATGTAAAACGACAATGAAGGGTATGCGGGTTGCGTGTGATCCCGGGAACATGCAATTTCTCCTTGTTTGGACAGCGCCCATCAGGCATTGTTAAAGCGTCTATGTAGGTTTTTGTCCTGTCCTTATCAGGACACATTGGGACAACATGGACACAAACACAGAACAGGGGAAGGAATGACAGACATCTCAGCTCAGGCATACTCAGCGTCCAACAGGAGCGCAAAAATGTAGAGTAGTCATGTCTGTTATTATCATGCTGTCAGTATCTGATTATAATAGAACAGGATGTGCTCAGTGGAGTTAAGAGAAGAATTTACTGTCCTAATAAAAGCCAGACAGGACATTTATGAGAGATGTGCAAAGTGAGAAACGTGGCTTGTGAAGCAGAAGTGATGGGGGAGGGAAATCTCTCACTGTGTTGTCAGAGTGAATAGACTAGTGTATAGACTGTGATCACCCACAGTGCTGAAGGTCTTCATAAAATTATCCAGGTGGTTGCAGAAAAATAAGCACTTCCACTACCACAAAGATTGAGGTTTGAGCAAGCGGCAGCCTAAGCGGCTGTAAAATGAAGCCAATGCCGAAGTGCCAAAAACTTCAGTTCCTTGAACGGCCACTTGAGGCTGACTCCAACACTGAATCAATTTCCATAAGCCCTCATTTTAAAATGTCCTACTTCTTCAGAAACCTGTGGGTGACGTTACAGACACGGCATCCATGTTTTATACAGTCAAGCTGTGTTACATTTGACTTGGACTGCTTGGAAGTTGTGTTGGTGGTGGGAAGCCAGTGAGGGATTGTGATCCTGTTGCTGTATTAGTGACTCCTGCTGGTTGGTCAGGGTTTAGTTGAGGTTATACCCAACAGGGGCCATGTATAAAACACTGTACGGCAATCATACTGAAAGATGGCGTACTTACAAAACAAAAAAACGCACAGACATTTCCGCATATATCCAGGTATACACCAGGTCCTGCGCACCTTTCTTTTAAAACCCCAAAAACATGAATGTACCACTTACCCTGCATTGCCTCCTCCAATGAATTACCATGCAAATAACGCCAGCACCGGTGTCATCTACTGTCCTAATCACAATGATCTCCAGGAGGATAACTCTTGGCAATCTGAGTCTGCTCATAAGCCAGTCCATCGCTCATCAAATAGACTTAATTTCCTACTCCTGATACTGCATTTTCTTGCCCGGGGAGATCTGAGTGCTTCGCCTTCTGTGCGTCATGGATGTTTGTGCACCTCAGCAACTATATAGTCTCTGACGTGTGTTCAAATCTCTATGTCATGTAAACAGACAAAATTGCAGTTTTCCCTGACAATCTTGGCACACTAAGTAAGGGAATTCTAATCTGTGGGAAATTTGTTTATTGAGACCCTCATATTTAGGACAAGATACCGGTAGTGGGAAAACTAGAGCATTTTCCTCCAGTTTGAGTTTTGGACTTTCTGACGTTGAAAGCAATTATAGAGTATTATCAGTCGACATAATTATGGTCTCTCATAGAGTACATCAAAGACATATCACAGTAACTGGAGTGGAAACTTTATTTTGAAACATTTGGCAAGTTTAGGTACGTTCACAGAGCCAGACACAGAGTTTGCGTCACAAACTGCACATTCTCACGACTGGTCTAGAGTTTGTGTTATGGGCCTCGCGTTCTCACACCACGCGGGATTACGCATCCCACCGTGTGTGAAAACCAGCATACGCAACCTTATTGTTCGTGCACGTCATTTATACATGAAGCCTGGTGAGGCTGCCCTGAGTCTATGTGCGAGGAAGTATGGAAGTGTGGACTTATCTACACCTTAGAGTCATAGTGTGCAGAGTGGCTAAAACATGCTACAAAATATCAAATTACTCAGTATAGAAGTGACTTTTGAGCTGAGACTTTTGATTACTAATGTGAAAAAAAGAAACAACCCCAAAAAAAAACAATAGTTGAAGAAAAAGGGAAGCTAGATGTGCCCAAAACATTAAAACACAGATTAAATTATGCAGATGACCCAAGGAGGACAAATTAAATGCATAAAATACCATTGGTGAGCTATACGGTCTTTTTTTTTTTTACGTATAAATCCCTCTTGCTTCATCAGATATATATATATATAAATCAAAAAAACACTTTCCAACCCTGATGAGAATCATGGGGGATTTACCGTGCTGTAGCAACACAAACAGAGAGCGGACACAGGAGCCTCGCTTCACTTGGGTTCCAGCAGCAGGTGAACACACACACTTTGATACACAATACATGCATGCAAAGGGAGAGGTACACTCCCAGATCTTCTTACATTGTTGTATTATCAGAGCTTTCTAAAAAAAAAAAACCTTGCTTTTCTTCCAACGCCCTAACCTACAGCCTCAATGTAGGATCTGTCTGTTACTGATTGTGGATACTTGGTTTTATCAAACACATCTGTAAGACTGTTTTCAATTAATTTGCATGGCTCACACGAATTGTGTTTCTTTAAACGCTGGAGGAAATGATGTTGCAAATTGCAGATTTGGTAATACGGGCCACTTATATTGTTGTTGTCCTCTCAAGTGTACATTAGAGCTACAACTACTAATCGATTAAACAATCATCAGAAAAGCTATTTTGATCATCAATTAATCGTTGTAATTTTTCCTGCAGAAATTGTGAAAAATTCAGTTTTCAGCCTCTCAAAAATGGAGATTTCCTATTTGCCTCTGTTTATCTCATATTAAACTGAATATGTTTGTGTTTCTAATGACAACACAAGACATTTAAAGACATTAACTTGAACTCTGTGAACCTGGGGAAGACATTTTTTTCACTATTTTCTGATATTTTATAAACCAAATGATTCGATTGATATAGAAAATAACCTGCAGATTAATCGCTAATGAAAAAAACATTAGCTGCAGCCGTAGTGTACGTCAAATGAAACCAAAAAATGCAAATGTTGCTGCTAAAATATCAAATCTGCTCCCACACACATTTTAATGTTGACTGAGTTCTTGTCTGATTTTGCTCAGTCACAGCTTGAAGGTGATGTATAAACCAGGGGGGCTGCAGAGAGGCCCTTCAGAGGCCCCATGCTTGTCTTTTGTCCAGGGTCCCCTCACATCCAGACAGTCTCCCTCCCTCCCACTGCTGTACTGACACTGAGCTAGCTGCTGTGGATCCAAAATCCACCAGAAGAGGGCATTCACACACCAACTCATCCACATTCCTCGCTGCTCCTCAACAATGCAACTCTTCACACGTATTGCATCGCTGGCCGCCCCCAACACATCAGATGGAGCACTCTACTGTACGTGTGTTGGACTGTTAGTAATCAAACTGGTTGTTATGCTGTTGCCTAATGTTTCATGCAGTGCTTTTGTGATTAAAAGCTCTGCCACTTACGGGATGGAAAAGTACAGGTGCCACTCAATAGTCCTGGTATTTCTGGTGTGGCCATTCATGAGACAAACTGGTTCTCCCACCTTGGAAACAACAGTTTTTCATACAATATCTCAGGGAGATTAAACCAAACAGAACCTCTATAAACAGTTACTCGTGATGGATCAAGAGGTGAAAGAAGAAGAAAAGGAAAACAAAAAAAAAGAGAATGATCATCTTGAGAAATGTTTGAATTGCCGAATAGATTATAGGTTACATGTCGGTAAACTGACAGTGATTTGGCACAGACTCATATTTACTATAGATCTGCTGTAAAATGTAGAATGTGGGACAAATGTCACACTTTAATCTCACAACGCCACGTGCATGACCTCATGATCAGTTACTGTAAACTTTATCCTGCTTTATATTTACTGAAAGGAAGAGTGACAGCCCACCATAAAACTAAAAATAGTGATACAAACGCTGTTAGACTGCAATATTATAAAAATACTGTAGAAATAAAGTGGATTTTGGCTTGGCGTGTCTATTGTTAATGTTTTAAATAGTTATAATGATTAGTTGAAGATGGAACAATGTCTTAACTCTGTCACTTCTTCTTCCACGGCTGATCTGCTCTTGTCTCTCAAGGAGAGATACAGTGTTTTATTATATCATGGCAGAGCCTTTGACCTTGCAGTCAACATGAACCACTATCTGCCCGACATAACACAGCATTTCACTGTCAAACACAGTAACCCTGATGCGATGTGATTTACTACACAGGCTACAGGCTACTGTAAAGGCACAGCGTTGACTTAGCTGAATGAAGTCAACAAATATTAACCTCAAACAATAAGTTAGAGTTAAAGTGAAGGTTTGAAGAATGATAACGTCAAAAGTGCGTTTAAACAATACAAAACTCCACTGGGAAATGACTCCACTTGAAGCTATCTTAAAATAGCAACCACTAGCTACCTGACGTGTTTACAAATTAAAGGTTACTCTAATCTAAAAAACATGTTCAACATGTAGTTTAATCCGCCATTAAAGTTCATTTACATGTAATAATCAATATAAAATGAAGTTTTAAAATTGAAGTTGCCTTTAAGTTCGTGTACTATCAGTTGGCGCAGTATTTTTTTAATTAACTGTAGCGCGCCTCCAGGTGCGTTTATCTGCTATGTTTAAGGGACCATTTCAGCCAATCAGAAGCGAGCAGCGGGTCTTTATGATTAATAAAGTAGCAGTTCAGAAAGTGGTGTGTCTTACCTGTTCCTGTCGGGACGCTCCTCAGCCGGCAGAGCCAGCAGCTGCTGGAGGGAAACCAGGCTGATGCAATACACAGTAAGCGGGAGAATGGACCGCATCTCCGGGCCAACTTTCAATTCGCACCCTCTCTGGCAAGGAGGGGGCGACCACACGGACTGGGCGAAGTTTAAATCCCAAAAGTGGGATAAAAAAAAGAATAATAATAATAAGGGAGGGTGTGGAGAGCAAAAAAAAAGTTCCCAGAAGTGTTGATGATGAGTTCAGATATCCAAAGTTAGTGCAGTGGAGACAGCTGGAGAAAGCTTTGGAGAGAGCAGAAGTAATAAATGATCAATTAACCTGCGGCTGATAGCAAACACTGGAGAAAAGAGCCGGTGACTGTGCTCATGAATTTACAACCACTGCATTCACTTAATCAAACTTTTCAAACAAACTATGTGCACTGAGTGGATTCTTCACCAAAACCTCTCCTCTATGACACCCAATAAACTTCTGCACCAGATGAAGACTTTCACACATTTTCTGAAAATGTCCAAAAAAAAAAAAAAAAAGAAACCATGCACCCTCTAGTTCACATTCAGCAAACACTTTTCTAAACTGTTACATTTTATCAATAAACTCAGTCATAACACAAGCAAACAGCAGCCTTACCTTCTTGGCATTTAAAGCTCAGAATCTGGATTTAGTTGTAAGGGTGTTGTTTTTTCTTCTCCTATGAATCCAAACGTGTTGGTCAAGATCAAGTTTTCCAGTGTGAAGCTGAGAGCCTGCTGACATTGTGGGTTTAAATACTGAGTGGGCGGAGTTCACCGACTCAAGTGCCGGTGGGCAATTTCTGAGGCAAAGGTGCTGCTGTCACATCATTATCTCACCATTATTCCTCCACATAAAGCCTGGAAACATCGCGGTATCTCCTGATTGTGGCCATCTAATGAGTGACTGATACATTTTTGGAAAGATCCTATTAATAAAGTATGTCACAAAAAAAAACTACATGTTCAATAAAGTTGGTAAAACTGCTGATATAGACTCTTAAGTATGTCAAGTTTAATATAAAATGAGTCCTGAGCACAATATACTCTCTTTAAAGTAACAGGAGTGTTATAGAAATATTGTATTTGGAAGTAAAGTAACATAATTTTGATATTAAGTAGCACAGCATTATAGGTTTATTTAGTAATATTTTAATACTGATACAAATGAGCTCTGAAATACCATAAAATTCATTAAAAGTTTAAGCAATTAAGCATGATATTAACACTATAAGTCCCTACAGGAATAATGCCGATAGCTCAGGATGCTATAAAGTACCAATGCCATAAACATAGTTGTATTACAGAGTACTTTATCACAATCAAACGTGCATACTCAGGAAATAAGCCTAATTTCTGATTAATTTCTCGGGCACTTTGTCTTTCCTAACCATAGCCCCCCTCCCCTCTCTTATCATTGCCGTCAGCTGAGTGTGTAACATAGATAGAGTGTAATACAGGAAATAACCTTCGAAGAATCCACAGAACTTTTTGTCAAGTCACGCTTTCAGTCCCATCATGCAGAGTCACTGATAAATTTCCTGAGCTGAACATTTCCTTCACACAGTTTAGTTGCTGAGAAAGCTCCTGGAAGGAAACGGTTCTTTTTTTTAATTTTTGTTTGATTCATCGGGGAGTTGAAATTCTTCTTTTAAAGTCTTTAGCCTGCTATGAACAACTGATTTTCAGGCTAAACAATAGAGAGGAGGTATTTATGAAAATACGGGGTCCATACATGAATCTCATACGAGATAGTTGATTGGAGAAGCTAGGTTGATGGATTTTCATGTAAACAATAAACCGTGTCTGGATTGTGACAAAAGTCTGATATGTTGTGGGGTGTGAGACTGTGAGAGTGAAGGAGCTGAGAGAGATTCTGGGAATGTAAACCATGTGCATGTAGACATATGTAATTATTTTTATGTTTGTATCAGTTTAGTTTATGCAAGTGTCTCTTTGTGAGTAATATTTTTCTTCTGTTCTGTTTTTTTTGTTTTTGTTTTTTCACGTCAGGAATTATGTTGTTTTGTTCTTGTCATTGTTCAAGTTTATGTATGTTGGTCCGTTGAAAAGCAAAAAAAAAAGTTGTTCATTCCATCACTTTCATTAGTCTTTTGAAATCTGTTGCAGCAGATATGTCTGAACATGTATCTTACAACTCCTGTTAATGACTCAGATGAATCAGCTTATGTCATTAAATGAGGATTTTTGTACTGTGTCCAAGTTCTCTCCTTCCTTTCTATCTCAGTTTACACATGTAGTGACAATAGTAACACATACACCTGATCCTGCCTCGAATACGGTTACACAACATAAATTTCAAAGAAAGCATGTCGAGCAGGTTGTAAACAGTTGAGTGGACACCCTTCCTGCTTCTGGAAAGATCCGTGTACAAACAACCGAGGCAAGGACGACGAAAACTAGACTCCATGAGGAATGTCAGGATGTAATGTTTGTTATTTGTCTTTTTCTCAGGCATCTAAATAAACATGAGCGGGCCTGCCACCGAAAACTGCACACATGTAAACATCAACATTTACAAATAGGAGCTGACAATTTAAATACTGAGCAAGTACATATTTGTGGTGTTTGTACAACTTGAACCACAATCATTTTTTAAATGTTATTTTCAGTCATATTGTCGAGCAGAGTATTTCTGCCATGCCAGAACAAAAAAATGTCTAGCTACAGCTATAATGTGAGTTATCAGTTATAACGTGAAAGATTTATTGTTATAACAAGATATTTTTCCATAATTACAACATAGAGAGTTATCCTTTTATAACAAGAAACCTTTCTCAACAAAATAACATGAAGTGTTTTATGTTGTAAAATAAGTTCTGTTATAACATGATATTCACGGAACATGTAATGTGTTACTCACATAACATGATATTATTGTTAGAACGTTCATCTTACTACGGAAGCCCTAAGTGGTCATATATATTTTTTCCTCCGTTTTCTTGTGATAACGAGATCATTTTCTCAAGAAAACGGGACTTTGTTTTTCTTAAGTATTATTTTCTTTATTTTTCTTCTTTCAGTGTTTCAACAAGGGCAATCTTAATTGCATCATGTAATATTGACACATTTCCAGGAGACGTCAGTGAATGGTTCAGTGATCTCAACTGTCAACCTAAATGTCAGCTTTAATGTCAGTCCTGCTGTCCGCACTCACAATGAAAGCAAAGGCACCGAGCCCAGTTTCTACACTTACAGGTTAAGTTTCGAGCTCAGTGGAGCAGGTTCTTCAAGCATAAGAAGTTATTTAACTCCTCGAAAGCATCAAACATCACACATCCACAACTTGGAACAGTGTGAAAATGCTTCAAGTATCACATGTTCCTCACAATTCTGTTTATTGTTCTTTACCATTAATGCTACGTGATCCCTCCCTTGTTTACAATGGGAAGCGTTATATTCACTTAGACAGTCTTTTCAGTGATAGTTGCCAACTTCTCACCCATGCCGCTATCGTCTTACAGCTCGGTTCTTTTTCTTTGAACGTCTCATGGAGTTTCTCAGAAGGTATAATACCATCAGAATTAATAACACAGAATGACCTGCCAGTGACACAATAATCCAAGTCTGGTTACATCCAAAGAATCCTTCAAGGTTTCGGCTTGGCTTCATTTTCACAAGCCGACTTGGGTTACACTGTCAGATTGATAGATACTATACTTGTCTCCATGGGGAAATTGGTTTGGAACATAATCGCAAAGGGATTTCATCACAACAGCAAAGAAGTCATCATAATAGACAAATACTTTACACAAATTCAATGCAATTCAATGCCTTCTTTCTTGTTTCCTGAACGTCAATCATCATGTTGTTCACAGCTGTCTTGTCAGGTGAGTGTGTGCGGTTCTTTGACGTTCTTCCTCGGGTTAAGCCTATAGACTTAGAGTTGATTTACATTAAATATTGCATATGTCCTTCACCTACAGCCCACGGTGCTACCTATTGATTTTGGCTGTAATGATGCAATAATTCACAAAACATTTCTCAACACAGACAGCTGATAGTCACTCATTTATCACTGAGGCATGGCTGTGGAAACAGGTCACTTCTTCACCGATTCTGACCAGTTTATGTAAGAGTCCTCTGGCATGTGACAGCAGCAGAATCAGTACCCGCTGGACTTCTGAACACAGGCTTCCAGCCGGGGGTTTGATCTCTCAATCATGCAATGGCGTTACTTTTGTTTTAGGCGGCAATTAGTGAACATGAGTGTGTACTCTGTGGGGGCGGCAAACGCGGCACAGGGCGTTTTTTTTCCAACTGCGGCTTTGAAGGTCGTCCAAAAAGGCAAAGTTTGATCAACTGATCAAAGAGCAGCGGGACCTTTGATTGATTGTCTTGTCTTTGTTAATATGAATCTTTGAATGGTGATACTGGTAAATAGCATGCTATAAAGGTTGCGTAAACAGTGCAGTCTCATTAGGAATAATGGTAAACACTGACCATAGTGAAACAAGAGCCAGTTTTATTCATATAGCGGCAAATCGTAACAGAAGTTATCTCAGGACACTTTCCATATAGAGCAGGTCAGACCGTACTCTTTATAATATTATTTACAGAGACCCAACAATTCCCACCATGAGCAAGTACTTGGTGACAGTGGCAAGGAAAAAGAGGCAGAAGAGACAGATACACAGCAGCAATAATGATGATTACTATAACTATAAATTTCAATGGAGATATGACTAATATTAGTAATAATGATAATAAGAATAGTACTTACATGCATTAAAGTTCACTTTAAGATAGAAATTCTGGTTCTACAAAAGTGAGTTTCTGCAAAATCTAATCATGACCACCACAATCTATATTTATTACTGGTTTCTTCTGTGGATGATGGTGTGAACTTTCGGCACTGTGGCTGCCTTTCTCATCTTCATAGCCTCAATCAGACCAAATTTAGGCTATTTCCACGAGGAGAGGCCAGAAGAAACTCTCTTTTAAACACGGCAAGGGCCGATGTTATTCTGATGTTATTTTATATTTCAATTATTGTCAACCATTCAATTGGAACACCAAACCAATAACTCATAACTATATAGTTTCATGTACAAAAGAAAAAGAAAGATCACCTGTCTGCTGGAGTCTATAAAACATGACTCACCCCAGAAGAATCATCACTCAGCAGTGGATTAATTAATATTTGATATTAAGTATTTCCAGCAGCAGGGCGGTGTTTGTGGGACAGAGTCAAAATAAACTACAGTGTGTTTGTTCATGCTAATGAAGAAATATATATGACCTAGTAATAGGTTTTGGACAAAATGGAGGTGTATGGCACAGAGGAATAACATATATCAGGCTTTGATACACACACTGTATTCATTAGAGGACCGTTGCTGGTCTTAGTCTCTTCATTGGACTTGTTGTCTTTTAATATATTTTTTGTCTTTTAATACATTTTATGTGTTATGGAAGAAGTTGCATTGCAGCTTTAAAGGGCTGATTTACCTGAGTTGGGAGAAAAGACTATTTTTTCACTAAAGATAAGCTGATATCTACACATGCATCATTTTGATTTTATTCATTCAGGTTTTGCCATATCTGTCTCCGAGATTTATCTACAATGGAGGTGAATGGAATTTAGTTTTTAGACCTGCTGACAGCTTCATTCATGACCTGAGCAGTTTGACCAAAAAAAAAAAAAAATCTTATTTCAAGGTTCACTTCACAGTTGTTTCGGCTTGGAAACAAAAATCTCAGAGACATATCTCAAAACTATCTGCTTAGCTGGATAAAGCGACAATTTGAGTGAACCATCCCTTTAATATTTCTAGTAAACAGCTTCAGCGTGTGTACAATTTGTGTTCTAATGTGTCTGGTGGGGGGTTAATGTGAAAAAGGCATATAAGCAGTAGCTCGATGCTCAAGTGTTGTGGCTCTGAATTGAGGTGGTTTATGGTACAAAACAAATTAATCATCCCAGAAGAGGCAGGAGCCTGAGCTGATGAAGTTCATATACAAACACACAACACCTGCAGGTTTGAAGAGGACATGGGTCCTTGGGAAGAACATCTGGTTTCTCATGTTTTTTGAGGAAACTACCAACAACAAATGCACGTTTTTTGCCCTTTACGCAGCACGTGATCAGGCTGAAAACCTGTTTTCTTATTGATTATTTTTGAAAGCCACATCAATATTTTAGCAAAATATTCCAGTTATTAGTTCTTCATTTAGTCGTGACTAGAGCAAAAAAAGAGGCCACACCTTAGGAGCACATTTCACTTTCACCTCCCTCTTTATACAAATAAGTGACAGAGATAGTGGACACAAATAGCAGCTTTTGTCAAGTGACTGTGTTAATATCTGTGCTGTGCTTTCTGTTGCAGGCATTTCAGGCTTAATTTAACATTTTCTTGGTTTATCCCATCAGTACCCACAGTGTGGTAGTCTAATGATTGCTGCCCCCTAGTGAACCTCATGTCACATCAGCAGAGTTCACTCAACAGGAACTCCTGCTGAGGATGAATCTGTTAGGATGCTTCCCATGGTGAGTTAACCTCAAAACAAAATCATTTATCAGTATATTTGGACCACAAAAACAAACATTACATCAGGGTGTTGTCTTGGATTTTAAAGGAACTGTTGCACAAGCCTCTGTCAAATCCTCATGAAGAGTGGATTTGGAGGTATTTTCCCACTGTCTCCCTGTTTTGCATCCCCTTGGCTGCTTCTACAAACTTTATTTACATTGCTTGTTTGAGATGGTGTACAACCAAGTTTGTTTGAACGGCTTGTTGTCTCCGTCTGAGCCCTCTCAGTCAAGTTTGTTTGGCATGGCTGCTCACCAGTACAGCGGTGTGTGTGGGAGGAGACCTCGGAGAGGAGGGAGCTAACGAGATGGTGCTCTGCCAGCTTTGTGGAAGAATGAGGGATTGGATTTCAATGTGGGAAAGGATGATGGCGTAGGACAGATGTGGCTGATAAGGTTGGAGATCGCAGAAAACGCCTAATGAAGAAAACTGAGTGTATCATGTTAGTGGCGGTAGTTTTGGGGGAAAAAACATAACTTTTTTTAACATGACAGTGTCTCACAAACTCCATCCAACACATTTGGAATGAATTGGAACACTTGAGCAAAGCCTTATCACCATGCTCTTGGAATAAAATGTTCAATAATTACATATGGGCATGATTTCCAAGCGTAGAACATAATGGGATAGGTGCCTTGCTTGAGGACACTTCAGAAGGGTGGATGTCTGTTGACATATTGTTGCCTTATCAAGTCAAAATGAGACAGGTATATGTGTATTTATAAGTCGCTCATGTCCTGTGTTGCACACATGCAGAATAACCACAATAACTTTCAGGTTGCACGCCCCCATTACCATCTTTCCTGTCTCTGTGTACCGTACTGCACAGTGGCCCACACATAGATCATATAGAAATAAACAGCTGCCTTAATACTGTGGTTATCACACATCACACTGACCTTATCGCCTGATGTCCCCAGGCTAAAAGCTGTTAGCTTATTCCACTTTAATTCAACGTTTGATGACTTTTAGTGACTTCTGTGGAAATCTGTCCCCACAGTCTGTACATAGCCTTACATCAACGTACACGACAACATAGCCACAAAAAGAGACACCCGATACAGCACAATTTCTACCCACATCCCATATATATAGCACCCACACACGACAGTTGCAGAGGTGTTTTGTTAAGTGATGCTCTGGCAGAGGAGACAAAACTCCAGGCTAGGGGTCTGTATCTGAGACTGGATGTGAAGTGGGAAGAATGGGTTGAAAAAGCCTACAGTATTGTCTCATTCATTGCTATATTATGAACTTTGGGATCTGATATTATCAAAAAACCTTGCCAAACATTTACATTTCAAAGAAAATCTATCTGTGAAATGACAAAGAGAAGAAGGGGACAGGTAGACTTTATAATGCATGTATGGGGGATATAAGTTTAACCTTGGTCTACCATTGCTGTCAATTTCCTTTGGTGAGTTTAGAAGTTTTTCATTTTGATTCTGATTGAAGGAAGGTCTAACAATGCCAGGATTTTCTCAGTTGTGAGTCTGTCTGCCTCATCTAGCTTAGAGAGTTTAGGAGTTTAATGATTTATAGTATGCTTCAGATGCTTTCTGGATTCTTTCCCGTGTAGTGGTTATCTTGATTGTTATGGGGACCCTAATTTTGTGAATTGTATTCTGCTTGCTGTTTCTTAATGCTTCCTAGTACCTTTGCAAGACTATGTTATTTATGAAAGACAAAATAAAACAGTCTTCTTCCTATAAATGATAAGCTGAAGTCTTAAAACATGCACATGCTCAGTTTCATATGCTCAGTTGTTTTACTACCTCAGTGTTACTTGGTCTGGTCTAACCAGGCACTTATGTTGGCTACTGTCAGCTAACATTAAGCTATGTGTAATTCACATTACTGGGTCAGTCTATGGTTTGTCTTATGCAGAGAGGCTCTAATGATAAGCAAGCAGCAACCTCAGTGGCTATGAAGTGAAGCCAACGCAGGAGAGTCAAAACTGCACTTCCTCAAACGACCATTTGAGGTTACCTATAGAACTAGACAGTCTCCATAAGTCCCTATGTTAAAATGTCCAACTTCACAGCAGAAATAAACATGTTTACAGCCTGGTACAAAAAATCGTTTTGGTCTCTATAGCTAATTTCACTGTCAACTGTACTGAGGGTGTATTTCTGTATAACTTCCCGTTTGAACTATATCAAGGCTTAAAGTTATGCAGAATTAACAGTATGGCCGCTTAGATTAACAGGTAGGTGCCATTACAGGTGGCTTGTTTGAACAACCAGACTTCATTCAGTCCACCTCAGTGACATCGACAATCTAGGTCTTTGCCAATTTTTAAATTAGCGACCGAGGCAGGACTGTCAACATGGTGGTATTGGAGCCACCAGACTTCACAACAGCTCTAGGTATATCCATGTTGTATGTAGTCTATGGTCTCTACTTGTGGCACGGTTGCATGACATTTATTTTACAGAGAGGCTCTGATGATAAGTCATTATTGAGTTGCATTGTGGGAAGTGTAAGTTTTCAGAGCTTCACACCTACAAGCATACCTGTGATTTTAAGAATTCTTTTTTAATCTGTCTCTCAGTAGGCCCCCATGTTTTATTAAAGTAAAGCAAATTGACGGGGTGTCCCTTTAAATGTGTACCTGGACGCTTTTTCTAATTAAACTTGCAATACAATACAGTACTTACTGTTTTAAGGAACAAGAGATATAGCAAATAACTGGCACAGTCCTATTTTTATTTATTTATTTATTTTTATCTGTGGTCATCTTCCATTGGTGCTATTGGTAAAAACAGATATGTTACAAATCAGGGCTGACAGCAGTGGACTGTACACAGCCTTTTGCAACATTGTTTTTGTGTATGCAAAAACAGAAGAGCTCTGATTACAGCATTGAGATACATGAGACAAGGAAGTCACTGTTTGTATATGGTTTATCATTCACCACAAAATAGAGTCAAGCTACCTGCATGAGTGTAACTCGGCACTGTGGCTTGGCCTGGGTGTAAGCATCTGCTTGTCTCTGCTCTGGGGAGTGAAATTAATGGGCGCGATGCCTGTTTAATGAAGCGTTTCTCATGTGCTATGCTTCGCCTGAGCTGAGGGGAAGTCGACTGCTGGAATAGCCCCATGAAGAGCAGCGATGTGCGAGGGGCCTTCAAACCACTTCCTGTCTACTAGTTAGTCTACAGGAAGTCACATGGTTGTTGCATCCTGCAGAGAGTTGCTCTGTGCTCTGATTGGGCTGCATGTGTGAATTACACAGAATCAGTGAGATGACATGTACAACTTTCTTCTTCTTTTTCCTAGATATAAAAGCACTATAAAAGGACTATTACTCAGCTGAGCGTAGCAACTTCCTGAAGTCTTATCAGTCTTATTAGTTATCACTGTGGGGTTGCCAGGCAACCTATAGGGTATTAATGAGTCATCTTTAAACGGTAACTTCAGTATTTTCCAACCTTTGACACAAAAACATGGTAAAATAAAGTCCAGATTGAAAAAATTACCCTTCAAACAGCCAAATGATTTGTGCATGCATACGCGTTTACAGACACCCATTGTAGAATAAACAGAACCATTCATTTTAGACTTGGCCATGCCGCCAGAGTTGAGGAGCTTCTGACAGTGCTAGGCTAGCTGTTTCCCCCCTGTTTCCAGTCCTTATGCTAAGCTGGGCTAACTAGCTGTGAGCTGTAATTCCATAATTACTCTTGGCAAGAAAGTAATTCAACACATTTTGCAACATTTCGAACTATTCTTTAAACCAATGGTTCTCAAACTTTTGGCGTGCCCCCCTTCAGAAACTAAAAAAAATTCGCACCACACATCTAGCAAACAATGATTGGGGAACAGAAACTAATAAAAAAAGGATCCAAGTTGAATGAAAGTTTAGCTTTTCTGCAAAGTTCATAATTATGAAACTTCACTCCATATTTTTCCCCCTGGTCAATCACGACCCACTGCAGTGGCTCTATGCCCCACCAGGGGGGCCTGCCCCACAGTTTGAGAACTATTTTCTTGAGTTCAGTACCTCAGTATGTGTGCTTTACTTTCCGCTACTGGTCTATGTTCCGCTTTAGTTGCGCAAAATTGACTCTAATTAACACTAACTGTCTTTGCTGATGAAAAAGGAACAAACTGGTTGTAAATGCACATCATGGTTAGTTAAGTCAAAGGCGACATCAGTGTTAATGCACGTGGACGTTTGCAGAGTTTGTCTAGCAAAGACACACTTCATTACTGTGTGTATCCATATCCTGAGGGGGAGTCTGAGAGAGACTGGGCTGCTCTTGTCTTTCTCTCTTTCTCTCTGTCTGTCTCTCTGGCAATGTGTCAAATGTGGTTCAAGGTTAAGATACAGTTAACGCCAACTGTAAGAATCTAAACCACAGCTGTGACCTCAGTGTGACTCCCTGAAAATAGTATTTACAAACTGGCTTGAGGTGCACGTTATCTCCTGTTAACATAGCTTTGGTTGTCAGAAGGCGAGCCTATCAAAGGGCAGCGCTGTCCTCCACTAACCCAGGCTCTGAGTCTTAGATAAGTGTGTGAGAAAAAGAGGGAGACGGCTTGTTAGTGATAGTTGAGAAAACAAAGCTCTTGAAGAAATATGTGACATCTCATGAACAGAATTGTTTTCAACTAGAGAGTGATAAGCACTTTAGGTCAAAGGTCACAGCGCAGGAAGTGTTGGAATTCTCTCGAGGCTGTTACAGTCAAGGACAGGCTGCACGGATGTGGGCCATCAGGCCTTCCTCGCATCCCTCTGACATGTTATTTGCCTATCCAAAGTGACACTACAGCATCATGCCAAGGTTTTCTCTAGCCTTACGTAGCAACATTCAAGTGTTTCACAGTCAAAAGTTCAACCTTTTTTTTGAGAATCCAATAAACTTTTCTCTCTGAGGATACTGTGCTTGTTACTTAAGAATGCAGCCAGAATGAAGATTGTCAGAGGGGGAAAACATCGGAGATAAAAAGAGATGAATATTTAAGTTTGGGAAATTGTTTGACTACAGAAACTTGGATTAATGCTGCTCAAACAGATTGGTGAAATCTATCTCATTGACATTTTATGTTTCTTGAAGCTGTAAGAGGATGTTCCATTAACTAAAGTGGTTTGGCACTGTGACTGTGTGTTTGGACCTCTGTATAAAACTAGGATTGAGTATTACAATTAATGGCTGGATTTTAATTTTGGCCTGAACTATGCCTTTAAATGACTAAATGTTTCCAACCATCACCAGAGCTGGATCTTTCATCAAGTCCTGGCTACGACACAAGAAGAATATATTACAGTTGAAGACTGAAACACAACCACATCTCTTCCTGTTTGAAACACGTGTAAGATTAGGCTATTGCCTCTAAAATGTCATTCTTGTGTAGATGGATTGTAACCCGCAACACAAACAACAAATTAAACAATACAGCAAAACATCTGCATGCTAAAACACTCAACACCTCAAAATCAGGACCATGCTCTAAGCTAAACAATCTTAACCCACCTACTAAACACCCTATCCAAACTGTGGGTTCAAGACTCGCCTCTCTAAAACCCACCCATGCCATCCAGTTTGAGGTCAGACTTGCGATGCCCACTGTGGTGGACCCGCTGTCCCTCCTTGTGTATATCACAGAAAGAAAAGGTTCAAACTGCACCTCAACAAAGTGCCAAATTCCGTAGGTTCCTATGGTTTAGCAGGGACTGATTGTCTGCCCACACTTTAAATTAAAGTGCCAAACAGCTGGTTTGAGTTAACAGAATTCTGACGTTAATTATACATCTTTATATATTAGAGATAAGTGGTAAAATGTAATAAAAAACATACCAGACTTAACTCATGGGACTACCAAATGCCTGACTTTTGAACTGATGATATCATACATTATTATTAAATTATTATTATTATTATTATTATTATTATTATTATTATTATTGTGCATATTATCTTCTCTAATGATTATAACTGTTGCACTGAGTAATTCTGGGCTCCCCTGATACATTACCGCTCTTGGATTCCCGTTTTAAAATAAACCAGCCCCACTGGATTTTTGTGGGTCTTCCTCAGTTTAGGTCTCCAAGAATCGTCACCACCTTTCACCCCTCTAGCGACGGTACTGTTGGGTTTATTATAGGGTTTTGGTCAGACTTTTGGCCCCTGAGCTGGTTTGGCTCCTCACATGGGACATTCCTGCCGAGCAGCCCCTCCCTGGAAGTCTCTCAGTGCGCAGACTCGCGGCTCTCCGCTGTCAGGGCAAGGCAGATTGACAGTATGGCGGCGGGGTGCAGCTGGAAGGATGCTACTGTCGCCCGTGATGTGTCTATCGCCGGTAGGACGTAAATGGACTATTGACGCCAAAAAGAGAAGAGGATTTAGCGAGAAAGGCCTGTCGCCGTGAGCTCCAAAGATGGCCAGGCTCGCCGACTACTTTTTAGTGGTCGGTTACGACCTCGACAAGCGAGGTGGGTGCTTGAGTTAGCCTGCTCGGCTAGCTTTAACGGCGTATTATTAGCTGTGGGTAAACAAGAGGCGGAGAGGGAGGCGGGGACGGGCCAGGCCGCCACTCATCACTTACCGCAGCTAGGCACTGTCACTTGGAGGTTAGCCGTCAACTTTGGGCCGGGGATGCGCAGGCCTCACGGGATTAGTGTACAGAAACGCTAGCCTGTCAGCTGGTGTCCCGCTTTTCTGACGGGGGACACGCACTGAATGCACAACTCCGTTGCAGTGCTTGACTTCCAGACATGTTTTATCTTGAGCAAAACTAACAGTCATACTCTGTTGACACCAAACTTTATGTGCTAAGAGCTAACGTTAGCCGGGCTGGCTCTGAGGGGAGGGGGGGGGGCTGGCTTGGCTTGGTCGGCTGTGACCTAAGACGGATTTATTCCACCGTTTCACAGTTTCAGCTGCATCTTGCCCCGGTTGTCTCTGTATAGAGGTGCAACTGTCACCATTTAAACGTGGCGTTTTAAAAGCAGAACTTCACGCACAGTGTGCCGGACAGCGGCGAGTTGTCAGTGTTGTGGCTGCAGGGTCCTGAGCACATACTTGGGACAGCTCTGCTGATTTCCGCTTGGACTTTATTTGAAGCGTAACTTTTAACCTGGAGATCGGCGGAGTTGCTGATTGTTTTCTTTGTCCGTGTTTTGTGTGGATTAACCCAGATTGGCTTTGCCCCTCCCTGAGCCCCCTCGGACCGGAGCTCAGTTCTCTTGCCTTGTTGGGACGGGGTTTGGACCGTTATCTGAGCCCCCCCCTCTCCCTCCCTTCAGCCCGAGCCTTGGCCTAGATCTCTGTAGTATAATGGCCCGTTTAATCATGAAATATTCAACCCGCCTATCCGATGGAAGCATGCAGCTTGTAACGTGGTACAGTCTTTTATCTGGAGTGGGTTTTTTTGCACATGATTTATTCATAAGAGGCAGATTGTAACATCTCGAGACCTCTGTGGCTAAAAGCGGGCAGAGAACTGGCTTTTATTGCTGGAGCGATATGCATCACTTTTCTGATTGCATGAACGCACTTATTGCATCTTGCGTTTTCTTTTTCAGAGGGAGGGTGCTGAATACAGGATGTTATAACGTGGACACTGCAAACACTGCAGAAACTCTCCTTCCTGCCTGAATGCAACGCAGGGCAGAGCGAGCCTGTAAAAAGCATCTGGGAGCCAGACATTAAAGCCACAATGGCTGTAATGGATCAAAGCTCCCTTGCTTGTAAAACCAAACACTTAAGGGTGATGATGATTGTCGGTGTTGCCCCACTACTGCTGCCTCACTGTTTACAGCAACTTTTACTCAATGCTGAAGTTTCTAGGTGGACACCTCAAGTTGCTGCAACGAGGTTATTCCATCATCATCACCGTCTCTAACTTCTTGAGTACATCCTCTGCAGTTAGATCAATGTTAGCTTTTAATGTTGTCCTCTAATTTTGTCTGGCTCCTCAGAGATCATTTCCAAGCTCATCCGGTGATTTTTTCAGATAATGTGGATGTTCCCCTCGCGCCACGCTCACCAATCGATAATCAATGTCTCCTACAGTGTCGGTATTAGGTCACAGTGGAGTCAGGGTGAATTTAGAGTCTTTACTCTCCAGATTTCCAAAGATTTGTGCATGAGTGTGATCATTTTTGGTTGTATTTGAGTTTTTCCAGCGTTGGAGGCGAGCTCACTTAGCCACTCTAAAGAAAACACTTGGCTGCGAGTCAAAGAACAGTCCTCGATCATAAGAATACCAGGAATTCTGAAGCACAGTAGAGTTTCCTCTTGTGTCTAAATATTTCATGCATCCTGTCTACGTGTGTGTGTGTGTGTGTGTTTGTGAGTGGTTGCTGGTTGTTACTCAGTCAGTGGAATGTTTTGCAAGCGTGGGCACTGACAGGTTTTCTGAGCTGACATCACCGCTGCCCATCTTCCCCTCCGATCGCTGTCACCAACAGAAATGCCGTGGGTGTTTACAAACAGACTTTTCGATGATTCTAGATGGTTCCTGGTTCACTCTTGAATGCAGAGTGACAGTTTGGCTTGTCTAACCTGTGGGCAGAGCCTTTGAATCTTCCATTCACCCTCTTAGTTTGTTTCTGAGGTGTCAGGTTGCTCACATTGTGCTCAACCTAGATGCTAAGTTACACTATCAGTGTGTCTTACTCAGAGCCAAGATGGCTGCTTGTGGGTTGGAAAGAGCCCATAGTTGCCGGGGTGTGGTCCTCCTTGCTAGCAAGGGTCTCTTGAGGAACCCCACAGCATGTTGCTGTGTTTTGACAGCGGTTCCTTCACTGTTCCGAGCACACAACGGCTACATGGATACACAGTCCGAGGCCCAAACAGGAAACCGGTGACGGACCCCAAGGGAGACTTGTGTTTAGAGCGAGAATCCAGATTGTCTCCCTGTGCGTGTCTGAAAACCAAGAAAGGGGTGTGTGTTTGTCCGTGTGCGACTCTGTGAGGCGGTCTCATTCAAGACATGTATTCACACACAAAGACACTAACATACAGGCTCTATTGTAGCTCCATCTGTGTGCCTCTGGCATTTGCAGTTCCAGGGTGTTGGTCATCGCTTCGTCGGCCCTAAACAGCCTGAGTGACAACTCTGGCACACAAAAACCCTCCATTTTTTGAAGCCCCGGCCTCTCACACATGCCCCCTCCTGCAGCCTGCAGTCGAGTTGGGACCATTCACAACATTAGAGGCCAGCGAGGACACAAGAGGCGCACGCAGGGACGCAGGACTGAGCTCGCACATGGGGCTGCTGTGTTTACAGATCTCAGGTCCAGTAGAACTGTGACAATGCTAACAATGTGCACAATTTAAGGATGCTGTGACACCTTAGTAAACAAGACTAAAGGCGCCCAGCTGTGTGGGTGCTACCTCTCTTGAACTGTTGACACCAGTTTTATCACCAGCTCTGTCAGTTCGACACAGATTTGTTCTGGTGAAGTGACGCCAGGCTGACAGTGATTCATATTTTCTGCTGTAGGGCTGGGTGTCGAACCTCAGCACCGTAAAGTACCGAAAACCTCAGATTCATACTCATGTGATGTATTCTTTGATCAGGCAGTTCCTGATTATTTTAACCAGACAAAGTTCTCGTATTGCTTCTTTTAACACTTGAAAGATGCGTTGTTGGTATTGCTACTGAAACTGTAGTATCGAAAAATTTCAAACGAGAAGCAGTCCTGGCTGTGACAGAGCCACATTTCAGCTTGTATCTGTTCCTGTCCAGCTCTTTGACTGTGAGGTTTGTTAGGGTGGAGGGCAGTGTGACGAGATGCATGCATGAAATGTGTCAACCACAAAAGAGATTTTACGATATAATTATATATACAACAGTAGTTCTCCTTTTTAATATCTCTGGTTGTATGAGACCATTGTTGGCAATGTTGGGAATCAGTGATCCTCATTTTGTCAGGTATTCAGTATGGATTAGCCAAAAACTTCCATTCCAGTCTGGTTATTTTATCTATAAGAGTTTATTTAATTACTGTATCCTGATACGTATCATTTAGAGAAAATATTTTATCCATAACACCCTCTCTTACGACTCCTGCGATCATTTTTGGGATGATTGATGTCATGTGACCTGAAGCAGGATCAAACTGTTCAGACTGTGCTGTAGTGTTGAAGAAGGGATTTCCGTTGTCGTGACAAAGCTGTGACTGATTGATGTGGCTGTCACAGGTGCATTCAGGTCTTCATGAGGCTGTAGAGGGGAAATAGAAATCTCTCAGACTGAAAGCAAGATGAAGCAAATGAGTGAGCGGGAGGAGAGAGGAGTTGTGTGTGTGTGTGTGTGTGTGTGCGCGTGTGCGCGTGTGTGTGTGATGCTGCCAGCAGTGCCTGCCTGTGGGCAGCCACTTCCTCCTCATCGCTCCCGGAGCAGAGCTGCAGCCTTTCAGGCCCTCCAGAAATAGCCCTCACAATCTGCCTTTCATAGGGGGACAGAGTGACGCTGGGACATGGCTGCGGTGGGCTGTGGAGCACTGACACTCGTGTGTGTCTGTGTGTCGGAGCGAGCTGCTGCTCTGTCCTCGGCCATTCAGATGGGCCGCCTGAATCTGTGTGGCTGTCCCTTGTGTGTTTGCTGCGTTACCACGGTGACGTTTACCCCCTGTGGTTTGCGGGTTATGGTCAGCGCCAGTCACATATTGACTAGTTTGTGACTGGTCATGACGCCATCATCTTTTTCACTGGAGACGGTGGATGTGGTAATATTTGGTGCTGATATTCAGAAGCATTTCTCCATAATTCAATTTTTATTTCAGCCAGACACCGAAACTGTCCACTAGCGCCAAGCTGAGGGAGTCGTTTTAGTATGAGCAGCTCATAAAGGCAGCTTTTGCTGTGCAGGCGTTTCATTAATCAGAACAGTGCAATTAAAAGACCAGGAAACACATCTGCAGCCGTTACATACAGCTGTTGTGGTGCTGTGACCTCCATCGTATCTGTATCACACATCCGCATGTGTGTGTGTGTGTCTGCGTGTGTGTGTGTGTGTGTGTGGCTGTATTACAGCAGTCTGTCTGCTGTGCTGAATGCTTGTTATTCATGAGGAAGACGGTGGCCCCAGGGCCCCAACACTGCCCTCATTCCCTCATTCCTACTACACAGATACAGAGGAGAGTGTGTGTGAGAGAGAGAGAGAGTGTGTGCTGGGGGTAGGGATGCAGATACACACACACACACACACACACACACAAAAACAGGGCCTGCCGGCCGCTTCTGTGGACTGACACTTATTCTTCTGTCATATACTGTACACTCAAATTGTAATCCAAAGCTGTGTGTGTCTGTCGCTTAGTAAATATGATCCGCACACCCGGAGGGCAACACAGGGTTTGTTCTTATGCCCCAGATTTAGATTTAGATTTAGATTGAGAGTGAGAGTGAGAGTGTGCTTATTTAAAGATTCATTGCAATTAAAATGTTTTCCTTCTTAAGGCAGGGCTGAGATATGATGACGATATACGCATTCTCTTTAATGCAAACATTATGATCTTAGAGAATATAGTACATTGCAGTAGGTTAAACTAGCCAACAGTACACAAAGTAGTTCCTAGCTAGCTGCTAACAGTCTGGAGCAGCTGCAGTATCTTTATCTTTTTTTCTTATTCTTTCCTGTGGCAGCAAACACAGCACATCCTTTCAGTCACTGTTACGCTGTCTACACTTTATGGCTAAAGTAACGTAACTACCTGTCAGTGGAGAGCACATCACTGAAAACTCAAATAAGATCATTTTCTATATCACACATTAAATTATATTCGAATACATCGGATATTTTCTTAAACAGCCACACAATACATGGATCCACTTTAATGCAGAGACGCACATGTAACACACTGACTGTAGTTACTTTTAGGGCTGAAAACACCAGTCTGTCTGTGTGTGTGTGTGTGTGTTAGGGATACCCTCCTCCTTGGTGCTTTGATGGTTTCCCTGGAATTCCGAGAATCTCTCTGTCCCCTCTCAGGACAAAGGCTGAGTCAGTGTTGCTCACAGTCAGGCCTGTTGGTGCTCCAGGGAGCAATCGTTCAGATCCCCGAGGGGTGATTCCAGCGCGTCCGGAGCGCTTTTCATCTGAAGATAGGAGGGGGGGGGCGGGGGTTGTTAGGATTAGCAGAGGTGGTTGTGCGAGGCTGCAGTGGTTACTACATCACTGCAACACCCTGTACTGCTTAGCATGTACACATGGGATCAACACGTATGACGTGTGTGTTAAATCTCAAATCCATCAAAACACATCATTTCAGTGTTTTTCTGCTTTTTAGTGCACTTGAACTCAATATCTTAGAGGTTTACTACACAGGTTCTTTGTTGAAATTTCAGTGTAATCACAACATTAATATCTAGAGATGAAGTTTGATGTCATATCTTGGCTAGCTTCTGTTCCACCAGCTTGTCTGACTCAATTCAAGCTCTCATTCAGCATTTGTTTCATCAGCCTTTCTGAGAAAAATGTTGCATCTTCCTGGAGTTCACCACAGCTCCCAGGAAAAAAAAATCTACAAATGTAATCTTCGCTGTCTAAAACAATATACTTTTAATCAAAATAAAACAAACCATATTAAATCTTTGCTTAAAAAAAAACAACTATCATCCTTTGAATCTATCAAGCGAGCCACGTTACATTCTGCTGAGAAAGGTGTGTCTGTTGGTTATTAGTGTAGGTATAACTGTCAGTGGGATGATGAATAAGATTTTCTTAAACCTGGATGTTTCGCTTTCACTTAGACGCTCCATATATTTTATCTCTGGGAGTCCAGTGATTATCTAATGGCATCAGTAAACCAGCGGGTGAATGACTGGAGGTAGAAGATTATTAAGATGGCCTCCAGGGCCTGGTCTAATCTTATGTGTACCCTGTGATTGGTGTGCAGATTAAGGGACGGGATATCGGTCCAGACCTGTTAGATAGAGTTAGATTTCTTTATCACTGAACTTTGTGCCTCTCCCCGCTCCCACACAGAAGTCTGTGGTGCTTCAAAGGTTAAACAGAATATTGTCGAAGCTCGGGGCTTTACATTTGTTTGTCGTACGACTCCGTTCAACCTGTTCATTTATCTTTTCCTCTGTGACGCTGACTTCTCGCAGTCTCCTGTTTTAATGTTGTCACATCACCTTAGATGCTCGTGGCCCCTGTGAGCTCCACACGCTACACTAGACATGCACCTAGTTCTGTCAATGTTAGGAGAACCCTGATAAATGTAAACGCTGCATCAGCACACGAGCGCGTGAGAGATTAAATGCATGTCTGCCCCATAAAGAGCGCTGTTATCACTGACTCATCGACTCCTGTCCACACAGAGAATAAAATGAGTTCCATAAAACCACCAAACACTGTGAATGAGATTATTCCGCTCATGCCACATTCGATTTGACATGATTTAAGACACTGTGGAGGCGCATTATGCGGTAAATTGCCACCAACCACAGTTAAAGTTAATATAGGGCTTAATTCTGTGTGTCACATTTGACTCCTTTAGTGTGTGAAGCAATCATTTTGAGGATTCAAATAGGCCAGCCACAGATTCAACCCAAACCTAGCCGTCTGCCTCCATTGTTTCACACTCTCTTGGTCTGGTTCCTGTTTGGTTAGGAGACATGCACGCGTCTGTTTCTTGGCCATCGGTTGCCAAAGTAACAAGATGTAATTTCCGGGGCTGTGTGCGTGGGTGATCCATGCTTGCGGTAGGATAAAGAGTTTTTTTTTGGGGTCAATTTGCAACTGAATTCAATCTGGGACTAGAATACAGTGGAAGTGATGAAGGAGGAGTGAAAATGTGTTGTGGTTGAAATGATTAGAGGGATGAGATGTACTGCTGAGTGAAGACAAAAGTCTGGGTGCCAGAAGATAAACTGTGATTGAGTGCATTAGCCCACATCCCATCATGCTTCCTGTTGCAGTGTTCTGGGGGAGCACGCGGAAGTCTTGTTTGCGTCTTGTTCTTGAGAAGCTGCTTGCATTAAGGAGTCGTTTCCTGCATTTCATTGTCTCAGATGAGCTCCATACATACATTACCGCCTTTTTACGTAACGCTCACAGATGCTGAGTGTGTGACCAGGCTGACTGAATGACGTCTTCACGACGTCCCAATGCTGTGACAATACTTCCCTCACCATGCTGGCATCCTCCGTGTCACTGAACTTTATCTGTGACTGCAGCATGTCAGCATACAGGCCGCGTGCCTTCCTCATCATGTGATCGTCATCCACTGATGAGTCCTACATGCTGCCCCTGATTTATGTCACTCTTGGTCTTCACACCAGCCTCAATGTTAATCATGTCTCCAGGCACTCCTTTTTAATAGAGGTTTGACCTCATGACTCGATTTGATAAGGGATCACCTGTCAACAATTCGTTATGTATCACATCCTCAATTTTCTATATGACTGCACATGGCTGCTTTTTCAAAAACCAATCTAATATATAAGCTGCATCTTTTCAGTATCTGTGTGACTCACCTTTGCACATAAACGTAACTATTGCTGTCCTCGTGAGTCACGACACAAGTCCATGGATCACATGTAATGGGTTTATGCTTTGGTTTTACTGTAGAGTGCTGTTATGGTCATTTCTGCACCACAGATTGTTGATCTGTGCCACCCTCCGCCATCTCTCCCGACATAAAAAATTAGTTAGCCCCGTTAGCCTGATGTTTACCCACAGTTCAGTGCAAAAAGCGATGTCGCAATTTAACAAAGTAGCTTGACAACTTTGCTGAGGACATAAAATCAACAACTGACTGTAGTAGGCTGTAGTTTCGTGCAGGCTGCAAAGCCCCAGATTATGTGCCGTCAGTGCATCAATGCAGAATCTTCCGTCTTAGCATCTTAGAATAAGGAAGTTTCCACACCTGTAGATTTTAATAACCCTTTTAGAGACGCTGTCCACCAAAATACACTGAAACATGTCTCAGCTGTTGCTTCTTGACAGATTGCATGCATCATGATTGTGCTGGTGGTATAATTAAAAATTTAGTGCATGCAGTTCAAGCATACACATGAAGAGGTGAATTAACCTCAGTGTGTTCAGGATGTCAGGGCTCATAGTGCAAAGGTGCAGTTGTGCTGCTGGGATTTCCCCCCCCACGCGGCCTGTTAAACTTCTGAGATGATAACGTTTGCATGTTCTGCAGCGTTCTCTGATAGCTGATCAAGTCAGTGCAAAACAATGACTCACAGCGTTACAAGCTTGGTTGTCCGTAACACTGCTACACAAAACCGTAGTGTGAACTGCTGGATAGTGGCACCACAGAATTCACCTGCACACCTTTGCAAAACAGGCTGTGATAGGGCTGGTGAGATACTCGCAGGGCTAGTCGCTGAGCTAACGCGCCAGACAAGCACGAACATGCAACAGTCATATAGCTCTACATCACTGTGAGCTTTTGTTTTCTCTGCACTCTGCACCTCTGGCATTTGTTTCTCAGGATTTTATTGAACGTATGATTTAAGAGGGGAAATATCAGCAGTTAGACAGCTAGCAACAGGCTTGCTAAGTGGCAGTTAGGTGCAAATCCTGCTGTTGCGTTTTTCAAGGTTAGTAATATACTTGAATTTGTATATAGTCCTTGAAAAATGCATGTATATTTGTATATAGTCCTTAAAATTTTTTACGTTTTATCTACACAATCACTCACGTAAACCAAAAATGATGTAATATTTGTAATGGAGTGATCCCAGTGGCATATTTGTTTGTTGTCTCCTGACATTAAGAGAACATAAAAGATGAAAAGATGCATTAAACTCACTGTCCATACGTCCAGGGGACTCACTGTATCGCCCTGATGATGCCACAGTGTGAACAATAAATCCGTGTCCATAATTAGTTATTAACATAATTGATGTGCCTTCATTTCATTACACGTCTGAGTCTCTGTTTAAAAACAGGTCTTTAAATGCCACGTTGCTCTACAGCAACCGGTCACATGGTAACTATGGAGGTCATTTGGCCTCAGATTCATTTAGCATGCAGTTCACACACCAGTCATCGTTTTGTTTTCATGAAAACGCAGCTCCTGATATTTTCTGGTGTCCTTCACCACCGTTTAAGCAGAAGGAAAGCGGTGGATCTTTTTTATGCCGATGTGAAGAGAGGTTCATGTGGATTTAGAAAGATAACGAATACATATTGTTAGGCGAGTTCAATTTGAGAAAGGAAGCCGGTGTGGTGGTAGAATGAGAACATTAAAGAGAGGCAAGATGCAAACATTTAGAGTTTCACTTTCACTCAAATGAAGTGGAAAAGTACTCAGAACACCTTGTCCTCAGTCAGAGGAGAAAGGTGGCTTTGTAATAACGAACGTACACGAGTGTGTTACCACCTGCCCACTTAACAGTATAACACCAAACACGAGTTTAACACTATATTTGTCAGAAAAACTCACGTTTTTGGAGGGATCCATTCAGATTCCCTTGGACCACCTTTGGGTCGCGGGGACTCACTGCACTGAACACCTATCAACATCACTGCGATAAACATTGATGCTGTGGGTATAAAATAAGTCTGTAAACTTGATTTTACACAATTGTATTTACAGCAACAGCTTTTGGAAACATTTGGTTTAGGTACCTTGAAAGTGCTTGAATTTTACTCTTAAACACTGCATGATTTAAAACAAATTAATTTAGCTGTGAATTCTTCCTAATATAAATGTTGGTAGCATGGCCTGTACTTCTTTATCCTGTGACATATTTATTAAAAATACAGATTCATTATCTGGGTGGCTTCAAGTGGACTTTGTAAGTCAAATCAAGCATTGCTCTGTGTCTGAAAAGTCAGTTGAAGCTAATGTACTGATATAGGAGCAGGATATGAATGGCTAAACAAGCCGAGGTCTGTTTGTGCTCAGTGGAAGTTGAATCCTGGACATACTTTAGTCTGAAACACTGCCCGGAGTGACTGGAAAGTAGATGCTCTGTGTTGTGTTCACTGGCAGTTTTCCCCCTCTCTCTCCATTGAGTGTGTTCTGTGGCTCACAGTAAAGCAGACGGCCACCTGTAGCTGCAGAGTTGAAGTGAGAAGTGAGAGGAAATAAGGCTCATGTTGTTACTCATCAGTCTGTGACATTATAAAGAGTTGAAACAACCTGCTACCTAAGACTGAAATACATTTAGTCACCGTAGCTGCTGTGAGGCCGTTTCCTCTCCTGGAAAGCCTTTCTCTCTCTCCCCTTTTTTGTTTTTGGGGTCTGGCGGTGGAGAGGGAGAGCATTAGTTTTGCAGGAAGGATGTGAAGAGCTTTCGCACAAAGAAAATGTCCCACATTGTCTCCAGGGCGACGGCGGTTGCCAGATGGAGCAGGGTTTTTTTTTTTTTTCGCCCTTTTATTTGGCTCTAAATGGCAGCTTCACTGAGACGGTTGGTTTCTGACGTGGACCGGCTCGTTTATTTATGCAGGATTATCGTCCTGCCCTCATCTGACACCAATTTCGGACGTCTCTAAATGTCAAGTGTTACTTATTGATGAGCTGATTATCCGTGTGACATGAAAGCCGTGCTGTGTTACAGCTCGGGCCCGACGAGGAGGCCTCGGCCTGCTTTTAATCAGAGCATGACTCACACTCCTTCATAAGACTGTCCTGCATGTGTGTGTACTAGCAAACAGGGTGGACAGCACAGAGCCCCGTCAGAAGGCGTGGTGTATGTACACTATAATGTGATGATGTCATAGTTTAGCATGTTGTCATCCTCTAAGAATGTTTGTGGAGACGTGCTCTCGCCGTACAGATTCTGAGCTCTCACCTCATGTAGATCAGCTGCAAGCAGCTCATGTGGCTCAAATATAGACACAGATATGAGTTTTATTAGTGTATGTAAGCATAACAGCAACCTCAGTAGGAAAATGGCAGCTGTGCGAGTGAGCTTGCTTTAGCCCCAATTGTTTACCTCGTTTTGTGCGTCTTTGCAGGCCTGCACGCACGCACACACAAACACACACACACACACAGGGGCATGGAAACACACAAGGCTCAGAGCTCTTTTTGTCCCGCCCGCTGCAGTCGCCGTGGAAACCGCCTGATGTCGTGTCACTGTGGTTTGGAAGCCTGCAAACGAGAAGCTGTGGTCTGGTTCAGCACCAAGAGCATGAAGCACACACACACACACACACACCTAAACACACACTGAGCTACACACTCATTTCAACTCTTGACTGCCATCATTCAGTGATCACATGGCCTCTGTTGGTTTTCTCTCATCCTGTGTCACAGAGTAACACCGCTAGTATAGTCTTCCTGGTGAGGAGTCAGCTCCACACACACACACACACACACACACACACACACACAATGTGTGACCCACATTTCCTCCCATGCTCCGTCCTCTCTCTCTCTCTCTTTTATTAAAGAAGCAGCCGGCTTCGCGCTCAGCCCGTGTGCGAGCCTCAGCGGTGGATCAGTTGTGAGCATCAGTTGCTCTGTTTTGGTTGACTGTTGCTTGCTCGACGCTCTGTTTGTATCTGTGGTGTTGGTCTGCAGCAGGATAGATTTTTCAAATGTAAGGAAACAGAAACCTGCAATCTTTTGCTCATCTTAAATAATAATTACTGTTTATAGCAGCTGAGTCTTAAAAACATCTGTGAAGATCTTTTTGCTTTGAACATACTTTGGTTTTTGCTAAAGTGATATTAGTATTAGCAGATGCGGTTTAATAAAAACAGCCTGGCTATGTTGGAAGAGTAATGTTTGCTAACTAGTGATGTTAGCTGACATGTAAACTCCAACCCAGTGTTGGTTGGAGTGTTTTCATGATAATGTGTCCACGTTCTACCTTTCAGGTCGTGGTACTTCATGATCTCCTACTTCTGTTTACAAGCTTCACATATTCTCATTAACTAGCAGAGCTACGCTACATGAACAAAACAACAGAGTGATGTAGCCAACTAGATAGCTATGCTAATTGAACAAATTAGTTCCGTAATTACTTCCTTGGTTGATGTATTACTTAATTATGTAAGAGTTGTAATCCTTGAAAAGGATTATTGTTATTGGCTCCTGATTACAAACCTAACTTCTACAACTACGACTCAAGCTTCACAGTTTCAAACTCCTTTGAACGGCGGTTATCAACTTCAGTTAGAAATGGTCGGGTTGAACTGCTGTGCATGAAACAAAATGTTTTTTGTTGGCAAACCTGGAAGCACTGAAGCTGTCACTGGCTGCTCAGGGAGAGGGCAGCAGTGTCTTAAAGCCTGTTCACAGTCTGCACATTGACGGAGCGTCTCCGGTTGCTCAGCACTGGAGGAGGCCGAATGCGCCGACTGTGACTTGCTGATTGTGTCGTGAACACACAGCTGCTGTCACACAGTCATGACGTGGATAAAATAACATAAACACAGTGCAGCCAGCAGGCTCACCAGTTTGGTCTCTGTGTGTTTTTGTTCTCGTCGAGTCGAGCAGAGGTGTTAAAACGGTGGTGATTCCTGAGGCTGTAGTTTGTGCGCCTTGTGGTCGCTGTTTGATGCTTTTTGTTGTCATAACTTTAGGAACATTTACCCTTGTTGGAAATGAAGGGGTGAGATTATGAGTGTGGGATACATGGTGTTTGCACAAGCTCTTGTAACAAGGAAACATGTATGCACGTCGCTCTACAGAGAGCACGCTCACTGGGACTTTATTTTTGTTTTCGCAGCACAACGTGCAACTATCAGCCGTCCAGGAGAAAATAAATGCAAGATGCACTGATGGAAACTTTTATAATTGAATCCTGAGTTTGAGATTAGAGGATTTATGCTGGAGGAGGAAATCTGAATCAGAAAGAGGTTACAAAGACACACCCAAAAGACGTTGTCCAAAACCATGGACTGTGCTGCAACAGCATAGTTGTTAGGGGTGGGTACCCTGTACTAAATGTGCTCTGGGGACAAATAATAGATATCGATATGAATAGTATTGATAAGCTCTGATGTTACCAGCTCTGCTGGTGGTATTGGAGAAATTAAATGTTCCATTTAGGACGGTGCTTGTTGGTGTTGTTTTTACATGTCAGGGTGGAAACACATGCACAAATGCACATGTTGTCAGCTGTCCCATTCTCTTCAGTATGTTATGGATGCTACATGGAGTTAACTAAATTACAGATGGCTCAGCGGTTAAAAGTCACCATGATCCAGCTGATTGTCTACGTATCAGTATAGGCGTGTTCATGAATTCAATCTGAAGTGGTCGGATTGACAGTTTCAGAGCACTCTGAGTCTCCTCTGGACCGATGGAGAGGTCATGTCAGATTATTAGCTGTCAATAACATTTAGGCAGCGTAGTCGCTAAGTTATTAGCCTATGATAAGCTAATTCCCAGCACACTGGTGGTGTGTCATTTTTCTCACTCATTTTCTTACTTTCTACGTTGTAGATTAACACTGAAGACGTCAGAACTATGAGATAACACATATGGAATGAGGCGTAAAGAAAGCCAAACATGTTTTATATTTTACATTCTTCAATGTAGCCTCCTGTTGCTTTGACAACGGCGTTGCACAGTCCTTGGCATTCTCTCAATCAGCTTCATTCTGGAGTGATTGTCAATGAACAGGTTGTCTAAACTTTTGCCAAAAATCAAATCAAAAAGAACCGATAAGAGCACCGGCTCGATAAGCAGTGTCGTAAGAGCATAGTAAGTCTGAGCGATAAGCCTCCCTAATAGTTGTCGTGATAATAATCGATCCTCCTAATGAAACTGTTTGTCTTCCTGTCTCCAACCTGCTGCTGCTGTTACACAGTAACAGCTGCATGTCACATCCTTCAGAGGCCTCCTTTCCACTCGTTTCACATTCCTCTCACGTCGCAGACTGATAGTGAGCGTTTGGAAACTTGCGTCATCAGCAGCTCTGTTATGCAGCCATGCCTGCAGACTCAATGCTGTATGCAAAGCTCAAGCTTTCACCTGCTGCTTTACACACACCCACTGTGGACGTTTGCCAAATCTGTCACCAAATGCGCGTACTCTGAGCTGGATGATTGGAGTCAAAATGAAATTGTGATTAATCCTGACTAATGACTTTGATTGTGATTAGTAACGATGGTTAGGTTTTAGCATTTAGTAGTAAAAATGAAACACAACACACAAACACTGATCATACAGTATGACTGGATATGAAACATCTGTGCATCACTGCTGTGTGCGGCGGCTCCTTTGTCTGCTGGAGCATTGCCAAGTCTGGAGTCATTCATCTGTAAAGCAGTGGGTCACAGCACTACGTCCATGTCACGTGAATATTCTAAATCCAAATGTATAATGGATTTGGAAAACGAAAGAGATGATTGATTGTGGAAATCCCTCACTTTGATCGATTGAAAATGAAATGTTGACGTTGAAACGAGCGAATATGAAGCGGGACACAGACAGACGATATATTGACTGTGTCCTGTCTTTGGTCATTAGACTGCATAGTCATGTGTCTCGTTGTATAGGTTTACCCTCTAGTGCACAGATATTATAATAGATATTCAAATAATTCACACCCATGTGTTTTATTAAAGGAAATAATCAAACGTCATTCTTGGCATGTTTTGACATGCTGCTGTCATTGGTGTGGTCACTGTCAGGCCTGACTTAATGTTCGACTGAACGTCCCTCGTTTTAGAACACCTCGGGCCTCATTTATAAAGAGGACTTATGATCAGTTTTGATGTGAAGAATGACCATGTACATGTAGTTATTTATAAAACCTTAATGTTACGTGGAAACAATCTTACCTCTTAGTAAAGTCTAGACTTGGACTTGCTGGTTTTGTCGGGTATTACCTTATGAACAATGCGTTTGAGAAATGAATTGCCAGGTGCAAGGTGTTTATTAAATTAAAATGCAATATTCTCCCTCATAAAACCCCAATTTGTGCTATTATTATATGAGGAGAAATCGCTGATTGTTGGCAGATGCCATCAGTTTGACGTTAATTTGAGATCTACAGGTACAAACGGACTTCTCGCGTAAGCAACGTCTTCTCATGCTCCGTTTCTTTTTATAAAAAACAAAGAAAGTAAGCGCAACGAATAAGAAGCGAGGCCTCTGTCCTCTTTGGAGTGATGAAGAAACATACCACGCTTTTACCGATGAGGTCATGCAGAGATCATCATCGTGTTGTTCACTGATTGGTCCAGCACACACTGCATCTGGACAGTTCTTTGACGTCCTTTGGAGTGACTTTACAGTTTGTCCACGGCAAACTTTTGGTGAGAGGTAACAACCGACTCGATACAAAACGGAATGTAATGACCAAAGTAATCACATTGTGTGTTGCCACATATCGTTATGTGATACGGTATCACATATATTTGGAGAACAGCGTTGACAAATTGTGTAATTCTGACGGAGAAGGTGAGCATGGTGCACGGCACCTCTTATCTCGTTCATTGTGATGTTGCAGAATCGTCTGCAAACAGTCAGCAGTGTTTGTTTAAAGTCATTTCATTTCATTATCATCAGTCATGGATTAGCTGTGATTTCACTCAATGGCACCTTTGTCTGTCCACTCGTACTCATGGGTGTGCGTCTTACATTTACGCACTGTACCAGGTACAGACCTGTCACTCTGTTTACCAAATTCAAGTTTAATCTCATATTCCAGCAAGCTTCCAGGTTTTATCAGGAATAATTAGAGTTCACAAATTGAACTTTTGCATCCGTAAACACAAAGAAAGTGTCAAAGTGTTCTCACAAAGAGCCCCGCAGGCCACCGTACCAGCTCAGTGCTGCTGTGCTGTCACAGATTCTTTCCTCCTTTGCTTATTCAGCACTTTGATTAGTTTTCCTTCCTAAACCACATTGAAGTGATTAAATGTTTGTGCAGTTGTCATTGGGCTCCTGCTCTGCTAACAGACAGCGGAACAGTCCAGTGACACGCAGTAATATTTCTGCAGGAGCTGGAAAAAATTAGATTTAATAACGGGTAGTTTGATCCAAGCGAGTGTGAACAGCCAAAGACACATTCCAGTCACAGTAATGAATCCCACAAAGCATGACAGTGCTGAATGGCTGAGCTCTGCTGGTAGATTTAGCTTTCTATTTGGTCTGTACTCCATTTCAGACAATATCTATAAATGTTGACAGGTTTTTTATAGAAACCTGTGTGAATGTACCGCCTGTGTCATGTCATATCTTTAATGAAGGTGTGCTTCATGCGGGAAATCACAGCCGGCGTGTTGGAACAGCCCAAATGACCACATGATCGGGGTCTTGGCTTTGGTCTGGCTGCTGAATGTGCACGCCTCATCTCAGTTCTCCTCCGTCCTTGGTAGAACGGCAGCTTAAGTTCCACTAAAATCACACCGCAAGGAGCCAACAGGCAAGAACACACCGAGCTGCTGTAGTGTTTATCTGATCCCGAGTCAGGTCAACCACTGAATGACCTGCGTGGGTGAGAAGGTGGCCTAAGTTAGAGGCTGTGAAGACAATTTTGCTCGTAGTTCATGAATAAAATAGACTCATGTTGGTGAGAACGCAATGAATGAAATGAATGCAATTCTCTGAATGTGTTGTGTGTTTTTTTACGTTTTTAAAAGCTCATACATACAAATTCAGTGTGATCAGATTAGATTTGTGAGCTGGCCAACAGAGGTGCATGTGAAGTGTAAATTTTATCTGGATTCAAGACACGTGGAGTTGAGTTTAACAGTTCAGGCCTCTTTGTTAGTGGAAGCAAGACCAAACATTTGTGGCAAACTTGAACATGAACAGGTATGGTGACAGTTTGGGGCACTGTTTAGCTCAGTTGGTAGAGCACGCGCCCCCATGTGCGAAGGAATTCTGGAAACTTTATTTTGCATTAATAGTAACAATTTAGCTGTGATGAGAAATGTTTTTAGAATCTGGGGATTTTGTGGTTCAGGTACCTTGAAAGTCCTGGAAAAGTGCTTGAATTTTACTCTTACCTGGCAGCATCCCATATCTGTTTCAAAACCCAGTAATCTAAACAGACATGAGATGTGACGTTAGCCAGTGTTTCACTGGTTTCAAAATTTGCTTCTGTACCTCCAGGACAAACACTCACTCGTTAAAAGGGTTAGAGTTCAGAGCAAACATTCCAGCGTCCATCAAAGTCTGGAGTTTGCATCACACCGGATCTGGCTTTAGCTTAATGCCAGTCGTCGCTCCAGTCCGGCTGTAAGCAGTGCCAGCAGGTGATACGGACGTGATATTACTCCAGCTCTCTGTTTGTTCCGTGCCCTGTGCTCTCCTGCCTGCTGCAGCTCACGGCACAAAGTGTTGCAGAGCTTACCTTCCATTTTTGTAGGCCCGGAGTGGCCATAAATGAGTGGTTACAGACCTGTAATTTTATTTTACTTTTATGAGTCCAAGGTTGGCACAGTTGGTCAGGAATTGCATTAGAAATATTCAGGCTGCGGTGAGCAAACACTGCAAACTGCAAGTGTGCTCTGCTAATAGAACCACACTAGATCACTGACCGTCTGAGCAGATGTGTCTGCAGCACTGAGAGTATAAAGAAAGGACGGTGCATGCGTGACGTCACCCACAGGTTTCTGAGGAGCTGTTTTAAAGCTCAGAATATGTGGCCCCTTGCAACCGCCATGTTGGCAGTCCTGCCTCTTCCGCCTCTCGGCTAATCTAAAAATTGGCAAAGATGTGGATCGTTTGTGAAGATGACGGTGGGTGCTCAAACAAGCCATCTGTAATGACTTGTCAATCAAAGAATCCATACTGTTAATTCTGCATAACTTTAAGCCTTAATATCATTTGAACAGGTGCGTTCTATAGAGATTCACCTTCAGTACAGTTGTCATGAATTGTTTTTTGTACCAGGCTGTAAACATGTTTATTTCTGCTGTGAAGTTGGACATTTTAATATGGGGACTTATGGAGACTGACATGTTCTGTAGCCAGCCTCAAGTGGACATTCAGGGAACTGCAGTTTTTGGCACTTGGCTTTATATCGCAGCCACGGAGGTCGCTGCTTGGTTTAATCTATATAGATATGCATTTTCAAGTATAAGCAGGTGACTCGTGTTGAGGTGGTGGTGAACAAGGCTGACTGAGCAGCTCGCCCACAGAGCAGAAATTTAAGTCAAATGAGGTGAATCTCTGGTTTGCAAAGCTGAATTGATTTTTACACACTGCTAACATAAGCGTCAAGGCCAACACAGTTTTTTCACACATGTATAATCAGTCTGTAGCAGCAAGTGATCTGATGATGAGCAGTCATAGAGCAGCAAATAAGAGGAAGTATGTACACAGACCTGAGGCAAAAAGTGAGTCTGTTTATGTAACAGCTGTGTGTTGTGCTTTTTGTATTCGAAGAGGAGGACTTATAACCAGCAGACTGAGAGCGTCTATAAACCTGCATTATTAGAGAAAAACTGTCAAATCAGTTTATTATCAGTTAATTAATGGTATTTTTAATGCTGGCTAACAAACTCAATGTGGGTCCCTGCCTGTACTCGCTGCTTAAAGCTCTGTAGAAAGGAGCTGCTCTCTGACAGACAAGAATAAAAACAGACAATAGTCAGACCTCTGGCTACAGTGAAGTTGGGATGGGCAGCTTGACCATAAAAACACATGTTGTGATTTGTCATGTGAAATAAAATGGAAACATCTTTGTCTTTTAGTGTAACTCAAATATTTAGAAAGTGGTGTGCTGGATGAAATGTGCCGTGGTTGTAATTAGCTGGTTTTGCCCGTGGCACAGCCTCGGCTTCGCGGTGCCTTCTCATTTCTCTGTATAATTACTGGTTTTGTGACGTCTGTTGGAAGCCTTTGAGTCTTGTTTACATTCTATAGATTCCTTTTGTGCACACACACACACACACACACACACACACACACACACACACACACACACACACACACACATATTCCTGACATCTGATTAGAGTGAAAATTTGCGTCTTGTGATGACGAGTCTCCCTGCATACCTCTCTGTGAAGCAGCCCAGTGCATGGACTGTTCTGGGTTCAGGGAAATACAGTGTGTGTGTGTGTGTGTGTGTGTGTGTGGTCGTGAAGCCTGCGTGTCACTCCCAGGAGACTCATTTTCTGGCTCGCTTGGCTCTGCTCCTCCTTTGGCTGCTTTAACAGGCTGAATAATCCCCACCCTGCCTTATCATTGGCTGATAGCCTCTCTGCACCCGCCTAGATCTGCACCATCACACTGTGCGTGTGTGTGTGTGTGCACGTGTGTGTTTTTCTGACACACCTACAGCTCGTCATCCACTGACAACATATTGTTACAGAACATAAGGCCGTGCCAGGCGACATGTACGTTGCTTTTTAAAATCTCTGAGGAGGGAGTTGGAAGGTGACATCAAGTCCCAGCATGCATCAACTCTTGATGATGATTCATCAGAGTGTACCAAAGGGGGGGGCTGGCTAAGTCACACGTTCTTAGGTGTCATAACAAAGTCTCTTTTACCAGCAGACTGAATTCTTTTAATCTCTTTTAATTATACTGTGCCAGTCTGTTGCTTTAAATATAGTTTATTTTTATGCAGACTTCAGTAAAATTAGACTAGCCGCTCATGTGCAGTGTGTATGACACCGCTGATGAATTGTTTTGATTGCTTACACTCAGGTCTGGTATGTGCACAAGCTCACAGACGTAAACTATGTGAATCTTTTCTTTATTTAATTGTCTGAGGTTGAAAATCCATCTTGAACCCATCTACAAGTCTACGTGGCACTACATGGCAGCGTTTTGGCCCGCGATGCCCAATTAATTGGCGCCTACTCAAACTTTTTCTGTCTCAGCTTCAAGGAAATTAGAAAAAAAACGAAACACTTCACGGCGTTTCCCCCTCCAGGTTCCTGTGATTTTTGTTGATTGCAGAACACTTAAAGAGTGGGTCGGGGCTCAGGAATGAGGGCCAGTCATCTCCAAACAAAAAGAAAATGAACCTCCTGTCTCTGATGACTTGATCCCAGAGCACCACTCCCACAAGTGTCTACATATTCCAAGTTTCGCAAGGGAAGAGGGGATGACTTTCCCTGTGTGTTTTGGGAGCTGGCCTACTTTCTGTTTGTGTATTGTCTCTGTGCGTCTGTGCTTCTGTTTTAGTTCCCTGGGTAAAGGCCCACAGTCTCTCTGTTGTTTTCTCTGAGGCAACATTTAGCCCAAACTATCCAGGTTTGGACTAAACACTCTCCTTTATTTAGCACAGGAGAATATTTTGCTTTGTGCACTTTCATACAACGTTTACATCCTTTTGTGTTCGGATGAATGCAGCCATTAAGCAGCCTGCAGGGCTTCAGATGGAACTAAGCTGAAAGACGGGCTTGTGGGTGGTTACATAAGTTTGTCTTTGCTGTGTCATTGTGCCACTGTGATGAGCCAGGGCCTGGCCAACGGTGGAATGGCCTCATTAAGCAGCAGCACATGAGCATTTAACACATCTCTCTGGACTCATTTACAGACCACAGAACAATATAGACACATGAAATAAAAATATATCTGTTACATTCTGAACCGGACGTGCCTTGGTGCATTTAACACTAGTAAGCTGCTTATAATACACAATTGAAGCTATTAATGCCAAGATTTTTTATCCATATTTAAATAAAAATGCTATAATTTATTTCCCTATTATTTGAATGGTGTGTTTTTATGCAAATGTAGATGACACGGACAGTAAAGTCAAAGGTTTACGCTGACTTTAGGTTGAATTTATGTTTCAGGACGGTTCTGAGATGCTGCTGAGAAGAGTTAGAATCCTACACCGGAGAAACATATGAAGAGATTGTAATAAGCGTTTAAACACTTTCACGTCACATTTTCATTATGATGCAGACTTATAAGTACATACCAGATCAGTATCTGGTGACTAAAAATATTTTCAGTTTCAGCAACCAAAATCCCCCGTAAATCCCCGATATTACTCACTTAAATAAAAATAGTGAAAAATGTCCGTCATAAGTTCTCAGTACCCAGAGTGACATAGTTTTGTCTGACCAACAATCCAAACCCAATGATTTTCACATTTGACAGACTAGAAGCAGTGATTTCTTTGGGGAGTCATGATTGATGGTGATCTGCTGACAGTTTATTTCCTTTGCTAAGTAAGACGAGGAGTAACTTGTCCATGACAGCGCTGAAGCTATCACAGCAGCTGTACACACACAGCACTTCAGGTCAGAGATGATGAAGGTTTCTGCTTGGACCTCTCAGAACAGTTGACTTTGGTGAGGCATCCTCCTCCAAACAAATGTCTCTTTGTAATATGATTTCTATCTGTAGCACGTATGTCATAAATCAGCGAGCGACAAGACAGCCATTTTCTTTTAACACGGTTATTTGAATCCATAGTGGCCCACATCCAAATGATAACACACAAGAAGAAGAAGAAGCAACAAACGTCAGCGTGCTGGTCTGGATTAAAAAGCTCATTTAAAGCAACAAACAGACAACATGGACTGACCTCTGTGTGTGTCCCTCTCTGTGTCTCTCTGCAGTGGAGGGTGAAGGTCAAGGTCGCATTCTCCAGCGGTTTCCTGAGAAAGACTGGGAGGACAGCCCGTTCCCACAAGGCATAGAGCTGGTAAGTCAACACTTACAGAGATGTTCCAGTGAAGCTCAGTGGCTACAACAAGACACTTAACCCCGTTAGGGTTAGGGGTTCAATTCCCCGGGCAGCTCAGTGGTTTAGTGCGAGACTGTGGAGGGTTTACAGCAGGGCTTCGTCACACTCTGAGCAGGATGATTTTTTTTGTGGTTATTGCTAAATGTTAGCAGAGTATCAGTTATGGATAAGTGAGTGTGTTGGAAGCAGAAATACGGTGAGTCAGCAGTTCTATGGTGCTGCTGTTTTGAATGAAGCTTTTTATGCCTTTAATGAAGCTGGTTCTGTGGTTTGTCAGAGGTTCGGGTTATTTATAGACAGAAGAAAACACATTTTTCTTACCCCAACAAGTGAGGAAACAAACTGAATGAAGATAGGCCTTTACTGTGAAACAGGAAGTGTTGACAATACCTTTGTTAGATTCAGACTTTTGCACGTTTTGTTTTTTTGTCCTGCAGTATCATCTTAATCAGTTTTTACACAGAAACATTATTATATCACATGAGGAAGTTGAGTGTTGAGTGAGCACGGATTCACGTGTTGCTGAAAGGATTGACTTGACGAGATGAACAACAGAGTGTATCAAGTGTGACATGTTTACACATGCCAGCCATAGACCAACTTCAGATGAAGTCATCAAGTCAGTGAGGCAACTTGATGGATAACGTGCATAAATGTCATAGCTTAAGAAAAAAACAGCCAATATTGACTTACTATTGTTAACTCACCTCAGTCAACACTGCCACAGTCTTGATTGCTCTATGGACGTTTCATGTTTTTAAAGTAAATATTTAAGAATGACACGCTAACGTGGCTGCAACGTGGTTATAAATGATAGCAAAATGTACTTCCACGTCTCCTCACATGGTTCATCGTCGTGTCATTTAAACAGACGGAAAGTTTTCACAACCTGTTTGTTGCGTTAACGATAGCCCAGCCCAGGTGAATCACCCCGAGGTGATGTAAGAACATGTGACCCACTGCCGTCTCATGTGTCACCCAGGTTGGTATGTACACTAATCTTTTTTCCCCCCCCTCATTTCTTCCATCACCATCTTATTCCAACTCATGCCCCTGTTTCCCTCTGGCCTCGACTCTTCCACCACCTTTCTCACTTCCTCCACCTCCTCTCTAGTTCTGTCAGCCCAGCGGTTGGCAGCTGGTTCCCGAGCGGCAGTCTCCCTCCTTCTTTGTAGCGGTTTTGACTGACATCAACTCGGAGCGTCACTACTGTGCCTGCTTCACCTTCTGGGAGGGCCTGGACAACTCACAGGTGGGGCTGACCTCAGCTCTTCAGTGGCTCAGTTGTTGGTTTCCCATCACGGTCTCAAAACTGGTGCTAGGCTGTGTGGCTATTTTGGGCATAGCGGTCACACAACACATGATACATACTTTTTTGCTCTTTACATCCTTCCTGAGATTCACACATATTTAAAAATATCTTTGAATTAGCAACATTTCTAACATCAGATGCAGTAAATTAAAAGGTGTTAAAAGCCACATCAAGATACTATTTTGGAAGCATATTAGAGCATGTGCTGGCGAGTGCAAATAAACTCAGTGTGTACTCCATTTGTTTCTTTGTTTGGAGTGTTTATGTCAGCCTGATGCGGCTGCAGTTACATGTGTCCTTCTCTGTGTTCAGCTGCAGAAGGCTGAGGCCAGCGAGGCAGATGAGGTGGATGAGGGGCCGGCCGTCGTCCAATCAGCTCAGGTCTTTGCCCCCAAGAGCCTGGTGCTGGTGTCCCGACTGGACTACACCGAGGTGTTCAGGGTATGACACGCACAAACACACACACACACACACAAACGTACATTTCTCCATTTGTATTTGCACATTTTTGTGTTTGGGACACACAAACAGGGATCAGGGAAGTAATGTTTCCTTCTTAGTCAAATTTTACAGAACACTCTGGAGACTGTAAAATAATATCACAATCATTGGCAAACAAGCTAAACTAAATTTTCTTCATTGTAAAATATTATGTTGATCTCTCTGTCCCGAACAGAACTGTCTGGGTCTGATCTACACCGTCCATGTAGATGGCCTGTCTGTCCCCTTGGAAACGGTGATTGGAAATCTCCTCACTTGTGTCATCCCCATTGCTGGAGGCTCCCAGGTAACTGCAGACCGTTCATCTCTCTTTCTCACACAGACGCCCGAACAAACCGCACCGTCCTCCAAACGCATGATTTGACGTCCTGTAGACTAAAGCTTGTGAACAGCTGACCAAGAGTGAAGATAAACAGTGACACCATCCTTCAGTCTCATTTCTTACACTGTTGGAACTCTTTGGCTTTTGCTGAGTGACACACAGTCCTCATGTTGCCCCATGCCTTGCTCAGCAGCGCAGCTTATTCAGGCAGTAAGCAGTGTAGAGAAGTAGAGCTTGGCGCAGCCCTTGTTCAGCATGGACAGCTAGCTCTGACTGCTGGCATCGCTAAAGCTGCTGCGTTAGCTCGATACAGCAGAAAAATATTAGCTGCTGTTGTCGGGGTCATTTCTTTGTGCATGCATAATTAAATCATGCATGAGGTTTGAAATGATACTTCTCCACGCAGAGCTGGTTTTACAGAAGATCTCTGTTCCCGATGGGCAGCTCAGTCAGCTATCCTGTAAACACGCTTCAGTTTAGACATTTTAGCATCATTTCAATTGAATTTTATTATTGTGGGTTTACTGGGAGACATTCTTTTCAAAGCATTACGAAACACGTAGTCTAATTAACAGATGTAGAAGAAACAATGCAGCGTGCAAGCAATGTGAGCAACAATCCTTCCAGTTCTGACCAGAGAAACAAAACAAACATGTTTGTGTTTGCTTTAGGTTTTCAAATATGTGTGCATACTTACTGGATATGTGAAATAACCAATGAGCAACAGTGTTTTTCCTTCATGCTGAAGTCAATATGCACCAGCAGCATTGTGTGATACTTGTGAACACATTCGGTTCATTTTGAACAACTTATTTCTCATTACATTTTCTGGATTTTTTGTCTCTTTTTTTAATAATTCTCTTTTCTTTACATATATATATATTTATTTTTTTAAATCAGTTTTTGTGCAACTAAACAAAATAAGTGTAATGGTGTCTGGCTGTTACACTTCTTCACATTGTAGGAAGTGTCTGTTTTCTCTAAATGCACATCAGTTGAACCCTCCCACTGTGGTTTCCAGATGTTGTAACCCATGTGTGTCATTTTTGTGCACTCTACTGTACACTGGTTCCTCTGTGTTACAGATAAATGAGTCCCCAGTTTGTAGTTTAGACAAGGTTCCTCAGGCCCTGGCCTGTGACTGGCTGCTGGCCTGTCTCCAGGTAACTTTACCGTTCTGCAAGCTTCACCAATCAACAGCCAGCTCGATGTTATTGATTCTGTTAATCAAACAGAGCGGAGATGTTTTCTTTTCTTTTAAGGAATGCGTTCTTTCTGGCAGTCATTTCAAATCATGCGTGATTGATGACGCTTCAGCTGTTTTTGACCTGCTTTTTTTTGTGTGTTTTGTCATCACTTTCCACAAGATCATGTTAATCATTTTCATTTCTTTTCAGTTCTTTTGTTTTCTCTTATTTTTGTTGTCAACTTGATTTGTTGCAGCTATCAATATGCATTTGAGAAGATTGATAACATGTTGTTTCTTTACTCTCTGAAACAGCCACAAACACACACACACACACACACACACACACACACATTGAAGCCCGTTGCTGTGCAGGTCGTAGTTCAGTTGCTGGGTGACCATATGGGATGGCAGATGGCCTCCTACCGGGCATCACAGCGTCTGAATGAGAGAATCAGATCTAATCAGTATTAACACACATACAGACCCAAACAGCAGAGGCTTACACACAGCTCTCCTCACACACTAACACACATTTGCCAACCTTAAAGCTCAGTCCTTTAGAGATGTGAATTACCCATAATGCAATGTAAAATGTCAGACACACACACTCTCCTCTTAAATAAGCACACAGCTCCTTGAGGCCCTTAGAAATGTGTTTGTACCGCTGCTACCCAGCCAAGCACAAACAGTTCTGTTCGTCTGATTCAAGAGGACTGGCCACTCGGAGAAGAGTAACACACAAACAGACACTCACACACATTCCTATAACTTTAATCACACAGGAGCTTCCTATCAGCCACACTAAATGTCTGTCATTACCACAGAGGGTGTCTGTTAACGTCCCAACCTCGGCCCAAACACACACAACAGAATGACTCCAGCAACGTGACACTGAAATCATCTGTGCCATTAGACGCATTGTCATAGCAACACTGTCACACAGCAATCAGACAATCCTCTAACCTCCTGCAGCCTGCAGGGCACTGCTGTTTGATGTATTTATGAAAATCTGCGGATCATTTCTAAACCCCTCCCCTAATAAGTGATTGTCCAATCATAACTCGGCAGCAAGCAGCAATCTCTGTGGCTGTGAAGTTAAGCCTATGCTGAAGTATCAAAAACTGCAGTTCCTCAAACGTCCACTTGAGGCTGGCTACAGAACGAGTCAGTCTCCATAAGCCCCCATATTAAAATGTCCAACTTCACAGCAGAAATAAACATGTTTACAGCCTGGAACAAAAAACAGTTTTGGTCTCTGTAGCTAATTTCTTGAAACTTTGTATACAGAGAGTTTGGAGTTTTCTTTTTACCTCAATGTCAGTATTTGATCCATTCGGTCCATTAACATTTGGAAAGTCCAGAAGAGCCGCACGAATAAATTATTTTGCCCCTCATTTAACGGCTCAGCCAGTGGATGTCCCTAGTTCTCTTGGCCACATGTGGAACCACATAAGATAAGATAAAATGGACTTTATTGATCCCACATTCAGGAAATTCACTTGTTACAGCAGCTCGTGTACACAAGGTGGTTTTTGCTTTCCTGGAAGCGGTCCAGAGTTACCAGCAATTCTAAAGTGGGTTCATTCAGCCACCTTTCTGTGAGGCATGTGAGGCCACGTGATGCTACGCTCTCGATATGTCCTTTGTAGCCTGGTTAGCGCTGTTAGCTTCCCCATCTTATTAGGGAGAGGTCATCGCCCATTATAACATTACACAGTTTGTACCGTACACTGCAGCACTGCTGTGCAGCTTGTGAAATAACTAAACAGATGTGTATGACAGGACAGGTTGACCTGCAGGATGTTCCAATAGTTCATTAATTTATCTGAGTAGTTTACTCAACTCTAATGGGAAGTGAACTTAAGGCTGTTGGCCTGAGATGAGAAATGGTGGATTACAAAGTAAAGAAGGATGATGTTACTAACCAGAAGGCCACCCTGCTTAACAAAGAGAAGCAGCAGACCACTGAGACTTCATACATCCTTTCTCGGCAAAGTCCCCCTGTCCAACACAATAAATCCCTGCAGTCTGTACACAACCCCGACCCATGACCTGCGTGTGTGTGTGTGTGTGTCGCAGTGTCAGATTTCCCCACTTCTGTTTAGGATGGAAGAAAGTCAAGTGCTCATCCTAGCATCCATTAGTGATTGAGCTCTTACAGGAACATGTTCAAATCTGTCTCTGTAATAAGCCGATGTGACAGAGGGAATTCCAGTCCCTGTTTCTGGAAACTCGTGTGTCACACCGCCAAGTTCTCAGACTGTCAGATGTTGATTTGGCAGCAAGACATTAGAACTTTAAGGCATTAACTGAAAGAAAATCACAAGTTGCACAAGTTGCTCTGCTGAAAGTCACTCTCTGTTGGTCAGGATGCGTTTTTTCTCACGTAGCCTGTGAACTTAAGCTTCTCCCCTTTTACCTACTGTCACTGCAGCGTGTCAGGGAGTTTTTAGGTTGCAAGGTGACTTGAGTATCAGTTTGAGTAACCGTTATGGTTTCAAAGCAGTCAAGTATGGCTTCGTAAAAGCCAAACTGTGGTCAGTTTTGAACATATCTCTGCTTTAGAACTTCCCTTATTTCCCCAGAGTTACTGTCACAGTGTAGCTTTAAAACCATGTGAGGATGTAGGAGTTCTTATAGCTTCCTCTAGATCCTTATTTGAACTTCTCGACTCTTATAAGACAAAGCAAACATTGTGTTTGACCTCTGTACCTTCATACAATGTGTGTTTGTATGTGTGCTCGTGTGTGTGAGAGAGAAAGACCTACAGTGAACTTCACTAGTAGTGAGCGTACTAGAGTAATGTCATCTGCATACTTCTTTTCTCCTGTTACCATTATTACCATATGATATATATATATGTAAAATGAACTTACCAGCATGTGTACTGTTGTTGCCCTCTGTGTTGGAGATAGGAGTGAAATGACATGCTGAATCATCTGTTGCTGTTGTCATGCTGCCGAATGCCAGATGGCGGCCTTAACTTTGTTTTGCACGTGTGTCTCTCATGTTGCACTCATCTTATATTTTCACACAGCCGCCATCATGCAGTTCATGTTTATGATGTTTATTGTTTGTGCAGCTTACTTGTGTTGCCATCCTGATACATTACTGTCATATTGTTGTCAAGTTTGGGCATTCTGTGCCCACATTCTTGTTGTTTCTAACCTGTGTCTTATCCTTCGTGTGTGTGTGTGTGTGTGTGTGTGTGTGTGTGTGTGTGTGTGTGTGTGTCTGCTGGGTGCTTGTGTAGCCGGGCCAAGAGGAGAGAGAGGAGAGTTTGGTACGCCAACCTGACTTCATTCTCCCCTCGCCACCAATCAGCTCCAGGCTTCTCCTCAGCTTCCTTTTTCTCCACCCATTTCCCCATCAGCCAATCCACCTCTCCTGTGGCAGGAGAACCAATCAAAATGCTTTGATACATACTCAATATGTGACCCACAACTGATCGTTCATTTCACACCATCGGATACAGGCCTCTGAACCTGTGTAGTCTTGATACCAAACATTTAGACGTCAATTGGGTTGTTTCGTTCATGTGACCGCTGCAGTTCTGTTCAGGATCTGAAAGTGAAACTACAAACAGTACTGAAATTCAGATTCCACAGGAGACTTTCAGATCAGCGTACTGCGGACAGCATCAGCCAGGATGCATTCGCAGAACACAATGTAGCGAGGAGAACTTCGCCTAAAGAGTCCATTATTGTAATAACGACACAGCTTTATGTAGCATCCTCTTAACCTCTAAATGAATTCTCATTAAGTTGCATTGGGCATGCATTGCCTGAGCTAAATGACTAAACATAAACTGATTATTTTCAGGCCATGTCAATCTGCCACCAAACCTCCAAATCCAAACAATGAATTGAACACACGTGAAGATCAGATGTCGGATCACAGTATTGAACTGCTAACAGCTCGTCCGTGGTTGCTAACGCTGTTGCTGCTGCTGTAGAGAGCATGAAAACAATGCTGCACCTTTCCCTCCCAGCTCGCCTAGTGCACACACAGTCATACTGACTGGATACTACTGTCTTTTCCTCAGAAATGAATTGCGGATTCAAACTGGTTTGGGAAGCTCAAAAAACCCTCTGGCAAGATTAACACACAACTTGGATGTGTACTGGCATACAATAGACCAGGTGTTGATACGTGTGCCTTCATGTCAGTTTGTCCTTTCTCTGTGCACAAAGTCACGAAATTGTGACTGTGTGAGAAAATTGTGTGGATTTTTGATTTTGCTGATAATTGAACACAGACAGTGGGAACACGATGGAGAGCTTAACTGGTTAAGAATTACTTATTCATTATTATTGTGCTGATTCTAAGTAGAAATGGTAAAAATATGTTTCATGTGCACCAGAAATCATGTCCCCAAAGTACTCTGTGTTCAGTAGTCATGTGATCTTGCCTCTGTATACAGTGTTTTATTGTGTTCGCATTATATTGATTTATGTTTTTGGAGAATAAATTGTCCCTAATTCAGCTCCCCGATACGCTTGTTATCCAAACCACACACAAGTCAATATTTATTGGCTCTGTCTTCTGTCTGGAGCACAGCAGACTTCCAGTTTTGTTTTCTGTAACAGAGGACGTTTTTGTAGACACGATGCAGTGCAAATCACAGAATTTCCCATAAAAAAAAACACTTTTTTTTTTTTTTTACAGATTGCATGTCAGATCAGCTAAGTGTTTCCACAGAGATGTTATCCCAGGATGCGCTTCACGGCCCTAAACTAATTATTCATCCAGATTCACCTTGATCAGTCTCCTTTCCCTCTGTGCGCGCATTAGACTGCAGTGGAAAATGGCCTGCGCATGATACCTGCCACCTGCCACGCCTGTGTGCTGGGATCTCTCGCTCCCATAAAGGCTCATTGACATGGTGGTGCCGGTGTTGTTTTTGCAGTAAGGTCGTTGGCATGGAGTCCTGTCCAGCTCCATTCATGTCCCGATCAGCTTGAATGGCTTGTGTTTTATTTGTGATGTACCTGCTAAGCTTCTGGGATCCTCCATCTCTCTGTCGCTGACTCACGCTGCTCTCCGGACACGCACAACTGATTAAACCACTGATCTTTCTGAGAAGCTGCATTTGTTCTCTGGCTTTCTCACATCACACTTTCAATCTTTCTTTTCTCTCCCCTCTCTATCTCTTAATCTATAGAGGACTATAACGTTAGGCGCTGGCGACCGGCAAGTTATCCAGACCCCCATCGATGACTCACTTCCTGTCAGTGGCAGCAGTGTGGCTCAGCTCTTCAGACAGCTCGGTATGAACACACCTTTTCAGAATAGTGTTTGTGTGAATCGAACTCAGAAAATCAGATTTTAAAATGTCAGAATGATGTATGACTTCCTGTGATTCCTTGTCTGTGCTCTCTTCTCTCTCAGGTATAGTCAACGTGTTGTATCTGTTCTGTGCCGCCCTGACCGAACACAAGATCCTGTTCCTGTCCAGCAGCTACCAGAGACTAACGGACGCCTGCCGAGGACTGCTGGCCATCATGTTCCCCCTCAAATACAGGTGTTATTCCACTCCTCAGACACATTTCATATCCAACGCATAAAAGTGAGTAACAGATGCACAAGCTAAATCTCTTCCTGTGTGTGTGTCCCTTTCAGCTTCACCTACGTTCCCATCCTGCCGGGGAAACTGCTAGAAGTCCTGAGCACCCCCACCCCCTTCATCATCGGTGTTAATTCATTCTTTCGCTCGGAGACGCAAGAACTGGTGGGTTCTCATCACTGCAATACGATTCTTTTCTTGCAAAAGCTTTGGGCATTGTCTTCCTTATTCAAGTCCATTTAAAGTGGTATCAGAGAGATGGGGCTGCTTTTTATCTGTTCATTACAGTCCTCCATTATCACGTAAAATCAGGTAGGAAGGATAGGACACGTCTGTGCATGAATATAATGTTGTTTTAAGTGTGTGTGAACTGTGTAAAAGTGATGATCACCGAACCGGACTGCCTCTACAGCAGTACTTTAAACCAGCTGATGAAGGCCCACCTCGTCCCTCACAGTTGTTTTATGGGAGCTCACTGGCAGAGCATTCTGACAGGAATCAAAAAAAAAGAAGCAGGGATGCAGTCTGAAGCAGCAGAAAACGTTGGCACCTCACAGCCAGTCGGGGAGGACAAAATGCCAACTACACACAACCCCACTCCATCAGCACTAAACAAACAAACCAGTATCATTAAACAACCCAGCATGCTTTGTGTGGGTAGACCAGCTGGAACACCTGCTGCCAGCTTCCAGCTGTGATGTGATATGATAAGCATCCTTAGTGTTAAAAGCTGAATGTATCGTTCATTAATTTAATAAACTTGCTCCCAGAGAGGACCACAGGAGCAGGCCACACGTGACGGACCCCTGTTGTATATTTCCATATACCCGACGTTTGATGTAAACACTCACTGACCCATTCAGCAATGGTTCATGTGTCTTTTAATAAACTGCTTACCTGTGTAGATTCTTATACTCTTTACAAACTGTGCCAAGATTAATTCGACCAATATACATGACAATAATTGCTGTCTGCATGTCACGATCAAAGAAAATCCTTTATGTTCTTATTAAAGCCTGATGAGAGTGTAATGAACGCTTCTGTCTGACCGCATGCTGCTGCACGGTCCTCGCTGTGCCGCCCTGATGGAGCCATTGTCTCGCATCACAAACGAGGCACTGTGTCTCATACAGTAGTCACACGGCCTGATAGCAACGTGAGAGCAGTTGTCAGTGGTCAGAGGTCAGAGGTTGTAGTTTGGGCAGCCTCTCCTCCTGTCTGCAGTAAAAAAGTGAATGTGTGTGTGTTGTTGTTTGATAGCTCGCGTCCTGTAATGAGCAGCTGTTGATAGAGACGACTCCGTGTCTACCTCTGAGACTGTTGATAAAAGCATAGTAGCAGGATACACAAACTGATTACAGCGACTGAAAGACAGATGCAGAGATGAAAAGTGTGTGTGTGTGTGTGTGTGTGTGTGTGTGTTTTCAGTTGGACGTGATCATCGCAGACCTGGACGGCGGCACGGTGACCATCCCCGAGTGTGTCCACATCTCCCTGCTGCCTGAACCGCTCCTCCAGCAGACCCAGACTGTGCTGTCCATGGTAAGAGTCTGAACACACCCTTAGTACACACACCACTGCTGAGTACTGGGAAATCTCATTAACATCCAGTGGGTGGTTTCTAACCAGTAATGGTGTTTTATGGCTTCAGATGACGGGAAGCTCTTCAGGGTTTGTTTTCCTCCTATGTGTATTTTTTTTATTTGCTTCCAGTGTAGGTTAATCTTTTACAGATTAAAATGGTTTATTAGATTTTTCTTAGTTTTAGCTCACACTGATATTACTGATTCGTGATATTAAACATACTAAATCTGTGTTAAGTTCGTGAATGAAAAATATGACGTTAGATCACCTCTCAACACCTGTCTGTCTGGTTCATTCACATTTCATATACAACATGTATATTGTATGACGTCCTCAGTTATGTTCAGGGCTGAATCACTCATTAACTAAGAATGAGATGTTGTTCTTTTCTCTTGAGTTTATTTCCACACATTTTAAATCAGGAGTGTTTGGACTTGTTTTTGCATTTGAAGTTATTTTACAATCAAAGTTTTAGTTCCACTTGTGTTTTCATTTTGGGGTTTAGTTTCATTTTCGTTTGGTGTTGTGATGCCAACTCAGCTATATCACCCTCACACACATCGTACAGAACATCCTATCAGGTACTATTCCTGCACTGCACTGTTTATATCAAACAATGCCAAACGCTTCCAGCCCCTTCCAGTATTCCAGTGCCAGCCTCTTCTGAGAACTGCTTTTTTTTTAATCTGTGGTTTATCAAACGATATTTCCAGCTTCCTTATTCTCTTACTGACTTTTGCCAAATGAATAAGTTTCCCTGCTTCGCACTGGGATTTGTTGTCACTCGTTTTATTGAACGCCTCAGGTTTGTGGATCATGATGAAACTGGAAATTTCCTGCAGCTTCTCATCAGATTGTTAGATAAACTGTAAAATGTTGTGTCACAGTCATGTGTAAATAAGGAAGAATGGGTGACCGCGATATATTGTAATATGTTTGATTTCAGATACCGACAGATGCAGATCAAAACATTTTCACACACACAGATTGGCGCTGAAAGCTCACATGCATACTGCATTCAATAAGAGTGAATGCAACTTGGATTTTATGACACTGATTACCAGAAAATGAGACAGAGAGTGTGCGGGCGACGGCAGGGAAATGTGAGAATTTGCTGCCTTTATCTGTTTTTTATTTATTTATAATCTTTGACGGGCGGACAAAACACAATTACATGAATAAATAATACTGTTGAATATTTCAAATAAAATAGTAGTTGTTGAGATATTTCAGTTAGCACGGCTACAAACTCTTTAACGTCAAAGAGAAAAGAAATATTTACCAATGAATAAAGGAATACAGTAATATTACAGTTCTTAATTAACTCACAGAAGCTTAATATTGTAAAACAATATAAAAACATTAAGGGGGTGGTGAATATATTTTGTAATTTGTTTGATAGAATAAATCATAAATGTTCATGCAGCTCATCAAAGTGTCATTATCAAAGATCATTAGTACCACTGACACGAGCATTCCTCTGAATGGTGGGAAGTACATTCATTCAAGCACTTTACTTAATTACAATTTTTACAACTCGAGCAGTTCCACTTTCTTCCACTTTATTGCTGCACTGCAATACAAAAAACTCTGTTTATTTTACAGCCGTGGTTACTTCACTTACCAGAATCATATTTAACATAAAACACATAAGTTGACCTCGTAAAATAAACGATACTGTTAAAGATTAATCCGGTGGTTCCCAGTCATGGTTTAGATTGTTGTCAGCAGTTCCATCAGAGAGACGTTTCTCCTTTAAACTATTATTATTTTAGGTCCAAAGAGGCTTTTTAAATCTACACGGGCAGTTACAAAGAGTCCGCCATGTTAACCTGCCATGTTTCTATAGTAGCCTAGAACGGACAAAATGAACACTGGCTCTAGATTGCACGTTTTGCAGCCGGCGTAGTTTGTCCTACAGGCTAAGATAAGGATAATAATAAGTATGATTAATTAAATGCAGTACTCTAACTTGTAATGTATTCATACTTCATCCACCACTGCTGCTCTTAACCAGCCTTGTGAAAATATTCAAAATCCAACTACTTAAAATAAGATTTAATAACAAACACCTCTATAAAAAATGGATTGCCTCTATTTCTCGACTGCACTGACTCACATGTGGGAAAATCCTTCTAACGTGTATTATGATGCTGAGTCATCTCTTCCAGGAGAGGCATATTTGTTTGCTGTTGTGATTGCAGTCACGTGTAAAGCACGATGATTCACTTTGTTTGATGACTGCTGAGTTCTGGTAACAGATTGATAAACTTGCCACAAAGCAGAGGAGAGTTTTCCCTCTGCTGGCTGCACAGAGGTTTCAGAGGCGCCGTGTCACTGAGGCAGAGGGTACGATGTGTTTATTTGGGAGAGGCTGGAGCTGCTCTGTCTCAACTCAGATATGCCAAGTGTGTATTTGGATGCCATGAGGAGCATCCAATCAAACATGGGAATCAGACATGCTTTTCCCACGGACTCTCACTGCATTTGAAATATTTGTTATATAAGAAAAGTTATCAAAATAGTCTCTGCAGACGTCAAGTAAAAAAGCTCCAATAAACTCTGCGCTCGGATGATATGCTGCATGATTTACGTAGAAAACAATCTACATTTTATTTTATGTCAGAATTAATGTCTCAAAAAACAGCTACAAAACTGCAAACTCCTCCTCAAAACATGGACATTAATGTCACCACAGTGTCAACAAAAAACTTGAGTTTTTATAAGGTAAGATAGATGGAAGAGGTGCCACAGAGGGGAATTCACACACATTCACTGGGTGGATCAAAAAATATGAATAAAATATATAAAGAAAAAAGTTACGAAGTCGTGCTGGTGTTAAAGAGTCTGACAGCTGTTGGAATGAAGGACCTGCCGTAGTGCTCCTTCTTACATGTTACATCTTACTGTTGCTGCTTATGCTAACCTGAACAAGCAAAATCCAAAATTCAAGCTTATGGATAAATCTGAAAAGTCCTCGTGCGTTCAGCTCAACTTTGTCTCTCCGTCCGACACTCCAACACTAAGCCAGTGAAAAGAACAAAAGACATGCTCAGAACTGTTTTGCCTTGCACAAGTGTCTCTGTTACAGTTCATCTTATCGTCCACATCTGCAGGATACAGGAACACTTCAGAAAACTATTCGGCAAACACAGTTTGTCACTGCATTTACAAATACAAGTCGAGACTCTATCATGCAAAGAGAAAGACAGACATCAACAACATCCAAAAACCTGTTGACCTCTCAGGGCCCGAGCTCATCTGAGATGGACTCACACAAAGTGGGAAAGTGTGCTGAGGTCTGAGGAGTTCACATCTCATACTGTTTTTGGAAATGATGGACGTCATGTCCTCTGGGCTAAATTTAAGTTTTACAGTGTCCCAATGTTTTTGGAATCGGCTTTGTATAATTGTGTCGTGTCATGTGGTCAGATTGAACCCTGTCATTACAGTCGTCATTGTTCTACATTGTCCAGTTCCAATAATATCGTCATTTTACTGGTAACTCTAATAGAAAAGCCTGAAGGATCTGCTGTCCCATTTAAAGCTGTTTTGTTCCTACCAACAGCTGTTTGCCAAAATGTCCTCAAGTGAGACTTGGACCCACTGACTGGGGCATCAGCTAAATACCGAAGATGACGATGCTCGAAATAGATTGAGCTATAACTGGAGTGATTTTATGTTGAAATCATGCCACGTGTTGTTGTGTTTGTGTTTTTGTCACCGCTTGCTCTGTGTGCTCGATGGCCTATAACCTGGAGACTCTTGTGTATTGTGGTCCTTGCTCTGCATTGATGGAAGGAGAGCTTGAAGGGAGTCAAAGGGAAGTTCACTGGGGTACGGACACCACACAGATGAATAAACCGGTATCTCAAACGTATATCAGCTAGTCCGATCAGCTCACTTAGGCCGGACTGACCTGCCTCGTTGAAACAAGACACACGGACAGATAACTGCAAAGCTGGAAAACCCATCAGGGGGTTTGTACAGCGGGTCTTTCATTGGTTAAATTGTCTGATGTTGATGAATAGGAGCTGCTTTGTGTGAAGGTTGCAGGAACGATGATGCTGTAGATTGTTGGGCAGCAACATGAAGCGGGGCTTAGCTGCTGCGCTCTCCTTACAGTTAACTCAATTCATTTTCATGTAATAACCTGAAACCAAACGCTGTTTCCAAGGTAGTGTGTGTCTTTTGTTTTCCTTAAAGCTAGACACTAAATGCTAAAAATCATTGTGTTTTCTAGAAGATGCTTCTCTTTAAAGGCCTTTAAAGTCCTTTTTATTACTTTTAGATTGGTCATATTTTTATGTATTCATTAACAGCCAGACTACAAATCAAAAGTCTTTTCAGGTAGATAGAATTTGTATAGAAAGAAAACACAGCAAGAAGGTTCCTGGTTCTTTCTGTGTGGAGTTTGCATGTTCTCCTTTTGTCTTTGTGGGTTCTCTCCTTCCCACAGTGCAAAGACATGCACTTAATAGGTTAATTAGTGACACTAAATTGGCCGTAGGTGTGAATGTGATTGTGAATAGACTGGCACCTCTCGTCTAGGTTAGCCTAGACCTATCCAGGCTGTACCATGCCTCTCGCTGATAGGCTCCAGCCACATGTGATCCTAGTGAAGATAAGTGGAGGAGACGATGGTGTAAAGTGGGGCTGCAGCTAACGATTATTATCATTGTTTCAGTTATCTCCTCTTTAATTGCCCGTAAAACGGTAAAAAATAGTGAAAAATGTTTGTTCTCATAGTCTAAGTTAAGCTGTGCACATCTCATCCTGATATAGACAATTTCACACTCAGATAATGAGACTTTAATCTCATTATCTCTTACTTTTATTGTATGTAATTTATTATTGTGTCTTTGGTAGCTACATGCAGCACTACTGCCCAAGAGAAAACTCCCCTTAATAAAGTTAGTCTTATCTTATCTTAAATAGTTCATATAAAATGACTGTATGGAAAATCTTATTTCCTCTTACGTGTTACAGTCAGTCAGTCATAATAAAGACAGCAGCCGTTATCTCGCTCCATCTTTATGATTGTTTCCCGCATGATGTGCTGCAGCCAAAAGTCTCTGACGGCCTCCGAGTCTGGCCTTTGTTTTGATCACTCCATGATACTTCTGTGGCGCTCGTGCAAAGACTCTCTCTGAGCAAAACAACGTTACGCTTTTCTGGTTAGTGTCAGACTTTTCATCCCCAAACCACATTCAGACGACAGAAGGAGCCTCTCTTTTAGATATGAGCTCCTCGTCCTGTGTTGACTGATCAAAGTTCTCGTGTTCAGAATGACCCTGCTCGTACTCACGTTCTCTCTCCTCTGTGTTTGCTTGTTTGTTTGTTTGTTTATGCAAATTTCCAGCCTGCACCCTGCTTCCAAGATGTGTGATGCAAAGAGTGTGATTTGTGACACAATGACCAAAACAATGTGACAATAATAGACATAATAAACCCACAAATAATCATGTAAGGCAAAGAAAAGTATCAAATCCTCACATTTACCTGAGAGGTTTGTCGCTTGAAATGTGTGTCTTGAGTTACCCAGAATTCCACTGATGCAGCAGGCACGAGCTCCTACAGGTAATTAGATGGTGAATAATGGTGGCTTTATGTTTGTTGTAGATTTTGGATCCGGAGCTGGAAATCGCTGATCACGCCTTTCCCCGCTCCACGCAAGCCTCCGCTCTCAAGATCCAGGTAACAGATTATCCTGAGGTTTTAATCATTTGAGAGTCTCTGGAATAGATTTCTTGAGAGAAATTAAGCAAATGGAAAAGTTTATTTTATGAGCTCCAGACTTTTCTTTTTGTGCAGCACTAAATGTAGCCAGTAAAGTCTGTGCAGTGACACATTCTGGGCACAGGCTTAACTTTTCAATAGACTCAGTCCAAGATGTCACCAGAGCAAGCCACCGGCACAGCCAAATTGCTCATGCGCTCAACCAAAAATGTCTAAAACAGCCGAAGTTCTGTACCCCCCTTGCTGCTCTGATGGATCCTTTATTCCTGTTGACACGATAACGGTGTTAGAAAAACAAAAATGGATCTGGATTAAATCTGCAGGTCCAGGATTCATGAAGTTTTCCAGACTCTGTGTCCACTTCAGCTCCTCATTCCATTTTTCCTTCAGCTCTGGTTTGTGTGTGTGAGTGTGTGTTGACTCTTAACTCGACTGTCGGGTGTGTTTCAGGATAAGGAGATCCGGGGAGTTTTCCTGTGGCTGTTCGCTCGCCTCTTCCAGGGCTACCGCTGGTGTTTACACATCATCCGCATCCACCCAGAACCAGTGATCCGCTTCCATAAGGTCTGTAGATAACAGCTCTAATCAGCCACGTGTCCTGAAGAGTTTCCTCAATGAGAACCCGCATCAGATGAGTGTAACACGTGTTTCCACAGGCGGCCTTCCTGGGTCAGAGGGCGCTGACAGAGGACGACTTCCTCATGAAGGTGTTGGACGGCATGGCGTTTGCAGGCTTCGTGTCAGAGAGAGGGCCTCCGTACAGAGCCACTGACCTGTTTGATGACGTGAGTGGGATGACTGTGTCCAAAATCACTCAAAAAACATAATAATAAACATAATGAGAACTGTTCTCAGTTGGTTTGGATGTTGTAAAGGTGTTTACATTCACGTTGTGTGTATCCTTTAGTGTGTTCTCTTCCCCCCTTCTCTTTTTTTGGAACATATTTTCATTTATTTGTTGCAGTTTGTGAGAGATTAACTGTTGCTCTTCATCTAACTTGGATATACATGATGATGCTGAAGTTTGAGGTAACTTCCTTCTTTGTCCTGTTTCAACAGCTGGTAGCCAATCATGAAGAGCGGATACGACAAGAGGAGACCTGTCCACAGAAAGTCATGAACCATGTCAGGGAGCTGGCTGAGCAGCTCTTCAAAAACGTACGTTCTCTAATGGTTTCCACTCTGTCCTGTTACGTCCTCCTTCTTTGCTTCTTCTCGTGAGACTCTCCTCTCCGTCACTTTCATGTTCAGTGTGTTCTTTCCAAACTAATAGCTCTCTGTTTTTGTTCAGTTGCGTCTTTGTTTCATCTCTCTGTCTTCCCCTCCCTCCAGGAGAACCCTTACCCCGCTGTGGCGATGCACAAAGTCCAGCGGCCGGCAGAAAACACCCAGAACACCGGACAGAATCAGACGCCTTTCCCCTTGCTGGACGACGTCGTAGTGGAGCTCTTCATCGACCACGCCGCCGCCAAACTCAAGACCGCGCCTCCTGTGGTCAAGGCGGAGCTCAAGAGCATGGTGCCATCTGGGCCTCCACTAGGTGAGCTGTCGGCGGATCACTGAGGAGCTGTAACTGTGTGTAATCTGGTAAACCCGAGGTCTAGAAAGTCTGATTCATCTGAAATGAGAACTAGAAATTATGTAGCAGTGACACCTCAAAAAAAAAAAGTGTTAAACACTCAACCAAAAGTTTGCTGTGAGGCAGCGGGTGTTGGGTTTCATAGTCGCATTTGTAAAAAACGTAACACCAAGTTCATGGTCTCCAGTTGCGTCTCAGACTTCCTGTGTGAACAGACAGCCTGTCTCACAGTGTGTGTTTAATGGGGTTCAGTTCCGTGCCACAGTGATGAATGAGTGTCTGATCACTTCCCTCGCCCCGTCACCGCAGGAGACACCGTGGACAGGAACGGCAACGTGATGGCCAACAGCGCCCGCAGGCTGGAGGTGGTCAGGAACTGCATCACATACATCTTTGAGAACAAGATGCTGGAGGCAAAGAAGGTACGAGTAGAACACTGCACACTTCAGAGCTTCTGGACCATCAATAAAAAAAGTCACCTGTGTGTCATTTGTTCTGATTTTATGTTGATTTCTGTGAAGCCATTGGGATTCAGCTGTTGTGGTTGTTTTCGTCTCCACTGTTCAGTTAATGCCAGCTGTACTGAGGGCGTTGAAGGGTCGGGCGGCCCGGATTTGTTTGACCCAGGAGCTCAATCAGCACGTCCTACAGAACCGAGCCGTGCTGGACGACCAACAGTTTGACTACATCGTCCGAATGATGAACTGCACCCTACAGGTGAGCCTGCAAATAGAACAGAAAAGGCTTCAACCCTTTGTCAGGTGAGGATATGAGAGTTCAGATTTGAGGGAAAAGGGGAGCAAAAGGGAAATGTTCATATTTTGTATTTATGTTTATATTTGTTTGTTCTCTGTCAACAAAGCTAGACAACTTCTTTGCACGTCGTCCATTCAAATATTTCACCTCCGAAGAGGTCTGAAAATTACAGGAACATTTCGGATCAGCCAGCTGATATTATCACAGGCTAGTTAGAATGCTGCCAGTACGGCTGAAGCTCATGTGGGTGCCATTAGTTTTGCAGATATTTGATCACAAACTAAACTGAAATGTTTGAACTGAGAGTTTCTCTGAGGGGGTAGATGATGAGATATTTCAGCAGTGAACAGGCCAGTATCCCTGGAGTGATACCATTAGCAAGACTAAAAAAATAAGAGACCGACTTTGACTTGTCCTCTGTCATTTGAGTTGGACTTTAATGATGCTAAAGGATTAATCTAACATATAAAAACCGACATGTTTATGCTTTAAAGTATGGCAGATACAACGAATGATCTAATAATTAGCATCAGTTCTGTTTTATGGTTTCCACGTTGTGACATCATTCCTTTATTTACCTGTTTGCATTCAGGACTGCTCACATATCGATGAACACGGTATTGCAGCTGCCCTCCTTCCACTCGTCACGGCCTTCTGCAGAGTAAGTTATAAAACATTCATTCCACATTGGATCAACAGATTAGAACTCATTTAAGTTTCCCCTCCTGGTTTTACAGTTCACAGTTCACCGGTGTCTGAACATGCCATTTAAAGTCTCTTCCTGTGTTTCGTCTGACAGAAATTGGGCGCAGGCATCACTCAGTTCTCCTACAGCTGCGTGCAGGAGCACATGGTGTGGACCACCATGCAGTTCTGGGAGGCCATGTTCTACAGCGACGTCCAGAACCACATCAGAGCCCTGTACCTGGAGACAGACGAGGGAGACCAGCAGAACTCTGTAAGCACTCCATATGTTACCCGAGTGACCAGACTAATGATGGATGATAGTCGAACATATTGTTCAAAAGTTTTTGGTGAATTTCTGGAACAAAAAGCGAGTAGACTAATGAGTGAGGCTCCTATCCTGCTGAGCAGAGTGTCATTTTTGTCTCGAGATGATCAATCATGATCTTAATTTGTCGTCAGGAGCAGCAGGACGGGTCAGGCAGCGGGAGGGAAATCAGCGCCTTGGAGCTGGCGTCGGAGCAGAACCGGCTGTGGCCGACGCTCAGCAAAGAGATGCAGGCGGAGCGCGTGCAGAAGGAGGAGAGCACGGTGTTCAGCCAGGCCATCCACTACGCCAACAGGATGAGCTACCTGCTGCTGCCACTGGACACCAGCAAGAACCGCCTGCTGAGGAGCTCCGGCCTCGGAGACGTGGAGAGCGTCAGCAACAGCTACGTCACAAACAGGTACGTCACAAACAGGTACGAACAGCTGTCAGCCTTCGTCAGGACGAAGGGATCGGACTTAGATTGATAAGTAATCAGGTAGGCCTGTAAAGGACAAGTTAAGACTGCTCTGCCTGTGACGATATGGCAAAATTAGACATACAGTAATAATGATGACGAATGTTCAACATAGTGATCTTTGTTCTATCAGACAAAACTGTAAAATAACTAATTTTCTTAGTGAATTAGAAATGTAGCTGAGAATGATTCATTCAGACAAGATTGTTTTGTAAGCATGACACACTTCCACTGAAAGTTGATATACGCTAATACTGAATTATTGCCAGACTCAAACTGATGTCCTATTTTCTCTTTTATTTTCTTTAACTTCATTGCCTTTAGAAATATCCCCAACAGTAACGTAAACTTCTGTCTTGAGATGTTATTCCTGTGAAGTGTCCAAATATTTGTTTTAAAACTGCTCAGTTTTAGTCTCTTTTCACTTGGAAAAGGTCGGCTACAGAATATCTTCTCCCACTAAAAATCATTTACGATCTGCTGTCAGTGATTTCTGACTCATTTCTTCCAGTGTCTTCAGAGTAGAGAGGTATAAGTTAAAGTCAAAGAAAAATAAGAAGAAAAAGGAAAAAGCTCCACATTTAATTTGAACAGTTGGTGCACACGATGTAGGTTATACAGAACTTTTTTTTGGTACTGTCCTGTATTCAGAGGTGTCCGAAAATAAAGAGAGAGTCCATGATGTGCAGCACAGCTCCTCAGCTTAAAGTATTGCAGTCACAGATCATGGTCTAATAAAGAAAAAAGAGGAAGTTATGTCATTGCCTCACATCCAGGCATGATGACATTACTGTACAATACTCATGTGTACAGATCATATGAGTTAAGATCTCTTTAGCTTCTCATTCAGCCCATAAAGATAAAAAATCAAACCATGGCTGAATCAAACAGAAACACAAGTTTAGACACATGAATGTTCAGATCGGTGTTTTTGTCTTGTAGTATTGCCGGCAGCATGGCGGAAAGCTACGACACAGAGAGCGGCTTCGAAGATGCCGAGAGCTCCGACGTGGCCAACTCTGTGGTGCGCTTCATTAACCGCTTCGTAGACAAAGTGTGTAACGAGAGCGGCGTGACCAACGAGCACCTGAAGGCTCTGCACACCATGATACCAGGTATGGAGGCACCTGAGACGCACCACCACTTCCTGATCTGTGTTTGAACCACAGAGAGCGTCACGCCAAACCTCATGACAAACTCTGTTTTCGTTCACAGATATCGTTCAGATGCACATCGAGACGTTGGACGCAGTCCACAGGGAGAGTAAGAGACTGCCTCCGATCCAAAAGGTAACCAATTCCTATTTTTACATCCCACTGGACAAAGGCCATGCAGAACCCCAGCCAGCCCCGCCCACTCCCCTCTCCACCAATCCCTGCAGCTCAGGCTCACAGTGTCACGGCAGGTACGTCTGTCTCGCCAGAGACAGAACCGTGTGACTCACAGCACGCCTGAGCAATGCATGCTGGGTGATTGCTCTCTCCTTGTCGTGCTGTTTGGTCTCCAGAGGAGCTGAGTGCCTTCAGTGTGAAGGGTGCTGTTGTTTTGGAGAGGGACGGTGGCTGCGCTGAGCCTGACGTGACATGTTTTGTCATCTCACTAAAGACCTGAGTGGAACATGCAACCGCTCTCTGCTCTCACAGAGTCCTGTCAGCATTTGTAGCATGCAGGTTCACGTCCTCGTAGACAAGAGGCAGCGGGCTGCACTAAAACACAAAAACTATTGTGTGCAGTTTACAGCTCTCGGGGTCGACGGAGGAAACTCTGCCCTGTTTCCTCCGTGTGACTGCAGCTGGAGGGCGGACATGTGTAGCATTATGTGTTGGGCAGCTGATTATGAAACAGGTTAGAAAGTTGTAATTTGTTTCCTTTCAGAGGTTAAGTTCCTTAGGAAGCTCTCAGGGCCTCACTGCGGGGCAGGAAGTGATGTAAGGGAGCAGAGGACAAAGCCAGGGTCATGTTTCAAACTGTTGGTATTCAGGAAAGCTTAGCAGCCCACAGAGGCCTCTTGGTCTAAAAATGAGTTGTGTAATCAAGCTTTGGATCCTCAGGGACCGTTCAGAACACGACAGAATATGAAATGAACATCCCATCGTGTAAACACATCCAAATGAATATTTTCATGTTTCTTTTTGTGTATTTATCTTTTTGTTTGGGACATCGTCTCTGCCAAGATCCCACCGCTACAGAGCGACTGACGTGTGCGTTACGCAACAGCAACACCATCATTTCAATATTAGCTTCTCATTTAACTTCCCAACCAGCGCAGTAACCTCAGCATGGTCGTGAAAGCATGAGACTCTAAAGAGTGGAGTGTTGTTTGCTTTTGAAATATATGTGTGTGTACACACACTGTAGGGCTGCGGTTCCTCCTGTTTTCTTGTATATTACTATATGTACAGCATGTTGTTACTTTATAGATTTATCATGGTCACTAATACTATCTGCAACATGTCGGCATTATTTTCACGTATCACTACTGGACCTAAATGTCTACACAAGGTTTCAGAGACTTCAATAGTGCTCGATTGATACCAATATAAAGGAGTAAACAATACAGATATCCATACATCGACTGACATTCTTCTTATATATAATATATTTTTATTTGCAGTGGTTAACAAATATTTGTGACAAATATAGAAGAATATAATATAGAATAGAAGCAGGATACGATTTATATTTTAACAATAAACTTTATTGTCATCAGTATTGCTATCTACTTTATAGATAATTTAATCATTATAAATAACTAAAAAAAACATGAAATATCTGCATCTTGGCATCTTTTTCTGCATTGTGTCGCACATATCGCACAACAAACGCCAATATTAATACACCTGTGATCGGTCAATATCAGGCAATAATATTAGTCCTGATCAGTTTAATTACTGTCTCTCATTACTATTTGGATAAAGAATCGTACATCAATTGATGTATGTAGATGTATATACTGCAGACTTCCCTCATCTCTCACATGTAGGAATCTATAGAGTGAAGGCGGCACCTCCATTCAATCATGCATGAAATCCTGAAACAGTTCAGTCCTGGAGAGTTGTGACATTTTTCATTAGTGCCACCGCTGTGTCATTAATCTTCCTCCCCTCTTCTCTTTGTCTCCGTGCAGCCCAAGCTGCTGAGGCCAACACTATTACCCGGTGAGGAGCTGGTGATGGACGCCATGCGAGTCCACCTGATCTCCGACGGACGTGAGGAGGCCACGGGGCTGATGGGAGGTCCGCCTCTGCTCCCTGCTGAGGGCGCCATCTTCCTCACCACCTACCGGCTCATCTTCAAGGGCACACCCACCGACCCACTAGGTGAGAGATGACACACACACACACACACAAACACACACACACTTTGTTTCCCCGTCCGTGGGTCTTCTAAACCCTGCTCTTTGCCTGCATGTCTTCCTCTTGCAGTGGGTGAGCAGGTGGTGACTCGCTCGTTCCCCATCGCCTCTCTGACCAAGGAGAAGAGGATCTCAGTCACTTTACCCATGGACCAGTTTGTCCAGGAGGGGCTACAGCTCGGTCCTGCACCTTCCAGGTACTCTTACATCCTCAACTCCCATCACAAATATCCACTTTCTAGTCCTTCCTTCTTTCTTTGCTTGCTGTTCTTTCTTCCTCATTTCACTGTTTTCTCTGTCTGCCTGTAGCTGATGAAGATCGCGTTCGACGAGGAGGTCGCCTCAGACCTGGCTGAGGTTTTCAGGAAGCACATGCACAAGCTGCGCTACCCTCAGCACGTCCAGGGCACCTTCGCCTTCACCGTGGGTCAGTCCGGGAAGACTTTGGTGGAGCATAAGACCAAGGACAAGAACCAGTCGCTCAAGTAAGGAATCATCTGCATAGAATGAAAGAATCTCACCAGGTGATCCAAATGAGGCTGAATTTACAGCTTCAAATAGCCTCACAGAGAAACAGAACATAAACCACATGCAACTGTTTTGTGTTTTTCAGATTGAGAATGGTTTTCTAGAAAACATAGCATTGCTATGAACATGGTGCAGAAATATTTTGTATTTCAGTGATCTTGGTTTAGTTCTGGTTGCGTAATGTGGAGCAGCGCAGCCTTCACCACAGAGCTAATCCTGACCTGACAGCACAATGTAACGTGTGCAACCTTGAGGTAGCGAGTTTCCTCTTCTTCACTCACATAAAACCCAGCAAACTACAGTAGTCATGGTGATGGCAGTAAAGCAGCATAAGTATCAGTATGATTCACCACAGTGAGCGGTAAAACTGGTATACCAACGGTAGAAAAGAAGTTGTTAATGCCAAAAACAGGTTTTACTCTGGTGGGGAGAGTAGCACATCGGTTCAAGGCTCATTAAAATACACAAGGCTGAGTTTGAGGTAATTAAAGTGGAAATAAATTGTCTGCAACACGCTTCTCAGCTGATGTTGCTTCAGATCTGCACAAACACACCAAACCTGCACAAACGTGTGTGCAAAATAGAGTGACTTCACCTTCAAGAAACAGGATGTGGAGCTGCCTCCATTCTGTTATGTTACATGCATGTATGCATGTAGAGTCGCCCTCTGTCACGACACAGTGCATTAAGCCCCGAGTTTGAGCGCTCTCAGCGTGCCACTCTGCAGGAGGTTTGAGCTCACACAGCAACAACACGGAAGAGTTTATGACCATGATGCATTGAGAATAGCTGTAATGTGACCTCAGGATGTGGCCTCACATGTTAGCTTCTTCATAAATGTATCGGTAAATGGCAGAGCGGCAGCCACAATGTGAATTTGTCTCCACTTTATTCAAAGTCTAAGCGACCAAACCCTCAGACCCCTGACACACACACACACACACACACACACACACAGAGCTCTCCCCTCTTTCTGTAGGAATGAAAGGAGCACGAGAGAAGTCTTTGAATAATTCATCAGTGGAAAATGTGGCAGCCGTTTTATCGGCCCTGTTGTTCGCTCTCTGCACTGCGTGTGCGCGCTAAAAAACCTCCATTCAGTCATATTAACTCTGACCGCGTGGCTGTCTATTTACACACTGAGGCGAACATTGTGAGCTGCTTCACATCTAAATGCACATTTCCGTGCTAAAAGAGCCAACAGGAAGTGTCCCTGAATGGAATATGTTGTAGAATCAGCACAGTGATATCTTTCTGTCCTCGCTCCTCCTCGTCTTTGTCAGGACGCTCTCCAAAAACCTGGTGAAGACTGCCAAGAGGACCATCGGCCGGCAGTATGTGACCAGGAAGAAGTATTCTCCCCCCACCTGGGAGAACAGGAGCAGCTTCCAGTCCGAGCTGGACGAGGATGAAATCTCAGGTGAGATGTGTGACGTTTGATTTCAATAACATGACTCGAGGAGATGAAGCTCCCTGTTTGTGACAGATAGCTTCTCCTGTGTCTTCACAGTGTCAGAGGAGGTGGACCAGAGCACCCACACCCTCTCCTCCACCATCCGCTCATCCGACAGACAGACCATGAGCAACGTTGTGGAACGCGCCTGTTGCCGCGACTACCAGCGACTGGGTCTGGGCACGCTCAGCAACAGCCTGACGCGCTCTAAGAACGAGCCTTTCAGGATTTCCACTGTCAACCGCATGTACACCGTCTGCAGGAGGTGAGAGGCCGCTGGAAGACGACACACGGGGATGAGGGGTGGGAACCATATATGTAGAACATCTCCTCAGTGCTAAATATGTGTGTTTGTGTGTGTGTCACAGCTACCCCGGCCTGCTGATTGTGCCTCAGAGCATCCCAGACACGACCATCCAGAGAATCTGCCGCTGCTACAGACAGAATCGCTTCCCCGTGGTCTGCTGGAGGAATTCCCGAACCAAGGCTGTCCTTCTGCGGTCCGCAGGCCTCCACGCGAAGGGGGTGGTGGGCTTCTTCAAGTCCCCGAACGCCCCTACTGCAGGTAACAACCCAGGGAATGATGCTGGTTATTTTTCAGGACGTGCGCTCATTCCTCAGTCTGCCTAGAGGAGTGTGGCCGTCAGAGGTCTGTGTGACCCTAGAAATCAGGATGCTACATGAAAGGGAGAAAAAAGGAAGAACTGTAATTCTTTTTCCAGCTCACGTCAGTAAAATCTATCTGAAGATCTACTTTAATCATGAAGGTTTGTCACGTGTTTCCCTCTCTGTGCAGTCCCCTCCCAGGCGGACTCCACCAGTCTGGAGCAGGAGAAATACCTCCAGGCCATCATCAGCTCCATGCCTTCTTACAGCGAGTGCAGCGGCAGGAACACACTCAGTGGCTTCACCTCCACGCATATGAGCACCTCCGGTGGGTGGACTGACACACACACACACACACACACACACACACACACACACATATCGACTCACCATCACTAGGACCACAGCTGATTGTTTGGTCTGTCCACAGACTCCTCAGATAAGTTCAGGCAGCCCAAGATCGGAGCTCTGATGAAGCAGGTGATGGGCACCAAGGAGGATGCTCCTGGAACCTTCAGCAGAGGAGGTGAGACATGTCTGTGTGTGTGTCTGTGTGTGTATCCTGTAGATTCTCTGTTAGCTTTAGTCTTACAGTCCTTTTTAAAAAAATGTGTGTGAAGTCATAAATCTGTTAGTGAAACTGGGCTTGAACAGGAGGATGATGAATGAGTTAATGCATCCATTGTAGAGTGTGTGTGTGTGTGTGTGTGTGTGTGTGTGTGTGTGTGTGTGTGTGTGTGTGTGTGTGTGTGTAAGAAACCATCCTCCATGTGTGGTGTGTGTTGTTTAACGGGTCATCTCTGTCGTTTGACCTCAGCTCTGGGTCAAAGGGCGAAAGTCATCTCCCTCTCTCAGCCCAAAGTGTCTGGCAAGGCCAGGAACCCTCCTAGAGGTACAGTAGGCCCCCCCTCTCCCTCCCTCCCTCCCTACACTCCTGTCTAACCAATTAGATCTCTTTCCCCGTAGCGTTGAGTGTGTTTGCCGTGGTTCCTGGTAGCGTTCTGTCTCTGCAGACTAATGGTCTGTTACTGCTTGTGTTTATCAGAGAACTGCTGTGTGTGCATGCTGCCGCTGCAGCTCTGCCGTCCGACGTCTGTTTGTTTCCTGTTTGATTCTTCTTCTCTCTGTTGAATGTCGGCAGCAGCCAGAGCCAGCTCTGTTTCATCATAACATGTGTAATCATAACAGCTGTCACTGAGATACACGTAGCAAACTGGACTGGGTAGTCTTCAGTCGTTTCTGCCTTGTTTACCAGCATGTGTCAGTAGCTGTGGACGTCAAACACACCAGTGTGTTTTTAAAGGATCATTCCGCTTCATTTGGCTCATAATCAAACAATGATCCTTTAATGACAAGGACAGGATTCAGTTTTCATGTCAGGAGTCCTCTGAACACTCTACCCTGTCTGTGTGTTTGTGTTTATTGCAGGTAAATGGGGCAGTATTCGAGGCAGCGGGCGTCTAAGTGCCTACAACCCAGACGTGGGGACGCGTCTGGCAGGGAAAGAGTCTCCGCAGCCCAACGGAGGGCCGAGCGAGGCGCTGTTTCTCCGCCAGCAGAGGGCTTACCTCTACATCATCGGAGACAAATCCCAGCTCAAGGTAAGGCGACGACACGCTCGTCGACGCGATGTTTGCGTTTGAAATGTGCTTTGGAGTCAGCAGTGTTAACTCGTGTGTGTTCAGGGGGAAGCAGGACTCATTCCAGCAGTGGGAGGTGGTTCCCATCGAGGTGTGTGACGTGCGGCAGGTGAAGAACAGCTTCAAGAAGCTGATGAAGGCCTGCGTGCCGAGCTCCCTGGTCTCTGACCCCAACATGAGCTTCCAGCGCTGCCTGGAGGAGTCCGAGTGGATGGCTCTGGTTCGTGCTCTCAGTGGTACATTCACTGACCCAGACTTTAGGTGGTGGTGTTTTTACTGACCCTGCATTTGTGTGTTCAGTTACACAGGGTGCTGCAGGTGTCTGTGCTGGTGGTGGAGCTTCTGGATACGGGCTCGTCGGTCATGGTCAGCCTGGAGGACGGCTGGGACGTCACCACACAGGTACGACCGACACCATGACGCTTCATTGCTGAAAGCTGCTCGGAGTCAAAGCTTTGAGCTGACACTGTGATGTGTGTGCAGGTGGTGTCCCTGGTGCAGCTGCTGTCTGACCCATACTACAGAACCTTCGACGGCTTCCGGCTGCTGGTGGAGAAGGAGTGGCTGTCGTTCGGACACAGATTCAGTCACCGCGGGGCGCAGACCCTGGGCAGCCAGAGCAGCGGCTTCACCCCCGTCTTCCTGCAGTTCCTCGACTGCGTGCACCAGGTGGGTGTGCAGCGCTGAGCACGAGACTTCAACCTTTTTTATCCCCACGCACAAATACTGTGATTTGACGAGTGTTGAAATGATGAGTTTCTTTTCTTTCCTCCCCAAAAACGTTCTGTGGTGGACAGCCTCTGTGCTCTCGTCGCTGTCCTGCAAAATAACATGTTTTTGAACATCTAAAGATCAGATTCCGACATAATAACAAGTTTATTTAAATATAGCACTCTGCAGAAGAGTTGGAATCGCTTTGATTCATCTGTCCACGCACAAGGAATTCTCACTCGACAAGATAATTGCAAAGCGAGCAGCACAATAGAGAGCTACACAGTATCAGCAACAGCTGAGACTAGAAGCAGTCTGTCATGATGTATGTCTGTTCTGTTTCCTCTGACTATATATGTCTATGACGCTGTCACGCCATTTACCTGTGTGTCTGACTCCATTTCCTGTTTTGCTGACGAGTGACGTCGGTTGCGCCCTCTTATCACACACAGGAAGTGTGGTTTCGTTTAGCTCCGGTGACCCCGCCCCCTGTCTGAGACACTCTAAATAATGCTGCTGTCCGTCTGTCGCATCAGAGCGTGATTACAGATGACCATATGTCGAGTTTATATAAAAAAAACAGGAAGACGTATGAGACGTAGCTTGAGTCACACACTAACGGGCCGCTTCTGTTTGTGTTGGAAAGCTAGAAATAATAAAGATGACACACAGGAGAGTGTGTGTTCCTTCCCTTTCCCCTTCAGCTAACACTTAAAGCTGAAGTAAGACTCTTAAATCACCTGTTTCCCTGCAGCTGTCTGAAAGATACTTTATAGTTTCAGCATCAGTGTGGCCATGAAGGACCACTTTTGACAGCTCTAGTCTGAACACATCTATGTGTGCAGTCACCTCTCTGCGATAGAAATGAACCTCCACCCCTTTAAACTGTAGCACTGACCTGTTTCTGTCCCTCCACCCTCAGATCCACCTCCAGTTCCCCATGGAGTTTGAGTTCAGTCAGTACTACCTGAAGTTCTTGGCCTACCACTACGTGTCCAACCGCTTCCGCACCTTCCTGCTCGACTCCGACTACGAACGCATAGAGCTGGGTAAGAGCCTGTCCGAGTAACAAACACACAACATTAAAGTCAGCGATGGAGTGTGTGTTCCTGATGAGCCCCTGTGTGTGTGCAGGAGTGCTGTATGAGGAGAAAGGCGAGAGGAAGAGCCCTCAGGTGTGTAAGTCTGTGTGGGACTACATCGACAGACTCAACAAGAAAACTCCAATCTTCTACAACTACATGTTCTCTCCTGAAGACGAGGAGGTGAGGCCACCACAGCACGCCCACCACATGATATTTAATCATGTTTCCTCAATGATCATACGCACTGACACAAGGCAGACTCTAAAGTGAGTAAGTGTATGTTCCAGGTTCTGCGGCCGTATACCTTCATCTCCAACCTGAAGGTGTGGGACTTCTACATGGAGGAGACTCTGTCAGAGGGGCCCTCCTACGACTGGGAGCTGAGGGGCCGGCAGGAGCGCGTGGCGGAGGAGACGGCGGACAAACCCGACACCAGCGGGCCCAAGTCGCAGCGACGCATCGTGTGGCCGTGCTACGACAGCCTGAGCAAGGTGGTGCCCGACGCCATCACCAAGCTGCTGCAGGACCTGCAGAGTCTGGAGGCCGAGCTCGGCCAGACGTCGGAGAAGTGGAAGGACACGTGGGATAAAATCAAGACGACGCAGAGAACCGAGACCAAACTGGAAAGCAAGGTGAGACGACGGACATGCAGAAAGATGTGTTGTGTTGTGTTCAGGTGCAGCCTTTTGTTAAAATCCCTGCAAAGATTGGCTTGTGAAGGCAACACGCAGACTTCCACGTACTTCATATTTATTAAACTTTGTAGTATGTCCAGTGTTCTTATAGTTACAAATATGTTCAAACTATATTTCACCCAGCAAAACGTCTCTGCTGCAGCTGAACTGCTGCACAGAGGGCTTCTCCAATCCAAATCCATAAATCCACTAACAACACAAATCAACTCAAATGGTGTCACACATGCAGGACGTTATTTATTGATTGATCCTATCAAGAAAATGGCTGCGTATTTTTAAATAGTTTGTGTTCCAGGAACAAATTCCTTCCACCTGAACGTTATCATGTCAAACATCTGCTGAGGAGATCATCACTTCATCTCTCTGTGTTGCCTCCAAACCAAACTGACAAACACTGTGTGAGTTCAGAGCAGTAGGCAGAACCGGACCAATCAAAGACCTTTAACCAGCTCCTGTGGAGTCCATCGTGTCACATCTGGACCACCAACAAGAAACAAATGAATACGTTCATGTCATATTTGAATAATTTAGAGTGTGTGTACCAGTTTAGTATCCTAAATGTGTGGAAGTAGGTGACTTCAGTGGATTTTGAACATTACACTGGGGAATGGTGTCCTCTGCCACCTTGTGGTGAAAAAAGCAGAGTGCAGGTAAAAACTGTGCTGTGGAGTTTTTATGTTTTACATACAAACGAAGCACATTTTCAGCACCGCTGCCCATTTCAAACGTTGTTTTCAATATGTATGTAAAGAGATGAGTAACATTAAGTAATCGTCTTAAATCAGACATTGGGTATGCATCTGTAGGAGTCCCAGACTCTCTCTGAAGCTCTTCCTTCTTCCTCGCCAGCCGTCGTTCTCCAGCTCCTTGCTGATGTCGTCCAACCTGAGCCACCAGCGGCGCTCTCAGGGCGTCTACCTACAGGAGAGCGGGGTCGGCTCCTCCATCAACCTGGCTCTGGAATGCGAGGCCAGCGCCACCTCCACGCCTGTCGCCGGTCGGACCAGCACCAGCACGCTCTACAGCCAGTTCCAGAGCACGGAGAGCGAGAACAGGTCTGTACCCACCACGGTTTACTGAGGCACTGAGAGGAATGTAATGTTAAGACACCACACGCTGGAGTGTTGACATCAGACAGAGGCTTCATTTGTAGACATCACTTTGTATGTTGACTCTTCACATTGTGTGCTACACTGTGGATTATCACTTATTTGTCTTGTGTCAGAGAAATCCCTCACATCTCTACATTTCTGTCGACTTTGTCCTATCAGGAGTTTTGAAGGCATTCTGTTTAAGAGAGGAGCGTTGTTGAAACCATGGAAACCGCGGTGGTTTGTGCTGGACAAGACCAAACATCAGGTCAGTGCTGACAGTGAAGTGGAGCAGCGACTGAACTCAGTGTTCAAGTCTGCATAAGTAATACTGCACGTATTCAGATACCTGCGTCTGTCTCTAACCACACGTCCCCGTCCTCAGCTGAGATACTACGAGAGCCGGCAGGACAAGGAGTGTAAAGGGGTGATCGAGCTGGCCGACGTGGAGTCCGTCATTCCAGGAACGCCGACCATGGGAGCGCCGAAAAACATCGACGAGAAAGCCTTCTTTGATGTAAGTTCCCTTCGCTGAAGAGACGAGCTGCTCTTAAAATAGTCACACATTATTCCAAGATGGCTTCCTGTATTGCACAGCATTGTCAGAGAGACCGATGCGGTGCCCAGTGGCTGTAACTAACTTGTTTCCTGTCGTCTTTCAGCTCAAGACAACCAAACGAGTGTACAACTTCTGTGCCCAGGACAGCCTGAACGCACAGCTGTGGATGGACAGTGTTCAGAGCTGCCTGTCAGACGCCTAAGAGAGGAGGCGGGACTCTTTTGAAAGGAGCAATGCAAAACCAGGAACGAATGAGCAGTGCCGCGGCACCTGACGGACACTTCTGCTGACCAATCCCAGTGGAACAGGGAGGGGGCGGGGCCTTTCACCACTTAAAGCTCTGTTTCTGTTCGCTAGTGTTGAACTAATAACCTCGTGTCATGACGTTTCAGTGTTTTTGTTATAAAAATAAGAAAAAGGAAAAAAAAAAAAAAAGTCCCCGAAGAACCACTCGCTGTCGTCTCACCAAGTAGCTGCAGCCTCCTCCACCCACCCTCCACCCGACCCCACCCTCCGAGAGTCTGACCACTATGTGCGCTGGATGTCTGTATGCACAAAAACAATGCATATTAAAGCACGTCGTTGCATTTCTGTGAGGTGACCCGCAGTTCGGATCAGCATGAAGATCTTTCCAGACCCTCCACCTCCACCTTTAACCTCCTACTAACCCCGCTCCACATTTCATGACACTCCACGGAGGAATGACGGAGGAGCTGCAGTCGCCTCGTCAGCCTGGCTACATAGAGGACGGAAGGATCAAGGAGATGGACTGGTGGGTTGACGGGACCAAAACAACCCCCGAGGAACACACGGCAAACGCTCATCAAACGTTCCTCAGTGATCTCTGCTCTTCACCTCTCACTGCCTGACGGAGCCCATTCGCAGTAACCGTCGAACGTCGAGCGTGTCACTGCAGCTGCAAGGGGAAGAAAAATGGGTGAGGGTGGGGGGGGAGCTCCCTTAACGGTTCATGAAGGATTTCATTTTCTTTATTGTTTTCCAAAATCTCAACCAGAAAGAGATGAACGGTCATCAGCCGCCCTCAGCAGGTGGTGCTGATGACGGTGGTGATATACTGTGAAAGCCATGAATCAGTCGCAGAGATCAAACCAGGAGAGCCGGGTGGAGATTGTTCCAGTCTGTCAGGTATTGAGTGTGTCGGTGAACTTTCACTGAGAGTGTTTACAAAGTAGACGAATCTTCCCTCACTAAGCTAAACTCGCTCTTCACCTGCGTGTTTTTAACCCGTACAACCACTATTAACATTCAGAGCTATTTTAAGGGACGCCGAAGGAAACAGGAGGGATTTATTTTGTAGTGATGTCTTAAAAACAATCTATAGAAGGAGATCTGGAAGGTAGAAGGATACTAATGAACAGAGTGATATTATGGGATGCTTTGGAGAGACTACAGTTTTTTGTTTTTGTTTTTTAGAGATGGACTCGACAGTGCTCAAAGTGTAGGAAAACTGGATGTTTGTTCGAGGAAACTGCAGGTATTTCTCAAGCTAGGTCTCAAAAATGTGTCTGTTATGACTCCGGGTCATGCTGAAGTTTCATTCACCGCCTCTGTTGTTTGCTGGAGTTACATTTTCTGACTCCTGCAAACAGAATAATACATATTTACTGTATAGAAATCATTTCAAACTCTTGCCTCGTAGTTTGTCCTTCATGCTTGAAATGAGAGGGTGAGGCGAGCGGTGTGTAGTTGGTTGCAATCTATAACTTCACCACTAGATGTCGTTAAATCCTACACAACGGCCCTTTAAACTTCGTTCTGTGTGAACCACTTTTGGTTCCGTTCTCAGACAAACGTGTGAAATAATTCATGTGAAGTTCATTTGCAAAGTTTAAGAAGCCTCACACTGATTATCCAGATGTGTTGTTGCTGTCTTGGAAAAAACATGCATCTCCAAAACATCAACTTCTTACGAGCTGTGACAACGTTTTCTTCAAATGTCGGAGCATATCCTCGACCCAGCATGGAAAACAAACTCTTTTGGAAAAAGTAGAAATACAAGCACGTCTTTCTGAATTTGTGTTTCTCATACTTGTTTCAAACTGCAGTGGTGGGTGCAGATTTAGCATGACTCATTAGTCAGAATGGACACAGCTATGAAAAGTAGCATAGTTTTCCTTTAAATGGTGCTGGGACAGGGAAAGTCTGTGAGCTGGTTCCATCACATCCACTCGTACTCGCCGTGTCAGATCGTCACTGTGCCCAAGTATTTAAGTTTAGCACCCGTTAGCTTCAGTGCTTGAAGCCTGTACATAGACGAGCGTGTTAGAGCGTATAGAGACAGTAAGTTTAGCTGGAAGGCGTCGAACATCATTTTTGTTTTTATGTCAATGGTTTGTCAGACTGCCTCCCCCATCTATTCACCACTCTCCTCCACACACACAAACCACTCTGACCCACACTTGTTAACACACACACCCTGCTATGTAAAATAAGGTTCTACTGCTGTCTTTGTTGAACATAAAATTTGAAATTGTAGATTTTTTTTGTCTAATAACTCCTTTGTATATACTACTCCAGATTTGTATGTAACGTTTATGGTAGTAATTTATTTAACTTGTCTCCTCAGTAAGAAAGTTCCTCAAGCACCACTTTATTTTGAAATTAGGAATTCAATGTGCCATTTGTTTATTTCTGTATTAATGTGACTAATGCTTTTTTTTTTTTTGGACAAATGTACAAGTAAACCCTCAATGTTTTTTTGTTTTTTTTTTGTTAAACATGGTTGTCTTTACTCGAAACCAACCGTTAATGCGAGAGTGGAAATGGTGTGTTAGTGGAAGAGGAAGCCTCCGGGCTGGTTTTTAAAGGCTGGTTGGATTTTACTGTGTTGCTCACCCACAGTGGTGGGATGTTCTGGACGAAGGTTACAGTCACAATAAATGCAATGCGTATGAAGTCTTCCTGGTGCTCGGTTCTGCTGACCTGCCTGCTGCTCGCCTAAAGGACTCCCTTTGTGTTGGTTAGTCAGTGACGAGATGGAGCGCTGAAACAAATCTCCCACCACTAACTGGTGAGTTCATTTAGAATGCACGGTGTTCAACATATTAAAGACGTACTAAAACGTACTAATATTTTTTAATATATTAACACTATGTTCAGAAGGTTTTGGGGGAATATGGTGTGTTCACAAAGAGTAATTTAAACCAGGCTGTAGCCACACCCAACAGTGATGTCACAGTGGACTGACACACCCAGGAGTACGCCTCTGTATCACATCGGCAGCAAGGTGATGAAAAATGCCTCGTGTAAGCTCTTTAAATGTTTGTTTGATCTGACCAACAGTCCGAAACGTAAAAATATATTTAATTTATCACAGAAGACAAAGAAAACCAGAAAATAGTCACATTTTGAAAAGCTGGAGTCGGAAATGTTTTTGACATTTTAGCTTTGAAAGAGACACAAACAGCTTTGCAGCTGGTGTTGAGTTGCTCTTTAAGCTCACAGGATGGTTCTAAAACTGTTCCTGGAAAGAAGTTTGGGACTCAATGTCTAGGAGAACCTTTAATCTGTTCTGGTTGTCTTGTTCTCACTAAATATTTAATGGTTTCCAGTTATTTAAAGAAAAACTTACTGTACTAATAAGCATGATAATAATAATAACCAGCTCTATAGCTAAAGTATCTGTAGCTTCGTGTGGTCTTTTAACTGCCATCGTACTAACACAGAGTCACCGCTGTGTTTGGTTTTTCGAGACGTCAGCATCCATTAACAATTTGCTGGAGGTCTGATGACCAAGAAAAACTGCAGCGCACAGCCCAACATCACGACCGCACATCGCTCAGTGAAAGGTGACCTTGTGCATCTTACAATATAATCTTCCCCCGAGGAACAGATGGAGCAAAGCGACAGCAGGAATCGCTGTAGCAGCCAGAACCGGCCCGCGGGAAGACTCGGTGTGTCCTTGTGTTGTGACTGCAGCCTCCATCCAGTTCAGACCCAGCTCATCTTTTCACTCTAGTTTACTCATCTCTCTCGTGGTAGTGCTCTACAACAGCTGCATTAACCACAACATGACATAATCCTTTTTTTTATTTATTTTTGTTTGTTTTTTTATTAGAAAGACTTTCTGAGCCGGGTTATGTTGTCAATCATGTCAATATAGTTTTTAGAATCCAAATAAAAACTGTGGGTTTAAATGTTCATCTGTGTGTGAGTGTGTATTTTGAATCTATAATTCAAAGAGATTTTTTTGTGCACGTCGTCTCTGGGTTGTAGCTACTGAATCCACAAACCTGGTTCAGCATCTTGTAGTCCCTGTCAACTGTTTTTAAAGGACCGTACCACTGTGTACTTTGCAATACAGCTGACCAGTGTTTAAGGAAAGTTGTTGAAGTACATTTAATTCTCCCTTTCAGACAGTTTTCATTTCTTTTGGTGGCCTTAAACCATCAACTCTAATTTTAGGCCACTTAGAGGCAGAAGAACCGGCTGTAAGAGTTCCCAAACCTTAAACATCAAATTCAAGGACCCAAAGCAGCAAAGTTTGAAACCCAGATCAAGGTTCATAACTTAACATAATGCAGCCTGTTTACTACTGTTCAGTAAAAAAAAATGTCACTTTCTGTTCACAAAATCTAGAAACTTGCCTTCAATAAATCGTATATTATTTTCAAGACTGTCAAGGCCTTGATTTTTTTCCCCTTAAATTAAAAAACAAATGGTTTCAAGGACCTGTGAAGCCATGGTTATTAAACACTTCGATTCGACGTTGTGTTCAGTCTTTAGCTGCTAAACGCTGCACTGTGTTCACCTGCTGGTCTCACACTATCAGTTCCACTGCACATTGTTCATCAGAGCTTTTTATGCTGTCAAAATTGTAGTTTTATCATCATGAGCAACACCTTTCACATCCACTGTGAGCTCGATATAAATTTATGATGAGAGCAGCTTTAAAAAACAGAATCCACCGCTGTGAACATTTTTTTGCAAAGTCATGTTTTTGCTGTGAGGATCTGTGTTTGCCAGCAGGGGCTGCTTCATGACTGTCAGTGGCACATTCAAGGACACGCCGACACTTCACTTGTTACTTTCACCACTGACAGAAATACTGAGGCAGTGTCTCGTTCACAGGGATGGATTCAGTCTGTGCAGGTGGATTTTCATATTGTTCTGTTGAAGGCTGCCGTGAATCGAAAGACAATCTATAAAAACTAATGAGAGAAAAAAAAACTTACTCTGCTTCTGTGACTTTCATTCTACCAGCATCAGTTAGTATCGTAAAATCACAGACCTCTGACCTTTACCTTTGTTACACCTGTTGAGTTGGGACAAATGACACCTTGAGGCCACAGTCACACACATCAATGCCTGCCTGCTGAGGTGAACATACTCTGCTGGTTGAAGCTGCGACTTCCCAGTCAATGTTCAACTGCACGAGAAGAGAAAAGGTGTGACCGCAGCCTTATATCTACCTGATCAACCAGATGTGACAACAGCTGTGGGGGTGTGCAGGCAGCTGGATCTTTGCAGAGGTGGAAAGACGACAACAACAACCAGACGGGCAAAGCCAAGCTTTTGGTATTAATGTGGTCAACCAGACACTTTTAATTTCAATTTTTTTTTTTTTTTAACAATGATCGTAGAACCTGATCGCTGTCAAATGATTTAAGTAAGTACACCAAAGAGGCCTGGAGCTCTGCAGAACCCAGACCTGCCCTCTTTCCAATTCTGCTTCTCAGAGAGAAATAAAATTAAACTTAAAAAAAAAAAACTAAGAAAAACAAAAAAAAAACATACAGCGTCACTCTTACCAGATGCCACTCTCGCCCTGTGAGTAAGTGCTCGGTGGAGAGAGAGAAAAAAAAAAGGAACAGACAACAATAGTAATCTCAAGATTGCTTGTAAAATTACTTTTAAATGTAGATAATATTTGTATATAGGTAGATAATGTTTGGTTGATTTAAGGGGAATAGCAATAAGAACTTAAAGGTCAATACAATCAGAAGGTCTTAGCTCACTAGCTAGGTCAACAGAGAACCGGTTATACATGCACTAAAAGAAACAAAATTAAAATTTTTTAAAAGATCAAGTCGAGATTAAATCCAAATTTGTTTGCCCAAAATGACACCCAATGAGTCTGACGCTAGACTGATTCTTTTCCAAAAGAAATAATGTTGAATTTCATTTTTAAATAAAATGGCTAATTGACATTATTGCACATGAGCAAGAGACAGTAATACTATTATAGCTCTGTTCATCGACCTCCTCCTCCTCCTCCTCCTCGGCGGACCCTCCTGAAGCACTTTAAAACATTCAGAAACCTGGTGATGTACGACAACATGTTTCATCAACAGCAACCAAAGAGAAAACGAAAAACTGGAAACGATGGATAAAAACCTTGATCTGGGTGAGAAGACAGATAAGACAGCCAGCAGAGATGAGGGTAGAACACTTACATTGTGCTATAATGTACAGTAAATGGCTGCATAAGTGCTTTTTCTGAAGCTTGAAGAAAAAAAAAAAGTTTCAAAAAGTTTCAAAAAAAAAAAAAAAAAAAAGGTATTTATTGTTGAGGCATCATTAAAAGTTAGCCTGTGCTATCCATTCAGGGGTGACCATGTAAAATCCCTAACAATGGGACTCCAACAGCTTTGAACAGGTAAAGAGAAATCTTTCAGGACATAAAAAAATAAGAATGACGATGTTACCCCTCGGATTCTGTCGTTTCAAAGATCGCTGCTACATTAAAACCGCACGTAATTATGTGCAACATCGGAAAAAAGGCTTTGAAGATGATTCCTCTACACTCCATTCTGTCTGTTGGATTCTTTTTTTTTTCCTTTTTCTTATTTTTCATTATTTTATTTTTTTTTTTACATGTTCCGCCGCCTCATTATTGGTGTTGATTGGCAGTGTCCAGGTCCAATAACATGGCAGAGTGAGTCGGTGAAAACACCGGAGTTGCAGTGAGGTTTATTTAGGGGAGTCACTCTGGAGGAGGCTGACAGTCCGCAGCACCGTCACTGATGGATTCAGGTCGAGCTCAGACCGGCCCGTTGACCGACACTTCCTGTGGTGGAGGCGTTTCCTCTCTGTTAGGGAGACAGAGGAAACGGTCACATACAGCACACGCTCAGCCTGTCAGAGTGTGTGTGTGTGTGTGTGTGATGAGCTGGGAGAAACACACAGCAGTTTGAACTAACATTGTAACACTATCTGTTGACTGTTCATTCATCATCACACAAACATGTTTTGAATAAAGCTGTCAATATCTGTCACAACATTGTTTTCCACAGCTGGATCTACTTCCTGTTTACTACTTTGGGCTTTAGGGGCACCACAGTGATGTCATCACATGGCTTTAGTCTGACTTTTACCATCAAAGAGAAGCAGTAAATCTCTCCACTGAGATGCCGGAGCAGTAATGTTTGGCATTCATCCATACAGCAGACGATTCATTTTTTTTGAATGATTTATTTATTTTATTACTTTTAAGGTCCTTTAACAAACAATCCTGTCAGCCGCCAACTGACAGAGTAGTTTCACACTAAGTCTCAGCTGTGGAGGCTATAAAGGGAAAAGGTATAAATAAACAGGTACACAGTGGAGTGAGGTCACTCAGGTCCAGTTTATACAGATTAACATGCATGTAATGTACACTGTCCATACAGCTGCTCATAAATGTGTTAGAACAGAAGCACAGAACATGTCTGCTCTGTCACCATGGATACTTAGTAAAATGATTATTTCTTTATTTGACCAGACCTAAAGGAATATTTTAAAGGTACAGTGTGTGAGACTTAGTGACATCTAATGGTGAGATTGCAGACCTTACTCTCCAAGTGCATTGACCTTTCTGGACTACAGTAACAAACATGGTGGACTGTGTCACTTACTTCCTGTCAGTCTGTGCGGTTACAGGTGAATCCTCAGCAGGCTGCTGCTCGGACGCTTTAGGAGGATCTGACAGAGAGAGTTTCTCCAGAGACACCGGACTCTCCTCACTGCAGACACACACACACACACACACACACACACACACACACACACACACACACACACAGTATCAGAGTCAACTGTACCCCTCCCCTGCCTTCTCTCTGTTCTCTAGCTGACCTTTGACCCCACTGCAAAAAAAAAAGCACATGTTCCTCTTCATGTTCTACTTTGGGCTCATAAACAAAACACTTCATTTAGATTGTGTAGAGGAGTGTGGACATACTGAGGAAACACTCACTTCAAGAGGGTGTGTTAGTCATCAGGGGAAACATGTTGTAACGTTTGTCAGTCTTTGCACCAGAAGATAAAGTCGTGTGTGTCTGTATGAGGACGACACCGGGACATTCACCACCTTTAGTGGTATGTAGAGGTGTACTGAACTGCTGTCACATTTTTACATGACTGGGAAAAAACTCAGTAACTTGTAAACGCTGTCAAGTTACAAACTTATTTCACTTTGTGACTGTGCAGTTTAAGACTGATGTTTAAGTGTGTGCAGTGACTGAGAGGCTCTCAGGATGTACTTTACTTAGAAAGGCAAAACTGAATGAATCCAATAATTTCAAATCCCAGTCCAGTCTATAATTACCTCTATGTGGTAATTATGTTTCAAATATAGATGTTTATACACACAGACAGACACAGAGCATCGTTTCGTGTATGGCTGCAGAGTGGGCTGGTCAGCGAGGCGTTTGGCTAAAAGATGCAAACCTTTTGAGGTCAGCTGTCTTGTTGCCGGGGGCGTGGGGTGTGTTGGCAGCAGGAGGCGCACCGGCGTTTTTGTCATCCTCCTCGCTGTCCGATCCCCCGGAGGAGCTGCTGTCTGAGGCCACGAGAGGAGCCTTCTGCCCTTCTCCCGCTGGCCGAGCACCGGAGGAGGCACTAACATCTGCTGACACAAACGGAGGACGGAGAAATGAGTTTGCTGCGTTTGTGACGTGTCTGAAGATGGAATGTGTTGAAGTGTGCAGACAGAGGCTGTTCAGTCAGCGAGCAGCTGAACGCTCACCACTCTTCTCGTGGTTTTGTTTGGCTTGTTTATCTGCATCGCTGCTGCCCGAGTCCACAGGAGAGCTGCACCTGGGATTAGTCTCTGTACTGTAGAAGAGCAACAAGACAACAGAAGACATGTCAACAAATCTGTTTTTATGACTGTATTTGTCTTTGAGGAGGAGTCTGTGTTCAAGATGTTAAATGGTACTAAGACAAAACAAACTGTTAAACAGCACACAGTTCAAACGCAGCAGACTACAAACCATCGTCTGTCTGGTATGATGTATGGATCATCTACTGGCCTTCATTAACTGTGTTAGTTTTTAAGATTTTATTTTTCTACCACAACTGCAGCGGTTTGGTCCTGCAAGAATCTTCCTCAGGTCTACTAGACAAAATAACAAATTAATAACTCCTCCTTCAGCCAAAACGTTCCAGGAACTATGGAAATAATTAAACCAGGAACTCTGTGTTCAAACCATGAAGATCAGGTTAATTAGACCAATCCAATGTATGAAAATGACGATGACCGCGTTTAACACTGAACTTTTCCATTGAAAACAACACTGTGTCATCATGTTCTTTGTATTTACTGCTGCATGGCTCTGATGTTATGAAACCTGTCTATCTGCTTTAGAACGTGTTGTCAGAAAACAGTTTAGTTTGAGGTTCTTCAAAGGGTTCCTGCGGTGGAAACACACGACTTGCTTCTCACCCGGAGAAAGGCTGGAACTCAGTGAAGTTGGCCCAGCCAGTTCCCTGCGTCTCTGCTCCACCCCCAGTTGAGCTCTCCCACCCTGCTGGGGTTTGGGATGCTGCAGTCCCTCTAGAGTCCCTGAAGTTTGCTGTCCAGCCTGGACCTGGGAACAGGACACAACACATCAGCCTCTTTGAAGAGCTGTTCATGTGTTTACGTGACATTCAGCTGTGATCTATGACAGCTGCTGTGCTTTAATCTACTTGTATCTGATGTGTTCTGCTCAGAGTCCTCGTCCTCATCAGATTCAGATCCGTGGTCCCGCTCTCTGCCTCCGTTCTCCATGCTGTTCCTGGAGCTGCCCTCTGAGGTTTGGGAGACCCCGAACCTGGAAGAGTGAGCGACGGTGGATATACATGGAGGAGAGATGAAAGGGTTAAAAGACAGAAATATTGGAGTGAATGAACCAAAAACAAGAAATCATTGTGAGGTGTACCTTGTTCTGGATTTAGCTTGTGTTGCATAGTTCATCTCCTTCTCCTCCCAAATGTCCTCTTCTTCTTCAGCATCATCAAACTGGCGTATCCTCTCTTTACAGCAGGCTTCAAAAGCAGCCGCATTGGCCTGTCAACACACACACGCACACACACAGATCAGGATTCTTTCTGAGACAGAGCGTGCGTACACAGCAAGACTCTTATCTACTCAGGTTACCCACAACTGTGTTGACCATCAAAACATTCAACGTTAGCAACAGTTGTGAAGACATTAGTAGCTGTAATCTAACATCACTGTCGGTAACAGCAGATTGAGCTTTAATTGTTCTTTCATGGTGGTTTATAATAAATACAAACACACTGAATTGATGAACAGAGTAAAACACTTACACTATTATCATCAGCATCGAGATTGAAGTTTATTTCGGCAATTCTGTCAAATGTGGCACTGAGGAAAGAAAACAAGGGAAATGTTATTGTTAGCAAACATCGTGGAGGGTACGCTGATCGCTGAGTGTAGGTGTCTTATTCTTTGAGTAATCCCACAAACGTTCAAATAATACAATACAGACATAAAATGAAATCAATAAAAATGTCTCTGAGCTCTGGTTGACTGGGGATAGAATCCACAATTGTTTGGTATTAACCAGCAAATATTTCATCCTCCCTGATCTTCCTTCCTCTTACTACTTACTTGATATTTTCATCATGCTCGCTGAACTCCTCATCATTGAACCCAAACTGATCCACAAAGTTGGCAGTCATCTGTTGGATCTGATAGTCGGAGAAGGCCTGGAGAGGTGAGGGGACACTTTTCAATGTGATATCTTTATGGATTTATTTAAGGGTCAATAATAATTCTTTTTGAATTCTTATGCACAACCTTGTGATGTTAGTTAGCCTTTCTTACCTTTGGGTGTGCATAAACTACAGGTTATGAACTTTTAAAATACAGAAATGTGTAATTATCTAATTGGTATTGGGCGTGACAAGCAGTTAATTATGTGTATGGGCTGAAAACAAATCCATATCATGAATCCCTGGTTATTGTGTTTCCATGCTGGTGTCTGTACCTGCTGCAGAGACAGGTCGTTGGGGAAAGGGCTCTCCATGTCGTCGTCCTCACTGGACGAGTGCATGTTGTGGGTGCTTACCTGCAGGACACAGTGCAGACGTTTGATGAATGTTTTACAGTGTTTACCAGTATGTTACAGGTGTGAATATCAGAAACAAAGAAACACAATAATAAAAAAAACTGTTAAGTATCAATAATTGTGCCAGAACATGACATAAAAATAGATTTCTTTCAGTGCTGTGGGAAACTACAACACTGACAGCAGATTTTTAGTCGTCCTACAACATACCACTGAACCTGTCATACTATGTAGGTTTCTCCATACAGCCTCAGTCTTTTTGAATTCCATACCTCTTACAAAGCAGCAAATGCCTGTTTGCAATTTGTAAACACACTTAGCTGAGTTTTCTTCTCCTGTGAAAACACATCCAATGGTGCTGTCTGTGACCTCACTGCGGGATGCTCTCACGCATGAAATCTATCAAGTATCATCATCCATGACTACTGTTAGTTCATTAAAACAACACTTCCAACTTTTGTGACTTATGTTCTTAGATTTATTAAACGTGAAAACTTTGCTGAGAAGCTGGTAACGTCTGCCCTGACACTGTGCTGGGCTGCCGGCTCCTGTCCTGATAAACTGTCTGCTTTGAACACAGCTGCGTTAACAGGGAGAGAGGAAGGGAGAGGATGTTAAATAAGCTGTTGATGCAGCAGAACCTGAATGAAGGTAATGACTGAATAATATCTCACCAGCTCTACCGTGTTCCTCCTGTTAGTCTCTCTAAGGGTCTCGTCCACGAAGCTCTCCCAGCGACCTCTGCAGTCTTCTGGAAGCTCTGCAACAGCAGAATTATTAATTTTCACTGGTTATGACTTATCTGGCATCAGGGCCACTACAAATCTATGATTACCTTTGATGAGGTCACCAATCTGGGCCTGTACTGGTCCTTTCTCCAGGTTCTGGACCACCATGTTGGAAATTCTGGTCAGATGACCCATGTTTCCTCTCCTGGTGCCGCCCTCAGCCCTGAGAACAAATTAATCAAATCTATGAGCACTACAATAAACATTTAACAAAACTTGTATAACGCAGGAAAATGCAGCTGACGGGTTTAATAGAGCACATAGCTATACCAAAGATGTGAGGACATTCTTACTGTATTTTATCGTTCTCCTCCCAGGCGTCGAGGATCCTCTGTACCAACTGACACTTCTGGAAGAGCTGAGGGTTCAACAGAAACACAGTATGAAGAGGATATATGAATGAGAATATGAATAATTGAGAAAGAACATCAAAACTGCTGCTCAGGCTGCTTGAGCCACCTACATGTGCCACGAGGGCGTTGTGGATGGAGGTCTGTGGGTCACTGGTCCTGCCTGTCTCCATTGCCTCCCCCTGCACCTCTAGGTTGGTTGCTGCGGGCTTCCCGTCGTGGTTCTGGAGGCCTGGGTTGGGCTGCTCCTCTGAGGAAGGATGGTTCAGGATAGCCGCCACACATAGCTCCACTTGGAAGTGCAAAAAGTTATTCCAGGAGTATTTGAAGAACAGATCCTAAACACAGAGAGAGATGTAAAGCAGAGTCAGCATTAAAGTGAGTGGACACTGCATGCAGCTGTCAGGATATACAAATGGCATTTTAGCCAATTACTGCAACACCACTTCTGTGCCTTCTAACATTGGTTATCTAAAATAAGTCATGGTAGTGATATCTGCACCAGGAATGACTTCTCCTGTACCCGTGTTGTTTAATCAGGACAACAGTGGAGGGTTTGAATCCCCTGTCTGCTGAACTACAGACAAAGCTTGATGGTCCTGTATGAACCTGCCTGAGATAAGCCACACCCTCTGCCCTTTGGTCAGACGGTGTGATAAGGTAATCATGCTTCCCAGGCTTATGACCAACCTTGTGCAAACCTGATGCAACTTTTTCAGATATCACACACACAGGAAAAAGTATCTTTCAAAGAAATGTAGGAAAGCTCAAACACATCATCTACACTGTGTGTGCAGTGACAAGGCCAGAGTCCAGAGTCATGCCAGGCTTAGCCTACCAGTAGTAGGTCCATGGTGGAAAGATTGCAGAACTCCTGGCAGATACTGGGGGCACTGGTCTGCAGCAGGGCGGCCACCAGCCGGGCCACATGAAGGCGGGCGTTCCCCAGTGGCTGCTCTAGAACGCCAACGGTCGTCAATATTGCACTTTTCTATAGAAAGAATGAGAAAAGTAGACCAAAACTATAACCACTTTTCCAAAATCAATCAAAATATACACTGTGTCTGAAGTCTTATGTTTAGGATGTGTTTTGCTGCATTTGGCACCGCTCTGTGGCTTTACCTTGGGGGGATCCAGAAGAAGCTGCTGGAAGTCCTTTAAATGGGGCTCAATGGCATTTAAAATACTGCTGTTGACAGTGTAAGACCTTTCATAACCCTGAGAATACAGATCCATCAGCCCTTCCAACCTGGGAGATACAAGCACACAAAGACATTAGCTCACTGCACACAGTTAGTTAGTTAGGACCATCCTGTTAGAGCTGCCTTTGAGTCATTTTCTATTTAAGTCTTTCTTTCTATTTGATGGTGTTTTATTCTTCCTCGTCTGTGTGTATCAGTTCTTTTGGTGCTGTATAAAGTAAATAAAGTTGAAAATCTGCATTATTTTCAAATATTAGCAGCATTTCTTCTATTTCCTTTTAACCTCCTAGGAGGAAATACCGTACACATTTACCATGTGGCTCTATTGCTGAAAAGACCCTGGACCCAAGAGAACCAAAGTTAACTCTGCTTGACAGCAAGCACTCACCCAGACCTCCTGGTCTCCAGTAAGGTAAGTAGCACTTGAGTTCCGTTAACGATGGAGGCCTCGCTCCTCTCGCCCTCAAACATGTTCTTGAGGAGCCCCGCTACACTCTCCTGCCTGCAAATGGAAGAAAGAAACGAGGTGATGATGACATACTAATGAGGTGTCCTCTTAAAACCAACGTCTCTGCTACCGTTGGTACTGAGGTGGAAATTCAAGGGTGAGATGTTCAACACCAGTGAAGTACAAACTTAGACTTTCACAAAAATTAAAACAGTAGTCAAAAGGTGTTTGTTTATACACACATGACGACCCAAGTTATTTTATTATTTTATATAACACTTAACTCCAGATTAAGAAATTTGCAAAACTGGTCCAACAGAAACATCAGAGTGTTCTGGTACATTTACAATCCCTGCCTGTGTGGACGTGTAAGAGCACATCTTATAACAGCTTCCCCAACAAGTATGTGACAGCACTAACTGACAGGTCAGACTAGTCGGACACCAAACACAACCAATAAAGGGACCATCTTTAAAAACAATGTTTCTGGAGACAGATGGACACCAGAATATACACTCAATACCACAAGCCACTGGACACAGTCTTCTGAAACTTACGACTCTAGTACAGCCAATAGTGGGTCGGCCTCCATACTCTCCTGCATCTGATTGGCCTGGTCTCGACTAAGGCGGATGATGTCACAAAGCGTTTGGGATGCATTTGATTGTCTCTGAAAAGGAAATCATTGATTTAGAAAATCAGATGAAGTCTTTAAGTTGCATTTACAGAATCGTAGCTTCTTTATCTGACAGCATAGAGACGATCAGCTCCCAGCAGGCCTCTCACTCACCTCCTCATCTTTGCCAGTATGGATGAGCTCTGTGAGTCTTTGTACCAACTTCTCCTCATTCAGCCACTTTGGGAGGGGAACATAAATAGTGTTAAATCACTGTAAAGGCTTACAGGCTGGTGTTTAGTCATGGAAGTACACAAAGACATATTTAGAGAGCTTACATGGAGGACCTCCTGCCTTAAGGGGGCCGGCTCCACACAACTGATGAGGCGAAGCAGCAGGTCCATCATGGCAGAGGCATCAATATGTTTCAGCACCAGACCAATGAAGCCTTCCTTTTTCTTTAGAAAAGTAATCACCTGGAAGACAAAACAAAGTACTCAATACTTCTGGTTCTAAACAGCAGACCAACGCTGCCATCAATGCAACAGTGCTATTTATAATCAAGAAACCGGTTGCTCAGCCAAGATCTTTTTCAGGGTACCTGTTCGGTTTTTCTGGCAATTAGGTTGCCAATGGTTTTGCTGAAGAAGCTGGCCAGTAGCGGGTTGAGGGGAGGGTCCTGCTCCAGGAAGTGATAGAGCATCTCGAGGAGAGACTCTTCCCCGCCCAGCTTATCATTAATAATGGACACATCTGATGTCAGGAGCTCACAAGCGATGTTAGGAAACCTTGTAGGAAAAAAAAAAAAATAATAATGAGAAGGGTTCTCTGTGCAATTAGTGACATTTCTGCTGATCTGTGAATAGTTTGAAAGATGGTGAAAGAAATTTGATTAAATTAAATTGAATCATATTTAAATGTTTCCTGTGGAAGATTTCTGATAGAAATGTGAGAGCAGTAGCCTGTCTGTTCACATCAGAAGCACATTTCTCTGTGCTGGTCAACAAGCGATTCTAGTAACATATAAGCTCATCTTTATGACCTCAATAACCTGATGAGCTTACTGAGTAATGCTTTTTATGTGTTCCTGGAAAGGTAGGGCATCGCTTCTACTGTTACAGAGAAGTTAAAAGGACCATCGCCTTAAGTGAGCTGCAGGAAGGAGCTTCTCTCCTGTGTGTGTGTGTGTGTGTGTGTGTGTGTGTGTGTGTGTGTGTGTGTGTGTGTGTGTGTGCACATGCTCATCTCTTTCATTCACTGTTGAGACAACTGATAAATATGTGGAATAAATATGTCATATAAAAACACAGTCACAAGCTGTGGAGCTCTGCGCCGTGACACACTCTGTCTGAACAGACCAATAGGTTAACATGGATGCCAAAAAGGTAACACGTGTGCATGTGTTGAGGACTGAGGACTCACTTAAAGCGGCTCCTCTCCTCCAGGTCGGCGGGGGGCTCTGTGGTGATGAGGCTGACCAGCTCCTGCATGCAGTGGTCCTGGGAGAGGAAGAGGAGCAGCCGACGGTTTTGGGCCTTGCACTCTTGCAGGACGTCATCCTCTTCCATCAGCTCTCTCAGCGTCACGTCCTCCCTGTCCAGCAGCTGGTCGATGTGGGAGGTGGTGTGCAGGTCAAACTTCCAAAACATGGTGGCCGCTGGGACGGGGGACACAGCCCTGGGCCATTGGACGGTGGAGTGATGAGGGAGGGAAGGTAAAAGGGGAGAAATACAAAGGTGGAGGAGGATGAGGAGACACAGAGAGGCCCAGCAGTGGCCAGAACAATGCAAGAAAGGGGTAGGAAAGGGAAGAGTGGACGCGTAGGTGGGGAAGGAAGCAGGGGAGAGAACTGATGTAAACTAGAGTCTTAAACCAATAATAGCTGAAGCAACACAGCACTATCACTTGCAGTGAAAACATTTGCTGAAAGAACGACAACAACAAGAACAACGTAGCTATTAGCAACTCATGTAGCAACTCATGTAGCCATATGTCATACGACAGCCAAAAGGCCACACAGCAAAGTGCTCACACATACCAGTGGATGAAATGTGGATATCTTTAATCAGACCTCCCCCACGGGCAGGCAGGCATTTGTGTTTGTGCAGATGACAGAGAGTGTGGTGAGGACTGGCATTTATCAGCATGGGTCTCCTCTTAAAACACAGGCCTCTTTAGGAGATGAGACGCTGAGAGGCTCACCATAACCTGCACGACACAAAAACAGCAGAGGTAATTAATCAAGTGTGCGACACGGTCTTAGGAGAAATGACACTGTGTTAACATACCAGTCAGACAGAATTTTACAGCCTATGTGAATGTATACATGATCAGTTATAATGTGTGTTTTTACACCGTCGTGTATCACATCATGTGTCAGCTCAGAGCTGCTGATGTATCTCTTAGGGCGTGACAGTATTTGTACTTGTCCCGAACTGTTCTATACAGGATGTTCACTCTGGTATTTGAACACTGACAAACTGAAATTAAAGAGTTTAACATAGAAAGTCTGAACTGTGCATCAGTTGTGTTCTATCAGCTGTAGCATGCTATGAACGTATGTAGTCAGTAGAGTTGTCACGATACCAAAAAGAGTAACCACGATAGCATACCAGACAAAGTATCACGGTTCTGGGTATTATCGCGATACTGCAGCCTTTTTTTATTATTATTATTTTTATGAACTGCAATGTATTGTACAAGTTATAAACACTTATTAATTACTTAGAATGTTGTTTGGTGCATGATAAACATAATACTGGTGAAGTAAGAATTAGACTGAAACAAGTTTGAAAAACGAGTTTGGTTTTTTGAGCAAAATTAGTGGTGCCACTGACGACGACGACGCGGCAGACTCGCTGCTCGGGCCCGGTGCTTCTGCCATGGTGAGTGTGCTGTCTCGTGTTTGTGACTGTAAGCGTGGCGTGCGTCTGGGCGAGACAGAACTTTAGCTTGTTGTTTGTTTTGAAGCGAATTTCTATCGAAGCGGAGCTGTCTTCATGGAGTTCAGCTAACAGACGGCGGACCCAGTGTGCGGAAACAGCCTATCATATCCCCGGACGTCACCAGTAACAGGCAAACAGCCAATCATTCAGCAGCTGTGTAGTTCAGTTGCAGTTGTTGCCATGTTGGTTTGTTTACAAGGAAGTAGCATGCAGTGAGAAGCTGGGAGGAGAGTAGAGGCGGCCGCTATGTAATGGAAACTGGCACCGGTAGTATAGTAATCCACGGTAATACCGTCATGTAGAATTTCTAGTATAGTAGGAACCGTTACAACTTGGCACCGCGGGGTACCGTGGGTACCGTGGGTATCGTGCAACTCTAGTAGTCAGCTTAGCCTGGTTACTCAAGATCATGTAGTGCCACTGCCATCCTTCTCATGATGTTCAGATCTACTGCATGGCAAAAACAGACAAAGAATTGTGGCTCAGACAAAAACTGTACACCGACATTGTTTACCTAAAGTTGTGTGTGTCTGTGGAAACACTTCATTAACAACAGAATCATCTGAATGTGCCAATTATTGTAATGAGACCAAAGCAGACTGGAGTCCTTCTCCTCACAGAGCCAAAGCTAACGCTATAGAAGTGTTGATGGCTGTGGATGTGTCACCATACTCAGTCCACAGAATGCAGGATTAACGCGCATGGTCAAAGTGCTTGAGCCGTGCTACAATGTGCCTTCACGTGTGCAGTTTAGTTGTGCATGGTCTGTATTAAGGAGCGCCAGGAGTGGTCAGGAATTACAAAGAACAGTCTTACAACAGAGCACGATAGAGTTACTGAGATTTGTTTTGATTCTTTATTGACAGCATGTGAGTATTTGAGTGCCTTCAGACGTTATAATAGTATATTATTGTATATTGTAATAGTATATTATATGAGTATAAGAATTATGACTAAAGAATTTTACAGTTTTGTGCACTGTTACTGCACATTCTGTCACTTTTTTAATTCAATATTTCAGAACTAATGAACACTGACTGAGATGTAAAGTTACCTCATGTAGTGTAAAACGTTATTCCTGTAGCACCAACAGACACGTCAAAGGAAAACTGTGATTCAAGCTGGATTTTCTTAATGCTCATGTTCAGCTGTCAAACACTTCACTAATGTTGGGCTACTACTCTTTGCAGCTGTGTTATTGAAGAAAAACAAAGCAAAATATAATCTGATCATCACTGAAAAAACCTCGCATTGGACTCTCTCTCTATCAGTCAGGGGCAACATTTGTGATCCTGACACCCACAATCTGTTATCAATCTGTTGGTCTTCACGTGTTTGGGTGGGTCTATCATCAAAAAAGTACGTTGTGAGTTTGCACACGAGTTTTGTTCAAACTCACAAAAACTTTCTTTCTAAATGCAGGTAAAAGAAAAAAAAAAGAGATTTGAGGATAAAGTACAGAAGAAGAAAAACAGACAGCACATCTACAATTCCTCGTGTAGTAATAGTTAAACATATAAATGATGTCATGGGCTGAATATTTCATTCAACGTCAGTCGGATATCAGTTTCAATACAACGCAGAACATGCACCTAACTTTGAGCTTATGTGACATGACATTAGGAAACATCAAAGTTTATAATTTAACAAAACAGAAAGTTTTGATGGAAAACCCACACACTTTAAAAGGCGGTGTCGTCTCTTAGGTTACAACAACAAACTAAAGAGCTCAAACCATCAAATGTAATTATGATGCCGTGCCTGCTTCAACGAGGTATTAACTCGACACAATGGGAATATTCAGCAGAAGTAAGAAGGCTGTAATGATCCCAACAAGACAAACTGACAAGGAAATGACATGCCTCCGCTTTTACACTACCTGTTCTACTTTATTTTACACAGCCGCTGTCTGCATGATCATTATATTTGTATGGAAGAAGCAATAGAAAATACTACAAAATGAAGTGATACAAACAACAAACTGAACAAGATTTGGTCAACATCTATTTCCCATGTCTCATCGGCACTGCAACAGAGGCTTTTAAATGCCCGCTATCAGATAGTGGTGAAAGAAGAATGCATCCTAAATGATGGAGAACAAGTATTTGGTGCTTTTGTGACTACGCAAGTATGTTTAGTTTGTTTTTCCTCATGTGGTTACTGTGGCAACTAATCTAGACTACCTAGCACAGCAACAGTGACAAAAAAAACAAAACAAGTACATCTTCTGGCTTTGTCAAAGTTACCATGTCTCTCTGTGAGCAACATGCTATCAACTGTTGATCATGGAAGTAAAATTGATGGGGGGGGGGAATCAAAGTGCTTCCTCCTTTTTCTTTTCCTTTTTTCCTGGGGTCGACCCTGCCCTGCACATGCAGCAGCAGCAGCAGCAGCAGCAGCAGCAGCAGCAGCAGCAGCAGCAGCAGCGTCCATCTGGCATACATTTACAGAGTACACAAGTGCAATAATAACCCGCTGAACGCTCCCTGTGGACACTGAGCAGGAAAGCAAATGCTTGACTTTACATCCAAAATAGAACCCACCAGAGGCAACCTCAACAAAAACAGTCTACTGGCACATATAACAGACGACGAAAAGAGGAACAATGGCACACATAAAGGGCATACATGTGGATGTTGTGAGCCAACAATAGTCTGTAATTAGGCAAGTTAAAAAGCAGTGAAATCAGGCAGGAGGAAATTCCACCTGTACTTTTACTTGAGTTCTCCTTTACTTGCCGTGTGTAAATAAAGATGCAACCGGTGGTGACTGAACACTTATGCTGTACTAGACACATCGAACAAATTGAGCTACACATAATCAACCTATGGTGCACTTTGGAGGACAAACAAAAGTTTACATTTTATTCGGCTTGTTTCTGCTTACTTGCACTTAGACGCTCACCATTGTCTAATGTTTGACGGTCCCAACATATTGAAAAAGTTCTTTATGAAAATAAAGACCTGTGATTTTACACCTTTTAAATGCACTGTGCTTATTCACCTCACATTATTGATCACCTTTGCTTTGCTGGCTCTCAAACACAATAAGCCATGGCTTCAGACCAAAAAATAATAATAAAAAAAAGAAAAGAAAAAGATGGATCTGTATCACTAGTTTGTAATATTTTGTTACATAAAGGCGTCCACATTTGTTAAGACTGTCTAACAATGAGACACACACGCTGGTGTGTAGCTTAAGAAATGTAAACTGAGCTGCTGTAGCCTTGGCATAAAGTGCACGTCAACTGACTTGCGGTAGGAGCTCAGATTTCTGTTTACTTCAACTCCAGTGGAGGCACCACTACCAAATAATACTACAAAAAAACAACGTATATTTACATTCATTCACAGTCCTCCACTGTTACATTACATTCCGTCGTTTAAACACGAGGTCCCTTCCTTTTTTTTTTTTTTAATCTACTGCCACAAAGCACAAACGAAACCGGACGGTGTGTAACGTTACTTTATTTGTGTAACTCAGCAAGGCTTCGGAGCTGCTGGCCTCATAGCCAACTCCGAATGGCTGCAGTGAAGAACATTACTTAGTCAACTACTTAGCTCGTTAGTTAGCGGACAATACTGAACATTTGTAAGATATGCACTACCATAAGGAATATATTAGCGGGAAAATAAGTTATTTTCGATGGCACCCGAATATAAATGTTAAACGTAACTTGGCGATAACTAGCGTTAAAGGAACTAACAGCTAACCTGACGAAATTAGATAAACATTGGCGTCTTAATCGACGTTAACTGGCGGGTTTTAGCCACCAAGTTGACATGTTATGAAACAATTTGGCTAACGTAAACGTTAGTTCCTCCTTTCCTCTGATTAGCACGCGAGCTAATTAGCTACTAACATTTAACGTGTACTGAGCCGAGTTAGCCAACTTAAATAGCTCTCCAACTTAGGTTCAACTTTGTCGATGCAGCAGCAGAGTTAACGTTAGCTAACGTCAGTTGCACAAACTCGTGACGATTTTTCCGTCCAAAACTTACCTTTGGTTGAAAGTCCGCCGCTATTCCTTCCGTCTCCAGGAGATTGTTGGTAGAGTTTTTCGCCAAGCAGCCAGCTACTAAGTCCCTAGCTATCCAGCTAACTATGAGCTAGCTGTGTTAGCTCACAGACATTAGCCTGTGAGCGAATAGTGATTTGTTTTGAAGGGTCAGTCTGCGACAGCACAGGCTACTGTTAGCTAGCTCAACTTAGCTAACGTTAGTCAACTGTGGCTTTGAAGTCTATCGAATAAACGCTTCCCCAACATTAATGGTTACTTGACATTAATAGCAATACCTGTTACAATAGATATAGAGTGTATGGTTCATACTCACGCACAAAGTAATTCAAACGCGGGCTAAGTTTAGCATGCAAAGCAGGAAAAACTCAGTCATATTTTTCGAATCAAAATGGCGACATGGCTACGAGAGCGCGCAGCAGAGCTACGCGGGGGACGAGCATTGACTTCGGGCAGTGCACTGAGCTCAGCAAAGAGTATAGACTGGTGCGACACTGTTATCTTTATATATACAATGAAACTTATCATACACATAAAACAAATAGTATCTCTTATAATGCATCCATATCTATCAGTGTGCGATATTAAGAAGGAGTGGACATAATACTAACGCGTATACTGTATAAGTAGGAAGTTGATAGTTTAAATCGTGTTTTATTTCCTTGTTGGTTTTCATTGATACATAATAAATGTTCCATACAGCTGAATTATGGACTAAAGAGAAGCACTTCAAGATGTGGACACAAAGGAGGCCTGTAATAATTTGAATTTTATAAGCAAAGAAATATCTAATTGTGAAATTTAACTCCAAATCTTGAATTTTAAATATGACAGAGTTAAAAGCATTGAAATATTTTATTTTGAAAACCATCGATCTGACTATATAAGCTTCTATCAAAGGTTTCCAGTCACTCACCTGAATTTATGCGACCTAATAACACAAACTTTGGTCTCACTGATTAAATTCAGGATTAACTGGTAGCTCAGATTTTCAAGTTTGAATTTTTTCATATTTTAATTTTAATGTCTGAGGTACACAATCAAAATTTTTACTGGATTTCTGATCAGCTGAAATTCAGCAACGTTAATATTTGACTTTATGCACTTTAAATATTAATGTCAAGTTTTTGAAATGTCACAACTTAAAAACTTATATTAATTAATAATATAACAGACCGTATGAGACATTTATATTAGCATTGAATGGTAAGTTACCTCTTCTTCATTATGTCATTAAAATTATGCTTTCTATTGTTTTCATATTTATTATGTCAGCTCATGTTCACCTCACTTCACACTCTTATCGTCTTCCTCCTCATCACTTCCTTCCCTCCTTCCTCTCTTCTTCCCTTTCCTCTGCCCTTACCTCAGCTATCCCACAATGCACTGTGTTCACTCGTTGGATCATGGACCAAAGCGGTAAGCAGACTGTCCGGTAGGGCCGTCGTTAGCAAACTTCTTTTATGTCATATATTTTTCACAACGCACTCATAGTTGTTGTTGTTCCAACTTCGTCACATATCGCCATATCGTCCTCTCAGTAGACGGCTTTGCTACGTTATCTCATTATCATCCAGAGCAGCGTTAACGCTAGCATGGTCCGGCTAATGTTAGCTAAAAACAGGCTAGCGATTGAATAACGTCAGGGCAGTTGTGTTCACCAAAAGTTAACGTTAAGTTCTAAGTCAATCTATAATGTCACATGCCTAGTTTGCAACCAGGATTATAGAGTTACAATATTAAATGACAAACATTGTATTTCCTACATGTTAGTAGGCGGTACCGCGAGCTGCGCTTGAGTTGGGGCGCGAATGTTACCTGACCAACGTTAGCACAATGCTAACTAAGCTAGTTAAGATGTTGTAAGAACTGACAGAAATAGCTCAGAATATTTGCTGAAATGTGCGAGTTCTGCCTGTCAGCTTTTGTTTTTATCCCGAAATCCATACCATCGAGGTCACGAGAGCTTCATTTCCATATCATAACATTAACCCAAAGTAGCAGGACGTTATCAGACGTTACTATCTTCGAATGTAGCATTCCTGCTCTACCCTAACCGTTAGACGTGTTAGACCAAACGTGTAACATCCTCACTCAGATATGATTGTTGATCTGTAACGTAGTTTTAAGCCTTGTGGACAATCAGGGGTCACAGTCACCATGTGACAGTGCATTTGCACATCCTGCATCCTGACAACAAAAAAAGACTAGACTAACCTATAAGACTCTTGCAAGCACCATGAGTTTCTCTAAACTACCTTGTTTCCCAGCAGACAATGATCTTCAAGGAAGCGATGGCTCTGGGAGTTTGGGTGGCCCAGATGTTCGCAGACGAATCCCCATCAAACTCATATCCAAGCAGCCGTTGAGGAGCAAACCTCAGCCCCGCATCCAGAGACCCGGCGGCAGGCCATCTAAAAGTGAGGCTGGAGACGATGGTAGGCAGTCTGCTGTACACCATGCCTCCGAACACTGTGTTTTAATTACCTTTGTCACTGTCAGCATTGTTAGAGGAACACATATTGCATATTTAAAGTTTGATTGTTTCATGATGTCCTCATTTTTTAATTATCTGTTTTTGTGTTGGTTTTATTGTCTGCTCAGATTAAACATTAGAACTGAGCTTGATGAGATGTGTGTGAGAAAGAAAAAGACAAAACAGCTTTCATGTGACAAAGTCATAATAACTATATATACAAATGACAAATCGACAGAAACAGCTCATAATCTTTGTTTTTGTTGAGACTGTCAGAGACATTGATTTATCCTAGAAGGTATATGCTAAGGCAGAGTTCTTCAGTCAGTGTCAGTACATGTCAGAAGTTTGCCAGTGTAGTTTTCCTGGTCTTAAACCACGTGTCATCATGCTACTTAAAGGGATAGTTTGGGTAGTTTGGTTGTTTTGAGAATTCGGAGGAGCAGAAACAGAAGCAGAGCTAGGCACTGCTGTAAAGGTGGGCAGCAACGAAACATATTATAACCACATCAAAAAAATCAACACCAGTATACGCTATATTAAAATGATCACTGCTTTACCTTGCTGTCAGACCGTATTACATCACAGATCAGCTGTTTGGGTCAGAAAGTTGCAAGATGAGACTATTGTTGACTGTTTCTAAAGTGGTTTTCCGTCTCTGCCACTGTAACTCTGACCCAAACAGCTGATCTGCAGTGTAATACAGTTGGGTTTATGTGTAGGAATACAGAAGTTCTGTGGTTACTGCCAAATAAAAGGACTGTCTGACTGCGAGGCAAAGCAGTGAAAATATTCTGAATATAGTGTGCACTTGACTGAGCCAAATTTTTGCATTTGTGCTAGGACTTCTGTTTCTCCTAACTGGAGGTGCACTGTACTCCACAAGTCATACAACCCCACTTCAAAATACCCAAACTATCCCTTTAAGACTGTTTGCGTCTGATGTATTAGCCGTTAATGCAGCAAGGACAGTTTTAGTGGTCCAAGTTTAACTTGGTATTAACTCAAGCACTAAGATTGGGTTGATTTGTAATTTGTACAAACATAAATTGGGATTCATATTTCAGTAATTGATTGGCCACATCATGCAGTTCACCTTTGCACCACCAGAGGATGCCAATGAATTCTCTGGTGACCGTAATTGACCAGAAAACGCACCCCAGATGATCTTACACAACACAGTGCTCTCTTTAATCAGTATATTAGGTGCAGTTAAAACAAGCACAGTGTTAAACGTAGTAAATAAACATTGATATTATAGTCACAGGGGGCCATGGCCAGTTGGACTGTTTGATCACCACTTCTCTGGGTTTCAGGGTGGTCTCAGTTTTTTTTTCATTGCATCATTAACACTTGTCTCTTATGTCTTCCAGATAACTTTGGCTTCAAGCAAGAGGAGAGGTTTGATTGTGGAGCTAAAGCTGGCGATGTGTTTGCAACTCAGAGGAGATTCCCACAGCCGCTGTTTTGGGACTATAAGGTACATGAACTGTGGGGAGTGAAACAACCCAACAGCCCATGCAGTTAATGACAAACACTGCCATAATCATCACCAATGTCCGGTATACAGGACAGGATGTCTCCATCCAGACAATCCGCAAAGTCCAATGTTAAACTGGTTCATACGTTTATGTCAGATTCAGTCCTGAATGAGCAAACAAACAGTGCTAATGATTTCCTATGAACTATTGGAGTGTTTTAATGGTAGTTACCTGTTTGATTTTCATCTTATCTTTCCTCCTCAACAGTTAAATTTGATTGGAGAACGCGATGAAGTACCAATACACTTCTGCGATAAATGTGGTCTTCCTATCCAGCTCTATGGACGGATGGTATGTATTATCTCTTCATTTCCCTTCTCAGTAAAGAATTATCTAATTTTATTGAGCTGACCTTTGTCTGCAGGCAGTCAGAGAAATGTTGATGTGTAATTTCATCTCCCTCTCCTCCTTAGATCCCGTGCAAACATGTTTTTTGCTACGACTGTGCTTTGCTTCATGAGAAGAAAGGAGAAAAGATGTGTCCTGGGTGAGCTCGTTAGAGAGATTTCATTTGAATGTGTATTTGAATATTAAATACAAACAGCCTTTATTATAAGCGCTGCATCAGCTGTATAATTTTATAACATAGCACCTCAGATGTGTTTCATTGCAACTGTGTGTCACTGAACTTCTCACTCTGTGTTTTCAGCCTAACTTTGTACAACTGCACAGACCCAGTGCAGCGCATCGAGCAGTGCCAGCGCGGTTCCCTCTACATGTGCAGCGTCGTGCCGGGATGTAAGCGCACTTACCTGTCCCAGCGTGACCTACAGGCCCATGTCAACCACCGCCACATGAGAGCAGCCAAGTCATCGGCTGGCCGGCAGGAGCCCGTTCACCTACCCCCCACCGAGGTCCCTGATCGGTTCCGTGTGCCTCCACCCCATTTACCCAAGAACCACGTTCACCTCCCCAACCCGCTCCAGCACGGCGGTCACGACCCCTACAGCCAGCCGCCCCCGCCCTCCGTTCACGAACCCCCGACCCCAACCCCTGAGACATTCCGCATCTCCACGGTAACGACTCGCAAACACAGCAATCTCATCACCGTGCCTATCCAAGATGACTCCTCTTCCTCTCGGGAGCCCCACTCTGGTGGGCCAGGCCCTGCTCAGCCACCCCACCACCACCCCGGGGAATATCCCGGCCAGCCACCTGTAGTGTCTCACTCCCACCACATGATGGCACCACCGCAGCAGCACTTCGGTCCCCCACCTCCGCCACCTCCTCCTATTAGCCACCCCATGCAGCATCCTCCTCAGGGCTCTGGGACACCACACATGGTGTACAACCAAGCCCCTCCTCCCCCCATGTCCACAGCTCCCCCGCCTATCACTCCACCACCAGGGCACATCATGGGCCAGATGCCGCCCTATATGAACCACCCTCCCCCAGGACCTCCACCACAGCACAGTGGTCCCCCTGTCAATGCCCCCCCACCTCATCACTACAACCCCAACTCCATGCAGCAGTTTCCTGAAGACCAGGGCACCCTCAGTCCCCCATTCAGCCAGCCTGGAGGGCTCAGCCCTGGGATGTGGCCCGCTCCGAGAGGCCCCCCACCACCACGTATGCAGGGCCCTCCTCCCCAGGGCCAGATGCCTGGACCGCACCACCCAGATCAGGGCCGCTATCGGCCTTATTATCAGTAACTGCCAACTGAATGAATGAATGGGCAACAGTCTGTGTCATTCTGTTCCACACCACTCGTCTGAATAATGTGATAGTAAACCTCAGGGTTACAGGATGTAGGACTTTCATTTTGATAAAACTGCCCCAAAGCAAATGTGTGTGTGCTGCACATTTTAGTTAAGTGTACTGAACTTCCCGTTGAACATACAATAGACTTGGAGAAGAACAGGAATGTCCCTTTTTCTTTTTCTTTTTTTTAATAGTGTATGGTAAATATTTCTGTATATATGTCAGCTGATTTCACGCATATGTACTGTACATTGAAGGACGCCAACTATGTCTCAATAAATTTTTAACAACAGATCTGCATCTCATCTTTGTTTGATATGACAACTGGTGAACAATAACCGGTTTGCTCTGGAGGTTGTAAAGAACAATAATTAGTATTTAACAACATAAAACACATTCAATGATAGAAGACACTTTGCAATAACCACATTTGTTATTTTTAAGCCATTCTGTGGTCTCCTTGGTTGTATCTGGTTCTTTCAAAGCTCATGTCTTCAGGATGAGGTAGTAATTCTTCTCATGTGTCTTCTCATGTGTCGTCCAACATGGTCTTTTCTAAAAATTGTCCAGTTTTCATGCTGTCTAAAGGACATTGTGTTTCTGGTTTATCAGGATACTTTGGCAGCTGTTTGTCTTCTTTGGGTCTTTTTACTCAACGTTAGTGTAGAAAACGCTTATTCTTACACTTCATCTCAATATCTTTACCAAAAAGTCTTCATCATTTTGGAAAGCTGTGCAGATAGTCTATGTGAGGAGGGGCTGATTTTAAACATCAGGATGTCACCCAATGAAGATGCCCTCTGTTAAAAGCTTTTGTATTCTCATTTAATCTTGAAAATGCCAATGTCCAATGACAAGACTGGACATTTCAAAATAAAACTCAGCAGTCTATTTATACTAGGGTTGTGAACGATAAACCGATGCGACCGGATATTCGGTTTAACAAGTGAGAGATACGGCTGCGTCGGTAGCAGCCTCCTCAATCGATGCGAATTAGCTATGAATTCCTAGATGAATCGGTTGTGGAGTCATGGATCAGGTATCGCGAGACTTGGAGTCGGTTGGCGGCTTCACACACTTTTGGGAAAATCCACCGGGCCCGTTCGCAGCGCTTTGCGTGAGCGTGGCATAGTTGGTCCGTCCTGCACGCGACTTCAAACCCACTGGGAGCACCGTTTAGCCCGCCAGACTTTGTTTACTTGCTCACATTTGGCCATTTTCCCGTAGTATGTTCTTCTAAACATGCTTCTACGTGTGTAAATATGCTACGTAGTTAATTAGTTTCGCTTTTGTTTGTTTTTACGACCGGCAGTTTGCACGGGGTATTTTATTTTAAAATCCACCGGATTCTCTCCAACAAATGATGCTGATTCAGCCAGACTTTTTCTGGTCCATTTCTAAAAATAAATACTAGATGCGTATCGAATCAATCGTTTATCACAGAGAGATGTGCAACCCTAATTTATACAATGCAGTGCATGAATATTAAATATATGAAATATTGCATATATATTATATTATTGCATAATTGTTATGTTATTGTTGTGGTAGTGTGGTGAGAACAGAAGATTAAAGTGGTACAGTATATTGAACAGAACTTTTATGTGGTCTGCAGTTTAATGGTCGTTTTAAAAGGATGTTCCTGGAGACAGTTGCTCTTCTAGAGTTGGGTATCTATTATCTGCAAAATAAAAATAAAAAGAGTTTCAAAATTGGACAGGAACAGGAAACACAATATGACACATAAGCTTAGAGTTTCTACTCACTCTACTCTCTACTAATTTTTTTGGTTTTGGTTTTGCATATAATTGTTCTCCATACATTTAACTTAGATATGTAATTTCAATATGTCTAGACCTGATTCTACAGCATCCCCAGTTAATGTTACAACTGTAGAAGAGATATGATTGAAATGCATTACTGTAAAAAGCAACTTAACGTAACAATCTGTCTTGAAAGTGTATGAGAATCAGGGTCAGAGTTATGCCTTTATCTCAGAAGAACTGTTTCTAACTCACTGCTACAGTGCTCTCACCCTGTTTGCCATGAGGCTTAAGGATGGCAGTGATCAGACCATCGCCCCATGTACACTCTGGTCAAAAGCAAAATATCTTCAGAGCAACTGTGAGATTGCCATAAAATCTGCTGTGAATATTCATGATTTCGATTAATCTGTAAGTTTCAGTGACCTTATGGCATGTACTTTCGCATTGCCATATGAAAGGCTCAATAAATTTACACAAGAAATAGCTACTGGCAATGAAATTTGTGAGCAAATTCATGCTCCCCAGAGGATAAAACTGTAAGCTCCTCTATGAAAGGTTGGAAATGCAAAATCTAATTGCCCTCTTCTGGACAACACTGAAATACAACAGAGCTATGTGTCCCTTAAACATGCATAAAGGGCATACAGTAAAGGCATACATAAAAAGAAGATACAGTATTACAATATGAACTGTATTTTATTAGATTCTATGTATCTATATTTCTATATTTCTATTTGTTTTTATTTATTTATCTATTTTTAATAAGGTAATGAGATTGTTGATTATATTCACCCCATGACCTTTCCTCTGGTGTCACCCTGTGGCTAAACATGATATTTTTACCTCCATATTTCATAAAGCCCAATATGGAAAGAATTGTATATAGATTGTTTTTCTTACTGCCTTGCCTTTACTTGTGCCCTCCTTGTGTTTTTCAAGCACATGAAGCATGGCGTCATGAAGGGTCGGGAAGAACATGGAGGTCAGAACCTCATTATCAAAGAACATACAGCTGTGTAGTTTCTCCAGGATGTACACTGTCAACACATAAAAAAGCACGGTATGGGTTTTCATGATCAGTGCACGTCATCACTGATTCTTGGATTCTGGATTCTGTTGTGCTTTGAGAAATACTAATGAAACTCACCATCACAAGCAACAATGTAAACATCCACATCAATCCGGATGAAGTCTCTGAGCGCCTGGAGAGAAATCAGGGTGAGTTTTTATACGAAAAAATGTAGAAGTCTTAAACTCAAAATGTCACAGCAGATCAAAATCAGATCAAAGTTTGTCGTTATCATTTGGACTTTTCATACCACTGAAGCGGTCATTGCTGTGTTGCAAACATTTCTTGCTGATGCTGCTTCAAACTAAAAGATTTCTGACGGTGAACCACAGGAAGGCTTTTAATGTGCTTTTTATTGTAAAACACACAAGCACAAGGAACTCAAGTCTTATTTAGAGATGATAAAATGAATCAATTAGTTGATCAAAAGAAGACTAATTAACAACTAATAACAACTGGAAAATCCAGTGAATTTTTGAACAAAAATGTCAAAAATTTCAGCTTTTTGAATGGGAGTGTTTGCTGGTTTTCTAAGACCTAAATGCACTGAAAGCATTTGATGCGCACACAAATGACTTTGTACCATTTTGAGTCCCTTCAGAGCGGAGATGTCCAGGAAGGTGACAGCAGAGAAGTCTAGGATCAAGCTGTGGAGGTCCACTTTGGGAACTCTGATGTCAACGGGAAGCTCTTCCATGTTCATGCCGGACTCATCAGTCGTCTGGGTAAATAAATCATTCATACCTTTCTGTTGGACAGGTGTGGGAAAGGAGGCTTAAAGCTTTTTGGAAGAACAATTTGAAGCACTCACTGGTGCAGTAGTTTCTAGTGTATCTGAGGTCTCACCTCTGTAACGTCATCATTCTTTTTCTGCATCAGTTTCTTGATTTTCCTGAGTGCCTTGTTCCTCTTCCTCAAAACTCTCAGAGGGTTGAACCCAACCTGGAATCACCAAGTGTTGGCATTATGTTTATAGACATCTATTTTCTGAGAAAGCAAACTGAAGCAGAAGAGATGGTAGATGTGTCGAACGTACAGCTTCTATGAGCTTGTCCTTGAAGAACTCGATATTGGCAAAGAAGATAGGCGAGGGCATCCTGAAGATTGTTACTCCATTTGGTTCAAATATCTGAGGACAAAACATCATGATAAAACACAGGTGATTCAGATGGATATGGCGACATGAACTGAAACCATTCAACAGTGGAAGGCAGAGATGTGGACTTGGACTGGAGTCGATTCCAGTCACTGTTTTCATGACTTGCAGATTGACTTGACAGAAAAAACTGATTTGAAACTCCACTTAGACCTGGAAGTTAGACCTGTGACTTGACTTGAGGCATGATGTCTCCAATGACCTGTCTGTGTTCATTGTATGCTTTCATTTTAAATATTAAATATAGAAAATGTTCAGTGTTGTTAATGTTGACATCACAACTGTCTGTTTAACGTTACCCAGTATGCAAGCGCACACTGGGAATGGCATCATCATGATTTGATGACTTGTTCATCAGCCGATGACTCATTCGGATAGGTATGGGGCAGTGATGGCTGATGTTCACAAACATTAGCCAAATACAATCTGTTTTCTCACAATTCTATAGCTAACTAACTTTAGCTTGACAACAATCAATAAAAAAAACACTTGACTTGCCTTAACTGAGGACTCAACTTGACATAGCCTGTGACTTGACTTAACCTGAGATGACTTGCCTAGGAAAGAATGACTTGGGGCTTCATTGAGACTTGGACCAAATGACTTGAGTCACATGTCTGATGGTTTTGAACAGACTTACATGCAGGTAATCTTTGCGATCTCTGTAGAGGTCGGTCCCTATGACGTTAGCCAAGACAGAACAGCGGGGGCTAGAAACACATAAAGAAGGATGAACATAAATATTACACAATATATTACAATAATAAAACATAAGCCTTAGAAATATAGTTTTTAAAATGAATTTTTGGTCTCTCAGATTTTGAATGTATGAGTGTGGGCAACATGGTGCATGGTTACTACATTTGGGGTATTGATGACATTTTTCATCCACTACAGTAAATCAACGATTTTCTCATTATTTAATTTTTGCAGTGAGTTTGCATATTAAGAAACTAACATCACATGTAAATATCAGTCATTACAATTGAGTCCTGAAGACAACAGTGAGCAGCTCCACACCCAAGCCCACTGCCAGACCAAGATCCAGTCCCAGCAGGGTGGCACCTAGACATGTGAGCACCCACACCACCTGCAAGCACAAACACCTGAGGTCAAACACTTGAAGAGAATTGACTGGGCCATCTAAATACTTGGCAGTAATCTATAAGACATTTTAAACACCTACACAGTCTGGTTTGTCTCTCCTCCACAAGTACGGGATTTCTCTGAACTGCATCAGCATGCCCTTCAGGTTGACGATGACTAAGGCACCCAGGACAGACTAGAGTGAAGTCAAATATTAAGGGTGTGTATTAAAAAACAACAACATAACTTTGACCTATAGATACACAATTATGACTGAGCTTTTCTTCATATAAAGGAGCATAAACATGTTGGCAGAAACTGTAACATTACAGAGGTGAGGACTCACCCTGGGAAGCGGCTCCAGCAGGAAGCCAAGTGCCACAGTTACAATCATCGCCATCATGGCTGAGATCAGCCCTGCAATCTGCATTTGTAAAAAAAAGTTAGTGTTTCATTTTAACACGCCAATGAAGGAAAACAATGTAATATAAACCAGACTGTAAAGCAAGATTATAATAAATTCATTTGGAGGCAAACATATCTGTGTGTAGCAACCTAGTAAAAGTTTGTGATGCTGGAAACAGATGCTGTAAATGATGAGATCTGTTGTCTGACCTGTGTTTTACCTCCTGAGCTCTCCTGCACAGCCGTCCTGGAGAGTGCTGTGCTGGCTGCAAACGACCTGAAGCTTGCACCAAATATGTTGCTGACCCCAAATGCTATGAGTTCCTGGGGAGGAAACAAGGCAAAGTCACCTCTCTAGAAACGAAAGGTTACCTTTGTTTTGACTTAAGTGATTCTGTTTGCGCTGCTTTTTACACATCCGACCTCGTAATAAAAACAATTCAATACAAGCTGATACTAAGCCGGTATTTTGACCTTCATAACCAAAATACCAGCTTAGTATCAGTAACCAATTAACTTTACCTAACTCCTAGACAATGGTAATATATGTAGCTCACCTGGTTTCCATCAATGGTGTAATCATGTTTGATAGAGTAGACTTTGGCCACAGAGAAAGCAACAGCAAACCCCACAATGGCTATAGGAAAGGCCTCCACAGCACTCTCCTGGAAGATTTCCATATTGGGTGCAATGGGAGACTCATACCTGAAAGATTATTGTGGTTAATCATGCATTTAGCTAAAGAATCTGATGGAAAATAGTTAAGTACAAAGTAAGAGCTTTGTTTAGTATAATTATAAAGTACTTCCATATAAAATATGTACATAAAATATTCTAAAATTATTAATGATCAAAACTAAGTGGTGGAAACATTACTGCTTTTGTCCACAGGGACCACCAGATGAAACACAAAATAAAAGTTAATTGTAGCTGCTTTAAAGCATTAGTGTGCAGGATTTCCTGAAATACAGTTGCTGATTTCAACCTTGCCGCATTTAGCATGTCTGTTCTGAACTACTGTAGAAAGATGACAGTTCAACATGGCGGACTCCGTAGAAGAGGACCTGCTGTGTCTGTAGATGAAAGACGGATTCTAAGATAACAAAAACATAACATTCGATTTCTGCCATATTCTGTAAATAGAGGCCCCTAAATGTTTAAATAACTGTTCGAGGTAAATTATATAATATTTCACAAAAAAACGAGGTTAGTGAATAGTCATACTTGTATAGAAAGTCTTCCAATAATTATCTCGGGGCTCCTAAGATTATGGAAAGTAATCAAAAGTAGACAAAATGAGCTCAATAGATACTAGTACTAGTACAATACTGCTTAGACAATGATACATAAGTATCAACAATCTAACAATGTAACAGTGTGTGTAATGTCACTCAGTTTTGCAGAACAACACTTTTTTTATTGACATGAATTTCAGTCCATTACATTTACATGATGTTCATACTTAATTGAGGTATATTTCTTTCACAACTACGTCTAAATGACCTGACAACACAGCAGCCACCTTGATTTTGACATATACTGATACAGAACTTGAAACTTACCCAGTAACCATTTTGCCAACAACTTCAACACCAAATCTTTTCTCAAAGTTGAAGCCATAGGACGCTCCACAAGCTATGACAGTCTGTGTGAAGAGAAAAGACCTGAGAGTTACAGTGTAAACATTGGCACCTATTGGAGTTCTTCGTGGACATGAACAGTTTGTGGATGCAATGCTTGATGACAAACAACTGTCAAATACCAGGAATCAGAGCTTCCTTGAATGCCACAACCAGTGAGGATTTTCACAACCACACCGGCACACAATCATGGTGTTATATATGATTTGTAGTTAAAAAGATAGATTTTGCAGAAGTATCTTCCTTGAAAGTTTCTCTCACCGTGATAACTTCTATGGGGATGGGGACAGGCAGCTTGGCTTTGTACATGTCACTCAGCTCCTTCACAGCATACACCGCCAACATGATCAATATGGACATCACCAGGTCACAGATGTTGGTGGAGGTGATCTGGACAAACACTTTCTCTAGGGTCTGCGCAAAAGAAGCAAACACACTTTACCCAGCAATTTGATCACAATTAGATATTTATATAGTTTTACATCAAACCTTAGCAAGGCAAAATTCCAAGGCAAACTATGAGATAAAAAAAAACACATCCAGTGCTCAAAAATAGTTTGTTTTTAAGGTAGTTTTGTTACCTTTGTCTGTCTTTGTGCTAAGCTAAGCTAACTGGCTGCTGGCAGTATCTTCATATTGACAAAAAAAGAAAGCTCCAAATATAAAATTACATAGACAATACCACTACCACAGATACATTCTAGACTCACATAGATGACAGAGAGTGGACCACTGATGCCTGGGACTTCCAGCCCAAACACAAACTTGAGCTGAGACACCAGGATGTGGACGGCAGCTGCTGTGGTAAAGCCAGACACCAGTGTGTCAGACAGGTACACAACAATGAAGCCCACTTGCAGAACACCCATGGCGAGCTGCACGGGACAGAAAAATGAAGGGAAAAGAAGCTTGGTTTGAAAACCCTACTTAGAACATGGACAATCACTGATCACTGAAGACAGAATCATACCTGGAAAATCCCCATGAGAAAAGTCACAGAGGATGCCACCACGACTCTTTGCTGGTCCGGGGTCAGGCCCTCAAAGCCGGTGATGTTGGCTACTGGTCCTTTCTCTGGGACCAGACGGGTCACCACAGCTCCCACCATCAGACTTAGGACTGGGAAGGAGCCTGCATGAATGTGGGTGTGGAGGGGTGGGAAGACACTGTTAAGCCATGTCATATCCAATTTTATCTGCTCATGTAAAATTGCTAACATTCATAACTTTTCCAAACAGATATCTTTAAGTGATATGTTTAAAAGTATTGTTAGTCTTGTTCCAAAGTTAGTTCCTACTATGTTCCTACTATTATGATTCTCTAGCTCGGTTTGGAAAGTCAAGTTATTGTGTTGTTTTACTTGTTATAGAGATATTGACATACCTATAGATATGTGTCTTGAAGTACCCAGGAAGAAGTAAGTTAGCATGGGGAAGAAAGCTGTGTAGAGGCCATAGCTCGGAGGCAGCCCGGCCAGCAGAGAGAAGGCCAGTCCTGAGTGACACAACAAACACAGAATGAAGATTTATTTATGAAGATACTTTTCATGTCCAATATTTTGGTAAAAACAAATGAAACAAAGAAAAAGCTTCCATAAATGACCTGAAAGAAGCTAATTAATTGGCCCTTTCTTGATTTTGTAATATTATTTATATCATGGTCACTTTACTTTTGCATTATTATTTATATCATGGTTACTTTACATTGCAATATTTTTATATCATGGTTACTTTACCTTACAATATTATTTATATCATGCCACTTTTACCTTCAGTACTTGTTTTTTTGCACATGTCTGTTTGCAGGTTGTTTTGTTCTTTTGCTTTATTGTGTAGGTTATAAGAGACTTCTGTCTGTTCATTGTGTTTTTGCCCTTTCTACTTTAATTCTGTAGTGTATATTACACTCTGCTGCTGTAACATGTCAATTTCCCCATTGTGGGATGAATAAAGTACAATCTAACCTAATCTAATCTTTGAACGGCAACATTTGACCAAAACAAGAAGAACCTACTGCCAAAGTCTACGAGCATGCTCACATGAAAATACTAACACTCACAATTTTGAGTGTTAGCATTAGCTAATTGCTAAAAACACATTGTTTTAATGCATTCGACACACACTTAGTTCATGGAAAGTAAAAAAAAGTTCTGATACAGTCTTTGGGAATCATGTTGAATTCAAATGTGTTACTTCAGATAACCAGCGTAAACAACTACACTACACATCTTTATGCAACCCGACAAACTGCATCATATTATTACATCAACTGTCAGAACTAAAAATATTAATAGCTGATAATCAGCCAAAATATTGATCATCATCTAACTTTATTGCTTTGGGTACAAATATCTGTGCCTGAATAGTTATTACTTATGGATACTATATATTGTATTTAGTTCCTTGTCCCTTAGTAGATGCTCATAATGAATACACAGGTTTATCAAGCTTACTTAACCCCTAACCCTAATCCTATACGATAGATGTGCTCTTGTGGCGGCTGTAGAGCGGGTCGTCCACTAATCAGACGATCGGAGGTTCGGTCCCCGGCTCCTCCAGTCTGCATGTCAAAGTGTCCTTGGGCAAGATACTGAACCCCAAATTGCTCCCGAAGGCTGCGCCAATCAGTGTGTTAATGCGTATGAATGGTTAGCTCCTAAAACTGATGAGCAGTTGGCACCTTGCATGGCAGCTAATGCCAACAGTGTGTGAATGGGTGAATGAGATATGTAGTGTAAAAGCTCTTTGAGTGGTCAGAAGACTAGAAAGGCGTTATATGAGTACAGTCTGTTTACCTTTCTGTCACTGCTGTGATTATTAAAGTTTTATGTTATCTTATGCCAAATTTCTCAAATGCAACAGTGATTGCTGTTACAAGCAGCCGTACAATAAGTATACTTATATCTTATCAAAGATGAACTGTCCAGTCATCTTTAAAGATCCAGTGTGACAGATTTAGAGGACTCTATTTACAGAATGTGGCAGAAATGGAATATAATATTTAACTATGTTTTCATTAGTGTATAATCACCTGAAAGAATCTTTTGTGTGACTAGTTTTTATGGATTTCTTTATTGTATCCAGCCTCACATTCTGGCGCGGCTACACATTGATCTTGGCCTGATATGATTGCTGAAGGATGTCTCAACTGAAAGGTTGCATCAGATGAAAGTTAACAGCATTTTATCACAGCGTTTTTTGCTCTGCTAGACCATCCCAGGGGTGCGTCCTCTCACAATCATTGTGCAAACGATCATTGTCTCAGCAGTGATGACCCTGGTCCTGTAGTGGCAGAATTCACTGACTGGTGCAACTTGTTCTTCCTGGACATCGTCATATCCAAAACTAAATAGACAGCTGATCCTAGCTGCCGTCTGTTTCAAGTTTCCTCTGCCTGGCCACAGATAGATTCTGTCAAGATGCAGGACCACCTTAAAACTTGTTGTTTTGTGCTGCTATTTTAAATAACTCAGTGTGATTTATATTGTCTCTCTGATGGTTTTATGGTTACTACTGACTTTACAAGAAATTTCCCATAATAAAGTTATCCTTGATCCTTGATCCTTGACAAGAGTAAGAATCTGTCCATGCACTCAGGGCCAAATTCAATGATAAGTTTCATTCATACACAGTCTTCCTAAGACTGTGATTTTTGGGCAATATTCTGTGATAATACAGTACAGTAAAAGTAAAAGAGGAGCTCTGGATGACAGATGCACTTAACTAACTCAACATTTTTCTTATAGAACCATGGCCACAGTCTTTCTTATTCAGTGATATTGATTCCTTTGAACGCACCAACAAAGTTTGGATTCTGCAGCCACACACTCAGGCTTACTCCGTCCTGTTCCTCACCTTGCATAATAGCCACCAGTCCAGTGCTGATCCCAGACACCACATCACCCAGCAGCCACTCTTTGACTCTGTAGATCCTCATCCATCCGATGATGGGTAGAAGTGACAGCACTGCATTCTTGGCGCGTTTTGAATCACAGCTGGATTTAACAGAAATGAAACACTCTTGCACTTTGTCCACTAAAGTTTGCAACTTTCACGCAATTTCATCAAAGCCTGTATCAAAATAAGTAACACTTAAAATCAAGAGTGCGAGTTAAGTGGATGTCGATTAGCTCAGTTGGTAGAGCATCCACCCCATGTACGAAGGCTAAGCAGCAGCCCAGGGTTCAAATCTGACCTGCAGCCCTTTGCTGCATGTCATTCCCCATCCCTCTCTCCCACATTCCTGTCACTTTTCAGCTGTCTCTATCAAAAGTAAAGCTTGAAAAGGCCAAAAAATATCTTTAAAAAAAAGAGTCTGAGTTAAGTTAAAATTAAGTCAAAGTTAATTCAAATCAAAGACTGTGGTCCTTACGTCAGATACTCTTTCAAATGGTCCAGGATGGTTTTGCGCAGCCTGTAGACTTTCTCATGTTCTTCAGCAAAGCTGTCCTCAGAGTACACAGATCTGTCCACCGCATATTGTTTCCGTAAAGTCACCATTCTCACACCTTAGGTGTCTGAATAATCTGATCCCGCTGTGATATGAAAGGTTCTGGACGTCCCTACAAGAACCTTTACCCATTGAGTCTGAGTATCTTATCTATGATTTCAAATCTGTCTCGTCACCGTCTCTTAACTCTGTTCAATCATTAACAAAAGCGGATTCGTGATCATTGTGTTTATATGTCATTTCATTTCCTAGTAGTTACTTTCAAGGTATAATTATGGATGAGAGATATTATAAAATACTGGAAGTGAGCAGCAGGGGTGCTTCAAATACTGAAAACAAAGAAGGTGCAACAGTCACACAACTTTATTACAGTGTCATATTAGACAATATAATGTTCATCAGACTGTTACAGCAGTTTAAGTTTAAAGCCAATATAAAATCATGTAGCCAAAGAGAAAATTACAGTAGGTGCAATATGACCTGACTGATGTAACAGGAAATATATGGAGCAGTAACTGATTACTTCAAATGTTAATAATTTTGTTCTCCATATTTTAATACACTACTAAATGATTACTGAACTGAAATTTAGATCAAATGGCAAAGACTCAACAGTGAGACAGACAGACAGAGAGACAGACTCAATCTAGTAATCTGATTACTTTAGGAATATGCACAATGTTAGCACAGCAGAACAATGTGAACAAAATAGTTAAAACTAGATTTGATACAGGGTTCTTCTTCAAGACATGGCCTCAATATCAGCATCAGAAATCACATTAAAGCTGCTGAAAAAGAGCTTCACAGAGTAGCAGACACATCTCAACATCAACTACTCAGAGGTGACTGCGTGAATCAGGCCTTCATGGTTCAATTGCTGCAAAGAAACCACGACTGAGGGAGACCAACAAGAAGAGGAGACCCACTTGGGCCAAGAAACACAAGAAATGGACATTAGACCAGTGGAAATCTGGACTTTGGTCTGATGAAATTTGAGATTTTGGTTTCACTCGTCAAGTCTGTGAGATGCTGAGAAGGTGAACAGATGGTATCTACATGTGTGGTTCCCTCCGCGAAGCATGGAGGAGTAGGTGCGATTGTGTTTTGGCACTTTGCTGGTGACGCTGTTGATGATTGGAGGATGACCCAAAACACCACTTCAGGCTATGTAAGGGCTATTTGACCAAGTAGGAGAGTGATGGAGTCAGATGACCTGGCCTTCACACTCATAAAACCCTAACCCTAACAGTAGCAACCGAAACAAAGTTTGAGGACATTTGGCTTATAAAAAACTATATAAACACAATACTTACAAAAAAATACAATAAAGCATGAATGTTGAGAGTGATAAAATATTTATTTCAATATTTCAGCCACTGCACAGTCAGTCTTTTTCACATTGCTTTGGTTCCAAACAAAAAACATAACTTTAAGAACAGTGTGCTAAAAAAATCATTGTCATGACAATAATAATAACTATACAGCATGTAAAATATATTGCACCTAAACTTTCTACAAATTCACTATATACAGTATAAAAACCAACAATAGCAGTAAATTTGTTGTCTTACATTACAGTAAATTCTGTATATGTAAACTTGGATTGTCAGATGTGTAAAATCAAAAACAATCAAAACAAAAACAAATCAGTGTAAAAGATGTACTCTTTTTGGTGTTTTCTCCCATAAATGATCAGCATCTCATTCAGGAGTTAGAATTTGGTCTCACTAGCTGGGGCCTGTGGGAGAAGAGGGAGTTGTGTTTCAGTATATTTCATCTAGAAGCATGTTGAGCTATTAAAATGTACTTTCAGAAAATGAAAACGGTAATTATTACGGAATTATGTTGATCACAGAGCTTTGTTTCAGAAAACGCCAACCAATAACTGAACTAAAACAAAGAGTGTGATGTATAGGAACATACAAAATAGATACATACATATTTATCTCTGCTCCTCAAACTGCCTCCAGGATTGTGAACTGTGACTGTTGTTATAATCTGCAAGACAACATGAAGTGTTAAGTATTCTGTACATATTCACCAATATATGGAATTTATCCAGATTTGTTTCATGAAATACTTCTCTTCTTTACCTTGTCAAAGTCACATTTCTTCTCTGTAGAGTCTGGGTGTTTCTCGATGACGTGCAGCATGGCGTCATGCAGTGTGAGGAAGAACATTGACGGCTGAACTTCGTCATCAAAGAAGCAACATTTGTGAAGTTTCTCCAGGATGTAAGCTGCAGGTGAGGAGAAGAAGCTAGAAGTCAGTCTGCCAGAAAAATACCATCTTTTTCTTCGCAGATAGTCATGAACTTGTCACAGGTCTGTCTGAGTGACTTGGGACATGGATACTGTAGGTTCATACTTACGATCACAAGCTACAATGTAGACCTCAACTTCAACCCGGATCAACTCTTTCAGTGCCTGAAAAAAAAAGAAGTTAAAGATGATTCAAGAAAAAATAATTAGTAAAATAACTTCAGCTGTTTCTGCTGCTGTTGTGAATAATAAAACTCACAGTTTTAAGTCCCTTCAGAGCAGAAATGTCCAGGAAGGAGACAGCAGCAAAGTCCAGGATCAGGCTGTGGATGTCCACTCTAGGGACAACGATATTGGAGGGAAGCTCGCCGTTCCAGTCGATCCGGGCAGGAAGGTCCTTGAAGTCAGTTGGTAGGTCCAGGTCTTCCTTGTTGCTCTCATCCTCTGACTCCTTGATGGGTCCACATGAAGTAGTCACGAAGCCTCTCTGTAAAGGTAAAATACTGTTTTCTCACATATTTTCTCACTTCTCTTTGATTTCAGTGAAGACTGTAATGGAAGACTGACAAGTCAGTTTAGCAAGGATAATGCAATGTTTCAGTCCAAGCTTGTCTCCAACCCAAATATGATTTCAACTACATCTTCCATAGCTGTACCATTCATTTCAGCATTACTTTGAATTTAAGGTACAAACTGTTCTGATTTAGCCAGATGTCAGTGTAGGTAGCAGCTTAAATTTGCCCTCTGCTGAGAACTGTGTAATCCCAGCAGTGGGTCTTTTGGCCTGGCCTCATACAACACATTTGAAATCTCTAGGTTTCTGCATGTGTGGTTCCCACATAGGTTTATCTCTACATTCCCATCCCCCTGTTTTCATGTGCCTTTTAGATTTGCACTGAAAAAACTAGAGTGGGAACCTCAAAAATCAATTTAAAAAAGTTTGTATACTGGCCTGAGAAAAGTTGGTGTTTTAATTAAAGCAAAAATCCCCTGGAAATGTGAACATCTGAACAAGCATGTGAATCTTCAGCTCCACTGAAGAGATGAAAAATGAAGCAATAAGACAATAACTTACCTCATATTAATACATGGGACAAACATATTTGATGTTTTCTACATTGCTTCAGTTAGCCTGAGCTCTTTAAATTATCTCATCTCAATGTGCCCTCTTCTGTGATGGTTTATTGGTACCATGAGCTGTTTATCATAATCACCTCATAATATTCACATAACAGTAGTAAACAGTAAGACACATTAACCTGCATTTTCCTGAAACACATGTAGAACAACTATAAGAAAACCCTCATCTGCTCAACGTATCACAGACCTGATATCACGTTCACACATTTACTTGCATCTGAGATAAGTGGAGGTAGACTTTCATAGTGATAGTACTGCAAACATCTGACCTTAAACACAGTTATAAAACCAGAACAAGAAGAGTGAACATGACAGCGTAAACATGTGAGTAGAGGCTTTTATGATATTGTGAAATTGTGGCAGAGTGAAAGTATGTTGTTGTCATCACTACAAAAGGTCAAAGGTGCTACGTACTGATGTCCACTGCAGGTCTCCCTTCTTCAGTAGTTTCCGGATCATCCTCACTGCTTTATTCCTTTTTCTCAACACTCTCAATGGGCTGAATCCAATCTGAGAAAACATTAGTGGGAAGTATGCCAGCTTTAGATATGGAATCAGGTCAAAGATAAGATTTGTTCCAATTTGTCAATTTACAACAGGGCCGAGTTGTTTTTATAGTACCCTTTATGATATTTTCCATCCAAAGACATCAAAGAGAGTTTGTTTTGCAAACTAAATGAGCTAATCTGTAGTCACAGTTGTACTTACAGCTTCCACGAGCTTGCTCCTGAAGAACTCAATGTTGGCAAAGAAGATCGGTGAGGGTATCCTGAAGATTTTGACACCGACTGATTCATATATCTGGAGAAAGTCATGACCAAAATTATATCCAAAATCATGGTAAAGTATAATTAGTTTCTTGAAAGTGAGGTATGTAACATAAAGATGGAGTTGGAGGAAGCAGGGATAAGTCTTATCACATCTCTGATAAGAACTATATGGACACACCCATCAGCTCTCCTATATGGAAATTTTCTTACTCCTCCTGCCGATGAAATTGAAATTGGTGCTCCAGTTTGTTTTGCTAAGCTAAGCTAACAGGGCACTAGCTTCATATCTAACAGACAAATGACAAGAGTGGTATCAATCTTCTCATGTTACTCTCCACCAGCCGGCAAGCAGATTATTGTTCCAGAATGTGAAACTGTTTCTTTAACACAAGTTACAGAATTAATATAAACTCACATCACTATAGTCCTTTCTGTCTTTGTAGATATCAGTTCCTTTGATGTTTGCTAGCACACTGCAGCGGGGGCTGAAAAAAAAAGAAAAGAAATAAATACGCTTTGTAGGCGAAAGCTTTGTAGGCTCCAAACTGTTATAAAAATTAGGATTATACTGGGGTGCAGATGTTTTAACTCATATAGATAGTGTGTGTATCCTGTCTTTTGTATGTCTCGCATACTTCCCTTAGTTGGCCTCTGATTTACTGAGGCTGGCAGGGAGAGATAATTAGTCTTGTTATTAAAGGGTTTTTCTTAAAAATTCCCATAACACAAACTTTTAAAAATCTGGTATGGAGTCATAACATGAGTCTACAGCCATGCTAGCAACTATGGGAGGTTGTACTGGTGGCATAGAGGCATAGTAGTGCTTTGAGCTAAAAGCTACCACCAGCATCCTAATATGCTCACAATGAGAATAATAACAGATGGATGTTCAGCAGATATCAGGAAAGAGTTAAGAAGTTACATTTACCAAAAGGAAAACTGCATTCTAAGACTTGAAAAAAATATATAATTTACAGATCAAGACTAAAAGAAAAGTTTACAAACTTAAAAGGTTTTGTGTAAAGGAAAAGTAAAGAGCTCAGCCAGATACTTACAACTGAGTCCTGAGGACAACACTGACAAGCTCCACGCCAAGGCCTACAGCCAATCCAAGATCCAGCCCCAGCAAAATTGATGCAATACAGGTACCTAACCACACCACCTGAACAAATGTGGTATGAAACATAAGATTTTTTTTAAATGGGAAAATATGTCATCTTTTTTTATTGCCAAGTAGAACAAAATTACCAAAATACCAAATGGCTTTTGAATCTTTCTTTATAACAACTCTCCAGAGTGTGTGAGAACTTACACAGTCTGGTCTGTCCCTCCTCCACAGGTATGGGATGTCTCTAAACTGCATCAACATGCCCTTCAGGTTGACGATGACCACAGCGCCCAGTACAGACTGTTAAAGTAAAGGGTCAGAGGTCAGATTTTAGTCAGTCCAGAGTCCAAAGACTTCTTAGTAGAGTTAGATGGCATTCTGAGTTTTACCTTTGGGAGTGGATTCAGTAAAAATCCAATGGCCAATGTGACGATCATCACTATGATAGCTGACAGTAAACCAGCTACCTGTAAAGGAGAGAACAGGCATGTTAAATTTCCACGTCTTAAATAGACCTAAGTTGTTGATTCCCTTTGCTGTAACTTTACGGCCCCAATTTATGTGCCTCAAGATAAGCTGGTTTCATTCAACCATCTTGATACAAAGAAGCATGAAACAAAAGCTCAAGCAGGAAGAGGTTTCAAATTGGTAGCCATGACACACAGAGCATATTTCAGTCCTGTTATACCAAGTTTTAGTTAATCTGATATTCCACTGCTTCACTTCATTTTTCTACTATTGGTAGAGGAATAGCATACCCTCCCAAACACTAGAGGTCAATGTTGTTTAAAATTTGTATTGGTCCCTCAGTGTGACTTAAATGAATTGTTTTCATTTGTGTGCTATAAAATAAGTTAATATTAGTGTTATTTCCACATAGAGCTACCAGTGGTTTCAGGGATTTTTCTGTGCACACCTGTGTATTCTATCAACTGTACACTTTAATCAATCATTGGTCACCTTACATGTACACATTAGACTTTTTGCATTTGGAAATTTCAAATAATTATTATGTAAAATTAATAATACAGCTGTTAAATAATACTTAATGACAAGTAATAAGTAAAATGTACTTAAATCTCCTGGAAGTAACTTTTTAAAAATTTAAAACTTAAAAAAAAATGTGATGATTCTGGTGGCCCCTGTGGACAATAGTGATAGTGTACCCACCACATCATTTCATTGAATTAAAGGGGAAACTCATCAAATCTAACCTGGTGGCAGGCATTAAAACTATATAGAAATAGCCAGTGTTCATCTGCAGAGCTGTTGAACAAATCAAGTATGTGTAGTGCAATACTTCCTTTTGAAATGTAACTGAGTAGAAGTATAAACATTAAGAAAACAGAAATACCCAATAATACTAAAATACTAAGTTATACTTATTTAGTTTTGAGTATTTTAGTACTTGAAGGAATAGTTAAAATTGCTAGCCTGGCTCCACTGTAAGTGGAGTACCAATCCACCTACAGTACCAGCATGTGCTGGTTTAGAGCTCACTAGTGAACATGTTATAATTTCATTGGTTCAATCTGAACAAAATAAAAGTGTAAAAACAATATGTTGTGGTTTTACAGCTAGCTGTTTACCCCTGTTTCCAGTCTTTGTGCTAAGCTAAGCAAATCAGCTGCTGGTTCACGTTACGTATTTGTCATGAGAGTGATACTATATTAATCTTATCATCCAACTGTCTATAGAGTTAGTGGTAAAATTAAGATGAGCACTTTGAGGAACAAAAAATGAGTTTACCTGAGTCTTTCCACCTGTGCTCTCCTGCACTGCGCTCCTGGAAAGAGCTG